>CM060945.1:516895200-518320700 GCA_030765085.1 Allium cepa | reverse complement strand
GTTAATTTTGGTTAATTAATTGTTAAGATTAAATTAATCACTTACGAATTATTTAATGGATAATTAAGAATTAAATTCAACAACAATTAATTAATTTATTAATTAATTTAAGGTTGATTCTTAAGTAATTAATAATTGATTAATAAATTGATTAATGATTAATAATTTAGTGATTAAGAAGTTAATTAATTAATGGATTAAGAGTAAATTAATTAAGTAATTAAATATTAATTAATTTATAATTAATAGTAAATTAATTAATGATTAAGTCTTAATTAATTAAATAATTAAGGATAATTAAGGAATAATTAATCAAGTAATTAAGATAAATTAATTTGTGATTAATTAAGAATTAATTAAGGTAATTTACGAAGTAATTAAGGTTAATAAATTATAAATTAAGGGTTAATTAATAACCAATTAAAGAATGATTAATTTTTAGTCAAAGTTTAATTAATAAATAATTATAGTAATTAATTGATAATTAAATAAAGATTATTAATTAATTAAGTAGTAGTTAATTAATAATAAGATAATTAAGAGGTGATTAATTAATTAAATGATTTTGATTAATTTATTAATGTTTGGTTAAGCAAGATTAATTGATAAATTCTTAATTAATTAATTTAATTTAAATTAATTAAATTAATTATGATATAAATTGAGTAGTGCTTGCTTGTGGATGATAGTTTGAATTGATATCTGAATATGGTTGATATCTGTTGAATGATAGTTGAGTGATATTCTGAGATAAGATGTTGTATATCTGCGATTGATATTGGTTATTATCTGTTGATAATGTTGGGATGATGCTATGTTTAAAATATGAATTGAATTGTTTAAAACTTTAAAACAACTTGGACCTAAAAGACACGCTTTGGATTTCGATGAGACCGGGATCGGGTTTCCATATTTGGATATCCGAAAACCACATCGATTCTAAATAACGTTAGGTCGTGAATGTTATGTGAAGAGTGAAGACTCGAGGTGTAAGGGCTATACGTCAGTATAACTCTGTGGGTGATTCCGTAATGAGTTGACGGAATAGTACTTATAGATTTGAGATGGAGAATCAAAGTGCAAGGGTTATCGTCGTTAACTATGAGGGCGATTCCAAAATGAGTGTAACGAGATAATGCCTACGGTTTCGTTCGAACCCGGAACGAACTTGTATGGATTGAATGCTTTCAGATCATCGTCAGGTGGACGATGGGCATTCTAAGAGATGAGTTCTTTATAAAGGTAATCGTAACCTCAAGCCTCATCAACCGGGAATGGCTAAAACAGGGGAGGTGCAGCAAGGTTTCATGGGTAGCCCCCACTAGAGAGTGAGATTTACCCCTGTCTAGAAGTCCCTTATTATTTATTCGGCTGTGTGGGCAGTTGTTGGCCACAACTGTGGGGTTGTCTTGTTCGGAACTATCCAGTAAGGGATGGGTCCGGCCTTGTGTTGCAGAGGATCGGGAGTGATCCTCGGTACGGTGATCTAGGCCCCGTACTGTGACGGGCGGTACCCCAGTAGCCCTGCCATTGATGGAAACCCATTTTCCCTACGAGACCCTACGGTTTTAATTGTATTACCTACTTTCGTGGCTAGTAGCTGGAATTTAATGAATGTAACAATTTCGGCTATTTTCTATTTACTTGAAATCCCTAGACCCTATTATAATATCACTAAATTTCCTATCAAATGTTTTGGTTAACGTAAGGATAAAACTTACCCATGCTTATTTGTGGGAAGTCTTACGTGATACTTCTTGTTTCAAAATGATTTTTAAAGTTAAGCAACTTTAACTGATTTACTAACACCAGACCCATGTCTGACCCGGAGTTTATTTTGTTTTTCATAAACTCTTGGGTACTCAAATTTTTATGAGTAGCCAAGTGATTAGGTTTGGATTAGCATATGTTTCGGAAGCTGGAGCTGGAGTCCAGACGTACTATCTATATATATCCGCTGTAGGGACATTTTGGTGTTATGTTTTGAGTTGTATGGGTTGGGAAACTCTTATGAATGGCTGATGTAATGGAGTAGTATTATTTTGTGAACTCAGATATGTAAATTATGTAAGGGATATATGTAATATTATATTTTGTTCGTTTCCGCTGTGAGATTCTGATGATTGTTGTTTCTTTTCTTTCTATCTTTCTATTTCTATCTCTTTCTTTTCTTATTGATGATACGTTTTTCTGTGGAATGAAAGACGGGTCGTCATAGTTGGTATCAGAGCTGGTTGAGAAACACCTAGGCTCCGGAATAGTATCTATCTTGAGAGTGCGTATTTGTAATTTTCTTATATAACTATATCCCTATCTAAATTGATTGGATTACCTGTTCAGGTAGCCAATATGAGTTCAAGAGGCCGAAGGGGAAGAGTTGTTGGAAGTGGATCAACTGGTAACAGAAGAGAGCAGACTGATGATGAGACTGTTAATCCAGTTACGTCTCCAGCCAGTTTTGCTACATTATGCAAGGACTTTGTACATCTTGGAGGGAAACCATTTCAAGGATCAGAAACTATAATAGAAGTTCAAGCATGGATTCGCTCCTGTGAGAAGATTTTTAAGAGCATGAGGTTATCAGATGAGCAGAAAAGAATAATGGCTGTGTGGCAATTACAAGGAGGTGCTGCAGTGTGGTGGAATTCAGTGACTGCTAATATCTCGGAGGATGGTATGTCTTGGGAAGAATTTAAGGAGATGTTTGAGGAAAAGTATACACCTGCTGCAGGAAGAACTCGGCTTTATCAAGATTTTCTGAATTTGAAACAAGGGAATATGTCTATAGCTGAATACGAGACAAAGTTCAACGAGTTATCTTGCTACGGACCAGGACTTATAGACACACCTCTTAAGAAGAACGATATGTTTGTCCAGGGGTTGAGGCCTGAGTATCATGAGAGAATGACTGCACATCTGAATGGGTCTTTTGTGGAGCTTATTGATATGGCATTAAGGTATGAAGACTTGATGAAGAAGAGATCAGCGGCTCAAGTTGCTGCATCAGGAGGAAATTCTTCTAACCAGAATAAGAGGAAATTCAATCCTAACTGGAAGAAGCAAAACAAGAAGAAGTCTGGGAACAATAATGAACCCTGAAAGTGTTATATTTGTCATCAAGAAGGTCATCTGGCAAACAAGTGTCCCAGCAAAGGATCTCAGCAGCAGCGGCAGCAATATAGTGGACCTGGGTCGGCTTTAGTTCAGAAGTCGCTTTGCTTTAACTGTCACCAACCGGGACACATGATTAGAGACTGTCCGCTCCTTCATAAGATTCAACAGAACAAAGTATTTTCTTTGGAAGGCGCACCATCAAACTCATCGAAGGGCAAGGGAGTTTTAGAAGGTACTTTACTTTTAAATGGAAAGTATATTAAAGTCTTATTTGATTCTGGTGCTTCTTTAAGTTTTATCTCCCTGGGAACTGTAGAGAATTTCTTACTTACTCCTAGTATCGTGGACAATCCCATTTGTGTATCAAATCCTATAGGAGGGGTAACCAAATTGGATAGGATTTGTAAAGATTTGAGAATCTCCTATCTATCCCATAGTTTTTCCTGTGATCCTTATGTATTGGATTTTCAAGGTTTCGACCTTATATTGGGAATGGATTGGCTTGACAAATATAAGGCTATCTTAAATTGTGATGAAAGAACAGTTTCGTTGGAAACTGATCTGGGTAGGGTTGCCAGAGTAATGTGTGATAACTCTGGAATCCACTTGAGTAGTCTTTTACATGGAATAGAGACTTCTCAAGAGGAGGTTGTTGATACTGAAATAGTCTGAGATTTCTCCGACGTATTTGAGGAAGTTAAATGTTTGCCTCCGCATCGGGAAATAGAATTTCGTATTGATTTGGTTCCTGGAGCAGTACCTGTAATTCAACCAAGTAGGAGGATGGCTCCAAGAGAGAGGGAGGAAGTAGTGAAGCAAACTCAAGATTTGTTGGAGAAGGGTTTGATTAGACCAAGTTTTTCCTGTTGGGGTTCTGCTGCAGTTTTTGTCACCAAGTCAGATGGGTCGCTAAGGTTCTGTGTAGACTACCGTGAATTGAACAAGGTGACCATTCGGAATAAGTATCCTCTTCCTCGCACTGATGATCTCTTCGACCAGCTTCATGGTGCATCTGTCTTTTCTCAGTTAGATCTAGCATCAGGTTTCCATCAGTTAAGGGTAGCTGAAGACAGTATTCCCTTAACCGCATTTAGGGGACCTAATTGTTTCTATGAGTGGTTGGTTATGCCTTTTGGGTTAACCAACGCTCCTGCTTATTTTGTAGATCTGATGAACCGAGTCTTTAGAGATGTTCTGAATAAGTTTATTTTGGTCTTCATCAATGATATTTTGGTTTATTCTAAATCGGAAGAAGAGCACAAGCAGCACTTGAGAATAGTTTTGGAAACTCTGAGAAGGCATGTGCTGAAGGCGAAATTTTCTAAGTGTCATTTTTGGAAATCTAAAGTGAAATTTTTGGGCCACATTGTTTCTGGTGAGGGAATCTCTATAGATCCTGCTAAAGTTGAGACTATTCTGGAATGGAAGCAGCCTCAGACTCCTACAGAAGTTCGCAGTTTTCTTGGATTAGCCGGTTACTACAGGAAGTTTATTAAGGATTATTCTAAGATCTCTTCTCATCTAACGAAGCTGACAAGGAAGGGAGCTAAATTCAAGTGGACACCGGAATGTGAGGAAGCTTTCCAGAAACTGAAGACTAAATTGACAAGTGCTCCTGTTTTGGCTATTCCTGATGGTAAGAGCAAGTTTGAAGTGTATACTGATGCCTGTATTGTTGGAATGGGAGCTGTGCTTATGCAGAATGGTAGAGTTATTGCGTATGCGAGTAGGCAGTTGAAGCCACATGAGAGGAACTACGCTACGCATGATCTTGAGCTGTTGGCTATTGTTTTTGCTCTTAAGATATGGAGACATTATCTTTTAGGAGAAAATTTTGAGTTATTCACGGATCACAAACCGTTGAAATATCTTTTCTCTCAGAAAGATCTTAATCTAAGACAGTAGCGATGGGTTGAATTCTTGGCGTCATACGATTTGGATATTCTGTATACTCCAGGGAAGGCGAACGTCGTGGCAGATGCTCTTAGCAGAAATGCGGTTCTTTCTCTTTTGGAAGTGGTTCCATCTCTTCTAGAAAGGATTTCAAGCAAGCAGGAATCTGATAGTAAGTTAAGAGGAATTATCAGAAGAGTTAAGGAGGGGTAGTGTCCTAGTTTTGAGATTGATAATCAAGGAACGTTAAGGATTAACGGAAGGATCTGTGTTCCATATGATAGAGATCTGCGTCAGGAAGTCTGTGACGACCGCCCATGACTCCCGCACCAAATCAAGGAAATAATGCGCTGAAAGGCGTGCCAGGCAGCCATGGACGATAGTCAGGGTAAAACAAAACAAAAGAATCTCTATCGTACAACTCACAGCGCATGGATAAAATACAATAGAGAAATATAATATAGTGAAGCTCCATAGAACAGAACATCATCATATAAGCATCACAGTAGTTTTATACAATCATCTACTCAAATCCATACATGAAAGCCTCACTACAAATCACTCAACCAAATACAGCAGCGGATACCCAGTACATATAGTAAGAAAACTAATATGCAAAGCCTCCTGCTCGTCTTCGTCATCTTCATCGTAGAACTCCTAGCACAGCACCTGTCACCTGCTACCTAGTCTGCCCATCCCAACATGGATGAACAGCCCAAGGTAATAAGAGGAGACATAAAACCTTGAGTCAGACAAAGTCTTAGTGAGCAGTAAATCAACTATCAAGCATACCAAAAGAGCATAAAGGATAAAAGGAATAGGAACCAAACCATCCCACTCCACCTCTTTCTACAGTGATAGCCCCAGACATACACTAAGGAGAAGCAAGCATAACAACATAGACAATTAAGGTAAAGCGAATACCACTCGAGTCAAGGACGATGTTTTCCAAATACAAACCCCCAAGGCCTAAACCAAGATCAGATAAGCACCCAGAAAACACCGCTCTCGAAGCCGAATGATAATACAACCAAACATCCATGACTCTGGCTATCACTGTTATCCTTGCCTCGATTTCACCGTTAGTTGAATGACCATCTGTCAAGGGCTAATGGTAACCCCGGTTCTAACCATAACTCCGCACACTGCCTTGTGCCTAGGACTTATCTACTTTGCCCAGAGTACTCAACTACCTACCTGTAGTCTTTTGGGTGTCCCGACTACCTACCTGTAGTCGTTATGGGCGCCCCATGTACTCTTGCTTTTGAGCATGCTAGAACCTTCAACAACGACGAGATCCAAGCCTCCTAGCCATCCTTCTTGACGACTATCCTCATACAAGCTCAAGCTACCTCTTGAACAATCCATTATCAACCAACTTGAACTACTCTTCAAGTTATCAACATGCTTGGAATGATCCCTGCTTGGATTAAGCCAAGACTCACATCATACTTCGCTTCATCGCATCAAAGCAAAGTCTCAACTCAACAACATGGCTTGCCTCATCAAATCATGGCAAAGTCCCATCTCAACATCATCCAATCTATACATATGAGCTTCAACATCCGCTACATATGCCTTAAGCAGCTTTCACCATTCAAGAGCCTTCTTCCATAGCTTTTGAATCCTCTTTCATCATCTTGTTCCAAATCAACTACTAGCTAACTTGGAAACAATCAAATCAATCATACATTCAAATAATCAATCATTCAAACAAGATCTATTAAGCAATTTAAGCAATATCAACTATAATGGCAATTTCGTAAATAAACGAGCAAAAGTCCAACATATGTGAAATCATGGTTTTTAGCATAGATCTATCAAATATAAAACATGGGATTTGTCTCTAATGCTTATTAAACAAACTTGCATAAGTAAACATCTTCAAAAACCATGGATCTAGACTTCGATCTAAGAAAAATGCATGAAATCTCTAACTTTAACACTCAAACAAGCCACCAATCCAATATACTCCCTTGGATCCGCGTGAGAGATAACTACCACTCACCAAATCACCAAAACAACCTAAAATCAATCAACTTCAGATCTGGACAGCAAAGATCAAGGCTTGATCCGGCAATATCTCGCTCCAATCGATGAATTCTAGCTCGAACGGATGAAGATCTTCAACTTTGGCACTTGGATCTTCGATCTCGATCTTCGATCTTGGATGGATGTTAGAATTAGATTGGAATGGAGAAAAGAAGATGAAGAAATGTTGTAGTCGAGTTTCCAAAATGGCAGCACTTCGTCGCTCCGAAATCTGGTGCCAAAAAGTGAGCCGAACCCCTCTATTTATAGGCTAGAACCTCCCTGAGTCGTCGCCCCATGAGTCGGTCCCGACTCATCATGAGTCGTCCACGACTCATCTCCTGCCGACTCACGACCTAGCACAGCCGACCCTGCGACTTAACTATACAACATATACTGCCGACTTAACACTAACCCAGATGCCGACTTAAATTCTACCGACTCAAAGACCTAACGACTCAACACAGCAAGAAGGTCACACGACTTAAGACACATACGACTTATCCCGGCCGACCTAAGCCTAATCCTTATCCCACGAGACACGACTCAACAACCCTGCCGACCTACGACTTAATACCAGAGCCGACCTAACTAATCAACGACTCAACACCAAGCTGCCTAACGACTTACGACTCATCGTTAAGTCGTGCCTACCGACTCAGTTGCAAACGACCTAACAACACAGCCTTATGGCCGACCTAAGTCCTAGCCGACTCAACATAAGTCGGTCACGACCTAAAAGCCTCCGACCTAAGTCACTGCCGCGTTTTCCCCAAGTCCTAAGTCGTACGACGACTCAACAATACACACTCACGACTCAACTATGATGCCGACTCACGACTCATCAGGCCCTACGACTCAAAACCCTGCCGACTCATTACCCACGACCTAAGCCTAAACCCCTTAAGTCGCTACACCCTTAACCCGTTAACTCCTTAACTCGGCAAACCCTATGAGTCGTAACTCGTTGACTCGGCCACACTTCTTATCTCGGCCCTCTATGAGTCGGTCATCCTATGAGTCGCCTAACTTCTTGAGTCGGTCCATCCTTATCTCGGCCAACACTTTAAACCGCTACCCCTCCTTGAGTCGGTCCCCTATGAGTCGGTCACGACTCATCACTTGTACCCGGGTTAACTTCTAAACGACTCAAGCTAGAAGCAACACAAACAACACTATCGACCTGCAAATTCTACGATTTATCGACTCGTAAAATACGGGTCGTTACATTCTCTCCCCCTTAGGAATTTCGCCCTCGAAATTCCAAGCAAACAACAGCAATCACAATTATTCCGCATGCCTACCATCCATAGCAATCAACAAACCATGCATCCAATTCTAACCTAGCATGCAGAATTCTATGACTTAGAACAAGCTACAAATTCATGAGATGTCACGACACTTTAGGGCCATACCTCGAAGAGTCCGGGATGAGCTGCCTTCATCCTCTCTTCCTCCTCCCATGTACAGTCGTTAACATCATCACTCCATTGTACCTTGAGCAACGTAATCGTCTTCCTCCTAAGCTGTTTCGTATCGGTTTCAACAATACGAAGCGGCTTACGAGGTCTCGAAACAACAGGATCAACCTCCAAGTCTTCACAGCTATCAGCAGAAACCACCGTAGTTGGGTCGTGCATATACTTCCGTAGATAAGATACATGAAAAACACTGTGCACACCCGCCATCTTTTCCGGTAACTCCAATCTATAAGCGAGCTTTCCAATACGCTCGATAATCGGGAATGGTCCAACAAATCTCGGAGTTAACTTTCCTTTCTTCCCGAATCTAATGACACTCTTCAGAGGAGAAATCTTCACAAAAACCATATCACCTACGTCGAATTCCAAATCCTTACGACGATTATCGGCATAACTTTTCTGACGATCTTGGGCTGCCTTCATTCGTTGCCGAATGATCTCTATACAATCTGAAGTCTGTCGAATCATCTCTGGCCCAAGTATCAGCTTTTCTCCAATTTCCAACCAACATGTCGGAGAGTTACACGGTCTTCCATATAATGCCTCATATGGTGCCATACCAATACTCGACTGATAACTGTTATTATAAGCAAACTCCACCAAATGAAGGTGATCTTCCCATGATCCTCCGAAGTCCAAAACACATGCTCTAAGAAGATCTTCCAAAACTCGGTTGACTCTCTCAGTCTGACCATCTGTTTGAGGGTGATAAGCTGTACTCAAACACAACTCAGTTCCCAAAACTTCCTGGAAGCTCTTCCAAAATCTACTAGTGAACAATGGATCTCGATCGCTCACTATACTCTTCGGAACACCATGGAAACGAACTATCCACTTCACATATAATTCAGCCAACTTCGATGCAGTCCTAGTCGATCGAACAGGAATGAACCTTGCACTCTTGGTCAAACGATCTACTATGACCCAAATCCCTTCATTCCCTGCTCTTGTCCTAGGTAGACCATCGATAAAGTCCATCGACACTTGCTCCCACTTCCATGTAGGAACCTCTAATGGCTGAAGCAATCCACTGGGCTTCTTCTGCTCAGCTTTCACCAACTGGCAATTCATACACTTGGAAATAAAATTTCCAACATCCTTCTTCATACCTTCCCAGTAGTAGGTTCTCTTCATATCCCGATACATCTTATTTCCACCTGGATGAATTGTCAACTTCGAGTGATGACTCTCCCTCAGAACTTCATCTCTCAATCCATCTACATCGGGAACAACTAGTCGCTCTTGCTTTCGAAGCCAACCCTCTCGATCGACTTCAAATCCTTTATCCTTTTCTGGATCCAATCCAGATTCCAAATCACCGAAAATCTTGACAAGCTTATCATCTCTCTTTTGGCTCTCGCCAATCCTTTCCACAAGAGTAGGCCTTATCGATAAGTTTGCCAACATCTCAGGTTCCAATTCACATCTAGGCCTGAAGTCAAATCCAGCCAAATACTCGAGACTCTTCCATTCCGAAAACATGGCTCCCAATCCTGCTTGTCTTCGACTTAACGCATCTGCCACTGCGTTACCTTTTCCTGGAGTATAGGCTATACCAAAATCATACGATGCTAAGAACTCTAGCCACCTTTGCTGTCGAAGATTCAAATCCTTTTGGGAAAACAGATACTTCAACGACTTATGATCTGTAAACAGCTCGAATCTAACTCCCAATAGATAGTGTCTCCACATCTTCAAAGCAAACACAATCGCCGCTAACTCCAAATCATGAGTCGGATAATTCCTTTCATGCGGCTTTAGTTGTCGACTAGCATACGCAACAACTTTATGCTTCTGCATTAGCACCGCTCCTAGTCCAGTGCCACATGCATCGGTGTAAACCACCATCTCATCATTCCCACTTGGAATAGTCAAAACAGGAGCGCTCGTCAGTCGCTCTTTCAGGATTATGAAAGCTTGTTCACACTTATCATTCCATCTGAACACTTGATTCTTCTTCGTCAATCCTGTCAACGGTGCAGCTATCTTGGAAAAGTCTTTGATAAACCGACGATAATATCCTGCTAATCCAAGAAAACTTCTCACATCAGATGCATTCTTAGGCCTAACCCAATCCTGGATCGCTGCCACCTTAGCGGGATCAACCGCTATTCCATTTCCAGAAATAACATGACCTAAGAACCTCACTTCATTCTTCCAGAAGTGACACTTCGAAAACTTAGCCTTCAGCTGATGTTTCCGTAAGATTCCTAAAACAATCCTCAAGTGCGTCTTGTGCTCTTCCTCAGTTCTGGAATAAACCAAAATATCATCCACGAACACAAGCACGAACTTATTCAACTGATCTCTGAACACTCTATTCATAAGATCCACAAAATATGCTGGCGCGTTAGTCAACCCAAACGGCATTACCAGCCACTCATAAAACCCGGATGGTGTCCTGAAAGCAGTCTTCGGCACACTATCCTTCGCCACTCTCAACTGGTGAAATCCCGTTGCCAAATCCATCTGAGAAAACACCTTAGCCTCGTGAAGCTGATCAAACAAGTCATCTATTCTCGGCAATGGATACTTGTTCTTCCTAGTCACCTTATTCAGCTCACGATAATCAACACACAACCTCAACGATCCATCCGTTTTGGTTGCGAACACAACGGGCGCACCCCATTCGGACACACTTCTCCGAATGAATCCTTTCCGCAAAAGGTCATCAACTTGCACCTTCAGCTCTTGCTGCTCCCTCGGTGCCATCCGCCTAAGAGGCATCACAACAGGTCTGGCTCCCTCAACTAGATCGATACGAAACTCGATCTCCCTATGCGGCGGCAACCCTTTGACTTCCTCAAAGACATTCTCAAACTCATTCACAATAGGCACCAATGACAGTCCATCCCGTGGAACAACTAGCGAATACATGAAGCTCATGAAGACGCCTTCTTCATGCATACATCGTATCACAACCTTTCGCCCTTCCACATTCCCGACTGTCACCTCAAGCCTCTCACAATCAATCCTTGCCGCATACTTCCTAAGCCAGTCCATACCCAAAATAATTCCGAACCCCGCAAAGTTCAGAACAAAGCAATCACAAACAAACGAGCAATCATGACTCGACACAACTAGACCACGACATAACATACACAAACATGACGAACCCCCTACCGGATTAGTCACAACCAATGGCCTATCAACAATATCCGGTTTCATACCTAACCGGCTTACCAAATCATCACAAACAAAAGAATGCGACGCTCCAGTATCAAACAACACTCTAACTGGAACACCACAAATAGAAAGAGTACCTTGAACAACCACACTCTTCCCCTTCTCTTCAGCAGTAGGAGCTTTCGAAGACGATGGAACAGCCCCCAAAGCATAGGCTTGCACAACCTGCCTATCTTTCCTCGGTTCTGGACAATCCTTCTTGATATGTCCCAGCTTATCACAGTTGTAACACTTTCCCGGCACTTTGGGATTCTTACAATCTTTGTAAAGATGGCCCTTCTGCTGGCAGTTATAGCAAGTCACTTCACTCTTCGGCTTCTTCTGGCCATCCCTACCCCTCTGTTGCTGTTGTTTCCTCTTCTTATTGCCACTCTGCTGTGGTTTAGATCCTTCCCTGGTTACAACAACAACAGATACTTCCTTAGGGAACAAACTCTCGTGCCTAAGAGCTTTTTCCACAAGCTTCTCAAACGGATCGTCCAGATGATCCACCAACTGCCTCCCAAGATAAGCATCCAGACCAGTCACAAACTTTTCATTCTTCTGGTAGGGAGAATCAATATACGATCTGGCATACTTAGACAAAGCTTCGAACTCAGAAATATACTCAAGAACAGGCCTCCCACCCTGCTTGAGCTCCACAAACCTCTTAAACAAGACAGATTTCTGGGAAGTAGAGATGAACTTAGCTTCAAATCTAACTTGGAATTGCTCCCAAGTAATCTCTTCTTCTGGAGTATCGATGGTGATAGAATTCCACCAATCAGCAGCTCTTCCCTGAAGCTGTCTCGATGCAAGCTTCCTCTTAGTTGCATCCTCAATCCCTAAGTCACCAAAGATTCTTTTGCAAGCATCAATCCATCTCTGCACCTCAATAGTCGACTCCGTCCCCAAGAAAACTTTCCCTCCAAGAGCAGTATAATCCTTGCAAAGCTTGGCAAAATCCACCGGTCTCGGAGCTTGGACTTGAACTCCCACATCCACAGATGATCCTGAAGCTGGTATTCTCCTCATGATTGAAGTCATCATGGCCTCAAACATAGGAGCATAATCAACAGCTTCCCTAGCATCACGGCTACCCCTCGCAGCTTGTCTCTCACTTCGACTCATCCTTAATATCTGTAAATAAGAATGATTAGAACACCTTAAGAAACAACTGCATAAGGAGTTCAAACCCTTCTAAACTACTATATTATATATAGTAATCATCCATCAAATTACAATTACGTCTCTCTTACGTAGTTACATCAGCGAGCGTTGGCTAAAATCGATTAACCAAAGCTCTGATACCAAATGTGACGACCGCCCATGACTCCCGCACCAAATCAAGGAAATAATGCGCTGAAAGGCGTGCCAGGCAGCCATGGACGATAGTCAGGGTAAAACAAAACAAAAGAATCTCTATCGTACAACTCACAGCGCATGGATAAAATACAATAGAGAAATATAATATAGTGAAGCTCCATAGAACAGAACATCATCATATAAGCATCACAGTAGTTTTATACAATCATCTACTCAAATCCATACATGAAAGCCTCACTACAAATCACTCAACCAAATACAGCAGCGGATACCCAGTACATATAGTAAGAAAACTAATATGCAAAGCCTCCTGCTCGTCTTCGTCATCTTCATCGTAGAACTCCTAGCACAGCACCTGTCACCTGCTACCTAGTCTGCCCATCCCAACATGGATGAACAGCCCAAGGTAATAAGAGGAGACATAAAACCTTGAGTCAGACAAAGTCTTAGTGAGCAGTAAATCAACTATCAAGCATACCAAAAGAGCATAAAGGATAAAAGGAATAGGAACCAAACCATCCCACTCCACCTCTTTCTACAGTGATAGCCCCAGACATACACTAAGGAGAAGCAAGCATAACAACATAGACAATTAAGGTAAAGCGAATACCACTCGAGTCAAGGACGATGTTTTCCAAATACAAACCCCCAAGGCCTAAACCAAGATCAGATAAGCACCCAGAAAACACCGCTCTCGAAGCCGAATGATAATACAACCAAACATCCATGACTCTGGCTATCACTGTTATCCTTGCCTCGATTTCACCGTTAGTTGAATGACCATCTGTCAAGGGCTAATGGTAACCCCGGTTCTAACCATAACTCCGCACACTGCCTTGTGCCTAGGACTTATCTACTTTGCCCAGAGTACTCAACTACCTACCTGTAGTCTTTTGGGTGTCCCGACTACCTACCTGTAGTCGTTATGGGCGCCCCATGTACTCTTGCTTTTGAGCATGCTAGAACCTTCAACAACGACGAGATCCAAGCCTCCTAGCCATCCTTCTTGACGACTATCCTCATACAAGCTCAAGCTACCTCTTGAACAATCCATTATCAACCAACTTGAACTACTCTTCAAGTTATCAACATGCTTGGAATGATCCCTGCTTGGATTAAGCCAAGACTCACATCATACTTCGCTTCATCGCATCAAAGCAAAGTCTCAACTCAACAACATGGCTTGCCTCATCAAATCATGGCAAAGTCCCATCTCAACATCATCCAATCTATACATATGAGCTTCAACATCCGCTACATATGCCTTAAGCAGCTTTCACCATTCAAGAGCCTTCTTCCATAGCTTTTGAATCCTCTTTCATCATCTTGTTCCAAATCAACTACTAGCTAACTTGGAAACAATCAAATCAATCATACATTCAAATAATCAATCATTCAAACAAGATCTATTAAGCAATTTAAGCAATATCAACTATAATGGCAATTTCGTAAATAAACGAGCAAAAGTCCAACATATGTGAAATCATGGTTTTTAGCATAGATCTATCAAATATAAAACATGGGATTTGTCTCTAATGCTTATTAAACAAACTTGCATAAGTAAACATCTTCAAAAACCATGGATCTAGACTTCGATCTAAGAAAAATGCATGAAATCTCTAACTTTAACACTCAAACAAGCCACCAATCCAATATACTCCCTTGGATCCGCGTGAGAGATAACTACCACTCACCAAATCACCAAAACAACCTAAAATCAATCAACTTCAGATCTGGACAGCAAAGATCAAGGCTTGATCCGGCAATATCTCGCTCCAATCGATGAATTCTAGCTCGAACGGATGAAGATCTTCAACTTTGGCACTTGGATCTTCGATCTCGATCTTCGATCTTGGATGGATGTTAGAATTAGATTGGAATGGAGAAAAGAAGATGAAGAAATGTTGTAGTCGAGTTTCCAAAATGGCAGCACTTCGTCGCTCCGAAATCTGGTGCCAAAAAGTGAGCCGAACCCCTCTATTTATAGGCTAGAACCTCCCTGAGTCGTCGCCCCATGAGTCGGTCCCGACTCATCATGAGTCGTCCACGACTCATCTCCTGCCGACTCACGACCTAGCACAGCCGACCCTGCGACTTAACTATACAACATATACTGCCGACTTAACACTAACCCAGATGCCGACTTAAATTCTACCGACTCAAAGACCTAACGACTCAACACAGCAAGAAGGTCACACGACTTAAGACACATACGACTTATCCCGGCCGACCTAAGCCTAATCCTTATCCCACGAGACACGACTCAACAACCCTGCCGACCTACGACTTAATACCAGAGCCGACCTAACTAATCAACGACTCAACACCAAGCTGCCTAACGACTTACGACTCATCGTTAAGTCGTGCCTACCGACTCAGTTGCAAACGACCTAACAACACAGCCTTATGGCCGACCTAAGTCCTAGCCGACTCAACATAAGTCGGTCACGACCTAAAAGCCTCCGACCTAAGTCACTGCCGCGTTTTCCCCAAGTCCTAAGTCGTACGACGACTCAACAATACACACTCACGACTCAACTATGATGCCGACTCACGACTCATCAGGCCCTACGACTCAAAACCCTGCCGACTCATTACCCACGACCTAAGCCTAAACCCCTTAAGTCGCTACACCCTTAACCCGTTAACTCCTTAACTCGGCAAACCCTATGAGTCGTAACTCGTTGACTCGGCCACACTTCTTATCTCGGCCCTCTATGAGTCGGTCATCCTATGAGTCGCCTAACTTCTTGAGTCGGTCCATCCTTATCTCGGCCAACACTTTAAACCGCTACCCCTCCTTGAGTCGGTCCCCTATGAGTCGGTCACGACTCATCACTTGTACCCGGGTTAACTTCTAAACGACTCAAGCTAGAAGCAACACAAACAACACTATCGACCTGCAAATTCTACGATTTATCGACTCGTAAAATACGGGTCGTTACAAAGTCTTATCTGAAAGTCATCGTTCCAGATTGAATATCCATCCAGGAATCTCAAAGATGTACAAAGATAGGAAAAGGGTCTTTTGGTGGAAGGGAATGAAGGAGGATGTAGCCAAATTCGTCAATAATTGTGCTACCTTCCAGCAAGTGAAAGGAGATCAGGAGAAGCAAGCCGGTTTGTTACAACCTTTGGAGGTCCCGACATGGAAATGGGAGATGATTGCGATGGACTGCCTAGAACTAAGAAGGGTAATGAAGGAATATGGGTGATTGTGGATCGTCTTACCAAGAGCGCCCATTTTATTCCAGTTAAAGCAACCCGTACTGCAGTTTATTTGGCAGAAATTTTCTTAAAAGAGATTGTGAGATTGCATGGTGTTCCAGTCAGCATTATAAGTGATCGAGATCCGAATTTCACCAGCAAATTCTGGGAGGCATTGCAATCAGCTTTGGGAACTAATTTGAGATTGAGCACAACATATCATCCACAAACAGATGGACAAACAGAAAGGCTTAACCGAATTCTAGAAGATATGCTGAGAGCCTGTGTATTAGATTTTGGAGGATCATGGGAGGATCATCTACATCTGGTGGAGTTTTCTTATAATAACAGCTACCAAGCGAGTATCAAGATGGCTCCTTATGAAGCATTATATGGAAGACCGTGTAGATCTCCAGCTTGTTGGATAGAGTCGAAGGATCGCATTGTGCTTGGGCCAGATCTGATCCGTGAAGCATCTGCTAAAGTCGAGATGATCAAGAAAAGAATGAGGGCTGCTCAGGATCGACAAAAGAAATATGCTGATAAGAGACGAAGACAATTGGAATTCGAGATTGGTGATCTAGTCTTTGTCAATGTTTCCCCTATTAAAGGAGATGTAAGATTTGGAAAGACAAGGAAACTCGCTCCGAGATTCATTGGTCCATTCAGAGTACTCGAGAGGATTGGTGCTGTAGCATATAAGATTGAATTGCCAGTCCGGATGGCTGGAATTCATAATGTTTTCCATGTATCTCATCTACAGAAATATGTGCACGATCCATCTCTTATTGTGGAGCCAGCTGTGCAGGAGGAATTGGAGGTTGACCCGGACTTGTATGTTGTCAGACATCCTGTTCAAATTGTTGATCAAGATGAGAGGCAACTCAGAAGCAAGATTATGAAGCTTGTTAAAGTCCAGTGGAGTGAGGATACCGGAGATTGTACCTGGGAGATTCTGGATTGTATTAGGAAAGCTTATCCGGATATGTGCCCCGATAGCTAGTGGTGTTTGTATTGGATGTATGTTTGTTTGGATGTTTTGTTTGATGGTTGCTTATGTATGGATGTTATGTATGTTTGAAGTGTTGAATAAAATGAAATTTTTGGATTATCTTTTGTTTAAATTTCGGGGACGAAATTCTTTTAAGGGGGGAGGATTGTAATATCCCGGAATTTCACACCGAATTTTAAATATGATAATCTATATAATAAATTGATTTAAATTGATAAATTTGTAAATTTTTCAACAACTAATAAATGAATGGTAAATATAAATTTATTTCAATTAAAAACTAGTACATATATAAGGAATTGAATGTGTTAAGATTTTATTCATACCAAATTTGATTTTGAATTGGATTTTTAAAATTCAATTTGTGTTTGAATTGATATATTAAAAGATTTGAACTATGTTAATTTTTATTCTAAAATTATACTTGGAGTACTAAGTTATATTCTCATAATTTTAATTATGTTATAACATTGGTTTTATATTCATTATTTAAAAAGGGAAATTGATTTTTTTAAGGATTTAAAATATAAACATATATAAGAAAATCAATTAAGTAAATATTTAAATTTCATTTTTGCATGAAATAAAACACATGTTAACATCTAAGCTTATTAATAAAACATGTGTTAGGAATTTAACCATTAATTTGACAAGTGTCATAATATAAATTTTCTTTCCATTAAATTTTTATAAAACAAAATTTTCATGCATACTCTCTCGTTTTACTAAAAAGAAAATTTTCATTTCTTCTCTCCAAAAATCTGAACCTTTTCAATCTTCACATCTTCAACAAAATATCTGCAACAATCCCAAAGTTTAGCATCAACTTATTCAAGATTTAAAAGCACCAACAATCAATTCATCTCAGTTTTTAGAAGCCTGCAGTTCACATAATTTGTTCCTGCAAATTTGGATCTTCGTCAGAAAAAAAATAAGGTGAGTGAATCTTTAAATTAAACCTTAAGTATAAAAGTTGTATGTTGAATGTTAGTGATGAATGCTTGCATGTTAATTGATTTGTGAAATGTTGTTTACAGTTTAAATATTTGACTGTGCATGTTAATGAAACTGTGACCTCTGTTGCTTCAAGATCAAGCAAATTTTCTTAGCAAACTTTAAATTAAAATATAGTATGGTGATGTTGGATATATATTTTCAAATATATATAAGTTAGAGACAATATGTTATAAGTATTAAATATATATATTGATAATAATGTAAACTGCAGGAAGTAAAGTATATGCAGTAAAAACAAAAGAAAATCATAGTATGTAAATTTTGTTAATTTTTGATGAATCAAATATATATGTTGAATCTATAATGCATGTTATGAATTTTAAGATCTAAATCAGAATTTATAACTTGATATTGAATTTGAATTTTAAAGATTACTGTATTTGGGGCTTTTGTAAAATTCTTGAGCCTGGATTGATTTTAGCTTTTGAAATTTAAATTGAAGCATTGTTAGATGTTGTATAACACTAGAAAAATACGAATCGAATTTATTATACAACATAGAATTTGAAATTTGGATTTTGAGGGTTATGGGTTCTGTTTATTTGTGTTTGTGATTTTCGGTCGTATGAGGATTTGGATTGATCGAGCTTCATATGGTTTGAGGAGGAGTGACGTGTGGTTGTTGTGCACATGTGGCCGGAGTTTGGTGCCGGAATGGGGTGAGATGGTCGTGGTCGTTGGGTTTTTCCTTTGCGCCTGCAGTTTCGAATTTTGGCTCGAGCACTCGATTTTTGTTTGAGTTCGAGTTGTTGATTTCTGGGTTGAGATTCTGGAACAGGGGACGAAGAGTGGTTTGCGCGTGAGGCCAGCGGTGACGATGGTGGTGCGGTGGCACTGTGTAGGTGCACGTCGAGGCGAGTGTGTGTGTCTGTGTGTTTTCGAGTGTGCGTGAGTTGAAGCTCGAAGTCGCGCTCGTGATGGACTCGGGAGGATCGTGTCTTGTGCTCGGGTTGAGGGGGGGTTGTGCTCGAGTGTGCGTATGGTAGTGTGCTGTTGCTTGTTCGAGTGTGGGTCTAGGTTGAAGAGAAGTAAGGGAAGATGGAGTAAAGTCTGGGTAGTTGGATATTGGGCCGGGCTTTAAGCTAATTTATGAAGACAAGTTTAAACTTGTTTTTAAAACTTTAATTTTGTTTTAAGTTTAAGTCTATTTTGAATACTAAAATAGGTAACGGTTTTAAGAGGAATGAACATTGATTTGTTTGAAGTTAATTAGATTTTGAAAATTTAAGTTTATTTAAATTAAATAGTAATTTAGTGATGGAATTAATTAGTTAATTTTGGTTAATTAATTGTTAAGATTAAATTAATCAATTATGAATTATTTAATGGATAATTAAGAATTAAATTTAATAACAATTAATTTATTTATTAATTAATTTAAGGTTAATTCTTAAGTAATTAATAATTGATTAATAAATTGATTAATGATTAATAATTTGGTGATTAAGAAGTTAATAAATTAATGGATTAAGAGTAAATTAATTAAGTAATTAAATATTAATTAATTTATAATTAATAGTAAATTAATTAATGATTAAGTCTTAATTAATTAAATAATTAAGGAGAATTAAGGAATAATTAATCAAGTAATTAAGATAAATTAATTTGTGATTAATTAAGGTAATTTACGAAGTAATTAAGGTTAATAAATTATAAATTAAGGGTTAATTAATAACCAATTAAAGAATGATTAATTTTTAATCAAAGTTTAATTAATAAATAATTATAGTAATTAATTGATAATTAAATAAAGATTATTAACTAATTAAGTAGTAGTTAATTAATAATAAGATAATTAAGAGGTGATTAATTAATTAAATGATTTTGATTAATTAATTAATGTTTGGTTAAGCAAGATTAATTGATAAATTCTTAAGTAATTAATTTAATTTAAATTAATTAAATTAATTATGATATAAATTGAGTAGTGCTTGCTTGTGGATGATAGTTTGAATTGATATATGAATATGGTTGATATTTGTTAAATGATAGTTGAGTGATATTCTGAGATAAGATGTTGTATATCTGCGATTGATATTGGTTATTATCTGTTGATAATGTTGTGATGATGCTATGTTTAAAATATGAATTGAATTGTTTAAAACTTTAAAACAACTTGGACCTAAAAGACACGCTTTGGATTTCGATGAGACCGGGATCGGGTTTCCATATTTGGATATCCGAAAACCACATCGATTCCAAATAACGTTAGGTCGTGAATGTTATGTGAAGAGTGAAGACTCGATGTGTAAGGGTTATACGTCAGTACAACTCTATGGGTGATTCCGTAATGAGTTGACGGAATAGTACTTATAGATTCGAGATGGAGAATCAAAGTGCAAGGGTTATCGTCGTTAACTATGAGGGTGATTCCAAAATGAGTGTAACGAGATAATGCCTTCGGTTTCGTTCGAACTCGGAACGAACTTGTATGGATTGAATGCTTTCAGATCATCGTCAGGTGGACGATGGGCATTCTAAGAGATGAGTTATAATCGTAACCTCAAGCCTCATCAACCGGGAATGGCTAAAACAGGGGAGATGCAGCAAGGTTTCGTGGGTAGCCCCCACTAGAGAGTGAGATTTACCCCTGTCTAGAAGTCCCTTATTATTTATTCGGCTGTGTGGGCAGTTGTTGGCCACAACTGCGGGGTTGTCTTGTTCGGAACTATCCAGTAAGGGATGGGTCCGGCCTTGTGTTGTAGGGGATCGGGAGTGATCCTCGGTACGGTGATCTAGGCCCCGTACTGTGACGGGCGGTACCCCAGTAGCCCTGCCATTGATGGAAACCCATTTTCCCTACGAGACCCAACGGTTTTGATTGTATTACCCACTTTCGTGGCTAGTAGCTGGAATTTAATGAATGTAACAATTTCGGCTATTTTCTATTTACTTGAAAACCCTAGACCCTATTATAATATCACTGAATTTCCTATCAAATGTTTTGGTTAGCGTAAGGTAAAAACTTACCCATGTTTATTTGTGGGAAGTCTTACGTGATACTTTTTGTTTCAAAATGATTTTTAAAGTTAAGTAACTTTAACTGATTTACTCACACCAGACCCATGTCTGACCCGGAGTTTATTTCGTTTTTCATAAACTCTTGGGTACTCAAATTTTTATGAGTAGCCAAGTGATTAGGTTTGGATAAGCATATGTTTTGGAAGCTGGAGCTGGAGTCCAGAAATACTATCTATCTATATCCGCTGTAGGGACATTTTGGTGTTGTGTTTTGAGTTGTATGGGTGGGGAAACTCTTATGAATGGCTGATGTAATGGAGTAGTATTATTTTGTGAAATCAGATATGTAAATTATGTAAGGGATATATGTAATATTACATTTTGTTCGTTTCCGCTGTGAGATTCTGATGATTGTTGTTTCTTTTCTTTCTATCTTTCTATTTCTATCCCTTTCTTTTCTTATTGATGATACATTTTTCTGTGGAATGAAAGACGGGTCGTCACAAAAATATTGTTTAAAGGTAGATTTAATATTAAAATAATATTTCTATCAATTATATAAATACGTTATTAGGGCCGAAACCCTCGTTTATTCTCTCATCCGCCACGATATGTTTTAATGGCCGAAAGGCAACCTCAATCTCCCTCGTTTTTCTCTTGATCCATCAATTTTGATCAAATATCTCCAACTGGAAAGATGGAGAGCACATTGAGACGAGTAAATCTGACGGTGGAGATCGCCTAACTTATGGCGAGGTGGGAGCTATGGCGCTGAGTTCATTCGCCATTCATCCTTGTTTTTCTGGCACTACACTTAACCGAGTTTTGTGAGGCTCTGGCCGGTGGTGGGGGCGTGGAGGCGCGCGTCGTGGTTGTTGTGGATTGTTGTCTAGGCGAGTATTTTGGGTCGCGTTTTGGAGGCATTAACGGTGGCTATGGGTTCGTGGGTTCTGAGCAACGAGAGGAAGAAGGTATCAGCCTTAATTTCCAATCGTGTGGCCATGTTTTTTTCTTTGTGTAATTTTTAAAAGGAAAATAGAAATTTTAGTTTAAATTATATATACAAACCTTTAAAACTGAATAACTCTTGCATACGTTATCAGATTCAAACGAAACAAGAAGCGCCGGAATCGCAGTGACCGGTCTACGCGCTGCAGCAAGTCCGGAGATGATTGGAGCAAGTGGAAGTTTAGATTAAATTGAATTGTTCGATTTAATTTAAAATTTAAAATGCTCGTCGAAACTCAAGGCGAGTTAATCTCACTCACATCTGGTTTCCGTTTAATTTTAATTAGTTAGTATTTAGATGATTGATTGGTTGATTAGTTGAATGTGATAATTATTATCAAATTTGATCGATATGGTTGTGCTAACATCTGTGCATGCAGGGAAACAGGTTGGAGGGATCCATCGGGATTCCTCGAAATGAGAATTTTTTTTCATAATTGATGATGCATTTTATTTATATACTGTAATAGATTAAATTTGAATTTGATTGTGTTGTGTTATGATTGGATAAACAAAATTTGGTATTTAAAATATAAATAAAATAAATTGGGATTAAAGGGAAATGAAAAGGAATTTTTAAGGAATGAATTTAAGGAAATTAAATTCAGGAAATTGGTTTGGAATTTGAAATGTTTTAAAACTATGATTGGAATGGAAACGAGAAACATAAATTTATAAACTGGGTTTATAAATAAAACGGAATATTTATCGGTGGATAAATTTTTGAAAGATAGGTTTCCAGTGGGAAATTCTATAAGAAGGTATAAATTATTTTAAAAATAAAGATGAGATTATTTTTAAAAGACGGAAGGTGTATTTTCCCCAGGAAGTTATGTATGTTTCCAAAGAAAAGCCTTCGAAATATAAAATAGAAGTTTGAAAGATGTTTTTTTGGATATTTTGGAAAAATATTGTTTTTAATTATTTAAATATAAAGAAAATGTTTATTTAAGTAATTATGGTATTCAATTAATTTGAAGGTGAAGTAGTATAAAGTTTCAAAGGGAAATTTTAATATAAAAATTTGATTTCATAACTTAATTTTAAAAGGTAATTTTGGTTTAAGTTACTTAGAAACTCCTCTATATTTCCTTGAGTGTTATTTTCATTTATGTAATTTCTAGTAGCCTTATTTTAAATATTTTTAGCATATATTTTGAAAGTGATTTCCAAAAAATGGGAAATGTGTTAAAAATAAAAAGGTGGTTATTTTTAAAGTATGGGAAGAAATTTGCGGGGTTGGAATGTAAATTTGAATGGAGATAAATCAAGGATTTATAAAAGGAATTCTTTGGATTATTATGGAATGGAAGTGTATTTCCCTGAAAGCCAAGTACGTTTTTTTTCAGCAGGTTTTTGAGTAAAAGTTAGAAGTTTTGAAGCTGATTTTAAACGAATGTTTTAAGAAGATTATTATTTAAGATGTATAAATTTTGAAGGTAAATATTTATTATATTAGTTATAATAGAAATTATTTTTGAAGGTTAATTGGTATTATGTTTTAAAGATAATGATTAATATTTATATTTTAATGAAATAGTTTACTTTAGAAATAAGTTTAGTTAAAATAGTTTTCGAAACTAGTATAGAATTTCATAACTCTTATTTTAAATTTCGTATGGCTTAACTTTTATTTTAGAGAAAAGTAGTTTGTATTTTATAAAGCATTTTTGTTTGAAATACTTTAAAGGTATATATTTTAAATAAAATATTTAGGTAGTTTAAATTTAAATGTTTAATGGTATATTCAAGAATAAAGTGATTTAAATTATTTTAAATCTACAGTATTTGGACTTGGGTGTATTCAGTGGAAATAGATATTTGGAAATTTATTCCATGAGAAGAGTGCGGTGTTGAAAACTGTTTTCAAAAAGGTTTGAAAGTGGAAATATATCTCGTGAAGATATTTTAAGGTTAATAAATAATTTGGGGAAATTATTTATTATTTGATGGTTGTTTGTGAATGTTAATTGATAGTTAAATAACCGACTATCAATATTGGTCAAATGCGCTGATCGTTTCGAAGAGACCGGGATCGGGATTTATTTTTTGAAAACCACTTCGATCCGATTTGTACGTTTTCGTGGGAAAAACGAGTTCAGAGTCAAAGATGGAGCAGTGAAGTACAAGGGCTAGTCGCTACTAATCCTAAGGATGTTTCCAAATTGGATGTAGTGGGAGTAGTGCCTTCGGCTCCGTTCGAACCCGGGGCGGACTTGTATGGATGAATTCTTGCGGAACATCGTCAGGTGGACAATGGGCATTCTATGTGAAATGTTCTAAAAAGGTAACGCTTAACCTCAAGCCTCATCATCCGGAATGACTGAAAATCAGGGGTTATGCAGCAAGGCTAAGTGGGTAGCAACCATTAGGGTGAGGTCATCCCTTTCTAGATGTCCCTTTTATTCGGCGTAGTGGTGCGGTTGCTAATCCCAACCGTGGGGTGATCTTACTCGGGATTATCCCGTAAGGGGTAGTCCGGGTCTTGTGGTGCAGGGGATTGAGAATAATCCTTGGTACGGTGATCTAGGCCACGTACTGTGACAGGTGGTACCCCAGTGCCTAGTCATTCGTTGGAAATCCATTCTCCCTACGTGCCTTTTACGGTTTTGTTTGTAGAACCCACTTTGTGGCTAGTATGCTGCAATTTAATCATGTAACAATGTCAGCTATTTGAATAAGTATTTGTATATAGACCCTATTATAATATCAGAGGATTTTATAAAAGTGTTTTAACTATTGTAATGTAGAAACCCGATATGTTTATTTGTGGCATGGTCTTACGAGATGCTTTTGATGTCAAAGGGTTTTGAAACTTTAATAATCAATTTGGGTGTATTTTTCTCATGCTGGTATTCCAGACTGACTCGGGTGTTATTTCATTATAATGCTCGGGTCAGACCGAGTATTATATGTTCAGGATAGGATATTATGGATCTCAGGAGAGGAGTTGGAGACCGAGACGTACTATCCGTACTTGTTTATACCCGCTGCTGTGATTTGTTTGAAAATCGTCAGGCTGGTAATCGTTGTTTGTTTGAGATATACTCTGATGATGTATTGCATAAAAAAGATATAGTTTTCATTTTGTGTAAAGATATGATATTATGTATTATATTTTGTTCCGCTGCGATTGTGAGATTCTGTTATTGTTTATTTCCTTCTTTCTTCTATTTTCTTTCTTTTCCCTAAACTATCTGTCTTTTCCGGTACTAGATCATCGGCATATCATACCGTGGTGCCTTTTGTGTCGATTTTCGACGGTCGAGAAGGGAGGGACCTTACATCTACACTTCGTTTTATCTCCATATGTTTCGTCCAACTGTTGTTCCTTTACACCGTCATACACAAAAACATGTATCTTGCCCAATCATCTCTCTTCCTTGCCGGTAGTCGCACATTTCTTGCTTTCTCCAATTCATATGAGGTTTTACTTTCTTTTTTTGGGTTTCATAACATTTTGATTTTTTTAATAATTATAAGTATATGACATGTATGTTACAACATTCTTTTGTTCATCATTTCCAAAGCTTTGATTTGACGTTCAAATCCTACTTATCTTCTTCTTTCAACTATCATTTTACCCTTGCTCTATCTTTAGCATTGGATTTGATTTGTCAGCAATTATGGATATGAAACCCAAGTGAACTAATCAATCGTATTTTTCCAAACGTCTTTAACATGATTGGAAACTAGCAATTTTAGTATTAAATTTCTATATTTTCATATCCTTGGTTGTTAGTGTTGTTTTCGTCCATTCTAGTACTAAATTTAATTGTATGGTAAAGCAATATTCAATATTTATTTTTGAGAAAGTTACTTTTCCTTATTTGAGTCATTCTATACATTTACTTTTAGGACGCAATTTAAGATGTACTCTACATAATATAATTAACTAAATTTGCCATTGGTAGAAAGAACTTTAATTTTCAGCAACTCATTATTTGCACGGAAAATCTCTGAATTAAAATTGGATGAAAATATGAATTTGGACATGCTAAGACAACTAGAGGTTATATATATTTACAACGTTATATATATAAAACTATAAAGGCTTTTTGTTTGTTTACACATGATAGTCAGATAAACTACAATGATTTTAGAATTTACAACTTAACGATTAGAAAAACTATTTTGATTTTGGAATTTACACATGATAGCTAAGTTCAGTCAAATGTACGTTTACCTAAGAAATTAAAATGAAGTATTACAAAGGGAGCCTGATTGCTTTTGTATACATATGTTTTTACTTGATCTTTTACCTAGGAGATAAATGAGGTTGTACTTGTATGTTTTAGTTGTATAATATGAAAATCTCTGTTTCCTTTTTAGACTCTTTTACCATTGTGTATAAAACATGCTAAGATGGTTTTACAAACATAAAGCACAGAAGTAGGCGAAATGTCAAATTATTTAGGGCACTTGACTTTCCTACATTTTATAAGTGTAGCTTTTGACATATTATATTTAAAATAAACAAATAATTTAATTTCTTTAAATTCGTAGTCATTTAATGTTTTATCAATAATCATATTCTTGCATGTCATTCAAGAAAGAAAGAATATACATTTCAAAATGCAATATTTTTTCAGTTTGATATTTTTATACAAATAAACTTAACTAAGATGTCTCGTGTTAAGATCGCATCATATATTATTCATGCATTAGATTTTTGTTCTACTATATTCTGACAGCTAATTTTGGAGTAATACCTTTTCCAATTGTACATACGAGAGATCGCACCTATTCTTCAATATCTATTTTGGAATGATGTATTGGATAATTTTTTCAATTATAGTGCCAATTATATATTAGTCATTGGTTTCTCCATCAGCACATTCTTTACTAATATGGTGGGTTATGCGTATTAATTAGATAATTATAATGAATGGTTGAAATTTAATAGGATAAGTAGGGACAAAATAATTGAGGACAAGAGAATTGAGCCCATGAGAGATTAGCCTTTGCTGCATTGATTTTGTTATTATATAATTTTTTCACCTACTCTTTGTGGAGTTTTTTTCCCAACGATAAAGAAACGTGAGCACTGTATTTAAAGCCTATGAATTATGAGTTTCAACATATACGTTAATTAGTGCTTATTTATCCATTATGTCTCATATCCAACCAAGTTGGTTCAAAATACAAAGTGAATGTAGATTATTATTCAAAACATATCAAATGTCATCACACTTCAATACAATAAACTTAAATTCAATGTACTTATTTTGGCACGTGATTGAATACTTTTATATCTTTTACTTTTTTAGAAATACATTCGATATTAATTCATCTTCTATAGTTCAAAATGCTCAAGGATTCTCAGATGATGCTCTTCCCATCTTATGTTTTTTTTAACAGTCGCATTCTACCAAAATACATCCATGGAACCACTACCATTTAGGCACTGAATATTGTCCACATTTGTGACCATTTGTAGAGAACTACCATTTAGGCATGAATTAGTAATATTTAATCAACGAAATAAATAAATTAATTGGCATTTGTTTAGTTACAACCACATGCCTTCAAAGAATAAACAATTTATTACTGCCAAATTTCTTACTAATTAACGAGCATCTTTTTTTCTTTAGACCATTTCTTTGTTTGGTTCTTGTTTTATGATTCCCTCAAAATTTGATTGAGGTCAAAACTAACACACTCAAAATTTAGTTAAACACAATTTAATACTGTCAAAGTTCATTTAGCTTTCATCTATTTTCTTAATGTATAAATTTTTTTGGATTAAAATCACTTTCTTTTTGGGACTCGATATTATTTTTGAACTTATAGGACTTGATACTAGATCAAAGAGTGATAGTGAAAAAAGTAGAATGTGTCTTTTATTCAAACTTATGGTGTTTGCATACTTTTGTAGCATAATTTCTCTGTTGAAATTTTATTTCTCAACTTTGATTGGATCTTCGAAAAATCTGTATTCAATCCTTCATTAGCACTTAGTATCCATATATCTAAACAATAATACATTAATATTATGGCCAAATTTGCAAATGATATAAAACATGTGTGTATTCATGCAACTACCATAAACAATTTCTGTGCAAATCTCTAAATAGATCCTTTAGTCATGGAATGAGAAGTATATTATTTAGTGGAGGCGGAAAATGAAATATTCATTTTGTCTTCAGTGGGTAACAATAAATTATAGTCAAGGCCGGCTCAAGTTGCTGGGATGCCCTAGGCAACTAAGAGTTTAATTGAATTTTTTTTGAATAGAATGTGTGTTTAATTCAAACTTATGGTGTTTGCATACTTTTGTAACATATTTTACTTGTTGAAATTTTATTTCTCAACTTTGATAGGATCTTTGAAAAATCTTTTTTCAATCCTTCATTATCACATGGTATCCATATAACTAAACAATGTTTATTATACATTAATATTATGGCCAAAATTTTCAAACGATATAAAACTTGTGTGTATTCATGCAACTACCGCAAACAATCTCTAAATGGATCCTTTGGGCATGGAATGAGAAGTATATTATTTAGTGGAGGTGGAAAATGAAATATTCATTTTTTCTTCAGCAGGTAGCAATAAATTACAAGTTGTTCTGTTGCCCTAGGCAACTAACATTTTAACTGAAAAAAATTAAAAAAATTGCATACAAGAGGAATTGAACCCACATCCTGAATGTTGAGAAGAATGCAGAAACCCACCATAACAACATGTATCTCACTAATACAAAATAATGTGATTCTTAAAAAAATATTAAATTATATTATCTACCAATCTTCCCCACCAGTTGCCCTAGCTGGGAGTTACCTTGGGCAGCCGTCTAGCTAGCCTGGCTCCAAAACTGGGCCTGATTACAGTACCAAAAGTGTAAAAGTATAACATGTATATAAAGCAAGGAAATTTCTATGTATGGCACTTTTTTGTTAGAAAAAATATTTCATGGAATGCTATTAGAGCATTATTCTACATTTTTTATTGTGCCCATTGAAAACGAACGGGATTGAAAGAAATTGTGTACACAACTGAATGAGAAATTAATTTCCAACATCAGGTATTAAACACGTTGCATACTACTAGACCTATGCAGATAGAAAGTAGCATTATGGATGCTAAAAACACACGAGAGACCAGTTTATGGTTCTATTGCAAGTATTAAACGATGATGCTTAATGATGCAATGTGGACTAATTTTTTAATCAAATAAATAATGCTTTTTCTTCTCATGTAAGAGTGTATATATTTCTTCTATTCAGATTCTTCTTTCCATTTTAATGAAATTTCAGACCATGGGAGTAAAATTTAATATGCATGTCACTATTAATGTTAAAAAAGAGCATTAAATCTAGAATTGTGTAAGATCATCTACAACCAAAAATAGGGAAACTATGTTTATGAAAGCAGCCTGTCTATTTTAGCCTTATTTAATTACATACATGAATGTGAATGTTTTTTCATTTTGTTCATTCTTTATTCATTCTGTTATTGTACCACTTCACTAAAAACATCACTTTTACTACTATTGCAATATCGATCATGCTTTTTTTCTTCATTTTTTTGGTTAACTTTGCACTAAAATATGTCATATTAACCACTAATTTGTACAATCTACTTACTACAAAAAGGCTCAGTTGATCATGTTTTACAGTGATTATTGCTACCAAAAAGGGAAAGAAAACAAGCTTCTTGCAATATTTTCTCTTAATCTCCGTACAGTCAACTGTTTTCTTAGGAAACAAAAAGTTTTGCTAATGCATCTTCTAATTGTTTAATAGTGCATGTGTTGAAATACCTCATGCTTTTTCCTATCTATTTTAATCCACCTCAATTCTAGTAAATTTTAAATAATTTTGGTGTGACATCCTCTGATGTGCTGGACCAAACATTTGGTCGATGTACAAGCGGTCAAATACAATACATCCAACATCGACCAAACATTTGATCGATGTACAAGCATCCTGAGCCAAACAAGGAAAAACATCCAAGCTGGGCTAGCTCCATGACACATATGCCGATTAAAATGCTCTTGCTCAAATGTCCAACCAAATTCAGAAAGTTATAACTTCCTCCTCCACACTTCACAACTCCACTCTACAAGTACCAGAGCTTCTCAACAATAACGTGGATTGATTTTTGAGAGAAAAAGAGAGATTTTTTTTGAAAATCCATCACTTTGGCTACATAAAGTTTTTACTCTTTTTGAATAATCTTGTACTTGTAATCAAATCAAAGAGAGAATAATAAAATGGAAAGTGGATGTAGGCACATTCGGACCAAACCACTATAAAAACTCTTTGCCGTTTACTTTCCTTATCTACTTTCCAAACTTTGAACTTGTCAACTGTCTCTGCACTTGCTGAAATTCATTCCATTACGTGTTGGAACATTTGAAAACCCCAAATCAATCAAATCAAATGAAAATTAACTAAAAAATTAAATTTAGAGGTGTTTGTCCAACTTTTGAGCTAACATTTTTTTACGCGTTCACTGAGAACGAACCACGTGGGGAGCCAAACTCTTCTGTCCACCATCCTTTCAAGCCTTAACTCAACATTAGAACATGGCTCCATCTAGGCGCAACACCGATAATGGTAAGAGCGTGGCCATTACCAATACACTCAACCATATCCCATAAGATCAAGAAAACCCAGCTACCCACTCTCAACCTCTAGACTCAACTGTCACCTGAGAGGATTTTGATAGGGTTGTGAATGAGATGACTGACCGCTCATGATTTTGTTGCGTGCCTCATGGCTCTATTAGCTCTTGGGAAATGTTCAAGGAAAAATTCAAAAATCAATTTCGAATCCATGTGGAACAGCCTAGAGATGCTTATTCCTTTTCAAACGTAAAACAAAAGGTTGGTGAACCGCTACAACAATATCTTACCAATTTCAATGCTGCCACAGTAGCAGCACAAAAAGTGGATGAAAATCTTACATTGATGGCACTATGCGAAGGCGTCCACCCCAATTCAAAGCTTGCAAGAGGGTTAACGAAGGAAAAGTCGTTAACTCTTCAAGAATTCTTTCATGAAGCCAGAAAATACATGAGATTGGAAGACTCGGGGGCTCATCGACATAGCGAGTTACCTGTAGGGGCTTCTAGCGACCAAGGAAACATGAGTGCCCCATCACAAGGAGGGGGGAGTAAGCCAAACAACGAAGGAAAAAGTAACCATTAAGTCAACTTGGGAACTGAAAAGGGCAATAAGCGATGATACTGACCTGGACCAAGATTCAATAACACTATAGAGAACATTTACTTGGCAACTCAACACGAATTAAAATCCAAAAGCCCTCCCTATAAAGAAGAGTCGGAAGCCGCAATCAGAACAGAAAAATATTGTTGCTTCCACGAGTCTCATGGGAAAAACATAGAAGAATGTCAGCATTTGCGGCATCTCATAGAGGAGCATATCTGAAAAAAGCAACTGGAATAGTACGTGCAGCAAAGACACAACTCTCCCGCTCTAGTCCATGAGCGACCAGGGTCGTACCTGCAAGGAAATAAAAAAAGGAGCAGGAAAAAGCCATTACAACCAAGAGATGATAGTTGTCCATACCATATCTGGAGGCCCGCGTGTGCTGGCTGAAGTTGGAGCGGGATGGCGAGGTATGGAAAGTCTTTGAAAGATAAGGAAGGACATGTTTATTCCATTACTGAGGAACGCATTACAAAATGAAGAGAAAAGGCCAACATAACCTTCAGCGATGAAGATTTGGTTGGAAATCAGTATCTGCATACTGATCCATGGTTATCTTCGCTTGGATTGGCCCAGAAGAGGTGTTTTGCATCTTTGTTGATACAGGAAACTCAGTGAATATTTTGTTCAAATATGCCATAAACAAAATGAAGTTATCAATGAAAGATTTATCCCCGTGCAAATCCCTCACACGTGCTTACGGGAGAGGCCATGATGCTACTTGGACAATTAGACATGTTTGTTGAGCTGGGAAGTCACCCCCCATCCATCGTCCAAAAGCAAACAGTCGTGTTAGTATATGGACGCTCTCCTTACAATGCATTTTAGGAAGGCCAACATTGTCAGATTTCTAGATAGTCTTGGCCTCATAGTGCCTAAAGATGAAATTCTCAACTGATGATGGAATGAGAGAAGTAGAAGATGACCAAGACGCAACTTGCGATTGCTACGTGATAGAACTCCGCCAAAACAAGAAGAAGGCAAAATGAAAGGCATAGAGGTCGTCCTCCGCACCAAGAATGTGGAAGCATAGCAATCAAATAAAGCCCCTCCTCCCAGATACACTTGTGACGACCCATAATTTTTGGATGTTTGAAATCGGAATATTTAATTGATTTTAAATATTTAAAAGTTAATTTTTAACTTGAATTCAAATATCACTACTTATTTGATAATTAAATTATTGAATTAAATAATTTGAAGTTGGGCAAAATGTTGATATCTGGAATTTTTAGCTTGTTAAAAATACTTTGAAGGCTTGTAAATTTATATTGATAGAACTGAAGATATTAAAGGTGTTAAAATTTAATTTGGAAGTGTTTTGTTCAGTTTTAAAAATATACAGTTTAATTTGAATTTAAAAATAGCTTTCCGTAGCACAGTCTCGGAATTCGACGAAACAAGTTCCATTGGATCCATAATATTGTATTGTTATAGGATTTCAATTTTCGTAACGTTTGGAGCTATCGTGTGATCTTACGATAGGTAAACGCGCGGAAATTTATATTGAAAATTCAATATAATAACTGACCCAAAAAGCTATATTCTCCATACGATTGAATTAGGACTCGAAACCTTTTCCATTGCGTTCAGAATAGGGGTATAACATTATAAACGTCTAGTTGCACGTCTCGATAGAGATTCGAAATTTTAAGTTGCATTTATCGGGATAACTTGAATTTAAAATTTAAAATATATATTTATATCCTGGTCACATTCAGTTGAAATTATTTCACTTCATCACCTTTTCCTTTCAATTCAAAACCACTGTAGCCAACCTTCTCCTGCACGCCACCTTTCTTTCTAATCCACATCCCTTCTCCTATTTCACAACCGAGCTAAAAAGAAAATGAATATTTACATTTAAACTTAGCAAGCCAACTTTTCTTCCCTGAAAACGAACCGAGAGCCCTTCTTCCTCTCTATTGTTTAAAATTTCAAAACGAAAAGGAGGGGATTACAGCGAATTCCTATTTTCTTTTCCCCAAATCAACATATCAAATCGTGTTTTTTACATCGATTCCCGGAATCGAATCGAGCTCGACACTCTAAGATAGTGGTAGGCGCAAATATTGTTGCCGAGTGTTGCGATTCGACAACATGAGCTAATCAAGGGGGATGGCCACATTATCGGCATCGGAAATCATTATCGCGCACGCCAGGAGCGAGTTAGGTTGTAGTCGTTCGCAGTCACATTGTCAAGGGAGGTCGACGATTTTCATTGAAGATTGGAGGTGGCGACATGTTGGGCGTTGCCAAGCTTGAGAGTTTGAGTTGGATTCGCACGCGACAACCATGATTCGAGCGGCTAGAGGGAACGGCGATGGTTCTAGGGGACTCTTGACTGTGAGATGCATCGAGGCAACGATTTTAGGGACATTCTATGCGAGTACGATGGTCGAGGTGGCGTTCCAGTAGGCATGGTCAATGGGGTGTTCGCTGTGAGGTATAATAACATATATTTTTTATAAACGGTTTTCTTTTTTCTGAAAACTGAGAGTTTAAATTTTTGCTGATTTCAAAATAGTTTTGGTTTTATTTAAAAAAATGGTGAATCAGGTATGCATATATATATATATATAGACAATAAGGTAATTTTTATAGTATGTGTATGGAAAACAGTTAACTTTATTGTTAATTAGTATATGTATTTGAGTAATTAAGATATATATATATATATATATATATATATATATATATATATATATATATATGGTTTCAAAAGGAAATAATTTTACACATTTTGAACTTACCAGTTTATATTTAAAATAATGAATTATGTGATTTACCCATTAATTAACTTGTTCAATTATTTTATTTTACTAAAAATAATTGATTAAAGGGAAATTTGTTAAAACTAAAATTATTGGGTTAAAATGAAATCACTGGTTAATTAAATTATTAGTTAATTGAATTTATTAAATTGTAATTTATTTTTCGATTAGTTTAAGTATTAATAAACCATACAATGTTTGTACAAGGTCCAAAATCGTGAAGGAAATAGCCGGTTTGGGTCAGATTGCAAAACAAAATTCAAAGGTGAGTTAATCTCACTCATCTGGGTTTGATTTAAATTTAAATGGTTAAATTTAAATAATTGGTTGAATGATTGAATTTGATTTGGTGTGCTATATTATATATAGTAGTATATCATATGTATTGGAATGATTGATTTCCCGCATTATATAGCGGATGAGACCCTATGCGCTGCATAATAGCGGATGATATTATATTAATCCCATTTACCGCGATATTCCACCTCGAAGTGGAATTGGTATTGTGATAACATCTATGGATGCAGGGAAACCGGTTGGAGGGATCCAACTTGATTCCTCAAAATTATTTAGATTATTAATATTCTGTGTTATGAATATTTGATATTCTTTGATGAATTATATTGATAATTGGAATATTGAATGCTTTAGTTTGCTTGAATATATTTAGGTACACTGAATTATCAAAATATATAGAATTGGAGTTTTCGAAAAGGAAATAAAAGAGTTAATTTTTAAGTAAAATAATCATAGAGAATTTGAATAAATTTAAGAATGAAATGGATAAGAATAAAGGTGATTTTAAAATTCAAATAAATAATTCTGAGTATGGAAAAAGAGATTTTGAATAAACAGAAAAATAATAAATTATAAAACTTAAGTGATATTATTTAGAGGGATAAAGAATTTATTTTGAAATTCAAGGCTTAAATTTATTTAAAGGATAAAGAAGGAATTTCTGGAAATCTGAAATTGGTATTTTTCAGTTAAAAGATTTTAAATCATAAGTAAGAAATAAATATTTGAAGTTAATGGGTTTTGAAATAAATGAGTAAGTGAAGGAATTTATTTTAAAATAGAGCAAATTGGATATTGATTTAATTGTTTGAAATTGGGAATTTAAAGGAGAATGTGACTATGAAATTTAAAAACTGGGTTTATAAAAGCGAAGCAATGTATCAGTGGATATTTGAAAGAATAAATTCAAAGTGGGAATTTATTAAAGGAATGGGAAAATTTGTTTAAAAACAAATAGTGATTTATTTTTAATGGATGTGAAGAGAAGTATATTTCCTTAGATAGCCAAGTACGTTTTCAAAGCAAATTTTTAAACATAAGTTAAAAGCTTTAATGTTGTTTTAAAAAGCAAGCTTTAGAAAATTTATTATTTCTAAATGTTTAAATTTTAAAGTAAATATTTTTTCCAATTTATTATAGCAGTAATTATTTAACGGTGGCTTGGTATTATGTTTTAAAAGTTAGAAATTTAGTTTTATATTGTACAAAGTAGTTTTATATTCTTAAAGTATATATATTTGAATAAGTATTAAAGTAGATTTTAATTTAAATGTTTTAAAGTATATTTTATAATAAGTGTTTTAAATAATTTGTACTTGGTGATTTCAGTGAAAGCAGAAAATATTTGGGGAATGTATTCCGTGAGAGGGAGATGGTTTAAAAACTGTTTTCAAAAGGGTTGAAAAGTGGAAATATATCTTGTAAAGATATTTTGAGGTTAATGAATAATTTGGAGAAATTATTTAAGTTTGATGGATGATTGTGAATGTTAATTGATAGTTAAATCACCGACTATCAATATTGGCCAATGCGCTGATCGTTCCGAAGAGACGGGGATCGGGATTTATTTCCTGAAAACCACTTCGATCCGGTTTGTACGTTTTCGTAAGGAAGACGAGTTTGGATTCGAAGACGGAGCAATGAAGTGCAAGGGCTAGTCGCTATTAATCTCGAGGATGATTCCAAAATGGATGTAGTAGGAGTAGTGCCTGCGGTTCCGTTCGAACCCGGGACGGACTTGTATGGATGAATGCGTCGGAACATCGTCAGGTGGATGATGGGCATTCAAAGTGAAACGTTCAAAAGGTAGCGCTTAGCCTCGAGCCACATCAACTAGGAATGACTGAAAATCAGGGGTTATGCAGCTAGGCTAGGTTGGTAGCACCCATTAGGGTAAGGTCATCCCTGTCTAGATGTCCCTTTTTATTCGGCTTAGTGGTGCGGTTGCTGATCCCAACCGTGGGGTGATCTTACTCGGAGTTATCCAGTAAGGGGTAGTGCCGGTCTTGTGTTGCAGAGGGTTGGGAGTAATCCTCGGTACGATGATCTAGGCCGCGTACTGTGACAGGTGGTACCCAGTGCCTAGTCATTAGTTGGAAGTCCATTCTCCCTACACGCCTTTTACGGTTTTTGTTTGTACAACCCACTTAGTGGCTAGTAGCTGGAATTTAATGAATGTAACATTTTCGGCTATTTTAATTTGTATATAGACACTAGTATAATATCAGAGGATTTTAATAAAAGGTGTTTTACCTATCGTAAGATAAAAACCCGGCATGTTTATTTATGGAATGGTCTTAAGAGATGCTTTTGTTTTCAAAAGAATCTTTGAAACTTTAATAATCAATTTGAGTGTGATTTCTCACGCTGGTATTCCAGACTGACTCGGGTGTTATTCAATTATAATGCTCGGGTCAGACCGAGTATTATAAAATACAGGATATGATGTTGTGGAGCTCAGGAGACGAGCTGGATGGCGATACGTACTTCCGTACTTGATTATTATTCCGCTGTGTATTCAGTTTTGAGGATAAGTTTATATGACTTTCCAGTTGTATGTTATTGATGTTGTTGAACTCTAATGATGTATTCTGGTGATGTATGTATAAAATAGATATAGTTTTCTTTTGTGTAAAGATCTGTTATTATCTATTATATGTTATTCCTCTGCGATGGTAAGATTCTGATGTTATTGGTTGTTTTCTCTTCTTCTATCTCTTCTTTTTTAACCCAAATTGTTCGTATTTCCGTTCATCTTGAGTTGATTGATGGGGAATAGTGTCGACTCAAGGGGTATGGGTTTGCGGGCTATTGCAACACTAGTGACCCATTTAACGAGTTGGACCGTAGAGAAAAAGAGGAGTTCAACGCCGAGCACGTGGAGGATATAGAACATGTGTTGGTAAATGAACACAACAAAATAAGGATTTTAAAGAAAGTTCTCTGTTGAACCAGAACCAAAAAATCCAGCTGATAGGATTTTTATGCAAGCACTTGGATGCATTCGCATGGACCCACGAAGACATGGTGGGAATATACCCAGAAACAACCTATCATTCCCTGAACATTGACCCAACTACGATCTTGATTAAACAAAAGAAAAGAAGCATAGGGATAGAACGATCAACTGTTCTCAACGAAAAGGTGAAGAACATGCTCTCCAACGGTTTCAGCCGTGAAGCCATTTACCCAAAATGGATCTCCAACCCAGTTTTAGTGAAGAAGCCAAATTGGAAATGGCAAACCTACATTGACTTCTCCAACCTTAATGACGCCTGCCCAAAAGACTGTTTTCCTTCACCCCGAATCGATGGACTGGTAGACGGAACCGCAGGACATGAGTTATTTTCATTCATGGGTGCATATTAAGGGTACAACCAGATCCCCCCATGTGTCGGATCAAGAACATACTAGCTTCATCACGAATCTAGGCCTATATTGCTACAAGGTCATGCCCTTTGGGCTTAAGAATGCCGGCGCTACCTATCAATGTCTAGTTAATAAGACGCTTGATTAGCAAATTGATCACTCCATGGAAGTCTATGTCAATGACATGCTTGTGAAATAAGTAGAGCAACGGATCATTTGAGCTATCTAAATGAGATGTTCCAAATATTATGCAAATACCAAATGAATTTGTATCCTCTAAAATTCTCTTTTGGGTCGTCTTCGGTTAAATTCTTAGATTTAATTGTGCATGCTAGAGGAATAGAGGCGAATCCTTAAAAGGTACAGGCTTTGAAAGACGTCAAAATCCTAACTACACGGAGGGAAATCCAGAGCCTAAATTGGAAGGTAGCTGCTCTGAGTAGGTTTATATCCAAGGCGAAAGACAAAGTGCGTCCCGTTCGTCGAAGCCCTCAAAAATGAAAAAGGAAAATTTGAATGGACCAGTGAATGCTACTCATCCCTATAGACTCTACTAGAACACCTATTAAAGCCTCTAGTGCTCTCCACTCCAATAAATGGAGAGAGCCTCTACGTATACCTAGTTGTATCCTCCTACGCGCAATGTGACGCATGAGTATGAGAAGATGATCGTATCCAAAAACCTATATACTCCATTAGCAAGAGATTCACGAGGGGCAGAAGCTAGATACCCAAAGATCGAAAAATTAGCTTGCTATCTGTTAATAACATCTAGAAAATTACGACACTGCTTTCAATCGCACTCCATTAAAGTTCTAACAGATCAACCTTTGAGGCAAGTCCTATAGAAACCGGACACGTTAGGGCGACTATTAAAATGGTGCATTGAGTTGAGCTAGCACGACATTACCTACCACCCGTGCCACCGTAATTAAGGGACAAGCCCTGGTTGATTTCATAGCCGAGTTCACAATGCAAGATAAGGAGGATGCGGTAAGGATTCAAGAAGCTGCCAAATGGAAAATTTTCGTTGATGGAGCATCGAACGTGCATGACTAGGGGGCTGGTGTCATAAGAGTCACACCCTACGGAAAGAAATTAAGCTATGCACTTAGACTAGAGTTCACTGCAACCAATAACAAAGCTGTATACGAGGCAATAATAGCTGGCTTAGAAATCATAAAGAAATAGGAGTTAAATCAGTTTGTGTGCATAAAGATTCACAAATGATTGTTATCCAGATTCTTGGAGAATTCCAAACTCGCGGACAAAAGTTTGCGTCCTGTCTCAAAAAAGCCAAAACTGTAATGACCCAGAATTTTGGTTATTTTAGAACGGGAAATTTTGTCGATGTTAAATATTTACAAGTTAATTTCTAACTTGAATTTCAAATACAACTATTTATTGGATAATTTAATTATTGATTTGATAATTGATTATTGGTTAAAATATTGAATCTGGAGTTTTAAGCTTGTTAAAAACAAATTAAAGGCTTATAGAATTTATATTCATAATAATAAAGGTAATAAAAAATTTAAATTTGAGTTTTAGAAGTGATATATTTAGTTTTACAGATATACCATTTGAATTAACATTTAAAAATAGCCTCCCGAGGCACAGCCTCGGAATTCGACGAAACCAGTTCCATTGGATTCGTAATAGTGCATTATTATCGGATTTCAAGTTTTGTATCGTTTCGCCGTATGGGATTTAAATGTACTGAAACTAATATTGAAAATTCAATATAATAATTGGGTCCAAAAGCTATCTTCTCCATATGATCGAAATAGGACTCAAAATCTTTTCCATTGCGTTTGGAATAGGGGTATAACATTATAAATGCCTAGTGGCACGCCTCGATAGGAGTTTGAGTTTTTAAGCTATGAAATCAAAACGGTATGAAAATTTAAAATTAATATTTTGTCAAGTCAAATGTTTCCATCAGTTCTTTTCTCACCTTAAATCACTGTACCCTGCCGTGTGAAATACGTTTCCCCCTTTTAATCTCATACGCCTCTTGCTTTTTAAATTTCATGCAACTGCACAGTTAAAAAAGAAAAGACTTCGATCGACCCCTTCCTTCCCTTCTTCAGTTAAAAAACACCACGTACACTCCCCAACTTATTTTCAATATCACGCCTCTACGTTTTCAGTTAGAAATGAAGAAAATCGAAAAAAGGTAAAAATCTGCGATCGAGCCATGATGCTCGGCCGAACTCAGGTGCGGTGACGGAAGGTTGGACAGTAGTTTTGTGTGACGACCCGACCTTCTAACCACAGAAAGACGTGTCATCAATAAAAAAAGAAAGGGATAGAAATAGAAAAGAATAAAAAGAAAGAATAACAACATCAGAATCTCACAGCGGAATGGAACAGAATATAATACATCACATAACTATTACATGGTTTACGTATATCAGAGTTATACAATATCATACACATGACAGTCATATATACATATGTCACTACATTCATTGCAAAATACAACATACACTAACTAACATAGCGGAACTAGATAGATATATACGTTTGGAACTCCTGCTCCAAGCTCCTCCAGAAACTCGACAATCCAAAAGCTATCACTTGGCTACTCATAAAAATTTGAGGACCCAAGAGTTTATGAAAAACAAAAATATAAACTCCGGGTTAGACATGGATCTGGTATGAGTAAACGGTTTAAAGTTGTTTAACTTTGAAAAACATTTAAAAATAAAGCTATCACGTGAGACTCCCCACACATAAATACGGGTAAGTTTTTACCATACGCTAACCAAAGCAATTTAATAGGAAATCCAGTGATATTATATTAGTGTCTAAGGTTTTCAAGTAAATAGAAAATAGCCGAAATTGTTACATCTATTAAATTCCAGCTACTAGCCACAACAGTGGATTATAAAAATCAAAGCCGTAGGGTCTCGTAGGGAAATTGGATTTCCATCAGTGGAAGGGCTACTGGGGTACCGCCCATTACAGTATGTGGCCTAGATCACCGTACCGAGGATCCACCCTAAATCCCCTGCAACACAAGACCGGAACCATTCCTTACTGAAAAGTACGAATAATATAACCCCACGTTTGTAGCTAGCAACCGCCTACACAGTCGAAATAAAAAGGGACATCTAGACATGGGTATATCTCGTCCTGCTTGGGCATGACCCACCTGACCTTGCTGCACATCCCTTGTTTTAGCCATTCCCGGTTGATGAGGCTTGAGGCTGCGATTACCTTTACAGAACATATCTCTTAGAATGCTCATCATCCGCCTGAAGATGTTCTGAAAGCATTCAATCCATACAAGTTCGTTCCGGGTTTGAACGAAACCGAAGGCATTATCTTGTTACACTCATTTTGGAATCACCCTCAGAGTTAACGACAATAACCCTTGCATTCTAAAAACACCATCTCGATCTTCACTTGCAAATTCACGACCTATCGTTTAATTCGGATCGATGCGGTTTTCAGATAATCATAAATGACACCCGATCCCGGTCTCATCGAAATCCAAACTCCATTTTAAAGGCCAAGTTGTTTAATTAATTTAAATAGTTTAATACAACACTTTGAATTCATATAACATTTATCACATATAAATCATACACAATCATCATAGAGATATCAAGGCATATCATAGAGCGTCACAGAATATCACCAAATAAATATCACAAATCAGATATTCTACATACACAACATCCATAAGCAAACATCTTTAATTCTTGTTATAATTAATTAATTTAAATCAATTACTTGAGAATTAATCACTTAACCCTGTTTAATTAATCATTAATTATCAATTAATTAATTATTCCATTTCAAATTAATTAATTAATCATTTTTATCATTTATTAAATCTTAATTACTTAATTAATTACCCTTATTATTAATTATTGATCTAATTTTTAATTGATTAAAACTTAATTATCCATTTATTAACTAATAATTACTTAATTAATCAATTATTAATTAAATTCCTTAATTAATTAACTATTAATCATTCATTAATTAACTTAAGTAGTTAATTACAATTTATTTATCACTTGATCATTAATTAATCCAAACTCTAATTAATATTAAAAATTTAATCATTTTTAATTACTTTCTAAAAATAATTAATATTAATTTTTCATCTTAATTAACATTTAAAAGAAATTTCTTTAAATTTTGAAAATCAAATTACTACTAACTGCAAAACTTAAATGTGAATTAATTTCACATTTAACTTAAAGTAGTTACTTAATTAAAATAATAATTAAGAGTATAAAAGCATTGTTAAGCATTAACTAAGATAATCAAAACTTGTATAAAGTTTTAGTTTAAATTTGTTGAACATTTATTTAATTTTACAATGCTTAAAATCCTATTGAAACAATTTGTTTAACCTTCTTCTTCTTTTTTATATAAAACCGTAGTTGGTAAAAACCCGAGAACTCCCTATTAGAACTCGAGTAATACTTCGAGTTACTCATCAACATCCCTCGAGACGCTCACCCACGTACGCGTTTTCTTCTTCTCTTTTTTTTCCCAGCAAGTTTTAGATTTAAACATAGATTAGTATCAGGAAACAAATTTACGCACTCGAATGAAACCCTAAGCTACCACCATATTTACTCGAGCACGACTCGAGACGCAAGACCCAACGGCACTGACACCCAATCCCACTGCCGTACACGTGCAAGGCGACGCGCGAAGCTCTGGTGAACTCCCAAGACCATCGGCAAGTCACAAAATCCCCACAAACTCGAAATCCAAATTCGAATCGCCTTCAAACATTTGAAATCGAAAAAGGCCTTCTTGCTCGAACCTTAAGCCTACACCAATCAACATAACCGCCTCGCCTCCATCACTCCGACCACCAAAGACGCCCAGAATTCATCCATACCACGACAACGCGCAAAGCTACCAACCTCTAAAAACTCGTTCAACTCGATCACGCATAGATGACGAACTCGACACATTTCTGACATGACTAAATACTTTAAACAAAATCCTAAAATGAATTCGATCGACCAATTCTTGCATTCGAAAAATTATTCAATAATTTTCCCAACTTCATAAATGTTCAAACTTGCTTCAATCCAAATTTCAACATTTATTATTGGTTCATTCATCAGTAATTGGTAAAATGAAATTTTTGTTCAAATTCAAATTGCTCTGAGAATACTAAACTAAAAATCTTTGTTTTTAAAAAAAAAAATCATAATTTGCAGTAATCATTCAAGTTATGATCTTGAATTAATATTTTACAATAGTCAATTTCATCAGGTTTTTACTTAATTACCTGTAAAATCAGATTACAGTGTATATTTTACAACATGGTTTAAATCAGCTTTTTAAAAATCTTAATTTAAGTTTAAACATATTGTTTTAATTGAAAACTTACAAATTAACAATGTTTTGATGAGAATAAATTTGAGTTTGAACAGAAATATGAACCCTGTAACAAATAACAGAGAAATATATGTACAGAGCAACCTATAAATATACACAGAATCATATTCAGATTGTAATATACACAAACCGGATTATCAATGAATCTTGAATTATTTTTAAATAAACTTAAATCTTTAAAATTCTTGTTTACTCACTTGCAAATTCTTTTGAACAGAAAGCACTTTGATATTTGAGAAAACTGCAGTTGAATCTACCAGAGCTCTTCCCTGTTTTTGCCTTGAATTGAATGATGTTTTTAAATTTTTGAAAGATGAAGATGTTGATTTCTTATTCTCAGGTTAACTAAAACTTTTACTGAACGAACAAGAACTAAATAGAAAGATGGACACATATATATAGAAGAGAACAGTATATATGAGGAAGGTATTATCTGGTCAAACATTTTCTTCATTTGATTGATCAGATTTTTATTACTGCAAAGTAAAGATTTGAGATGACAAAAATTTGGCTGAGATGATAGCAATTAAATGCTAAGGTTTCCTGTTGTGTTTACATATCATTATTACAATTTGCTGTATGAAGATATTTATATCTAGGTAATCACTTGCGGGTAGACTTTGGCTTGTAAATGAAGATAATTTGTTTGAAAACATTTGTTTTAGCTTGAATAATTCATATACATATTTTGTCTGGTTTAACTTTATAGAATTGGTTTTTGTGCTTGAAGATATTTTGTATGTAAATATTTGTTTTATTATTTTCTTGCTTACACAATATACATATGTTTGTGTCTGATTTCATTTTCTACTTAGTGCTTACAAATTCTCAGCTAATGTTGCTTGCCAGCATATCTTAACTACTTAATTTTTTGTTTTTATTTTTATTTTTATTTCTAACTATCAATATTTAAATTACATTCATATGTTTGACTTACATTTAATATTTATATTTTATATTGATAGACTTCGATTTTATTTTAAACATTATCATCCATATATATTTTATCAAATGATAACAAGGTAATACATTTTAATACAATTATAGAAGATAAATTTTATTATAAATATTATTATAAATATTATTAAGAGACTTATTTTTAAATTGTCAAAATCAAATTTACTTTTCAAAATATAAATTTATATAAACAAATGGCAATTATTCCAAAAGTCATATTCATTTTAAAATGATAAGTTTACATTTTATTTAATTGGATTAAATATTTATTAAAATAATATGGACAAAATCCAGGGTCGTTACATTCCTCCCCTTTAAAAGAATTTCGTCCCCGAAATTTAAAACAAAAGACAAATCAAAAGCTGTTATACCAACAATTCAAACATACATATCATTCATACATTAGCAAACAACCAAACGATTTATCCAAACAAACATCACTAGCTGTCTAGACACAAATCCAGATAAGCTTTCCTAAAACTATCCAGAGTTTTCCAAGTGCAATCTCTGGGATTCTCGCTCCACTGCACTTTGACAAGCTTCACTACTTTACTCCTGAGTTGCCTCTCGTCTTGATCAACAATCCGAAATGGATTCCTGACCACAGTCAAATTCGGTTCGACCTCCAAATCTTCCCGAACTACTAGTTTTACAACTAATGATGGATCATGAACAAATTTCCTTAGATGGGATACATAGAATACATTATGAATTCCAGACATCCGTTCTGGCAATTCAACCCTGTAAGATACAGCACCAACTCTTTCCAATATCCGAAATGGTCCTATATATCTCGGGGAAAGTTTTCCCGTATTTCCGAATCTAACAGCTCCTTTAACTGGGGAAACTTTAACAAAAACAAAATCACCAATCTCAAATTCCAATTGTCTCCTTCTCTTATCTGCGTACTTCTTCTGATGGTCATGCGCAGCTCTCATCCCTTTTCTTGATAAGCTCAACTTTAGCAGAAGCTTCACGAATCAAATCTGGTCCAAACACAAGACGATCTTTTGACTCTATCCAACAGGATGGGGATCTACACGGTCATCCATAAAAAGCTTCATAAGGAGCCATCTTAAAACTTGCTTGGTAACTGTTATTATAGGAGAATTCTACCAAATGAAGATGGTCTTCCCGTGATCCACCAAAATCCAAAACACAAGCTTGCAGCTTATCGTCTAAAATTCGGTTCAGCCTCTCCGTCTGTCCATCTGTCTGAGGATGATAGGCTATACTCAATCTCAAACTCGTTCCCATAGCTGATTGTAGAGCCTTCCAGAATTTGCTGGTAAAATTAGAATCACGATCACTTACTATGCTGACAGGAACATCATGCAATCTAACTATCACCCTTAAGAAAATCTCTGCCATAGAAACTGCCGTACGAGTTGCCTTTACAGGTATAAAATGGGCACTCTTAGTTAACTGATCCACAATAACCCATATTCCTTCATTTCCTTTTCTTGGTTCTATGAAAACTGTCGATGAAATCCATAAAAATCATTTCCCATTTCCATTCTGGGATTTCCAAAGGCTGCAACAAACTGGCTGACTTCTGTTGATATCCTTTCACTTGCTGACAGATAGCACAACTATTAACGAAAGCGGCTACATCCCTCTTCATGCTTGGCCACCAGAAAACCCTTCTCATATCTTTATACATCTTAGAGATTCATGGGTGGATATTCAGTCTAGAGCGATGACACTCAGCCAAGACTTCTTGCCTCAATCCATCTGTATCAGGCACACACAAACGACCATTAATCCTCAAAATACCTTGATCGTCCACCTTGAAATCTGAATTCCAACCATCCTTAGTTCCAAGAATTAGTTCCTCCAAAGATCTATCCTCCATTTGCTTACTTATGACTCTTTCCTGGAGAGATGGAACAACTTCCAAAAGAGACAGAACTGCATTCCTCCTAAGCGCATCGGCTACAATGTTCGCCTTTTTTCGGAGTATACAGAATATCCAAATCATATGATACCAGAAACTCGACCCACCGCTGCTGCCTCAAATTAAGATCTTTTTGAGAGAAAAGATATTTCAACGGTTTGTGATCCGTGAATAACTCAAACTTCTCTCCCAAGAGATAATGTCTCTAGATCTTCAAAGAAAAAACAATGGCTAACAACTCAAGATCGTGCGTAGCGTAGTTCGTTTCATGTGGCTTTAATTGCCGACTCGCATACGCAATTACCCTTCCATTCTGCATCAAAACCGCTCTCAGACCAACTTTACAAGCATCTATATAAACCTCAAATTTGATTTTCCAATCCGGAGTAGCTAGCCCTGGAGCACTGGTTAACCTCGTCTTCAACTCTCGGAAAGCTTCTTCACACTGGGGTGTCCATTTGAATTTAGCTCCTTTCCTTGTCAACTTAGTCAGATGCGAAGAAATCTTGGAATAGTCCTTGATAAATTTCCTATAGTAGCCAGCTAATCCCAGAAAAAACTGCGAACTTCAGTCGGTGACTTTGGTTGCTTCCATTCCAGAATAGTCTCGACCTTCGCTGGATCTACAGAGATACCTTCTCCAGAAACGATGTGCCCCCAAAAATTTGACTTCTGATTTCCAGAAATGGTACTTAGAGAACTTCGCCTTCAAAACATGTCTCCTCAGTGTCTCCAACACTATTCTCAAATGCTGCTTGTGCTCTACTTCAGACTTAGAATAGACAGAATATCGTCGATGAATACCATAACAAACTTATTCAACACAGAACCTTAACGATCCACCCGATTTAGTGACAAACACTGCAGTAGAATCCCAACAAGAAAAACTGGGCCAAATCAACCCCTTCTTCAAAAGATCCTGAGTCTGCTTAACTAACTCTTCTCTCTCTCTAGGAGCCATCCTCCTACTAGGCTGGATCACTGGCACTGCTCCTGGAATCAAATCAATACGAAACTCTATCTCTCGATGTGGAGGCAAACACTTAACTTCCTCGAATATATCAGGGAATTCTTGGACCACATTGATATCTTCAACCTTCTCTTGAGAAGTCTGAAATCCATGTAAAAGACTACTCAAGTGAATTCCAAAATTATCACACAACACTCTGGCAATCCTACCCAAATCAGTTTCCAACGAAACGGTTCTCTCATCACAATTCAGAACAGCCTTATATTTATCGAGCCAATCCATCGAAGAAATGGATCCACTCCGTTACTTCTGAAATTACCTCAAGAAAAACTACTAACTAGAAAATCTTCTCGATGGCACACAGAACACTTCGAGCTACACCGCTGACCCATATGCCCAAAGACTTCCTATCCAAAGCTCTTCGAGAAACTCGGACCTCGAACCAAACAAAAACATCCTACTAAACTTAGCCACAACACCGAAGCAGACATGCTTCCTTAACTTGTTCCAAAGAAACATCTTCGGAGACATCCCTAGTCACTGTGTCTCATCACACAGCTACTACATCCTGAGGTATCAAGATATCATGACTTGCTTCTGTCCAACCGACAGATCCAAACTCTAGCTCATCCAAACTTACACTTCAAAGATGAACTCGGAATCTTTACAGGTTTCCTTCAGAGATGGATTGAAATCCTTACACCACCCATAGTTCACTCGAAACGGTAATAGGTCTACAGTCTCGACAGATAAACTTCCAACCTCAACCATTCATACTCCAACCATTGGTAGTCGTGTTACACACACCACTATCCTATCTACCTTTATAACTTATATTGGAAAATCAGAACGGTAACCCAACAAATAGGTAGAAATATATATATATATATATATATATATATATATATATATCAAGAAAGAAATCACTCAAGAGCCTAGGTATTCGCTCAACCTAGCGCTCTGATACCACCCATGACGACCCGCCCTTCAAACCATAAAAAGACGTATCATCAATAAGAAAAGAAAGGGATAGAAATAGAAAAGAATAGAAAGAGAATAACAACATCAGAATATCACAGCGGAATGGAACAAAATATAATACATCACATAACTATTACATGGTTTACATATATCAGAGTTATACAATATCATTCACATGATGGTCATATATACATCTGTCATTACATTCATTGCAAAATACAACTTACACTAACTAACACAGTGGAACTAGATAGGTAGATACGTCTGTAACTCCTGCTCCAAGCTCCTCCAGAAACTCCACAATCCAAAACCTATTACTTGGCTACTCATAAAAATTTAGGTACCTAAGAGTTTATGAAAAACAAAAATATAAACTCCGGGTCAGACATGGGTCTGGTATGAGTAAACGGTTTAAAGTTGTTTAACTTTGAAAAACATTAAAAAATAAAGGTATCACGTAAGACTCCCCATACATAAATACGGGTAAGTTTTTATCTTACGCTAACCAAAGCAATTTAATAGGAAATCCAGTGATATTATATTAGTGTGTAGGGTTTTCAAGTAAATAGAAAATAGCCGAAATTGTTACATCTATTAAATTCCAGCTACTAACCACAAAAGCGGGTAACACAAATCAAAACCATAAGGTCTTGTAGGGAAATTGGATCTCCATCAATGGCAGGGCTACTAGGGTACTGCCCGCCGCAGTACGTGGCCTAGATCACCGTACCGAGGATCCACCCTAAATCCCCTATAACACAAGGCCAGAACCATTCCTTACTGAACAGTCCCGAACAAGATAACCCTGCGGTTGTAGCTAGCAACCGCCGACACAGCTGAAATAAAAGGGACATCTAGACAGGGGTATATTTCATCCAGCTTGGGCATGACCCACCGAACCTTACTGCACATCCCCTGTTTTAGCTATTCTCGGTTGATGAGGCTTGAGGCTGCGATTACCTTTACAGAACATTTCTCTTAGAATGCTCATCTTCCGCCTGACGATGTTCTGAAAGCATTCAATCCATACAAGTTCATTTCGGGTTCGAACGAAACCGAAGGCATTATCTCGTTACACTCATTTTTGAATCACCCTCAGAGTTAACGACTATAACCTTTGCATTCTAAAAACACCATCTCGATCTTCACTTCGAAATTCATGACCTATCGTTTAATCTGGATCGATGTGGTTTTCAGATAATCATAAATGACACCCGATCCCGGTCTCATTGAAATCCAAACGCCATTTTAAAGGCCTAGTTGTTTAATTAATTTAAACAGTTTAATTCAACACTTTGAATTCATATAACATTTATCACAGATAAATCAACAATCATCATAGATATATCAAGGCGTATCATAGAGCATCATAGAATATCATAAATATCACAAATCAGATATTCTACATACACAACATCCATAAGCAAACATCTTTAATTCTTGTTATAATTAATTTAATTTAAATCAATTACTTGAGAATTAATCACTTAACCCTGTTTAATCAATCACTAATTATCAATTAATTAGTTATTCCATTTCAAATTAATTAATTAATCATTTTTATCATTTATTAAGTCTTAATTACTTATTACCCTTATTGTTAATTAATGATCTAATTTTTAATTGATTAAAACTTAATTATCCATTTATTAACTACTAATTACTTAATTAATCAATTATTAATTCTTAATTAAATTCCTTAATTACTTAACAATTAAACATTCATTAGTTAACTTAAGTAGTTAATTACAATTTATTTATCACTGAATCATTAATTAATCCAAACTCAAATTAAAATTAAAAAGTTAATCATACTTAATTACTTTCTATAAATAATTAATTAATATTAATTTTTCATCTTAATTAACATTTAAAAGAAATTTCTTTAAATTTTGAAAATCAAATTACTACTAACTACAAAACTTAAATGTTAATTAATTTCACATTTAACTTAAAGTAATTACTTAATTAAAACAATAATTAAGAGTTTAAAAGCATTGTTAAGCATTAACTAAGATAATCAAAACTTGTATAAAGTTTTAACTTAAATTTGTTAAAAATTTATTTAATTTTACAATGCTTAAAATCCTGTTGAAATAATTTGTTTAACCTTCTTTTTTTAATATAAAACTACAGTTGGTAAAAACCCAAGAACTCCCTATTAAAACTCAAGTAATACTTTTAGTTACTCATCAACATCCCTCGAGACGCTCACCCACGTACGCGTCTTCTTCTTCTTCTCTTTTTTTTTCCCTGCAAGTTTTAGATTTAAACATAGATTAGTATCAGGAAACAAATTTATGCACTCGAATGAAACCCGAAGCTACCACCATATTTACTCGAGCACGACTCGAGACCCTAGACCTCAACGACACTAACACCCAATCCCACTGCCGCACACATGCACGGCAACGCACAAAGCTCCGGTGAACTCCCAAGACCATCGGCAAGCCACAAAATCCCCACAAACTCGAAATCCAAATTCAAATCGCCTTCAAACATTCGAAATCGAAAAAGGCCTTCTTGCTCGAATCTAAAGCCTACACCAATCAACATAACCGCCTCGCCTCCATCACTCCGACCACCAAAGATGCCCAGAATTCGTCCACACCATGACAACGCGCAAAGCTACCAACCTCCAAAAACTCGTGCAACTCGATCACGCATGGATGACGAACTCGACACATTTCTGACATGACCAAAAACTTTAAACAAAACCCTAAAGTGAATTCGATCGACAATTCTTGCATTCGAAAAATTATTCAACAATTTTCCCAACTTCATAGATGTTCAATCTTGCTTCAATCCAAATCTCAACATTTATTATTGGTCCATTCATCAGTAATTGGTAAAAATGCAATTTTTGTTCAAATTCAAATTGCTCTGAGAATACTAAACTTAAAATCTTCGTTTTTGTTTTAAAAATCATAATTTGCAGTAATCATTCAGGTTATGATCTTGAATTAATATTTTACAATAGTCAATTTCATCATATTTTTACTTAATTACCTGTAAAATCAGATTACAGTGTATATTTTACAACATGGTTTAAATCAGTTTTTAAAAATCCTACTTTAAGTTTAAACATATTGTTTTAGTTGAAAACTTACAGATTAACAATGTTTTGATGAGAATAAATTTGAGTTTAAACAGAAATATGAACCCTGTAACAAATAACAGAGAAATGTATGTACAGAGCAACCTATAAATATACACAGAATCATGTTCAAACTGAAACATACACAAACCATATTATCAATGAATCTTGAATTATTTTCAAATAAACTTAAAGCTTTAAAATTCCTGTTTACTCACTTGCAAATTCTTTTGAACAGAAAGCACTTTGATATTTGAGAAAACTGCAGTTGAATCTGCCCGAGCTCTTCCCTGTTTTTGCTTTGAATTGAATGATGTTTTAAATTTTGGAAAGATGAAGATGTTGATTTCTTATTGTCAAGTTAACTAAAAATTTTACTGAACGAACTAGAACTAAATAGGAAGATGGACACACATATATAGAAGAGAACAGTATGTATGAGGAAGGTATTATCTGGTCAAATATTTTCTTCATTTGATTGATTGGATTTTTATTACTGCAAAGTAAAGATTTGAGATGACAAAAATTTGACTGAGATGATAGCAATTAAATGCTAAGGTTTCCTATTGTGTTTACATATCATTATTACAATTTGTTGTATGAAGATATTTGTATCTAGGTAATCACTTGTAGGTAGACTTTGGCTTGTAAATGAAGCTAATTTGTTTGAAAACATTTGTTTTAGCTTGAATAGTTCATATACATGTTTTGTCTGGTTTAACTTTATAGATTTGGATTTTGTGCTTGAAGATATTTTGTATGTAAATATTTGTTTTATTATTTTCTTGCTTACACAATATACGTATGTTTGTGTCTGATTTCATTTTCTACTTATTGCTTACGAATTCTCAGCTAATGTTGCTTGCCAGCATATCATTAACTACTTATTTTTTTGTTTTTATTTTTATTTTTATTTCTAACTATCAATATTTAAATTACATTAATATGTTTGACTTATGTTTAATATTTATATTTTATATTGATAGACTTTGATTTTATTTTAAACATTATCATCCATATATATTTTTATCAAATGATAATAAGGTAAAACATTTTAATACAATTATATAAGATAAATTTTATTATAAATATTATTAAGGGACTTATTTTTAAATTGTCAAAACCAAATTTCCTTTTCAAAATACAAATTTATATAAACAAATGCAATTTTTCCAAAAGCCGTATTCATTTTAAAATGATAGGTTTACATTTTGTTTAATTGGATTAAGTATTTATTAAAATAATATGGCTAAAATCCAGGGTTGTTACATTTTGGGTATCGAAGGCGTGCAGTGTGGGATCTCGCTAAGCTAGGGTTTTGAAAGGGAGGTCTCAAGTCTGAAGTCACATAAGCAGTGTTAGGCATAGGTGTTAGAGATGGGCACGACAACTTGGATGTTTGTGCATGGATTAGTGTTCACGGGCACGGTCATTGGTGATGGTGGCGACCGTTTGTAGGGGTTGCGACATTTATGAGGCTGAGGTGGTAGTGTTCCAAGTCGTGAATTAGGGATGGTTGGTGGGGCAGCTGTCTAGGGAGGACGAAGTCACGGTAAAAGGGGCAGCGGATGTCAAGCCTGGGATTTCGGGTGAAGGCAATTATCGATGGTCGTAGTCGAGATGGCGGGAAACGTGGAGGACTGGAGTCTCGTGGATGACGGCATGAAGAAGGTTAGGCTTGCTAATTACGTGGTTAGCTTAATAAGGGTAATCAATGGTTAATTATTGTTATTAAGGAATTATATTTTTTATTTTATTTTATTTCGAAGATCATTAATCCATATAAAATTTATACGAGATTCACAAATCACGAAATCAGTGGCGTTGGATTCGTGATGACATAAGACACGAAATAAAATTGGAACGGATTGCAAAAAAATCAAAATAAGTTAATCTCACTAAATTTTCGATTACCATAATAAATTTTAAATAGTTAAAATTAATTATTAATTGATTGGTTTTTTTATATGTTTTTATCAGTTGATGTGATATTATATATAGTAGTATATGCATATATATATATATACACACATACATACATACATACATACATACATACATATATATATATATATATATATATATATATATATATATATATATTGGAGTGATTATACCCACATTTTAGCGGACGAAACCCTATGTGCCCCGCATAATAGCGGATGACCCTATATACCGCGATATCCCCCTAGGAGTGGGATTAGTATTTTTATATTGTATTAACATCTGTGGATGCAGGGAAATAGGTTGGAGGGGTCTAAATTGATTCCTTAAAAATGTTGAATTTAATTTCTTATATAGTGATATATGAGCTGTTGAATAATCTATGATAAATTATAGTTTAACTTGAAGTTATTAGATGTTATGTTATTGCTGGCCTAAATTTTAATATTTTAAAATATCATAAATATATATACATTGAGTTCGGAAGGAAACTTAAAAAGGGATTTTGGAAGTGCAGTATTTATATTGATATTTGGATTAATTTGAAGAAATGAATTTGGGAAAAATAAAAAGTTTGATTTTAAAATTTTATTTAATAATTTCGGAATATGAAAAATAGAGGTTGGGAATAATGTAAATTAAATGATTTAAATAATAAAACATAAGTGGTATTTGTTTAAGCGTAAAAAGATTTTAAAATCGAGATTTAAAATAGTTTGGGAAAATTTTATAAAAATAAATTTGAAAATAAAGTATGAAATTGTTGTTCCAAATCTAAATAAGATTTTAAATTATAATAAGGAAGCGAAATATGAACTTAGTCGGGTTTTAGGATATAGTTGGGTTATTTAGGAAATTAATTTAAAAAAATGATATTTAAATTAGAAATCGATTTAAAATCAATTAAGTGTTATGAAACCGTTATAAACGGGAAATGAGATCATGGGTTTTATAAACAAGGTTTATGAGTAAGGTAAAGTGATTATCGGTGGATAAATGGAAGTTGTAAATTCACGGGGAGGATTTTTACGGAGATGGGTAGATCAACTTAAAAATAAATGACAGATTTATTTTTAGAAAATGTGAAAAGGGGTTTACGGAATTGGGACGTAAATCAAATTGGTAATAAATCTAGAGAGATTTATAAATGTCAGACCAGTTATATTGGAATTGGAAAATATATTTTTATCGAGGAATTGAGTTTGCTTTAAAAAGGAGGATTCTTAGTTATCAATTGGGTAATTTAAAAAAAGCATGTCTAAGAATATTTCATAAAAATTAATTAATTAGTTATTTTGTATTGTTTAAAATATATTTAATTATTAATTAAGTAGTTTATAAATGATTGATGTTAAGCTAATTATTATTTTAGAATTAATTAGTATTATTATTTAAAAGGATAAATTATTCAATATTATTGTAATGATATAATAACTTCTATTAAAGAGTATTTGCCTAAAGTTTAACTTGGATAATTATTATAGAAACTTCATAAGTATTATTTTGGAAATTATTAAATAAAGTTTTCGGGAAGCAATGATATGCTGCATGAAAGAATCGGAGGCAATGAATGGGTGCAGCGAGATTTTGGCTTTCTCTCGGATAGAGACGTAACCATTGAGCTGTGAATCCAAGGTATGATACTGTAGTGGTACTTTCCAAATTATTTTAAAGTTTTTCAAATTTCTTTCAAAGGAATAGTTTGTGAATATAATAAATTCGATAAGAAATTATATATTTTGGATAAAGAGATTTAAGTGATTGAAATTTAAATTGAATAAGACTTAGTGTTTTTCTGTGGAAAATGAAATTTGTGATTGTATGATCGTTTATTTGATAGTTAAATTAACGACTATCAAATATGGACCTAAAATATAACTTTGGGAATATCTAGTAGAAATACAGGAATTATATGTTACCGTTCGTGGTGATATACTATACGTATAAAATCTTTTCGTTCTTCTAGGACGTTGATTAGGAAATCCATCCATTAATGGTTAGGAGGTGATCTCCGATCTTATTTCATATGTTTATTTCCTGGAGAAAAGGTTTGAGTTTACTGGGAAATATCAAATGTTGTTTCGAAGAGACCGGGATCACATAGGTTATCTGAAAACAACTTCAATCCAATGAGTACATTTCGAAGTGAAACCCAAAGCATGGAGTCAAAGATGGCGCAGTGAAGTACAATGGCTAATTGCTACTAATCCTGAGGATGATTCCAAAATGGATGTAGTAAGAATAGTGCCTTCGCTTCCGTTCAGACCCAAAACAGACTTGTATGGATGAATACTATCAGTACATTGTCATTAGAGGACAATGAGTATTCTAAGTGCAAATGCCTTTAAAAGGTAATCGTAGCCTCTAGTCTCATCAACCTAGAATGACTGAAAAACAGGGAGATGTATCAAGGCTAAGTGGGTCATACCCAATTAGGGTATGTTATCACCTTTCTAGATACCCATGGATATTATTACTATGATCCACGGAAGGAGCTCGGAAAAGGTGGGAACACCCGGGGTGATAGCATATTCGATCTATCCAGGTTAGGGGTAGTTAGGTCTTGTGTTGTGGGGGATCCCAACATGGTCCTTGGTATGTTGTTTCTAGACGTGTACTGTGGCAAGTGGTTCCCCAATGCTTAGTCAATCGTATGGAATTCATTCTCCAATACGTGCCTTTACGGTTTTGATTGTAGATCCTAGTATGCTGGAATTTAATTAATTTAACAATTTCAGCTATTTTAATAAGTATTTGTACTTAGACACTACTATAATATCAGAGGATTTGATATGAAATGTTTTGGTTATCGTAATGTAAAAACCAGTCGTCTTTATTTATGTCATTGTCTTATGAGATACCTTTGTTTTTCAAAGGATTTTGATAACTTTAATAATTCAAATTGAGTGTGTTTCCCACGATGGTTTTCTAGACTAACTCAGTGTTATTTTATTATAATGCAATGGTCAAACTGAGTATTACAAATTCAAGATATGATGCAATGGAGCTCAGTAGACGAGCTGGATGACGAAGACTTAACATAAGTACTTGATTTTTATTCCATTTTGTATTGTAGGTTATATATTCAGCATTTGTGAGGACAAGTTGTTATAACTATCCAGTATTGAGTTATGGATGTGTTGTACTCTGATGATGTAATGTATAAATATTAATTATAGTTCTTTTTGTATAATGATCGGTTGTGATTTATTGTATATTGTCCCGCTACGATTGTGAGATTCTGTGTTGTTATTTCTATTTTTCTACTTCTACCTCTTCTTCTTTTTCCCTAACGATCTGGTATTTTCTGCATTTGATTGCTCAACATGTAATATAGTGAGCGTTGTTATCCTACCCTTTGGTGAAGTTTGGAATATCAAAAAATTGGCAAGAAAGAATGGATATCAGGATTGAAGATCGACTGGAAACGATGCTGCGATCGATGTCGTTAAAATTTGGTCGAGCTCGGATCAAGACGGAATCGATTAGGAATGATGAATAGGGCTAGGAGAGGCTACGTTTTAAATTTCAAGTCAATCGGGGTTCGTATGATTGAGATATGATCAATGCAAGTTAAGGAAGGCACGTTGTTCGTATCCATCAGGAACATATAACTTCGAATCGATCATGTTCGAATCGATAGTGTTCGAATCGATCCTTGGTCATGCTATTCGTACCCATCGTGTACTTATCGCTCCAGTGAATCCTTATTCGTATCCATCTGGTGGTGGCCGCGTTATATCGATCAATTCACAACAGTTACTCACGTATCGTGTCATCGATTGTGGTATGCATTTCATATTGATCAGACTCTAAGCGTTTCGTATCGATCAGATTTTTGCATCGATCAACCACTGATCGATACAAAGCACACACAAAACATTTACTACAAAAGATTGATACGAAATGAACAGAACACGACCGATACGAAATTGCCACGAACGATCGATACGGACAATATTCCTTAATCGATGCGAGATACACCTTCAATTGACAATACGAACGAAGCTTCGAGATTATGTATGAATAACACGGTCAACTCAACACAAAAAATGGATCGACCTAGGAATTTCGTGCCACGTTATCCTGCACGCACGTGCTCGAGATCGAGTCGAAGAAAGCGATACGAATGTATCGAGTCGAACAAAAACAACGAACCGAAAACTCAAATTTTTATCGATCATATCTCATAAACCATGGGTCCAAATTCTTTGAAATTATCATAGGAGCTTACGTACAAGCCAAAGAAGTTGCATGCCAAGTTTTGATTTCATTGGACAAAATCTTGATCGATACTAATTACGTTCGCATCGATCACAGATCGAGTCGAAACTTCATGGGATTGATAGCATGGGCCCACTCACGTGCCAGAAGGGGTCTCTCGAAGTTTGAGCGAGATATCTGCCTCCTACGTCTATAAATAGGGCCATAGAGCCTACAGAAAAGGGATCTTTGGCTATCTGACATCCAAACTCTGCCGAAAACACTTTTGCACCATTTAGCTACTGTTGTTCTCGAATTTCTGCATTGTAATCCGCTGTAATCAATTGTAATCAGTGAAGAAAGTCAATAAAAGATTAACTTTTGGAGTGGACGTAGGTCGGAGATAGCCGAACCACTATAAATCTCATGTTTCTATTTGTTATTTCTCAATTGTTGTTCCCTACTTTGTCTGGATTTGAGATTTGTGTTATAATATTTCTGTTCTATATTCATACATTGGTGCTTTCACGATATTCGGTTTTTGTGACCAATTTTGGCATAAACACTTTGGTGCTTTCACTGAGAACGACTAGCACCAGCTATACCAGACTTGGAAGTTGAATTTCGAGGCTTAAGGAATCAGATCTGAAAACCATGACAAGGCAATCGAGCAAAAGACAAAGAACCGAGAGAAGTCAACATGAGTGAAGCTGGGAAGATTCATCAGGGGTTAGCCAGACTTCGGCTTTCATCACCCAAGACGAAATGGAAATGATGATGGGAGCTATGCATGAAGAGCTTCTCAAAAGGCAAGAGGAAATGATGCAGAACCTCCTCAAACAATTTGGATAAACAAGAAAGGCTGGAGATTCAGGAGTTCAGATTGACGAAGTTGGAATAGAAGGACCAAACAGGCAATCAAATGGAACAGCTCAATAAGGCACAATCCTTAATTAACCTACACCTGCTAATTTGAATGGATCCAGGCCTGGGGGCACACCACCTGGTAGCGATGGACCAGTTTATGGTGGAATTCCAGTTGACACTACACAACATGATGCTGGCAGGAATGCAGGAGCACGCGATGGTGAGTACGTACCAGAATTCCCTCAAGGACTCGGGGGCAACCTCTGACGGACAACGCAGGAATGGCTGAAATTATCAGACAAACTATTCTTGGAGGATTGACAAAAAGAGATCTGGAAGGAGTAAACCAGAGTCCATTTACTCGTGAAGTCAGAATGGCTCGGAATCCACTAGAGTCGAAGCTACCTATGGTAGAGGTACACAATGGCAAAGTTGACCCTGCTGATCACATGATGACACAAGACATATGGAGGTCTGGGGGCATCGGAATAAGTAATGGCCCGATGTTTCCCTTTGTACCTAATGGATATAGCTGCTATGTGGTTCAGACAGTTGAAAGATTGATCTATCGGGACAAGAACAGAATTGGTGCACATGTTTCTTAGGCAGTTTTGGGTTTATATCAAAAGGCCGAGGTGCGTAATGACGCTAACATCAGTAAAGCAAAGGCCGGATGAATCCCTTAGAGCTTTCTTAACCAGATTCAATGCAGCGGTTGCTTCGGTGGATCGGTTGGATCCATCGATGGTTTTGATGGCAGCAGTGTCAGGGGTCAAAGAAAATTCAGATTTCAAAATGTCTCTGATATGGGACCCACCACTGGATCTTGAGGAATTCTTTCATGAAGCCGAGAGATTCCTTCGGTAGGAGGATGCCTGTTCAGATATGAAATTAAAAGAGGTACACGCGGCTGAGGATGGAGAGCCATCCAGCGAAGGCTTAGGTAATGACAAAGGAAAAAGGTAACTGGATTATGAAACTGGAAAAGCTAATAAGCGATGGAGAGAGCCAAAATTCTCCACTTACATAGGATTGAATGAGACATTGGAAAGAATATTCATGGGGACTTGGAATCGCCTTCCCTACCGGAGGCCAGCTAGGAGAGAATCCTTAAAACGTGAAAGAGCATCAGGAAGGTATTGTTTCTTTCACGATTTGGACGGACATGATACCAAAAGTTGCAGGCATCTGAAGGACATAATTGAGGAGCACGTAAGGAATGGACAATTGCGACAATATGTCGGGGCTCGGAATGCATCAGTGGAGTAGGAGCAACCACCGTCTACCTCAAACAATGATGGTGCGAGGCCCAAGAATGATGGTCAATTGGTTATCAATTGACAAGGATAATATGAAATAAGTAGCAAACTACTACGAACGACCAAGTCGTTTACTCATGTACGGGGACAGAGATTGCCCCTAGGCATGCTTTGAATGACGATAAATCGCGATGCTATGGTTTGTGAAATATGTTTTTTGTTTTCGAATTGGACTCTCCTTTTTCTGGTTTGGTTTTGGTGTTTGATTTGAACTCCCGATTCTCTTTGTTTCCTGGTTTGGACTATTGTTTGATGATGTTTTCGTGTCTGGATGTTGGTTTTTATTTCGGATGTGGATTCTCGGTTTTCCAATTTGATTTGGATTTTAGATTGGATTTTGATTGGATTTTAATCTTGTTTTTTGGTGAATAGTCGCTGGGTATGGATTATACCTGGCAAGGGGTAGGTCTCTTCGTCCGAACGCGGCGAACTGGTTGATTCATGTCATTGAGTATGGACTACACTCAACAAGTGTTCGGAGAGACCAGGATTAGGCCTAGGACTTAGGCCCTACGTTATCGGCTGCTATTTCATGTCGTCGGGTATGGACTATACTCGACAAGGGTCCGGAGTGAACCAGGATTCGGCTTAGGACTTAAGACATGACGTTATTCAACGTTCAGGGGCACTAGACCGTGGTCGTCAGGTGTGGCTTGTGCCTGGCAAGAACCCAGAGAGGTTACGGATTCAGATATCTACCCGGAGAGGTCTTGGATTCGGTTATTGGTTACTAGAAAAGGATGGATTTGGACCCCGTTATCGGGCTCGGATGGATATGGAATTGGCTAAGGCTTTGGTTACTGGATTTGGAATCAGACATCGACTCAGAGCAGTCAAGAACGATGCGCTTGGATGATAGGGCTATGAACTTTGGACACCGGATTCGGAACTATTCAAAACATACCTTCTTATCACAAGGCATGTTTTTGGGGGCAAATGTTATCCCACCCTTTGGTCAAGGTTGAAATATCAAAAAATTGGCAAGAAAGAATAGATATCAGGATTGGAGATCGATTCGAAATGAGGCTGCTATCGATGTCGTTAAAATTTGGCCGAGCTTCGATCAAGAGGGAATCGATTAGGGATGATGAACATGGCTAGGAGAGGGTACGTTTTAAATTTCATGTCAATCGGGGTTCGTATGATTGAGATATGATCGATGCAAGCTAAGGAAGGCACGTTGTTCGTATCCATTAGGAACATATAACTTCGAATCAATCATGTTCGAATCCATCGTGATCGAGTCGATCCTTGGTCATGATATTCGTATCCATCGTGTTTGTATCACTCCAGCGAAGCCTTATTCGTATCCATCTGATAGTGGCTCCGACGTATCGATCAATTCACAATAGTCACTCACGTATCGTGTCATCGATTGTGGTATGCATTTTGTATCGATCAGTTCTAAGCATTTCATATCGGTCGAAGTTTCACATCGATCAACCACCGATTGATACAAAGTGCACACAAAACATTTACCACAAACGATCAATACGAAATGAACTGTAACGACCCGATTTTTCGATGCTCGAAAAACCGAACCTTTAGGGTAAAAAGAAGAAGGAGGTAGAAGAAGAAATAGAAACAATATCAGAATCTTACCAACGCAACGGAATAAAATATAGAAGATGATAACAGATCTTTACACAAAAGAAATTATATCTATTTTATACATACATCATCAGAATAGAGCATCGGAGTTTAATACAATCAACAACACAACTCAGGACGGTTATAATATCTCGCCCTTCCAAAACTGAATACACAGCGGAATTAACATCATATACGTCAGATACGTCTCGCCATCCAGCTCGTCTCCTGAGCTCCACAGCAGTCCATCCAAAATCTATACTCTATAATACTTGGTCTAACCCGAGCATTATAGTTAAATAACACCCGAGTCAGTCTGGAAAATAGCGTGAGAAATCACACTCAATTGGATTACTAAAGTTTCAAAATTTTCATTGAAAATCAAAAGCATCTCGTTAGACCACCTGGCAAATAAACATGCCGGGTTTTTACCTTACAATAGCTAAAATTTTTCTTATAAAATTTTCTGATATTATAATAGGGTCTATATATAAATACTTATTCAAATAGTCGAAGTTGTTACATTTTTAAATTCCAGCTAATAGGTATACAAACAAAACCGTAAAGGCACATAGGGAGAATGAGTTTCCAACTATTGACTGGGCACTGGGATACCACCTTTCACAGTACCTGGTATAGATCAGAATATTGAGGATCCCTCCCGATCCCCTACAACACAAGACCGCGACCACCCCTTGCTGGATAATTCCGAGTAAGATGACCCCACGGTTGGGATCAGCAACCGCCAACTAAGCCGAATAAAAAGGGACATCTAGACAGGGATGACCATACCCTAATGGGCGCGACCCACTTAGCCTTGCTGCATAACCTCTTATTTTCATTCATTCCTGGTTGTTAAGGCTCGAGGCTAAGCGTTACCTTTTTTGAACATCTCACTTAGAATGCTCATCGTCCTCCCGGCGATGTTTCGAAAGCAATCATCCATACAAGTCCGTTCCGGGTTCGAATGGAACCGAAGGCACTACTCCTACTACATCCATTTTGCAATCACCCTCAGGATTAGTAGCGATTAGTCCTTGCACTTCATTGCTCCATCTTTGACTCACAGCTCTTGTCTTCCTCACGAAAACGTTCAAACCAGATCGAAGTGGTTTTCGGGATATAAATCCCGATCCCGGTGTCTTTGGAAAGATCGACGCATTGGCCAATATTGATAGTCTGTTATTTAACTATCAAACAACATTCACAAACAATCATCAAGCCATAATAATTTCTTCTAAATATTTATTAACCTCAAAATATCTTCTCAAGATATTCTTCCACTTTTCAACCCTTTTTTAAAACAGTTTCAAACCATTTTTCTCTTACGTAATAAATTCCCCAAATTTTCTATTTCCACTGAAATCTCCAAGTATAAATACTTTAGATTTAAAATAATTTAAAACACTTTATTATAAAATATACTTTAAAACATTTAAATTTAAAACTACTTTTACACTTTGTTTTGAAAATATATTCTTTAAAAATATTTAAAATAAAAATACTTTACAAAATATAAAACTATATTTTGAAACAAAAATTAAGCAAGCTAAATTTAACATAAGAGTTTACGAAATTCTATACAAGTATTTAAATTAAAACTTAAACCAAACTATCTTTAAAATAAAATTACTTTATAAAATATAAATATTAATAATTACCCTTTGAATAATTACTACTTAAATAAATTTTGAAAACATTTACTTTAAAATTTAAAATATTTAAAAATAATAAATATTCTAAACATTTCTTTGAAAAAACTTTTAAAGCCTTTAACTTATAAAAAGTCTCCTTTAAAATAAACTTGGCTTTCCTGGGAAATATACTTTCCATTTCCACATCTTTTAAAAATAAATCACTATTTATTTTTAAACAAATTACCCATTCTTATCTAAATTCACATCGTGAATTTATGCTCCTAAATATCCACTGATATCCATTTCACTTTATAAACCTAGTTTATAAATCTCATAATCTCATCTTCCTTTTAAATTCCAATTTCAAACACTTAAATTGTTTTTTTTCCAATTGATTCCCAAATTACTCAATTTTGAAATGAACTCCTTTGCTTACGCAATTTATTTCAAATCCCATTAACTTCAGACTTTATTTCTTAATTATTGTTTAAAATCTTTTTAACTGAAAATACCAATTTCATATTTCCTAAATTCATCTTTGTCCTTTTAAATTTAAAACTTAAATTTGAAAAATATTTTCTTTACTCCTCTAAATAATATCATTAATTCTAAAAATTTATTTTTTCTTCTTTATTCAAATAAACTTCTCCTTCTCAGAATTTATTTATTTAAAACTTTAAAAATCAACTTTTACTCTTCCAAATCATTTAATTATCCAAATTCCTAAAAATTATTTATTTAAAATTACCTTTTATTTACTTTAAAAATCCAACTTCATATATATACATCAATTCTCTAAATTCCAAAATATATATTTAACTAAGCCAGAGTATTCAATAAATCCCAATTTCCAATATGATCACTATCATTCATCACAGATCATCACACAATCATATCGCTAAATATATAAAATAAATTCAAACGTTTTGAGGAATCCTGTTGGATCCCTCCAACCTGTTTTTCCCTGCATCCACAGACGTTAGCATAATATAGAATACCAATTCCACTTCGAGGTGGAATATCGCTGTATGTGGGTCTATATAATATCATCTGCTTTTATGCGGCGCATAGGGTCTCATCCGCTATATAATGTGGGAAATCAATCGCTCCAACATATACACTATTATGTATAATATACCACATCCAATTAATTCAATTATTTAACCAAAATTTAAATTTAACTATTAAATTTAAATAAACCCAAATGAATGAGATTAAATCACCTTTTATTTTGCTATTTGAAACCATTTCTAATTCTGGATTGCTTCCTTTCGGAATTTGACCTTGTATAAATATTTATTCGGTTTGTTAATACTTTTGACTTGATAGAACAATTTATTACTATTTGTTTAACTAACAATTTAATTTAACAAATAATTTTTTTAAAAAAGTCTTTTAGTAATTAAGATAAATTTGACAGGTTAATCAACTAAACTAATCGCTTTAAATACATAATTTAAAAATAAGCTAGTAGATTTAAAAGGTATGTATAATTAGTTTATTTTTGTTTTCAAACTGTATATAAAACAATCTATATAGGTTTAAAATTCTAATTTTTTTCTAAATTTTTTTTAACATTACAAAATTCCTACTTTCCAAAATCTTTGTCTATATATATACTACTTTGAATCTATATACATCTACATATATACATTTATAAAGTTTATTAAAAATACAATTTTCTTTTTACATATATATTAAACAAAAACCATCTTGTTACTATAAACTTATGCAGATTTATATTATTATAATCATTTAAAATACATAAACTGTATATATATAATTTAAAACAAAAATAGATTTTAGTTTTTTATCTCTGTTCATAAACATATTTTACTTAAATAGGTAAATGAAAGGAAACGAATACCTCACCACCGTCAAATCGAACGAAGCCACAGCTCTACCTCGGTCGTAACCTGCGGCCACCATCCACGCTGATCCCAATTTGCGACGATGTCCCTTGCGACCAAACCCACCATGCGAGCTTCCAGAGCTTTTGACCCATTACCACTCGAGTTTGCTAGAACCGCTCTTGCCTTCCTTGAGCCTGCTCGCGTACGCGACCCAAGCATCCATCTCCCACAGCCTGACCGCTGCCGTTGGAGATCGTGCCCCTCCATGCCTCCGCTGCTCTACCTCCCAATCACGACGACGTCGCGCTATCACTTTGGCCCCCTTCTTTCTCTGCTCTCGAGACACAGCTTCACGATTAAAATCGCCTCTAATTCAAAATTGGTTGATTCGAAGTCTAGGGCTTTGGGGAAAAGAAGGTACATCAGTAGCTTGAGTTCTTTAACGAACAGCCATTCATCGACTAAATTTTCGAATTGAGAAATAAAAGGAACCGAGAATAGGAATAGATGTATTCGAATAGAGGAAGAGGGGATTTTTTTTCTCTTTTTTTATTAGTTCGGCCATTCGTTTCATAAGGAAGACACGCGTATGGATTTACCGAAAAAATAAGAACATGTGTTTAAGTTTCCACAACGTGTCTCAAGGGTGGACAGTTGGACGTGTCAAGTGAATTAAAGAATATATATATGTTTAAATTTAAAATTCAAATTTTAAATTATCTCGATAAACGCAACCCAAAGACTTGACCTCCTATCGAGGCATGCCACTAGGCGTTTATAATGTTAAACCCCTATCCCGAATACAAAGGGAAAGGTTTCGAATCCTAACTCGATCGTATGGGGAAGATAGCTTTTTGGACCAATTATTAAATTAAATTTTTGATAAAAATTCAGTGTGTTTATCTACCGCACGATCTCACGACTACTCCAAAAGCTATGAAAGTGAAATCCGATAATAATACACTATTACGGATCCAATGGAACTAGTTTTGTCGAAATCCGAGACTGTGCCTCAGAAGGCTATTTACAAATATCAATTTAAACGGTATAAATTCAAAACTGAATAAAACATCCTCAAACTCAAATTTAACACTTCTACTATTTCCAGTAAAGTTAATAAAGTTTTATAAGCCTTTGAAATATTTTTAGCAAGCTTAGAATTTTAGATTCAACATTTTTCCCAATCCAATCATTAAATTCATTATTTAAATTATCAAATAAATAGCGATATTTGAAATTCAAGTCAGAAACTAACTGCTAAATATTTAAAATCAATTAAACATTCCAATTTCAAATATCCAAAAATTTTAGGTTGTCACATTCCTCTACCCCTTAAAAGAATTTCATCCCCGAAATTATTAGTTAAGAGGAATGGTCCAGAACTCGTTCTCTATTTTCCCAAACAACTGGTTTTTCAACAACTACCCAAAACCAACAGTTTTTAACAATACCGAACCATCCTTTATTAAAGACCCAATATCATCCTCATTAACTTACCAAACCTATCCACAATTTCCAAACAGCCTTAATTTCTCAACAATTCAAATTATAGTTCAAATTCAAAATTTTAACTATCAAAATTCTCCTAAAAATTGTCTAACTTCCTAAATTTTTGAAAAATTTGGCTAGCGTCTCCTTTCCGCGGCTATCTCCGTACAACTACAAGATGTCTCTATGGGCTCCCAAATTCCCAAAGAAACAAAAACGCCAATTTGCTAGACAAAAAAATCACCAAATTTCATACAGAAATTCAAATACATACCTTTTACTGAGCAAATTTCAATTTATCTTCGAAAACCAAAAATCATAATTTTTCCCTTGCCTTTAAAACGCCTGTATTTCCTACTTAACCATAACATCCAATCACAGAATCCCAAAATCATTATACACATTTCTTTTCAAAAGTTTCATATCTATTTCAATCACACCCATATGATGCACACATATCATCTGTATGCAATACCCAATTGGATCGCTCACTCGATCACACAATTTCATTTCCAAACTAGTATCGTCCACCCAACTTCCCAGTGCGGACTCAGATCTGTTTTCTCGATCAAAAACCGTCATTCTCCTTGCATAGCCACAAACTATGATAGAGAATTTCCAGAATCAATCAAAAATCCATATCCAGGGTTCGCCATAGAAAATCGAGTGAAAAATCCCAACTCGGATCGGTATGACTACCTCGAAATTCTGTGCTCGAATCTGGATCAAATCGCTATTCGAATAAAATAATATACATACATCTTACGTTTTTATATACATTTATTATTAATTAAATCAATTCTCTTTATTTACGTTATTTTGATTTCAATTCATCTAACCTCAATTTTTCCATTTCACAACTTTACTTAATCTCTATTCAAAAATTACTTAGTATTTCCAATACCAATTTACTTAAGAATTACACACTTTACTTTTCTTAAGTCAATTATGAAGATTTATATATTGTTCTTATAACTATTATAACTACACCACTTAAGCCTTATGCTTACTTTATTCAAATTTTTATTTTCAAATTCATTTGAATTCAATTTCCCTTCCATTTTAAACATTGAATTCTATTCATCTTATCTCAGCCCGTATTTATTAATCCATTACTCAAATTAGTTCCACTTACTAATTTATTTAAATCTCAATGGATTTATTTCCAAACTTTAAATTATTCTAGTCCACTTACAACTAATTTTTTTTTCAACTCCACTTTACTATGCAAAATTTTAAATTAAATATCATCCTAATATTCAATTTTAAGTCATTTGCTTACCATTTAAATAAATCAGTTTACTTACTAATTTTATTTTCAATGTTTTGCTTTCTTAAGCCAACTAGACTTGTTTTCCATTTCCTTGATTTGGCACAATTTAAATTTAATTCAAATATTAAATTTCACTTCCATTTAGTTACAAATTAAATTAATTTGTTCATTCACAAATTTATTTCCATCTTAATAAATTTTATTTTCAATCCTTATTTTATTTAGTCCATCTTGACTAATTTTCCATTTACTTACAAATTCAAAATGAATTTCAACATTCAATTTCAATTTCATTAACTTGCGATTGTAAACAAATTTATCTAAGTAACCATATCTCTTAGTTTCTTTAGACTTCCTCTAAATTCACTTTTACTTAACTATATTCAGTTACACTCCCTTCAATTTAAAATTTAAACTTCTATAAGTTTCAACTTATTTAAATTCCATAACATTTTAAATTAACTTCCAGAGTTCAAACCACTACTTACACACTCAAAACTTTCTAATCCAATTCCAGAGTCTTCAACAATTATTTAAGTATTTCAAAATCATTTTGAAATCAATTATATCCAAAATCATTTGGTATCAAATTATCCTTTGAATTTTAAAATCAAAAGGTTTTACCAAACCAAAACTTCAACATTTCAAAAACCATTTTTGAAATCCATAATTCAATTGCATATCTAATTATTCCTTGAATTTTAAAACCAACCCAGTTCTACAAACAACTCCAAATTTACATCATTCGGCTAGCAATTCCTCTTTTGGAAACTCGAAAATGATCATCGATGATGTTGCAGTCATCACCGAAGTTATTTTCCAACGACCGAAGAGAGTTAAATGCTTTTATATCTTTAAGAACCTTCAATTATTTTTAAATTCCAAATCTCACCAGATTTCAAATAAAATTCAAAAATATTTCCCAAAAAATATCACCAATTTTCCCCAAAACCTTTGAAAATCATTTTCAAACCCAAAAGGAATTTAAACTTTTTCCAGAATTCCAAATTCCAAATTCTTTCAATTCATAATGAAATGTTATTTTGGAATCATATTTTAAATTATAAATTACATTTATAATTCTCACTTACAATTTAGTTATGTAATATGAATTTACTAACTTAGCTTTAGTTATGATTTTCAATTTCTACAAAATAATGATAATAACTTAATATTATCATTCCCTAACAACCAAGCAACCATATATAACTATAACAATTTTCAAAAATTTATATCTCTTAGATAATAAAATAATTTGGGTAAAATTATTTCATTCACCCTACTTTAATACAATACTGTGTCGGTTTATCTTGTTAAGAGTTTAGAAACCCCTGTCTAAGACGTGGCGTCCCACACATCGACCAGAACCCATAAACACTCAACCAATAAATCAATACAATATAAGAACATTTTTTATATTCATTAACAAATAAGCGCTCATACTATTATTACACTTAAACTCATTCTAGAGTACTATGGACTCTATTCAAATTAGTAATCCCTACCAGAGCCAAGGTTCTCGCTTAACCTTCAGCTCTGATACCAAATATAAGCTTTTCAACCATCAATAGCGGCCACTCTCGACTAGTAGGCTTTTCAACCATCCCAGCCCCGCGGTGGCTTACATTGGTACCTCGGGTTTTCTTTTACGACCAGCCTCTCGACTCGCAACCAACCCCTCAAGGCCTTATACTACCTCAGGGGACATGTAGGTGTAAGAGTCACCCGTTCACCACCAAACGCGAAGCGAGAACCCCCTATCATGCTGTAATGTAGCAAACCTGATCCCGATCTCTTCGAAATGATCAACGCATTGGCCAATATTGATAGTCGGTTATTTAACTATCAAACAACATTCACAAATAATCATCAAGCCATAATAATTTCTCCCAAGTTATTTATTAACCTCAAAATATCTTTGCAAGATATTCTTCCACTTTTCAACCCATTTTGAAAACAGTTTCAAACCATTTTTCTCTCACGGAATAAATTCCCTAAATATTTCTATTTCCACTGAAATCACTAAGTACAAATACTTTAGATTTTAAAATAATTTAAAACTCTTTATTATAAAATATACTTTATAAATTTTAAATTTAAAACAACATAAACACTTTATTTTGAAAATATATTCTTTAAAAATATTTAAAATAAAACTACTTTATAAAATATAAAACTAATTTGTAAAATAAAAATTAAGCCTACAAAATTTAAAATAAGTGTTTATGAAATTCTATACAAGTTTTTAAATTAAAAATTTAACCAAACTATTTTTAAAATAAAATTACTTTATAAAATATAAATATTAATAATTACCCTTTGAATAATTACTACTAAAATAAATTTTGAAAACAGTTACTTTAAAATTTAAAATATTTAAAAATAATAAATATTCTAAAACATTTCTTTAAACAAACTTTTAAAGCTTTAACTTATAAAAAGTCTCCTTTAAAATATACTTGGTTTTCCAGGAAAATACACTTTCCATTTCCATATCTTTCAAAAATAAATCACTATTTATTTTTAAACAAATTACCCATTATTTTTAAATTCACATCGTGAATTTATAATCTGAAATATCCACTGATATCCATTTCACTTTATAAACCCAGTTTATAAAACCCATAATCTCAACTTCCTTTTAAATTTCAATTTCAAACACTTAAATCAATTTTTTTCCAATTGATTCCCAAATCACTCCATTTTGAAAGAAATACCTTTACTTACTCAATTTATTTCAAATTCCATTAACTTCAGATTTTATTTCTTAATTGTGGTTTAAAATCTTTTTAACTGTAAATACCAATTTCATATTTCCCAAATTTCTTCATTATCCTTTTAAAATTTAAACCTTAAATTTGAAAAATAATTTCTTTATTCCTCTAAATAATATCATAAAGCCTAAAAATTTATTTATTCTTCTTTATTCAAATAAACTTCCCCTACTTGGAATTTATTTATTTAGAACTTTAAAAATCAACTTTTATTCTTCCAAATCATTAAAATATCCAAATTCCTTAAAATTATTTATCTAAAATTACCTTTTATTTACTTTAAAAATTCAACTTCATATGTATATCAGTTCTCTAAATTCCAATATATATTTAACCAAGCCAGAGTATTCAATAAATCCCAATTTCCAATATGATCACTATCATTCATCACAAATCATCACACAATCATATCGTTGAATATATAAAATAAATTAAAAACGTTTTAAGGAATCCTGTTGGATCCCTCCAACATGTTTTCCCTGCATCCACAGATGTTAGCACAATATAAAATACCAATTCCACTTCGAGGTGGAATATCGCGGTATATGGGTCTATATAATATTATCCGCTATTATGCGGCGCATAGGGTCTCATCCGCTTTATAATGCGAAAAATCAATCACTGCAATATATACACAATTATATATAATATACCACATCCAATTAATTCAATCATTCAATAAAATTTTAAATTTAACTATTAAATTTAAATAAATCCAGATGAGTGAGATTAACTCACCTTTTATTTTGCAGTTTGCAAACATTTCCAATTCCGGCTTGCTTCCTTTCAGAATTTGACCTTGTATAAATATTTATTCGGTTTGTTAATACTTTTGACTTGACAGAACAATTCATTACTATTTATTTAACTAACAATTTAATTTAACAAATAATATTTTTTAAAAGTCTTTTGGTAATTAAGATAAATTTGACAAGTTAATTAACTAAACTAATTGCTTTAAATACGTAATTTTAAAATAAGCTAGTAGATTTAAAAGGTATGTATAATTTATTTATTTTTATTTTCAAATTGTATATTAAACAGTCTATATAGGTTTAAAAATCTAATTTTTTTCAAATTTTCTTTTAACATTACAAAAGCTCCTACTTTCCAAAATCTTTGTCTATACACACACACACACACACACACACACACTTCTTTGAATCTATATACATCTACATATATACATTTATAAATTTTAATAAAAATACAATTTTCTTTTAACATATATATTAAACCAAAACCATCTTGTTACTGTAAACTTATGCAGATTTATATTATTATTATTACTTAAAATACATAAACTGTATATATATAATTTAAAACTAAAATAGATTTTAGTTTTTTATCTCTGTTCATAAACATATTTTACTGAAACAAGTAAATGAAGGAAACGAATACCTCACCACCGTCAAATCGAACGAAGCCGCAGCTCTACCTCGGTCGCAACCTGCTACCACCATCCACGCTGATCTCAATTTGCGACGATGTCCCTTGCGACCAAACCCACCATGCGAGCTTCCGGAGCTTGATCCATTGCCACTCGAGTTTTCTAGAACCGCTCTTGCCTTCCCTGAGCCTGCCCACGTATGCGAGCCAAGCATCCATCTACCACAGTCGCGACCGCCACCGTTGGAGATCGCGCCCCTCCATGCCTCCGCTCCGCTACCTCCCAATCGCGACGATGTCCTGCTATCACTTCACCCCCTTCTTTCTCTGCTCTCGAGATACAGCTTCACGATTGAAGTCGCCTCTAATTCGAAATTGGTTAATTCGAAGCCTAGGGCTTTGGGAAAAAGAAATATCAGTAGCTTGAGATCTTGAACGAACAGCCATTCGATCGATTAAATTTACGAATTGAGAAATAAAAGGAATCAGGAATTGGAATAGATGGATTCGAACCGAGGAAGAAGGGATTTTTTTCTCTTTTTTTTATTAGTTCGGCCATTCGTTTCATAAGGAAGACATGCGTGTGGTTTTACAGAAAAAATAAGGACACGTGTTTAAGTTTCCACAGCATGTCTCAAGGGTGGACAATTGGATGTGTTAAGTGAATTAAAGAAAATATATATATTTAAATTTAAAATTCAAATTTAAAATTGTCTCGATAAACGCAACCCAAAGAATTGACCTCCTATCGAGGTGTGCCGCTAGGCATTTATAATGTTAAACCCCTATCCCGAACACAAAGGGAAAGGTTTAGAATCCTAATTTGATCGTATGGAGAAGATGGCTTTTTGGACCTGTTATTAAATTAAATTTTCAATAAAAATTCAGCACGTTTATCTACCGCATGATCTCACGACAACTTCAAAAGCTACGAAAATTAAAATTCGATAATAATACACTATTACAGATCCAATGGAACTGGTTTCGTCGAAATGCAAGATTGTGCCTCGGAAGGCTATTTTCAAATATCAATTTTAACGATATAAATTCAAAACTTAAAAAACATCCTTAAACTCAAATTTAACACTTCTACTATGTCCAGTAAAATCAATAAAGTTTTATAAGCCTTTGAAATATTTTTGGCAAGCTTAAAATTTCATATTCAACATTTTTTCCCAATCCAATCATTAAATTCAATATTTAAATTATCAAATAAATAGCAATATTTGAAATTCAAGTCAGAAACTAACTGTTAAATATTTAATATCAATTAAATATTCCAATTTCAAATATCCAAAAAAATTCGCGTTGTCACATGAATAGAACACGATCAATACGAAATTGCCATGAACGATTGATACGGACAATATTCCTTAATCGATGTGAGATACACCTTCAATTGTCGACACGAACGAAGCTTTGAGATTGGGAACGAATAACGCGGTCAACTCGACATAAAAAATGGATCGACCCAGGAATTTCGTGCCACGTCATCCTACACGCACGTGCTCGAGATCAAGTCGAAGAAAGCGATATGAATGTATCGAGTCGAACAAAAACAGCGAACTGAAAACTCAAATTTGTATCGATCATATCTCATAAACCACGGGTCCAAATGTTGTGAAAATTTCACAGGAGCTTACGTACAAGACAAAGAAGGTGCATGCCAAGTTTTGACTCCGTTGGATAAAATCTTGGTCGATACGAACTACGTTCGTATCGATCATGAATTGAGTCGTAATTTCATGGGATCGATCTTGTTGGCCCACTCATGTGCCAGAAGGGGTCTCTCGAAGTTTGAGCAAGATGTCAGCCTCCTACGTCTATAAATAGGGCCCTAGATCCTGCAGAAAAGGGATCTTCGGCTATCCGACGTCCAAACACTGCAGAAAACAATTTTGCACCATTTAGCTACTGTTGTACTTATATTTCAGCATTGTAATCTGCTGTAATCAACTGTAATCAGCGAAGAAAGTCAATAAAAGATTAATTTTTGGAGTGAACGTAGGCTGAAGATGGCCGAACCACTATAAATCTCGTGTTTCTATCTGTTATTTCTCAATTGTTGTCCTCTACTTTGTCTGGATTTGAGATTTATGTTAGAATATTGCTGATCTATATTCATACATTGGTGCTTTCACGATTTTCGGGGTTTGTGACCAATTTTACGCAGACAAGCATATTGATGTCGATTTTCGAAGGTCGAAAATTTGGTTTGTCACACTTGGTATCATAGCTGATGGTTAAGTGAGAACCTTGGCTCTAGTGGGGATTACTCATTAGAGATAGGGTTAGTAGCATGCTAGAATGAGTTTGATTGTATTAATAGATATGAGCACGTGAATATAAAAACTGTTTTATATTGTGTTGATTGATTTGTTGAGTGGCTTATGGATTCTAGTCAATACGAGTAATTAACTTTATTGATAGAAATCTCTAAACACTTGAACATGGCAATTCGACATTATATTGTTTTGAATGGGGTGAATTAAATAATTTTATACATATTATTTTTATATAAGTAAGAAATAATTTTACAGAAATTATTGTAGTTATATATGGTTTGCTTGCTTGTTAGGACAAGATGATATTAAAATATTATCATTGGTGTGTTGTGGCAATTAAAATAAAAGTTCATATTTTAGTCAATAATTAAGAAATAATTCGTATAAAAATTAGAATTTGTAAATATGAGTTTATAAATATGATTTATAATTTGATATGAAATGAAATTCACGAGTATATTTAAATATAGATTTAAAAAGATTTAAAAGATGGACATTTGGGAATTTAATTTTTTGTTGGACTTGAGAATGATTTTCGAAGTATTGGACAAATAATGTTGATGTTATTTATGATATAGTTGAGAATTGAAATATTTAAAATGGTTTTCAAAAGTGGGAAAAAGCGCTGAACTCATTTCGGTCGCTGGAAATTAATTTCGGTGATGATTGCAACGTCATCGACTTTCATTTTCGAGTTTCTAAGGGAGAATTGCTACCTTAATGATTTGAATTGGAGTTCGTTTGGACAACTGGTTTGATTTTGAAATTCAAAGGGATGATTTGATGTACCAAGGATTTTGGGTATATATGATTTCAAAAATGATTTTGAAATATTAAGTAATTGTTTAAAACTCTAGAATCTTATTTAATAAATTTCATGGAATATTAGTATGTTTGATAACTTAAGATATTTTCGAATTTGAGTATTGGAATGAAATTTAACTTGGATTAAGTTAAATAATGTGAATTTTGAGAAATTAAGCCTACGTAGGCTGAATGGAATAGATATTGAATATAAAATTTATTAAGATTGAAATAAAATGCATGGATGAACTAATTAATTTAATTAGTAAGTAAATGGAATTGGAATTGAATATTGGAATGGGATTAAGCTTAACTTGAGTTAAGTATAAGGAGAAATTTGAAATTTTAGCCTAAGTTGGACTAAATAAAATAAAGTTTGGAATTAAAATTGATTGAGATTTGGAATGAATAAGTGGATGGAACTAATTACAGTAATTAGAGAATTAAATATTGGTTGAGATATGGTTGATAAAATTAAAAATTTAAAGTTGGAGATAAATTAAGTTAAATTTGGAAACGAAAATTGAATTTGAATATAAATGGATATAAACCAAAGTGATGAAGTGAAAATATATCTAAAAATTCTTAAGTAAAAATTGATATTGGAAAAATATGCTAAGTAAATAAGTGAATGTGTATGATAATTGCGAATAAGAGAATGGAAATCAAAGTAAATTGAATAAAAAGAATTGGATATAGCTAATAATTAACAAGAAACATATATATATATATATATATATATATATATGTGTGTGTGTGTGTGTGTGTGTGTAAGTTGTACGTTTATTATTTTATTCGCATGACGATTTGATCCAGATTCGAGCACAGAATTTTGAGTTAATTTCTATCGATCAAAATTAGGACTTTTCACTCCATTTTCTACGGCAAACCCTGGATATGGACTTCGACTGATTTTGTAGTTCTTTATCATAGTATATGTCTATGCAAGGAGAATGATAATTTCTGATCTAGAGACCAGATCTGAGTCTGCACTAGAGAGTCGTGAGAACGATACTAGTTCGGAAGTGAAATTGTGTGGTCGAGTGAGTGATCAGAGTTGATATTGCATACGGATGATATATGTACATCGTATGAGTTTTTATGAAATAAATATTGGAAATTGATATGCTGAATTAAATTATTTGAATTGTACGATTTGATACTATTGGTAAGTACGGTGTAGGTATTTAAAAGCAAAAGCTAAATTGATGTCTTCAATATTAGATGAAAATTTTGATTGCTCGACAAAAGGTTCATATTTAAATTATGTTTAATATTGATGATTTTATGATTAAGCCAATTCACTTTTGTTTCTTTTGATGATTTGGGTACGTTGTGGTATTTTGTGGTTTTTTGGATCTAGCTGCGTAAAGGAGAGGGTGTCGAATTTTTTTGAAAATTTAGGGAGTTAGAAAATCATGAATTTTTTTTGATAATTTTAAATTTGGTTTTAAATTATAATTTGAATGATTGAGAGTTTAATATTAGTTGTAATCTATTGATGAATTGGGAAATTAGTAAAAGTGATAAGAGTGTTTCCAATAAAAATTATTTGTGGGAAGTTGTTGAAAACTGTGGGGTTCTGGAAAAATGTTAATGGGTTTGGACCATTCTTCTTAACTATTAATTTCAAGGACGAAATTCTTGTTGTGTCATAGGTTTTAATTGCTGACATAAAACAACATTTCATGAATCTATGACTATGAAAACATTCAGACTCATCAACTCAAAGTATAGTTTGTATAGTTATATATTTTATCAAGAGTCATCAAACACATATGTAGAGTCTAGCTTAGTGCTTTGTTAAAATATTTACTCAAGAATCATCATTCACATTCAAATAAACTTGCATGCATATTTTAACCAAAATCAAGTTTTCAAAAAAATGCTTGGAGCGGGGCTCGAACCCGAGTCACTAGTTCAAGAGGCAAGTGCTCTAACCAAATAAGCTATGATAATTTTTGTTACAGGTTGAATTTAGCCGGCTGAATGCCTTCATTCAGACGGTTTATTGTTGAAACAAATTTGCCATTTCACAATATTTAGCTGGCTGAGTGAAAAAATTCAGCCAGCTGAATAAGGCTAAAATTAGCATATTTCCTTACTGTCTTCGATTTAATTCAATTCAGAAGGCTGAATTAATAAATTCAGCCGGCTGAATTTTTCCAACTGATATCATTTGAATAGACACTCCCTTTCGTGAACAGCCTTCTCCTACGTGAAGAGTTGCAGCCATTGCTATTCGTAGAGATCTCTTCACCAGGAGTTGCAACTTCTTAACTACTATATATATGCATGAATTTCAAGATCAAATTACTTCACTTACTTGCTTATACTTGAATCATATTTTCTGAATTAACTACTTTCTGTAACTCATACATTCTTGCTTACAATCACAATTCTATAATTCTAAAAGCAATTTGAAACTTCTTAATCTTCATATACACACAACTACACACATCATACTTAAGGATAAGATTATAGGAAGAATGTACTACAAGTGGCAAATCTGTGTTATTAAGAACACACAAAGTCAAGTTAAAATCCAGTTTGTAAAAAAGTCATGTTTTGTTGCTCAGGCAGTCAAAGTCCTCTTCTATTGCTTAGGTGGTCAATTCCTATTCGGTTGCTTAGGCAGTAGAAGTCCTGTTCGGTTGCTTAGGCGGTGTAAACCTATTCCTCCGGGTAAAGTGAGAGTTGCTAGTTTTAATTCCAAAAGGAGTCTAAGATAGGACGTAGAACGGAAGTTCGAACCAGTATAAAAATTCCTGGTGTCATTTTACTTTACTGCTATTATTATTTACTATGCTAGTTATTTTTATACTCATATTCGGCATAAGTAGATAACTTAGTTTATATCGCATTGCCACTACATTTACATGGTTTATAACTACTGGCCATTTCGATCCTATAACATAGCAGTCATTTTTATTTCGTATCAGAGCATAGCGACTCTCAATTGGTATCAGAGCCTGGTATACTAAAGATCGCTACAACGTCCTAGAATAAATGGCAACAAAGAGATCTCGTCGAGGCAATAAGAAGAGGAAGAGCAATAAAGAAAAATCAAAGGAGCAAACAAACAAATGCTTCGAGGCTAAACTCAGATCACAATCGGTATGTTTAGATTCTTTATATTAAGATCTTCTGTTAGCACATGATGAATTATCAAAAGATTGTAAAATTTTGAATAAAGTTAATAGAATTGCTTTAGCTAAGTTAAAAGACCGTGAGCAAGAAATTTCCAATTTAAAAGAGGAAAATAAATTTTTTGTAAAAAACTGAAATTTTTGAAAATACCGTAGAAGAATTTGTTTTACGAAAAGATTTCCTACAAAAAGAAAATGAGCAATTATAAGATAAAAACAATGATCTTTTGGAGGAAATCAATGTTTCACAAAATAAAAATACATTTTTGGAAAATTCTTTAAATAATTGTAGTTCTTTAATTTTGTCTCTTGAAAAAGAGAATGAAGCTTTAATTAAAAAGAATTTAGAATTATCTAAAGAATGTGAGATTTTAAAAGTTAATAATAATATTTTTCAAAAAGAAGTTTGTGATTTTAAAGAAAATTTTGAAAGATTAAATACAAAAATAATAAATTTTAACAAAGGTAAAGAAATCTTATCTTCCTTAGTTACAAATTTGAAAGCTCACAGTGATAAAAGCGGTTTAGGCTATAAACAAGCTAAAAGTAAAAATAGTACTAGTTATGCATTCTTGTATAAAAAAAATTAATGATAGTACTAGCAACAAAGATAGTTCTAACCACTTTTAATCATAATAATACTTTTTTAGAAATGGTAGAAATTATTTTTCAAGTACTAAGCTAATGACTAATGGTATTAAGATATGGATTTCAGCTAACATGATTGATCATGAAAAACAACTTTATATTAGCAACTATTATAAGAATAAGATTTGTAGTGAAAACTATATCTATAAAGGTTCAACCACACTCAAATGGGTATGCTTTCTTAAAAATTAGAAAATTATAAAAACTTTGGGTATTAGATGCTTTAAAAGTTAATTTTTTTTGTTACCTTACATTATAAGTAGTAGTTATTTTGTTATATATTGTTCTATGGCCACACTTATGTGATCATATAAACTCTGCTCATTTTCGATGACAAAAGGGGGGGAAGATATTGCTCTAACACTATTTGCAGGAATAAACGATGCATATACAGATTAAGGGGGAGAAAAGATTAATTATTTACAGGAATATATAGCATAGATTCAGAAAGAGAAATCTATAGCCTAATTACAGGAATATATTTAGGGGGAGAGATAAGTCAACAAGCTTGTCGAAGATTCGTTCGTAGCAGATGGAGTTGCCATCATCAAAATGGGGAGAATGTTGTATCATTTGTTTTGATTGCCGACATGAAATAATAATTCACGAATCTATGACTACAACAACATCCGGACTCAATGATTCAAAGTATGGTTCATATAGTTATGTATTTTATCAAGAGTCATCAAATATGTATATAGAATCTAGTTTAGTGCTTTGTTAAAATCTTTCCTCAAGAATCATCATTCACATTCAAATAAACTTGCATGCATATTTTAATCAAAACCATGTTTTCAAAAAATGCATGGAGAGGGGCTCGAACCTGGTTCACTAGTTCAGAAGGCAAGTGCTCTAACCAAATAAGCTATGATAATTTTTGTTACAGGCTGAATTTAGCCGGCCGAATGCCTTCATTCAGACGGTTGAATGCTGAAACAAATTTACTGTTTCATAATATTCAGTCAGCTGAATGAAAAAATTCAGCTGGCTGAATCAGGCTAAAATTAGCCTATTTTCTTGCTGTCTTTGATTTAATTAAATTCAGAAGGCTGAATTAATTATTTCAGCTAGCTGAATTTTTCCAACTGATATTTTCTGAATAGAAACTTCCTTTCGTGAATAGCCTTCTCCTATGTGAAGAGTTCCAACCATTTTTGTTTGTGGAGACCTCTTCACCAGCAGTTGCAACTTCTTAACTATTATATATATGCATGAATTTCAAGATCAAATTACTTCACTTACTTGCTTATACTTGAATCATGTTTTGGAATTAACTATTTTGTGAAATTTATACATTCATTACTTACAATCACAATTCTATATTTCCAAAAGCAATTTGAAACTTCCTAATCTTCGTATATACACAACAACACACATCATGATTGATGATAAGATTATAGAAAGGGTGTACTACAAGTGACAAATCCGTGTTATTAAGATCACACAAAGTCAAGTTAAAATCCAGTTTGTAAGAAAGTCCTTTTTGGTTGCCCAGGCGGTCAAAGTCCAGTTCTATTGCTCAAGCGGTCAAGTACTATTCGATTGCTTAGGCGGCAGAAGTCTTGTTCGGTTGCTCAGGCGGTGTAAACCTATTCATTCCGGTAAAGTAAGGGTTTCTAGTTCTAATTTTAGAAGGAGTCTGGGACTGAACGTAGAACAGAAGTTCGAACCAGTATAAAATAGCTGGTGTCATTTTATTTTACTGCTCTTATTATTTTTCCCACTAGTTATTTTTATACTCATATTCGGCATAAGTAGACAACTTAGTTTATATCGCATCGCAACTACATTTACATTATTTACAATTGTTGGCCATTTCAATCCAACAATGTAGCAGTCACTTTTATTTAGTATCAGAGCATAGCGACTGTCAATTCTTTTAGGGGAAGGGATGTAACGACCCAAAATTTTAGTTATTTGTAAATGGGACATTTAAAAGTGATAATTTTAACTTGAATTTCAAATATAACTATTTATTAGATAATTTAATTATTGATTTGATAGTTAATATTGGTTAAAATATTGAATCTGGAGATTTAAGCGTGTTAAAAATAATTTAAAGGCTTATAAAATTTATATTGATAATAATGAAGATAATAAAAAATTTAAATTTGAGTTTTAAAGGTGATTTTTTTTGTTTTACAAATATTTCGTTTAAATCAACATTTAAAAATAGTCTTTCGAGGTACAATCTCGGAATTCATCGAAACCAGTTCCATTGGATCCATAATAGTGCATTATTGTCTGATTTCAAATTTTGTATCATTTGGCTTTATCGTTTGGTCATACGGGATCTAAACGCGTTGAAATTAATATCGTAAATTCAATATAATAATTGGGTCCAAAAAGCTATCTTCTCCATACGATCGAATTAGGACTTGAAACCTTTTCCATTGCGTTCGGAATAGGGGTATAACATTATAAATTCCTAGCGGCACACCTTGAAAGGTTTTCGATACTTTAAGCTACGTAATCGAGATGGTATGAAAATTTAAAATTAATATTTTGTCAAGGCAAATTTTTCCGTCAGTTCTTTTCTCACCACAAATCACTGTACCCTAGAGTGTGAAATACATTTCCCCTTCTTAAATATCATCTCCCTCTTCCTTTTTAAATTCCACGCGATTGCACAATTAAAAGAAAAAGGAAAAGACTTCGATCGACCCTCTCCTTTCCTTCTTCAGTTAAAAAAAACCACGTACACTCCCCCTACTTTTATTCAAAATCATGCCTCTCCTTTTTCAGTTTGAAACGAAGAAAGAAAAAATCGAGAAAAGGGAAAAGACTGCGATTGAGTCATGATGCTCGGTTGAACTCAGGCGCGGCGAAGGAAGGTTGGAAGATATTTTGGGGTATCGGAGGCGTGCAGTGTGGGAACTCGCTAAGCTAGAGTTTTGAAAGGCAGGTCGCGATTCTGAAGTCGCATGAATAGTGGCATGCGTAGGTGGGAGAGATGGACACGACGACTTGGGTGTTTGGGCATGGATTGGTGTTTAGGGCGTGGGCGTTGGTGATGGAGGCGGCCACTTGTAGTGGTTGCAACATTTACGAGGCTGAGGAGGAGGGGTTCCAGGTCGCGAATTAGGGATGGTTGGTGGGGCAGCTGTCTGGGGAGGATCAAATCGCTGTAAAAGGGGAAGAGGATGTCGAGCCTGGGATTTTGGGTGAAGGCAATTATCGATGGTTGTAGTCGAGATGGTGTGAAACGTGGAGGCGTGGATGAGAGCAGGAAGAAGATTTAAGCTTGGCTAATTACGTGGTTAGCTTAATGAGGGTAATCAATCGTTAATGACTGTTATAAAGGAAATTATATCTTTTTTGTTTCATTTTATTTTATTTCGAATATCATTAATCCATACAAAATTCATACGAGATTCATAAATCACAAAATAAGTGGCGTTGGATTCATGATGACGTAGGACACGAAATAAAATTGGAACAGATTGCAAACAAAAATCAAGATGAGTTAATCTCACTCAATTTTGGATTGCCGAAATAAATTTTAAATAGTTAAAATTAATTATTGATTGATTGGTTGAACTGATATATTTTTACCAATTGATGTGATATTATATATAGTAGTGTATATATATTGGAGTAATTACTCCCACATTTTAGCGAATGAGACCCTATGCTCCCCGCAAAAAAGCGGATGACCCAATATACCGTGATATCCCCCTCGAAGTGGGATTGGTATTTTTATATTGTATGAACATCTATTGACGTAGAGAAGTAGGTTGCAGAGATCCAATTGGATTCCTCAAAAATGTTGAATTTAATTTCATATATAGTGATATATGAACTGTTGAAAAATCTATGATAAATTATAGTGTAATTTGAATTTATTGGATGCTACGGTATTACTGGCCTAGATTTTGATATTTTAAAATATCATAAATATATATACGTTGAGTTTGGAAGGAAATATAAAAAGGGATTTTGGAAGTGAAGTATTTGAAAATTGGATTAATTTAGGAAATGAATTTGGGAAAAATAAATAGTTTGATTTTAAATTATATTTAATATTTTCGGAATATATAAATAGAGATTTGGAATAATGTAAATAGAGGGATTTAAATCATAAACATTAAGCGATATTTGTTTGAGTGTAAAAAGAATATAAAATCGATATTTAATATAGTTTGAAAAAAAAATTAAAACAAGAAACTTGAAAATAAAGTACGAAATTGTTGTTCCAGATCTAAATAAGATTTTAAATTATGAAAAGGAAGTGAAATATGAATTTAGTTGGGTTTTGGGATATAGTTGGGTTATTTAATAATTAATTTAAAAAATGTAGTTTAAATTAGAAATTGGTTTAAAATCGATTAGTGTTGTGAAAACGTTATAAATGTGAAAGGGGACTATGGGATTTATAAACAAGGTTTACAAATAAAGTAATGTGATTATCGGTGGATAAATGAAAGTTATAAATTCACGATGAGGATTTTTAAGGAGATGAGTAGATCGGCTTAAAAATAAATGACATATTATTTTTAGGAAATGTGAAAAGAGATTTACGGAATTGGGGCGTAAATCAAATTATGAATAAATCGAGAGAGATTTATAAATGTTGGACTAGTTATATTGGAATTGGAAAGTATTTTTTTAATCAAGGAATTGAGTTTGTTTTAAAAAGAAAGATTTTTAATTACCAACTGGGTAATTTAAAAAAAAGGGTGTTTAAGAATATTTCATAAAAATTAATTATTTAGTTATTTTAAAATTTTCAAAATATATTTAATTATTAATTAAGCAGTTTATAAAAGGTTGTTATTAGGTTAATATTATTAATAATTAATCAGTATTATTATCTTAAAGGATAAATTATTCAATATTAGTGTTATGATATAATAACTTCTATTAAAGAGTATTTGCCTAAACTTTAACATGGAAAATTATTATGGAAACTTCATAAGTATCATTTTGGAAATTATTAAATAAAGGTTTTGGTAAATGATGGTAACTCGCATGGCGGAATCGGAGGCAATGAGTGCCTATAGTTAAGTTTTGGATTTCTCTAGGATAGAGACGTAACCATTGAGGTGTGTATTCATGGTTTGATACTGCAGTGGTACTTTCTAGATTATTTTAAGGGTTTCCAAATATATCTAAAAAGAATAGTTTGTGAATATACTAAATTCGGTAAGAATGTATATATTTTGGATAAAGATTTAGGTGATTGAAATTTAAATTGAATAAGACTTGGAGTTTCCAAGTGGAAAATGGAATCTATTGTAAAGGGCATGAAAAAAGACTTGGCAATTCACTACCGACGATCAGCACTCCTAAGCAGGTAATGATGAACTGATCATAAGCCATGAATTAGGCCCAAATTATAGCCTAGGTAGTTCATTGTTGGCATTCGGCTTGCCAGTAACTGCGAACCGACTATAAACCTCATGATAAGGCGTGGCAGCAGCCAAGGGTATTTCACACTTAACGATCGGCATTACACATGCCAGTAACGATAAATCGAATAACACTCATGATACGGGCATTAGCCCGAGTAGTTATCATTTGCGATCGGCCTTGAAAATAACAGTGCTTTTATAATTCTTTGCATCTTAGAACACTATAACAATTAACTAATTCGTAAATAGTCAACCAAGATAAACAGACAAAAAGCCTAAGTTGAATAGTACAACATTAAAATTTTCTGATACAAATCTTATCGCTTATATTTATATACATATGCAGAATGTCTACAGATCCTCAAAAAATACATACAAAGAAGGGAAAAGGAAATCTCCTCGACTGAGAAGGGGGACATCCTTTCCGCTCGGCCCGCTCCCTCCAACCATGTCCTTCGGGAACTCAAATTGCTTAAGAGACTCGCCTTCCTTCCACGAAGGCCCGGCTTGCCCTGAAGACGTCCCTGCACGATGCAATTATAAAGAATCATAGGTTTTTCAATCTAGAATAGGTAATAGCGGGGTTAAAGTTAAAGGACGAGATACCTACAGTGATGTGACATGGATCACCAAGCCCCTCGAAATCTGATCCATTCTCATCATCCTTTTCCTCCACCGGTAGCTCATACCTTTTGGTGATGGCCTTGGTATCCTCTACTCTGAACTGGCTGTTCACCATTGCAACGTTATACATGGCTCGTTCCTCCTGTGCGACTACAGCCTTAGTCTTCTCAAAGAGTCGGGCATGAATTCCTACCATCACCTGAGGACAATCATCCATCAACTGTAGGTTTCTCCATTTCCAGAACATGTAACAAGTATCCTTCAACATCTGGTTGATTGTATCACAAAAGTCGCTAGATTTGTCAACCTCGGTCTGGAGAGACACTACCTTATTCATTTATTGTTCCTTGTCCCTTCTCAGCTGGGCCCGCTCCTCCATCAACTTATCAATCTCAGCCTTGTACGAGTCCTTTTCCTTTTGCCACTCGTTCCGAGACTTCTTCAGCTCAACTAAGGCCTCCTTCGAGTTTTTTACTTTGCCTTTGAGGAAGCGGATTTGCTCCAGATCCTTCTACCGAGCCTCATCCACTAAGCTGATAGCTCCGTCAATCCGAGTCTTGCATAAATCGATAACTTCTCCCGTTGCTTCTTCCTTGGCCTTTGTTATCTCGGATGCACGAGATCCTCAACAGCCTCTAAGTTAGCCTCTTTCTCCTTTAACTCCTTGCATAGATCCTCCACCTCTAGGCACAATCGTACATTGGCGCCCCCAATTTCTTCACTTGCCTTGGCTAAGAGGCACAGATAATCAACAATCTTTCTGGTCTCATCCATAATCTGGACCATCCTCGTTGTCAAGTTAGCAAAATCAAGAGTCTTCACCTCATCCAAGATCCGGACCAAGGGATTTCGAGGTAAAAGAAACTCGGTATCGGGATCCACTAAACGACGATCCGCATAGTCGGGATTGACATCAGGATGACTGTCAAAGTGATTCCGCATCGGCTATTGATAATCCAAGAAAAAAGTGTCTATATTGCCCTTCCCTAACTGATGCAGCCCAGTTTGATGAAGTGTTAGGTCGCGTGCGACCTAACAATCTATTAAGTCGAGAATGACTTAACGGGTCGCGAGATAAGAAGTTGCGACCTAACTTAGTTGATGATGCAGCCCTGACTGGTGAAGATTTGAGTCGCGTGCGACTTAAGGAGCTAGGGGAAAACGGGGTATGGGATAAAACGTTCGAACGACCTAACTCACATGCCGCTTCTTTAGGTCGCGAACGACCTAACTCACATACCATCCCTTTAGGTCGCTAACGACCTAACTCACATGCCGTATCGTTAGGTCGCTCAAGTACTAGGTCGCGTGGAGATACCCCTGGTTGCTGTGATAAGATAGGTCGGCCACAACCTTGCCAAAGTTACGACCTATATTAGGTCGCCATTTTCCTATGTCGTTCTAAAGTAGTTCTTAGGCCGTTGCATCTCTTATGACGCCAAGTTCCTGAAGCCGAGGATACTTAAGTCGCTGATGAAGTTAGGTCGCCCCATAGCAGGGTTGCATGATGTATAGGTCGTGTGGGTTGTATGATAGGTAGTAAGTCGAGTCGTGTATGTTGTGTTTTGTACTATTCCGTGTTGTATATAAGTTGAGTCGCCTGATGTAATACGTAGGTCGTTAACGATCTTGTATAGGCCGTAGGTCGTGAATTTGTGAGATTCGTGTCTGGGTCGTGTATTGGTGTTAGGTCGCGTGCGACCTAGTGTGGGAAGTTAGGTCGTGAACGACCTATGTTAGGTCGGTGGTCCTGTGCATAGTGTTGTAATGAGTTGAAGCCTATAAATAGGCATGTGGAGTCATTATAAAAGGTTGTTGACTTTTGAATAAAATTTCCATTTGATTGCTTTGTGCTTTCTTCTAATTGGTAGTTGAGTGTGATCTCCTATCTCCACCTACGTCATTCGAGTGCGCTCGAATCTTTGTTTGTGAAGCCGATTCACGGTATCTTGTGCGCAAGATCAACGTCGAAGAATCGTAGATCCTTCATCACGGTATCGTGCGCGATCAACGTGTTAAGGATAGCTATAATCCGGTATCTCTTGAGATCAACGGATTTGGGCATTTCAGTATCATTCAATCCATCGATTGCTACATTTCCATCGTTATATCGATTTTTCTGTTAATCCGCTGCGTCAGTTTGGTATCAGAGCTTGTTTTAGCCAATCATAGCTAAATCGGGTCTTGGAGCCAAGTATTTGGAGCTGAAGTTGTGTTCGTCGTGTTCATTTTGAAGTTGCAACGAGAGGAGAACTTTTGATTCATTCCATTTTGGATCAAAGTGTTGGAAGGTGTTTGAATTTGGACTTGTTGGAAGTTTGCGCGCCAAAGTTGAGTTTGAAGTGTTGAAAAGTGCCGACCTACCCTAGGTCGCTGCATACTATCGAGTTATTGTTGAGGTCGGGCTAAGTCGTGAAGTTCAAGCCGAGACAAGCTGAGCCGAGCATTGTTGTTTGAAGTTGAAGTGTTTGAAGCCGAGTTTGTGGAGGCCGAGCCGAGCTAGTGAAGAATTGTGCCGAGCGACTTAAGCCTTAAGTCGTTCACCTTGTTTAAGTTTGAAGCCGTGACTTGCTTGTTGTTTTGTTGAAGTTTTGTGTTCTATTTGTTGAAATTTTGTGTTGATTCAATCATGCCACCAAGGAGAGCTAACCGCCATCAAAATGTTGAAGCATTGTATAGAAGAGAAGAAGCCGATCAAATGGAACAACGTATGCATGAGAAGATTGATGAAGGCATTGGTAGGTTGGAAAAGTTGATGATTGATATGAGTCAGAATAGAAGGATAGTTTCACCTGAATCAAACCGTGGGGGTAGTAGAGTTTCATCACATTCAGAACGGGAGATGAGAGAAAGTCAAGAGCCTAGAAGTGTTGACAATCGAAGTAGGAGGAATGTTGATGATCATGATAGACGGAATGTTGGTAGTAGGAGTGCTGGTGGTAGAGATGTTGATGGGCGTGAAAGACAACGTTATGCATCAGACTTTGATGAGGAATTCGATGGTGAGCGAGGAAGTGTTCATTTCAGAGATAGAGATCAGGGACAACGTCAGCATCGGGTTATTGATGATGATCGACGTTGGGAATCGGGAATGAAGATGGAAATTCCAGAATTCAAGGGTGGAATGGTAGCCGAAGAATTTCTTGATTGGTTGTCTAATGTAGAAGAAATTTTTGATTTCAAGGAGGTTTCGGAGAATCGAAGAGTGAAGTTAGTTGCTACAAGGCTGAGGGGGAGAGCATTAGCGTGGTGGCAGCAAACTAAACTTATGAGAGAACGGATGGGGAAGTCAAAGGTTGTTGCGTGGGATAAGATGAAGAAGATGATGAGAGCTACATTTTTACCATACAACTACCAGTCACTTATGTATCAGAGATTGCAGAATCTAAGGCAGGGAACGAAGTCAGTCAATGATTATGCAGATGAATTTTATCAACTGATTGCTCGAAATGATATTATGGAGACGGAAGAACAGCTGACTGCTAGGTTTGTTGGAGGACTGAGGATGCAGATCCAGGATATGGTTAATATGTTTGATCCAAGATATGTGGCGGAGGCACATCAGAAAGCGTTGGCTTGGGAAAAGCAAGGAAGGCATGGAGGTGGTGTGTTCACTAATTCCAATAATCCAGTGAAGGGTGCCAGTGGAAGTTCTAACGTTTCTAAACCTATCAGTAAACCAGTGGTAAAGGAGGGTGAGAAGGCGAAGGTTAATAGCAGTTTCAAATGTTACAATTGCCAGGAGATCGGTCATAAAAGCAACGAGTGTCCGAAGCCGAAGAAGAGAACTATGATAGCTGAAGTTGAAAGTGAGGATGCTGTTGAAGGCGAAGATAGTCCAGTTGAAGAGAATGAACAAGATATCGCATCAGGGGATGAAGGACGTAATCTAATGATGAGGAGGTCTTGTTTAACGCCCAAGCAAGAAGATGAGTCTAGTTGGTTGAGGAGTCATATCTTTCAGTCAACGTGTACTATATTGGGGAAAGTTTATAAGTTTGTGATTGATGCAGGATGTTGTGACAATATTATCTCTACAGAAGCTGTGAGAAAACTGAAGTTAAAAACGGAGAAACACCCTAATCCTTACAAGTTAGCATGGCTGAGAAAAGGAGGAGAGGTGAAGGTGGATAAGCGAGTTCGAGTTCCATTTTCTATTGGGAAGAAATATAAAGACGAGATCTGGTGTGATGTAGTCGAGATGGATGTTTGTCATTTGCTTTTGGGAAGACCGTGGCAGTATGATCGAGCAGTGCAGCATGATGGTCGGACCAATAGCTACAGTTTTATGTTTGAGGGTGTGAAGATTATTTTAGTTCCAAAGAAAAGGCCACAAGGAGAGAGCAAATCTGAGGAGATCGAAGAGCTGAAAACTTTGCCATCTTTGAAGGAGTTTGTTAAGGAAGTCGAAGAGGGACCTGAAGTGTACTTGTTGATAGGGCGTGAGAGCGGTGAAGAGGTTGAAATTACAGAAGAAGCAAAGCCAGTATTGAAAGAGTTTAAAGATGCTTTCCAGAAGAGTTGCCAAAGGAGTTACCGCCACTAAGAGACATTCAACATCAAATCGATCTTGTTCCGGGAGCAGTACTACCGCATAGACCACATTATCGAATGAGTCCGAAGGAACATGAAGAGTTACGAAGGCAGGTGGAAGAGTTGTTAGAGCAGGGACGTGTTCAGGAAAGCTTGAGTCCTTGTGCAGTACCAGCTTTGTTGGTGCCGAAGAAGGATGGAACATAGAGAATGTGTACCGATAGTAGAGCTTTGAACAAGATTACTGTTCGCTATAGATTTCCTATGCCAAGATTGGATGCTAGATCAGTTAAGTGGAGCTACTATCTTTTTGAAGATTGATTTGAAGAGTGGATATCATCAGATTCGAATTAGACCGGGAGATGAATGGAAGACCGCATTCAAGACAAGGGAAGGATTGTATGAATGGTTGGTTATGCCATTTGGTTTATCAAATGCGCCTAGTACGTTCATGCGGGTGATGAATCAAATCTTTAGACCATTCATTGGGAAATTCGTGGTGGTGTATTTCGATGATATTCTGATATATAGCAGGAGAATGGAGGAGCATGTTCAACATTTGAGGGAAGTGCTGATTATTCTTCGTGAGGATCAATTTTATGCTGCTACGAAGAAATGTGTGTTCATGACGCATAGTGTTTTATTTCTGGGATATGTTGTGTCAGGAGAAGGTATACAGATGGACCAGAATAAAGTTGAAGCAGTCAGGAATTGGCCACAGCCGAGAACAATAACGGAAGTGAGAAGTTTTCATGGATTGGCATCATTCTACCGAAGATTCATTCCACACTTCAGTAGCGTAATGGCACCGATTACTGATTGTATGAAGGGAAAACAGTTTTCGTGGACAGAGGAAGCAGGGGTTGCTTTTGGGAAGATCAAGGAACTGTTGAGACAGCACCTATTCTTATTTTACCCGATTTTCAGTTGTTGTTTGAATTGCATACTGATGCGTCGAAGGTTGGGATTGGAGGAGTTTTGAGTCAGAGTGGAAAGCCCGTTGCTTATTTCAGTGAGAAGTTATCAGGAGCAAAGATGAGGTATAGCACTTATGATGTGGAATTCTATGCTGTTGTACAAGCTGTTAAGCATTGGAGGCACTATCTGTTTCAGAAAGAGTTTGTTCTGTACACTGATCACGAAGCGTTGAAGCATTTACAAGGACAAGACAAGATTTCGGCAAGACATGCATCATGGATTGCTTATTTACAACAATTTACTTTTGTTGTGAAGCACAAGTCTGGGGTGACAAATCGGGTAGCTGATGCTTTGAGTAGGAGGAGTCATTTATTAACGACAATGAAAGTTGAAGTGACAGGTTTTGAATTATTGCCAGAGCTGATTGAAGAAGATCCTTACTTTGTGAAATTTGTTGAAAAAGTTAAGGAGGGGAGTACTGATGAATCTGTGTTGGTTGATGGTTTTCTGTTTAAAGGAAATCGATTATGTATTCCGGAGAGCAGTTTGAGAATGAAGATTATCAAAGAACTACATGAAGATGGCCATGTTGGTAGAGATCGTACTTTGCAGTTAATTTCTCAATCTTACTTTTGGCCATCAATGAGAAGAGAAGTAGAAAGGTTTGCGGAGCGATGTCATATCTGCTAGGTTTCGGAAGGAACTGCGACCAATGCAGGATTGTATATGCCGTTGCTTGTACCGGCTAAACCATGGGTTGATGTCAGTATGGATTTTGTGTTGGGATTGCCAAGAACGCAGTGTGGTAATGATTCTATATATGTGGTGGTTGACAGATTTTCGAAAATGGCGCATTTTATTGCTTGTAAGAAGACGGCGGATGCTGTTCATGTTCCTCAGTTATTTTTCAAGGAGATCTATCGACTTCATGGATTGCCAGGGTCTATTGTGTCGGATAGGGATACTCGTTTTCTGAGTCACTTTTGGCTAAGTTTGTGGAAGATGGTGGGAACGAAGCTGAATTTTAGTAGCGCTTATCATCTGCAAACTGATGGACAAACGGAAGTGGTTAACAGATCGTTGGGGAATTTATTGAGATGTTTGGTGAAAGATAATCTGAAAAGTTGGGATATGAAGTTATGTCAAGCGGAGTTTGCACATAATCATCCGGTGAATCGAAGTACTGGATTTAGTCCATTTCAAGTTGTATACTCTGCAATTCCGAAAGGACCGTTGGATTTGACAACAATGCCACATCAGAAGAAAGTTGTTAAGCGGGCTAGTGACTTCGTAAATGAATTACGGGAGTGCCACAAAACTGTTCATGAACGATTGCTTGCATCTAATGAGAAGTATAAACGACAGGCGGATAAGAAATGGAGAAGTGTGAATTTCGAGGAAGGTGATTTGGTTTATGCAGTGTTAACAAAAATCGCTTTCCAATGGGAGCATACAATAAATTGAAGGCGTGGAAAATTGGTCCAGTTGAGATTTTGAAGAAAATCAATGAGAATGCGTATCAATTGAAGTTACCAGATGACGTCCATACTTCTGACGTTTTCAACGTCAAATGCTTAATTCCGTATTATGGAAATGAACTTGGGGTGGAAGAAGATAGTGAAAATTCGAGGTCGAATTTCTATCAACCGGGAGAGGATGATGCAGCCCAGTTTGATGAAGTGTTAGGTCGCGTGCGACCTAACAATCTATTAAGTCGAGAACGACTTAACGGGTCGCGAGATAAGAAGTTGCAACCTAACTTAGTCGATGATGCAGCCCTGACTGGTGAAGATTTGAGTCGCGTGCGACTTAAGGAGCTAGGGGAAAACGGGCTATGGGATAAAACGTTCGAACGACCTAACTAACATGCCGCTTCTTTAGGTCGCGAACGACCTAACTCACATACCATCCCTTTAGGTCGCGAACGACCTAACACACATGCCGTATCGTTAGGTCGCTCAAGTGCTAGGTCGTGTGGAGATACCCCTGGTTGCTGTGATAAGATAGGTCGGCCACAACCTTGCCAAAGTTACGACCTATATTAGGTCACCATTTTCCTATGTCGTTCTAAAGTAGTTCTTTGGCCGTTGCGTCTCTTATGACGCCAAGTTCCTGAAGCCGAGGATACTTAAGTCGCTGATGAAGTTAGGTCGCCCCATAGCAGGGTCGCATGATGTATAGGTCGTGTGGGTTGTATGATAGGTAGTAAGTCGAGTCGTGTATGTTGTGTTTTGTACTGTTCCGTGTTGTATACAAGTTGAGTCGCCTGATGTAATACGTAGGTCGTTAACGATCTTGTTTAGGCCGTAGGTCGTGAATTTGTGAGATTCGTGTCTGGGTCGTGTATTGGTGTTAGGTCGCGTGCGACCTAGTGTGGGAAGTTAGGTCGTGAACGACCTATGTTAGGTCGGTGGTCCTGTGCATAGTGTTGTAATGAGTTGAAGCCTATAAATAGGCATGTGGAGTCATTGTAAAAGGTTGTTGACTTTTGAATAAAATTTCCATTTGATTGCTTTGTGCTTTCTTCTAATTGGTAGTTGAGTGTGATCTCCTATCTCCGCCTACGTCATTCGAGTGCGCTCGAATCTTCGTTTGTGAAGCCGATTCACGGTATCTTGTGCGCAAGATCAACGTCGAAGAATCGTAGATCCTTCATCACGGTATCGTGCGCGATCAACGTGTTAAGGATAGCTATAATCCGGTATCTCTTGAGATCAACGGATTTGGGCATTTCAGTATCATTCAATCCACCGATTGCTACATTTCCATCGTTATATCGATTTTTCTGTTAATCCGCTGCGTCACTAACTCATCTGGCACTTCATGTACTTTAGAACCAACCGGATTGCGACGGCGACGGCGATGGCGAGAGGAAGTTTGGGGACCAAGGGAGGTGGCTTCCTTATTCGGAGAGCTCACGTGTTTCTAAGATGACTCATGACTCTCTCTTCTAAGGCCTAATGGAATCTCCCTAATGCTCCCTTGCGCGGTATTTTCCTCCTAAAAGGCCGCCTTGGAAGAAACGAAAGTTACTTTCATCCGTTTGAACTGCTCGACCCGCTTAGACACTTCATTCCTCTTTGGATTCCTCCCCTTCCCTACAAAACGGGTAACAAAGTTAGAATAAAGGAACGAAGAAAGCGTAAAAGCAAAACACGCAACACACTGGGACGCTATGAGCTACTACAAACCCTTGGGGTAGACTGGATCAAGTGGCTGGTACGTGGTCTCACTCAAATAGGGAATACTCCAGGACAGGACTCCACTTGGAGGAAGGAGAACACACGGCGACCGGGCGTCATTGGATTGAGGAGCAAGTGGAGGTTGGGACTAGTCAAAAAATAAAAAGTTCTTAAGAAGTATCCCAAAATCCATATAGTAATTGAAAGTACTTGGAGAAAGCTGGAATGCCTCGTCGATTCCCGCTCCACTTTAAATAAAAAGGGGCGGTATTCCACCCCAGTCACCTACACTCTCTTGGGAAGGGTCAGTGGAAAGATTCGGCCCAGGGACTGGCAGGTTCTTCCAACTGCCTGGGCCACTTTTGTATAGCCTTGGCATTCTTCAAAGGAACCATGCCCAAGCCTTCGTTGCTTATAATCTCCATATTTGAAGAAACATGAACCTCCGGTTCTGTTTCTTTAGAATCTCCCTCGATCCTTCCTCCTCCTCACTTCCTCCCTCCAAATGTGAACCCTCCTCGTCATCAGGAGAAGGAGGATCCCGAATGCATAGAGATTTCATCGAGCGGGGAGGGCGAACTGCGCTCTTCTAATGCCTCAACCTCTTCGGGGCTCGAGCCGCTCCGCCCTCCTCCTCTAGACCCTTGCCTTTGACCCCATCACCCCTATCTCCTCTGGCTCCTACCGCTTTCTTGGCGGAGCTTGGCCTAATCTTGTATTTTGATTATCCTAGGCCGATCAAGTTATAAAGTCGAAGGGTTGTATGATGTGCACGTAAATGTGCATATATTTACATCCATATTTTATCTATTTTATATAAATATCATATTTGGACATTTTAACACGATTAAAACCAAAATTCAATTATTTTCAAATCATTATATATTCATCTTCATTCGGGGGTAAAATGGTTATTTTTGTGTATGTATCAATTTATGAATTTTTACTTGGAAATTTTTATGACTTTTATAGGAAATCTTGATGCATATATAAGAGGGCTTCATGAACATATGTGCTTGTACATGGGAATACAAAGGAATGAAGAGAAAATAATCTAAGTATATAATAAAGGCGGACCCCTCCTATCCATTTAACTTGATTATGAGCTAATGCATATGCTAAAAGGCCATTAAAGCTTCATGCACATTTAAGTGGAGAATTAACATATGCTAACGATTACTTAGTGGCCGCAGTACCCCAAGGGTAATTGGGGCATTCCCCAAAAATATAAATTAGAGTTTATGCATATATAAATATCCCTCTTATGTACATGTAATATCTTCTACTCTTAGCTATTAGTTAGAAAATTAAGGAAGCAAATTATAAGCTCAATGTTACATGAAATAAAAATGGTTTCTAAGGCTCTTTCTATCTTCTTTTCTATATTTTTTTTTTATTGTTAATGTTTATTTTTATGCTCTCTTTCTTTTTATATTCATAGCTTAGATTTACATTCATTAATTAGTTTGATGTTATTTCATGCAAGTAGTTAATCTCATTTCGTTTCTTTAATTTCTACTTCTCTTTGCTTTCTAATGTTGAAACTTACATGTGTTGATTTGACAACACAAATGAATAGCTAAACCCCTTCAATTTAGGGGCAATGAAGCTCTCAAATATTATGTAATTTCAGCATTTTAATGATTTATGATCTCATTGGCTTGTGCATCATGAAAGTGAAATGTAAGTTTGTACAAGTGGGTTTGATAGCTTATATTGCTTATGCAAATGAGCTATCCTTATTCAACATAAACACAATTTACATCATCATTTGCTAATCAATATTTGATTTTGAAATGTAAGTAAAAATGATTTGATGATCGATATTACTAGTTACAATAGTAAATAGATCACACTTAACATAGCTTTTTCTTTGGCTTCAATTTCATGCGAATTTATAAGTGGTTTATTTGTTGTTTTATAGTTTGATGGTTTGAGTTATGTTAATGAATAACATAAATAAACCATACTATGATAAATAAACAATTATTTCACTTAATATCAAAGCTAGAGACAAAGATTATTTGTTTGTTGATTTATAAAAATATAATAGTGGGTTTGCCTCTAAATTTTTCTCCAGTCTAATAGTTTTTAAAACACATTTTAATTCTAGTTTTAGCTATATTTTTGTAGTTAACAATTTTCTCTCACTTTGGTCTAATTTGATTGAATTTTAAATTCTAAAAAAATTCTATGCGGATCGATCCATACTCGCCACGTAGTATAATTGTACACCTTGCGCTTGCGGTTAAATTTTAATTTCAAAATTTTTCGGTGATTTTCTAACTCGATTGAAAATTTGACGTTAAGTAAGTTTTTGGCGCCGTTGCCAAAAAGTTTATTTGATTTTCAATTCTCTATTCTTCAAATCAATTTTCTTTGATTTTTGTGTGTTTTTATTTTGCATGTGTTTGCATTCAAAAAAAAAACTGTGTGTGTTTGTTGTTTGTTTTTTGTTTACAATTTATTGTGTGCTTGTAGTTCTATTTTACATTTGCATTCTTTTTTAAAAGAAAAAATAAAAAAAGGGCACATCATAATTTCAAAACAAAAACAAAAATATTTTATTATCCTTTCAATTTGCATTTAATTTTTACCATCTACATTGCATATATAATTTCCAATTAACAAAAAAAAAACACTGTTACATTGCATTTTTCTTCACTGATTACATTCTCAGTTTGCATTCTTTGTTCGCCTTCACTGTTTACTGTTCATCATTATCTCACATCTACTTCAACCATACAACGTTGCCATACCATACCTCTGCCAGAATCACCATATTGCCTGACTGCATATCACTGCATTGCCATCCAATTCTCACTGCGCCATTGCAAATCAAAACTGCACAGCCTAATTTCTGCCATCAACCACCAACATTCATCTACAAATTGCCCGCTGCCACAACTGTTCACCATCTACTTTCTACCATAACTACCTTTCAGCAACAAACTACCACATTAACATCCCTTTCATCATTCACTGCCACGCCACCAAAGCACAACACACCTGAACTTTGTCTACAACACCACAGCATCCACCACCACCAACATACTCCGCCATACAACCACCAACATACTCCTCCACCATACAATCACCCTTGTCAACAACTCCATACTGCCTCAACCAAAACTGTCACTCCCTTGATCAAAAATTCAAAACTACACCATACAAATTGCTCCATAATCCTGCAATTCCACATAACTACCATACTCCATACAACAAGCCCCATACAATAGTCACCAACCAGTGCATTTCTCTTTGTACCACTGTCAACCCAATGTAGACACAAGTTTCTCCACAAACTTCTCCACTACTGTCAGCATACACACTTCAGTGCACAACTGACTGGCCTTCTTCGAAACTACACTACATACCTTTCCCAAACAATTCAATCATAGAATCTCTATCGACCACAGAGCCTCAACTCATCAACTATATGACGCTGCGGATAATAACAAAACGATATGGATCGATGAAAGTAGCAAACGGTGGATTGAAGATACTGGAATGCCCAAATTCGTTGATCACAAAGATACCGAATTTTAGCTATCTTCGACACGTTGATCGCGCACGATACCATATAAGAAGATCTACAATTCTTCAAACGTTGATCAAGCGCACTTGATACCATGAATTGGCTTCAACAATCGTTGAATCGAGCACACTCGATTAACCGAAAGTGGAGATAGGAGATTACACTCAACTACCAATTTAAGATGAAAGCACACAGCAATCAAACAAGAATTTTATTCAAAAATCAACCACCTTTACAAGTTACAACGCATGCTTATTTATAGCCCAGACCCTTAAGTCGTTGCCGACTTAACTCCTCTTAAGTCGTTGCCGACCCAGTACCCCACGACTCACGACTCAAGCATTCAGCGACTTACGACTCAACACTTGAACGACTTAAGGAAACATACAAGTATACAACCCTTAGGTCGTATACGACCTTACTACTCACGCGACCTAAGAAGCAAACGACATACGACTCAAATCATACAACGACTCACTTACATATATACAACACAGTGACTCAACCCAGGTCGTGAACGACTCATCATTTATAGACCACACGACTCACGACTTAAATTTAACACAACACATAACGACTTACAACATAACATTCAAACGACTCAAGCTCCATGCGGCATCCCTCTCTTGTGTCCTGTTAAGTCGTGACTGACTTAGCGTCTCTTCCTTAGGTCGTGTCCCGTTAGAGTTAGGTCGTTAACTCGGCACAACCTCCCCTCTGGTCTCCAATTAGGTCGTGGACGACCTATAGTTTGAACCTTAAGTCGTGGATGACTTAACTCCATGCCGTTAGCTCGTATTGCTTCTCCCTTAGCTCCTATAGCTATAGGTTGTAACTCCTTCCCATGTGCCCTATTAGGTCGTGGCCGACCTTGTTTAACCCGTGAACGACCTAAGCCTTCCTCCCTAATTCGTGTACGACTTATCCCCTGAGCTGCATCATCCTTCCCTGGTTGAGAAAAATTCGTCCTCGAATTTGTAAATTCTTCTACATCAGATTGTCCATCTCCATAATATGGTACAAGATGCTTAACATTGAACACATCAGAAGTGTACACATCCTCCGGCAGCTTCAACTTATAAGCATTTTCATTAATCTGTCTCACAATTTCTACAGGACCAATTTTTCTGGCTTTCAGCTTGTTATAAGCGCCTACTGGAAGTCGATCCTTGGTTAACACGACGTAAACCAAATCACCCTCGTTAAATTCAACACTTCGTCGCTTCAAATCTGCCGTTCGCTTATACTTCTCATTTGCTTTCTCCAATCGCTCCTGAACGATTTTATGACATTCAGTCAACCCATCAACAAAGTCTACAGCTCGTTTAACTGTCCCCTTTGGTTGTGGCACTACCGCTAAATCCAACGGTCCCCTGGGTAGATTTGAATACACAATCTGAAATGGAATGTAACCTGTGCTTCTATTAACTGCATGATTATGTGCAAACTCTGCTTGGCATAACTTCATGTCCCAACTCTTCAGATTATCCTTCACAAGACATCGCAAAAAATTTCCCAACGATCTGTTAACAACTTCGGTCTGTCCATCTGTTTGCGGATGATAAGCGCTACTAAATTTCAGCTTCGTTCCAACCATCTTCCACAAACTTAACTAAAAGTGACTTAGAAAACGAGTATCCCTATCCGACACAATAGATTCTGGCAATCCATGAAGTCGATAGATCTCCTTGAAAAATAATTGAGCAACATGAACAACATCCGCCATCTTCTTACAAGCAATAAAATGTACCATCTTCGAGAAACGATCTACCACAACATATATCGAGTCATTTCCCCTTTGAGTTCTCGGCAAACCCAATACGAAATCTATACTAACGTCCACCCAAGGTTTTGTAGGTACAGGTAAAGGCATATACAAACCCGCATTTGTAGCTGTCCCTTTCGAAACTTGACAAACATGACATCTCTGAACAAACCTTTCAACTTCCTTCCTCATCGATGGCCAATAGTAGGATTGAGAAATTAACTGCAATGTTCAGTCTCCACCCACATGTCCTTCCTCATGAAGTTCCTTTACTATCTTCATTCGCAAGCTACAATCCGGTACACACAATTGATTCCCCTTAAATAAGAAACCATCAATCAACACAAATTCATCAGTATTTCCCTCCTTAACTTTCTCAACAAAATTCTTAAAGTAAGGATCTTCTTCAATCAGCTCTGGCAATAATCCAAAACCTGTCACTTCAACTTTCATTATCGTTAATAAATGACTACTCCTACTCAAAGCATCAGCCACGCGATTCGTTACCCATGATTTGTGCTTCACGACAAAAGTAAACTGTTGCAAATAGGCAATCCATGATTGACGCAGCGGATTAATCAAACAACCTTCAATCGGTGAAATGTAACAATCGGTGAGTTGAAGATACCAAAATGCCCAAGTTCGTTGATCCAAAGATACCGAACTCTAGCTATCTCAAACACGTTGATAGCGCACTATACCGTGTTCAAAGATCTACGATTCTTCGCACGTTGATCTAGCGCACTAGATTCCGTGAATCGGCTTCTACGATCGTTGAATCGAGCGTACTCGATTAACCGAAAGAGGAGATAGGAGATTACACTCAACTACCAATTGGTATGAAAGCACAAAGCTAACAAAAAGGAATTTTATTCAAAAATCAACAACCTCAAAATGTACAACACACGCGTATTTATAGGGTTTTCACAATACAGCCCTTGAGTCGTGACCGACTCATACCTTACGACTCATCTAAGTCGTTGCCGACTCATCTAAGTCGCTGCCGACTCAACAGACGCTTCATACTGTTACTACAACACTTCATACGCAACCGACTCAAGCAGGCACGACTCACGACTTACTACCTCAACCACAACTCACCCGACTCAACACGTTACGACTCACAGACAATACAAACGACTCAAACACGACCGACTCATATATTACATACATGACCCAACTTATGTCGTGAACGACTCACGACTCATCAAACACACAAGGTACACGACTCAACAAGCCAAGCGACTCAACTCCTTGCCGTCCTAACTCCCTCCGACTCAAGGCCTTCACTAGCTGGGGCTTTCCCTTGCTTCATGCTAAGTCGTAGACGACTCATGTAGATATCATTAGGTCGGTACTTCTTCTCCTGAGCTTGGTTAAGTCGCAAACGACTTATGGATAGACCGTTGAGTCGTGGACGACTCAACTCCGATGCCTTGTTATCTCGGCCTGATTTCTCCCGTGGTTTGTTAGGTCGTGGACCTCCTTCCCTAGCTCGGAAACGACTCAAACCTTCATTGAGTCGTGGACGAGTCATCACACTACACCACCAACTCGTGTTTTCAGGAATTAAAGTTTGCACAACTTCTTCTCTGGCCTTAGCTGCATCATCCTCCCTTGGTTGAGAAAAATTCGACCTCGAATTTGTAAATTCTTCCTCAACAATCCCACCTCCATGATATGGAATTAAATGTTTGATGTTAAAAACATCAGAAGTATAAACATCATCCGGTAACTTTAATCGATAAGCATTCTCATTAATTTTCTTCAAAACTTCAACTGGACCAATTTTTCACGCCTTCAACTTGTTATAAGCACCCACTGGAAAACGATCCTTTGTCAATACAGCATAAACCAAATCACCTTCCTTAAATTCAACATTTTGTCGTTTCAAATCTGCAAACTTCTTATACTTTTCATTCGATTTCTCCAATCGTTCCTGAACGATTTTATGACATTCAGTCAGCTCATCAACAAAATCAACAGCTCGTTTAATTGTTCCTTTCGCCTGTGGTACTACTGCCAAATCCAACGGTCCCCTGGGTAAATTTGAATAAACAATCTGAAATGGACTGAATCCTGTGCTACGATTCACTGCATGATTATGTGCAAATTCAGCTTGGCATAACTTCATGTCCCAACTTCTCAAATTATCCTGTACAAGACATCGCAACAAATTTCCCAATGACCTGTTAACAACTTCTGTCTGTCCATCAGTTTGTGGATGATAAGCACTACTAAATTTCAGCTTCGTTCCCACCATCTTCCACAAACTCAACCAAAAATGACTCAGAAAACGAGTATCTCGATCAGAAACAATAGATTCTGGCAATCCATGAAGTCGATAGATCTCCTTGAAAAATAATTGTGCTACTCGAACTGCATCCACTGTCATCTTGCAGGCAATAAAATGTGCCATCTTTGAAAATCTGTCCACCACAACAAATATCGAATCATTTCCCCTTTGAGTTCTAGGCAAACCCAAAACGAAATCCATGCTAATATCAACCCATGGCTTAGATGGTACTGGTAATGGCATATACAACCCTGCATTCGTTGCTGTTCCTTTTGAAACCTGGCAAGTATGGCATCTCTCCACGAATCTTTCAACCTCTTTTCTCATCGACGGCCAAAAATAAGACTGTGAAATCAACTGCAAAGTACGATCACGGCCCACATGTCCTTCCTCGTGCAACTCCTTGACAATTTTCAACCTCAAGCTACAGTCTGGAATACACAAACGATTCCCTTTAAACAGAAAACCATCAACCAACATAAATTCATCGGTACTCCCATCCTTCACTTTTTCAACATATTTCATAAAGTAAGGATCTTCTTCAATCATTTCTGGCAGTAATTCAAACCCCGTCACTTCAACCTTCATTGTCGTTAATAAATGACTCCTCCTACTCAAAGCATCAGCTACTCGATTTGTCACCCCTGATTTGTGCTTAACGACAAAAGTAAACTGTTGCAAATAAGCAATCCATGACGCATGTCTCGCTGAAATCTTATCCTGCCCCTGTAAATGCTTCAAAGCTTCATGATCAGTGTAAAGAACGAATTCCTTCTGAAATAGATAGTGTCTCCAATGCTTAACAGCTTGTACAACAACATAAAATTCAACGTCATATGTATTGTATCTCATCTTTGCCCCTGACAACTTTTCGCTGAAATAAGCAACTGGTTTCCCATTCTGACTCAGAACTCCTCCAATACCAACCTTCGAAGCATCAGTATGCAATTCAAACAGTAACTGAAAATTAGGTAGAACAAGAATTGGTGCAGACGTCAACAATTCCTTGATCTCCTCAAAGGCAACCCCCGCTTCTTCTGACCACACAAACTGTTTCCCCTTCATGCAATCAGTAACTGGAGCCATCACGCTACTGAAGTGTGGAATGAATCTTCGGTAGAATGACGCTAGCCCATGAAAACTTCTCACTTCTGTAATTGTCTTTGGCTGTGGCCAATTTCTGACTGCTTCAACTTTACTCTGGTCAACTTGAATACCTTTTCCTGAAACAACATAACCCAGAAATAAAACAGTAGGCGTCATAAACACACATTTCTTCGTAGCAGCATAAAATTGTTCCTCACGAAGAATAATCAACACTTCCCTCAAATGTAGAACATGCTCCTCCATACTTCTGCTGTAAATCAGAATATCATCGAAATAAACCACAACGAACTTCCCAATGAATGGTCTAAAGATTTGATTCATCACCCGCATGAATGTACTAGGTGCATTTGACAAACCAAATGGCATAACCAACCATTCGTATAACCCTTCTCTCGTCTTAAAAGTTGTCTTCCATTCATCTCCAGGTCTGATTCGAATTTGATGATAACCACTTTTCAAATCAATCTTCGAAAATATAGTTGCCCCACTCAATTGATCTAGCAAATCATCCAACCTTGGCATAGGAAATCTATAACGAACAGTAATCTTGTTCAAAGCTCTACTATCTGTGCACATTCTCCATGTTCCATCCTTCTTTGGTACTAACAATGCTGGCACGGCACAAGGACTCAAGCTTTCCTGAACACGTCCCTGTTCCAACAACTCTTCCACCTGCCTTCGTAATTCCTCATGTTCCTTCGGACTCATTCAGTAATGTGGTCGATGTGGTAACACTGCTCCCGGAACAAGATCAATTTGATGTTGAATGTCTCTAAGTGGCGGTAACTCCTTAGGCAACTCCTCTGGAAAGACATCTTCAAATTCTTTCAAAATTGGCTTTGCTGCTTCTGGAATCTCAACTTCTTCACTACTCTCTCTCCCAATCAACAAAAATACTTCAGGCTCCTCTTCAACTTCCTTAACAAACTCTTTCAAGGTCAACAGAGTTTTTAATTCCTCAATCTCCTCTAGCTTGCTCTCCTTCTGCTGTTGCTTCTTAGGAACCAAAGTGATTTTCGTACCCTCGAACATGAAACTGTAACTATTGGCACGACCATCATGTTATACTGCTCTATCAAACTGCCACGGTCTGCCCAACAACAAGTGACAAACATCCATGTCCACTACATCACACCAAATTTCATCTTTGTATTTCTTCCCAATAGAAAAATTAACACAAGCCCTTCGACACACTTTCACTTCACCACCCTTCCTTAACCATGCTAGCTTGTACGGTTTAGGATGTTTCTCAGTCTTCAAGTTCAATTTCCTCACTGCTTCTGTAGAAATAATATTATCACAACTTCCCGCATCAATAACGAACTTGCAAACCTTTCCCAGAATAGTGCATGTCGACTGAAAAATATTGCTTCTCAACCAACTACAATCCTCCTCCTGCTTTGGTGTCAAACAACTTCTCCTCATCATAAGATTACAACCTTCATCTCCACACAATTCTTCTTCCTCCTCAATATAAGGTGTATTTGAACATTCTGCCTCCTCACCATTATCCTCCTCGACTTCTGCAACCATGGTTCTCCTCTTCGGCTTCGGACATTCATTACTTTTGTGACCCAACTCCTGACAATTATAACACTTGAACCCACTGCTAACCTTCGCCTTCTCAACCTCCTTCACCACTGGCTTTGAAATAGGTTTAGGAACATTAGAACTTCCACCAACACCCCTTGCTTGATTATTGGAATTAGTAAACACACCACCTCCATGTCTTCCTTGTTTCTCCCAAGCTAACACTTTCTGATGTGCTTCTGCAACGGATCTAGGATCGAACATATTAACCATATCCTGGATCTGCATCCTCAATCCCCCAATGAATCTAGCAGTCAGCTGTTCTTCTGTCTCCATAATATCATTCCTGGCAATGAGTTGGTAAAATTCATCAGCATAATCACTAACAGACTTTGTCCCTTGCCTCAGATTCTGCAACCTTTGGTACATAAGTGATTGGTAATTATAAGGTAAGAAAGTAGATCTCATCAACTTCTTCATCTTATCCCATGATTCTATCTTTGACTTCCCCATTCTCTCCCTTGTAAGTTTAGTTTGTTGCCACCACGCCAAAGCTCTCCCCCTCAACCTAGTAGCAACTAACTTCACCCTTCGATTCTCCGGGACCTCCTTGAAATCAAAGATTTCCTCCACATTTGAAACCCAATCTAAGAACTCTTCAGCAACCATCCCGCCTTTAAACTCCGGAATCTCCATTTTCATACCCGATTCCCATCGACGATCATCTTCAACATCCCGATAAGAATTTCGAACTTGGTCTCGATCTCGATAATGAATACTAGCTCTATCACCTTCTTCAACAAAATCAAAAGTACGCCTACATCGACCTCGACCATTATCATCCCTTCGTTCATGCCTACTTCTTTGACTATGTCTCTCTTCATCTCTATATGCTTCATCGTCAAATTCACGTTGACTTCTCCTCTCTTCATGTGCATAGTCATGATGATCTCTTCGTGATGAAATTGATGTTTCTCTTCTATCTCTACAAGAATGTGGCGGTACCCTCCTCGCTTCCGTAACCGATGGTGAAACTCGGTTTCCTCCATGGTTCGAGTTTGGTGATCTCCTCCTTTGATTCAAATCATTCATCAATCTCTCCAATTTACCAATGCCTTCATCAAATTTCTCATTAATTCGTTGTTCCATAAGCTCGGCTTCTTCTCTACGATACAAAGCTTCAACGTTTTGATGGCGATTAGCTCTCCTTGGTGGCATGATTGAAAACTTCGCAAAACTTCAACAATTCAATCACAAGACTTCAAAACTACAACAAGTTACGGTTCAACACTTAACTCGGTAATGCTTTATACGACTCAACCCTTGACTCGGCAAGAGCTTGACTCGGTCCAACTTGTCTCGGCTTGATCTAGCTCGGCAATAGTTCCACACGGCTCCAAATTCAAACTCTTCAAACCTTGGCGCGCAAAAAAACCCAAGATAGATCCAAACAATTTCCAACTCCTCGATCCAAAGTGAAATGGATCAAACACTCCAAATTTGATGCAACTTCAATATGCACACGATGAACAACTTCAAACTTCAAAAACTTGGCTCCAAGAATCAACTTAGCTATGATTGGCTAAGTATGGCTCTGATACCAAATAATGACGCAGCGGATTAATCAAACAACCTTCAATCGGTGAAATGTAACAATCGGTGAGTTGAAGATACCAAAATGCCCAAGTTCGTTGATCCAAAGATACCGAACTCTAGCTATCTCAAACACGTTGATAGCGCACTATACCGTGTTCAAAGATCTACGATTCTTCGCACGTTGATCTAGCGCACTAGATTCCGTGAATCGGCTTCTACGATCGTTGAATCGAGCGCACTCGATTAACCGAAAGAGGAGATAGGAGATTACACTCAACTACCAATTGGTATGAAAGCACAAAGCTAACAAAAAGGAATTTTATTCAAAAATCAACAACCTCAAAATGTACAACACACGCGTATTTATAGGGTTTTCACAACACAGCCCTTGAGTCGTGACCGACTCATACCTTACGACTCATCTAAGTCGTTGCCGACTCATCTAAGTCGCTGCCGACTCAACAGACGCTTCATACTGTTACTACAACACTTCATACGCAACCGACTCAAGCAGGCACGACTCACGACTTACTACCTCAACCACAACTCACCCGACTCAACACGTTACGACTCACAGACAATACAAACGACTCAAACACGACCGACTCATATATTACATACATGACCCAACTTATGTCGTGAACGACTCACGACTCATCAAACACACAAGGTACACGACTCAACAAGCCAAGCGACTCAACTCCTTGCCGTCCTAACTCCCTCCGACTCAAGGCCTTCACTAGCTGGGGCTTTCCCTTGCTTCATGCTAAGTCGTAGACGACTCATGTAGATATCATTAGGTCGGTACTTCTTCTCCTAAGCTTGGTTAAGTCGCAAACGACTTATGGATAGACCGTTGAGTCGTGGACGACTCAACTCCGATGCCTTGTTATCTCGGCCTGATTTCTCCCGTGGTTTGTTAGGTCGTGGACCTCCTTCCCTAGCTCGGAAACGACTCAAACCTTCATTGAGTCGTGGACGAGTCATCACACTACACCACCAACTCGTGTTTTCAGGAATTAAAGTTTGCACAACTTCTTCTCTCGCCTTAGCTGCATCAATGATGCATGCCTTGATGAAATCTTGTCCTGCCCCTGCAAATGCTTCAAAGCTTCGTGGTCTGTGTAAAGAACAAAGTCCTTATGGAACAGATAGTGTCTCCAATGTTTCACTGCTTGCACTACAGCATAAAACTCCACATCATACGTACTATATCTCATCTTTGCCCCTGATAACTTCTCACTAAAGTATGCAATAGGACGTCCCTTCTGACTCAACACCCCTCCAATCCCAACCTTAGAAGCATCAGTGTGTAACTCAAATAACAACTGAAAGTCTGGTAATACAAGAATTGGTGTTGTCATCAAAAGTCCTTTGATTCATTCAAAAGAAAACCCTGCGTCCTTCGACCAAGAAAACTGTTTCCCTTTCATACAATCAGTAACTGGAGCCATCACGCTACTGAAGTGCGGAATGAATCTTCGGTAGAATGACGCTAGCCCATGAAAACTTCTCACTTCTGTAATTGTCCTCGGTTGTGGCCAATTCCTGACTGCTTTAACTTTAATCTGGTCCACCTGTATACCTTCTCCTGACACAACATACCCCAGAAATAAAACACTCCTTGTCATAAACACACATTTCTTCGTTGCGGCATAGAACTGTTCTTGTCGTAGGACCATCTACACTTCTTTCAGATGATGCAAATGTTCCTCCGGACTTCCACTGTATATCAGAATATCATCCAAATACACCACCACAAATTTCCCGATAAAAGGTCTAAAGATTTGATTCATCACTCGCATGAACGTACTCGGTGCATTCGAAAGACCGAACGGCATCACCAACCATTCATACAACCCCTCTCTCGTCTTGAAGGCTGTCTTCCATTCGTCTCCAGGTCTAATCCGAATTTGATGATATCCGCTTTTCAAATCAATCTTCAAAAAGATAGTAGCTCCGCTTAACTGATCCAACAAGTCATCCATTTTGGGCATCGGGAATCTGTACCTCACAGTGATTTTATTTAATGCCCGACTATCGGTACACATCCTCCACGTTCCATCCTTCTTTGGCACCAACAGGGCTGGAACCGCACAAGGACTTAGACTTTCCTGCACACGCCCTTGCTCTAATAACTCTTCAACTTGCCTTCGCAACTCCTCGTGTTCCTTTGGACTCATTCGGTAATGTGGCCTGTGTGGTAATACTGCCCCTGGCACAAGATCAATCTGATGTTGAATATCCCGCAACGGTGGTAACTCCTTTGGCAATTCTTCAGGAAACACATCCCTGAATTCCTCCAATACCGGCTTTGCTTCCTCTGAAACTTCTACAGATTCAGTGGCTTCATGTCCAATCAACAAAAATACCTCTGGACTCTCTTCTACTTCTTCAATAAATTCCTTCAGAGTCAACAAAGTCTTGAGCTCCTCGATCTCCTCTGACTTGCTTTCTTCTTGTTGTCTCTTCTTTGGAACCAAAATGATCTTAACACCTTCAAACATAAAGCTGTAGCTATTGGTCCGACCGTCATGCTGCACTGCTCGATCATACTGCCATGGTCTTCCCAAAAGTAAATGACAAACATCCATTTCCACAACATCACACCAAATCTCATCTTTATACTTCTTCCCAATAGAAAATGGAACTCGAACTCGCCTGTCCACCTTCACTTCTCCTCCTTTTCTCAACCACGCTAACTTGTAAGGATTAGGATGTTTCTCCGTCTTCAACTTCAGCTTTCTCACAGCTTCAGTAGAAATAATATTGTCACAACTTCCAGCGTCAATCACAAATTTACAAACCTTTCCCAGAATAGTGCATGTTGACTGAAAGATGTTACTACTCAACCAACTAGCTTCTTCTTCTTGCTTCGGTATTAAACAAGACCTCCTCATCATTATATTACATCCTTCATCTCCTGACGCAATATCCTGTTCATCCTCCTCAACTGGACTAGAATAACCTTCCCCAACATCCTCACCTTCAACTTCAGCGATCATAGTTCGTTTCTTCGGCTTCAGACATTGATTACTCTTATGACCCACTTCCTGGCAATTGTAACATTTGAAACTGTTGTTGACCTTCGCCTTCGCAACTTCATTCACGACTGGTTTACTAATAGCTTTCGAAACATTAGAACTCCTACTAGCACCCTTGACTTGATTGTTGGAATTAGTAAACACACCACCTCCACGCCTTCCCTGCTTCTCCCAAGCCAACGCTTTCTGATGTGCTTCTGCTACAGATCTAGGATCAAACATATTCACCATATCTTGAATCTGCATTCGCAACCCTCCAACAAATCTAGCAGTCAGCTGTTCCTCTGTCTCCATAATATCATTTCGAGCAATCAGTTGATAAAATTCATCAGCATAATCATCAACAGTCATCGTCCCTTGCCTCAGATTCTGCAATCTCTGGTACATGAGTGATTGATAGTTATAAGGTAAAAATGTAGCTTTCATCAACTTCTTCATCTTTTCCCATGATTCAATCTTCGACTTTCCCATTCTCTCCCGTGTAAGTTTAGTTTGCTGCCACCATGCCATAGCTCTACCTTTCAAACGAGTAGCAACCAACTTAATTCTTCGATTCTCCGGGACTTCTTTGAAATCAAAGATCTCTTCAACATTAGACAACCAATCCAAGAATTCCTCTGCAACCATTCCACCCTTGAATTCTGGAATTTCCATCTTCATACCCGATTCCCATCGACGATCATCATCTACATCTCGATATGAATTTCGAATTTGGTCTCGATCTCGATATGAATGCTAGATCTATCACCCTCTTCATTAAAATCAAATGTATGTCTATATCGATCTCGACCATCAACATCCCTTCGATCATGCATGTCTCTTCTACTATGTCTCCCTTCATCTCTATATGGCTCATTTTCAAACTCTCGTGGAGTTATCCTCTCTTCATGTCCATAGTCATGGTGATCTCTCCTTGATGAAATTGATGTTTCTCTTCTCTCTCTGAAAGATTGCGGTGATACCCTCATCGCTTCCGTAACCGATGGCGAAACTCGGTTTCCTCCATGGTTCGAGATTGGTGATCTCCTCCTTTGATTTTGATTCAAATCATTCATCAACTTCTCTAACTTTCCAATGCCTTCATCAAATTTCTCATTAATACGTTGTTCCATTTGCTCGGCTTCTTCTCTTCTATACAACACTTCAACATTCTGATGACGATTAGCTCTCCTCGGTGGCATGGTTGAACTTCACAACACTTCAACTAATACTTCAAAAATCTACAGCACAAGTCAAACAAACACGGCCCCAACTCAACTTGGCTCGGCCTCAATCACTTCAACACAAATCAAACTCAAACAACTTCCACACTTTGATCCAAAATAGAATAGATCGAAAGTTCTCCTCTTGTTGCAACTTCAAGATGAACACGATGAACACCAAACTTCGAACTCCTTGGCTCCAAGACTCGTCTTAGCTATGATTGGCTAAGTCAAGCTTTGATACCAAAACAGATGCAGCGGATAATAACAAAACGATATGGATCGATGAAAGTAGCAAACAATGGATTGAAGATACTGGAATGCCCAAATTCGTTGATCACAAAGATACCGAATTTTAGCTATCTTCGACGCGTTGATCGCGCACGATACCGTGTAAGAAGATCTACAATTCTTCAAACGTTGATCAAGCGCACTTGATACCGTGAATTGGCTTCAACAATCGTTGAATCGAGCGCACTCGATTAACCGAAAGTGGAGATAGGAGATTACACTCAACTACCAATTTAAGATGAAAGCACATAGCAATCAAACAAGAATTTTATTCAAAAATCAACCACCTTTACAAGTTACAACGCACGCTTATTTATAGCCCAGACCCTTAAGTCGTTGCCGTCTTAACTCCTCTTAAGTCGTTGCCGACCCAGTACCCCACGACTCACGACTCAAGCACTCAGCGACTTACGACTCAACACTCGAACGACTTAAGGAAACACACAAGTATACAACCCTTAGGTCGTATACGGCCTTACTACTCACGCGACCTAAGAAGCAAACGACATACGACTCAAATCATACAACGACTCACTTACATATATACAACACAGCGACTCAACCCAGGTCGTGAACGACTCATCATTTACAGACCACACGACTCACGACTTAAATTCAACACAACACATAACGACTTACGACATAACATTCAAACGACTCAAGCTCCATGCGGCATCCCTCTCTTGTGTCCTGTTAAGTCGTGACTGACTTAGCGCCTCTTCCTTAGGTCGTGTCCCGTTAGAGTTAGGTCGTTAACTCGGCACAACTTCTCCTCTGGTCTCCAATTAGGTCGTGGACGACCTATAGTTTGAACCTTAAGTCGTGGACGACTTAACTCCATGCCGTTAGCTCGTATTGCTTCTCCCTTAGCTCCTATAGCTATAGGTTGTAACTCCTTCCCATGTGCCCTGTTAGGTCGTGGCCGACCTTGTTTAACCCGTGAACGACCTAAGCCTTCCTCCTTAAGTCGTGTACGACTTATCCCCTGAGCTGCATCACTATACCATTGTGTGCAAATAAACACCACACTCACATATCTCCGTCCATCTGCCTTCAGACACCACCATCAATCACCCACATTTCTATTCATCTCAGTTTTCCAACATTCTTCACATCACCAAAACATTGTCCTGCCTTTCATCATTTCTTCATACAACTGCTCCACCTACCAAAAACACAAACTACCCTCTCCACTTCAACAGACACTTCTTTCCACAGAGCAGAACCTGCCATTGCCAACTCACAAAAACTTGCCTCAATTCCACCTACATACCTATCGATCACATCACCTCTTTGTTGTAGTACATCAGCCAAACCCATCGGCCATCCTACCATACCATCATAATAGCAACTTAACATCCTCTCCACCACCTCTTTCCCGTTTCAAACCCAAAAAAAAAAACATACTTCACTTGAAAAACTGCCATCATATCCTCACCATTGTCTCGACCACCCCACATCTTCCTTCTTACCTGCTACTAATGTGCTGCATTCATTTCTTCCTCACAGCCTACCTACACATAACCACTGTACCATAACCATACAAATTGCCACTCTTAACCGAAACTACCAATTGCCTGCAACACTTCACCCACCCACCAGAATAAGGCACGATCAACACTTCATCACCATCAATTGTCAATCGCGCCTCCTTCTAATCGCCCGAACTCGAGCATGCAACCACAATCGCAAACATCAGCATCTTACAGTCTCCAATTACTCAAACCCATCACCCTCTCTGACCAATCCAAAACCCGCAATCTCATCCAAACCCAAACATCGAGAATCGCCTCTGGCAACAACTTCCTACAAATTGAACCACTCAACTCCACTACGACCCAAATCAAAATCGAACATCAGCTATCACCTCGATCCCATCACCTCCACAACTCTCTTGAATTGTGAGAATTGAATTTTTTTGAGTCGAATTGGGTTTTGATTTCTTTGCGTGTTCGACTAATTTTTTTTTAAGAAGCGAAGACGATTTTTTTTAACAAAGGGATTTTTCTTTAAGGTTAACATAAACGAAATGTGGGCTATGGGCTAAAATATAAAAAAGGAAGCGTATTGTTTGCTTTTCTGACTTAAAAACGGGTTTGTCTTTTCTCGCTTAAAAAAAGAGGTTTTCTTTTGTTTTGATTTGTTTTATCATTCACAAATTTTTTTTAAATTTGTTTAGCTCCATTTTAATTATTCTTTTTATTACATAAAAAAATTGTATATATCTTGATTTATTTTAGGTTGCCAAAGCAGAATTTCAAAAAGTGAAAAACAGCTTGCTAAAAACCGCCGCTCCGCTTTTCAAATAAATTGCTTGCTGATAAAAAAATCGCCACTAGAAAAAACTAAAATTGCTAATAAATTCCACACGCTCTGATATCTTGCCATTTTCTCTTGTTTTTATTTCAATTGCATTGTTGGTTGCTTGTATTTGCATTTTTAAAAAAAAAATCAGAATCAAAAAAAAAAAATAACTTCATTTTAGTTGCATTGTAAATTCACGTTTAATTTTTGTTTTGCATTCATCTCATCTTGTTTTATTTTCAAAGGGTAATACCCTAATTCACATAAGGTGAAGGATTTCATCACTCTTTCCTTAGTCCACAAACGCATTCCATCATAGAATTTGATTAATAATAAAGGTTAGACATTCGACTTAAGGGTATCACGAGCTCACTTAGGGCTTAATTGTATGTCACAATTATTTTCTTTAAACAATTTTATTTCTTGGTATCTAGGCTACGACAGAGTAATAACCATTTATAAATACTACGTTGCTTGATAAATATTATAGTGATTGTTCCTCTGAAGGTACTTAAACCTTCGGCTGCGTTGCTACGGTGATTCGTGGTGCACCGATAATTCATGTCCGTTACCTGGCTGAGAAATACTTTTGTTTATTTAAGACAAAGTGTGGTTATACAATTTTGGATTAGGAGCTACTAAGGACAGAAAATTGTAATTAAGTCATTTGCATTCATTTAGTTGCATTAGTTCATGCATATTTAAAAAACAAAAAAAAAACAAAAAATCTGAAATCCGAAAAAAGAATATTTATAAATTTTACTTAACTTAGTTTTTAATCCCAAACAAATAAAAATCCTTTTTCCTTTCCTTTTATAATTTTCAATCAAAAACAAAAATCCAAAAAAAAATCTTTTCGAAAACAAAAATTTGAAAGAAAAAAAATCGAATTTCCATTTTCTAAAAACGAAAAAACAAAAAAACAGAAATCCTTTTGGTAAATATTTGAAAGTTAGAAGATTCAAAAGAAAAAAAAATACAAAAAAAAATATATAAAAAATTTAAAAAGCCAAAAACAAAATAAAAATCAAACTTCTCTTTTGAAAATAAATTTCACTTGGTAAATAGTTTTCTTCCTTGTAAAAAAATAAAATAAAATTTATCGCTTCGTTTTTCATATCTTCTTTCGTTCTCTAAACACATTTCTAACTTCTCTTCTCGACTTTCACTTTTGCATGAGTACTTGGACTCGTGACACAACAACAAATCGTTGGACTCGTGACTCAACTAATCGTTGGACTCGAATAGACGATCCTCCCAAAATGGCGAACGAAAACGCCCCTCAAACCCTTATGGATAAAATCTTTCCCAATAGTGTTTCTATTCCATCTTGCATCACGTTACCCTCTCCTATGGTAATCATTTCGAAATCCACTCGAATCATATTTCCACCCTTCCAAAATTAGGTATTTTCGAGCATGATGACCCATACGTTTACTTGACAAAATTCAAACGAGTTTACGCAACCATCATACTCCAACAACTTTTCGATGACGACATAAAATATTGATTAATCCCATTCGCTCTTACGGATTACGCTGAAAAATGATTGTACAGCTTACCATCAAACTCGATTAAAACTTGGGTAGAATTCGTAAAAGCTTTCTTAAAAAAATTCTACCCCATGGAAAAAACGAGTAGAATTCGAAACGAAATTGTAAATTTTCATCAATTCAAGGAAGAATCATTCGAAAAATATTTTGAATGATTAAAAGAGCTTTCGATGAAATGTCTACACCATAACTTCGAAAAATGGACGATTTGTCAAATCTTATACGATGGACTCGAAAATAGCTCATGAACCATGCTTAAATATGCCTAGGCAAATTTCTTTCCCAACATCACGATGATGCTTGGCAATTTCTTGAAAACCTTGTCAAAAAGTCGTCCCAATTGGAATGTTCGAGTGAGAAATCAATATACTCACAGTCGAGTGCACACTCGATAGGATCTTCTTTTACTTTGGAAGCTAAGATCGATGCAATGATTAAAAATTTCGATAATGTTTTCTCATCGAATCAAATGAACCAAGCTTCCCAACCGATGTGTTTTAAATGCAACGATCCTAATCATATAGCCGATCAGTGTCCCAATTCCGTCGAACAAATCAATGTTTTTAATAAAGCCAAAAACAACCCGTTTTCTCCAACGTACAATCCTAGTTGGAGAAATCATCTAAATTCTGCATGGAACCAAAACAATCCCGGCACGAATACGATTCGTCCCAATTTTCAAGCATTCTCAAATAATGCTTCGAATCCCCCCTTTCAACCATACAATTTTCAACCAAACTTTACGGTCCGTCTCATAATCAAACGGAACAATCAAATTTTCAACCAAATGCTGCCCATCCTCACCAAGATGATAAATGTTTAACTTCGCTTGGAAAAACTGTTGAAACATTGGAAGGCAACTACTCAAAGCCTTCAATCAAACTACAATTTGCAAAATTTATTGACCTCATATATGCAAAACCCAAACCAATCGATTGCAAAACTTAAAATGCAAATGAGCCAATTAGCCACACATGTAAGTGAACTCGAACGAGGAACGTTCCTGAGTCAGCGCATTCCAAATCCCAGAAATCAAAATGCAAACTCAAATCAACCCCATGTTGTTCATGATAGCAACGTCACCCAATTGAATGCTATCACAACTTTACGTTCTGCTAAACAAACCGATAATCTAGTCGTTAATCCAAACAATTTTCCGGAAACCTCCCTCGACACTTCTAAAATAATAACCATATCGGAACAGAATGTGGGGCCAAATGTTGAATCAAATGACAATCAAAATTCTTCTTCTACTACTCGAATAAACCCGCCTATCGAGTATCGTGTTCCATTTCCACATCGTCTTCGACCAAAAAAACACTTGGACCAAATGTGAAAGATGTTGGAAACTTTTAAACAAGTCAAAGTTAACATTCACTTCTTGACATCGTTCAGCAAGTCCCAACATATTCGAAATTTTTTAAGGACTTATGTACCCAAAAGAAACATACACAAGTGCCCAAAAAAGTCTTCTTAGCCGCCAATTCGAGTGAAGTCTTGTCCCAATCCATGCCCATAAAATACAAAGATCATGGCTGTCCTACGATTCCATATATAGTTAGAGACAAGACGTTTAACAAATGTTTGATAGACATAGGAGTGAGTGTCAGCTTGATTTCATACTCCGTTTATGAACAATTAGGCTTAAGTGAGCTCAAACCCACAAAAGTTACGCTTCAATTCACCAGTCGTTCCATTAAGAAGCCCATGGGAGAAATCGGGGACGCTCATTTGAGTGGGGCAATTCATATTCCCCGTTGATTTTATCGTTCTCGAAACACAACCTGTGAAAAATCCCGCGAGTCAAATTTCATTGATTTTAGGCTGCTCATTCTTAGCCACCTCAAATGCCTTAATCAATTATCGTAACGGATCGATGAAAATATCTTTTGAAAATATGATTTTGGATCTTAATTTTTTCAATCTTGAATGCCAATCGAACGAACCTTATGAACAAACGTTGGAAGTTAGTATCATTCCCGAAAACTTCGAAAACGAGACACTTGACCTTAAAATGAACGTGAAGCCGAGTATAAAAACTGCTTCATGAAACTCCGACCGAAATTGAAGACACTCTTCCAATGGAATCACTTCTAGTTGAGTCTGAATCTCAACCCTATTCTTTGATCGAAAAACTCCCAAAGTCGGACCTCAGACCACTTCCCGATCATCTTAAGTATGCATACTTAGGTGAAAATGAAACTTTTCCTATCATAATTTCTAACGATCTTTCTCTTGACCAAAAAAATTCTCTTCACTCCATTCTTTCGAAAAACAAGGAAGCAATTGGATGGTTGATCTCCGATATTAAGGGAATTAGCCCCGCTTTTGTTCAACACCGCATCCATTTAATCGATGATGACAAGCCTGTTAATGACGCACAACAAAGGCTTAATCCAAAAATAAAAGATGCGGTGCATGATGAAATTCCTAAACTTCTTGACAACAGAGTCATTTACCCAATCTCTGATAGTTCATGTGTTAGCCCAATTCATGTTGTACCAAAAAAGTCTGGGCTAACCATTGTCAAGAACGATTCAAACGAACTTATGCCAATTCCTACTCAAATGGGTTGGTGTGTTTGTATTGACTATGGAAAACTAAATGCCGCAACACTTAAAGATCACTTCCCTCTTCCCTTCAATAACCAAATGCTCGAACGTTTAGCCGACTATGAATTCAACTGCTTCCTTGATGGTTATTCCGGCTATAACCAAATTCCAATCGCTCCTGAAGATTAAGAGAAAATGACACTTTGCTTATCGACATATTCCATTCAGACTTTGTAATGCTCCTGCTACTTTCCAATGATGCATGATTGGCATTTTTTCAACATGATTGAATGCTTTCTAGAAGTTTTTATGGATGATTTTTCTATCTTTGGCGATTCGTTTTCCCAATGTTTACATCATCTCGAGTTGGTTCTAAATCGATGTAGAGAAAAACGGTTGACTTTGAATTGGGAAAAATGCCACTTTATTGTCAAATAGGGCACTGTCCTTGGACATATCATCTCAAATAAAGGCATTGAGGTAGGTAAAGAGAAAATTGACGTAATTGAAAACCTACCCATTCCCAAATCAGTGAAGGACATTTGATCATTTTTAGCACATGCTGGTTTTACCGACGCTTTGTGAAAGACTTTAGCAGAATCACTCGTCCTTAGACGAATCTTCTCGAAAAAGACGTTCCATTCAATTTCAACTCTGAGTGTATCTTTTATTTTGAATGTCTTAAAATCAAACTCATTTCTGCTCCACTCATTTGCATGCCTAATTGGGTTCTCCCATTTGAAATAATGTGTGACGCTTCTAACTTTGTGGTTGATGCAGTCTTAGGACATCGCATCAACAAAATCCTTTATGTCATTTTTCCACGCAAGTATGACTTTGAACGACCTCAACTCAACTACACAACAACCGAAAAAGAGCTTCTAGCTGTCGTTTTTGCACTCGAAAAGTTCGACCTTACTTGATAGGCGCATATATTACTGTATACACGGACCACTCTGTGCTCTGATATCTGTTCGCTAAAATGGATGTTAAATCCCGTTTGATTCGTTACATCATTTTACTTCAAGAATTTGACCTTACAATCAAAGACAAAAAAGGATCTAATAATGTCATAGCTGGTCACTTATCTCGTCTTCCAAACGTACTATCTTCTTTTCCAATCAATGATAACTTCCCTGATAAACAACTTCTTTCAATTTCTATCGACCCATGGTACGCCGATATAGTGAACTACTTAGTCACTAAAGAAACTCCATCATCTTGGTCCAAACAGGAAAAATACAAATTCTTGTCCCAAGTGAAATATTTCTTTTGGGATGATCCATACTTGATCAAATATTGTCCCGACCAAATCATTCGACGTTGCATTTCGGATAATGAAATCATAAGCGTTCTTTCATTTTTCCACAATCAAGCATGTGGTGAACATTTTGGTCCTCGAAAACTGCGAAAAAAGTGCTTTAGTGTAGTTTCTATTGGCCTTCTCTTTTCAAAGACCCATTTGAATTTTGTAAAACTTGCGATCAATGTCAAATGCTTGGAAAAAATTTCTCGACGAGATATGATGCCTTTAAACTCCATTCTTATGATTGAAATCTTTGATGTTTGGGGTATCGACTTTATGGGACCTTTTCCCAATTCTTTTGAAAACTTGTATATCCTTCTCGCTTTCGATTACGTCTCTAAATGGATCGAAGCCATTCCCTTCATAACCAACGACCATAGAATTGTTGTGAAATTTCTCAAAGAAAACACCGTTTTGAGGTTTGGCACACCTCGCGAAATAATCAGTGATAACGGGACGCAACTGTTCTTTTGAAACTTTAATGAAAAAATACTCGATAACCCACAAGTTATCCACTCCGTATCATCCTCAAAATTGTGGCCAAGTTGAAGTTTCAAATCAAAAAATAAAACAAATCTTGGAGAAAACTGTTAACAATCGAAAAGATTTGTCTTAGAAATTGACCGACGCGCTTTGGGCCTACCATACTGCTTTTAAAACTAACCATGGGATGTCCCCATTTTGTATAGTTTGCGGTAAAGCTTGCCATTTATCCGTTGAAATCGAACACAAAGCGTTGTGGGCAATAAAGAACTTAAACTTTGATCTTGAGAAAGCTGGCGAAAACCGAAAACTACAACTCAATAATCTAGAAGAACTTAGCAATGACGCATATGGAAACGAGAAAATTTACAATGAAAGAACCAAAATTTTTCCTGACAAGTCAATCCTATGGAAAACATTTTCGCCTAACTAGACAGTTCTTTTATATGACTCAAGACTTCATTTATTCCCTAGGAAACTTAAATCAAGATGGACTGTACCATTTGTGGTACGAACTGTTTTTCCACATGCTGCCGTAGAAATAGAAAACCGCAGGGATGGATCGATTTTCAAAGTCAAAGGTCATCGTTTAAAATCTTTCTTGGAATTTCCGTATATCCAAGAGGAGGAGCTCATGATTCTTCATGAGCCAAGCTACGTCTAGTAAGAATGTTAACCCTATTTTGTAAATATGCATATACTTTTCCCGTTACACTTATTATACCATGCATTGACTGTAGGGACACAGTCAAAATTATGTGTGGGGATGAGTCACATTTTCTTTTTTTAAAGTTTCATGGTATTTTTAAACTTTCATTTTTAATTAAAAAAATACCGAAATTTCTAAATCTCAAAAACATTTTCTTTTTAGCATTTTGATTTATTTTTGAAGAAACACTATATGATATGTATAAGTTTTGGTTAATAAGCTGAAATTTTTGAAAATTTATTTTTCTTAACAAAAATAAAAATGAAGTATGAGTACAAATAACAATGGCTTAACTTGTATATAGGAAGGTTCATATGTGTTAATTATGATTTAGCAAAACTCTCTCTTTCTAAAATAATAATAATAATAATATAAAAAAAACATTTGTGCATATGTATATATTTTTAAATTTTAGAGTCATGTGTTCACACTCATGTGTTAACTCGCCATGCTCTGTACCCTTCTCACGTAAGCTCGTAAAACAGTGCAAGATAGGTATATCTGGCCTCATTATATCTGAGTCAGATGTGTGTGTGTGTGTGTCTATATATATATATATGTATGTATATATATATATATATATATAAACTCTTTTCAGTAACGCCTATAGTTAATATGTGTTCACACTTGTGTGTTCACTCGCCATGCTTTTTATTTCCCTCACATTAGTCTGTAAGGATGTGCATAGGTAATATATCTGGCTTCATTTTACCCGAGTTAGGCATATGTAAATATAAATAAAAATTTCAAACAAGAGAGAGCAAGAAATTGAAATTGAAGCACTATTTTTGCTTGTCTGATTTAACTTGTTATTGAAAAGAAATGACAATACCACTTTGACAAACTTTGATAATCAACTAAGGATCCATTTCATAATTACATTGTTTTATCAACCGAAACAACTAGCCAATCTATTGTCTTTTGTTATGACTACATGATTTTTGTTGGAAATTTTGACAAGTAAATGACTTAAAATTTCAAGATAATGACCAAAATTTAAATTTAACTTATTTATGTCTATTTAAAAGTAAATATTGCATTTGTAAATACTTTCAGAAACGTGCATTCATCCCATTGTAAGTAAACCTTGCACTTTGTATATATTTTCATCCTGCATTTGGGTTTTGTGGGTAGTATCCGTTGAAAACCCTCACGAAACAACACTCATCCTACTGGAGACACCCAGAGGTTTAACGGCTTGTTGCATACACTCAATGCAATTGTGCTCCCTATGATAACAGATTTATCTTAGTATTCCTTTATTCGAGACGAATAAAAAGATAAGTATAGGGGTATTTGTTGTGCACGTTAAGGTGAATATATTTACATCCATATTTTATATATTTTTATTTAAAAAAATATCATGTTTGGACATTTTAACATGTTTAAAACCAAAATCCAATTATTTTCAAATCATCATATATTCATCTTCATTCAGGGGTAAAATGGTCATTTTTATGCATGTATCAATTTGAAGATTTTTACTTGGAAATTTTTATGATTTTTATAGGAAAATTTGATGCATAGAAGAGGGCTTCATAAACATATGTGCATGCACATGGGAATACAAAGGAATGAAGATGAAATAATTCAAGCACATGATAACGGAGGACCACACCTACCCACTTACCTTGATTAGGAGCTAATGCACATGCTGAAAGGCCATTAAAGCTTCATGCACATTTAAATGGAGAATTAACATACGCTAATGATTACTTGGTGGCCACACCATCTCAAGGGCAATTTGGGCATTCCCTAAAAATATGAATTACGGTTTTATGCATGTATAACTATGGCATTCCCTAAAAATATGAATTACGGTTTTATGCATGTATAAATATCCCTCTTATGTACATGTAAATATCTTCTACTCTTAGCCATTGTTAGGAAATTAAGCAAGCAAATTGTAAGCTCAATGTTACACAAATTAAAAATGGCTTCGAAGCCTCTTTCTCACTTATTTTCTACATGCTTTTCTTTTTTATTGTTAAGGCTAATTTCTGTGCACTCTTTCTTTTTATGTTCATAGCTTAGATTTACATTCATGCAATTAGTTTGATGTTATTTCATGTAAGTAGTTAATCTCATTTCCTTTGTTTAATTTGAACTTCTCTTTGCTTTCCAATATTGAAACTTACAAGTGTTAATTTGATAACACAAATGAGTTGCTAAATCCCTTTAATTTAGGGATAATGAAGCTCGCAAATATTATGTAATTTTAACATTTTTATGATTTATGATCTCTTTAGCTTATGCTTCGTGAAAGTGAATTTTGATGTAAGTTTATACAAGTGGGTTTGATAGCTTATATTGTTTATGCAAATGAGCTATTCTTATTCAACATAAACACAATTTACATCATCATTTTCTAATTAATTTTTGATTTTGAAATGAAAGTAAAAATGAAATTTGATCATCTATATTACTGGTTACAATAGTAAATAGATCATACTTAAAATAGCTTTATCTTTGGCCTCATTTTCATGAGCATTGTAAGTGGTTTATTTGCTGCATTATACTTTGATGGTTTGAGTAATGTTAATGAATAACATAAATAAACCATACCTATAATAAATACAACAATTATTTCACTTAATATAAAAGCTAGAGATCATAAATTATTCGTTGTTTATTTACAAAAATATGAAAGTGAATTTGCCTCTAAATTGTTCTCTGTCTAATAGTTTTTAAAACACATTTTAATTCTAGTTTTAGCTTCATTTTTATAGTTAACAATTTCCTCTCACTTTGGTCTAATTTGATTGAATTGAATTTTAAATTCTAAAACAATTCCCCACGAATCGACCCGTATTCACCACGTACTAAAATTGTATGTCGTGCGCTTGCGGGTAATTTTAATTTCAAAATTTTTCGGTGATTTTCTAACACGATAGAAAATTTTCCGTTAAACACTATATCACGGAGTAGGAACAACGCTTCCCTCTTGGCCTCCAGGATAACGAAAATTTCCTTAGCCATCTCTTTTAAGCAATCATCCTCTGCCACGTTCACACAATCTGAAAATTATGGAGCAATAAGAAATCAAGTCGACAGAAAGTTCAGAAAAGACAATACGATGACTTACAGCCAGAAGTGAAAGCGTGCTGGGGACATGTGCCATCGCGCATAAAGAAATACTCCTTTTTGAACATGCTAAATTTGGAGTATAGATCAACGACAGGCTTAAAGTTGTGAGCAGACTCTAAGCTAATGATGGGACTTCCCTTTCGATAACTCCTCACATTGTATAAATGTCTGACCTCTCTATGGGTAGTGGGCCTCTGATAACGCTTCATGAACATCAGGTACAAATAGGTCAATATGGCGTAAGATTTCGGTTGAAGCTACATGAAAGGGACCTTCAGGTAGATTACAAAGTTGGCAATCCAATTGGTAAGCGAAGGGATTGCACCGCACATGCAATGGTATTTACTATATGCCATATGGCCACCTGTGGGAAAGCAGGCTCTACCTTCTGGGCCGGGCAGTATCATGTCCCGACGGGATATCTCGAACTTAGTGGCTATGGAGTTCAGTTACTCTATCGTCGGCACGCTAGGGTAACACTCCGAAGGCTGACCAGTGCTTGATTAGGGGAATTGCCCAACACCAAATAATAGACAAAACTAGGTTGACTGGAGCATCAGATGAAGAGGGACCAGCCCCAGCAGGCTACGAAGACGCATGCTCGGAACAGAGCTCGCGACGAGAAGACATATTCTTGTGTAAGAAAATAAAAGTACCGCGAAGGCCCAAATTATAAATGGAAGTTAAAATATGCACGGGTTCCTCCTATCGTCTACCCCAATTGAATCCATACCCCTAACCTAGCCATCTCATGGAAAAACCGCTTTTGGCTCGGCATACCTCAAACCACGTGTTCGGCCTATTTGCTCTGGCATTACCCTATGTCGAATATCGAACCAAACTCACAAACACCGAATATTGACCCGAAATATACCATCCTACGTCCTTACTTAGACAATATTTATTCTCTAGGCCCATGATAGCTTATCCTAATGACTTAAGAAAAAGAAAAAAAAGGGAGGACTCCTCAGTACTAAAGCCGTACTAGAAAATAAGAGTACTGCGGCTTATGCCTCTACTAGTAGCAAACTTAAGTACCATTAACAACAACATTGGTGTAACAAAGAAAAATCCTTATCCCCTCTTTGAAACTCGCACCAAAACCCATACTCGTGAGCTTCGGTTCACCACATACTCGACCATCTCCTATTTAAAAAGAAGATGTACATATGGAAAATGGACTCATGTCCTCTACATCAGATGGAATTCATAAGGAAAATAGGCATGATTCTTCTATTCCGTACAAAATAGAAAATCTATGTCCTAAATCCTAGGTCGAGCAATCGATTTAAATAGGTGTACCGTGACTGGCGAAGACATAGAGATGTTCTAAATTGAGCGATATAAACAATCTAGAATCCGACCTAAATCGATCGAAATTTAATTAGAAGAACTTGATTAAGGAAATAGAAAGAAAAATAGAAAGGGGAAAGCGGCATGTAAAGAAGAAGAAGAAAGATGAATGGTCGCGAATTGTCATTTGGTGGTAGGAGCTCGGTTTTCCAGCAAGCAAAAGGGAGGCGAAAGAAAACGAGGGCATGAAAGACAGAACTACTGGATACGATGTTTAGTCCGGCATCCTCTGATGTGTCAGACCAATTGTTCGGCCCGGCATCCTTTGATGTGCCGGACCGAACATTCGGTCAGCCATCCTCTGTCCGGCATCCTTTCATGTGTCGGACCAAACTTTCGGTCCGGAATCCTTTGATATGCCAGAGCAAATGTTTGGTCTGGCACAATACGTCCAACACTGACCAAATATTTGGTCGGTGCATATGCATGTCGAGCCAGACAAGGAAATATACCCAAGTCACATGCATTGCCGTCAGCTTTTATCTTAGGAAACAAAAAGTTTTGCTAATGCTTCTTCTAATTATTTAATAGTGCATGCATTGAACTACCTCATACTTTTTCCTATCCTAAGTCACTGACTCTTCCATTCCCTTGTAGTTATAGTGAATTTTAAATAACCATTCCGTTGGCTTGGTTTTCCAGCAAGCAAATGGGAAGCGAAAGCAAATGAGGGCTTGAAAGACAGAACTGTCGGACCAGATGTTTGGTCCAGGTATCCACTGAAATGCCAAACCGCACATTTGGTCCAACATCCTTTGATATGCCAGACCAAACTTTCGATTCGGAATCCTCTGATGTGCCGGACAAAACTTTGGGTCCGACATCCTATGATGTGCCGGACAAAACATTTGGTCAGCATAAAAGTACACCGAGCCAGACAAGGAAAAACACCAAAGCCAAGCAAGCTCCATGATCCATATGCCAATCCAAATGCTCTTGCTAAAATGCTGAACTATATTCAGAAAGTTATAACTTCCTCCTCCACACTTGACAACTCCACTATATGAATACCATAGCTTTTCAACAACAATGGGGATAGGTTTTTGGGAGAAAAAGAAGGAAACTTTGTTGAAAATCTATCACTTCTGCTACATAAAGTTTTTACTCTTTTCGTATAGTCTTGTACTTGTAATCATATCAAAGAGAGAATAATAAGATGGAAAGTGGATGTAGGCACATTCGGGTTGAACCACTTTAAAAACTCTATGCTATTTACTTTCCTTATCAGCTTTCCAAACTTTCAACATGTGAACTGTCTCTACACTTGCTGAAATTCATTCCATTACGTGTTGGAACATTTAAAAACCCTAAATCAATCAAATGAAAATTAATTAAAAAAAAATCAAGTTTAGAGGTGTTTGTCTAACTTTTGAGCAAACGCATAACATTACTACGTACTTTGCACCTTACAGTACTATTACTAATTCTCTCAACCAAAATAACTACAAATTACGTCATAAATACTTGGATTTTGTTTTCAATGAAGAATTTTTATTATATAATGTAAAATCCCAGTTATTATTTTCAAATTCATGTTATCTCATACACCGAATCTTATTTCTAACTCAAGAATTAAATTAACTTGATTCATATTTTAGAACCAATATGGTTCAGAAGGCAATTTTTATGGCTTCATAATCATCATCATAAAATTAGATGAAAAAACATAGCTAAACACAAAACTAGATTAATATTTGTTTACGACATAGTCGATGAGTATATAAGCCATGCAAAAAAGACTACAAATTCTGTAAAACTAGAGAAGAAAAATCCATAAAGAGAGAGGGTCATAGCTACACTAGTAGGTTAAGTGAAGATGAGAAAGCATTGTTGCTGACATGTATACGGCTGTCGTGAAGCCCATAGAAATTTTATCTATTATAAAAAGGAATGGTAAAAGCTACTCGATTACCAAAACTATTTACAATGTTAAGAGATTCAGTGAAGCTTTGGGGTAATTCGACTCAGATATGAAATGTTCGGTAACCATTGACCATCGGTAAGCATATCTTTCCTTTTATTTTTTCTTTTCATTTTAGTGATACACATTTTCATGCATAATATGATACTGTATTTGGTTAAGCTATCTAATTTTATACATAGACTATTTCAAGGGATTTGATGGACAAAACATATATTTGAATCATATTTTTTCATAAAAAAAGGAAACCAACATTATACTTTTTTCTACAGATTCATATCATAAAATTTGAACTTTGAAAGGTCAAAGGGTATTAGGGAAGGACAAAATTGCTTAATTTTATATATGTCTAAAGCTTAACACTAAGAAGAAATTTTCCAATAATTTTTCTAACATGAGCTTTCTGGTGCATGCAATATTCTAGTTGTAAAAGGATGTGGACATGAAAATTTAGATAAGTAAACAATTTAATGGTTTTGTCAAAACATTGTGACATTCTCCTTCACTTCTGTAATTATCCCGAATTAGACTTCTTACTTACATGTGAGGATAGAGTTGTGTTGCAAGAGTTTCGAAGGAGGTTCTATATAGAGATTTTCAGCATCTTGAGTTCCGAAAGAAGAACATATATGAAGTAAAAAGGCGTAATGGAAGTTAGAGGCTGATCGGTAAGTGTTGAAACATCACTATTACAAATATTTGGTCCCTTCAAAGAAGAAGGGGTGGGATTTACTGGAAAATTATAGGTTTACCTTAATGGATTTAGTCGACTTTGAAATGAAATAGATATGCATATGAAAAGAGATTTGGCAAAGTCCTCAAAGAAATTTGACTTTCATTGTTTGTAATTTTTTTGATGATTTATATTGGGTTTCTAATGATTAAATGAAGTTTTCTTCCTCTACATTAATTGTTTTAATATATATTACTGCAACATATTGACTATTATCCTTCTTCCATGGAATGATTAATTCTAATAGTATACATATAATACAAAAGAAGTTAACACTTATTAACATGTATTCCTAATAGTTGTTGTATATTACTAGCTGCAATGCAAAAATATTTCTCTACAACAAAAATCTAACACAAATAGATTATAAAGAAGACTAAGATTATTGAACTATAAATTTGAATTGGAAAATTTGGACATACCTGACTGTAAATATATAGTACATCAATAATGTATGCTTTTAAAACCCTTCCATTTTAGAAAATTGTTCTTCCTTAAATGCCACCATCTGTATTTATTATAGTATAATCACAAAAAAATTAAGTGGCTATGTTTTTTATAATTAAAATTGTTACCGAAGCCATCTTCCCAGCTCATCACACTTTAAGCTTTTATGCTTGCTTTTCTTCTATTGTTTTACATGCTTACTTTGTCACTTAGCTGTTCCACAGGTTAGGAGGAATCCCACTCTAACTGTTTCAATCAATAAAAGAACACCAAATAAATTATTCAGGATTTGCTATATGAACATTCAAGAAATCCAGGTTCTATTAATGTCAAATCAGGTGCTTGGTTCAACAATGATAATAACAAGAAAAGTGAAAGAGAATGGACTTATCGAACTGCTTTGGAACAAACTTCACAACTATTAAATGATTTCTTAATGTATTCAATTTATGTTATAGTTTGTTGTGAAATGATATTTTCATTTCATATATGTAGCATTGTGCATAGATATATCCGCATCTGTAAGTTCTTTTTTTGATAAGCTCATTTTGTTTCTGACATTGAACAACTTACCTATGTGTTGTCTATGTTTGGGGTATGTACTGTAAAAATTTGTCATTATTTGATACATCTCATTTGACAGATTATATCAATCACATTAAGCAACCGATGTATGATGAAACGAGAAGAGTGCCATCCGGTTTTGTTTGCATGTAATTTGTGTGGCTCATTTTTTTCATCTTCATTATTTAAGCCCTCTACATTTTTCTCTGCATATGATTATAGGTATAGAAATATACATATAACCGATTTATGCATTATATTTCAATTCGAAGTGCAATGTTTGACAATAAAAAGATAGATATTGGAACTAGGTATACCCTTATGTTGACATTATTTGATTTTTTTCAATAAGGCAAGATATATGCAAATTTGACCTTTTTTAAAATTCATAAATGTTGATCAAAATTTAATGGATTTTGTTTTTTGATTCTTTGCTATTCTATCTGTATTTTACTATACTTTAAACAAGGGTTTTGAAGAAAAAATTGAAGATGTCAATTCATATTAAAAGACCATTATTTTAAAAAAACCTATATATATATATACTGCAATTACACATATACATCAAAATACAATAAAAATCTATAAAATTCCTTTACGTTAATACATTTTATTTTATAACAATTTTTAACATCGATTTAATTACCAACAATGCTCGTATGCATAGTGCGGGCCACACACTAGTTATTTCAATAACAGAGGTTGACATCTAATGCCAAATCTAATTTTTCATTTGCTATGTAAGACTAAATTCCTTATTTTCCTTTCCTAAATTTGAACCTAACATGCTTATGGAAAATGTTTTAATTACTGGAAAACTACCCTAGACTTGAGCTCATGAAATAATTTTTCAAATTAGAATAAATTCCTTATTTTTAATTCCTAAATTTGAGGATACCCTTGTTTTGATAAATATTATACTTACTATAAAACTATCTCATATATATATATATATATATATATATATAATGGTTTGAGGTACCGGATGGTACCTCGAAATTTCGGTAGCAATATACCCGTATCGATGGTGGATGAACCGAAACCGATCAAAAAAATTGGTTTCGGTGATGATGTAAATAAAAAATGAAATCAAATCAACAATCGAAATAAGGCGTAAATCAAAGCAAAATGGATTGATGATCAAAATAAAAATCTAAATTACCTAAGCTTTGGTCGATAGTTCGGAATCGAAAACACTAGATCTGGCGGGAGTCAAAAGTCGAGTCGAGAGTGACCCAATTGAGTGTTTTTTTGGTTTAGCAAAGCTATTTATTTTTTGCCCTAGCTTTGGTTGAGATGAATAGATGAATGGAAGTGTGCGGCTAAAGTTATAAGGGCTGTTGTCAAAATTTTGTTAAGTGATATTGGGCTGCAATCGAACTTATGTGCTAAAATTATATTATTTAGTTTAGTGCGATGTTGTATACCTTTTGTTTAAGTGGTAATGAAATTGCATAATTTGGTTGAGTGATATTGGACTGAAATTAAACTTTTATTTAAAGCTTTTGAATGTAATAAATTTATATGCAGCTCTAAGAATTGATTTTTGAATGTAATAAATTTACAATGTTGCATTTTATTTTCTCATAGACTATATTTTATGTTTATCTACAAAGATAATTATTACATTTCCCTTGACAAGCCATTAAAAACTAAAATCGATATCGAAACCAAAATCGAAACTTTAGAAATCATCCGAAAAAATTCAAATGACCGAAACCAAGAACAAAACCGAGTCCTCGAACCTTGATATATATATATATATATATATATATATATATATATATATATATATATATATATATGTATAAATAAATGGACCTATGTAATAACTTCTAAATTATTGGTGGAGCGATTTAAACTTAATCATAAAAAATTTCAAAATTTACTGAATTACAAGTGATGCAGATTTCAAATAATCGCTCTGTAGTACAAATCGTCGCTTATTTAGTAACTCGAAATAACTTTAATGGCCTTTGTGCAAGAAATTCTTAGCCTTGGTTCAATTTTACTTATGAGGCAACGATAAATGCTATTGGAGATGTTAGTAAATAAAACAATTCTAGGTCTGCTAGTTCTTTTTTCGTTCTAGTAGTATAATACAAATAACTATAAAACTTCTTTTAAACAAGTACTCAATCAAAAGCTTATGCTGGTTTGGTATGTTTATGTCTAAATATACATATAGGTTAGTAGAATTAGGTAGGTGCATGCAACATATACTTCAATATCCATGTTGGTAGGACCTTTTATGAATTATTTGTTAAAGAGATCATTTCAAATTATTTACCATGTTATATAGCTTTATTTCCTCGTGATTATATTTTCTACTTCATGTGTTGTTTTTCATTTGATATTTTACATCGCTACTTAGAATATGATAATTTTTACACTACCTATCTCAATAGTGGAACTTAAAACTTGTATATATCAAATGCAGATATAGGTATAGCTCTGCTATGATATTGCATGCAAGAATTTCGAGGCATAGTTCCATGTTGCATTAAAATGGCCTACAAGCTAAGGTACAAAATTTTCACCCATCTTTATCAATAAAAGACCATGACAAATTTCTCACTTATGGTTGCTATTATCATTGAGATAACATTGTAAAAAACATCTCATATGTAGGCATTAAGACTACTAGAGTAATCTATTTTGTTCATGCACCTTTTGTTTTAGTTCATGAAAAAGAGATCATTAAATTCACCTTGTCTTGACCCATTCGGTGGAGATTATTTTCTTTTTGATCTACACTAATTTAAAAGAAATATGTTATTATTACTTTTTTAGGTGTATGATTATTTTTTGAGCTTTGGTTGTTTTGAATGCAAGATCTCTTCTTAAGGAAATTTAATTAAATCCAAGAAATTAGATAGTATGAAATTTGACCTTGTCATAAATTAAATTTATATCATTGTGATACATTGATATGCAACTATTTGAAATCCTGAACATTTTCAAATTATGATCTTGCCAACTTAATTTCCTTAACACCAGCAGTACAACATACAACATTTAGAGATTTTTCTTAAATGGTCCAATGCACTAGCTTATAAAATGAGATGTTCTAAGTTAACATTCTGAGTAGGAGGTGGATACTGAAATTTTTCCAACGAATCTCATAGAAGATATGGTTAAAGATGCACACATTCAATATTCCCTACTGTTGAAGTTAATGGTAACGATGTTAATGTCGAAGAAGAAACAAGTATTTGAGCAAAAAATTTTATGATTTATTGGATGTTGTTAAGAAACCACTTTGGGATGGTTGTACAAGCGGTACTCAACTATTAGTAACTTCAGAATACATTGCGATTAAATTAAAATACAACATCACAGAAGCCGGGTTTACAATTATAGTACGAGCTACAAAATGGCATATGCCACCAAATTTAATGTGCGAAAATAATTATGAAATGAAAAAACTTATGTCTGCTTTTGGTTTTTCGTATCAAAAAATAGATACATGTTTACATGTTTGCATGTTGTTTTGGAAAGAAGACGTCAATCTTTGGAATAGTAAAATATGTAATCGGGAAAGATACAAACCAAGAAAAAAGAAGGGAAAGGAAGTTCCATGTAAGTGTTTGCATAACTTACCCATCACACCTAGGCTTCCAGGTTATTTGCATCTTCTGTAACGGCGCATATGAGATGGCACTGTGTAAAAATACTGGAAGAAAGAACGTGAACATACCCAACTGATGGACAGTCATGGAAATATTTTGATGTCATCCCCCGCTTTGGTAGCGGAGAGCCATAATGTTAGACTTGGTTTATGTACAAATGGATTTTCACCTTTCTCTCAATTTGGTTCAAAATATTCATCTGGGTATATAATCGTTACACATTACAATTTACCTCTGTAGATGTGTATGAAATCTTAATATATGTCTCTCACTATTGTCATCCCTGTCCCTGATGATCCGACAGAAGCAATAGACACATATTTGCAACCGTTGATTGAAGAATTGAAAAAATTATGGTATGAAGGTGTTGAAACATACGACATTTAGAAAAAATTTCGTTTGTTTACTTCTCTGCTGTGGACTATAATCGATTTTACTGCTTATGCAATGCTTTATTATTGCAGTCGTCTAGCTTGTTATTATTGCAAAGAGCATTTTCTTTACCACATAGGAAGAAAATTTATGGTTTGACTGTCATCGGTATTTTCTGCATATTGATTATCCTTTTAGAAAAGTTAAAAAACTTTACAAGTAATAGAATTAAGATCGCGCGACCACCAACAATTTAGTCAAGTGAAGATATTTATGACTGTGGAAAGGATTATCCTAAGATACATGAAACTGACGAACAAATTGAAATTCAAGGAAAATCAACGATTCATAACTGGTGCAAACGAAGTAAATTTTGGGAGTTGCATTATTGGAAAAAATCATCTAATTTGTCATAATATGGACGTGATGCACAACGAGAAAAATGTGTTCGATAATGTATTTAACACAGCTATGAATGTTAAAGGAAAGATTAAAGATGATTTGAATCAAGACATGATATAGAGGCAATATGCAATCATCCTGAGCTTCATATGAAGCCAAATAATGCAAAAAGTATGCTATGAGCTAGACAATAACTAAGTTAAAGTATTGTTAAAGTGGGTAGAATGATTAAGATTTCTTGATGGGATTTCCTCTAATCTTTTAGATGTGTCGACTATAAGAATGCTAAAATAAATGGGATGAAAAATCATGGTTATCGTGTAACGATGGAACATTTGGTACCCGTCGCTTTCAAAGAACCGTTGCCCATAAAAGGTTGGACGGGTGTAGTAAAACTTAGTTTGTTTTATAAGGAGCTTTGTTCAAATACATTAAAAGTTGATCGCCTACGTAAACTTGAGGAAGAAATTCCTATAATGCTCTACAAACTGGAGAAAATATTTCCCTATGATTTCTTTAATGTAATGGAGCATTTACCTCTTCATCTTCTATTTGAAACATGTCTTCAAGGTCCTATGCAATACGGATGGAGGTATCCGTTTGAAAGATATTAACATTGAGTATGTTAACTTTTAACTAAGTTACATGTAATAAAATTTAATTATAATTATTCTTAATAGGCATTTAAATCACCTAAATAAAAAAGTGAATTAAAAAGCATGAGTTGAAGGTTCGATATGCAAATCATATATCAAAGAAGAAGCTTCGTTCTTTTTCTCACATTATTTCGGTGACCGTGTGAACTTATCTTTTGAAAATTCTACGCGAAATTATAAGGGCGTTGAACAAGATATTTCTGAATTAGTGCTTTCTATTTTTAGACAACAGGGACGCCCTGATAGAAAATATGTGGAATTATGGTTAGGCGACAGACATTACCATGTAGCCCACACAAATGTTCTTCTTAACTCTGCATAAGTTGTGCCATTGGTTGAGTATTATTTTACATCTAAAATTATTTACTTGGGTAATACGTGTGTTTATTAATTATAATGCAATATATTGTCTATATATGCAATATTTACAAATCACAGCATCCCAGCGATTAGATTAGCAAAAAATTTGCTACTTGGTTTTCAAACCACCTATATGATCCGGTAAATTGTATGGTCGACGAAGGGTTGAAACATCTTGCAATGTGACCAAAAAGAAAAGTCAAGACATATAAATATTCTTTGTTAATGAATAAAAATCCAACATCAAAGAATATAGGGCTGAAAAATTAACTAACAATTATGTTAAAGGTAGCGATGATCCAAATGATTACATAAATGATTTTTATAGCATGTTAACTCAAGTTTTGCAATTAACATATTTCACCAGACTAATGGAAGAAGTTTATTTATTTAGATGCAACTGGTTCAATGGTTCCTGGTTCTAGAATCAACTTGCACCAAAAATATAATATTATTGAAATAAAGCATACAACACGTTATCGTAAGTACGGTTCGTTTATACTAGCAAAATAACCCTACAGTTTATTGTGCTCCTTATCCAACTCTAAAAAGAGGTAAAGCAGATTAGTCGACAATTTTTAAACGAAGGCAATATTTAAGTTTGCTGGAAAGAATATTCCAAACAAACAAGCATACCAAGCGGATATCGCAAAAACTGAAAAATTACAATAACAGATGATCAAACCTATTTTAGACCTCTAAATGATGAATCAAATATATTAGTAGAGGCATTTGACACCATAGAGGAAAACAATATAGAGTAGGAGATCGAGTCTGAATCAGAAAACGACAAAAACCGATTTAATAGTATACATGTTGAAAAAAGGTAATTATGGGAGTATTAACGTTACTATTTTTTATAAGTTTTCTGAGATTATGGATGTTAAATCTTGATATGTTTACACATAATTGAATGATATATTCTTCCATAAACAAATATTATGTATATGAAAGGTATTACAGATGTCTTTCTTTAGACGGCAGAGTTCTTCGCTGTTTGGTTCTCCCTCTTTGTCTAAGATAGGGACTGTTTGCAATGGAGGTGATGGCAACGACCAATCATAGAAGACGATGCATATGGTGGTTGGACTGCTACCGAAAGAAGATGGCCTGTAAGTATTAAATTTACTTCAATATTATAAATATTTATTATGATATAGAAGCCATGATTTGTCCAAATCATATTTAATTCAGGAGTTTTGAGCTTGATCCTTCAAATATTGTGCTCAACATGTCCAGGCAGGCATACATGAGCCGTATGACTACATGCTGGCCAAAATGGAATAGGATCCGAGAGCATGTCCATGAGAGTACACTAGTACAAAATACGCACGTTGCTTCGCCTCATTTGCATCGGTTGTTACCACAACTGATGCAAATAGAAGTATTTTCATCGATTATGTTTTAACAACCGGTGTTGGTTTGTGGAAAGCAGTAGGTAGTACAAAAATACAACATGCATCGGTTATCGTCAACAACCAAAGAAAATACACTGATGCAAATAGTGTTAGTTGCATCAGTTTTATTTACAACCGGTGCAACAACCTTTATTTGCATTAATTTTTTATAGCCGATGCTATTTTTACCATGGTTGGACCCAAATTAACTTTTTTTACATCAGTTCACTAGCAAAGGCGATATAAGTTTTTTTTTTTTGAAATGGTACTTTATATATAACAAATCATTGGGACAACATATCCCATGTCAATAAACGTTCGAAAGCAAGTTTCGAACTTGTGACCTCTTGCACCAAAGCCGAATCAATTAACCACTTGGACAATGGTGCTTGTCGGCGATATAAGTTATTTAGGGGTCAAAACATTTTCGGTTCACATGTTAATTTCCACTTCATTTCCAAACTTTTTCACCAAAAAATTTCCATGTTCCTGATAGAAAAAAAAACCTAGAAATTAAATTTCGTCCTTAATTTACCCTTATTTTGCGATTTGGATTTCTGTACGCCTTCTCATTATTATTCCTATTTTAAGTTACTCGATTTGGATTACTTGTTTAAGTTAGTCGATTTGGATTTCATGAAAGAAATGCTAATTTTTGAATTTCAAATGTTGCGTTTTTTGTTTACCATGACGTAAGTTTCTTTTTTAATTTTCAATAACAAGCAAAAAAAATTTAGAAATTTGATTCGCAGTCATTTATTTGCAGTTATACCTTATTTTGGATATGCTAGAGCTGATAGAAAAGTGAACTTTCGTTAGCTTTCTTGTTCCAACTAAATGTATAAACCATTTTCTGCATATTTAAGATATTGGCTTTAAATAGTTACTCGGTTTACTTTCTATGTAAAATAGGCTTGCTTCCCTAGAATTTCGAGGTAGAAACTTCAAGTTGCATACTGTTTAATTATGTTAGTGCTTTATAATATCCTTTTTATGATCTATAATATTCCTCCAGTATCTAGGCAACGTAAAACTAGTATTATTTGCAAAGTTATGGTTATATATTATAATTTGCAACGAAAAACGCATTTTTCCTTAACAATGGACATACTACTTGTGTCCAAATTAAAAGTATACAGATAGGATGTTCTTCTGTTTTCAGTTCCAAAATATATCAACTGTAGCTAGAAAAATATCTATGGTATCATACCTTTGCAATGATAACTCGATACCTTATTTTTCAGACTCAAGGGCGTGAATCAATTGCAGCCAAACTTGTTGCAAATTTGATGACATAAGCAGGTGCACATCGCGTACTTGCTTGCGACCTTCACTATGGTCAATCTGTTGGATATTTTTACATTGCAGTTGATCAGGTCTATGGCCAGGTGCTCATTCTCATTTTTAAGCTTTTATTTTGTGGCTATGTAGTTTTGGGAATTGATTATGAACATGAATCTCAATTAGCAATCAAGTTATCACAGAACTTTACGCTAGCCAACTCATTTACACGTACTTGAAATCTTACAATCGTTTGGTTTTGACCCGTTATTGTGTTGATTTTCTATAAGAAATGTTTCGTGAAACCTAAAATCTTTTTGTTACCTCTTGATTTATGTAGTACTGCTGCTTTGTAGTGCATAGTGTAGTTAACACAGAAACTTTGTAGTGCAGATTCCTTTTTATTTTTATTTATATTTCCGTGTTGATCTGTATTCTTATTAATATATTTTAATAAGAAAACCTTGGCTTTCTATATGCATGGTCTTTGTGGACAACAACATACGATTAGAATCATCTTGGCTTTAATCCTATTTAGTTGGTGTCAGCAAGCAGTAACATATAATTGAGGTTTAAGGAAAATATTGTAGGAATAAATATTTACTACATAAGCGCCTCAGTTTCTCCAGTCTGTATTTTGAGAAACTTGCTAAAACATACCCTCTTTTGATTTCACTCTTTTTGAATCACCTATTGTAATTTTATTCTGATTCTCTAGTCCGTGTTTGCTACACAATGTCTCAGTTTCTCTGGCCTATTGTTGTGTAAACTTTCATTCTAATTAAAACTACTTTTTATGTTGTCAGTAATAATAAGCACCGGTTATACAATACATATGTAACAAAATTCTTAAGTGGCCAAAGGCATATATATGATCGAACAACTGTCAAGAGCAGAAATTGTTGAGTGTGCATACAGGGCTGGCCCTAAGGGTTTCGTTGCCCACATTTAACAATTTTATATGTGAAAAATGCAACTAGGATTATGTTAGATTAACCTATGGTTTTCACTTTGTTGTTTATATAAGAACTCCTCATTAAATATTTTAGTTCGATTGAGTATGTTCACTATTGCATTTTAATTGGGTTTCACAAATACTGCATTACATGCCTTTGCAACAGTTTAGAATGAGCAACAAAACACAGAAAACTAGGGTTTTTGGACAAACAGGTCTATGGCAAAAAAAAATTCACGTGAAAGGCCTAAGTCTCTCTATGCTTTTCATACGAGGCGTGCGCATTTTTATGCCTCAAGAGTTTGACGTGTAAGCCTTTGAAGTAAAACGCTTTTTGACTGACGTCTTGGTGCATTTTCATTTGTATCTTATCTTAAAGCGTGCCGTGTATGCGTTTTTTAATGCATCGCTCCATATCACATACTTATGTTTCACAATTATGAATAGGTGGTTAATAATATGGAAATTTAATCGAAAATAGAACATCGAACTGCCATTTATCTAAGAATTAGAAGTTATATTTTACTATTTACGTACATGCTTTACAATAGCAAAAATTCTGCATAAATATTTAAATTTCCATTGAGTGCCCTAGATTTATTCTCGGTTAATCTCTGTTTATAAATTTCTATCCCGACACATGACTTAACATCCATGGAGTCCATTTTGTTTTTTGGATCTTCTCAAAATTTTGACTGCATCTCTCCTTTGGGTTCATTAAAAAAAAGTTGGATATGAAGTTCAGCAGTAATTTATAATGAAATAAAAGTGAGGTTTATTTATATTAAAACAAATCAATAAGGTGAACGGGTTTGGCATGTGTTTGAAAGCAAGGCAATGGCTTGTACGATAATAAAGATCCACGTGCTTGAATATTCATTTTATAAATCAACACACTTGTCCACTGAAGTTTTGTAATAATGCTAATTAATATGACGGCCGCTACCTTTTCTTTTGATTTCTAGTTGAACTCCAATAATGCTAAATAGTTTGGTTGAATTTTGACAACAAAAGGAATCTATAACACTCACCTCTAATTCAAACCCTATATATGTAACAATCCTCCTTCGGTAGCCTTTTTCCACATTTGTTCTCGCATTGGCTTGCGTTTTTGGTACTTTTTTATCCTTGATGTTCATTCACTTCTTTCAATTGCTGAAATTCATTTAATTTTTGGTGTAAATCCTCTTCCCTCAATTAACTTAAATTCATATGTTTTCACTATTTGTTGCGTCTACATATGATTTAAACCCACCACTATTGAATCTTTCACTGGCTTCAAACACATTTCAGGTTCGTTTTCCATTCATTGATATATTTTATCGCTATCATGTCATTAGAATTGAGTGTTATTTTTTCTAAATCAATGAATGTAAATTTTTGTTCAATAATTTACATTAGATGTTGGATTTTCACTATAGCCGACTTATAGATTTTAGATACAGTTTAGTTTTGTTCACGGGTTTATCCAGAAATGCTTTAGCTGCTTTATTTATATAGTTTCCTATTTACTTCAGCTTTTCATTCATTGATATTTTTTTATCGTAGACAGAGTGCTAGCTATTTTTCTTAATCGATGAATTTTTGTTTTTGATCAGTTTAATATTAGTATTCACTCATTTAAAGTAGACGCTTGATTTTCACTATAGTGGTCTTATAGATTTTGGGTACAGTTTAGTTTAGTTCCTAAGTACATCTACAAATGCTTTAGCCCTATTTACTTTACCTCTCCATTCATTGATACTTTTTTTTACTGCATTTCTATTTCATCAAGCTTGCGGCCTAACAAATTTTTTAATGGAGAAATTCAAGTTTTCACTCATTTTGTTACTGTATTTTATAGGTAGCAATGGAAATATATCAGCGTCGAATTGTTTGTTACTCAAAAAGGGCCATAAATTCTTTACATTCAGCCTTTTCTTTTTGTAATTTGAATTTACTTCCACTTAAACTTAGAAATGAAGTGGAAGAACCCATAATGCAAAGTCTTATATTTAAACGTACTTGTTTTCCATCCCGAAATAGTTGAGGGCTGGTCATTTTTTAAAAACTATATTTTTATTGTCTGTTTTCTAAAAAGAACATCAATAAGCCACATGGCCTTTCTTTAGCGTTTCAGAATTCAGATTACACTCATCTATCTATTATCCTATATATATTATAGTTTACTGTTATTTTGTTTTACCCTCATTTTGTAAAATTTCCTTTTTAAACTTCTTAGGGTTTTGGATATCTTTGTATGTTTTGAACATGTTATCCTAAAAGTCCAGATCTTCAGGTTTGTCATATAATGCTTGTAATAGAGAGTTATATTCCTTTACTTTGAGTACAATTGTTAGTAATTTCTACCCAATTACACAACGTGTTCTCTTAATTTTGCACAATGTGGTCTCTGCTTACATATATTTAAAAGAAAATATTAGATGGCACATTTATTACAGTTTCTTATATACATGCTATCTATGTCTGAAAATCAATATAGCATTGGAAATCAACCTTAATATTTTTTGGTATTGACTTGGTATCACCAATCTTTATTAATGGATTAGTTCTTTTATATACTACTTAACTTCAAATACATTTTTATTCATTGACATCATACCTATTATTTTAACTCAGATTCTTGTTTTGGATCAAAGTTGCTGTTGAGAATGATGGTGGAAGCGTTGGTGTATTAGGATGCTTAACAATCTAGACTATATTACTTGTACTAAAGATCTGAATTGTAGTACTAAAATGAATGTATGAACCACTATTTTATATGGATTATGAACACTATAATTGAAATATATTTATTTGGTATTACCTTTTCAATATGTATTTTCCGCCCAATTTGATTTTAAATGACTATAGTATTGCATGCAATAATTGTTTTGTTATGGTATGTATATATTCGAGTATTTTGGTAATATGTGAGAAGGTTTTTTTTTGCATCGGTTACCAATAGCCGAAGCAAAAGAAGGGTATTTTGCATCGTTGTTAGAAATAACCGATGCAAAATAGGAGACTTTTTAAAGCCAATTTCCCCAATGTTATACCGATTGACAGTAACAACCGATGCAAAAAAGTCTTGTTGCATCAGTTGTTACTTCCAACTGGTGCAATATAAGGGACTGGTTTTAAGCCAAAGATCTTATGTTGCATCGGTTTTTACTGACAACCGATGCAAAAGATGACTATTTGCATCGGTTTTACAACCGGTGCAAAAAAATTAGTTTATTGCATCGGTTGCATATGCATGGGTTGTAGAACTGATGCAACTGGGGGTGAACAACCAATGCAAATGACCGGTTTTGTAGTAATGGTATCTGGTAGGGCTTTGTAATAAGTGTAAAATTATGTATCATTATATATAAACACTTCTTAATTTGCTGACTAAGTGTAAATGTATAACTTAAAAATTTTCAGCTTATATACAAGGTGCAGTAGCCCAACAAGAGAAGGATGTTTCTCATTGCCAATGCCACTGGAACTCTAAAGTTGCAAAGAATTACCGAGTTACGATGTTTACCATCAGAAAATCTTGGAAGATGCCAAATTGGATGGGCACCAACGTATGGGATGCTTGGGTCGCATGGTGGAATAACATAACCTTAATTTGTTCTGCAGAGAATACATAATTTATATCGGTAAAATATAATCTAAATTCTTAATTTGCAAGCGCAGTCAGATAAGAAATCGGTAAACAGGCAAAAAAATTCAGTCATACACTGTGGTGGCTCGAAATCATTTCAGCATCATCGCACGGACCTGGTAAATTGATTAATTGTAATTACGAATAGTTATTACATTTTTTATATAATTTTGTATGAACAACAATAACATACATTAATTGACGCAGAAAAAAGCGTGTGGGGCTTCTATCTCGTATATGGACGTATTTGCACATACCCATATTGTTGGGCAGACCGACGATGATGGATCATATTTTAAGTAATAAGTTATTAATAGTAATCATTTTAATTAATTAGTTATAAAATATTATAATAATGTCATGTAATATATAATTGTATTTAATTTTTCTTCGCAGGAAAGATTTATGCGAGCATGTGCGTAGATCCTTGAGCATTCGAGATGGTAGTAATTGACCACTGTTGAGGAGGACATTATCTTCGACTCTATCATGGACCCTGTTATCCCGCTTTTTGGCAAAGCCGCGATACCAAAATATCGATCAGACACGGAGAACAGTTCGTCTCAAAGACCGGTCATACTTCGTTTCGTCATGGATATCATTGAATTTTATCCTAGTCCAGATTGAGCTACAATTGATAGGACACGGCAAGAAAGACCATAGGAGTCAGCATTTCAAATTTCAAGTCAATCCGAGTTCATATGCTCGAGTAATGGCCGATTCAATTTGAAGGGAAAGACCAGGTTTCGAAACCATCACCAAACAGTATTTCGAAACCATCACCTTCGAATCGGTTGAACTCGAAACCATCAGGGTGCCTCGGCTTTGACTCCACCACCTTCGACTCCCTCGCCTTTGAATCCATCTTATTCGAAACCATCGTGTTCGAATCGATGTGCATCGTATCCATAGAGAAGTGACACGGTTCACATCCGTCAGCGGAACATAAGTTCGAACCCATTACAGAAGCAATGCTTCGAACCCATCACTATGGCTTCGTTCGAACCCATCCTGTATGGCTCCATTCGAACCCATGGGGTCAACCAACCATGATGAAGTGTCTTCCATCGGTTCGAATGCGCCGAGATCTATGGATTCGAAGCGGTCAACTCGGAGTGAAGACCGGATCGATTCGAAGTTTGCGCTCCACGTCACCACGAAGACACGTGCCATGATGGATTCGAGACCATCGATTCGAAGCCTTGGTTTCGAACCAAACAGCCGAGCAATAAACCCAATTTCGAATCCATCATATCTCTCGATCTACTGATCCAAATGGCATGAAATTTTCACAAAAGCTTGCATACATGTTGAAGAATGTCCACGCCAAATTTCACCCCGATTGGATGAATTCTTGATCGGTTCGAATGGAGTTCGAACCGATGCCAAAGTGGGCCCAAACTTCCTTAGACCATGCGTGTGGGTCCCCTCACGTGCCAGAAGTGGTCTCCCGAGTTTTCAGCGAAATATCAGCAGCCCGAGCCTATAAATAGAGCCCAGGGCCAACAGAAAAGGGATCTTCGGACTGGGAAGCGCCCGGACTCTGCCAGATCGAGATCTCCTCCATCCTACATCATAATTTTACTGTTGATTTCGAATTTACAATTGTAATTTGCTGTTGAGTGCTGCAACAACTTGTAATCATCGAAAGAAAGTCAATAGAAGTATAAAAACTTCACAGTGGACGTAGGCAACACGCCGAACCACTATAAATCGATTGTCTACGCATTTTCTTTACTGTTGATTGGAGTTTTTGTTAGATAATATCTGTTTTGAATTTGCATTCTCGACTATTACCTCTTCAACGACTCTCGAAGAGTGTTGTGCCCAATTTTGACGCAAACAGACCCGACATAGAGAAATAGACGCTATGGCAACGATAATCATTTGGTAATTTATAAAAATTAACTAAGTTGTAAAAATTGCTTAATTTTTGTAAAAGATACGTAATAACTTAAACATATTTTGACTTGTTTCATAGGCTTGGGCTTTACAAAAGTCCTATCAAAAGGCTCAAGATAATGTAGAGATCAATGAGCTTAAATTGCTTATTGAATTGCTATAGAGCAGGACCTCCTCTAAGTAGTGCAAATGGAGCAACTAAACCAATATTTGGCCGAGTATATTGAGCATCATGGAGCATTCCCTTCGTCTGGTGGTTTTAGGAGCCGATGACGAGTCATGAGGTATGTTTTGTAGCTTTTGTTTTTGAAACTTATGTATATATACAATGAGAGATGGCGAGATTGATTTGGTGACAGTGGTGTTTGATGTTGATTTGTGGGGTTTATTTAAGGGGTTCGATGTTAATTTGTGTGGTTTATTTGCGGGGTTTGATGTTGGACGTATATATTGTACGTTGATGTTGGATCTAGATGTTGCACATGGGTGATTATTGACGGTTTGTTTTGTGTTGATCGGAAGTGTTTGAGTTTGAGATGGTAATGTTTAAGTTTTATATTATTATTGACATTGATATTAGTATTCACTTATATATCTGATATATATACTGATTATGATGTGTTTCGATATATATATATATATATATATATATATATATATATATATATTGATATTGATGTGCTGTTGGGATGTTAAAATTATTTTATCCAGATTTTCGATGGCTACCGACGGCTTATATGTCGAAATATTCCAACGATTTGCAATAGCTCCCGACGTTTAACCGGTCGAAAATTCTCACAGCTTCCAATGGTTTTTTGGCGTGTTTTTAAGCTACGTGGACGTTAGCACCATCGGAAAAAACTACCATCGAACAAGTCTTCGAAGGCCATCGTAAAGCCATCGTCGATTCCGTTGGAAATGGATGAAATCCATGTTCTGTATTCTGATGAGATTTCCGACGGCTCGCAAAGGCGGCCGATGGTTTTGTGCCATCAAAAATCCATGTAAATCTTATAGTGAAAGAAAGACTAATGGATTTGTGACCTTCAGCCTGTCTACGCTGCCTACTTCTTGGTCTTTGTATCTTATAGTGTTGTATTTCATGATCAGATGTCATATCTGAAATGTTCGATTTCATTCTAAATTATTGTCAACCTCATCACTGGTAGGTCCTTTAATTAAGCTTAGAGCGTTTCTTTGCAATTTAATTTCTATACTGTAACAACCCGCATATTTTACGATTGTGTATTTAAATATTTTATTTAATTATAGCGTCGTTAGTCGGATTATAGTCCGAAAAGCTATTTTTTTGGCAAATAGTCAAATTAGGACTCGAGACCACTTCCATTGAGTTCAAAAAGACGTTTGCAACATTTTTGAGTATAAACATCGATATGTTTGGAGTTAGCTAGAATTTCGGCCTTTTCATTTAGGGCTTTGGGTTTCAGCCCATTAACCCCAACTTAAGACTTTAGCACCACCCCTACCCCTTTTCATCCATTTCATTTCTATTTCCTAACACTTCAAGCTTTGGAACAATAGGGGAAGAGATTAGAAATAAAATTCCCAAGCCTTAACTTTTTTGCAAATTCAAGTTTTAGCTCCAAAAACCAAAGAGAAGCTTAGGTAAGCATCTCCTTCTTCTTCTCCATCTCAATCTCTCACCAATTTCAAAAATTCCCTATAACCTAATTTGGGAAACTTTGGCTTATGATCTTAGATTGGAGCTTTTAGAGTTGGGATTGAAGAGTGGTTGATTCTCCTTTGTTTTCAAGCTTCTCCTTCCTTGTTTTTGTGTAAGAGGTGAGATTTTCACATCCATGTCTGTAACTATCATTATTGTTAGGTATGAATTCCTAACATCTATTCATGTTCATTTTCTTTTTGATTTAAATTGATTTGGTGAACATTTCAATTTTTGGTGTTTTGAAGTCAAAAACTTTAAAATCCCTAGCTTTGATGTATGAATATGCTTTTGGTGGTGTATCGAAGAGCCTATAGGTCTGGGTTGCCGATTGGCATAAAACCCCAGCGCCCATTGCTTGTCCGTACGCAAATTGTTGAGAGTTTTCCCTTTACTGTGATAGGCTGGAAATACTGGAAAACAGGTTCCAGTCAACTGGCTCTCCGAGTCCAGTCGACTAACCTGGAACCCGAGAGTTTTCCAAGCATTGGGCCAGTCGACTGAACTCAGTGTCCAGTCGACTGACCTGCTTGCTTCAGCCCAACTTGCCTATTTTGCTTGAGATTCCAATTTTTATCGATTCGAGTTGATCTGATTTGTTGTTATCATTTATTATTGACTTTGATGACTTCTTTTTCGGGATTTTTGAGAATATCCATTTGATGGATTCGAAATCGATTTTTATGGATTTGATTCACGTCTTCATATGTGAATTTTTGGCGATTGATTGTTTCTACAATCATTTCTATGACTTGTCACTTTTAAATACAAAGGTTTCTATACTAGTAGTAAATATTCAAACTCTTTCTCAAAGATGATTTCAACTCTATTTTTAATTCAAAGCTTGTTTATAAAACCCTTTACCAATCTATTAGTATACATAAAACTTTACCTCGTTTGTGTTTACTTCGTCGGTTAATTTTTGGACTTGTTCGACTGAAACTCTTGTGACAATTTATGAGTGGAGATCTACAATTTGTTCGTGAATATTTAAGTTAAGCCAGTGATTATGGGACATGGAGCTAAACTCATTTATTTACTAGCTTACTGTAATTCACACTTTTTATTGATCATTGATGATCATTTTGTGATTAGACTTGCGATATGCGATGTCTCTTTGTCTACGCAAGGGACTATACCTCATTTTATTGAGTTTCATCTCATTTCATTTATAGGCTAACGACCTATGCATTCTTTGGAGTTTCGACTCATTCTTTTAGGCTAGCGACCCATAGAGTTCGGTTCATCGGACGTACCGTTGTACTACGTCGTTGTTCCGGCTTATTAGGTTCATCAGGCGTACCGTCGTACTACATCGTTGTTTCGAATTATTCGAGTTTCAGGTTCCTCAGGCGTACCGTTATACTACGTTGTTGCACCGGCTCTATGGTTAGCGACCATGGGACAGCGTCCCGTTTGTGATGCACGTGTTGGAGAGTTTTCATGCTCCCATTTATGACAGGCCTCCCCCTTTTTGTGATTTCTAGATTTCTAATTGATGATTTCTAAAATTTGTATTTCACCAATTTTTATGATTGCCATTGATATGTTATCCAATATTTATGGTTTGGTGAATATGGTAAAGAACGTGACATTCTTTTTGATGTTATGAGATTTTTAAGATATTGTATGATTTTTGTTGTTGTTAAATGTATACTTTTCAAAGTATGGCATTATTGTTCTCATACGTTCGTCATATCTCTTATTCTATCTCATTTTATCTGATATTTATAGCTAGACTGATCCGTTTATTATGTTCTTATTAAATAATACTCAGGTCAGACCGAGATGTTACAGGTGCTTTTGCTTGACTCCTTATTAGGGATCATCACCTGACTTTTGTCTAACTACATTAAATTGGTAGTTTTTGTTGTTATACATTTGAGATAGAGACTTCCTGATGTATACATATTATTTTGTCTAGCACTTGTATCTATTCTTTTGTGATATTATGGATCTTGTTTGACCACTACTTTTATGTACACTTCTATATGTTATATTCATATCTATTTCCGCCTTTGTGATATGGATATCAGTGACTAATTTATGGTATGTTTATTTCTATATTTGTTTCCAAAGACCACATAACCACTGTGTAGTAGCTTTGAGTTTGAATCGGCATGTCAGATTTCCTCTTGAAATGAAATGCATGTTATACTATTCAACATATCGGTGCTTGCACAAAGTAATTACACGGATGGTCACTCCTCAACAGCCTTATTCTTCATGCTAGTTGACGACATTACTCCGTAATGTCCTTGGCTTGCGTGAGTATAGAGGTGGGGCATCACATTTTGGTATCAGAGCCAAACTTTGGAACAATGTGGAATAATTTAGCAAGGATCATTGTCCTAAGTCTTTCTTAGGAGTCGTGCCTTAGGATTTTTATTCGATTCATTGGACCCGTTCTATCCTATTTTCCTTGTGATGCCTTATTTTATCAATCATGATTGTTTGATATTCATTCTGAGAATAACGTTTTTATTTTTCTTTCTTTCTTTCTTAAAGAAGAGAAATGGTTAGACTAGGCCGTCCTAATGCCGGTCAATCAAGTGATACTCCTCAGGATGGATTATTTATGTCAGCTCAACAACTTCTTGATCTTTTAAAGAATGCTCAAGCTGTCGGACTAATTCCAGAGCCTATTCACCCAAAATCCGGATTCACATGCTTGTGCATTGATTAAAACAACTTGGGTGGGAAGATATTCAAGTGTTCCGAAAGCGTTATTGAAGTCGAAGCTTGGCTTAGAACATGCGATCACATCTTTACTCGCATGAATCTTATTGATCTTCATCGAGTCCAAGTGGCTTCTAGTACGCTCCAAGAAAGAGCATTAGATTGGTATGAGCTTGTGACTTCTGAAATTATTGACGCAGATCTTACTTGGGAGCAATTCCGAGAATGATTCGAATTAAAATTTGTGCCGAAAGCTGAAAAAGTAACTTTTGCCCGGCGTTTCATGGACCTTGTTCAAGGTGAATCTTCTATGACGGACTACGTCGCATCTTTCGAATCTCTTTCTAAATACAGGGTTGAATATATAAATACCCCATTGAAGAAAAATCAGAGGTTTGTCTATGGCTTGAATAAGAATCTCAAAAAGCCATTACTTCTGAAATCAGAAGTTGCTTTTGATCAGCTTATTGATATCGCTCTTCGACTTGAAGAGGTAGATAAGGAGAGTGATGTTGAAGTTATGGGTACCAAACCGAGCTTCAACAACAACAAGAAAAGGCCTATTAAATTCAAAGGCCCAAATCCCAACAAGAAAGGGAAGCAAGCAGCTCGGTAGCAAAGACTCCTACCCCTATTAGTGGGAAATGCTACAATTGTGGTTCTAAGGACCATGATGCTAATAGATGTCTGAAACCTCTCTTTTGTCGCTTTTGCAAAAGTTCGGGTCATCTTATATCTTCATGTCCCAAATATCAAAGCAAGAAGGAGGTAAAGCTAAGTGTTGTGCAAGCCCCAAGTAACACTTCTCGCGGTCAAAGTATTTCTCATCCTATCCTTGATGGCATTATTATGTTTCGTGATCAACCTATTCGAGTTCTTTTTGATACGGGCGAATCCCGTTCTTTTATATCAAAAGAACTTGTTGATACTTTTTCTTTAAGTGTTATGGCTTTAATGACTTCTTTGAGAATTGTGAATCCCGTTGGTGGATCCGCAACACTTAGTTTGCTCTGTAAGGATGTCGAGATTATTTTATGTGATTTTTCTTTCCGAGCCGATTTGCATGTCATGCGTTACTTAGGCTTTGGAATGATTTTGGGAATGGATTGGCTTAATCGTTTTAAAGCCTATATCCTGTGTCTTGAGTGGACTATTCATCTTCGACATCCTCAATCTATTAAGCAAATTTCTGTTGTTCTTAAAGATTCGGATTCCAACTTGGCAGCATCTTTATATTCTTTAAATCCCCACGATGACGATAATGATGATGATGAAGATGCCATTTCTCTCATTCACGTTGTTCGGGAATTTCCCGATATATTTGAGCCCATTTTAGGATTACCCCCTAGTCGAGCCATGGAGTTCAGAATTAGTCTAATTCCTGAAGCTTTACCTATTACTCATCCTCCTTATCGTATGTCCAATAAAGAAAATGAGGAGATGCGTAAACAATTATCCGAATTGGAAGAGAAGCAATTTATTCGTTCTAGTTCCTCTCCTTAGGGAGCTTCTGCTATTTTTGTAAAGAAATCCGATGGTACACTTAGGCTTTGCGTTGACTACCACAAGATTAATGATCTTATTATCAAGAATAAATATCCTATACCTCGGATTGATGATTTATTCGATCAACTTAGCGGTGCTAGAATCTTTTAACAGTTAGACTAAGCAACCAGTTTTCATCAGCTTCGTATTGTAGAGGATAACATTCCTTTGACATCATTCCGTACTCGTTATGGATCTTACGAATGGCTTGTTATGCCATTTGGTTTAACGAATGCTCCGGCTTATTTCGTTGACCTTATGAATCAAGTTTTCAAAGACTTCCTCGATCGATTTGTTCTCATCCTTATAGATGATATTCTTGTTTATTCTAAAACCGAGGAATAGCATGAAAAACATCTTCGGATTGTGTTGAAAACTCTTAGGAGAAATCAATTGAAATAAAAAAATTCTAAGTGCCACTTGTGGCAATCTCGTGTGAAATTTCTTGGTCAAATCATTTCTGAATCCAGAATTTCCATGGATCCATCAAAGACTGACGCTATTCAAGATTGGAAGAGACTGGAGATTGTGACAGAAATTCGTAGCTTGATTGGATTGGCCTGTTATTACCGTCGGTTCATAAAAGACTTTTCTAAAATTGCCATGTCTCTTACTAGCTGACAAAGAAAGGAGTTAGATATATTTGGTCGGACAAATGTGAAGCTTCTTTTTAGAAATTAAAAGAACTCCTTTCCGATGCTCCTATTCTTGTGATTCCCGAGGGAAACCAAGATTTTATTGTTTATACCGATGCTAGTCGTGTTGGTTTGGGAGCCGTTCTTATGCAAAGGGATCGTGTTATTGCTTATGCTTCTAGGTAATTAAAACCGGCCGAGACTAGATATGCCTCTCATGATTTAGAGCTCGCGGCTATTGTTTTCGCCCTTAGAATTTGGCGCCATTATCATTTGGGACAAAAATTTGTTCTCTACACCGATCATAAATATTTGAAGCATTTATTTTCCGAAAAGGAACTTAATTTGCGTCAACAACATTGGCTCGAGTTCCTTGCATCTTATGATCTTGATATTCTTTATACTCCTGGAAGGGAAATCGTTTTGTCGATGCCCTTACTCGTAAGCAACAATCAGTTGTTTCCATGATAATATCCGAACGGAATGATCTCGAGACTTTATCCACTTGTGAGATTCGAGATCGTGAATCCGATTTATGTGCATCTCTCGTTTTATGTAGCCTTGAGGCTCATCCCTCTCTTTTAGATCGCATTCTTGAAGCTCAAAAGCTAGATCCTGAATTGGCTTTTCTTAGCCAAAGTTGTAGGAATAAAGTTGATATTGAAGGTTTGAAAGATTTTGATATTGATGCTCGTGGCGGTATTCAAAAATTTGGTAGACTTATCGTGCCAAATAATGATAATCTTCATAGAGATATTTTAGAGGATTCTCACCGTTCTAAATTTACCATTCATCCTGGTAATAGTAAAATGTACGCGGATATGAAGCGACTTTATTATTGGGATAGAATGAAATTCGATATTGCTAATTTTGTTAAGCGTTGCATGACTTGCCAATTCGTTAAGGCCGAGCATCAAAGGCCCGGTGGGTTATTGCAACCTTTGGACATTCCAATTTGGAAATGAGATCAACTTTTCATGGATTTTATTGATGGCCTTCCCCGTTCTCGTTCGGGTCATGATAGCCTATGGGTGATAGTTGACCGACTAACAAAATCTGCCCATTTTATTCTCGTTCGGTCCAATCGGACCGTACCTCTTTTGGCCAAACTATATGTTAAAGAAATTGTTAAATTACATGGAGTTCCTAATTCTATTATTAGCGATCGTGATCCATTGTTTACTAGTGGATTTTGGAAGAGTCTTCAAAAAGCTTTAGGAACGAAGCTTAATTTTAGCATCGCTTATCACCCTCAGTCCGATGGACAAATCGAGCATGTTAATCAAACTCTTGAAGATCTTCTTCGTGCATGTGTTCTTGATTTTGGTGGATGTTGGGAAGATCATATTTCTCTTATTGAGTTTTACTAAAATAATAGCTTCCAATCTAGTATTGGTATGGCACCCTTCGAGGAACTCTATGGAAGGTCAAGCCGATCTCATTCTTGTTGGCTTGAGGCCGGTGAGAAGCTAGTTTTAGGTCCTGATTTTATTCATGATTCCACAGAAAAGATTGATCTTATTCGCTATAGGATGAAAGAAGCTCAAAGTAGGCAAAAACCCTATGCCGATAACCGAAGAAGGAAACTAGAATTTTCTGTGGGAGATTTGGTGTTTAATCGTGTTTCACCTATGAAGGGTGTTGTGCGTTTCAGTCGATCGAGAAAATTAGCATCCCGATATATTGGTCCATTTTCCATCACTGAACGCATTGGTTCCGTGGCTTATCGCCTTTTATTACCCGCTTATTTTTCCGCCATTCATGACGTATTTCACGTCTCTCAACTACGAAAATGCCTTCGAGATTCCGATTCTATTCTTGAGTCCGGTGTTGTTGAAGAAATTAAAGTTTTGCCTAATTTTACTTATGAGCAGCATGCTATTCGTATCATTGCATCGGAGGTTAAACGCCTTCGAAATAAAGATGTCCCTCTTGTGAAAGTTCAATGGTCCTTAAATCCTAAGGATTGCTCTTGGGAATCTAGAGAATTCATCGAGCAAACACATCCGGACTTACTTTCTCGTGCTTTTTGAGGTGAACTTTTTATTTCAAATTTCTTTTGTATTGATATGCTTTTATGGTTGTTACTTTTTATATTCTTCTTAAATATTGCGAGGACGCAATTTCTTTAAGGAGGGGAGTCTGTAACGACCCACATATTTTACAATTTCGTATTTAAATATTTTATTTAAATATAGCGTCGTTAATCGGATAATAGTCCAAAAAGCTATTTTTTTGGCAAACAGTCAAATTAGGACTCGAGGCCTCTTCCATTCAGTTCAAAATGACCTTTGCGACCTTTTTGGGTATAAACATCGATATGTTTGGAGTTAGCTAGAATCTCGACCTTTTCACTTAAGGCTTTGGGTTTGGGTATCAGCCCATTAACCCCAACTTAAGACTCTAGCTCCACCCCTACTCCTCTTCATCCATTTAATTTCTATTTCCTAATACTTCAAGCTTAGGAACAATGGGGAAGAGATTGGAAATTAAAATTCCCAAGCCCTAGCTTCTTTGCAAATTCAAGTTTTAGCTCAAAAAATCAAAGAGAAGCTTAGGTAAGCATCTCCTTCTTCTTCTCCATCTCAATCTTTCTCCAATTTCAGAAATTCCCTATAACCTAATTTGGGAAAATTTGGCTTATTATCTTAGATTGGAGCTTTTAGAGTTGGGAATGAAGAGTGGTTGGTCCACCTTTGTTTTCAAGCTTCTCCTTCCTTGTTTTTGTGTAAAAGATGAGATTTTTTATCTCACATCCATGTCTATAACTATCATTATTGTTAGGTATGAATTCCTAACATCTATTGACGTTCATTTTCTTTTGATTTAAATTGATTTGGTGAACATTTAAATTTTTGGTGTTTTGAAGTCAAAAACTTTAAAAATCCTAGCTTTGATGTGTGAACATGCTTTTGGTGGAGTATCGAAGAGCCTATAGGGTTGGGTTGTCGATTGGTATAAACCGGCAACGCCCATTGCTCGTTTGTTCGCAAATTGTTGAGAGTTTGCCCTTCATTATGATAGGCTGGAAATACTGCGACAGAGGGTCTGGTCGACTGGCTCTCCGAGTCCAGTCGACTGACTTGGAACCCGAGAGCTTTCCAAGCATTGGGCCAGTCGACCAAACGCAGTGTCCAGTCGACTGGCCTGCTTGCTTCAGCCCAACTTGCCTATTTTGCTTGAGATTCCAATTTTTATTGATTCGAATGGATCTGATTTGTTGTTATCATTTATTATTGACTTTGATGACTTCTTTTTCGGGATTTTTGAGAATATCGATTTTGATGGATTCAGAATCGATTTCTATGGATTTGATTCACGTCTTGGTATGTGAATTTTTGGCAATTGATTGTTTCTGCAATCATTTCTGTGACTTGTCACTTTTAAATACAAAGGTTTCGATACTAGTAGTAAATATTCAAGCTCTTCCTCAAAGATGATTTCAACTCTATTTTTAATACAAAGCTTGTTTATAAAACCGTTTTCCAACTTATTAGTATACACAAACCTTTACCTCATTCATTTGAGAAATCTAATTGAACGGCTTTGTAAAACTAGTGGTATGAAACGCTTGTGTTTACTTCGTCGGTTAATTTTTGGACTTGTTCGACTGAAACTCTTATGACAATTTATGAGTGGAGATCTAAAATTTGTTCGTGAATATTTAAGTTAAGCCAGTGGTTATGTGACATGAAGCTAAACTCATTTATTTACTAGCTTACTGTAATTCACACTTTTTATTGATCATTGACGATCATTTTGTGATTAGACTTGCGATATGTGATGTCTCTTTATCCACGCAGGGGACTATACCTTATTTTATTGGGTTTCATCTCATTTCTTTTATAGGCTAACGACCTATGCATTCTTTGGAGTTTCGACTTATTCTTGTGGGCTAGCGACCCATGTTCTTTTACGGAGTTCGGTTCATGGACGTACCGTTGTACTACATCGTTGTTCCGGCTTATCAGCTTCATCGGGCGTACCGTTATACTACGTCTTTGTTTCGAATTTTTCGAGTTTCAGGTTCCTCGAGCATACCATTGTACTACGTTGTTGCACTGGCTCTATGATTAGCGACCATGGGATAACGTCCCATTTGTGATACACGTGTTGGAGAGTTTTCACGCTCCCGTTTATGAAAGGCCTCCCCCTTTTTGTGATTTTTGGATTTCTAATTGATGATTTCTAGAATTTGTCTTTCACCAATTTTTATGATTGGCATTGATTGTTAGCCAATATTTGTGGTTTGGTGAATATGGTAAAGAATATGACATTCTTTTTGATGTTACGAGATTTTTGAGATATTCTATGATTTTGGTTGTTGTTAAATGTATACTTTTCATAGTATGGCATTATTGTTCTCATACGTTTTCGTCATATCCCTTATTCTATCTCATTTTATCTGATATTTTTAGCTAGACTGATAAGTTTATTATTTTCTTATTAAATAATACTCGGGTCAGAACGAGATGTTACAGGTGCTTCTGCTTGACTCCTTATCAGGGTTTATCATCTGACTTTTGTCTAACTACATTAGATTGGTATTTTTTGTTTTTATACATTTGAGATAGAGACTCCTTGATGTATACATATTCTTTTGTCTATAGTACTTGTATCCATTCTTTTGTGATATTGTGGATCTTGTTTGACCACTACTCTAATGTAAACTTCTATGTGTTATATTCATATCTATTTCCACCTTTGTGATATGGATATCTATGACCAATTTATGTTATGCTTATTTCTATATTTGTTTCCGATGACCACATAGCCACTGTGAAGTAGCTTTGAGTTTGTATCGGCATGTCGGGTTTCCTCTTGAAATGAAATGCATGTTATACTATCTGACATATTGGTGCTTGCACAAAGTAATTACATGGATGGTTGCTCCTCAACAGACTTATTCTTCGTGCTAGTTGACGGCATTACTCCGTAGTGCCCTTGGCTAGCGTGAGTATAGAGATGAGGCGTCACATATTCCATTTGTAAGACCAGCCAATGCCATCAACCAAGCCCAATTGCCTTCTTTACTGCTCCCATTAAGCCAATAAGAACCAATTTCGTCCTATTGTTGCCAGTAACCACCAACTTAGTATGATGTGGCTGCATCGTGAGCTCCTCTTCGCTTTTGCTTTCACCTCCACAGCCGTATACTTTCATCGATCCTGGCTCTCTCTGGGTCTTTTCGAAAACTTCTACCATATAGAATGTTCTAGAATGTTTGTGTGATGCCTCACCCCGAGACCCACATTAACAAAGAGTATTACTGGATAATACTGTCTGCTAATGCGAAGAATAAGGCTGGTTAGGAGCGACCATCTATAGTCTTGTCTAAAATATCTATTTAGTGCTCCATATTTTCTTTTCTCAAGGGGATCGACATATCCAATAAATGCTTAATACAAAAATACATGTGGCTATAGGATATATCAGAACAAAATACAACTCAAATGCACAACGCATCACAGAACAACAATCAGATATATATATATATATATATATATATATATATATGTATGTATATGTATATATAGATATATACGGATTCATCCCAATACAATACAAATAATACATCATAAGTGGTATGGCGACCATAACATACATACGAGTCAAAACAATATACATATCCGAGTAGCGAAAAAAAGACAATAGAAAAGCTATATCAAAAAGGTGATAGCAAAATGAGACCTTGCGGAAGAATAGGCTATGTCCAAATGTACCTAACCTAAAACACCTCGGTGTGACCCGAGTATATAATACACGGGCCAATCGAGCTAAATATATCAGCTTATATGGATAAGCAATAATAGATGCATAAGGATTATGGTAATGCTCTTCGTAAACATGAAGGTACAATACTGAGTATAAGCATGAGTATAAGTATGGTACGGTTACTTTAAGTGATGATAATGATATCACTTACACAAACATATAATCTCAAAAGAGATAAAAATATATATAAAATGATAAATATTGAAAGCCTCATATCATCGGAATATCACAAATCATCAGTAGTTTTTTAGGGAAAAAATATAACTCCTAAAAAAGTGAAATCCCAAACCCGCCATATCTGCAACTCAAAGAATCTCAAAGAAATCACTAACTCAAAATAGCCATAATGCAATTAAATATAATTCTCTAACATAGGAGAGTATAATCCCAAATAAATTCCAAAAGGCAAATCTCATGTAATAACTCCAATAGGAAAATCTCAATAATAATGCCAAAAGACAAATCTCAAATAACGCTAGTGTAGGTAACTCAAATTTCAAAGATAGAACTCCCAAAAGTTCAAATTCTTGAAAGGTAATCGCCACAAAAATATTGAATGGTTCAAAGGACCTATTCTGAAAAGGGGCGATAAATTAGCGAAAATAGTCAAAGAGATTACCTCAAAAGTGTTTGCACGTGTATGTCGAAGCCTTGCCAAGTACTGTTATCTCAAATGGGTACCTCACTCGAAGGCAACACATCACAATGAAAAATACGCCACAATGGAAAATACAACGCAATGGCAAATACGCTGCAATGGAAAATACGTCGCAATGGGAAACATCTCGAAGACAAATACGCCGCAATGGCAATCACCCGAAGGTCTAGTATTGGCATGCCGCAATAGCAAATGTGTCACAAATTCTCGAATAGGAACCCGAATTGTGTTCACGTGCGTCTCATACTACACGTTCGCACTAAACGGTTTACTATTTACCAGCAAATTTCACACTCAAAGCAGTTAAAAGTTCACCTCATCTCACCAGTAAACTCGACCCGAAGGTCAAAATAATCAAACGGATAAGTCAGGAATTAACCAATAAGATAACTCATGTGTCCCGTACCATGTGTTTTACCAAACCGTTTAATTTTCCTTCTCATTCGCGCGAATAGTGCAAAAATGTGTATCTAATATATAAAATAATTTATGTGAGAAAATAAGTTTTTAAAACCATTTTTTGAAATCACTTTTGAGGAAAATATTTGAAAACTCCCTTATTATAGGGAATGAATAGATTTTGTAGCTTAAAATAATTTAAAAGTATTACATAATAATTATTTTAAATGTCAATTTATATTAAAAATTATTTCAAAATTGTTTGGAAAAATCTATGCTCGAAGTCAAAGAAATCACTCAAAACCGTCATTCAAATTCAATTCAAATTCAATTCCAATTTGTATTTCAAATTCATTAAACTTGGCTAACCTATTGATAGGTATCATAGCCCTCAAAACATTTCATAAATATCACAAAAACATGAAGTAAAGGTCAAAATTTAGACCGAAAAAAGAACATTAAAATACTTGGGCAAAATAATACCCAGGTCTGAAATCTTCTCTAGGTTCAACATCCGGTCATAAAATAGGCGGCCGAACGACCTTTGATCGAACTAAAAATTTGTGTGAAAAAGTAGAAAACTTCATCTTTCAAACAAAAAAGAATCAATGAATTCCGATATAAAAAAAAGTTACGCCGCCTCAAACATGAACACGGACCATGTTTGTAACAGTGTAACAAGAATGTGCCCAGACCTGAAAATCCATTCTAGTTTCAACTTCCAGGCATTAAGTAGAGCACCAAACTATGTCGGATTGAGCTCAAAAATGGTAGTTATATAGTAGAAAACTTTATCTTTCAAACAAAAAAAATCATGCAATTTGGATAAAGCATGAGAAAGTTATGATATCTCAAAGTTGAACCCAGGCAGTGTTTTCACTTTGAAAATCTGGGCATGCTTCGGATCAAATTTCGACAGCATATTTCTATAAGCATATTTCTATAAGCAATATAGTTTGAAATGACCTAAAATTTGGTATAATTATAGTACAAAACATTATATTTAATAAAAAAGAATCATGCAATTTCAATAAGAAATGAAAGAGTTATGCTATCTCAAACATGGACTCAGGCCCTGTTTGTAGCAACTCAGAAAACACAATTTCTACAAGCAAAAATCTGCTTTTGAGTTGATTTTCTACCTCTAATTTGAACATCCAAATGATAATATTTTTCATTCGAAATTTGCAAAAATGAAGTTCAACATGTAAGCTACCACATGCAAGAAATCCGGTAGTATTCCGTTGCCAGAATCAAAAGATAAAAGCATGCAAAGAAGCAACCCAAACTAGATTCACAGAAAAGAAATCTTAAAAAAATGGATTACAAAAGCTCAAACTTTGATTTTTGAAGCTTTGCTTCAGCTAGAAATTGTGAGTTTATCATTCATCTTGCTGTAGAGAAGATAAAGCATGAATTTGCTTGAGAGAGTTGATGTTTTGAATCGAGAACGGCCTCAGTTATTTGTAAAAACTGGTAAACTGGCATGCAAAGAGAGGAAGAAAAAATTACAAACAATTCAATTCAACTCAAGATTTGATGAAATACCCTAGTTTGGAGAAAGTTACCATATCTCTTCTACTTTGTTGATTTACACATGAATTTACAGCAAGAATTTAGAGAAAGATTTGATTTTGCAAGAGGTGCCATAGTTTTGTTTTACTGTAAGTTGTATTTAGAAGAAGGAATGAGTAAAAAATACAACGTATAAGTAATTTTTCTCATCTCATTTCTTCTGCTTTCTTCTAGTTAGTGGGTTTTGGACCCAAGAATTAAAAGAAAATATGTTGGCCTTGGTTAATTAATCGTTGAAGTCAAATGCACACATACGTTACACTATATTATAAAACAAAGTCATTTTTCCTTTCAATTTTCAACCAATTTTTTTTTGTAAATTTGCATACACATGAAATAAATTATTTTGAACTTGATAAAAAGATTTATTTTTTATTTTTAAAACATTATTATTATTGAAATCTCTTATTTTACAAAAATGCACTATTTTCGCAATAAAATGCAAAAGTCTATATTTTTTACTTTTAAAATTTAACAAAAATAATCTTCTCACTTAAAAAATATATTTCAAACCATTTCCAAGCTTAATTTATAGCCAAAAAATATTTTTGTACCAATTTCCATCTTTTTATTTAAAATAGACACATTTAAAAATCAAATATCTCCTTTAAAAATTACTAAAAGTAGCAGTTGGCAATAATTACAAGAATTATTGCATTATCACTAAATAAAAATTATATTTCGCTCATATTCTCATAAATAAACAAAATAAAGTTTCCAAAAATTTATTTTCACATTTTATTTCCATTTTCCATTGTTTATTTCAATCAAACAATTTAAATTTCTAAATTATTTTTAATTCTCAATATTAAATTATAAATGCCATTATAATTTAATATTTACAGGTAATCACTAAAACCAGGGTTGTTACAGATTCCCCCACTTATAAAAATTGTTTCCTCACAATTTCTAGAGAAGAGCTGTATTCAACACTATTTTTTTTCATTAAGCAAAGGATGGTAGATAAGGTTGAGTTTAAAATTCCTCATCCTAAAACAAGATGATAGAAAATCAAAATAAGATTGCTCGATTAATTCTATGGTTTCCCTAGTGCTATTATTGGGATTAGCGGACTATTGATTTTTTTTAAGCAATACTTCATGATTTCGAAGGTGTCCTACCTTCGAAACAAGAACACAGACAGGATGCCACATAAAAGATCAATTGTATGTGATTGATTTCTCAAGAGCTTCTCAAAAAGAGTCAGGATTTAACAAAATTTTATCCTGGTTTCAACCAACTAGATAATTGTTGACATTAATTTCCATATGTCGCTATGGAAAGATCCATAACGATATTATATTGACACAATAGAGGTAAAAAAACTCAATATGAGGTAGGTTGTTTCCTCAATACCACCAACATAAACGATCGCGTAAATGCAAGTCGCTAGAAAATTGTACAAAGGAAAGACAAACTCAAAGAATGAATTTTTGCACCCTTTATTTAACTAAACAAATATTTTCAAGGTTATCAAAATCCATTTTATTTATAATAAAATTCTCAAACTTTAATATTTTGAAAATTTTCAAGACTTCTTACAAAAATTCAATTTATTTTCTAAACTCTTTATTTAAAGTGAATAAAATGTTTTACTCATAAATTCTACTATAATATATTTTAGTTTGAAATATATTCTTTCATACAAAACATCAACCAAATTATATTCACAAAATAGGTAGAATGCACTTAACTAATAAGAAAACAAGTTGTTTCAATTAAAAACCTACGGTAAAGATCTTACATTTCGACCCATCAAAACTCAAAATCTGAGAATACTTATAAAATAAAAGTTATTCTAGTAAGTATAAGTTTTCCAATAATAAGAAGATCATGAAAATCGGGTTCACGGTTTGAAAGCTATGCTAAATTTATTTTCAGCTTAAATCTTAGAAAATCTCTTATAGGACAGAAATGACCGTCTACTTTCAAACCCATTTTAGACTCAATAAAAAGCAAAATCTTTTAAAATCTAAAAAGAAAATTTATAGCTTACTAAAATATATTTCATTTATAGAAAGATTGAATTCATTTGGAGTTACAAATATCAAGTTATCGCTGTTTTAGTACAACACTTTTCCAAATAAAATTTCAGTTTTTAAGTCAATTTAAAATTTGAAAATTTCCCAAACCATTTTTATCTCGAACTACATTTTCAAACAATTTTTTTTTTGCCATATCATTTATTAAATGATCTTGTTTTTCCCTAAAAAGCCAGGACATAAAAATTATGATCAACTTTATGTAATCATCAAAAACAATTCATTAAGTGGAAATATTTTCATTACTTTTCAAAATCTGGCTCTAAAACAATTAACTATGAAAACTCATTTTGAAAGAGATAACTAATCTCTTTTATTATCAAGAGATGATTATTGATTATCCACCAAATAAATTTTTGGGTTATATATATATGTATGTGTATAAAGTTTAAAATTATTCTCACAATTTAAAATGATCATACTACATGAATTCTTCATTTATCAAAAAAATCCAGATTCGCATTCCCATTTGTCACAAAAATTAAATTTCCTTCTAACTATCAACATAAAACTTATTAAAGCTGATAATTAATTAAAACTTGTTTTCAAAAGAATTTTGAAATTTCAAACCCATAATTTTTAATACCATTTAAGTTTAAAACAGAACTAGCTCAACAAATTTATACTAAGTGTTCTAAAATAACACTTCTTTATTTTCTCTTAAGATAGAGTTTAATATCTATCCTCCACTATTACTCAAATAACTACGTGACAAAACAAATTTTATAGTCATCATTAATAACCTGTACTAAACTATTCAATTAGTATTTTAATTTTTCAAACCAAAGTATTCTTTTACCATAATTACATCATTTCATTAATAGAAGCATCAAACGATATTTTCTTCTAATTAAGATATTCCCTTAATTATAATTATTCACTTTTACTTACCAAAGTTACCATATTTAATTTCTAAAATTTTAAATAATATAAGGGTATTGCCTCGCCATTGGTTTATAGTGAATGATCACATCTACTGGCTGCAGAGTTGATCAAATGATCAAAACTGCCTCACCACTCATCCAACATTCACTATGATTCAATGTTTTCGTTAAACATTTAAAATAAAAATTAATACTCCACAATATTAATTATTTTCAAACTTTACTTATTAAAACTCATTTTATCTTATCTGACCATCTCATTATGGTGTTTAGGAAATTCCTATTGATAACGTTGGCCAAACGCATCAACAATAATTCTCAAAAACTAGACGGAAAACCCAACACAAAAATTCATTTTTTTAAAAAAGAAATAACTCATATATAATACTCAAAATATTCTTTGTTTTTACCCAAAAAATCCATTTTCTCTTAGAAACATATGTTCAATTTTTGAAAAATTTGAAAACACAATTTATTCTAAAAATCAAGGAACACAAATAGAGCTTATCAAGATATTCCTAGAATACTCGATCCTCAAGATTGATGGAATAGATTGGAGTGTTCATTATTTCGAACAATATAATGAACCACTCACAAGAATCGTAACGAGTGCGGAATGCGGTAAGAGTAACGCTGTAACAACCCGGATTTTTAAACGGCTAATTTACAATATTTAAATTGGATTTAAATATTTAATTTGAACTTTAATTTGATTTTAATATGAAAAGTTTGGTTTTATATGATAGAATGGATTCAGAATTTAACAATCTATAGAATAAATTAATTATTAAATTAATAATTGGATATTGGGTAAAATTTAAAATCTGGAGTTGTAAGCTTGTTAAAAATATTTCAACGGCTTATAAACTTTATATTTATAACACTGGATGTAACAGATGGATTAAAATTAAATTTAACAGCCATTTGTCCAATTTTAAATTTACATCGTGTGAATTGACATTTAAAAATAGCCTTCCGAGGCAAAGTCTCGGATTTCGATGAAACCAGTTCCATTGGATCCGTAATATTGAATTATTGTCGGATTTCAATTTTCGTAATTTTCGGAGCTACCGTGTGACCGTACGAGATAGAAACGCCTAGACAATAATTAATCGTTTTAATTTAAATATCTTACATCTTTTCACCAGCCGAAATCTTTTCCATTAGCTACTTTCCGTTCCATCAAACACTGTGGCCTTTTGTCTTCAACACGCTACCCTCACTTTTAAAAAAATCACGTCTCTTTTCCTTTCTTTTTATTCCTTCAAATCGAAAGCCAGAGAAAAGAAAAACTCTAGTATTCATTTTTACCTTCTTCCCAGTATCCTCTAAGCCAAAATCAAATCGCCTTGCTCGAAATAAATGGTGACTACCTTAATCGAAATCTTAGATGGAATCGATAATGGTCGCGACTTCCATCCCTTATTTCCCAAATCGATCGAAACCCTTCGTAAAAAAAAGGACACGCGTTGATTTTTTTTCCAGTGGCTCGCGAGTGGATGGCCGCGATTGTGAAATCGCGCGCGACATCACATTCATGTTCGACCTGAGGGGTTGTTCGCGTGGAGGCTGGGAATCGCGAGAGGTCGAGGAGTAGGTCGCGAGGCATAGGAATGAATCGTCAAAGTCAAAGGCTAGAGTTCCCTACGGTTTGGATCTCGACATGAGGTATATGGACTATCAATTTGTTTTCGAAAATTAAAATCTAATATATATGTGTATATAGTTAATAGAGAAAAGATATCTGTATACATATATTTAGAAATTTTAAATCTAGATCTGTTTTATTTTACAAACGTATATGTATAAAAAAAATTATAGTAATTTTAAAAAAAATTATTATCTTTACTGTTAAATAAGTTTTAGATCTTAAAAATTTATTCTTGTTTAAGTTAAAAATAATCTACTTAGGTGATTAATTTGTTAATTTACTTATTTAATTATTTGTTGAAATAAATCGTGAGTTAAATTAAATTATTAAAGTTAGAGAATAAATTTAAACAGAAATTAATTGTTGATCTGTTCAAATATTAATAAAATCCATGCAATTGTTATTCAAGGTCAAAAATATGGAAAAGAGTCGAGATTGGGAAGGATTGCAACTTAAAAGCAAAGGTGAGATTTTCTCACTCATTTGGATGCCATAAATTTAATTTAAATGTTAAATTTAAATCATTGGATGTGTTTGGATGATTTATAATAGTTTATTCACCGAATGATATTATAAACCCATATACTGTAATATCCACTGGAAGTGGAATTGATATTTTATTTTGTGCTAACATTTGTGGATGCAGGGAAAACAGGTTGGACGGATCCAACAGGATTCCTCAAATATTTACTTATCATATATATATATATATATATATATATATATATATATATATGCTGATATGTGATAGGGTGATGAATTGATATGGGCTTATATAAATTGAATTATTAACCTTTTAATAACATGTAAGTGAAATTTGGAGTTCTTAAATTCTATCAATAATTTTTAATTAATGAAATTGAAATGGAACTTGAATAGAAATAATTATAATGGATTTGGATTTACTTCTATTTGAAAAAAAAAAAAATAGGGAAGATAAAAGTTTATTGATACTTAATTGGTTAAAGTTAAGTTTTGGACAATTTAACTTATATATTAATAACTAAGGTATAAAAGAAAAATTCTAATTAAGGGAATAAAATGAAAATTTATTAAGAGATAAAAAGGGAATTCTATTATGGAATAAAAAGGAATTTTATTAAGGAATGAATTGCTAAGGAATGATATGAAATTTTATTGAAAAATAAAATTATAAAAGATGAAAATTTTGAATAAAATTATTTTATAAATAAAATGGAATACTCAGGAGAGTTTATCAAATTTATAAACGGGGTTTATAAATGGAAAGGAAGAAACCAGTAAATATAGGAAGAGATAAGTCAAGGAGAAATCTCTTATTGAATTATAAATTTGTTTGAAACAGTAGAATATTTCCGAAAGTAAGAAGAGTGAATTTGGAAAAGAGGCATTTATAGACGAATATTGGGTTTTCCTAAAATTATAAACTTATTTGAAAAAGGGAAATTTTAAATTACTATACTATATAAATTTTTATGAACTATCATTTAGATTTTGTATATTTCAAGTTTTGTTATTTTGAAGACTTGGCAATTATTTATTAATAAACTCTAATTTTCTAAAACCAGTTTTGAATTTTTCGTAAATTGGATATTGACTTTAATATTACTTTAGAACCATAATTTGTATAAAACCGTACTTCTTATTTTATAAATATAGATGTTTTCAAACTGTTTTTAAAACCCAAATAAAATCTTCTTGTGTTGGTAAGCAAATTAATTTAAATGAGATAAGATTTAGGAGAAGTCTTATTAAGTGGAGAAATTGAGTTTGAAAATTTATAAGCAGAAGTGCAAATTGATTTTTGAGGAATGAATGAGAAAATAAAGGATAGTTTCAAAGGATAAATCAAAATGTGGTTGAGTATAAGAAATCAGTTAAATGATTTCATGGAAATAAAAGGACTTTGAAATTTATTTCAAATGGGTTAGAAAGGAAATAATATATGAATGATATTTGAGATAAATAATTTAAGGAAATTATTTAATGGTTGCTTGTGAATGATTAATTGATAGTTAAATCACCGACTATCAATATTGGACAATGCGCTGATCGTTTCGAAGAGTCCGGGATCGGATTTAATTATCCAAAAACCACTTCAATCCGGTTTGAACGATTACGAATGAAGACCGCGAAGAGTTGAAGACGGTGATTCCGTTTGTCCAGACCCAGGGCAACTTGTATGGATTGAATGCTTTCAGAACATCGTCGGGAGGACAATGAGCATTCTAAGTGGGACTCGTTCTGAAAAGGTAACGCTTAGCCTCAAGCCTCATCAACCGGGAATGGCTAAAACAGGGGAGGTGCAGCAAGACTTCGTGGGTAGCCCCCACTGCAGAGTAAGGTTTCCCCTGTCTAGATGTCCCTTTTATTTCGGCTTAGTGGGTGGTTGGTCGCGCCAACCACGGGGTGATCTTGCTTGGGACTGTCTAGTAAGGGATGGTTCTGTCCTTGTGTTGCGGGGAGTTAGGGTGGCTCCTCAGTACTCTGATCTAGACCAGGTACTCTGACGGGCAGTACCCCGGTAGCCCTGCCATTGTATGGAATCCAATCTCCAATAAGCGCCTGTATGGTTTTGATTGTGCCCAACTATTGCTGAAACGTGAGATGCAAGCATTTCAGCTAGATTCTATTTTACTTTCTATAGACACTATTATAATATCAGACGAATTTAATAAAAATGTTCTAGCTATCGTAAGGTAAATACCCGACATGTTTATTCGTGGCGTGGTCTTACGAGATGCTTTTGTTTTTCAAAGGATTTTTTAAAATATAATAATCCAATTGAGTGTGATTTCTCACGCTGGTTTCCCAGACTGACTCGGGTGTTGTTTTATATGATGCTCGGGGCAGACCGAGTTAAACAGGATCAGGATAAAAGCTAAGGAGCTCAGGAGACGAGCTGGAAGACAGAGCGTATTTCCGGATTTGTCTATTATTTCCACTGTGTATGGACATGTATGATTTATTGATGTACTCTGATGATGGTATGTATATATATATATATATATATGTATAACGGTACAGATTTCTTGTATTTAAAACTGTATTCTATATATTATATTTTGTTCCGCTGCGATTGTGAGATTCTGGTGTTGTTTTTATTTCTTCTTCTTCTACCTCTTTCTTCTTTTACCCGAAGACTCGTACATTTGTGCCACTTTGGACAGAATTGTGGTGAATTTTGTTAGTTCAAAGGGGTACGGATTTGCGGGCCTTTACACTTGGTACCAGAGCCGAAAGGTTAAGCGAGAACCTTGGCTCTGGTGGGGATTACTCATTAGAGATAGAGTTATTAGTATTCTAGAATGAGTTTGAGCCTATTAATAGATATGAGCGCGTATTTGTTAGTGAACATAAAATGGTTTTATATTGTGTTGATTTATTGAGTGGCATATGAACCTTCGTCGGCACAGTCTGGACAACTGGATCGAAGGGGTTTCTAAACACTTGAACAGAGCAATTCGACACAATATTGTTTTCAAAGGCGGGTGAATTATATAATTTCATCCAAAATATATTTTGATATAAAAAGAAATAGTTTCTGAAATTATTATATAACTTGAATGTTGGATGATAATATTATAGACAAATAAAGTTATAAAGATTTAAAATGGCTTATATAGCCAAGGAAAGTATGAGATTGAAGTTTGAAATTAAAATTAAAAGTAAAGTTAAAAAAAATGATATAAATAAATTGATGAAGTAAATCAAATTTAGAATGTAAATGAATTGGATTGGGAAATTTAATAGAAATAAATTTTGGTTGAGATTAACTTAAGCTTAATAATTGGATTTAAATTTAAGATTGAAATGAAATGAATTAAGATATGAATGATATTAAATGAAAGTATGTTCTTACTTAATTAAATCCAAGTGAATTGGTGGATTAAAGAGTACGGTATGATGCTTGATTTAACGGAAGTTAAATTAAATAAATTGAATTGAAATAAAATTCAGTTGAGTTATAAATGATGTTAAATAAATTAAATTCTTACTTAAATAAATAAAAGTAAATTGAAATGAAATTGAATTGGAATGAATATATTCTGATAGCTTATAAAGTAAATTGGAAACACATTGATTAAGAATATTTTTGGCTGCAAATGAGTGTTCAATCTCGAGTTAAAATGAAATATGAATATATGCAAGCTTCAAATGGGTAGTAATGTGAAAAATATAAATGTGTGACTTATAAGAGAAAATTATAGAGAAGTAAAATAGTAAGCTAAAATAAAACTGTTTTGTATTTGGATAATGAAATAAAAATACAAACTTGAATTATAAAATAAAATTGAACACATATAAAATAATAAGATGGTTTTTGAAGATAAAAATCCAATGTAGAATTGGAGGTGAAAGTGAACTAATTTGGAATAAATATGGCCTTGGATTTAATCTTAACAAAATAAATGGAATTTGATCTAGGTGAGTATCAAATAAATTGGAATTTGGAATAAATTATTTGATTCCAATTTATTTGATACTCACCTAGATCAAATTCCATTTATTTTGTTAAGATTAAATCCAAGGCCATATTTATTCCAAATTAGTTCACTTTCACCTCCAATTCTACATTGTATAACTTGAGAAAGTTTTCAGATCTAAAAATCAGAATTCATCTTCCACAAAACAGAAAATTCTGTTCAAGTAAAATTTGCTCTCAAAACAAATTTGAAACCCTATAATCTTCTCCTAACCAAAACCTGAAATGAAATCTCCTCAAACCTGAAATGCAAGTATTTACCTGATCATCAAATTCTGCAATTCATCAACCTGATGAATCAAATTACAATTCAAATGCCTAAAATCAAAATTGCAATCCAATTCTGCAAATTCCCAATCCTGCATGCAACTGCAAGGTCAACAAGCCTGCAAATTTCTTATCTGGAAGCATGCATAATCAGGGAGCAAATGCAAATAGGATTTAAAGTTTACAAAAATAAAAGAAGCAAACTGCAGTTTTTAAATTACTGAAGCAACATAAAGCATTCAGGTTCAAGATTGTCAAATATTGGTTGCTCTGGCCCTAAAATCTGTGAGTAAACTGCAACTTGAATTCAAATCTTATCAATATTCTGTGAGTAAACTACATCCTTTAAATATTAATCTGATGCATAGTCTTTTGGGTGATATGTGAATATAGGTTTGTATGAATAAATTCATATGTATTAAGTGGAAGATCATGTGCATGTCTGCTTATATTTAAACATATATGACTCGATAAATTATACAGCAGTTTTTCAAACTCTGCTCAACCATATTAACAGTGAGTAAACATTTAAAAGTAAAATCTTTTGGTGCTAAAGTATTTGTGTGGTGATGATGCGAATATGTTGTATGGATGGATGTTTCAGTTTGAATCTAGTTTGAGATGCTGCTATGTATTGGACAAAAATGCCTGTATATATGTTCCTGTTAAAATTTCTGGCAAGAACCGGCTATAAAAATTTCTATCTTCCAAATGAACCACTATTAGCTTTGATTATTGAAAGGAAATTGATTGTAATTTTGTAATCTTGGTTGTAAAAATAATTCTGAAGAGTTTATATTTAATAAATATTCTATAAATTTGAGATTTACAGTAAAAAGCAAAATTTAGTTGAAAATCAATTTTTTTCAAATTCATCTCCGGATTATTGAACCTGATTCGTATAAACGAATCATGAATTTTAGAATAAATTTTGGAATTTTTAACTTAGTATTTGTCGAGAATTCGTGGGTTGTTCGAATTTGGGTTTTTGGTTGAATACCATCGATCGGCGGTAGTAGGATGCTCAGGATTTAGGCTGAAGATAGTGCAGAGATTGGTGTTCGATGGAAAAATAGAGGTTGTTTTTATCTCGGGCCGTGGTGGTCATAGGAGAAGGAAGTAGGGTTTTATGGTAAGTTTTGGTGGACTGGTTTGTCGAAGGAGGTACGGCTACGGTGGCACACCGGGATGGACCGCGAGCGGGGTAACAGATTCAGGGGTTCGAGATGAAGTTTGGGTGAGGACAGCGAGGCTCATCGAGATCAGGATCGTCGTGGAGGGGCATTTTTTCGATCATCTGTTGGGTTCAGTTTTGATCGAGATGGTCGAATTATGACTGGTCATTGATTTCGTATTTCTGCTTGGACGTGGTGATTGTCGTGGTCGATTGCGAATTAATGGTGGCCAGAAAGATGGTCGGCGACAAGTTTCCTAGCAGTGCACGTGTACGGAGGTGATATTCATTTCTGGAAGGTGTAGGAGGGGGAGTAAGAAGTAGTTTGTGGCTCGGGTTGGTTCTCGGGTTTTTGGGTGTTCGACTCGAAGTCAGGGTCGACTCGAGAACCTGGTGATGTGGCTTGGGTTTTGCCATGGTTTTGCTCGAGGTTAATGTTATTAAGACTTCCTGGGTTTGTGGATTAGCTACTACATATACCAACTTGTAATGAGATGTTGGAAATAATTAAGTTTCGAAACGATAAGTCTTGTTTAATTTTATTTAAACTAGTTAATTAAAGTTTATTCCAAGATTTTAATGTTTAATAGGTTTTGACTTAAATAACTAAATTTTTCTTCAATTTTAAGAATTGATTTCTAAATGTTTATAATAAGGTTAAATATGGTAATTAAGTCAAATTAAATTGAAGAAATCCATTTTAAATTAATTAGAATTATGAATGATTAAAATTAATTAATTTGGAAAGTTAATTTAAAGGTTAATCATTCAATGAAATTAACAAGATTTTTTTTGATGTATTAAGAAAAATCTCTTATGATGTGGATTAAGTATTATCTTACTAAATTAAGTGGTTACTTAATATAAGAAATGAATGAATAATTATGGAATATAATTAAAAGGGTATTTACTTGTGAAAGTAATTAAGTGAAAGTAATTAAGTATTAATTACTTTGGGTGATTAATTAAAGCATTAATTAATGTAAGGGATAATTAATATAATTAATTAAAGATAATTAATCAATTGTGATTAATTAAGTTCAACTAATGATGTTACCTAATTAAAGATTATTTGTTAACTGTAATTAATCAAAGAGAACTAATTAAGGAAATCTTTTATATATAAATTGCGATTAATTATAATTAATTATGGAACAATTAATCTATGTGATTAATTAAAGATTAGTTACTTAATGTATTTAAAATTAATCAAGGAGGATTAATTAAGATGAATGATTAATTAATTAGTTGGTAATAAGCAGGATTTAAAAGGAATTAAAGTAATTAATTTAATTCAATTGAGGTTAATTAAATTAACTAAAGATGATATGGTTGATTAATCCTGCTTATGAATGATTGAATGATATTGTGTGTCTTAGCTTGGATGATATCTCTGGTAAGTGATGTGTGATGCTATGTGATGTAATATGTTGGGATCAAACTGTGACATTCTGTATTTATAGTTTGAATTATATTTCACTTGAGTAACTTGGATTAGAATGATATTGAATTCGAAGGGACCAGAGTCGGGTATCAGTAATACCCGAAAACACTTCGATTTGTAATCTTCATGATTCTATATGGATTTGATGTGTAAAAAAAAATGAACTGGAATGGAATAATCTGGACCTTGAACTAAGTAAGAATACTTAGAATTTGACGTATGAAATAAGTGTTGAGCGCAACAGGTAGTAAACTCGTAGTGAAGTACGAGTTACCCGGGTTTTCTTTATGATTTGAATTTAGTATTTCAAATTATATGGGTTTACTCACGCTGGTTTCCAGCCTGACCCGGGTGTTACTTTGATGTAATGCTCGGGTCAGACCGAGTATTACAGATTTTCAGGTAAGGACGTTCTGGAGTTCAGGAGGAGAGCTGGATGGCTGAAACGTATGGAGCGTACCCGCTGTGATATATAGTTATATATCTAGGACATATTTATTTAGAACTGTCCTATGTTGTGTAAATGTTGTAACTCTGATATATAAAATGTAAATGTACTAATACAGTTCTTCTTGTAAAACTATTATTTATGTGATATTATATTTTATTCGCTGCGAATGTGAGATTGTGTGTTTCTTTTCTGTTCTTCTTCTATCTCTTTCTTCTTTCTCTGTCTTCTTTCCACTAACTATCTGGAAATTTCGGGATCGAAATTCCCGGGTCGTACATTTGGTATCAGAGCAGAAGGTTAAGCGAGAACCTTGGCTCTGTTGGGATACTCATTAAGAATAGGGTAAATAGTACCCAATAATGAGTTGAGCGTATAAATATAAGAGAGCGTACTTGTTATTTTTCTTATATAAAGGTTTTTAAATGATTTCAAAAGTAAATGAATCTTATATAAGAAATAGATTATCTATTATATTAAGGAAATCGGTTGTAGTATTAATTAAACTAAAAGTAATAGTAAGAATTAAGTGGTAATAGAATTCCAACCAAATTAAAATTAAATTAAAGACAAGTTTGAAATGGATTCAAACTAAAATTGAAATCTTGAATTGGAGAAGAGTTTTAGAAATAAGATAATTACCGAATGTGATTAATTAATGGTGTAATTAATCTAGAGAAATAATAAATAATATTATTCAATGCAATGGTCCTATTTCAAACAAGATTTGTTTGAAAATTTAAAGGAATTTGTTTTGAATTAAAACCAAAGGTGGTTTAAAATTTTAAAGTATAACTTGGTTAGTAAAAGAAATTAATATATATACATGTGGATATACATAATATAAAAGGTGGTTGGAAATAAACTCTAAATGGTGAGTTTTGAGTTTGGAATAAGATGTGATACCCAAGGTGATAAGTTTTTTTTGAAACTTAATAAGTGGGAAGATTATTTATGAGAAGTTTAAAATTTGAAATGGAAATTCAAATTGGGTAAGATTGACTGGATTAAGTGAATTGAGTTTGATGCAGCACGATCTACAGAAGTTCAGAGGTTAGAGCGTTCACAAGATAAGGGAGCTTCGGTTCTAACTCGTAAGTTGTGCACGAGTCAAGCTAAAGGAGTTTCGGGTTTAACTCGTAAGTCGTGCCCGAGTCAGGTTAAGGAGTCACATGGGAAAGAGCTACGACCTAACCTAGGGAATGAAAAGGAGTTACGACTTTAGGGTTTAAGTCGTTCAAGTTTGATGAGTCGTACACGACTCAACGACTCATCTATAAGTCGTACACAACTTATCATGAAGCAGAGGGAAGTGCCAGTTATTAAAAGCTGTGAGTCAGAAGCAGGTAACGACTCAGTTAAGTCGTGTGAGGAGATATGCTGCAGAAGCTATGAGTTTGAGAGCTTGAGTCGTGGTAACTTGTGTGTGGATGAGTCGTAAGTCGTTCATGACATAGGTTGAGTCGTATATGTTGTGTTATGAGCTGGTATGTAAATACTGGGTTTGTTGAGTCGTTTGTTCTTTTGAGTCGTAGGTTGTTAGGTCGCATACGACCTAAGTGATGTGTTGAGGCGTTAAGTCCTTGAGTCGGTCACATATGTGCTGTAAATAAGTGTTGAGTCGTATATTGCGTGCTTCCTTGAGTCGTGAGTCGGGTCTAGAACTGGGTTGTAAAACGCTGTGTGCGTTGAGTCGTCTACGACTTATGTTGAGTCGTAAGTTGCATACGACTTATGGGGCTGTGTTGTAAACTTCTATAAATAGGGAGTGAGTTGTAACTTTTTGGTGGTTGATTTTTGAATAAAAATTTCTTGTTGATTGCTTTGTGCTTTCTTCTCCAATTGGTAGTTGAGTGTAATCTCCTATCTCCTCTTACGTCATTCGAGTGCGCTCGAATCCACCTTTGTTGAAGCCGATTCACGGTATCTAGTGCGCTAGATCAACGTACGAAGAATCGTAGATCTTTGAACACGGTATAGTGCGCTATCAACGTGTTTGAGATAGCTAGAATTCGGTATCTTCGGATCAACGAATTTGGGCATTTCGGTACCTTCATTACATCGATTTCTACTTTCACCGATTGAAGTTTATTTTTGATTAATCCGCTGCGTCAGTTTTTTGGTATCAGAGCTAGACTTAGCCAATCATAGCTAAGCCGAGACTTGGAGCCTATTTTTGAAGTTTGAAGTTGGAGTTCATCGTGTTCATCTTGAAGTTGCAACGAGTTTGAAGGTTTTGATCCATTTCATTTTGGATCTAGAGTTGGAGAAGTGTTTGAATTGTTGAGGCCGAATTAACTTGTTGCCGAGTTAAGGGGTTTGAGCCGTGTAGAGGTGGCCGAGCAAGTGAAGTTAAGTCGTGAGGCCAAGCCGAGTTGAAGTGAACCGAGACTTGTTTGTTTGTGTTGAAGTTTTGTGTTCTATTTGTTGAAGTCTTTGGAATGTTTTGAAGTGTTTGTGAAGATTTTCAATCATGCCACCTAGGAGAGCTAATCGTCATCAAAACGTTGAAGCCTTGTATAGAAGAGAAGAAGCCGAGCTTATGGAACAACGTATTAATGAGAAATTTGATGAAGGCATTGGAAAGTTAGAGAAGTTGATGAATGATTTGAATCAAACTCAAAGGAGAAGATCACCAAACTCGAGCCATGGAGGAAACAGAGTTTCGCCATCGGTTACGGAAGCGAGGAGGGTATCACCGCATTCTTTTAGAGATAGAAGAGAAACATCAATTTCATCACGAAGAGATCATCATGACTATGTACATGAAGAGAGAAGAAGTCAACGTGAATTTGACAATGAGGCGTATAGAGATGAAGAGAGACATAGTCGAAGAAGCATGCATGAACGAAGGGATGATAATGGTCGAGATCGATATTAACGTACATTTGATTTTAATGAAGAGGGTGATAGAGCAAGTATTCATTATCGAGATCGAGACCCAGTTCGGAATTCTTAACGGGATGTTGAAGATGATCGTCGATGGGAATCGGGTATGAAGATGGAAATTCCAGAGTTCAAGGGTGGAATGGTAGCAGAAGAATTTCTTGATTGGTTGTCAAATGTGGAGGAAATCTTTGATTTCAAGGAGATTCCGGAGAATCTTCGAGTGAAGTTGGTTGCTACTAGGTTGAAGGGGAGAGCTTTGGCATGGTGGCAGCAAACTAAACTTACAAGGGAGAGAATGGGGAAGTCAAAGATTGAATCTTGGGATAAGATAAAGAAGTTGATGAGAGCTACTTTCTTACCTTACAACTATCAATCACTTATGTACCAGAGGTTGCAGAATCTGAGGCAAGGGACAAACTCTGTTAGTGATTATGCTGATGAATTTTACCAACTCATTGCTAGGAATGATATTATGGAAACGGAAGAACAACTAACTGCTAGATTCATTGGGGGATTGAGAATGCAGATCCAGGATATGGTTAATATGTTCGATCCAAGATCTGTTGCAGAGGCACATCAAAAAGCGTTGGCTTGGGAGAAGCAAGGAAGGCGTGGAGGTGGTGTGTTTACTAATTCCAATAATCAAGCGAAGGGTATTAGTGGGAGTTCTAATGTTCCTAAACCTGTCAGTAAGCCAGTGGTGAAGGAGGCTGAGAAGGCAAAGGTTAGCAGTGGTTTCAAATGTTACAATTGCCAGGAGTTGGGTCATAAAAGCAATGAATGTCCGAAGCCGAAGAAGAGAGCAATGGTTACTGAAATTGAGGATGATGGTGAGGAGGCAGAGTGTTCAAATGCACCTTATGTTGAGGAGGAAGAAGAATTGTCTGGAGATGAAGGTTGTAATCTTATGATGAGGAGGTCATGTCTTACACCAAAGCAAGAAAAGGATTCTAGTTGGTTGAGAAGCAATATTTTTCAGTCGACATGCACTATTCTAGGGAAAGTTTGCAAGTTCATTATTGATGCTGGAAGCTGTGACAATATTATCTCTACAGAAGCAGTAAGGAAGTTGAACTTGAAAACTGAGAAGCATCCTAAACCTTACAAGTTAGCATGGTTAAGGAAGGGTGGTGAAGTGAAGGTGTGTCGAAGAGCTTGTGTGAATTTCTCAATTGGGAAGAAGTACAAAGACGAAATTTGGTGTGACGTTGTAGACATGGATGTGTGTCATCTGTTGTTGGGCAGACCATGGCAGTTTGATAGAGCAGTACAACATGATGGTCGTGCTAATAGCTACAGTTTCATGTTCGAGGGTACTAAAATCACTTTGGTTCCCAAGAAGCAACAACAGAAGGAGAACAAGTTGGAGGAGATCGAAGAACTGAAAACTTTGCTATCTTTGAAGGAGTTTGTTAAGGAAGTTGAAGATGAGCCTGAAGTCTATTTGTTGATTGGACGAGAGAGTCATGAAGAGGTTGAAATTCCAGAAGAAGCGAAGCTAGTTTTGAAAGAATTTGAAGACGTATTTCCAGAAGAGTTGCCTAAGGAGTTACCGCCATTAAGAGACATTCAACATCAAATTGATCTTGTTCCGGGAGCAGTATTACCGCATAGACCACATTATCGAATGAGTCCGAAGGAACATGAGGAGTTACGAAGGCAGGTGGAAGAGTTGTTAGAGCAGGGACGTGTTCAGGAAAGCTTGAGTCCTTGTGCAGTACCAGCCTTGTTGGTGCCAAAGAAGGATGGAACATGGAGAATGTGTACCGATAGTAGAGCTTTGAACAAGATTACTGTTCGTTACAGGTTTCCTATGCCAAGGTTGGATGACTTGCTAGATCAGTTGAGTGGGGCTACTATCTTTTCGAAGATTGATTTGAAGAGTGGTTATCATCAGATTCGGATTAGACCAGGAGACGAATGGAAGACCGCGTTCAAAATGAGGGAGGGGTTATACGAATGGTTGGTTATGCCATTTGATTTATCAAATGCACCGAGTACATTCATGCGAGTGGTGAATCAAATTTTCAGACCGTACATTGGGAAGTTTGTTGTAGTTTACTTTGATGATATTCTGATTTATAGTGCGAGTACAGAGGAGCATGTAGAGCATTTGAGAAAGGTGTTAATTATTCTTCGTGAGGAACAATTTTATGCAGCTACGAAGAAATGTGTGTTCATGACTCAAAGTGTATTATTTTTGGGATATGTTGTATCTGAGAAAGGAATCCAAGTGGACCAGAGTAAAGTTGAAGCTATTAGAAATTGGCCACAACCGAGAACTATCACTGAAGTTAGAAGTTTTCATGGATTGGCATCATTCTACCGAAGGTTTATCCCACACTTCAGTAGCGTGATGGCACCGGTTACTGATTGTATGAAAGGGAAGCAATTTTCTTGGTCGGAGGAAGTAGGGGTTTCTTTTGAACGAATCAAAGAACTTTTGACAACAGCACCAATTCTTGTGTTACCTGATTTTCAGTTGTTGTTTGAGCTACACACTGATGCATCAAAGGTTGGGATTGGTGGAGTGTTGAGTCAGAGTGGGAGACCTATTGCATATTTCAGTGAGAAGTTGTCAGGGGCGAAGATGAGATATAGTACATACGATGTTGAGTTTTATGCTGTTGTGCAAGCTGTTAAACATTGGAGGCATTATCTATTTCAGAAAGAGTTTGTTCTTTACACTGAGCATGAGGCGTTGAAGCATTTGCAGGGGCAGGATAAGATTTCAGCGAGACATGCATCGTGGATTGCATATTTACAGCAATTTACCTTTGTTGTTAAGCACAAATCTGGGGTGACGAATCATGTGGCTGATGCTTTGAGTAGAAGGAACCATTTGTTGACTACAATGAAAGTTGAGGTGACAGGGTTTGAATTATTACCAGAATTGTTTGAGGAGGATCCTTACTTTGCAAAGTTTGTTGAGAAAGTTAAGGATGGGAGTACTGATGAATTTATGTTGGTTGATGGATTCTTGTTTAAAGGAAATCGATTATGTATTCCAGAGAGCAGTTTGAGATTGAAGATTATCAAAGAGTTGCACGAGGAAGAACATGTGGGCCGTGATCGTACATTACATTTGATTTCTCAATCTTACTTTTGGCCGTCGATGAGGAAAGAGGTTGAAAAGTTTGTGGAGAGATGTCATATATGTTAGGTTTCGAAGGGAATAACGACAAATGCGGGATTGTATATGCCATTACCTGTACCATCTAAACCGTGGGTTGATATCAGCATGGATTTCGTTTTGGGTTTGCCGAGAACTCAAAGGGGAAATGATTCTATATTTGTTGTGGTGGATAGATTTTCGAAAATGGCACACTTTATTGCTTGTAAGAAGACGACGGATGCTGTTCGTGTTGCTCAGTTGTTCTTTAAAGAAATCTATCGTTTACATGGGTTGCCGGAGTCTATTGTTTCAGACAGGGATACCAGATTTTTGGGTCATTTTTGGCTTAGCTTGTGGAAGATGGTGGGAATAAAGCTGAAATTTAGTAGTGCTTATCATCCGCAAACTGATGGACAGACAGAAGTTGTTAATAGATCATTGGGAAATTTGTTGCAATGTCTTGTACAGGATAATTTGAGGAGTTGGAACATGAAGTTATGCCAAGCAGAGTTTGCTCATAATCATTCCGTGAATCGTAGTACGGGTTTCAGTCCATTTCAGATTGTATATTCAAATTTACCCAGGGGACCGTTGGATTTAGCGGTAGTACCACAACCGAAGGGGACGATTAAACGGGCTGTTGATTTTGTTGATGAATTAACTGAATGTCATGAAATCGTTCAGGAACGATTGGAAAAGTCGAATGAGAAGTATAAGCGAGCTACAGATTTGAAGCGACGAAATGTTGAATTTAACAAAGGTGATTTGGTGTATGCTGTGTTAACGAAGGATCGTTTTCCAGTGGGCGCCTATAACAAGTTGAAAGCCAGAAAAATTGGTCCTGTCGAAGTTGTGAAACGAATTAATGAAAATGCTTATAAGTTGAAGCTGCCGGAGGATGTGTACACTTCTGACGTGTTCAATGTTAAACATCTTGTACCATATTATGGAAATAAACTACCTGATGGGGACGAATTTACAAATTCGAGGTCGAATTTTTCTCAACCAGGGGAGGATGATGCAGCACGATCTACAGAAGTTCAGAGGTTAGAGCGTTCACAAGATAAGGAAGCTTCGGTTCTTACTCGTAAGACGTGCACGAGTCAAGCTAAAGGAGTTTCGGGTTTAACTCGTAAGTCGTGCACGAGTCAGGTTAAGGAGTCACATGGGGAAGAGCTACGACCTAACCTAGGGAATGAAAAGGAGTTACGACTTAAGGATTTAAGTCGTTCGAGTTTGATGAGTCGTACACGACTCAACAACTCATCTATAAGTCGTACACAACTTATCATGAAGCAGAGGGAAGTGCCAGTTATTAAAAGCTGTGAGTCAGAAGCAGGTAACGACTCAGTTAAGTCATGTGAGGAGATATGCCACAGAAGCTATGAGTTTGAGAGCTTGAGTCGTGGTAACTTGTGTGTGGATGAGTCGTAAGTCGTTCACGACATAGGTTGAGTCGTATATGTTGTGTTACGAGCTGGTATGTAAATACTAGGTTTGTTGAGTCGTATGTTCTTTTGAGTCGTAGGTTGTTAGGTCGCATACGACCTAAGTGATGTGTTGAGGCGTTAAGTCCTTGAGTCGGTCACATATGTGCTGTAAATAAGTGTTGAGTCGTATATTGCGTGCTTCCTTGAGTCGTGAGTCGTGTCTAGAACTGGGTTGTAAAACGCTGTGTGCGTTGAGTCGTCTACGACTTATGTTGAGTCGTAAGTTGCATACGACTTATGGGGCTGTGTTGTAAACTTCTATAAATAGGGAGTGAGTTGTAACTTTTTGGTGGTTGATTTTTGAATAAAAATTTCTTGTGCTTTCTTCTCCAATTGGTAGTTGAGTGTAATCTCCTATCTCCACTTACGTCGTTCGAGTGCGCTCGAATCCACGTTTGTTGAAGCCGATTCACGGTATCTAGTGCGCTAGATCAACGTACGAAGAATCGTAGATCTTTGAACACGGTATAGTGCGCTATCAACGTGTTTGAGATAGCTAGAATTCGGTATCTTCGGATCAACGAATTTGGGCATTTCGGTATCTTCATTACATCGATTTCTACTTTCACCGATTGAAGTTTATTTTTGACTAATCCGCTGCGTCAGAGTTTAATTGGGATGGTCAACCTAATTTGGAAATTTCAAGATGAAATTGGAATTTAACTTGGGAAGTTAAATGATTAATCTGAACGGGGAGTTTTTGTGATCTCAAATGGGTTTGAGATCTGGAAATTGGAAATTGATGGATGTTTTAAAATGAATTGGGTAATATCATCCTATTGTTATTAATAATCTTTAAAATGTGAATTGGATTTGTTTAAATGAATGAGAAATGGAGTATGGTAATCCATTGTTGGGATAAGAAGTTAAATTGATTTAAAGGAATTAAATCAACAATTGAAGTATTAACTCGAATTTATATAATTCGAGATGGTTTAAATTTGAAATTTGAATTAGTTCAAATTGAATTTGATTTGAATTAATTGAAATGGTGATTGAAGATGTATGAGTATAAGATTCAAATGGAAAATTTGAATTGGATTAATTTGAAATGATTTGAAATTGAAGTAGGTTCAATTTGAAATTAGTCCAAATTGAGTTGAATAATTTGGAATTATAATTAAAATTGAATAATTTTAAATTCAAATGGAATTTGAATTGAATTTGGAAGGAAATCAAGAATAATTCAACTTGATTTGGAAATGGGGTTTGATATTGGGATTAATTCAAACTGGAGTTGAAATGAATTGAAATTGGAACTAGTTCAACTGAATTAGTAGAATTTGGGATCAAGGTTGAATAAAGTTAAATTTGGAAAGAAACTGAGGTTAATCCAACTTGAATTGAGGTTAAATCAATTTCAATGGAAATTAAAGTTATTTAAATTGGAATTGGGTCAATTTAAATGGAAATGGAATTTAAATTGAATTGATTTGAAATGGAGATTGGGAATTGAACAGTTTTGACTCTAGACTATTTTTAATATAAATTGTTTTAATATAAACCTATTTTCAAAGCTATTTATTATATATACAACCTTTTTTTAAAAGCCAAACTATCTTATATTTGATTTACAATTATTTTTGAAACTGTTTAACAATTTTCCAACTATTTTATAAACTAATTACTATTTTACAAAACTAATTACTATCTTACTATTATTTTGCAATTATCTAAAATTTCTTTGATTATTTAACGATTTTCTAACTATTTTACACTTATTTTACAAACTAGTAATTATTTTTCGACTACTTATTTATTTTTAACCTTTCAAGCTATTTTCTAAATTTAAACTGGACAGAGTTTAAACTGTTATTGGTTAAATACCCAATCGAGATAAAATAAAGGTGATAATCTAAATGGGATTGAAGCAGTTGTGAATAAGTGAATGAAAATTAAAGTAAATGTGAATAGAAAGAGAAAATGATTTGGGCTAATAATCAATGAAGTTAAATATATAGGATGTACGTATATTATTCTATTCGCACAATAATTTGATCCAGATTCGAGCACAGAATTTCGAGATAATTAAGTCGATCCGAGTTGGGATTTTTTACTCGATTTTCGACGGCGAACCTGCATATGGATTGTTGATTGGTTCTGAATATTCTCTATCATAGTTAAGCTATGCAAGGAGAATGACAGTTTCTGATCAAGAAACCAGATCTGTGTCCGCACTAGGAAGTCGGGTGGACGATACTAGTTCGGAAGTGAAATTGTGTGATCGAGTGAGCGATCAGATTGGTACAGCGTACGGATGATATGTGTACATCGTACGAATTTGGATGAAAATGATATTGAAAAGAGGAATCAAATTTGAATACTTGATTTTGAGTAAACAAAGTTATATATCTTTAAGTTATATAAGATAAAACTCCCCTTGATGAATCTTTTGCTGGAAGAAAATGTTTTTTTTGGAGGTGTTTGAAGTATAAAAGGAGTTTTATACAGGTTTGAAATGATCCAAAGTTTTAAAAATTTTATATATCTGTGTGTGTATATATATATATATAAAGGATCTTATGAGGATTTTGGAAAAAGGTTATGGGAACCTTTGGATTTGGGAAAGGCTTTTGATTTTTGGGTAAAATCAATATGAGAATTTGAAAAGCCTAGTTTGAAAATTATCGATTTTGGAATAATTGATTTTGTGTAAAGGAGCTTTGTATGAGATCATACTAGGTGTATGATTTAAAGATACTATATATATAGTATAAAATGTTTTGATGATGGCTCTGGGAAAAAAAGGCGCTTCCTTGGAATGGACTTCTCAGGAGTACCACCGGGTGGTGTTGCCTTGAGCCCCAAAAGGGGGTTCTAAAGTTGATCCTGTGAGGAGTCCGGACAAACTAGTTCCTGGGGATTATTGGGTAGCAGAAGTCGAGGGCGCTGATGCCTACAGGGGCATTTGGGTTATGCTATGATGACAGTGTAACTCGATGTCACCGCGATCTACTGTGGGGACCATAGCCAAAATCGTGTGGAGGATGAGTGTCAACGGTCTGCACTTGATTTTGCCGGGAAGGCAACGCAACATCGATAGACTGCGATCTATGGTCAAGTGGAGTGGAGAAGTTTCATTCTTTTGACAGCGGAATTCGAGGGCGCTGATGCCTACAGTTATATGGGTTTTTGCTGTGATAGCTACGTAACCCTAGTTGTAGCTGCGATTTGTAGCGGGTTCCATGGTGTAATCGAGGGGCGCGGAGGCCTACAGTTATCTATGGATTTTGTCGGGATGGCAACGTAACCATCGGGTTAACTGCGACCATGGATGGGGGTGAGGATTTCTAGAGCATTCTCACCAAAGATATATCCTATATTTTCAAAAACCATTTTCTATATTTTCAATAAAGTTATTTCCCAAGTATTTTCACTGGATGTTGAAAATGAGTCTGCTAAGTACTTATAGATTTTCAGTCCTACGCCTGATCAACGTATGACCGAATTTCTATAAGAACGAGGATGGACTTGTTAAGACATCGAGTTATAAAAAGTATTTTTATAAAAACTATTTTTGTAATACTATATATGTTTTAAAATGTTTTTAAGTTATCAAAGATATTTTTCTGATAGTAAGCATTTTAATAAACTCTGGTTTCGTTCCTTTTCGAGGACGAAGAGATTCAAAGGGGGGAGGAATGTGATAATCCGGATTTCTTTGGCATCAGATAATTGTATAATCTTCTGATTTAAAATATTGGAAAATAATAATTTACAGATTTAACAAATAAATTCTGGTAATTAATAATATCCAGATGTATATAATTGGATTTGAGTTATAATAAATACTGGATTATAGATATGAGAAAATTTATAACTATTGTGGTAAATAGAAAAAAATTATATATATAATATAGTTATATGAAAACTTTATGATATTAAAATTTTAAGTGTTTACATATATAGGTACTAATGTGTATACATCTATATGTGATTGTTAAGTCAGACTAGATCTACAAATCCCGATATTAAATATTGTTTAATTTGTTATTTTCAAAATAACAATGATAATATCTAATTTTTACAAACATAAATAAACTTTGTTAGAAATAGTATTTGTTATTTTTAATTTTTATAAGAGTTATATGTGCATATGTATAACTTGATTTTTAAATTGGAGTTTTATAATTTAATTTGATTTTGAATTGAATGTTTTGAAATTTAAAAGAGTAAATATATAAAATGGTTGAATAAGCTTTTATCTATAAATTGTTTAGTTTTATTTTTCTATAAAGGAATTCATTTATATATACATAAGGAATAGTAAATTAAGATTTAAAAGTTTATAAACAAATTAAATTAAAGCTAGAATACATTTAAGACATATGTTAATCTCCTAATACCTAAAAAGACATGTGTAAGCCATTAAATAAACCAAGAGACAAGTGTTAAGGTTAGAGCAAGTGTATTCTTTAATTATCCTTTTCTTTTATTTTAATTAAATTAAAAATTTGTTTATGTAAACATTTCTCCTCATCTTATTCTTCTTTTCTTCAAAAACTTGAGAAAGTTTTCAGATCTAAAAATCTGAATTCATCGTCCATAAAACAGAAAATTCTGTTCAAGTAAAATTTGTAATTTCCTCTCAAAACAAATTTGAAAACCTATAATCTTCTCCTAACCAAAACCTGAAATGAAATCTCCTCAAACCTGAAATGCAAGTATTTACCTGATCATCAAATTCTGCAATTCATCAACCTGATGAATCAAATTACAATTCAAATGCATAAAATTAAAATTCCAATCCAATTCTGCAAATTCCCAATCCTGCATGCAACTGCAAGGTCAACAAGCCTGCAAATTTCTTATCTGGAAGCATGCATAATCAGGGAGCAAATGCAAATAGGATTTAAAGTTTACAAAAATAAAAGAAGCAAACTGCAGTTTTTAAATTACTGAAGCAACATAAAGCATTCAGGTTCAAGATTGTCAAATATTGGATGCTCTAGCCCTAAAATCTATTAGTAAACTGCAACTTGAATTCAAATCTTATCAATATTCTGAGAGTAAACTACATCCTTTAAATATTAATCTGATGCATAGTCTTTTGGGTGATATGTGAATATAGGTTTGCATGAATAAATTCATATGTATTAAGTGGAAGATCATGTGCATGTCTGCTTATATTTAAACATATATGACTCGATAAATTATACAGCAGTTTTTCAAACTCTGCTCAACCATATTAACAGTGAGTAAACATTTAAAAGTAAAATCTTTTGGTGCTAAAGTATTTGTGTGGTGATGATGCGAATATGTTGTATGCATGGATGTTTCAGTTTGAATCTGGTTTGAGATGCTGCTATGTATTGGACAAAAATGCCTGTATTGGACGTGGTGAATGTCGTGGTCGATTGCGAATTAATGGTGGCCAGAAAGATGGTCGGCGACAAGTTCCCTAGCAGTGCACATGCACGGAGGTGATATTCACATCTGGAAGGTGTAGGAGGGGGAGGAAGAAGGAGTTTGTCGCTCGGGTTGGTTCTCGGGTTTTTGGGTGTTCGACTCGAAGTCAGGGTCGACTCGAGAACCTGGTGATGTGGCTTGGGTTTTGCCATGGTTTTGCTCGAGGTTAATGTTATTAAGACTTCCTGGGTTTGTGGATTAGCTAGTACATATACCAACTTATAATGAGATGTTGGAAATAATTAAGTTTCGAAACGATAAGTCTTGTTTAATTTTATTTAAACTAGTTAATTAATGTTTATTCCAAGATTTTAATGTTTAATAGGTTTTGACTTAAATAACTTAATTTTTCTTCAATTTTAAGAATTGATTTCTAAATGTTTCTAATAAGGTTAAATATGGTAATTAAGTCAAATTAAATTGAAGAAATCCATTTTAAATTAATTAGAATTATGAATGATTAAAATTTATTAATTTGGAAAGTTAATTTAAAGGTTAATCATTCAATGTAATTAATAAGATTTTTTTTTTGATGTATTAAGAAAAATCTCTTATGATGTGGATTAAGTATTATCTTACTAAATTAAGTGGTTTCTTAATATAAGAAATGAATGAATAATTATGGAATATAATTAAAAAGCTATTTACTTGTGAAAGTAATTAAGTGAAAGTAATTAAGTATTAATTACTTTGGGTGATTAATTAAAGCATTAATTAATGTAAGGGATAATTAATATAATTAATTAAAGATAATTAATCAATTGTGATTAATTAAGTTCAACTAATGATGTTACCTAATTAAAGATTATTTGTTAACTGTAATTAATCAAAGAGAACTAATTAAGGAAATCATTTATATATGAATTGCGATTAATTATGGAACAATTAATCTATGTGATTAATTAAAGATTATTTACTTAATGTATTTAAAATTAATCAAGGAGGATTAATTAAGATGAATGATTAATTAATTGGTTGGTAATAAGCAGGATTTAAAAGGAATTAAAGTAATTAATTTAATTCAATTGAGGTTAATTAAATTAATTAAAGATGATATGGTTGATTAATCCTGCTTATGAATGATTGAATGATATTGTGTGTCTTAGCTTGGATGATATCTCTGGTAAGTGATGTGTGATGCTATGTGATATAATATGTTGGGATCAAACTGTGACATTCTGTATTTAAAGTTTGAATTATATTTCACTTGAGTAACTTGGATTAGAATGATGTTGAATTCGAAGGGACCGGAGTCGGGTATCAGTAATACCCGAAAACACTTCGATTTGTAATCTTCATGATTCTATACGGATTTGATGTGTAAAAAAAAATGAACTGGAATGGAATAATCTGGACCTTGAACTAAGTAAGAATACTTAGAATTTGACGTATGAAATAAGTGTTGAGCGCAACAGGTAGTAAACTCGTAGTGAAGTACGAGTTACCCGGGTTTTCTTTATGATTTGAATTTAGTATTTCAAATTATATGGGTTTACTCACGCTTGCTTCCATCCTGACCCGGGTGTTACTTTGATGTAATGCTCGGGTCAGACCGAGTATTACTGATTTTCAGGTAAGGACGTTCTGGAGTTCAAGAGGAGAGCTGGATGGCTGGAACGTATGGAGCGTACCCGCTGTGATATATAGTTATATATCTAGGACATATTTATTTAGAACTGTCCTATGTTGTGTAAATGTTGTAACTCTGATATATAAAATGTAAATGTACTAATACAGTTCTTCTTGTAAAACTATTATTTATGTGATATTATATTTTATTCGCTGCGAATGTGAGATTGTGTGTTTCTTTTCTGTTCTTCTTCTATCTCTTTCTTCTTTCTCTGTCTTCTTTCCACTAACTATCTGGAAATTTCGGGATCGAAATTCCCGGGTCGTTACAAGGAAAGTGAAAGTTTATTTAATGAAAGCTTGAATAATTTAAGTTGAATGAAATAAAATCTTTATTCGAATAAAAATAGTTGGATAAAAATTTGATTTGTATAAATAAACTCCGGTGGCTTATCAAAAGAATTTAAATGATTGAAATAAAATGTATGCTTGCTTAATACAGGTAAGATCTGGAGTTTGAAGTGAAATAAATAAGCCAAAATAGAATTGTTTTGAAGTTTAGAAATGTAAAAGAAATCCAAAATTGAATATGTAAATGAAGTTTGAATTGGACAAATAGAAGTTGAATTGAGAATTAGTAAAATTGGATTGTGAATTAACGTGAATGGGAGGAATAGACCTTGAGTTATAAATATAAAATTCAACTTGGATTGGTTGGCCAGTAAAATGAAATTGGATTATAAATGAATTGGCTTGAAGTGCGAATAAAATCCAAATGATATAAATAAAGTGGAGATGGTCTTGAAATTAATTAAATAAGTTCGAGAATGAATCGAACATGGAAATTGAAATTTTTAAATGAATTGAGTAAATAAATTAACTGAGCTAAGTAGTAAATGAAAGTGATTGGATTTAAATAGAATCAAATTAAATTGAAAAAGAATTTATGGGCAAATGAAATGAACTTAAGTTATGAAATTTAAATGATTTAAAGTGAATTGACTTAAATATAAAATTGAATGAAGCATGACTTGTATAAATTTGGGAAAATGGTTATTAATCATAAGCAGGGAAGTTGTCAAGCTTTATAAAATGGGATTGAATAAAAATCAATGTAAAAATAAAGTAAATGCAAATATATGGATTTAAAGAAATTGGAATGGAACGGATTTAAATATAAATTGAGTGGGACTCAATTTTAAAATAGTTATAAAACTAAAGAAACTGTTGTTTGAATGGATATTGTCGAATTTGGATGGAAATAATTGTTGTTGCCATAAACAAGATTGAATAAAGTTCTATGGAATGATGGGAGTAAATAAACTTGTTTTTCATCAATTGCCATGAATATAAAATAGATTGAATTAAAAATAAATTGAACACAAAAAGAAGGATATTGAAAATCATTCTGAATCGGATATGATGATATAAATTGAGTAAAAGCAATTGGATTTAATTGGAACCTTATCAATTGTTTATACAAACTGCTTGTATATATTGTTTATAGAATATGACTTTGAATCGATAAGTAGCAGAATTGATTTTGAAATCAAGTAAATTGAAAATGGGATTGTCTAGACTTGAAAAGGGATTGAAGATAAGTAAATGAGTCGTAACTCACTTAAAGTTGAATGCAAATGGTATATGAATTGGTTAAGAAGCCAATTTAATTTGTTTGGAAACTATACAAATTGCTTGTGGAAGTATTTATGGCGCATTACCTATGTTATAATTGTGTTGTAGCTGCTTAAATGAATGAAATGTTGTAAATTTCATAAATATGATACTTATATGTTTAAATTGATTAAATATAGGTACCAAAAGACCGTATAACGGGATTTTGGGCACGCAAGTGCTAAAATAAAATATGCCGCTTGCTTAAAATGCTAAATAAGGTACGCCTACGCAATACAAACTAGGAAATATGAACTATTTTTGGTTTTTCCGACCGTGTGGGTCGATGTATATATATTTATATCTATTGTCAAATTGCAAAGGCTCCTCCATACAAAGGGGACTCTGCCAAAAAATTTCGGAAATTTTGGGAGTTAGAAAATTTTAGAAAATTTTGTTAACGACAAACGTTTTCAAATTGGAAATTGAAATAAATTAGTGAAGGAAACTAATTTAAAATAATGACATGAATTTGTTATAATGAAAAATAGAATTTAAATATTCAGAGTTAAAGATAAATTGAATTCATATAGAAAGGAAAGTCGATAAATTGTTTTTGAATATTGTGATTGTAACAGCCCGCAAATCCGTACCCCTTGAGTCAACACTATTCTACCTCTATTAACTCAAGTGGCACAAAAATACGAACCATTAGGGTTAAAGTAGGAGAGATAGAAGAAGGAGAAACTAAACAATTTCAGAATCTCACAGTCGCAGCGGAATAAAATATAATAGTAACTATAGAACTTTACACAAAATGAAATCTATAACTGTTATATACATCATATCATCAGAGTATCTCATACATCAACAACAATAACCAATCAGACATACCATTCAATCACAACAGCGGATATATATATAGGTACATATAATACGTCTCGGACTCCAGCTCCTCTCCTGCTCCATAGCATCCTATCCTGAACAAATAATACTCGGTCTGACCCGAGCATTATAATGGAATAACACCCGAGTCAGTCTGGAATACCAGCTGATACTAAATATGCATCCAACTTGATTGTTAAAGTTTCAAAAATCCTTTGGAAAACAAAAGCATCTCGTAAGACCACGCCACAAAAAAACATGTCGGGGTTTTTACCTTACGATAGCTAAAACACTTTTTATAGAAATCCTCTGATATTATAATAGGGTCTATTTACAAATGCTTATAAAATAGCCGAAATTGTTACATCTATTAAATTCCAGCTACTAGCCACAAAAGTGGGTAATACAAACAAAACTCGTACAAGGCTCGTAGGAAAATGGATTTCCAACAATGACTAGGCACTGGGGTACCACCTGTCACAGTACGGGGCCTAGATCACCGTACTGAGGACTACTCCCTTCATCCCCTGCAACACAAGGCCGGAACCATTCCTTACTGAACAGTCCCGAACAAGATAAACCCCGTGGTTGGCGGGACCAACCACCCACTAAGCCGAAACATATAAGGGACATCTAGACAGGGGAAATATCTTGTCCTGCTTGGGCATGACCCACCTAACCTTGCTGCATATCCCCTGATTTTCAGTCATTGCCGGTTGATGAGGCTTGAGGCTAAGCGTTACCTTTAGAACGTTTTCACTTAGAATGCCCATCGTCCACCTGACGATGTTTCGCAAGCATTCATCCATACAAGTCCGTCCTGGGTTCTAACGGAACCGAAGGCACTACTCCTACTACATCCATTTTGGAAATATCCTCAGGATTAGCAGCGACTAGCCCTTGCACTTCACTGCTCCATCTTCGACTCCGAACATGTTTTTCGCACGAAGCGTACAAACCGGATCGAAGTGGTTTTCGAGAAATAAATCTCGATCCCGGTCTCTTCGAAACGATCAGCGCATTTGTCCAATATTGATAGTCGGTGATTTAACTATCAATTTATATTCATAAACATCCATAAACATCCATCACACAATAAATAAGTCCCACGTTATTTATTTTCCTCAAATATCTTTAAAAGATATATTTTCAAATTTTCAAAGCTCATTTGAAAACAATTCCCAAAGCTCTTACCTTACAAGGTAAATCCTTTACCATTAATTCCCATTGGGAATAACCAAGTTCAAAACAATTTAGGTTTAAAACAGTTAAAATATTTTATACTGAAATATACTTTAAAATAGGTAATTTACTACTAGTTATTTACTCAGAATAGAATTTCAAAGTATTTAAAATAAAACCATTTATTAGGATATAAAACTTGATTTTAAATAAGGGTTTTAGTTCAAACTAACTTATAAGTAAAGTTTTAAAAAGGTAAATACTAATTTCAATAACTTAGGTCAAAACTAGTATTTTAACATATCCATTTGTAAAAATAATAATTATTAAGGTATTTATAAAATTTACTATTGCTAATTATTAATAATTACTTTAAAATAATAATTTCCAAACACACTTTTGAACAAGCTTGAATTTTTAAAACCTTCTTTTTATAAAATCTATTTAAATTCGAACTTGGTTTTCCCCAGGGAACTCATTTCCACTTAAATATCCCAAAAATCCTTCTTATAAATTCTGTCAATTTTATTTAGATTCAGGTTTAAGTTTAATAACATAAATTTACTTTCACATTTATCAACTGATAACGTTTCTCTTTGTTTATTATTCCAGATTTTCCAATTTTCAATTTTCATTCCAAATAGATTTCAAATTTTAATTCTTTTAAATTCATTATTAAACAATATCTCTTATTTCTCTAAAATTCAATTTCTCCATTTATAGTTAATTATGGATTTATAATTTATTCAGCAATATTCCAATACAATATTATTTCAGTTTTCCATCCAAACAGATTCTAATTTTTTTTTTATATTCCTTATTTACTAATTTGTTAATTCCTTTTGAAAACCCAATTTAATTTCTTTATAATTAAAACTCCAAATTCCTTTATAATTAACATTCTGGATTTGTAGTTTATCCCACAATATCACAATACAATTTAATTCCAAATTCATCAATCATAATATATAAACAGGCATCATCATCAACTATAAAAATATTACTACATTGTGAGGAATCCAGTTGGATCCCTCCAACCTGTTTTCCCTGCATCCACAGATATTAGCACATCACATATATAAATATCAATCCAGGCTGATATAAATAACATTTCAACCAATCACACAATTATTTAAATATTAACTACTAAAATCAGCTAACATTCCGATGTGAGTGAGAATAACTCACCTTGAGTTTCGGCGAGTGTTCGAAATTTAAATTAAACCAGACGGTGTCCGATTTAACCCAAATTTCTACTTGCCCGGAATGGATCCGGATCTGCGCCATCGCGTAGTACGCGCTTCTGCGATTCCGACGATACCAAATTCGTTGCAATCTGACATCGTATGAAATAGATATGAATTTCCAAAGTTTCAATTTGGATTTTAAACAAATTTCTTTTATTAAAACTTTACCACCCAATCTCTACCGTTCATCTCATCAAGGACAAGATCTAAGCCGCACGCAAGGAAAGCCCATCTTCTTCACTCACACGCGAAGCTACAGGCAACTCGAACCCATAAACTCATAAACTAGGGTTAAACGCTGCACCCTCCTCGATCACCAAGACCACGATCGGCCACCACCGCCACGACGTTCACCACCTCCTTCATGCTCGACCCAAGGCACGCGAAACTCGGTCGCAGCCATGCTCAAAAAAACGCGCTCGACTCTACTGCAGACGGTGTCGATTTGCACCTCCAAACGACATCTTCAACCTAAATCAACCATTGGATCTGAAGCCCTCGATGCACTCTTCGATCTTCATGTTGGAAGTTTCCGCGATTGCTTGACGGATTAATCGCAAATTGGAAGAGAAAATCGATTATTTTCGGCCATTGAAAGGAAAAAACGGTGGCTGGGGACGAATAGGCTAGGGTTTTGTTATTTAACTCGTTTATATAAATACGTATAACCATTATTTTAATATTAATTCCATTACAGAGCAACTTTTACAAACGATCTCCAAACAACGCGTGCCGACAGGCGTTTCTAAGGTTTTTCCGCATTCCGGACACAATGGCATAGGTTTCGTAAGCTAATTCGTTCGTATGTGCAAGTTACGGAATTAAACGATCTATTTAAAATTAAACCGATTAAAACGATTTCGATGCGTTTCGAGCTGCCATGGTCAAATGACAACTCCCATTGCTACGAAAATTGAAATCCGATAATAACTAATTATTACGAATCCAATGGAACTAGTTTCGTTGAATTCCGAGACTGTGCCCCGGAAGGCTATTTTAACTCGTCTATTTAAATCGGGCAATTATCCAAATTGTCGAAAACGCTTAAAATTTTACTTTTAAAATTTTTATTAACTTTACAATAAATCATATAACATTTGTAAACACATTAACAATCATTTTGACTCATTTCGACTCAAAATCCGATTAATTGCATTTTTATATTATTAAATCCTATTATTAAATTAATATAAAATCCCAAATTCAATCTATTAACTTTTAATTTCTACCCATGGTCAAATATTAAAACTCAAACCCAATTAGACCTAAATTAGATTTTAGAATCTAATTTTATCTCCATTTACACTCGAAATTACCAATTACCCCAATTCTAATATTGAATTAGTATTATTCAGTTACCAATTAAATTCTCGATTCAATATTTAATTATTGTTCTCAATTATTTGAAATTGAACAGAATTACTAAAACTAAAAATTATAGCTTATTTTTTTTCAAGATTCAATTTATAATCCATATTCAACATTTAAAATGAATTAAATGTTCAAATTAAGCGACCTAATACTCCGGGTCGTTACAGTGATGGGGCATATTGCTGTGTAAGACATGCAGGAATATAAAGGGAAAGAGAATTGATTTTGATTTCAGAAGATAAATTTGAAATGCTCGACAAAAAGGTATGTGTTTAAATTTCTATATGAAATTGATTGGGATTTTGATCGAGCCACTTGGCTTTTTGTTTTCTTTTGGGATTTGGGAGGCCGTAGAGCCATTTTGTAGATGTACCGAGCTAACCACGCAAAGGAGACGCTGGCAAAAAATTTCGGGAATTTAGGGAGTTAGAAAAATTTTAAGAAAATTTTGATAATTCAAAATTTAGTTTTAAATTGAAACTTGAATGGTTAAACAGATAGTATAGTTTGAAACTAGGGAAAAGTTTGGAAAGTTAATAAGAGGGGTAATGCGACTTTTATTAAAAAGATTGTTGGTTTTGAAAAATAGTAACGCGTATTGGACCATTCTTCCTAACTAGTAATTTCGGGGACGAAATTCTTTTAAGGGGGGAGGAATTTAACAACCCGGATTTTTAAACGGCTAATTTACAATATTTAAATTGGATTTAAATATTTAATTTGAACTTCAATTTGATTTTAATATGAACAGTTTGGTTTTATATGATAGAATGGATTCAGAATTTAACAATCTACAGAATAAATTAATTATTAAAGTAATAATTGGATATTGGGTAAAATTTAAAATCTGGAGTTGTAAGCTTGTTAAAAATATTTCATCGGCTTATAAACTTTATATTGATAACACTGGATGTAATAGATGGATTAAAATTAAATTTAACAGCCATTTGTTCAATTTTAAATTTGTATCGTGTGAATTGACATTTAAAAAAAGCCTTCCGAGGCATAGTCTCGGATTTCGACGAAACCAGTTCCATTGGATCCGTAATATTGAATTATTGCCGGATTTCAATTTTCGTAATTTTCGGAGCTACCGTGTGACCGTAAGAGATAGAAACGTCTAGAAAATAATTAATCGTTTTAATTTAAATATCTTACATCTTTTCACCAGCCGAATTTTTTTTTCCATCAGCTACTTTCCGTTCCATCAAACACTGTGGCCTTTTGTCTTCAACACGCTACCATCACTTTTAAAAAAATCACTTCTCTTTTCCTTTCATTTTATTCCTTCAAATCGAAAGCCAGAGAAAAGAAAAACTCTAGTATTCATTTTTACCTTCTTCCCAGTATCCTCTAAGCCAAAATCAAACCGCCTTGCTCGAAATAAATGGTGACTACCTTAATCGAAATCTCAGATGAAATCGATAATGGCCGCGACTTCCTTCCCTTATTTCCCAAATCGATCGAAACCCTTCGTCAAAAAAAAGGACACGCGTTGATTTTTTTCCAGTGGCTCGCGAGTGGATGGCCGCGATGGTGAAATCGCATGCGACATCACGTTCATGTTCGACCTGAGGGGTTGTTCGCGTGGAGGCTGGGAATCGCGAGAGGTTGAGGAGTAGGTCGCGAGGCATGGGAATGGATCGTCAAAGTCAAAGGCTAGAGTTTCCTACGGTTTGGATCTCGACAGTGAGGTATATGGATTATCAATTTGTTTTCGAAAATTAAAATCAAATATATATGTATATATAGTTAACAGAGGAAAGATATCTGTATACATATATTTAGAAATTTTAAATCTAGATCTGTTTTATTTTACAAATGTATATGTATAAAAAAATTTACAGTAATTTTAAAAAAATTATTATCTTTACTGTTAAATAAGTTTTAGATCTTAAAAATTTATTCTAGTTTAAGTTAAAAATAATCTACTTAGGTGATTAATTTGTTAATTTACTTGTTTAATTATTTGTTGAAATAAATCGTGAGTTAAATTAAATTATTAAAGTTAGAGAATAAATTTAAACAGAAATTAATTGTTGATCTGTTCAAATATTAATAAAATCCATGCAATTGTTATTCAAGGTCAAAAATATGGAACCGAGTCGAGATTGGGAAGGATTGCAATTTAAAAGCAAAGGTGAGATTTTCTCACTCATTTGGATGCCTTAAATTTAAATTAAATGTTAAATTTAAATCATTGGATGTGTTTGGATGATTTATAATAGTTTATTCACCGAATGATATTATAAACCCATATACTGTAATATCCACCGGAAGTGGAATTGATATTTTATTTTGTGCTAACATCTGTGGATGCAGGGAAAACAGGTTGGAGGGATCCAACAGGATTCCTCAAATATTTACTTATCATATATATATATACATACATACATACATATATATATATATATATATATATATATATATATATATATGCTGATATGTGACAGGGTGACGAATTGATATGGGTTTACATAAATTGAATTATTAACCTTTTAATAACATGTAAGTGAAATTTGGAGTTCTTAAATTCAATCAATAATTTTTAATTAAAGAAATTGAAATGGAACTTGAATAGAAATAATTATAATGGATCTCGATTTACTTCTATTTGAAAAAATAAATAAATAGGGAAGATAAAAGTTTATTGATACTTAATTGGTTAAAGTTAAGTTTTTTACAATTTAACTTATATATTAATAGCTAAGGTATAAAAGCAAAATTCTGATTAAGGTAATAAAATGAAAATTTATTAAGAGATAAAAGGGAATTCTATTATGGAATAAAAAGGAATTTTATTAAGGAATGAATTACTAAGGAATGATATGAAATTTTATTGAAAAATAAAATGATAAAAGATGAAAATTTTGAATAAAATTATTTTATAAATAAAACGGAATACTCAGGAGAGTTTATCAAATTTATAAACGGGGTTTATAAATGGAAAGGAAGAAACCAGTAAATATAGGAAGAGATAAGTCAAGGAGAAATCTCTTATTGAAATATAAATTTGTTTGAAACAGTAGAATATTTCCGAAAGTAAGAAGAGTGAATTTGGACTAGAGGCATTTATAGATGAATATTGGGTTTTCCTAAAATTATAAACTTATTTTAAAAAGGGAATTTTTAAATTACTATACTATATAAATTTTTATGAACTATTATTTAGATTTTGTATATTTCAAGTTTTGTTATTTTGAAGGCTTGGCAATTATTTATTAATAAACTCTAATTTTCTAAAACCAGTTTTGAATTTTTCATAAATTGGATATGAACTTTAATATTACTTTAGAACCATAATTTGTATAAAACCGTACTTCTTATTTTATAAATATAGATGTTTTCATATTGTTTTTAAAACCCAATTAAAATCCTCTTGTGTTGGTAAGCAAATTAATTTAAATGAGATAAGATTTAGGAGAAATCTTATTAAGTGGAGAAATTGAGTTTGAAAATTTATAAGCAGAAGTGTGAATTGATTTTTGAGGAATGAATGAGAAAATAAAGGATATTTTCAATGGATAAATCAAAATGTGGGTGAGTATAAGAAATCAGTTAAATGACTTCATGGAAATAAAAGGACTTTGAAATTTATTACAAATGGGTTAAAAAGGAAATAATATCTGAATGATATTTGAGATAAATAATTTAAGGAAATTATTTAATGATTGCTTGTGAATGATTAATTGATAGTTAAATCACCGACTACCAATATTGGGCAATGCGCTGATCGTTTCGAAGAGTCCGGGATCGGATTTAATTATCCGAAAACCACTTCGATCCGGTTTGAACGATTACGAATGAAGACCGTGGAGAGATGAAGACGGTAATTCGGTTTGTCCAGACCCAGGGCAACTTGTATGGATTGAATGCTTTTAGAACATCATCGGGAGGACGATGAGAATTCTAAGTGGGACTCGTTCTGAAAAGGTAACGCTTAGCCTCAAGCCTCATCAACCGGGAATGCCTAAAACAAGGGAGGTGCAGCAAGACTTCGTGGGTAGCCCCCACTGGAGAGCAAGGTTTCCCCTGTCTAGATGTCTCTTTTATTTCGGCTTAGTGGGTGGTTGGTCGCGCCAACCACGGGGTGATCTTGCTTGGGACTGTCTAGTAAGCGATGGTTCCCGTCTTGTGTTGCAGGGGAGTCAGGGTGGCTCCTCGGTACTCTGATCTAGACCAGGTACTGTGACGGGCGGTACCCCGGTAGCCCTGCCATTGTATGGAATCCAATCTCCAATAAGCGCATGTACGGTTTTGATTGTGCCCAACTATTGCTGAAATGTGAGATGCAAGCATTTTAGCTAGATTCTATTTTACTTTCTATAGACACTATTATAATATCAGACGAATTTAATAAAAATGTTTTAGCTATCGTAAGGTAAAAACCCGACATGTTTATTTGTGGCATGGTCTTACGAGATGCTTTGTTTTTCAAAGGATTTTTGAAAATATAATAATCCAATTGAGTGTGATTTCTCACGCTGGTTTTCCAGAGTGACTCGGGTGTTGTTTTATATGATGCTCGGGTCAGACCGAGTTAAACAGGATCAGGTTAAAAGCTAAGGAGCTCAGGAGACGAGCTGGATGACAGAGCGTATTTCCGCATTTGTCTATTATTTCCGCTGTGTATGGACATGTATGATTGATTGATGTACTCTGATGATGGTATGTGTATATATATATATATATATATAACAGTACAGATTTCTTGTATTTAAAACTGTATTCTATATATTATATTTTGTTCCGCTGCGATTGTAAGATTCTGGTGTTGTTTTTTATTTCTTCTTCTTCTACCTCTTTCTTCTTTTACCCTAAGAATCGTACATTTGTGCCACTTTGGACAGAAATGTGGTGAATTTTGTTAGTTCAAAGGGGTACGGATTTGCTGTCCTTTACAAATGCTATCCTCCGTGACTCATAGCTCATTATAAATCGGTGTAAGGTTAGCTGAGGGATGAACCTAGCACCACACAATAAATTAAAAAGAGAGAAATAAGATATAAAAGTAAGGTTAATATATCTTCTCTAATGAGAGGAAGAACATTAACAACATACCATTACTTCGAGTGAAGTAATTTTGCAAAGTATATCAACAATTGAGTATCCAAAGAGGATATCTCAAAAAGGGGCAAGAACAAAAATATCAAATAAATTAAATGAATCGCCTCATTTCTCCAGTCACATCCTCGTGAGAGGATGATCAAAAGGCTAAGAACCGGGAATGAAGTCAATACAATATTTAATTGCTCGATTGGGCGTTATACCCGAATGGACTCACAGACTCAACAAAGCCATAATGACTGGAATTCGAGATAAATCATCAACATCTCGAAACTCAAGAGTGAAAACGGAGACTTCAGAATCATTTTAACATTCCGAAGAACAAGAAATAATGAATCGGTGAAATTAGGATGCCTAAATATATGATCCTTCAAATCACAGAATGTGGCTTGATAATTTGCAAGCCACTTCATCTCAAACCATTCCAAACTCTAGATAGAAAAATAGCGTGCTGATTCACACCAAAAAATAAGCAACAAGGAACAATCCTAAAATCCTCAAATATCATACCAAATGCTGCAGATTCCTTCAATCAGATTTGCAATCCTCAAAGAAATCACAAGATAAGAACATCAAAAAGCATTTACAAATTCCTCCGATATGGATGAGTGTCAAGCACCTGTATCTAAGAGGACTCGAGTAGAGCAATCATAATCAAGATTACTCCTAAGATAAGATATTATAAATTCTATTATGAAATACTATGGAATAAAATATATTGCTAGACATATCCTAAACTTCTATCCCAAAGGACATGTTAAGGTATAGGATACAATGATTAAAGGATTCATACACTCATACTATACATGGATGTATCGTAATATATGCCTCTATTATGTGTTTATCATATTTTATTCCGAACACAACTTTGGTACCAAGCTGTGAAACCCCACCCCGTGACCCACATTAGCAAATAGTATTACGGGGTAGTACTGTCTGCTAATGCGGAGAATAGGGCCGGTTAGGAGCGACCATCTATAGTCTTGTCTTAAATATCTATTGAATACATCGATTAGTGCTCCATATTTTTTTCTCAAGTGGATCGACATATCCAATAAATGCTTAATACAAAAATACAGGTGGCTATAGGATCTATCAGAACAAAATATAACAAATCAAATGCATAACATATTACAGAACAACAAATATATATATATATATATATATATATATATATACTGATTCATCCCAATACAATACAAATAATACATCATAAGTGGTATGACGACCACAACATACACATGAGTCAAAACAATATACATATCAGAGTAGCGACAAAAAGACAATAGAAAAGCTATATCAAAAAGGTGATAGCAAAATGAGTCCTTGCGGAAGCAGAATAAGCTAAGTCCAAATGTACCTAACCTGAAATACCTCAATATGACCCGAGTATAAAATACATGGGTCAGTCTAGCTAAACATATCAGCTTATAAGGATAAGCAATAATAGATGAATAAGGATTAAGGTAATGTTCTTCTTAAACAAGAAGGAACAATACTGAGTATAAACATGATTTTAAGTATGGTACGGTTACTTTAAGTGATGATATGATATCACATACACAAACATATAAACTCAAAAGAGATAAGACAATCTATAAAATGTTAAATATAGAAAGCCTCATATCAACGGCATATCACAAATCATCAATAGTGGTTTAGGAAAAAAATATAACTCCTAAAAAAGAGAAATTCCAAACTCGCCATATCGGCAACTCAAAGAATCTCAAAGAAATCACCAACTCAAAATATGCCACAAGAAAATTAAATTTAATTCTCCAACATAGGAGAATATAATCCCAAATAAACGCCAGAAGGCAAATCTCATGTAAAAACGCCAATAGACAAATCTCAATAATAACGCCGAAAGACAAATCTCAAATAACGCCAGTATAGGCAACTCAAATTTCAAAGATAGAACTCCCAAGAGTTCAAATTCCCGAAAGGTAATCGAGACAAATATATCGAATGGTTCAAAGGACCTATTTCGAAAAGGGGCGAACATTAGGGAAAATAGTCAAACAAATCATCTCAAAAGTATTTGCACGTGCATGTGGCCGAAGCCTTGCTAAGTACTGTTATCTCAAATAGGTACCTCGCCTGAAGGCAACACATCACAATGAAAAATACGCCGCAATGGCTAATATGCCGCAATAACAAATATGCCACTATGGCAAATGTCTCGAAGACAATTACACCGCAATGGCAAACGCCACAATGGCAATGACCCGAAGGTCCAGTACTGGCATACCATAATGGCAAATGTGTCACAAACTCTCGAATAGGAACCCGAATATTGTTAACATGCATCTCATACCACACGTTCGCACTAAACAGTTTACTAATCGCCAGTAAATTTCACACTCAAAGCAGTAAAAAGTTTACCTCATCTCATCGGTAAACTCGACCTGAAGGTCAAAACGATCAAACGGACAAGTCAGGAATTAACCGATAAGATAAACACATGTGTCCCATGCCATGTGTTTTACCAAACAGTTTAATTCTCCTTTTCATTCACTCGAATAGTGCAAAAATGTGTATTTATATATAAAATAATTTATTTGTGAAAATAATTTATTTGAGAAAACAAGCCTTTAAAACCATTTTTCAAAATCACTTTTGAAGACAATATTTGAAAATACCCTTATTATAAAGAATAAATAGATTTTGTAGTTTAATATAATTTAAAAATATTACATAATAATTATTTTAAATGCCAATTTATATTAAAAATTATTTAAAATTGGTTGGAAAAATCTATGCTCGAAATCAAAGAAATCACTCAAAACCGTCATTTGAATTCAATTTGAATTCATTTCAAATTTGAATTTCAAATTCGTCAAAATTGGCTAGCCTATCGATAGATATCATGGCCCTCAAAACATTTCAGAAATATCATAAAAACATGAAGTAAAATTCAAAAGTCGGATGGAAAAAAGAACATTAAAACACTTGGGCAAAATAATACCTAGGTCTGAACTTGTCTCTGGGTTCAACTTTTGGATATAAAACAGGTGGCCGAACGACCTTTGATTGAACTAAAAATTTGTGTGGGCATAGAAAACCTCATCTTTCAAAAAAATTAAGAATCAATGAATTCTGACAGAAAATGAAAAAGTTAAGCTACCTCAAACATGGACTCAAACCATGTTTGTAACAGTGCAACATGAATGTGCCCAGGCCTGAAAATCCATTCCAGGTTCAACTTCCTGGCATAAAACACAGCATCGAACGGCATCAGATTGAGGTAAAAAGTAGTAGTTTATAATAGAAAACTTTATCTTTCAAACAAACAAATCATGCAATTTGGATAAAGCATGAGAAAGTTATGATATCTCAAAGTTGAACCCAGGCAGTGTTTTCACTGTAAAAATCTGGGCATGCTCCGGATCAAAGTTTGGCAGCATATTTCTATAGGCACTATAGGTTGTAATGAACTCAAATTTGGTATAATTATAGTACAAAACATTATCTTTATAAAAAAGATTCACGCAATTTCAGTAAGGAATGAAAGAGTTATGCTATCTCAAACATGGACCCGGGCCATGTTTGCAGCAACTCAGAAAACACAATTTCTACAGGCAAAAATCTACTTTCGAGTTGATTTGCTACCACTATTTTGAACCATCCAATTGACAATATTTTTCACTTGAAATTTTTAGAAATGAAGTTCAACATGTAAGCTACCAAATGCAAGAAATCCGACAGCATTCCGTTGCCGGAATCAAAAGATATAAGCATGCAAAGAAGCAACCCAAACTAGATTCATAGAAAAGAAAATTATAAAAAAAATTAAAATGGCTCAAATTTTAATTTTTGAAGCTTTGCTTCAATTAGAAATTGTGAGTTTATCATTCACCTTGCCGTAGAAAAGATAAAACCTAAATTCGCTTGAGGGCGTTGATGTTTTGGATCAACAACGGCTTCAATTATCTGTAAAAACTTGTAAACATGGCATGCAAAGAGAGGAAGAAAAGATTACAAACAATTCGATTCAACTCAATATTTGATGAAGTACTCTAGTTTAGAGAAGATTACCTTTTATCTTCTTTATTTTGTTGATTTATAGATGAATTTACAACAATAATTTAGAGAAAGATTTGATTTTGCAAGAGGTGCCATAGTTTTGTTTTACTGTAAGTTATTTTTCGAAGAAGAAGGAATGAGTAAAAAACAATGTACAGGTAATGTTTTTCCTCTCATTTCTTCTAGTTTCTTCTAGTTAGTGGGCTTTGGACCCAAGAATTAAAAGAAAATATGGTGTCCTTATTTAATTAATTAACATTGAAATCAAATGCACACATACATTACACTGTATTATAAAACAAAGCCATTTTTCCTTTCGATTTTCAACCAATTTTTTTTTTTGTAAATTTACGTACACATGAAATAAATTATTTTTCACTCTATAAAAAGATTTATTTTTTATTTTTAAAACATTATTATTATTAAAATCTATTATTTCACAAAAATGCACTATTTTCGCAATAAAATGCAAAAGTCTATATCTTTGACTTTTAAAATTTAACAAAAATACTATTTTCACTTAAAAATATATTTCAAACCATTTCCATGCTTAATTTATAGCCAAAACATATTTTTATACCAATTTAAACCTTTTTATTTAAAATCAACATATTTAAAAATCAAATACTTCCTTTAAATATTATTAAAAGTAGCATTTGGCAATAATTACAAGAATTGTTGCATTATCACCAAATAAAAATCATATTTCACTCATATTCTCACAAACAAAAAAAAGTTTCCAAAAATTTATTTTTACATTTTATTTCCAAAGTCCATTGTTTATTTCAAACAAACAATTTAAATCTCTAATTTATTTATAAACACCGTTATAATTTAATATTTACTGGTAATCACCAAAACCAAGGTTGTTACAGTTTTCCTTACTTTTATAGTAATTGAAATTTAAATCTAGAGGTGGTCGGTTAACCTAATATTTCACTAGGCTCATAAATGCTAGAATATATGTACTTAGTATGAAAGTATGAATACAATACAGAAGCATAATTTTCTAATAGTTTCGCTTTTTTTCAAGTATATGTATGATGATGTCAAGAGATAGCTCCAGTAACTGTTGTAGCACATCTGTCTACCTTCTACGGTGCAAGAATTTTACTGCATTTGATATCAAGTTAATTATTTTCCAAGGCATACATTAACTAAAATAAGAGTCAACAATCAAAGCCAAAAATGTGATAGGAAAAGGTTAAGGGTCTGTTTGTTTTTTATTTATGTGTTTCGTTGTCAATATTCATAACAAAATATAAGGATATCGAAAGTGAAATTTAAAATCTTAGATCATTACGACAATGATGGAGGGACGACAAAGGGGGTGGATGGACGAGGGAGTTGAAGGATTATTTTTCATTCTTTTGTTATTTCTTGAGCACGAAAAACAAAATATATTCGTTTGCTAATTTATATGTTAGCAGCGATTTTCAAATTAGTTATTTTAGAAAAATACATGCGTTGTGTGCACGTTTTTTGAAAGAAAACACAAACTAAAAATGACAAACCAAACAAGGTCTAAATTTTATTATCAATCTCTTGTCAAAACTATTAGGTATCATACATTTTGTGCTAGTGATTTGCACCATCCCATATTTTTAGTATGAAAATGAATATTACAGGCTAGGCCCATAGCTTAGTGTTCGTATTGGTACTATATGAAGGTTAAATGTGTTTTTTTTTTTTTTTCAAATTTACATATGACATCTACTAGTATGATACCGAGACACATGTATTTCCATTCATCAGCATATGTGAAATATTTTATTATGCTTATGTGAAATATCGTTTAGCTTGTGTATACTTTTGTTTGGTCATATTTACTAACGATATGCAATTTATTTGTGTCTTATATTAAGTATATATTTTGATATTTTGTGTCTTGAGAATTGGTCATGTTTTTTTCACTATAAAGTTGAATTTGATATAATAAATTTGATTATATGTAGGTGTGCTATAATACAACAAAATTCACCTTTGAGCAGTCGGAATTCCCAACGGTTGTAACCCTTGGGAGAAAGTAGAAAATATCATAAATTACCAAACGCAAAATGGTAATAAGCGTTGATAAAATGAATATTTGTAACGGTTATAACTATGGGATTTGGGTTGTTGTAACATCGTAGAAATTACTTTTGTAATGGATATAATTGATTACAAGGGTTTTAACCATTACAAATTTTATAATTTGTTACGGATATAACCATCACAAATTCTATGAGCAAAATTGTCCATGCAACTTCTTTACTTGGCTAATTCCGTTACGAAATTGATTTGTAACAGTTATAACCATTTACTACTTTATGAAAAAAATTAGTATTTTTTATAACGTTCATCTTCCTATTGAATCCTGGATCTTTGTTTCCACATTACTTCTTCCTGTGTTAGAATTTTAATCAATTCATCTTTAAAATTTGAAAGCACGTTTTTTTGAAGTGTTAGAATTATTGATTTCTTCTTTATTATTCAGCTTTAAAATTTCATTTAGTAATGTATCCTTTTTAATTCTATTATTACCAAAAACATCTTAATTCTATTTCTTAATGAAAATTCTTAAATCTCTAAATTCATCAACAAGTATTCTAACTATATTTTCCAAAAAAATATAATTATATTTACTCAGTGAAAACCATTTATTTGCAATTAATTCTGAAAAATTATTTTTCTAACAACCACATTTTTTCACATCCAAATATTTTACTCCTATTATTTTGGTTATTACAAGATAAAATAATTGGTTACTGAGTCGAATAAATACTCAAAAGCCCAATCACCGTACAAACAGGATGTACAACCACTAATTTTTAATAACATATTCAAGAGACTTAATTGGATAAATTAAATAGAATAATATAAATATCAGTGTGATAAGGGGATTGAGATTGGAAAATTTATTTAGTGGTCATTGTTAAATAAACATAAAGAATAAGTTTGGGGAAATGGTTTATTAGATAATTAATAAGAGAATAAAACAAGGGCATTATAGGTAATAGCTACACCCATAATCCCATTACCATTGAAATCTCGTTTCCATTACTTTGCACGTTCATTTTTAAAAAATTTAAAACGTAAATCAAAGAAAAGCAAGCGGGCCATAACCTAGGGAAGAGAAAAGGTGAAAATCAATTAAAGCTAAGAAATCAAGCAAGGGAAATTAATCAAAAATCAAATCTCAAGTTCCTTATCCTAAGCGAGGTGAATAATAATCAAAACCATCTCTATTTTCGTTTTAAAGAGCATTTGATTTCGGATTTAAGTTTAAATCCATTTTGATGATTTGTTATGACAATATGCTTGGATTTCATGATATTTAATATTCATATAAGTTTGTTTGATATATATTCTATTCGATTTTAAGGCAAAAATCGTTTATATTTTATTTCAAATGCCATGAGAATTTATTATATTATGTAAAACATCATTTTGGAGAGGGGTTTAATTTTTATAATTTTCCAAGCTATGGAATATTAATTATGAATTTTTGAAGGAAGAAATTGAGTGGCGTAGCGAGAGCGTAATAATGATTTTGTAAATAAGATTTTAATGTTTTATAAGTTGATTGTTTTGAATAAAATATATCAAGTGTTAAATTATGTACTTATTCCGTTTTCGAGGATGAAAAGTTTTGAGGCGGGGAGAATGTAACGACCTATACTTTTAGTTATTTTAAATTATTAAATTTAATGTGATTATTGGATAAAAATGGGTAGAAATAAAAATTTAATGATTTATTATTTTAATTTATAGAATATAATAAAATTTTGAAATAAACAATTCCAAAGGTTTTGGCGATAAGAAATATTGAAATGAAATTCTATATATTAAACGTATTTATAACCCTTCATTGAAATTGAATAGTGAAAATTGAATTATTGTAAAATGAAAGCTGTTGTTTTATTATTCGGATTCATTTTAAAATTTAATATTATAAGTTAAATAACTTATATTGAAATATGATGATTTATTGGACAATTAAATTATTTGTAATTTAATAATAAAATTATATAAATAGTTGAATCTTGAATTAATGTGAATGAAAATGATATCGAAAATTGATTTAAATTTTATTTAAATATGAGTGAAGATTTTTAAAATTTAAAATTGGATTAAAAGTGAATAATTAGGTAATTTTACATTATAATTAATGAGTAAAAATAGCCATTTTGGCCACTGTCTCGGATTTTAACACAACCAGTTTCATCGGATCCGTAATAGTGCGTTATTATAGGATTTCAAGTTTCGTATGGATTGGACTTATCGTTTGGTCGTGCAGGCTTGAAATGAGTAGAATTTATTGTTATAATTTAATTAAAATAAATTGATTTTGAAATGCTATCTTCTGAATACAATCGAATCAGTCCTCGAGACTAGTTCCATTGTGTTAGGAATATGGGTTAAACATTATGAATGACATGCAACACAATTCGTTTGGAGTTTGGAAATTTTAAGTGTGTATTGGATCAGAAACTTAGATAATAAGTTGTTCATTTCATTTTCATTCTAACCCTAGCTTCAGCTGCTCCCTCTTAACGAAATTAATAGCCGAAAATTCGCAACCTTCTCTCCTTGATATCTTTAAACTGTTCGTCAAATTCGAAAACTTTCAAAAGAAAAGTTGTAGAGCTCAACGTGCTCTACACATCTAATGGCTGGTTCGTGCTGGAGCTTCACGAGATCGCCGAGATCAAAATTGGAAAGTCATGCGTTTTATTGGGTTGTTTCATCAATCGGTGGTGGTAGAAGGCTCATGCCTGCTGGCGTTGGTGGAACAAAAGGGGGCGCACGCATGGGTGTCGACTGATGGTGGTCCGATCGTCAGGTGGTGGCACTTATGGGGAAACTAGGTTGCGTTTGATGGGTTAGTGGAGTCGAATGAATGAACGACTTAGAGTGGAAGAGAGGTAACGTGTTTTTATTAACATTATTTTGTTATTCTTTTGCTAATTACACTTAAATTATATCATATATTAATAAATTGCATAACTTTCTCGTACGAGGTCCGATTCGATCAAAATAAGTGGCGTTGGAATCGTATCAACGAAGGCTACATCATGGAGTTGGTTTGAAATTTATTTGACTTTGAAATATTTTTAGCTTCAAATAAAAACTGAGTGTTTTATAACGCTCACGACGTACTAAAATAATTTTTATGTTAGTTAAATTTATATCATGAAGTGATTTAAATTTATTGACTGTTATTTTAAAAAATTAACTGACATTTAAATTGATATGAATAAGAACGATAGGAATTTGAATTGACAGTTCAATTTTGAAATGGAAATTAAATTGCTAGTTAAATTCTCTATTATTAATAACTAGCTAGTAAATTGTTACGATACTTTAACTGATTTGGACGTTGATTGTGATGGATGCTATTGATTGGTATTTGGATGATTTGGATGTTTATTTATTCTGATATATCCTGTTGTCACCCTGTATATTATTTGACAGTATATAAAACTGTTAATCGAATTATTTCAAAAAAATTAAGAAATAGGTTGAAATGATAATGTACCTTTGACACTTTGATTTGGATTGAAATAATATATTTCATCCCTAAATTAAATTGAATATTGATTCACTAGGCCATTGGATAGAAAATTATATACAAACACAGACTGGTTAAATTAAACGATTTAAAAATATTTGGTTTGAAATTGTTTGAATGATTTTGATTTAAGGAAATGAAAATTTAAATGTAGTAATTGAATTATTTTCAAACACCAATTTTGAAATATCGAATATAAAATTTGTAAAAGAAATCGTTTAAAGAATTTGATTTGGAATTTGAAGTTATAACTGAATTATGGAAATAAAAAATTGTTTTATGGTTTAATTTTTTTCGAATTTTGAAATTTTTATTAGAAAAAGAGGTTTAAAATAAATTTCAAACTTTGGCTTAAAATTAAATTATTTTAAAAGATTTGGACATTGAATTGAATGTGGAAGTTAAATTTGGTTTAAATCATTTAAATCGATACTTTGAAATCGAACTCGAACTTGCTATTGATTGAAATGGTTTGAAATTGAGAATTGAATTGAAATTTATTCAAATTGGAAATGAAATTGAAATCAATTGGAATTGAAAAGGGAAATGAATTAATTCAAAATCGAATCGAATTTATTTGAATTGAAATTGGAAACGAAGTTAATTCGAATTGATATCGGAATTGAATCAATTTAAATTGAAATGGAAATTGAAGTTTATTTGAATTAGAATTTTTTTGAATTGAATCAGTTTGACTTTGGAACTATTTCCTAAGAAATTATTTTAATATAAACTATTAAAATCTATCCTTTTAAATGTTTATATTATTTTGATTTTCCAAACTATTTCATTTTATAAAACATTTTAAATACTTAAACCATTTTATATCAATCTATTTTAACTATTTAAACAATAATTTAAAAAAATTTCCAAACTATTTTCTAAAATTCAAACTGATCAAAGGCTGGGAGGCTTATATCGAAATCGTGGATTTAAATATGAACTGGGTTAAGTTAAATTGAAGTTATCAACCAAATGGAAATTCAAAGAAATTTTGAATTGGAACTGAAATTGAGATATTAACGCGAAGATGATTTTTAATCGTAACAGTATATTTTGAGTAAATATGCGATATTTCGAAATGAAATTGATTTTTGAACCAAATATGATATTTTGATACCAAATATTAATCATTTCGAAATGTAAAAGTACCAACCAATGTGTAAAATGACATTTGTTTGTTAACGAGACCGCGGCCTCATATCGGTATATTCTCTATTAATATTGGAACCACTTTAGTAACTGTGTACATGAAGGAGACTCCAGAACCAAGTGGTTGGATGTTGCGTCGTTTACTGGATCTGAAGAAAGAGAACGATGATGGATAGTCTTGACTTTCGAGTCATAATTAAAATGACTAAAACTGGATCCATAACCAGGCTCAGTGAGGTCGCTCCTTTGATCAAACGTACTTCATCGAAATAACATCTCTTACTTTGTGATTGATTGGTGGCCACCCTTGATTACAGGAGTGTTTTTCAAGGTGGGCGGTATCTGCGGCTAGGCGTTACCACCAGCCTAGTTCCGCAATCCAATAGAATCCTACCATGGGTATAGCCTCGTGTACCTTGTCATATTATCCTTATCGTGCCCACTACAACATTTGTTTTGTGTTGTACCTTTGAATTGCTCCCCGATAGCCCACCAATTTACGGTGGAGTTTACAATACCGAATAGACTACGATGCTTATAAAAAATGTGTTAAGGTGGATAATGGTAACATCTTAACGCTATTTTTTGGTTAACCCGCCTTTTGGGCAAGGCAGTATACAGATGGATTTAACCCAATAGACTTCACAATTATCAAGCCAGAATATCATAGACTTGGTTTAGATGGATGGATGGACAACCGATTACGGGTAATAAATATGGATATGAAGTAGAGATTAAGCATGGTTGATGGACAAATGATGTAGGGTACTTGGAATATGGATTTTGGCAAGAGATGGGTTGCTTAGTGTGTATTTCGAGTCGCTAAAAGGATTGCTTTTAGTCTGGAAAGCATATACTTCGGGTCGGTAGTAGGTCCACTTGGAGTCGGCTATGGAAACAACTTGAGTTCGACATGTTTTCTTAGGGTCAGCATTTGTTGGATCGATAATGGTCTGGCTTCGGGTCGTCTATAGTGGTTGCTTCAAGATCGGCATAATGCTTCGAGATCGGCATACACATGGTGTCGGCAATGGTGGCTGCATCAGATCGGCATGTTGAAATTACTTAGGGTCAGTAGTAGTTTGGCTTAGGGTCGGCATTGCTTAGGCTTCGGGTCGCCAAAACATCAGGTCGACAAGGCATCAGGTAGGCATAGAGGAATAGCTAGGGGCTGACATAAGGAATGGCTTCGGGTCGGTTATAGATTCACTTGGCGTCGATTGTGGAAGATTACTTCGGGTCGGCTATAGTTTGGTCTTCGGGTCAGCTATGGAGATCAAGCTTGGGGTCAGCATACATTTTGCTTCAGGTCGGTTACAAGTTTACTTCGAGTTCTACTTTAGGTTCGACTTTGCATCAGTCTAGAATGGACGATATGTGCTCACTATTGTTATGGTTGGCATATGTAGGTAAGTAGACCCTGTAGCCAAAGTTTCCCCTATAAATACAGTAGGTGTTGCTTCAGAAAAAGGTATCCTCACTTTGTTTCTCTTTATCTTCCGCCTAGAGGCTACTTTGCCATTTTTATTCAGAAATTCCAGATTGTAACTGTAATCAAATTTCTGAAAATAAAAGGGATTATTCTGGAGTGGATGCAGGTTGGAGTTAACCAAACCACTATAAATCTTACCTTTTTTACTTAGCTTTCATTTTAATTTTGGTTATTCTTTATATTATATTCTCTATATGTACTCTATCTGTGATCTATGACTGGACATTGGTGCTTTCACCTATAATTTGGTGTTGGTGGCCAATTATGATGCCAACATTTTGGTGCTTTCAGTAATAGAGCTAGCACTTAGGGATTTGGAAGTTTGGATCTTGGATTTGAAAGCTTGGGAACTTAGACTTGGGAAGCTATGGTTAGGCAATCAACAAGGAGATAGAGAATGGAAAGTAGCCATCATGAAGGAAGTCAGGTGGGTTCCTCAAGAACTAAATAGACCTCAATCTATATTACTAGAGACAAGATGGAATCGATGCTGAAAAGGCAGGCGGATATGATGCAAAACCTACTCTGACAGATTTTATAAACTAGAGTGCAAAACAAAAGGAATGGATTAGTGGGAAATACTGGAAATGTTGATCTCGAAGTTGAAGTAGCAGGAGTAAAGGAAGTACGGAATCAGAACAAGGGAAGAGCAACTTGGATACAGGATAGAGTGGTGGCGTAGGGAACAATCCTTGAATTAGAGGGCATGCCCTCGGATCATACTGGCTCAATTCCAGGCAGGATACCAGGCGGTGTTGTGCAGTTTGGCTCTGATAGAGAAGTGAATGCTCTTCCATAAGAATGGATTTCAGGATTCCCTCGTGGACTCGGGGGGCAATTTGGAGACAATGGACAAAGAATACCGCTTGGTGACAATGACAAACTGGCAAAAATGGTTAGTCGGGCCATGATAGGAGGGTTGGTGAATAAAGGTCTGGAGGATGTGAATAGGAGCCCCTTCACTCCTACAATAAGGCAAGCTTGGAATCCACTGGAATTCAAACAACCGACGCTGGAGATATATTATAGAAGGATGGATCCTACTGTTCATCTAACAAGGTATATGAGCCACATGGAAGTAATGGGGGCATTGGAGGGGGTCATGGCATGGTGCTTCCCTTTGTATTTGATGGAAACAGCAGCAGTTTGGTCCAGACAATTGGAAAGCAGCTCTATTGGAACATGGACAAAATTGATCAAAAGGTTTATAAGGAAGTTTACATTTCACATTTCGAGACCCAAGAATGTAATGAGTTTGACAACACTAAAGCAGAGGACCAGAGAGTCTTTGAGGAGTTTACTAACATGTTTTAATGCTGTGGGAGCATCGGTGGATCATCCAGATCCATCCATGGTCTTGATAGTAGCTGTGTCTAGCATTGTTGATGGCATGGAATTCAAGTACTCACTAACACAGGATCCACCTATGGATTTTGGAGAATTTTACCACGAAGCAGAGAGGTTTTTGCGACAGGAAGACGTAAAAGCTGATAGAGGGGAAGAAGAGGAAGCGGAGGTTTATGCAGTCAAAGGCGGAGATCTACCCGAGAAAGATTCAAATAAGGATAAAGGGAAACAAAGAGCAAAGAATAACTTTGATGGATCAAAGCGGCAAAGATAGGAACTGAGATTCACCGCTTACACAGAATTGACTGAAGGCTTAGAACGGATATATCTCGACACCAGACGGTAGATTCCCTATCGAAGGTCAATTAGGAGGGAGTCAACCAAAATGGAAGGAAACCAAACAAATACTGCCTATTCCACGAGCTAGGAAACCACAGTATAAACGATTGTAGGCACTTGAAGGATGAGATTGAGGGACAAATCCAAAATGGTGAATTGTTACAATATGTGAAAGCACAAGCAGCGGTAGTGGGACAAGAGCGACCTCCATCCGCATCATTCGAAAACGACCCTAGATCGAGGCATCAACTTGTCATCAACTGATTGGGATGTCAAAGAATAAGTAATAAAATCTGCAATAAAACTACTAAGTCACTTACACATGTAAGGGATTGCGAACGGTCCTCATGCATTCTCTGAGATGACGATGAACCTTCACATCCTAAGAAGCATGCATTTTGATGCTTTAGTTTTACTTTTGTTTCTCTTCTTTGTATCTGGGCTTGATTTTGTTAATTGGATATTTCAATTACAAGAATCACTCGAATGTGAAATCTGAAATTAGTAATCTTGAGTCCCCTTCGGACACTCATATCTCGCCTCTGAATGCACCCGACCTCGCACCATCACATCTCGCCTCGAATGGCACCCGACTTCGAACGGTCACATCTCGCCTCGAACTGCACCCGACCTTGAAAGTTCACATTTCGCCACGAACGCCACACTGTCCCAAAGGATCATTATTAGCAATCAAGAATGATCATTGATCTCTTTACAGGTGATCCATAGATTTCGAACATCAGGCTTATGGCAATACAAAACACACCTTCATATTACAATGCATGTTTTGGGAGGCGAAGTGTTAACTCGTCTTTTGGGCAAGGCAGTATACGGGCGGATTTAACCCAATAGACTTCCCAATTATCAAGACTGGAATATCATAGACTTGGTTCAGATGGATGGATGGACAATTGATTACGGATAATAAATATGAATATGAAGCAGGGATTAAGTATGGTTGAAGGAAAAATGATGCAGGCTACTTTGAATATGGATTTTGGCAAGAGATGGGTTGATTAGGGTCTACTTCGAGTCGTTGAAGGGATTGCCTTAGGTTAGGAAAGCATTTACTTCGAGTCGGTAGTTGGTCCACTTGGAGTTAGCTATGGAAGCAACTTGAGGTCGGCATGTTTGCTTGGAGTCGGCATTTACTTCAGGTCAGCAATGGTCCAGCTCTGGTTTGCCTATAGTGGTTGCTTCGGGATCGATGTAATTGTAACGACCAGGATTTTCGACCCTTGAAAATTGACATAAATACGTTCACTATATAGCATGCCGAATACTTAAGTGCCAGAAATACTAATTACTAGAGTTGAAGAAGAAAAGAGATAGAAGGAAACAGAAACAATAACAGAAAATCTGTCAATCGCAGCGAAAACATATATAATAAATAATAACATATCTTTATACAAAGGAAACTATAACTATTAACATATATACCATCATCAAAGTACAAAAATCAACAAATCAATCTGGACAGTTATAATAGCTCGTCCTCACAAGTGCTGAATATACTGCATAACACACAGCAGTATATAATCAAGTACATGGAATACGCCGGAGACTCTTCCACCTAATCTTCTGAGCTCCATAGCATCCTAACCTAAATTTGTAATACTCGATCTAACCCAAACATTATAATAAAATAACACCCGAGTCAGTCTCGAAACCATTGTGAGAAAACACACTCCATTTGAATAATTACTATTATCAAAATCCTATTGATAAACAAAGGTATCTCGTAAGACCATGTCACACATAAACACAATGATTTTTTTACCTTACGATTACCAAAAGCTTTTATATCAAAATCATCTAATATTATACTAACGTCTATAGAAAGTAAACTATAAAATAGCTGAAATGCATGCATCTTACGTTTTAGCATATTTGGTATACAACTAAAATCGTAAAGCTCGTATTGGAGAATGGATTCCTACTAATGACTAGGCATTGGGGTACAACATATCATGGTACATGTTTAGAAAATGAACTGTGATCGAACCTATCAAACCCTGTCAACACAAGACCGGCCTACCCCTTACTGGACAGTACTGAATATGTTATCACTCCGATTTATTTGCAACTCTTTTGAGATCTCATGCTCAACCAATCCATAAATATGTAGATTTAGGGTAATCTAGAAAGGTAAAACGTACCCTAATGGGTGCGGCCTACTTAGCCTTGCTACATCTCCCTTGATTTTCAGTAATTCTCGGTTGATGAAGCTTTAGGCTACGTTTTACCCTAAGAATGGCGTTCATACTTGGAATGCTAACACCGCCTTCCAGGCAAGCAATGCAATAATAGCATTCATCCATACAAGTTGTTCTAAGACTGAACAAACAGAATCTCCAAGGGCTCCATCTTCATTATCATCATGATATCACAAATCTTATCGTTCAACTCAGATCGAAGTGGTTTTTGGATAATCAAATCCGATCCAGGTCTCTTTGAAATGATCAACGAAATTGGCCAGATTTGATAGTCGGTTACTCAACTATCAAATTACGCACATAAGCAGTCACTAGGCCAATATTATAACTCTTTCAACATTTATCTCAAAATACCTTTACGAAGATTAATCAAATCAATTTAAGTATTTCAATATTTAAAAAAGATTTCAAATTCTTAAATCCATAACTGGATAGTTTTGAACCATATCAAATTCTTAAAACCATAACCATAGTTTTACAAGCCTGTTTCAAAACTGCAAGCAAATCTAAACAACAAAGCAAGCTTTGTTCATCTTCTTGAATCAGTGAGTAAGCATTAAACTTGAAATCTTTTAGTTAACTGAAATGATTCTCTGTTTCTTGATATTGAATATGTTTATCATTGAACATGGTTTGGTAAATATATGTGTAGATGTACAGGGTATCCTATATACTGTTCTTCCTGTTTTCTAGTTACAGAGTAAAAGAAATGGGAAAAAAATTAACATCTCTTCATACAAACCATATTTAGCTTGAAAATTCAAATATGATAGATTCATTTAAACTTAACTTGAGGCCTGGAAATTATTTTAGGCTTAATATTTAAACAATGGACTCTGTAAACTGATTTACAGTAGAGATATAAATTTTTGGGTAATTTCGAATGTTGCAAAATCTCGATTCAGTTATATAGCTCAGATTAACAATCAAAAACAATATTTTTAAAACAAGTTGGGTGATTTTTAATTGAGTATTTCACGTGCAGTTTGAATATGAACAAAAATAGCATTTTGATCATTATCTGGTGATCGAATCGAAATCGAATGCTAGGATTTTGGTTAAAGAAAGATTGATCATCGTTGAGTTCGGGAAAAATGTTGAAGAATTTTTCTATTGCATAAATTGTGAATTCGAATCTAAACTAGGGTTTAAGAACTGTTTCCAGTTCACGTTGTAAACGGGATCGCCGCTCCGCCTATGGGTGATCGGAATTCATGTCTTCGATGCCAGTCGAGGCGTCACATCTCGATGAAGCTTCAGTTAGATTTTCGTGGCTTCTGATGGCCATACGTGGGAAGACGAAACGGTTTCGTGGTGGTGTGCCGTTGGGTTTGTTCGATCGAATCACCTGAAGTTGAACCACGGTGATATCAAAACTTCCGGGTGGTCGGCTAGGTTGAGATAGTCGTCATCGACTTGCCGATGGTCACGAGGAGGGTCGGAGCATCACTGTTCAGGCGTACACGTGCACGCGTATCATCGTGTATCTGAACAGTTTTGGGTTATGGAAGAAGAAGTGGCATGGAGGAAGACTCGAAGTATTTCTCGGGGGAACTAGGGTAAGACTCGAAGCGAGACTCGTGTCATTTTAGTGGAATGTCGAGTAGGTTTCTGGGACTCAAAAAAATAAAGGAAAATATTTTCCCTCGGGTTAAATTTCTGAGTAACCCGAAGCAAAGACAAGTTTGTCTCGGGGGTGACTCGAAGTAGTTACAGGAGCCACTCAAAAACAGTTTGTATTTTGAAGTTTTTCTACTTTTCAACAATTTTAAATAAAACCCAAGTTTTAAAATAAGGAGATGATTAATGTTTTAAATAAATTAAAGTTTAAATAAAGGATTTTCAAAATGATTAAGTTTTAAATTTATTTAATCAAGATACATTATTTTACAAAATTGTTTAATAAATAAATAATGTAGTTTAAAATGAAAATTAAGATAAAATGTTGTTTAAACTAAATCTTAACCTTTTAAGGTATCTAATGTGATAAAGGTGATTTATTAAACAAGGTTTAAAAGGATAATCAAAGTAATTAATTAAAGATAATTAATTAAATAGTGAATTAAATAATTAAAGGTTAATTATTTAATAATTAAAGGTTGATTAATTAATTTATATCAAATGATTTGTAATTTATCAGGATTGGGTAATAAATTCATAAGTAACTAATTTAATTGGAAATAAATTGAATTAATTAGGATTAAATGATTAATTAATCCTGCTTATAAATGGCTATTGAATACTTGACCTTACTTATGAATGATTGTATTGTGTGAAATATTTTGAATTGATTGTCCTATCTGATCCGTGACACTTTGTTCTATGATTGTGCTATGTATATTTTATTCATTTATTTATGATAAATCTATATATTATCTGTGAATCTGTGAATGGGCGATAAGCTTTATAGGTATATCGCTTATCAACTATATTTCTATGTTTTAATCTGTGATGATTGAAATGATGTTGCACTAGTGTGTTAAACCCCTAGACCACACTTATACACACACCAATATGGATTTCACGAGGAAATCGATTTAGTCACAGATTTTTGAAATAGTTTTAAATTTGAATATTTGAATTCAAATGTTTTGGAAATGGATTGGGTTTAAAGTGAAAAGCTTTTGAAATGGAATTTCAATAGATGAAATTTATTTTGAATAATTCGATAAAATATGAAGTTGAATAATTTGATTTAAAGATTCAACAAGTTAATTGAATTTTGAAAGTTATAAGTTAAATCTTTAATTTAAAGATTTAACGGGTTAATCCAATTAGAATGGAAATTGTTCTGAAATCTATGAATTGATCTTTGTGAAATAAATCTTTTTGTCTAAAGATTTGAAATGGTAATTTATTTAAACCATTTGAAAGAAAGTTTTGGGTTTTAAGTTGTGACTTAATTGAAATCCCAATATCCATATGTTTTTAAAATACGGCGCTCACTGTTCGGTTCAGCCGGGAGAGGACCTTTGTGTCACATATGCCATTCCAAATATGTGATATGTCGTTATGGATAGCATTTGAAGACCGGTGTTGAAGACCGGATATTTTTGAAAGCGAAAGGACAACTCGTCGAATGTCTTTGCATCGACTGGTCCCCGGTATAGAGACTCCATATGTGATGGGAAGTCCGAACATGATTAGTGAATATCCGGATTGCAAGGACTTCTTTGTAAGTGCCTTCGGTTCTGTTCGAGCCCGGAACAGACTTGTATGGATAGTATGTCTGATATTACAAATTGAGATATAAAGCTGATTTCTTTCAAATATATTTCTGTTGGTGGCGGAGAATTTATTCTCTTAGCTTAAGACCCTTCTCTGAGACGTACGAGCTCAGAGGTTATGTAGTTGAAGGTTATCAGCGATATATTCCCAATTTGGTAATGTGACATGCTGAGTGTTGCTGTGAAATGATCATTGTGTTGATCATTTGTGATAAGATCATTTGTTTGATCGTTTATCTTTGTGATCATTTCTATGATCATTTGTTGACCCAAAGCACGTATTTTGTATAAAGTGTGTCTTTGTGGACGTGACTTCGTCGAGCCTCACACCTCGGAATGGTCAAAACAGGAAAGATGCGGCAAGGTTATGAGGGGTAGCTCCCTTTAGGGTATGTGCATTTCCTTCTAGAAAAGGGTGGTATCATGGTATGGAGCCCAGATGCTTACTCATGTTGAAACACTTTATTTATGATTGTGTGATGATGGTGACGAGCGCTTGGTTAAAGGTTCCAAAGGACCGGGGGATGACATACTCGTGTCAGTAGTTACCCAGTTAGGGGTAACCCGACCTTGTGTTGGCAGAGATCCGGTTTGGTTCTCGGGGACGTCCTTCCAGGGGCGTTCTCATGTGGCAATGGAAAGTTCCTTGGCCTGACCATTCGTTGGAAATCCAAAGAAACAATACGATCTTGTACAGTATTAGTTGTAGAACCTATCATTCACTTATGGTGGCGCCCCACTGTTTGGATGGTAGATATAGTAGGCATAGTTCGAAATGTCTATGCTGGCTAAGATTTATATCTTTATTTTCGAAATGATTTTCTCTACACTATGCACTAGTAATAATATCAAATGTTTCTATTTAATGCGTATCAAGCATCTTTGACTATCATAAAGAGAAATCTCCTCCGATTCTGCGTTTGCATTGTGTGTGTGTACGGGAGGCCTTATGGTAGTCTCATTTTTTAAAAAGCATTGCGAATTAACTTTGAAAATCTTTTGTTGAATGTTTTAAAAGATAAACTATTTTTGTTGCTCACACCAGTCCCACGACTGATCCGAAGTTTATTGTTTCTTTCCTAAACTCTGGGTGCTCATTATTTTCTACACGAGCAGTCTAGAGTTGGGTTTTTCAGATAGTCAGATGTAGTAGATTTTCTGGAGTTAGTTTAGTCTTTGGATCACACCAGTCTTGCTTGTCTTGGTGCAACGTTATTGGGAGTTTGAGCTATTGCTGGATTGGTTCTTGGAGATGGAGTTGCAGTTCTCGGAGTTCTCTTTTGAAGACTATCTTAGAGTTATATTGTTCCGCTGCTAGATGTCATCTATTTTCTTTTCCGCTGCTATTTATTGTATCATATCTCTGATGTATATTGATATCTATTGGATCATCTGTTGTATCAGATATTGTATCAAAGCTGTATATCAATGTATTATTCTTTTATTCCGCTGTGTTGTTTACTTAATGTTGTTATAAGCTCCGGCGAATCGAATTTGAACGGTCGAATCTATGGCATTCGAATACGATATGAAGTATGGATGTCGATTTTCGAGCGGGCAAAATTCGAGTCGTTACATTTGCTGAAACCCCTCTCTCTTGATCTCTGGTTTTAAATGCAGTTGTATTTTGTTAAAGTTTTGTTTTAGTTTTTTTTTATTTTGTTTACTTCAGTTTTACTTGGCTTGATGAATGAACTGAGAGGGAGAATTAATAAATAAGGAGAAGGTGTATAGGTATATACATATAAAAGGATAGTTGTACAGGTGATGATCTGGTTTGTACAAAGGCATGGGTGAAGATAACTCAAATCCTTTTTACTCGGCGGAGATCTTGAATTTCTTTGTTTATGTTTTATTTGTACTTATATTTTCATTTGTTTTATGAAACAAGATCTCGGCTAGAATGATGTTGTTATGGTGAGCTGCAGCTTTGTCTTGACAAAAATGCTTTTGTTTGTTATTTTACTTTATTTTGTTTACTTTGCATATTTATTTACAACTTTGTCTTGCTTACTTTGTATTGCAAATAAATTTCTATTTTAATTATGTTTGTATGCATACATTTGTTTGTAATTTATTTTATTTTAAATTCACAAATCATAGCTTTCTTTAAAAATATACATATATATAAATAAATCTGAAATAACCATTTCTATTTATAAAAATCCATTTGTAAAAATATTATACTATTGATATTGTTTAAATACAACTCATTATTTAGTTAAAACAATTTATAAAAGAAACTATCTTTATTTTAATAAATAACATATTTTTATTTGAGTTTGGAAAAACTCGAATCAATTTATCATTTAAATTTCACAATTTTAAATCAAAAATGAATTTAATTATCAATTTAAAATTGATTAAAATTCGGGATCGTTACAGACTTCCCCCCTTAAAAAGAATTTCGTCCTCGAAATTCGCAGGCACGAAAACAACACAAAGATAGACAGATTCGATCTCCTATAATTCCTCAAACTTAAGATACAAATTCCAAACTCAAGTCGGAATATCTCTGAATACAAGCCAGTTTGTCCCTCTTCGGACTTCAACCAACCCAAGAAATTACAACAGAATTTCAAAATTTGGTTTTAAACGAAATCGTTTTATCGATACAATTCAAATTATCCTTCATATACCATTTATACATTTAACTCTATTTTTAAAATTTCTAATTCATTTAAAATTTCTAATTCATTAAAGTTTAAATCAAAAACTGATAAGAAACAGATGAAATACGAAGAAAGAATTTCTACAACGATTTCATAGGGCATCAGCGCATCGAAACTTCTTCTTGCAACTGCCACGAGGCAAATCAAAAGAATTTGGAAAGATGAATCGAAAGAGATTGATAGGGAAAGTTTGTTTCCACTGTTGCAGGGCATCGACCATTTATAGTCGTATTCTCCTGTCCCCTATCTCGTCATCTTTTTGCACTCATACATACTATCGGTGAATAGTAAGAGAATTTACTGAGGCATTCAAACAGATATCTTAGGGATAGACTCATTCTAGGATATACTTCACCCTATCTCTAATGAGCTACTTAATGTGTTATACTCCTGAGCTAAAGTTCAACCTATGCTCTGATACCAAATGTAACGAATCAGATTTTGCCCGCTCGAAAATCGACATCCACACTTCATATCGTATTCTAATGCCATAGATTCGATCGTTCAAATTCGATTCGCCGGAGCTTATAACAACATTAAGTAAACAACAAAGCTGAAACCCCTCTCTCTTGATCTCTGGTTTTAAATGTAGTTGTATTTTGTTGAAGTTTTGTTTTAGTTTTTTTTTTGTTTACTTCAGTTTTACTTGGCTTGATGAATGAACTGAGAGGGAGAATTAATAAATAAGGAGAAGGAGTATAGGTATATACATATAAAAGGATAGTTGTACAGGTGATGATCTGGTTTGTACAAAGGCATGGGTGAAGATAACTCAAATCCTTTTTACTCGGCTGAGATCTTGCATTTCTTTGTTTATGTTTTATTTGTACTTATATTTTCATTTGTTTTATGAAACAAGATCTCTGCTAGAATGATGTTGTTATGGTGAGCTGCAACTTTGTCTTGACAAAAATGCTTTTGTTTGTTATTTTACTTTATTTTGTTTACTTTGCATATTTATTTACAACTTTGTCTTGCTTACTTTGTATTGCAAATAAATTTCTATTTTAATTATGTTTGTATGCATACATTTGTTTGTAATTTATTTTATTTTAAATTCACAAATCATAGCTTTCTTTAAAAATATACATATATATAAATAAATCTGAAATAACCATTTCTATTTATAAAAATCCATTTGTAAAAATATTATACTATTAATATTGTTTAAATACAACTCATTATTTAATTAAAACAATTTATAAAAGAAACTATCTTTATTTTAATAAATAACATATTTTTATTTGAATTTGGAAAAACTCGAATCAATTTATCATTTGAATTTCACAATTTTAAATCAAAAATGAATTTAATTATCAATTTAAAATTGATTAAAATTCGGGATCGTTACAGACTTCCCCCTTAAAAAGAATTTCGTCCTCGAAATTCGCAGGCACGAAAACAACACAGAGATAGACAGATTCGATCTCCTATAATTCCTCAAACTTAAGATACAAATTCCAAACTCAAGTCGGAATATCTCAGAATACAAACCAATTTGTCCCTCTTCCGACTTTAACCAACCCAAGAAATTACAACAGAATTTCAAAATTTGGTTTTAAACGAAATCGTTTTATCGATATAATTCAAATTATCCTTCATATACCATTTATCAATTTAACTCTATTTTTAAAATTTCTAATTCATTTAAAATTTCAAATTCATTAAAGTTTAAATCAAAAACAGATAAGAAACAGATGAAATACGAAGAAAGAATTTCTACAACGATTTCATAGGGCATCAGCGCATCGAAACTTCTTCTTGCAACTGCCACGAGGCAAATCAAAAGAAATTGGAAAGATGAATCGAAAGAGATTGATAGAGAAAGTTTGTTTCCACTGTTGCAAGGCATCGACCATTTATAGTCGTATTCTCCTATCCCCTATATCGTCATCTTTTTGCACTCATACATACTATCGGTGAATAGTAAGAGAATTTACTGAGGCATTCGAACAGATATCTTAGGGATAGACTCATTCTAGGATATACTTCACCCTATCTCTAATGAGCTACTTAATGTGTTATACTCTTGAGCTAAAGTTCAACCTATGCTCTGATACCAAATGTAACGACTCGGATTTTGCCCGCTCGAAAATCGACATCCATACTTCATATCGTATTCAAATGCCATAGATTCGACCGTTCAAATTTGATTCGCCGGAGCTTATAACAACATTAAGTAAACAACAAAGCTGAAACACCTCTCTCTTGATCTCTGGTTTTAAATGCAGTTGTATTCTGTTGAAGTTTTGTTTTAGTTTTTTTTTTTTGTTTACTTCAGTTTTAGTTGGCTTGATGAATGAACTGAGAGGGAGAATTAATAAATAAGGAGAAGGTGTATAGGTATATACATATAAAAGGATAGTTGTACAGGTGATGATCTGGTTTGTACAAAGGCATGGGTGAAGATAACTCAAATCCTTTTTACTCGGCTGAGATCTTGCATTTCTTTGTTTATGTTTTATTTGTACTTATATTTTCATTTGTTTTATGAAACAAGATCTCGGCTAGAATGATGTTGTTATGGTGAGCTGCAGCTTTGTCTTGACAAAAATGCTTTTGTTTGTTATTTTACTTTATTTTGTTTACTTTGCATATTTATTTACAACTTTGTCTTGCTTACTTTGTATTGCAAATAAATTTCTATTTTAATTATGTTTGTATGCATACATTTGTTTGTAATTTATTTTATTTTAAATTCACAAATCATAGCTTTCTTTAAAAATATACATATATATAAATAAATCTGAAATAACCATTTCTATTTATAAAACTCCATTTGTAAAAATATTATACTATTAATATTGTTTAAATACAACTCATTATTTAATTAAAACAATTTATAAAAGAAACTATCTTTATTTTAATAAATAACATATTTTTATTTGAATTTGGAAAAACTCGTATCAATTTATCATTTAAATTTCACAATTTTAAATCAAAAATGAATTTAATTATCAATTTAAAATTGATTAAAATTCGGGATCGTTACATCAACATTAGAAATATTGTCGAATTCAATTTATAATATTGAGAAAAATATTTTTATATAATTCATTTCACATTTAAAATGTTTTCCAAAATAATCCCTCTTTTCAATAATTAGGAGAATATTTATAGGCAGATTCTCCAAAATCATTTTAATATCAAACTTAGGAAATATGTCATAACTTATTCATAAATTTCTAAAATTATTTAAAAATCCTTTTTTACAATTTCCAAAACCGATTATACTCATTAATAAAACCAATCAATAATTTATAACTTGTTTTGTGAATTCAGATTCATTTTCTAAGTTCCCACATTTCAACATTTTGGAACCAAAATCCCTTATTAAGATTACTCTTATCTTAATCATATCCATTAAATAACCCTTTTTACAAATCAGGAGAGGATTTACAAATAAATTTCAAACATTTCAAAATTCTCTATATATATATACATATATGATAAGTATTTTCAAGATAATAATTTATTTTTAAAACATGTTTAAGTAATTATTTTAAAAGATCAAAACATTTTAAAATAAATATCCATAACTCATTTTCTAATGGTTTTTAGATAAAACAAATCAATTTACAAAGCTTATTATAAAAATTGAATTCATTTCAATAAAAATTAAATATATTTAATAACAGTTGTAATACGTTTGGTGTCACACTTTTTTGATGTCAACATGAACTACCAAAAATGCCTCTCTATAGATATTATCAACTCCCTTAAAATTAGGATCTTACAGATAAATTTACTTTACAAATTCAAAATATTCCTCTACAAATATTAACAAACTTTAATATCACTTAAAAATAGGATCTAATAAATAATATTATTGTTACAAATTCAATACAACGCTCTACAAATATTATTAGATCTTAATCACTTTAAAATATGATCAAACAAATAAACTTCCTTTACAATTCGTTCTTTATTAGTTAATGTAATGGCACGCGCTTCGCGCGTGAATTGTTTTTCTTATAAATTGTATATGTTTAAGTCAATCAAATAAATAATTTTTTATTTTCAAGTGGTATTTTATAAAGAAGTATTTTGAATCTGTAAAGAAGTTTTAATTTAGATCCTATTTTTAGAAGCGTTTTGAATTTTAAAGCATGTTTAGTTTTTAGATCCTACTATTATGGGCTTTATTAGATCCTATTTTTAAGTAATCAAGATTGGATAATATATGGAGGGGCTTTGGTCGTTCACGTTGATATCAAAAAAGTGTGACACCAAAGCTATTAAACTATCATTAAAGATAACAGAAAAAAATTCGACCAACCAAAAGTAATAGATATTGGAACTTAGAAATAATAATTCAACCAAACTATACACAATTTCGACATAAAATATAATCAAATATTTATGCTTTTTTTAAATATGTTGAAACATATACAATTTGTAGGAAAACAACTCACGCGCGAAGCGCGTGCCATAACGCTCGTATGAATAATACACTTTTCAAAATATTTCAATACTAAAAGAGCTTTAACTATATAGCCTAATAAATAAAAATCCCATTTTAAAATAAATTTAATTTCTTGACAGAAATCTATTTTTAAAACCCAAATTACCAATTTCAATTTATAAATCCCTCTCGATTCATATCACATCGATTATGTTTCAATTTGATAAGAATTCTTGAATTTCAAAAATAGAATCAACTATTATTCTCCAAAAACCGATTTCCATATTTCGATATAAATTCGCACTGTGAATTTATATTTCCTATTTATAAACTGATAATCATTTCCCTTATTTTATAAACATTATTTATAAGTTTATAAACTCATTTGGGTTCCACTTGTTTATAAAAATAATCTCGTTTAAAAAATTTCATTTATGAATCCATTCCTTTATAAATCCCATTTATTTTTCAAATTTTTTTTAAATATCGATCTCAACTCTTTTTCCTTAAATTCAGAACTATCACTTAAAAATCCATTGCTAAAAATCCCTTATATAAATTATTTTTAAATCTCTAATTAAAGCATTTTATGAACGGTTGAGTACGAATCCAAAATCAAATCGTTGTTTTATCCAAATCAATTTCCTGTGAAATAAATCCAAATTCTGATATAATATTTTTATATCCAAAATCACCTTTTAATTCCTTCAAATTCAGAAATAATATTTATAGTATTTAATATACCAAAATTAAGGCCATTGCTTCTACAATATCTAATAAATCAAATCATAACATAAATTGTAAAAGATTTATCCACACACATCATATATCACTATACATTAAATTAAAAACAAACATTTTGAGGAATCCAATTGGATCCTTCCAACCAGTCCCATTGCAAGCACAGATGTTATATAATATAAAATACCAATCCCGCTTCGAGTTATGATATCACGGTAATATAGGATCATCCGCTATTATGCGGGGCACATAGTGTCTCATCCGCTCCAACGGTAAGAATATACCCAACTAATACTTTGTATATACACACACACACTATCATATATAATGTAACATTTAGTTGATAATGATATATCAATTCAATCAATCATTCAATAATATATTTTAATTATTATAAATTAAATCCAGTAATCCAAAATGAGTGAGACTCACTCACATTTATCCTTTTCTATCGTCGAAGCGCTCCGGTTTGGACCTAAAACCAAACGACTCTTATTTTAGCCTAAATTTCCACTATCTCCATATCCATCCAAACCAATTCCATTGCGATGCATTCGCCGTCATGTGCGCAACGCAAAATGTTTCGTCTCAATCGGACCTTGTATGGACAAGTTATTAATTTTATAAGTTACCGACAAATTAAATTAAAATTTTACACCACTTCTATATATTTACAAATATACCCTCAAACTCTTTTTTCCCAATGAGATCCCCCTCTTGTGCATCTCCTGTAACCCATGCACGCACGAATATAGTGACACGGTGCTCCTGGCCTTGTATCAAAATGCAGACAATCCCGTTGAACTTGTCATCGTGATTTCCACCTATTCGACCATTCGTTTCTCCTTCCGAGCCACCATATGAAACCGCAACCATATCATCCCTTCGCTAGACACTATAGTGATGTGAATTCAGAAAGCCATCGAGCTTCACCAATTCTAGGCCATAGATGTTGTTTCCTTTGCTATACTCGAATATACGCTCACTTCTATTTATAGCTTCTTCAAATCGACAAGAAAGCTAACCCTAGCACAAATTCCTATTCTCGACCTAACTGTCGGCCTAAGAACATACAGCCGCACCTCCCCATTCGCCTATCGACCTGAAGACCTAACTTCAAGGATTCCAGAAATGTATATTTTATCCAAATTTTTAAGGAAATATATTTTGAGCATTTGTATTTTTTTAGTTTTTTTTTCTACTATATGATCGGTTATATAAACTTGGTAGTGATGACAGATAATGTAGAGATAAGGGGTCGAATACAGGGTAAGGTGGTGGCTGATGTGATGGAAGGAGGCTGCCTAGTCAAATCAATGAAAATAAATTACTAAAATTCAAAAATATTTAGATATTAATTTTGAACACCGATCGAGGCGTGTTTCTTGGCGTTCCTAATGTTATACCCCTATTCCAAATGCAATGGAACAAGTTTCGAGATTTAATTCGATCATAGGGGAAGTTTGCTTTTTCAACCTAATCATAGTATTAAATTTTCGATATTAATTTCAATGCATTGCTATCACGCACGACCAAACGGTACGTCTGATCCTTACGAAATTTAACAGCATATGATAACTTATTATTATGGACCCAATAACACTAGTTTCACTGAAATCCGAGACTAAGCCAAGGAAGGCTATTTTTATATGCTAATTAAAACGTGTTATTTTAAAAATATAGTAAATCAGCTTTAAATCCAATTTAACAGTTTTATTACCTTCATTCTTGTTAATAGAAATTAAATAAGCCTTTGAATCATTGTATCCAAATAAAATCCAAAATTTAAATATTTTAAATGATTTAAATTATTTAATCTAACAATTAAATTATCCAATAAACCACTATATTTTGAAATTAAAATAATTTAATCTATAAATTAAATTTTTAAATATTTAAAATCAATTAAATATTTAAATTTCAAATAACCAAAATTCTACGTCATTACGGTAATTCTTCGAGGTCGGCATACACTTGGTATCGGCAATGATGATTGCATCAGGTCAACATGTTGAAGTTACTTTAGGTCGGTAGTAGTTTGGCTTTGGGCCGGCATTGCCTAGACTTCGAGTCGGCAAAGCATCGGGTTTGCAAGGCATCAGGTCGGCATAGAGGAATTGCTAGGGTTGGCATAAGGAATGGCTTTAGGTCGGTTATGGATTCACTTTGGGTCGGCTGTGGAGATTACTTTGGGTCGGCTATAGATTTCTCTTCTAGTAAGCTATGGAGATCAAGCTTGGGGTCGGCATACATCTTGCTTTGGGTCGGCTACAAGTTTACTTTGGGTTATACTTCGGGTTTGACTTTGGGTCAGCCTAGAATGGACGATATGGCTCGGCTATGGTTATGTTGGGCCTACGTAGTTGAGGAGGCCCTATAGCCGGAGTTTACCCTAAAAACATAGTAGGTGTAGCTTTAGTAAAGGCGACCTTAATTTTGTTTCTCTTCATCTTCCACCTAGAGGCCACTCTGCAATTTTTATTCATAAAATCCAGATTGTAATTGTAATTAAATTTCAGATAATAAAATGGATTTTTCTAGAGTGGACATAGGCCGGAGTTAGACGAACCACTATAAATCTTGTCTTTTTTACTTACCTTCATTTTAATTTTGGTTATTCTTCATATTATAATCTCTACCTATGCTCAATCTATGATATGTGACTGGATATTGGTGCTTTCACTTTTAATTGGGTGTTTGTGGACAATTTTGACGCCAACATTTTCAATATTTATTTTATTGATTAGACATTATATATGTAGCGTATTCTACTATATATAAATATTTTGATTGATCCTTAAGAGATGGAAAATCCTGTAACATCTCTTGAGTTATTGCACGCACGTTATGCACTGGACAGGAGATGTGAAATCCCGTAAACATCTCTGATGCTATTACACTCATGTTATGTGTGATATCCATTTGACTCACATGAGGATATTTTAGCCCTGAATCTAGTGCCTTATCTTTTCATTATGGTTGGGTCAGACCTGAGAATTTCAGCGCATTGAAGATCATTTTCTAGAGGACAAAGATGAAGATTTGGTATACTATTACTATTATTATTCCCTGCATCATGTTGTTCTACTACATTTTATTATGTTCTTGTTGTATATATAACTTTGATAAGTGTTGTATCAATTATAATCAAATGTATAACAAGCAGCTTCATGAACTATTTATTTGAGTAAATATATCGTATGATAAATTTCTTACTTCGTTCCTCTTCGAGGGCGAAAAGATTTTAGTAGGGGAGACCCGTAGTTTTAACTATTTTAAATTATTAAATTTAATATAATTTTTGAATTTAAATGGTTAAATATAAGTCTAATGATTTATCAATGCAATATATTGATATGAATTTAGACAAAATTTTAAATAACAAAATTAGATATGAAAAAAATTGATTAACTAATTTTCATTATTGGAATATAAATTTTTATAAGTCGAATAGATAAATTTTCTGATATTTAAAATATCTGAATGTATAAATTGATTTAAACTATATTTTAAGATATAAGTTTCTGGATATGATAAATTATATATATATATATATATATATATATATATATGTATATATGTATATATGTATATAAACTCCACCATTAAAATTTAAGATAGTATATCCATATGTGTACATATTTAAATATATACAAGCTTTATAATGTTTAAAAATATATATAAGTTCATATATGTGTATATATGTTTATAAAAATATCATATATGTAAATAAATATATGTACATTAATGTATAAACTCTATAATAAAAAAATTTCAAATTTTGACTATGTTTTTTTATATATATTGGTGTATGTTATAAAAATAATGCATATGGAAAATACAAATATCTATATATATATATATATATAAAACATGTGTATATCTAAACATATGTATATGTATATGCAGATATGATAAAAGTATATATATAAGTGTATGTATATGTATATATGTTATATTAAATAGTGAATATGTAAATATATGTAAATATGTAAGTATGTGAATATATATGGTAACAATAGTGTAAATGTATGCATATCAATATTTTTTGAAAATATTTTTTTTTTTGAAAATATTTTTTTTTGAAAATACATATCTATACTTGTACATATAAATGTATATTTAAACAAAATGAAACATCATCATGGCAAAACATAAATTCAAGCACAAAAATTAAATCAACTTAAAATCAGTCAAATCTATATGAAATCACATCAGCTCATAAAATCAAATCAAGAAGAAAATAAAAATAAAAAGAAAGAAAAAAAGATAAAAAGAAACGGGTACTTTATAGGAGAAAATTCCTTCAACTTTTGTCCAACCTGTTCCGTTTCTATTAAATACATTATCCTGGTTTGTTTAAGTTTAACATTTAAGCACATAAAAAAAGAGAAGAAAACTTCCATTAAAACCTTAAGGAACTAAGTGATCAAAAGCTCGTGGAAGGAAAAAAAAACGACAATGTTTCATTTTCATCAAAACTATGAGTAAAAACTAAACATTGTTTACTGGAAAACTATGTAGGCATCTATATACTGGTAAATTTTGAATGAACTCTTTTTTTGTAAAGTATTCATGTGCTAATAAGTTTCTATGACTTATATATATGTGTTTGGTCACGATAATACACCCAGTAACTCAAAGAGACATGATCATCACCTCTCTATTCTTTGGAAAGTTAGGATCTTTGAACTTTAAAAATCTTCATCTCACTATCCATTAAACTTTAAACCATGATTCCAAAAGGGAAGTTGGTTGTTTTTGAGCGTATATCGTGCTAAAATTCATTTTGTTTAAATATCTTGAAGTATAGAGGAAGAAAGGTACATGTTACAGTAAGCAATTTAAAAATGAATAAGTTTCAAACGTTATAATTCAATCGTTTGTTTATATGAATGTGCTTGTTTTTGAAAATGATGAATTTTGAAAGTATTTTCATGATTTTTAGTCGTGTACCGAGTGAGATAGAGGGAGATGACCAAAAATTGGGTTTTTGCCGAATTTCGACGACTGATATGATGGAATGGCTCATCGTTTGTAACGACCCGCCCTTCTGACCGCCCCTAGTCGGTAATTAAACCAACTTGAAACGTTCAAAATGACGGATTGTTATTCAGTTTATAGAGTTTAAACAGAATCAGCCACAGAAACACAGAATAATTATATTTCACATAATGAATTTTTTGTACATATATCAAAGTTTATACAATGAATTAAATTTATACAGCGGAATATTTCTTTAAGTACAAAAATAAATCCCCGAAAAGCTAAAGTGAAGCGTTTTCCCTCTCTCTAACTTTGCTGCCCGAAAATCTTCAAGCTGTAAAATACTGGGTCTGACCCGAATATTACATTCAAAAGAAAATAATACACAGGTCAGTCTAATTCAAACTCGGTTATTAGTGCATAGAGGCAATAATAATTAAATAACAATTAGACGACAGTTTCAATATAAATTCACCTATCCGATCCTTTAACAAGAAATCAGATAACGGTAAATATAACACTTAACAGTGTTAAACAATAAATCAGTAGATTCAAATTATCAACGAAGATAGATGAAGGGATTATTAACGAAGATAATTTAGAAAACAATAGAATTTCCAAAACGGCAATTAACTACAAAATCATCAAAATGCGATTCAAAATATATTGTATTGGCAACATAAAATAAATTTCCATCAATAGAAAACATCATTTAAAACATCAAGTCTAGTAGGGCTGCAGTACACGCACGCGTGTACGGCCTCGCCACAACAACATGTTAACTCTGTGTGGCTGCAGTTCACGCTTGCATGCACTGCCTCGCCACACAACATGTGAAATCATCACAACAGAGAATACTATCAGAAATCAAAGCTGCAGAGGTCAAGTTAGTGACTCAACACAGCTGCAACACCAAACCCTATGCAACATGGCAAGGTCGAAATGCAATTGTTTTACATATACTCAAGGAAACTCAAGAAAACAAGTTCCCAAACAACTTATTACTGCACACTTCAATAAGTGTAAAATTTTCGTACAAATGAAACTGCGGCCACTACTTGGACTCAAGGGAAAACTGCAACAAAAATGCAACCACCTCAAGATCACGAGACTGAAACAAAAGAACTCAGATGCAAAACTTCAACAAATCAAAACAGCATCAAAGCACATGAGAATTGACTATGTGCAATACAAATAAAATTACAGACACCACAAGTATCCAAGGGCAACTGGAAATATACAACTTCCATATTGGGTCAAGCAAGTGCAACATAGTGACAAGCTACCCAGGTATCGAAATACAATCATGTACAACACGACTGTAAGATGTATGTAAATATAAGGCATGAAACCACAGTGCAACAGATCAAGAAAAGAAATGTCAGGTGCATGACCAGATAACAATGAAGCATGAATGCTACTGAAACCAAAATGGCCAGAGCCGAAGTCAAACATTCAAAGGGTACAAGAAAAATGACCAAGTCCAAAGTGCACCAAAGGGAACTCAGTGCAAAGGAATGCAATCAAGTGAGCAGCAGTTATGTCGATGCAACTCACAGCAGTTTTAAAATCATAGTAGAGTGTACAAAATCAAGTCCAGACCACACAAATATTCAAGGGGAAACTGCAACGAGACTACAGCCACCACCTGAATACAAGGGCACAACATACATAAAAATGAATAATGCAAGCAAGGCACAAAGGTCACAGGTTGGCAACAATTGATTTGCATGCAACCTGAACCAGCAGTTTTAAAATAAAACAAAGGCTCGAATGCCCAAGGGTAACAAAGTATACCACAACACAAATGCAATAAGAGACAGAATGGTACAAGTGCAAGACCAATTGAATCGAACATCACATGTACCAATATAACCAAAACTCATAGCCATGGTATTCAGAAAATCAAAAAAAAAATCTACAGAGAACAAAATGACCAGAGGCAGTAACAAGAATGGCCAAAGTCAAGTATGCTACAGGTTATGAAATGACCAATTTGTAAACATAAGTTGCCAAACTAAAATACAGCTATGTTTTCTAAACTTTATGTAAAAATATGTACGAACATAAATGCTCGATTGTATCTGCATATTGAACATGCAAACAAAAGTGTAGTGGGACTACAAAATAGGAGGAGGGTGAGGGCACCAGGAGTATGGCACCACAACACAAAAGCCAATGAACATCATCGATTCGAATGACAAATACACCAAACAGTTATAGTGAAATCCAAAAATTGAAACAGCAAGTGGTACAAGGATAAACTGCAATGAAAAATGCAGCCACCACAAGTATACAAATGAAAACGACTTAATGCAGCCACTAACCCAAATGCAACAGATGACAAACCAATAAGCATTCGAGTTCGAGATAAACAGTGTACTGTAATACCATCAGAGAAGGTAGAAGCATTAAACAACATGACACTACACACAATTCAACTCAGGATCAAGGAATATAAAATTAAAAAAATCAAATGGCAGTAGTAAGTTCATCTACGAAGGCCATAGTCAACAGAAACGAGCCGTGGTGACCAGAAAATCAAGACCGCAGTCAAAGCAAGGTCGAAATCACAAAATTAAATTTCCAGAAATTCGAACAAATGAACCAAGAAAACTTCATCACAGCAAACTAATTTTAACAAATCAAAAGGACCGAAGTCAACAAGGAGTCAATGCTTTCAAAACCGTGAGGATCAATAAATCAAGCAATCCAAAAATCGCGAATTTAAACAAGCGAGCAATCATGAAAAATGCTTGAATTAGATGTGAGTTACTAAAAGTACTCACTTTTGCTTCGAAGCGGTCGTGAGAGAAGAGGAGGAATCAATGGAATTGAAGCCGGCGCCTTCGATTTGAAAAGCCCTAAGCTTGCAAAGAGGACGAACGAAGACGAAAGCCCAAATTTTAGAACGAAGAGGGAGACGAGGGAGAGACGCCATTAATTTTTTTTTTCGTTCGTTTTTTTCTCGTATGATTTGAAGAGGAATGGCGAAAATAAAAAGGGAAAGGGGTCGTGTTTTTGCAGAGGAGATCGTGATTTTTGGGCGTGGTTGAAGGCATAGATTATGGCTTGAATCTTGGGATAGGCTCGCTGGTGAAAAAATATCTAATTATTTTATTATATATTATTATTATTATTATTATTTTCATTTTATATTTTGAATTCAATTTGTTTTTCTCAACATCAATTTTTATCAACGCGTTTATACGTCGTATACTCACATATCAACTCAAAATGCCACGAAAATTTAAATCCGGTAATAATACAATATTCTAGACCCAACGGAACTGGTTTCATCAAATTCCTAGACTGTGCCTCGGAAGGCTATTTTTAAATTCAATTTAAACGATAAAATTTCAAAACTGAACGAATCACTTTCAAATTCAATTCTAAAGCTTCTTTTATCTTCAGTATTATCAATGTGAATTTTCTAAGCTTTTAAATTATTTTTAAATCAGCTTAAAATTGAAGATTCAAAATTTTATTCAATTTTCAATAAATTAAATTCTAAAATTTAATCGCCAAATTCATAGTTATATTGGGAATTCAAACTAAACCATCATTCAAATATTTAAAATTAATTAAATATTTTTAATTTAAATTGTTTAAAATTTAGGGTTGTTACATCGTTAGCTGTGGAGGTTTCTTGGTGATGGGGAAGCAAGGAAAAGCAATGTGGCATTTTCTGGTGGGGTGTAGCATCAAGTAGAAGTTGATTTATGGTTTTAGTTAGGTTTTGGTGTTGGTTCGATTTCGAGTAAACGGTGGTGGCGAGGGACAAAAGGAGAGTGCGGTATGGGGAGAAAAGGAAGAGAAGGACTTAGCATACTTGGTGGCGTAGTTTGGTGGTGTACGGTGGCGAGGCGAGGAGTTTGAGTAGTGATGGCTTGTTCCAGTTTATGGTCAGAAGTTCGATTTTTCGGACCATGTGTTTGTTTGTGCTTTTTCCGTGTGTGATCGAGACGAGGGGGTATGGGTGATGTAGGGGGATAGTCAGCGGCGAAGGTAGGTTGGTCGGCAACGGTTGTACATGCAAGGTGATGTGCATGTGTATGGGTTAGAAAAAAAAGAGAAGAGGGGTGAAAGGGAAGCAGGTGGAAGAAGGAAGGGGAAAAGATTTTGGGTCTGGGCTTTGTCCTTATCGGCCGACCTGTGGGCTGGGCATTGTTTTCAAATTAAAAAAATGAAGATAAAGTAAATGAATAAGTGTTTATGTTTAATAATCTTTCAATTTTATAAACATTGTTTATCTTTCTTTTAAAATCCAACCGACATGATAATTTTTGGCATTGTAATCCTGTCACCTAATATTTTAATCTAAATTAATTTTGTTAACTCATTGTAGTATAAAACTAAAATATTTATAATAATTAAAGTGAAATAGTAATTAAAGTCTTATTTGATTTAATCTTATGTAAGTAAATAAATTAGTTATTAAGTGGATTGTTTAGTTTTAACTAATAATAAATCATTTTTATAATTTCATTAATTTATAAGTAATTGGGATTAAAATATAAATGATTCAGTTAATTGAAACAGACTAAATTCTGATTTTTGAATTGTTTTAATATTAGTTATTAATCATTAAACTAGTTAATGATCTATGCTTTTGCTTTATTGCTCTTGAATATTTACATCAATTGTTCTTTGTCTGTGCCACTAAGTAGCCAAACGAATTAAAATGGTTAGAATAAAACGTTGACACATTTTATTGGAAGTAAACATATGTAATGAAATCCTATTTATGAAAGATGACACCCTGAGCATGAATTGGTTTAGAAAACCGTCGAACGAATTTTGAAATAAAATTTATACCGCAAGCGCACGGTGTACGAATGTAGCACGCGGCGAATACGGGTCGATCCGCAGGGAATTGATGATTTTAAAATTCTATTCAATCAAATTAACCAAACTTGAAAGTGTGATTAGCTAAAAATGTAAGAAACTAACAAAAACTAGCAAAAGAAAAATCGATAAAAATATGAGAGTTAAAAGAACAATTTAGAGATAAATCCACTCTCTAGATCATATAAATCAACAAAATGAAGTTATGATCTCTCTTTTCTTGTCATTAGTGAATTAGTTGATGTGCTTATCATAAGTATGGTATATTTGTGCTATTAATTAGCTCAATATAAACCATCAAACTATAACACAACCACTAATACACATTTAACTCTCATGAAATATGACAACAAAGTTGAAATAAAAATCTATTTTAAGCATAGCCTATTAACTATTGTTTAGAAATATAGGCTATCAAATTTCAATTTCAACATTCACTTCTTTGCCATAATCATATTTAGATGAAGAGGAAATTTGTGTTATGTTTGTTTAAGCATGGCCTATTTGTTATGAACAACATAGACTATCAAATTCAAAGCTAAAACAACAAGTTAAACCACTTCAAAACATTTCATTTAAGCACAAAAGAGAGCATAAACAACAAAATGTTGGATCTACATACTAGAGAGCTTCATTACCCCTAAATTGAAGGGATTAAGCTTTCATATTTGTTATCATATGAACAAATGTAGAAAACAACATTAAACAAGAAGAGAAAAAGAGAGCAAAATGAAAGGAAAAATTATTCTACTTGCATAAAAGTAAATCTACACTACTAGCATGAAAGGAAATGAACATGTAAGTAAAAGGAAACACTAATTAACATTGCATAAAATAAAAAGAAAATTACATAAAATAAAAATGGCTAAGTAGCCATGAAAATAGAAAGAGAGCTTTCTTTTATTTTTGATCTAAACTAAACTAAAGAGAAGGAGGCCTAAGAGAGACTAAAGAGAAGAGAGACTAAGAGAAGAGTGACTACATGAAACATAAGGGGTATTTATACAAGTTACAAACCCTAATGCATATTTTTGGGGAGTACCCAAAATGCCCTTGGAGGAAGTGTGGTCACCAAGTAACTATTAACTTCCACTAATCATCCATTAAGTATGCATGAAGATTTAATGGCCATAAGCATGTGGATTAGCTTCTAATTTGTACATGAAGAAAGGTGGGTAGGTGGGGTCCTCCATTATCATGCCTTTGAATTATTTCCATCTCCATTTGTTCTATTCACCCTTGTGCATACATATATTTTCATGAAGCCACTTGTGTTTGAATTTTAATTCCTACAAAATACATAGAAATTTTCCATTAAATTTTCACAAATTAATAAATGCACAAAAAAAAACAATTTTGTCCCTATATGAAGATGAATATGTGACAATTTGAAAATAATTTGAATTTGGTTTAAACAAGTTTAAATACCCAATATGATCACTTATTTAATTTAAAAAGAATAAATATGGTGGTTAAAATATGCACATTTACATGCATATCAAATACCCCCACACTTATCTTTTTATTCGTCCTCGAATAAACTAAAACTAAGGTAAATCCGTTTTCGTAGGGAGCACGATTGCATTGAGCGTATGCAATAAGCCGTTAAACCTCTGGGTGTCCCCAGTAGGACGAGTGTTGTCTCGTGAGGGTTTTCAGCGGATACTACCCACAAAATCCAAATGCATGATGAAAATATTTACAAAATGCAAGATTTATTTACAAAGAGATGAATGCAAATTTTTGAAAATATTTACAAATGAAGGATTTATTTTTAAATTGACACAAATAAGTTAAATATAGGTTTTGGTTATTATCTTGAAAATTTATGTCATTTACTCGTCAAAATTTTCAACAAAAATCAAGTTATCATAACAAATAGACAATAGTTTAATTTGTTGTTTCGGTTGATAACAAAGTGTAATTATAAAATGGATCCTTAGTTGATTATCAAAGTTTATCAAAGTGGTATTTTCATTTCTTTTCAATAACAAATCAAATCAAATAAGTAAAAATAGTGCTAGGATTTCAATTGCTTGCTCTCTCATTATTTGCAAGAAAAATTACACACCTAGCTCAGGTAAACTGAGGCCAGATATACCACCCATGCACTGCCTTTCGGGCTTATGTGAGGGGAGTACAGAGCTTGGCGAGTGCACACACTTTCATGCATACACCTATCGACCGTAGGTGATTTTTATTATTTTTGTTTTTTTTACATGTGTTCCATACATACATAACCGTGAGGACTTTTAAATGAGTATGAAAGCACATAATCAAAGATTTCAAGTAATTCACCCATGCATAACCGTGAGGACTTTTAAATGAGAGTGAATACTTGGATGTTATTATTTTTTTAATTTTTTTTTTAAAAGAGAGAAAGAGTCTTGCAAAATCATCTTAGCACCCTTTAACTTAGAAGACAAAAAAAATGTTATATCCTTTACTTTAAATCTACCACTTTTTAAAACAAAGATTTTCAATTAGGATATACTTCATAATTAACACGTATGAATCTTCCTATATACTAGTTAAACCATTATTATTTGTAATCAAATTTCATTTTTATTTTTGTTTAGACAAATAAATTTCCAAAAATTTCAATTTAATAAACCAAAACCATATATTTATCTTATAGTGTTTCTTTTAAAAATAAATCAAATTGCTAAAAAAAGAAAAAAAATCATCTTTTGTTTTTGAATTTTTTTTTTTTTGAGTTTTTGGAAGAAAAATGTAAAATTAATCCTAAAAAAATCAAGAAGAAGATGAGTCTCCCCCCACACTTGATTTTGACTGTGTCCCCACAGTCAACCCAAGTGGAAGGAGAAAAATAAAATGAAAATCCTATATTTACATGAAAGATTATTATTTACAAGAGATGAGAAAGTATACGGTCAAAAAGTAAATGAAACGGTCTTCTAAAGACCGATTCATTTGTCTCGTCAAATGTGTGAGACACAGTTTAAGCACGAAAAACCAAATCGTAAAAGATTTCGAAGTTGAATGTCGATTTGGAAAAACAAATTTTGTTTTATTAAAAATTGAACGAGTTGTTTTGTTTTCAATGATTTTTGTGGTTGATAAAACAATTGGTTGAAATTCACATTTATTTTCACCAAATTGAAATTCAAGTTTATTATTGAAAACACTTTCAGAGTTATTGATTTCAAAATCAAGATGGTGAGTTTCATCTTCCCCGTCGGAATTTAACAACTCGTCATCCAAAAGTCCAAAAAATTCGTGTTCATTAAATTCGTCTTCCTTTGTTGGATTATCAACAACTTTATTACATATCTCAAGTTCAAAATCCAAAGTTGTTGTATTCAAATTTTCGAAACCGAGAAAAGGAAGATCGAATTTTAAATTTGGTTCCGTACCCTCAAAAGAATTGAAATCCAACTCAATTACCATGTTTTCAACAACTTCGTTAAGATTTTCGTTTTCAATTTCGAAAGTTGTTATTTGAAAATCATCGATTTGGGTAAAAGGTGGATTATCACTTGACTTGTCACATGTTGGAATTTGAGTATGTTTATCATGTTGATTCAAATATGTTTCGAACACCAAATCCATGTGATCGTTGTACATTTCATTCATTTGTTCAACAAAGTCAAATTTGTGATTATTAACTTGAAAACTTTCGATTTGGACTTGTTGAGGACAAGAATCGTTAATTTCAATAAACGGTGGATTTGATTCTTCCAAAGTTGGGATTTGATTATGATTTTCACGAAAAGTTTTGTATTTCTCAAGTAATAAATCCTCGTTATCTTCTTCCATTTGGTCAACAAAGTCAAATCCATTATTATTAGTTTGAAAATTTTCACTTTGAATTTGTTGATGACCAAAGTTTTCAATTATATCGTGGTCGAGATTATTCCCATTGCCAAAATTATATGAAAATTGGTTCACTTTTTCGTCTTGATTTTGAAATTTATTTTGAAGTTCGAAATTGAATTGGCATGGGTTATACTCGAAATCATTTGAATTTTGAAGTGAATTATTTTGAAAATTTTGACTTGAGTTATCACACAAATAAGAATTACACAAATCATTTATCATTTGATTTTGTTGTGTAGAGATTTCAAGTAGAGATGAAATGCTATTTTCGAGATTCGAGGATTGGTCATCGTTTTGAAAAAATTGTTTTTCAAAATTCGAATTGTTTAAAGAATAGTTGTCGTTAAAATATCCATACGAATTCGGAGTGAAATCATATGGATTATATTGATTTTCACGACTATTATAAAATTCAAGTGAATATGAAAATTCAGACATTTTCAAGAATGTTTTTGTTTTTTGGTTTTTTTTTTATAAAGAAAATATTTACAAGTAGGATTTATTTTTCAAAATGGAAAATTGAATTTTTTTTGTTTTTTTGTTTTTTTTTTTTTAAATATGCATGAACAAATGCAACTAAATGAATGCAAGGGTTAATTACAAATGATTTATCCTAAGTTAACCCAAAATTGTATATTCACAAATTGTCTTAGATAAACAAGATAGTTCTCAGCCAGGTAACGGGCAGGATTTATCGGTGCACCACGAATCACCGTAGCAATGCAGCCGAAGGTTTAAGTACCTTCAGAGGAACAACCACTATAATATTTACGAATCACCGTAATATTTATAAATGGTTATTACTCTGCCGTAGCCTAGACACCAAGAAATTAAATTGTTCAAAAAAAGACAAATTGTCAATATACAATTAAGTGTTATCGATGTCTAACCGTTATTATTAACAAATTCTATGATGAAATGCAAAGCAGAAATTAAACGCGTATTAACAATGCAACTAGAATGGATTTTGTTTTTTTTTTTTTGGTTTTTGATTTTTTTTTAAATGCAAGCAACCAACAATGCAAGACAAACAGAAACAATAGATATATACAATGCAAGGAAAATAAAACGAAACTTATAAATAAGCAAGCAGTTTTTTTTTTTTTTGCAAGCTTGGTGAAGCCAGCAATTTATTTTAGCAAGCAAGTCTTCTACTTCTGCAATTCTGCTTTGGCAATCTGAAATAAAAACAGAATATATACAATTTTTTTATATCAAAGAAAGACTAAAACAAATGAAAAAAAATAGAACAAACTAAACCCAAACAAATTCACAACAACCCCACCTTTTTTTTTTACACAAATTCCGAAGTTTTTTTTTTTTGGGAAGGAAACTTAAAAGTGAGGTTTTACTTTAAAAAAAAAAAAAAAAAAAAAATTTTTTTTTTTTGGAAACTTAAAAAAAAGGACAATCTGAAAAAAAAAGTAAGAGAAGAGTTTAACACAACTTTTAAAAAAAAAATTAAACACACACAACCCACAAATTAAACCCGCCCCAAAAAGAAACCAAAATTCAACCCATGCTCATCTCTTATACCAGAAAACCAAAATTCAATCTTCAATTATCTTATGATGATAAACCAACTTCTCAAATCATCAACATCCAAGCCTACAAAATTCGACTCCAATTACCAATCAAAGAAACCGAACTACAGCAATTCTGAGAATGCTAAATCAAGTTGAAATTCTCAAATCGAAATCTTTTCCCCTTCTTTTTTTTTATTTGGGATCGGTTCGATCTCTGGGTGTTGCTGGTTGCGGTGAGGTGTTCAAATGGGTTGGAATTTCGATCGAGTACTGCTCTGGTGATGGCGCGGTCGTAACGAGTGCCAGATGTAGATGGGTGGAAGAAGCAGGCAATAGAATTATTTGTTGATGTAGATTGAGGCCGTAACTTCGTTTGTGGCAACAGTGGGTTTCTGGGGTGGTTGCAGTAATAATAGCAAGCGGGTAGACGTGGATAAGGGTAGAAATGACAGTAAGCTGTGGATAAGGGAGTAAGAAGACTGTTGTGATGAGCACTGTTTTCTGGTGAATAAGTGGTGATGGTTGATGGTGTCGATTGCTGCTGAGGTTCAGGCGATTTGGAACCTGGTGAGCAGTTTTTTTTTTTTTTTTTTTTTTGATGAGAAGTGGTTGTCAGCGAAGTGATGTTATGCAGATGCAACAGTTGGCAACAGTAGTATGAAGCTGAGGAGATGATGTTGGTGTGGTGATGGAGGGGCAGTGCACAACAGTTTGAATATGGTGATCAGGGGTGGTTTGCTGTCAACAATGAAGTTGTGATTCTGGTTGCTATTGTGTTTGATGAAGTGGGAGGAAGGCAGAGGTGTGTAACAGTTTTTAATGATGGTGGGAATGCGTGGAGATGAACGGATAGTTGTTGAAATGTAAAAGTGGTTTGAAAGTGGAATCGTGGAGTTGGGAGATAAATTGTTTGGTGATGTATGTATGTTGTGAAGTTGCAAAGGAGTTTTGTTGAGCACTGATGTATGTTGGAGGAGTAGAAGGTGGAATATGACAGTTAAGCTTGTGGTTTTGTGAAGGCAAAATGCGTTGTGAAATGATGAATGACAGGCTGCTATTTGTTGTGAAATGATGAATGCAGTAAGCACAGCAAAAGTTGTAAAATGGTAGTGAAAAGTGGTAGCAGTGTATTGTTGTTAGAGGCTGGAAGAGGATATGGTTATGAAGTGATTCGATTGTATGCTTGCACTGCAGATAGTGGTTATGTGTTGGAGCTGATGATGTTGCCTGTGACTGGTTTGTGGTTGCTGTGGTTTTGGCAGGAGATTGTGGTGTAGATATTGTATGAAATGTTGAGGTGAGGATCAGAGGAGATGGTAAGGCGAAAGCTGCAGTGGAAGGTGATTTTGTTGGTGGTTACGATTGTTGATAGCGGTGCTATGTGCTTGTTTGCAGATGAAGCTGGTTGGCTATTGAAGTGGAAAGATATGTGAAATTGAAGTGCTGTATTGAAGTAGAGTTGCACAGTTTTTTCTCTGTTGGTTGTTTGATAACGAGAATGCGGTGGCCGGAGAGTATGGAAGTGATTGACTGGTGGTGCAAGGTGGAGATGAAATGGTCGAATTTGTGGCAGTGTTATCAAGATACACTGTATTGTAGTGGGGGTCTAATGTTGACAGAAGAGGGTGTTATGATGGATATGACAGTCAGTTTGGTTGCAATGTGGATGTGTGTTGACGAAATGTTGTATGCAGAGGCAATTTGGTTCAGAAGTGTGCCAGGCCTGAAGATGGTTATTGGTGGAGTAAAACAGTGGAGGGGATGGCTTGACCAGGTTGCACACGAAGAGGGGAGACTGCTATGTGAGGAATGTTTTGTGGCAACTGATGTTGGACAGAGGGGCTATGGGGGCAAGGGCAGAAACAGTGAACAGAAATTGCAAATTGAAAATGTGAAACAGTGAAGAAGAAGAATGCAATGTAACAGTGTAGGCTATAAATACAATGATGATTGTAAAAATGAAACGCAAAGTGATATAGAAATAAAATATTTTTGCTTTTGGTTTGAAATTGTGTGTTTTTTTTTAAAAAAATAGAAATGCAAATGCAAAACAAATGAGAAGAACAAGCACACAAATCAATTCACACAACACATATACAAATTTTTTTTTTTTTTAAATGCAAACACACACAAAATAAAAACACACAAAAATCAAACAAAAATAATTCGAAGAATAGAAAACTAAAATCAATAATTCCCCGGCAACGGCGCCAAAAACTTGTTCGTCGACGGAAATTCTATTGGTTTAGAAAACCGTCGAACGAATTTTGAAATAAAATTTATACCGCAAGCGCACGGTGTACGAATGTAGCACGCGGCGAATACGGGTCGATCCGCAGGGAATTGATGATTTTAAAATTCTATTCAATCAAATTAACCAAACTTGAAAGTGTGATTAGCTAAAAATGTAAGAAACTAACAAAAACTAGCAAAAGAAAAATCGATAAAAATATGAGAGTTAAAAGAACAATTTAGAGATAAATCCACTCTCTAGATCATATAAATCAACAAAATGAAGTTATGATCTCTCTTTTCTTGTCATTAGTGAATTAGTTGATGTGCTTATCATAAGTATGGTATATTTGTGCTATTAATTAGCTCAATATAAACCATCAAACTATAACACAACCACTAATACACATTTAACTCTCATGAAATATGACAACAAAGTTGAAATAAAAATCTATTTTAAGCATAGCCTATTAACTATTGTTTAGAAATATAGGCTATCAAATTTCAATTTCAACATTCACTTCTTTGCCATAATCATATTTAGATGAAGAGGAAATTTGTGTTATGTTTGTTTAAGCATGGCCTATTTGTTATGAACAACATAGACTATCAAATTCAAAGCTAAAACAACAAGTTAAACCACTTCAAAACATTTCATTTAAGCACAAAAGAGAGCATAAACAACAAAATGTTGGATCTACATACTAGAGAGCTTCATTACCCCTAAATTGAAGGGATTAAGCTTTCATATTTGTTATCATATGAACAAATGTAGAAAACAACATTAAACAAGAAGAGAAAAAGAGAGCAAAATGAAAGGAAAAATTATTCTACTTGCATAAAAGTAAATCTACACTACTAGCATGAAAGGAAATGAACATGTAAGTAAAAGGAAACACTAATTAACATTGCATAAAATAAAAAGAAAATTACATAAAATAAAAATGGCTAAGTAGCCATGAAAATAGAAAGAGAGCTTTCTTTTATTTTTGATCTAAACTAAACTAAAGAGAAGGAGGCCTAAGAGAGACTAAAGAGAAGAGAGACTAAGAGAAGAGTGACTACATGAAACATAAGGGGTATTTATACAAGTTACAAACCCTAATGCATATTTTTGGGGAGTACCCAAAATGCCCTTGGAGGAAGTGTGGTCACCAAGTAACTATTAACTTCCACTAATCATCCATTAAGTATGCATGAAGATTTAATGGCCATAAGCATGTGGATTAGCTTCTAATTTGTACATGAAGAAAGGTGGGTAGGTGGGGTCCTCCATTATCATGCCTTTGAATTATTTCCATCTCCATTTGTTCTATTCACCCTTGTGCATACATATATTTTCATGAAGCCACTTGTGTTTGAATTTTAATTCCTACAAAATACATAGAAATTTTCCATTAAATTTTCACAAATTAATAAATGCACAAAAAAAAACAATTTTGTCCCTATATGAAGATGAATATGTGACAATTTGAAAATAATTTGAATTTGGTTTAAACAAGTTTAAATACCCAATATGATCACTTATTTAATTTAAAAAGAATAAATATGGTGGTTAAAATATGCACATTTACATGCATATCACACCCTGAGCATGAATTGTTTAATTAAAAACAACTTGCCCTTTTAAAAATTATTGTTTGGATTCGTTAGAATTGGGGTCGGATAGCTGAATTATACGGAACTACTTCGATTCAAAAACCACCACGAACCTTTACAGTTTTTATTATGGAGTCTAATATGCTGGAATCTAAATAATTTAACAAATTTGGCTATTTTGATAAGTACTTATACTTAGACACTACTGTAATACCATTGAATTTTCTATAAAAGAGTTTTGGCCATCGTAAGTTAAAAAACCGTCGTGTTTATGTGTGATGTGGTCTTACGAGATGCCAGTGTTTTCGAAAGATTTTGATGATTTAAGTAATTCAAATTAAGTGTATTTATTCACATTGTTTCCAGCCTGACTCGGGTGTTTCTTTATTATAATGCTCGGGCCCGATCGAGTATTACAGGTTCAGGTTAGGGTGTTTTGAAGCTCAGGCGACGAGCTGGACAACAGAGATGCATTACGTGTACTTGATTATTTTCCATTGTGTATTGCAGGCTGTATATTCAGCACTTTTGGTGACAAGTGGTTATAACTGTCCAGATTTTGACAATTTAAGTAATTCGAAGTGAACACATTCCATCTAGTTAATTTGTTGGTTAAATGGAATAATTTTATAAAATGGTTCATAAATGAACTTATAAGAAATATGTTTAAAAAAGTGAAACATTTGAAATTTAATAAATTGAATTGAATAAATTAAATGTGAATGAAGTAGATGCGAATAAATTTGAAGTGAACCAATTAAATGTTAATAAAAATTGGATGTTAAAAGAAATGATGGTGTATAAATAAGATGTTGACATTAAAAATGTAAATTGTGATAGTTCGAATTAATTAGATGAATATTATTTGGGTGGATGATTTCTATGGTTTGAAATTTTCCTATAACTGTTTTGACTGCATATGATTGGTTTCTCGTGTATATGTGCTTGTGATTATGGTCGGATTCACAATTTATGCTATGTGATTTTATTTAACTCATATATGCTTTCAATATCTTCACAAGTGACTAGTATTCTAAATTTTGTTGAGATAGATACATATGAAGACCGTTTAGATGTATACGTGGAGATTATTTTGCTTTTGCTTGCTTAATAAGAGTGAACTCGCTCGTATTAATAATAATAAGGTACGTATCTTGGATTACATACCACGCTTTTATATTTTTCCCTATGAGATACCAAATCATTGAGATGAGATGTATATTTGATATATTTGGGAAATATTTGTGTTATATATTGCATTGTATATTTTTTTTCGATCGAGCCGCACAATGGAGACTCTGTCGAAATTTTCCGTAAATCCTGGTGTTAGAAATTTTAAAGTTTTAAAATTTTCATAACTTGTTTCTATATATAAATTATAATTTCTGTAAAACTGATATCGAAGTGATGTAGCAAGAGCGTAATAGGGGTTTTGTAAATAAGATTTTAATGTTTTATAAGTTGATTGTTTTGAATAAAATATATCAAGTGTTAAATTCTATACTTAGTCCCTTTTCGAGGATGAAAATTTTTGAGTGGGGGAGAATGTAAGGAAAAGTACCTTTATCCATTTTAAATTATTAAATTTAATGTGATTATTGGATAAAAATGGGTAGAAATAAAAGTTTAATGGTTTATAATTGTACTTTATTGAACATCATAAATTTTTGAAATAAACAATTCCGAAGATTTTGGTAGTAACAAATATTGAAATGAAATTCTATATAGTGAACGTGCTTATAATCAATAGTTGATATTGAATAATGAGTATTGAATTACCGTAAAATGAAAGCAGTTATTTTATTATTTGAATTCGTTTTAAAATTTAATTTTATAAGTTAAATTACTTATATTGAGATTTGGTGATTTATTGGATAATTAAATTATTTAAAATTTAATACTATAATTATGTAAATAATTGAATCTTGACTAAATGTAAATGAAAATGATATCGAAAATCGATTTAAATTTTACTTAAATATGAATGAAGGCTGTTAGCATTTAAAATTGGATTTAAAAGTGAATAATTAGATATTGGAAATTTTATATTATAATTAACGAGTAAAAATAGCCATTTTGGCCACTGTCTCGGATCTTGACGAAACCAGCTTCATCGGATCCGTAATAGTGAGTTATTATAGGATTTCAAGTTTTGTGTTGTTCTAACCTATTGTTTGGCTATGCGAGCTTGAAACGCGTAGAATTTATTTTTAGAATTTAATTAAAATAAATTGATTTTAAAATGCTGTCTTTTGAATACAATCGAATTAGGCCTCGAGACTATTTCCATTATGTTCAGAATGAGGGTAAAACATTATGATTGCTAAGCGGCATGATTCGTTTGGAGTTCGAAAAATTTAAATGTGTGTTGGATTGGAAACACATATAATAAGTCGTTCATTTCATTTTCGTTCTAACCCTAGCTTCAGCCGCTCCCTCTAAACGGAATTAATGGTTGAAAATTCACAACCTTCTCTCCTTGATATCTTCAAACCGTTCATCGAATTTAAAAGCTTGCAAAAGAAAAGTTGTAGAGCTCGACGAGCTCTACACATCCAACCGCTGGTTCATGCGGGAGCTTCACGAGATCGCCAAAATCTGAGTTGGAAGGTCATGCATTTTATTGGGTTGTTTCATCGATCGGCGGTGGCAGAAGGATTGTTCCTGCTGGCATTAGTGGAGCGAAGGGTGGCGCATGCATTGGTGTCGACTGATGGTGGTCCGGTCGTTAGGTGATGGTGCATATAGGGAAGCTCGGTCGCGTTTGATGGGTTATTGCAGTTGCATGAATGAACAAGTTAGTGTGGAAGACAGGTAACATGTTTTTCTAAATATTGTTTTATTATCCTTTTGTTAATTACATTTAAATTATATTGTATATTAACAAATTGCATAACTTCCTCGTACGATATCCGATTCAAGCAAAACAAGTGGCATTGGAATCGTATCGACGAAGGCTATGTCATGGAGTGTAACGACCCAGTATTTCGTGCCATTCGCATCCGCGCATGTCGGACTTGAATCACTTAAAATATATATTGTTAATTTATATTTAGCAAAACTCGACATATACAGTAAATAAATAACTTATAGAATCACAGACACAGAGTAATATAACAATAAGCAGCGGAATAGATAGATAGTAATTCATGAAGCTACTATATAAACAACAGAGCTTGAAATAAAATACAACATAATATATTAAATACAATGTAGTCTCGAATACAAACAGATGACAAGTCTAAACAAAATCACTGGATAGATAAAAGCTGAATAGATACAGATCTTCAAGCAAAGCTCCAATCTCCGAAAGGTGAGTTTCAAATACCGTGATACTCAGTATGACCCGAGCGTAAAGCAAAACACAAAACACTCGAGTTAGGATGAGCATTCTTATATCAATAAATCCAAATGAAGTGAAATACCAACTGAAATACAAGTAACCCAAACGATATTTGGGATAACCATCCTCTAAGGATCTGTGGACTATCTATTGTGTAATAATATACGCTATTATAATATGTCTATAGTAAAGTAAAAATATTAAAATAGCGTTAAGGCATTACCCATATCCCCATTAACACATTTTTGTATATTCCCATAGTCTATACAGTACCGTAATTCCTCTGTAAATCGGAGGGCCATTAGAGGATACTCCATAGGCATGGTACAAACCAAACTCGTAAAAGGCGCGATAGGGCATGCGACAAGGCACTCAGGCAATGCCAAGGTAGATGTACCGTTTGCGTATCCAGACTGGTGGTAACGCATAGCAACTACTACCGCCCACCTCGTGATACACTCCCAAATTAAATCAAGGGTGCACCTAATCACATACCAAAAGCAATAGAATGGTATCGAAGAAATGTGTCCAATAGAAGGAATGACCTCACTTGGCCCTGCGTAGCTTCTGTTTTAGCCGCATCAAGCTAACCCATAGGAGTCAGGGCTATGCAAAATACCACACAGAATCGTCACCAAACCATCCTATCTCATTCTAGAATCTCCACCACGTACATAGTTGTTAAAGTGGTTTTCGGTATTGGAAGAGAGTATGACAATATTCGATCACAGTCTCTTTAACAACCAAACGTTATTATAACGCCGCAGTCATTTCAAAATAGTTTATACTCCAAAACCAAAATGTCATTTCCGTTTCAAAACCATGTAAATACAATATCACGTTTTACTTCAAATATATTCATTTCCAAAAACCATAGTACTTTCAAAGTTGTAACACTTCGAAGTTAAAACATTTGAAATTATAGCACTTTGGAAATCATAACACCTTGGAAATCAAAATACTTTCCTTAAACAGTTTAGATATTAATTATAGTATATATAATAAAATAGTTTATAAAATAAAGTACTTTACATAAAAGAGTTATAAGTTAAAATAGTTTATAATAAAATAGCTAGTATAGTAAAACTAGTTTATATCATAATAATTTATAAAGTAAAATATATAAATAGTTAGAATATAATTTAAAATTACTTTATATAATAAAATAGTTTCCTCAAATTTCATAAATCGATTCAAATCAACTCGAATTCCAAAGTTCAAATTTTATTCGATCTCAATTCATCAATTTCAACTCAATTCAGTTTCTCGTTAAATTATTTCAATTTCAATATATTTCAAAGCTTTATATATATTATTCCACAATTTCAAAACTAAATTTGATAATTTTCTTTGTATCTCAAATTAACTTTATTATTATTTAGTTTTGAAATATTCAGTTAATAAACCCAATGTCATTAAATAAACCCCAAATTAAATATAGCCTTCAATTTACTTAAACTTGAAATATTCATTTAATCACCTTAAACCAAAATCTAGTTATAAAATCTTACCTTTGAATCTCAAATTAAAAAAGTTACAAATCGATTTAATTTAATAAAATTCCTAATTAAATACGATTTCAAATAAATTTCAAATTTATCTCCCCAACTTTATTATATATCAATTAATTCATACTTTATTAAATTAAAGCTTATTATTAAATCAACTTTATATTAAAACTTATTTATATATATATATAATATTTCAATGTTAAATAAAACCATATATATTTCCTTTCGAAACCATAGAAATTATTTTCAAAATATTTATATATAGACCAACGGTGTTCGTATAAAATTTTCTATCCTATGGTCAAGTGATACGTATATTTATCATTTCAATCTGCAATTTAAATAAATAAATATATATATATATATATGTGTGAGTATATATCATTTCAACCCGTTATCCCAAATTTGATCCAATGAAAATCGCTTCGGTTTGTCATTTTAACCCATAACGGTTTACTCCTATTCTACAGATCGTTCAGGTGTGTATCATTTCAACCCTTAGGGAATTCTATACTAATAGGGAACTTGCAGAGTGATAATATATATGAAAATAATATAATATATAACAACAGGGATATATCGTCAGTGATTAAATAAAATATAAACAATAAGATATAGGGTCATATCCCACAGGTGAACAGTTATAGATAATAGCATATATATAACAATTTAAATAACTAACAACAACATATTTCCATTATCATTTCAATTGAAATCGAATTTAATAAATATAAGAAGTTAATCATGAGTGATTGCTCACCTTTCGAGGCCAAATAGATTTGATAAAGAATTGAGCTAAGAATTTAGGTACGAATCTCAAAGCAGGGCTAGATTGAACTCGAATCGACGAACGAAGTTGAAAGCTTGAAATTAACAAAATCAAATCATACTGGATCGATGAAGAAAGATTGATGTAAGTGAACACATATATATAACTGTATATAAGTGTGTGTGTATATAATCTAAATAAATTCCAAAACAAATAATTTCAAGTCTATATTTAGTTCATACAGACATAAAATAAATTTATATATATATATATATATACTCAAACTAAGCTCGTATATTCTTATATATATTGACTAATATTTTTAACAAATGTATAAAAATATATTCCGTTATAATTGCACACATATATACCCTTGCAATAAAGGATATAATACTTAACAGTAATTGCAAATTTAAAATATGTATATATATAGATACAATGGAAAGCATAAGTATATAACTTATATGTAGACCTTAAATATCACCTTGTATGCATACTGGCCCTTGATATAGATACTTTAAAAGATATTACACAAAACCACAAAACTAATATATCCTTTTATTTAAAGTCGAACCTTACATATCAATATATAATAGTAGCTACCTATATATATATATATATAAAAGTACAATTCCGGAAGAAAAAAAATTATATACAGAAAATTATTATAGAAACTTGTATCTTGAATTCTGTCCTTTTGAATTAGAAAAATTTTCAATTTAAAAACCGAGAAAAGAAACCGAGAGAAAATCAAATCAGAATCTACAATATTTAGTATCAGAGCCATGGAGGTAGATAAGATATATGAAGATCTTAAAAGTAGACTATCAGTATTCTTGATGGCAAAATCCATAATAGAAGCTGAAGAAAAGCTATTTATCATTAAAACTGGTACTCCAGAGTATAATTTGTTTGCCAATATTCTTACATATAATCAACTAAGATTAGCCTCCCTACAAGCTCCTAGTGATCATGTAACTATCATAGAAATTAATAACAAGATAGATAAAATGATAAGGAGATTAGGTATATCGGAAGAAATGTTGCCAATAAGTATAAAGTCTTCTACTTCAGGAGGATTTACTATTAACCCTAAATCCTCAATAGAAAATAGTAAAATGAATAATATTGTTGAGTCTCATACTCAGTATGATGACAAAACAATGGAAGAATTAGAATTGCTTTGGGATACAGCTGATGGCTCCCAACTAGGTGACATAGCTATAGCCATGTCTAGATTATCGGTATTACAACAACATGCTAAGAAATCTGTAGAACATTTAAAAATGGAAGCCACCAGTAGTAGTATAGTATCTGTACAAAATCCCCCGTGTACAGACAACCGCACAGATAATCTAGAATAAGTAACACAACATGAAGGGGAAGAAATATATAATGAATATGTATTTCCAAAAAAGGAAAAACCATATAAAACATATTCTGAAGTATATAAACCAAAAATTAAAAAACTACAAGAACATTCAAGATCAGTCTTAGATCTTGATTGCGCTAAAAATGTTATTCAACTAGTAGACGCATGGGCTGGAGACTTAGAAACTTTAAGAATTACAAAAAATATACAGTCATCTATAGACATGTTAGGTATTATAGAAAACACATTTGTAGGTAATGTAAGAAATTGGTATAAGAATCTAACTAAAGAAGCTAAACAATTAATTAACACAGGATCAAGAAATTCTGTTAATTTATTAGATCCTTTGAATTTAATTGAATCATTTAGAAAAATATTAAAAACAGAATTTGGTGGATTACCATTTGAAGACAAAAAATTAGAGGATGAAGAAAAGAAAAAGGCAAGAATAAAACTTGCTAACCTTGCAATATGCGATTTAAAATACCTTGATGAATATAATTGTGAATTTGCTAAATATTATTATGCATCTGCACCAGACGAAGGAACAATGGAGAATGTATTATCTTTATATTTCTTAAAACTACCTTTACCATGGGCAAATATATTACCAAAAGATTATGAAAGTTATCTTAGAAATAATCCAGATCTATTTCCATCCTTGGGAATACAAATGAAGTTTACTAAAGACGGAATTGATTACTATTGCATGCAACAATCTCTTATGGGAAGCGCCAGACAGTATTCTAGACAAAAGGGTTTGTCATGTGAAACTTCTGGAATACCAACCCAATGGGGTTGTACTCCAATTGGTAAAAAAATATAAAAAGAAATTTAAAAAATATTTTAAGCCAGCCAAATTAAAGAAACACAAACCGCTAAATTTTAAAAGGAAAAGATATTTTAAAAGAAAAAATTTTAAAAATAAAAAAGATTTGGCTAAAAAGACATGTAGATGTTGGGCATGCAATAAGGAAGGACATTATGCTAATGAGTGCCCGGAAAAAGGAAAATATAAGAAAACAGCGATAAAAGCATTTAGGTTGTTTTCTGAACAAGTAATACCTATACTATCAGAAACTGAATATGATTCTGATGACGAAATATATGAATTAATCTCAGACTCTGAATTAGACACTGAAACAGAATCTGAAGAAGAAGATAATCATAAACCACACAGACTAAGCGTGGTGAATGTTAAGATGTTAAGGACAAATTCTCAAAACTTTGTACAACAATATAATGAAAAATTTGAAAAATTATTGAAAACACCTGTACCATATGATATTCTAGAATTTAGAGAACCACTGGGAAAGAAAAATATAAAACAAAGACCTAAACATAAAAAGGTTATTCCATGTGATCACATTTTTGATCATAAAATATACAGTGTTATAAAAACTAGACAAAATGTAATAATAAGTAAGAAATCTAATGGTAAAATACAAATCTTTGATAGAGAAAAATATAGTGTCCAAACATATCTAGATGCATTAAGAAAAGTAACGATAGTAAAAGAAAGAGAACCAAAAGAAGTTATTTCTGAAATCTCATCTACAGATAGTGAAAGCATTATGTCTGATAACTCAGAAGAAATTGAAAAAGAATTCCAAGAATTAATGAATGAACAAACCAATATAGAACAACAACCTTCTATGGAAACAAATATAATTTCAACATCAGAATCTTCAGAAATCTCTGAGATCAAAGATGATGAAACTGGATACGAACAGACCATACAAATGTCAGAAGAAAAATATAATCAAATAGAAAAAATAAAACATACACTTTCTAGAGATGAATGCTATGAAATGCCATTAATAAGATATACGTCTAAAGAAAAATATGTTATAAAAACTTTTGAACAACCTATAGATGCCTTTACTATGGAAGGAGAAATTCCTTTAAAATTACTTACACAAAAAGCAATAAAAGAGGATAGGAAAAACTTTTCAAAAGAATTTAATAAACAAGTAAAATGGTTACATCTAGGAGGAATAGAACTAATTATAAAATGTGCATGCAGAAGAGTAATGAATGTTCCCTATACATTTTGGATATCAGATGATAGGATACTTCATGATGCAAAAGACGCCTTACTAGGAGTAATAAGAGGAAATTTTGCATATCAAACAATAAAAGTGAGAATATTTCCTGATTTTGCAATTTCATTATCAGACCAAAATATAGAATTAGGACTTACAATGTACCATAAAATTGAAAGACTTAAAATGCCACCAGGAAGTAAAGTATGTAGTATTACAGCATGTATGGTATATGCTTATTCAACTAAACATCATATTACTACAAAGAAATTCAAAGAAGAAAATATCAATATTGCTAAACCATTTTCTGATGTATGTGAAGTTATACCTCCCAGAGAACTAAAGCATGAAGAATTAGATTTTCCTCAAGAATTCATTCTTCAAAGAAAAAATAGATATAGAACTCAACCAACTGTAAAAACACATAGCAGAAACTCTTTTAGAATAAGTTATGATGATGAAACATCTACCTCTAATCAGTTAAGAGATATAAATATATCATCCCAGAGAAAAGGATTAGAATTAGAACCATTAGACAAGTTAAATCTAATAGAATCAAGCAAACAGTTATATATACAAGGTTTTTTAGATAATAAGGAAGCAAATGTGCTCTTAGACACAGGCGCAGCGTCCTCTCATATTAACTCTTTGCTAGTACAAACATACTCATACAATACTGTACAAAACCCCTATAAATATATAGACTACTTTGGACAAATACATGAATTAAAGAAAAGTGTAGAAGTAAGATTATCACTTATAGACAGAAGCAGGAAAATCCTGCAAATACAAATGGAAATGTTAGTTGATGATAAACTAGCAAAAAATGAAATATTATTAGGAATGAATTTTATTGCAAAATATACTTTTACTTTAAAAGAATCATTCATACAGTTAGATCAATATGAGTTTCCAAGAATTAATAAACAACATATAAAAAAGGCAGTAGTCACCTCACCATATTCCACATACATAGAAGGAACCATAGAAATACCTTATTACCAACCACTAATGCTAAATGCATATGTTGATACAGGATCAGGGATATCTTTGTGTAAAAAGTATATTTTACCACAGAAATGGTGGATTCAAGATGGATCATCTATAATTGCTTTAGATATACAAGAAAAAGAAATTTGTTATAAAGATTATGCAATAAATGTACCTTTTACAATAGGAAATATTAAAATCAAAATACCAAAACTATGGGCCAGTAATGTTCAAGGTCCAGACATATTGTTAGGAAATGATTTCTGTCTACAATATCAACCTATGACTCAGTTAACAGATCATATTATCTTTACTACACCATGCGGAACACCAATTTTAGCACCTAGGCTTAAACAAGCATATGCTATTGATCCAAGTTATCAACCTATGCCAGCACAGCGTGGTGACATTCCAAAAGTTGAAAAAATACCAATATTAAAACATGAAAGCATTGATAATCTTGAAAATATTAAGGAAATATTCGAAGAAACATATAATGAAAATCCTTTAGCAGCCTGGGATAAAGGTAAAACATTGGCAACAATAAAATTAAAGGACCCTAATAAAATAATAAGGGTAAGACCTATGAAATATTCTTTAGAAGACTTAGAAGATTTTAAAGTCCAAATTAAAGAACTTTTAGAATTAAAAGTAATCAGACCCTCTAACAGTCCTCATAGTTCTCCTGCATTTATAGTCCGAAAACATAGTGAAATTGTTAGAGGTAAAGCTAGAATAGTTTTTAATTATAAAGCTTTAAATGATGCCACAATCTTTGACGGATACTATTTACCAAATAAAGAAGTATTATTAAATAAAATAAAAAATAAAAAATGGTTTACAAAAATGGATTGTAAAAGTGGATTTTGGCAAATAAGATTAACAGAGGAATCTATACCATATACTGCATTCAGTTGCCCACAAGGACAATATGAATGGTTAGTTATGCCCTTTGGACTAAAAAACGCACCACAAATATTTCAAAGAAGAATGGATGAAGTATTAAAACAACATGATGATTATTGTATCGTATATGTTGATGATATTCTAATATTCTCTGATAATTTAGAAGACCATATTAAACATTGTAATTTTGTGATAGCTACATGTATTAAAAGAGGAATAACTCTTTCTGCTAAAAAAGCAATTATTGGAGTACAAAAAATAGATTTTTTAGGCATAACTATAGATAATGGAGATATAGAATTACAACCACATATACTTACAAAAATTAAATAATTTCCTCACCAATTAGAAGATATAAAACAATTACAAAGATTTCTAGGATGTCTTAATTATGCTGATATATTTATTAACAAATTAGCAAGGTTAAGAGCTTCTTTGCAACAAAAGCTTAAAAAGAATAATAAATGGCAGTGGACAGAAGACGATACAAAATATATTCAACATATTAAAAAGGTTTGTGAACATATGCCTAAATTATCTTTACCATTAGAAACTGATGACTTAATCATATATACAGATGCTTCATATTCATACTGGGGAGTAGCTCTAGTAGCTATCAGAAATAACCAAGAAAAATTATGTAGATATAAATCTGGAACATTTAAACAAAGTGAATTAAACTATCACTCCAATGATAAAGAACTTTTGGCTATTAAAAATAGTATTAAAGCCTTTTATTTATATCTAAATAAACCCTTTAAGGTATGCACAGACTCTATTACTGCAAAATCCAGAATAAAAAACAAAATCCCTGACATAGGACACAATAAAAGATTAATAAGGTGGCAGTCATGGTTTTCTGAATTTAATTTTGAAATTGAACATATTTCTGGAAAAACTAACTTTCTTGCATATACTTTAAGCAGAGAGTTACATAATGGCAGATAGAAGTGAAGATACAATTGATTATCTTAGCATCTTCGATGAAATATATAAAGAAGTATTAATTGCACAAGAGACCTTTGAGCAGTACTTAATCAAAGCAGATAATAAGAAAAAGGAGGAGCTAAGATCCTTCTTTCATCACATGATCTCTTATTCAGAGCATATGTTTAGAGAAGTACAAAAGGAATATGCTTAGAAAAGGACAAGTAACTCAACAAACGCAAATCACTGAGAATTCAGTCAACAAGCCCTCTGAGGTAAAGCAGCAAAACAAAGAATTTATAATATGGTTCAGTAAATTGGTAAAACCAATATTACTGGAGACAAACCCTTATAAAGGGATATATTCAGGATATGGTTATGATTTGAATAAAGTATATATTCACCCTGAAGCTGATCCATTGGTGGTGAAAAACTTATATGAAGCAGGATTAATTTACTGTATTTATACAGATAGTACCCTTCGTAATCTGAAGAACTACCAAAACTACGAAATGCAGTTTATACTTTCTCAAAAGCAATTAAGCATAGCAATATCTACTTAGCATGTAACCAAGTTATTCCTGAAGAAGGTAAAAAAGGCCTCTCCATGATAGAAATGAAGATGGGATCAAAAAGGTTGACTCCAAAATTCTTTCAAAACATGTTCTTAGATGAAGAAGATATAATATCAGTTACAAGGGCAAAGCAGTTAACAAGTCTAGTATCAAGAACCATTGAAGCTCTATCAAACAATATATGGACCTATGAATCTGATCCTAATGAGTTGATTCTAGCAGTAAGCAAAGTCCCAAAGGAAGGAGCTAAAAAAGATATAATTCAATTTATAGAAAGTATTTTAAAATGGAGCGCACACAAAAATGCATATAAATATTTCGTCAAGAATGTGACAGAAGAACTCAAAAACAAATTACAAGTGCATGGGATAAAGTGGGAGACATTACAGTATGAAGACCAAGGCATGATGGTAGGCCCCTGAAGCAAAAAAGATAAGCATGAAGAAAATGACAAGTTAGAAGACAATTCTGGAGGAGACACGGATTTTCTTGAAGGATGACCACCTGTCCAGATAAGATAACAAAAGCATCTTAAAAAGAAAAACCCACTAACAAACGAAAAGAAGCATCGAGTAAAGAAGCCTATTCTGAAAGAGACTAAGGCGGTAGAAATCAACTATAAAAGCATTTGAAGACATTCAGAGAGGGCATTCGAAAAGAGGAGAAAAGCAAATATATTTTGTAAATTAGTGTGTGAGATTGTGTGTACTATAATCTGTATTTTCCTCAATCATCAATAAAAGTTTGTTCTGAGTGAGATTATCTGTTTAAAATATTTCTGAGTTTAGAAAATCGTAAACAAAAAGCTTCTAAGTTTATTTACTGCTGGGAATCCTTCAGCCATTTCCTGGAGTCCTGATTAGTATCCAGTGTTCGTAGGCGTTTGACAGAGTGAGCCGTGAAGACATAGAAGAACAGAAGAATCGTAAGGATTGGAAGCGTGCTGGGCCCAAACAGGTAATAACCAGAGATTGCCGGTTTTTGATTTCTCTTAATTTAAAAATTTGTACAGAAGTCATATATATATATATATATATAACTATTACCAACATCCTATATAAACAGGACAGACACAAACCTTTATTATGCACAACATATCATATTAACCGTATATTTTTTCAACATATATATAAACTACAGAAACTAAGGACATAAATATGCATAGAAACAGCCGCTAGAAACATTCACCAAAGAAATAGTTATATACAAAAAAAAAGTGGGTATAAAGAAAAATATGCAAACTACTCTCAACATATACATGCTCCAATGCAATATGCAGACCAGGAAAATACATAAATATTCAAACAGTATATTCCAAAACTAATATAAACCGAAACACACACATATATATATACACACAAATTTATAAACTAACCTACAACAAAAAAAGAAAAGAAAATATAAACTGACTCCTATCTGCAAATAACAGAACATGTAAACACATATATTCAATAACGGAATATGTAACCCAATATAAATCATAATATAACTTATGTATACAATAATTGTTAGAAAATACATAGACTTGTGTATACAACAACTTGGTTTTATACAACTTGTAAAATAAATAATACGGCCGAAGCCCCACACACACACATATATATAACCGACAGATTTAAAACTTACATAAACTAATATATATATGTGTATATATATATATTCGTTAAATACTATATATAAACAATATTTTATATGAAACTTATGTAATATATACTGTTTGCGCCAAAATTGGCCACAAACCCCAAATACCGTGAAAGCACCAGTGTATGAATATAAATCAGCGATATTCAAACACAAATCACAGATCTCAGCAAATAACCCAAATATGTTTGCACAAAAAATGGGCAAACACCTCCAAGTCGTATGATTTAGTTGATTTTATGTCGTTCGTAGTGATTTGGATGGTTTATGCAAATACGTAAAAAACAGGGACTAAACTGTAAAAGACACACAGATTTATAGTGGTTCGGCCAGAATGTGCCTACGTCCACTTTATATGTTATTTTCCTTTTCCGATCCGATTACAAGTACAAAGCTTTGATTACAAGAATATCAAAGTTGTTTGAAAGTTCCTTCCGGGCTTGAGCTCTCAAACTTGTCTGCCATTGTTGTACCCCTGCCCCTCTATTTATAGAGTGAGGTTGGGGGCAGGGGTCTAGGATGTTTATAGCTGCTGGTGGGCCTGGGCTGATGCAATCTGGACCGACAACTTTGGTTCGGTCGTTGCTTGGTGGAGTTTGATTCGGTGGTGTGTAGAGGGTTGGTCTGGTCTTGGTTTGGTTCGGTGGGATTTGGTTCGGTGGGATTTGGTTCGGTGGGGAGATATCCGGTGATGGTTGGTCTGGTGCTTGATTCTGTGAGGCTTGGATCGGTGGGAAGGGAAGTGGAGTTGGTTCGGTCTCGGTACTACCGAATGGCTCCTATACTGAGAATGTCGAATGATCCCTTGTGTTGGGAATGCCGAATGAGCCTTCATATTTGAGAATGCCGAATGAGCCATGAGGAGTTCGAATACCGAACGAACTCAAACACTTGAACTACCGGATGAAAGCGAGGGGTTTTAAGTACCAGATGACGCTTATTACCGGATGAACTCGGGGAGTGTAGTGTCGAACGAACTCTTGCCTTGCTTTACCGAATGAACCTTTGTACTTGAATCATGAGTGAAATCCCAGACTTATATACGCTTGCTTGCTTCTTCTTGTTCCGGTCGTGGTGGAAACGCACACAACATTGATATTCCAGTTTTGACCAAAAATGGGATAACACTTTGCCCCCCAAAACATGCCTTGTGATAATAAGGCGTGTTTTGAATGGTTCTGAATCCATTATCCAAAGTCCATAGCCATATTGCCAGAGTATATCATCCTTGACTGCTCCGAGTCGATATCCAATTCCAAATCCAATAACCAAAGCATTAGCCAATTCCATATCTGTCCGAACTCGACAACCGAGTTCCAATCCACCCTTGTCCAATAGCCAATAACCGAATCCAGGACCTCTCCGGGTCGATATCCAAATCCATAACCTCTTCGGGCTCTTGCCAAGCGCAATCTACACCTGACGACCGTAGTCCAGTGTCCCTGGATGTTAAGCTAACCTCTCCGGGTTCTTGCCAAGCGTAATCCACACTTGACGACCTTGGTCCAGTGTCCCTGGACGTTAAGCTAACCTCTCCGGGTTCTTGCCAAGCGTAATCCACACTTGACGACCTTGGTCCAGTGTCCCTGGACGCTGTACGATGCCATGGCTTAAGTCCTAAGCCGAATCCTGGTCTCTCCGGACCCTTGCCGAGCATAGTCCATACTCGACGACCTGAAAATAACAATTGATAATATAGGGCCTAAGTCCTAGGCCGAATCCTGGTCACTCCGGACCCTTGCCGAGCATAGTCCATACTCGAGGACCTGAATGAGTCAATTTACCATGTTTGGGCAAAGCGACTCACCCCTTGCCAGGCATAATCCATACCCGACGACCGTTATCAAAAATCAGATAAAAATCCAATCAAAATCCAATCCAAAACCCACATCCAAAATCCAAATCCAGAATTCAAATCCAAAATCCAAATCCAAAACCAGAAAAATAGAAATCCAAACCAGCATCCAAAACCGAAAACAATCATCCAAAGGAAAATCAAAATCAAAAAGCAAGAAAAACCAGGAGCTCAATCCAAGATCCAAAACCAAAAACCAAAAAGAAAAGCAGTGCCCAATCCAAGAGCAAAAGATAAATTTCACAAACCATAGCATTGCAGTTTATCATCATTCAGAGCATGCCTAGGGGCTATCTCCGTCCCCGTACACGTGTAAATGACTTGATTGCCTGCCAATAGTTCGCTACTTATTTCATATTAACCTGGTCAATGGATGATCAACCGACCATCATTCCTGGGCCTCCCACCATCGTAGCCTGAGGTAGGCGGCGGTTGCTCCTGCCTCGCCATTGCATTCCGAGGTCCAACATATTGTGGCAGCTGTCCATTCCTCACATGCTCCTCAATTATGTCCTTTAAGTGCCTGCAGCTGTTGGTGTCGTGTCCATCCAAATCATGGAAGAGACAGTGCCTTCCTGATGTCCTTTCCCGTTCTGTTGGTTCTCTCCTAGCCGGCCTCCGGTAGTGAAGGCGATTTCGAGTATCCAGGTATATCCGCTCCAGCGTCTCGTTCAATCCTGTGTATGTGGAAAACTTTGGATCCTTCCATTGCTTCCTAGCATTTCTAGAATCATCGTCCTACTTCCTTTTTCCTTTGTCTTTATCCAAACCTTTGCCGGATGGTCCCCCAATCTCAATTGCATTAACCTTTTTTAACTTTAAATCCGTACTCGCATCTTCTTGCCGAAGGAACCTTTCTGCCTCGTGAAAGAATTCGTCGAGATCCCGTGGGGGATCTCGTATCAGAGATACCTTGAAATCTGAGTACTCCCTAACTCCTGATACTGCTGCCATTAAAACCATCGATGGATCGGGCCGATCCACCGAAGCAACTGCGGCACTGAATCGAGTTAGAAAGGCTCTAAGCGATTCATCGATCCTTTCCTTTACCGATGTTAATGTCATCACGTTCTTCGGTCTCATGACATGAACCCGAAACTGTCCCAAAAACCTTTCCACCAATTCCCTCCAAGTCCTAATAGATCCTTCTTCCAGCTGCCTAAACCACATTGCAGCTAAATCCGTCAAGTACAAAGGGAAGCATCGGGCCATCACTTCCTCCGATGCCCCCAGCACCTCCATGTGTCTGGTGTACCTCATTAAGTGATCTGTAGGGTCTGCCTTGCCATCGTATACCTCCACGCTAGGTAGTTTGAACTTAGGTGGATTCTGAGCCATCCTTATTTCTCGAGCGAACGGACTACTGTTCACTCCTTCCAAGTCTCCGTTGGTCAAACCACCTCGCACAGTCTTCCTGATTATATCTACCAATCCAGCGTTGTCTATCGGGGGTTGCCCCCGAGGGTATTCCGGTATATACTCTTCATGTGGCTCGCTAGCAGCAACGTCGGTTCTAGCCTATTGAACTCCTTCCAAAGGTCCTCCTGTGTTGGATCCTGCGGGCCTGCCCCCAAGCCCTTGTCGATTGCCCTCTGGCTCTGTATCCTGTCCTCCATTGGGTTCCATAACCCTAGCTCCTCCATTGGGTTCCATAACCCTAGCTCCTTGTCCTGCACCCACACCCGCTGTAGTTGTTCCTAAGTTCAGGGTCCCTGCAGCTCTCATTTGCTCCAAGAAAGTCTGCATCATCTCTTGTTGACTCTTCAACAACCTCTCTTGCAGTGAATTTGTTATGGCTTCCATTTCTTCCCGGGTTATGTAGATCGAAGCCGGTCCTTCCACAGCTCCGGAGGATGCTTGTTGACTTCCTACCGGTTGGCTTCTCTCAGCCCTTTGCCTTCTACTATTTTGCCTAGTCATTGTCTTCCAAATCCAAATTTCTATCCGATGTAGCGGGTGCTGGTTGTTCTCAGTGAAAGCACCAAAGTGTTTGCACCAAAATTGGCCACAAACCCCAAATACTGTGAAAGCACTAGTGTATGAATATAAATCAGCGATATTCAAACACAAATCACAGATCTCAGCAAATAACCCAAATATGTTTGCACAAAAAATGGGCAAACACCTCCAAGTCGTATGATTTAGTTGATTTTATGTCGTTCGTAGTGATTTGGATGGTTTATGCAAATACGTAAAAAACAGGGACTAAACTGTAAAAGACACACAGATTTATAGTGGTTCGGCCAGAATGTGCCTACGTCCACTTTATATGTTATTTTCCTTTTCCGATCCGATTACAAGTACAAAGCTTTGATTACAAGAATATCAAAGTTGTTTGAAAGTTCCTTCCGGGCTTGAGCTCTCAAACTTGTCTGCCATTGTTGTACCCCTGCCCCTCTATTTATAGAGTGAGGTTGGGGGCAGGGGTCTAGGATGTTTATAGCTGCTGGTGGGCCTGGGCTGATGCAATCTGGACCGGCAACTTTGGTTCGGCATGCTCTGGTTCGATCGTTGCTTGGTGGAGTTTGATTCGGTGGTGTGTAGAGGGTTGGTCCGGTCTTGGTTTGGTTCGGTGGGATTTGGTTCGGTGGGGAGATCTCCGGTGATGGTTGGTCCGGTGCTTGATTCTGTGAGGCTTGGATCGGTGGGAAGGGAAGTGGAGTTGGTTCGGTCTCGGTACTACCGAATGGCTCCTATACTGAGAATGCCGAATGATCCCTTGTGTTGGGAATGCCGAATGAGCCTTCATATTTGAGATTGCCGAATGAGCCATGGGGAGTTCGAATACCGAACGAACTCAAACATTTGAACTACCGGACGAAAGCGAGGGGTTTTAAGTACCAGATGACGCTTATTACCGGATGAACTCGGGGAGTGTAGTGTCGAACGAACTCTTACCTTGCTTTACCGAATGAACCTTTGTACTTGAATCATGAGTGAAATCCCAGACTTATATACGCTTGCTTGCTTCTTCTTGTTCCGGTCGTGGTGGAAACGCACACAACATTGATATTCCAGTTTTGACCAAAAATGGGATAAAATATACAATACTATCTAGAATATGATAAACTGCTCCTTTTTTATTATAATATATATAAATATATTTTCAGAACAAGCTAAAAGGAATAGAGGACTCATAGCGAAAGAAGTAAGATGGCTGTCGATGAGATTTGGGGGCGGTGGTCGCATGTAGTGGCCCCAAGTCGATGGGCTGCTACTCACGAATGAAAAGGCTATGGGAGTTTGGAAGAGAAGACGGTTGCTCTGGCTGTTACGAGGCAAGGGGTGGGAGATGTACGACGTGAGGACGGGCCAATGGTGGCCTGTGTCACAGCTGGGACGGGAGAATGTCGGCGTTCAGCTGCATGTTGGGTTGAGCAGTTTTGAGTCGGAGCACGTACGTGAGGATGGACGTGGGTGCGTTGTACAGAGAAGAGGGGATGAATATTTTCTCGTTCCAGGAAACCTAAATTCTCCTTTTTTTTATAAATGTTTTTCTCTGTTTTAATTGGAAGAATGGACATAAGAGAAAGGGGAAGGAAAGAGCTGGATTATGGAAACGTAGGTGAGCAGTTGGGATAGTGTAAAGCAACTATTGTGCATATATTATGATTTGAACAGTCAGAGAAAGAGACAGCTAAGAGATACAAACGAACCACAGATGTTATATTAGATGTTAGGGAAGAGTGACAAGCACAAGAACTGATGAATTAACAAAAGTAAAGACCTGTTCAATTTTCAATTGTTGGGAAATCGAATGGACACAGAAAAGATTTAAAACGGTTACCGATGTGGTTATCGGTTTTGCTGGTATCACCGCGTACCGTACACTAGAATACACATACAATTATACTGCCGAGGTCAGCCCGACGAGACGATCAAAAAGGTATACAGATATCAGTGGCACGATCATCCTGGCAAAAGTCAATATTCGCTACCAGAAATGCTGCTAATTTGTCGAAAATAAAATAAACGGAGTAATAGCAGTCCAAATTTGATGAAACGGAAGATGACGACTCAATCAAAAGATGGTTTACAAATTTGTTATGTAAAATTATTCAGGCTTGGAAAACATTTTATTATCATTAAATTTAACTGATTTAAATTTAAATAATATTACACCAAAAAGTAAACTTCCGTATTATCTGATGAAAATTTACCATTTGCTATGTTTAAATAGATATATTCCAAATATAAGTTTTTTGTTTCAAAATTTTATCATTTAAAATTTCAGTTAATTATGTTATTAAAACCGTTAAAATTTACGGGTCGTTACATTCTCCCCAACTTAAAACTTTTCGTCCTCGAAAAGGAAGGAGGCAGGAGAATAGGAACAACCAGAAAGAGAAATAAATTAAAAAGAAAAATAATAAATTCAAGACCATATAAATTACACTTATTTTAAAATTGATTTATATTCAATTAGCTAATTTCAATATATTTTATTAAATCAATCAAATCTATTGTGTTCACCTTTGATTGATTTCATTTCTATATATTTTTATTCAATTGATTGTTTCCCATTTATTAACATTTATTACAAAAAATTTCACAGCAACATTTGTTTATTCAACTCACCTATTAAATCTATTTGATCAACTATTGTCAATTCCACCTCAACAGTCAAGTTCAACTAATAAAAACCATATAGATTTTGTAACAGCCCGATATTTTCAACCATTCGCGTCCGTACATGTCGGACTTGAATTGTTCAAAATAAGGCGTTGTAAATAAAAATTTGGCAAATATCAGAATATGCAGTAAATAAATAATCACAGATCACAGACACAGAGTAAATAATAATGCAGCTGAAGTAAAAGAGATAGTAGTTCATGAAGCTACTATATAAAAAAATATAGATACATAAGAGTTAAACAAGATACAACATAAGAGTACAAGATACATCAGGTACAAATCAGAATACATCACTGAAATCACTGAATACTGAAAGCAAAATAGATGGCTGGATCTTCAAGCAAAGCTCCAACTCCAAAGGTGAGTCTTGAATGTTGAATCACTCAGTCTGACTCGATCATAAAGCAAAACACAAAACAATCGAGTCAGGACCTAAATATTTATGAACTGTAAATCAACTCAAGTGAACAGTAACAAAAATGCATCAGTAACTTAAAGGATGCTTGGGATCGCCCATCCTTTAAGGATCCGTCAAACTATTTACTATGTAGTAATATTGCGCTATTATAATAATGCCTACAGTAAAATACACTTACATTAAAATAGCGTTAAGGAGTGACCCAATATTCCCCTTAACACGTAATAGTGCCAATAGTCTATACAGTACCTGCATATCTCATGATCGTGAGACTATGGGAAGAAACTCCATAGGTACGACGCAAATAGAAACTCGTAGTAAGGCTCGCTATGGTAGGTGACATGGCACACGAGGCAACGCCAGGGTAGATATACCAATTCTGCACACGGGCTGGTGGTAACGTAGCAACCCCATACGCCCACCTCGGAACACACTCCCAAATCAAAATCGAAGGATGGCCATTAAATCGACCATAAGTAAGAGTATAGTATCGAAGAAGTGCGTCCGACCAGAGGAGCTACCCCTTTTGACCCCAGATCGCTCTTGTTTTAGCCACCTTATGCCAACTCATGGGAGTTGGGTCCACGTAAGATACCTCAAGGATGTCTCCACCATCCTACTTCATTCTGAAATCTCCACCGCGTATGTGACGACCGCCCATGACTCCCGCACCAAAACAAGGAAATAATGCGCTGAAAGGCGTGCCAGGCAGCCATGGACGATAGTCAGGGTAAAACAAAACAAAAGAATCTCTATCGTACAACTCACAGCGCATGGATAAAATACAATAGAGAAATATAATATAGTGAAGCTCCATAGAACAGAACATCATCATATAAGCATCACAGTAGTTTTATACAATCATCTACTCAAATCCATACATGAAAGCCTCACTACAAATCACTCAACCAAATACAGCAGCGGATACCCAGTACATATAGTAAGAAAACTAATATGCAAAGCCTCCTGCTCGTCTTCGTCATCTTCATCGTAGAACTCCTAGCACAGCACCTGTCACCTGCTACCTAGTCTGCCCATCCCAACATGGATGAACAGCCCAAGGTAATAAGAGGAGACATAAAACCTTGAGTCAGACAAAGTCTTAGTGAGCAGTAAATTAACTATCAAACATACCAAAAGAGCATAAAGGATAAAAGGAATAGGAACCAAACCATCCCACTCCACCTCTTCCTACAGTGATAGCCCCAGACATACACTAAGGAGAAGCAAGCATAACAACATAGACAATTAAGGTAAAGCGAATACCACTCGAGTCAAGGACGGTGTTTTCCAAATACAAACCCCCAAGGCCTAAACCAAGATCAGATAAGCACCCAGAAAACACCGCTCTTGAAGCCGAATGATAATACAACCAAACATCCATGACTCTGGCTATCACTGTTATCCTTGCCTCGATTTCACCGTTAGTTGAATGACCATCTGTCAAGGGTTAATGGTAACCCCGGTTCTAACCATAACTCCGCACACTGCCTTGTGCCTAGGACTTATCTACTTTGCCCAGAGTACTCAACTACCTACCTGTAGTCTTTTGGGTGTCCCGACTACCTACCTGTAGTCGTTATGGGCGCCCCATGTACTCTTGCTTTTGAGCATGCTAGAACCTTCAACAACGACGAGATCCAAGCCTCCTAGCCATCCTTCTTGACGACTATCCTCATACAAGCTCAAGCTACCTCTTGAACAATCCATTATCAACCAACTTGAACTACTCTTCAAGTTATCAACATGCTTGGAATGATCCCTGCTTGGATTAAGCCAAGACTCACATCATACTTCGCTTCATCGCATCAAAGCAAAGTCTCAACTCAACAACATGGTTTGCCTCATCAAATCATGGCAAAGTCCCATCTCAACATCATCCAATCTATACATATGAGCTTCAACATCCGCTACATATGCCTTAAGCAGCTTTCACCATTCAAGAGCCTTCTTCCATAGCTTTTGAATCCTCTTTCATCATCTTGTTCCAAATCAACTACTAGCTAACTTGGAAACAATCAAATCAATCATACATTCAAATAATCAATCATTCAAACAAGATCTATTAAGCAATTTAAGCAATATCAACTATAATGGCAATTTCGTAAATAAACGAGCAAAAGTCCAACATATGTGAAATCATGGTTTTTAGCATAGATCTATCAAATATAAAACATGGGTTTTGTCTCTAATGCTTATTAAACAAACTTGCATAAGTAAACATCTTCAAAAACCATGGATCTAGACTTAGATCTAAGAAAAATGCATGAAATCTCTAACTTTAACACCCAAACATGCCACCAATCCAATATACTCCTTTGGATCCGCGTGAGAGATAACTACCACTCACCAAATCACCAAAACAACCTAAAATCAATCAACTTCAGATCTGGACAGCAAGGACTTGAGCTTGATCCGGAGAAATTTCACTTGAAATGGTGAAATCTAGCCTCTTCGGATGAAAATCTTCAACTTTGGCTCTTGATCTTTGATCTTGATCTTCAATCTTCAATGGATGTTAGCACTTGATGGAAGTAGAGAAAGAAGTGAAGAAAATACTGTAGTCGAGTTTCCAAAATGGCAGCACTTCGTCGCTTCGAAATCCGGTGCCAAAAAGTGAGCCAAACCCCTCTATTTATAGGCTGGAAAACCCTTTATCTCGGCCGTCCCTAAGTCGCCGCCGACCTAACTTCGCCGGCCTAACACTCCGCCGACTCAACCTCAAGACGCCGACCCAACTACACAGCACACACACAGGGTTACACGACCTAGTTCCTGCCGACCTAATCCCTAGCCGACTCAACCAATGCCGACCTAAAAACTCAAGCGACATAACAACACGGCCATACGACCTAACCCTATGCCGACCCAAAGACCTTCGACCTAAGACCTACACAACAGCTCCGAGACAACAACCTAAAAAACATGGCCTACCGACCCAAATCCTACCGAGCTAACAACTACGACCTAACACCAAACCGAGCCAACGACCTACAACCTATCTCGGTCACACTCTAAGTCGGTATCCCCCTTTAACCTGTTATCTCGGTAACCATGCTAGCTCGGCATCTCCACTAAGTCGACCACCACTAAGTCGGTCAACCCCTAACCAGTTAACTCCTATAGCTCGGCCACTTCCTTAGGTCGGTCACTACTTGTCCCGGTGACCCTTCAACTCGGCTAACACGACCCAAGCCTTAGGTAGTCTACCCCTTAACTCGGCCATACGACTCAACCACCCATGAGTCGGCCCAACTCTTAAGTCGGTCAGTCTCTCTAAGTCATAACTCCTTAAGTCGGCAACCACTATAAGTCGCTCCAACCTATGAGTCGGCCACTACCTTAAGTCGGCCACGACTCATCACTTGCACTCGGGTCAACTCCTAAACGACTCAAGCTAGAGATAACGCAAACAACACTAACAACCTGTAAATTCTACGATACATCGACACGTAAAATACGGGTCGTTACATTCTCTCCCCCTTAGGAATTTCGCCCCCGAAATTCCAAGCAAACAACAGCAATCAAAATTATTCCGCATGCCTATCATCCATGGCAATCAACAATCCATGCAACCAATTCTAACCTAGCATGCAGAATTCTAAGACTTAGAACAAGCTACAAATTCATGAGATGTCACGACACTTTAGGGCCATACCTCGAAGAGTTCGGAATGAGCTGCCTTCATCCTCTCTTCCTCCTCCCACGTACAGTCGTTAACATCATCACTCCATTGTACCTTGAGCAACGTAATCGTCTTCCTCCTAAGCTGTTTCGTATCGGTTTCAACAATACGAAGCGGCTTACGAGGTCTCGAAACAACTGGATCAACCTCCAAGTCTTCACAGCTATCAGCAGAAACCACCGTAGTTGGGTCGTGCATATACTTCCGTAGATAAGATACATGAAAAACACTGTGCACACCCGCCATCTTTTCCGGTAACTCCAATCTATAAGCGAGCTTTCCAATACGCTCGATAATCGGGAATGGTCCAACAAATCTCGGAGTTAACTTTCCTTTCTTCCCGAATCTAATGACACTCTTCAGAGGAGAAATCTTCACAAAAACCATATCACCTACGTCGAATTCCAAATCCTTACGACGATTATCGGCATAACTTTTCTGACGATCTTGGGCTGCCTTCATTCGTTGCCGAATGATCTCTATACAATCTGAAGTCTGTCGAATCATCTCTGGCCCAAGTATCAGCTTTTCTCCAGTTTCCAACCAACATGTCGGAGAGTTACACGGTCTTCCATATAATGCTTCATGTGGTGCCATACCAATACTCGACTGATAACCGTTATTATAAGCAAACTCCACCAAATGAAGGTGATCTTCCCATGATCCTCCGAAGTCCAAAACACATGCTCTAAGAAGATCTTCCAAAACTCGGTTGACTCTCTCAGTCTGACCATCTGTTTGAGGGTGATAAGCTGTACTCAAACACAACTCAGTTCCCAAAACTTCCTGGAAGCTCTTCCAAAATCTACTAGTGAACAATGGATCTCGATCGCTCACTATACTCTTCGGAACACCATGGAAACGAACTATCCACTTCACATATAATTCAGCCAACTTCGATGCAGTCCTAGTCGATCGAACAGGAATGAACCTTGCACTCTTGGTCAAACGATCTACTATGACCCAAATCCCTTCATTCCCTGCTCTTGTCCTAGGTAGACCATCGATAAAGTCCATCGACACTTGCTCCCACTTCCATGTAGGAACCTCTAATGGCTGAAGCAATCCACTGGGCTTCTTCTGCTCAGCTTTCACCAACTGGCAATTCATACACTTGGAAATAAAATTTCCAACATCCTTCTTCATACCTTCCCAGTAGTAGGTTCTCTTCATATCCCGATACATCTTATTTCCACCTGGATGAATTGTCAACTTCGAGTGATGACTCTCCCTCAGAACTTCATCTCTCAATCCATCTACATCGGGAACAACTAGTCGCCCTTGCTTTCGAAGCCAACCCTCTCGATCGACTTCAAATCCTTTATCCTTTTCTGGATCCAATCCGGATTCCAAATCACGGATAATCTTGATAAGCTTATCATCTCTCCTTTGCCTCTCGCCAATTCTTTCCACAAGAGTAGGCCTTATCGATAAGTTTGCCAACATCTCAGGTTCCAATTCACATCTAGGCCTGAAATCAAATCCAGCCAAATACTCAAGACTCTTCCATTCCGAAAACATGGCTCCCAATCCTGCATGTCTTCGACTTAACGCATCAGCCACTGCGTTACCTTTCCCTGGAGTATAGGCTATACCAAAATCATACGATGCTAAGAACTCTAGCCACCTTTGCTGTCGAAGATTCAAATCCTTTTGGGAAAACAGATACTTCAACGACTTATGATCTGTAAACAGCTCGAATCTAACTCCCAATAGATAGTGTCTCCACATCTTCAAAGCAAACACAATCGCCGCTAACTCCAAATCATGAGTCGGATAATTCCTTTCATGCGGCTTTAGTTGTCGACTAGCATACGCAACAACTTTATGCTTCTGCATTAGCACCGCTCCTAGTCCAGTGCCACATGCATCGGTGTAAACCACCATCTCATCATTCCCACTTGGAATAGTCAAAACAGGAGCGCTCGTCAGTCGCTCTTTCAGGATTACGAAAGCTTGCTCACACTTATCATCCCATCTGAACACTTGGTTCTTCTTCGTCAACCCTGTTAACGGTGCAGCTATCTTGGAAAAGTCTTTGATAAACCGTCGATAATATCCTGCTAATCCAAGAAAACTTCTCACATCAGATGCATTCTTAGGCCTAACCCAATCCTGGATCGCTGCCACCTTAGCGGGATCAACCGCTATTCCATTTCCAGAAATAACATGACCTAAGAACCTCACTTCATTCTTCCAGAAGTGACACTTCGAAAACTTAGCCTTCAGCTGATGTTTCCGTAAGATTCCTAAAACAATCCTCAAGTGCGTCTTGTGCTCTTCCTCAGTTCTGGAATAAACCAAAATATCATCCACGAACACAAGCACGAACTTATTCAACTGATCTCTGAACACTCTATTCATAAGATCCACAAAATATGCTGGCGCGTTAGTCAACCCAAACGGCATTACCAGCCACTCATAAAACCCGGATGGTGTCCTGAAAGCAGTCTTCGGCACACTATCCTTCGCCACTCTCAACTGGTGAAATCCCGTTGCCAAATCCATCTGAGAAAACACCTTAGCCTCGTGAAGCTGATCAAACAAGTCATCTATTCTCGGCAATGGATACTTGTTCTTCCTAGTCACCTTATTCAGCTCACGATAATCAACACACAACCTCAACGATCCATCCGTTTTGGTTGCGAACACAACGGGCGCACCCCATTCGGACACACTTCTCCGAATGAATCCTTTCCGCAAAAGGTCATCAACTTGCACCTTCAGCTCTTGCTGCTCCCTTGGTGCCATCCGCCTAAGAGGCATCACAACAGGTCTGGCTCCCTCAACTAGATCGATACGAAACTCGATCTCCCTATGCGGCGGCAACCCTTTGACTTCCTCAAAGACATTCTCAAACTCATTCACAATAGGCACCGATGACAGTCCATCCCGTGGAACAACTAGCGAATACATGAAGCTCATGAAGACGCCTTCTTCATGCTTACATCGTATCACAACCTTTCGCCCTTCCACATTCCCGACTGTCACCTCAAGCCTCTCACAATCAATCCTAGCCGCATACTTCCTAAGCCAGTCCATACCCAAAATAATTCCGAACCCCGCAAAGTTCAGAACAAAGCAATCACAAACAAACGAGCAATCATGACTCGACACAACTAGACCACGGCATATCATACACAAACATGACGAACCCCCCACTGGATTAGTCACAACCAATGGCCTATCAACAATATCCGGTTTCATACCTAACCGGCTTACCAAATCATCACAAACAAAAGAATGCGACGCTCCAGTATCAAACAACACTCTAACTGGAACACCACAAATAGAAAGAGTACCTTGAACAACCACACTCTTCCCCTTCTCTTCAGCAGTAGGAGCTTTCGAAGACGATGGAACAGCCCCCAAAGCATAGGCTTGCACAACCTGCCTATCTTTCCTCGGTTCTGGACAATCCTTCTTGATATGTCCCAGCTTATCACAGTTGTAACACTTTCCCGGCACTTTGGGATTCTTACAATCTTTGTAAAGATGGCCCTTCTGCTGGCAGTTATAGCAAGTCACTTCACTCTTCGGCTTCTTCTGGCCATCCCTACCCCTCTGTTGCTGTTGTTTCCTCTTCTTATTGCCACTCTGCTGTGGTTTAGATCCTTCCCTGGTTACAGAAACGACAGAACTTTCCCTAGGAAACAAACTCTCATGCCTAAGAGCTTTTTCCACAAGCTTCTCAAATGGATCGTCCAGATGATCCACTAACTGCCTCCCAAGATAAGCATCCAGACCAGTCACAAACTTTTCATTCTTCTGGTAGGGAGAATCAATATACGATCTGGCATACTTAGATAAGGCTTCAAACTCAGAAATGTACTCAAGAACAGGCCTTCCCCCTTGCTTGAGCTCCACAAACCTCTTAAACAAGACAGATTTCTGGGAAGTAGAGATGAACTTAGCTTCAAATCTAACTTGGAATTGCTCCCAAGTAATCTCTTCTTCTGGAGTATCGATGGTGATAGAATTCCACCAATCAGCAGCTCTTCCCTGAAGCTGTCTCGATGCAAGCTTCCTCTTAGTTGCATCCTCAATCCCTAAGTCACCAAAGATTCTTTTGCAAGCATCAATCCATCTCTGCACCTCAATAGTCGACTCCGTCCCCAAGAAAACTTTCCCTCCAAGAGCAGTATAATCCTTGCAAAGCTTGGCAAAATCCACCGGTCTCGGAGCTTGGACTTGAACTCCCACATCCACAGATGATCCTGAAGCTGGTATTCTCCTCATGATTGAAGTCATCATGGCCTCAAACATAGGAGCATAATCAACAGCTTCCCTAGCATCACGGCTACCCCTCGCAGCTTGTCTCTCACTTCGACTCATCCTTAATATCTGTAAATAAGAATGATTAGAACACCTTAAGAAACAACTGCATAAGGAGTTCAAACCCTTCTAAACTACTATATTATATATAGTAATCATCCATCAAATTACAATTACGTCTCTCTTACGTAGTTACATCAGCGAGCGTTGGCTAAAATCGATTAACCAAAGCTCTGATACCAAATGTGACGACCGCCCATGACTCCCGCACCAAAACAAGGAAATAATGCGCTGAAAGGCGTGCCAGGCAGCCATGGACGATAGTCAGGGTAAAACAAAACAAAAGAATCTCTATCGTACAACTCACAGCGCATGGATAAAATACAATAGAGAAATATAATATAGTGAAGCTCCATAGAACAGAACATCATCATATAAGCATCACAGTAGTTTTATACAATCATCTACTCAAATCCATACATGAAAGCCTCACTACAAATCACTCAACCAAATACAGCAGCGGATACCCAGTACATATAGTAAGAAAACTAATATGCAAAGCCTCCTGCTCGTCTTCGTCATCTTCATCGTAGAACTCCTAGCACAGCACCTGTCACCTGCTACCTAGTCTGCCCATCCCAACATGGATGAACAGCCCAAGGTAATAAGAGGAGACATAAAACCTTGAGTCAGACAAAGTCTTAGTGAGCAGTAAATTAACTATCAAACATACCAAAAGAGCATAAAGGATAAAAGGAATAGGAACCAAACCATCCCACTCCACCTCTTCCTACAGTGATAGCCCCAGACATACACTAAGGAGAAGCAAGCATAACAACATAGACAATTAAGGTAAAGCGAATACCACTCGAGTCAAGGACGGTGTTTTCCAAATACAAACCCCCAAGGCCTAAACCAAGATCAGATAAGCACCCAGAAAACACCGCTCTTGAAGCCGAATGATAATACAACCAAACATCCATGACTCTGGCTATCACTGTTATCCTTGCCTCGATTTCACCGTTAGTTGAATGACCATCTGTCAAGGGTTAATGGTAACCCCGGTTCTAACCATAACTCCGCACACTGCCTTGTGCCTAGGACTTATCTACTTTGCCCAGAGTACTCAACTACCTACCTGTAGTCTTTTGGGTGTCCCGACTACCTACCTGTAGTCGTTATGGGCGCCCCATGTACTCTTGCTTTTGAGCATGCTAGAACCTTCAACAACGACGAGATCCAAGCCTCCTAGCCATCCTTCTTGACGACTATCCTCATACAAGCTCAAGCTACCTCTTGAACAATCCATTATCAACCAACTTGAACTACTCTTCAAGTTATCAACATGCTTGGAATGATCCCTGCTTGGATTAAGCCAAGACTCACATCATACTTCGCTTCATCGCATCAAAGCAAAGTCTCAACTCAACAACATGGTTTGCCTCATCAAATCATGGCAAAGTCCCATCTCAACATCATCCAATCTATACATATGAGCTTCAACATCCGCTACATATGCCTTAAGCAGCTTTCACCATTCAAGAGCCTTCTTCCATAGCTTTTGAATCCTCTTTCATCATCTTGTTCCAAATCAACTACTAGCTAACTTGGAAACAATCAAATCAATCATACATTCAAATAATCAATCATTCAAACAAGATCTATTAAGCAATTTAAGCAATATCAACTATAATGGCAATTTCGTAAATAAACGAGCAAAAGTCCAACATATGTGAAATCATGGTTTTTAGCATAGATCTATCAAATATAAAACATGGGTTTTGTCTCTAATGCTTATTAAACAAACTTGCATAAGTAAACATCTTCAAAAACCATGGATCTAGACTTAGATCTAAGAAAAATGCATGAAATCTCTAACTTTAACACCCAAACATGCCACCAATCCAATATACTCCTTTGGATCCGCGTGAGAGATAACTACCACTCACCAAATCACCAAAACAACCTAAAATCAATCAACTTCAGATCTGGACAGCAAGGACTTGAGCTTGATCCGGAGAAATTTCACTTGAAATGGTGAAATCTAGCCTCTTCGGATGAAAATCTTCAACTTTGGCTCTTGATCTTTGATCTTGATCTTCAATCTTCAATGGATGTTAGCACTTGATGGAAGTAGAGAAAGAAGTGAAGAAAATACTGTAGTCGAGTTTCCAAAATGGCAGCACTTCGTCGCTTCGAAATCCGGTGCCAAAAAGTGAGCCAAACCCCTCTATTTATAGGCTGGAAAACCCTTTATCTCGGCCGTCCCTAAGTCGCCGCCGACCTAACTTCGCCGGCCTAACACTCCGCCGACTCAACCTCAAGACGCCGACCCAACTACACAGCACACACACAGGGTTACACGACCTAGTTCCTGCCGACCTAATCCCTAGCCGACTCAACCAATGCCGACCTAAAAACTCAAGCGACATAACAACACGGCCATACGACCTAACCCTATGCCGACCCAAAGACCTTCGACCTAAGACCTACACAACAGCTCCGAGACAACAACCTAAAAAACATGGCCTACCGACCCAAATCCTACCGAGCTAACAACTACGACCTAACACCAAACCGAGCCAACGACCTACAACCTATCTCGGTCACACTCTAAGTCGGTATCCCCCTTTAACCTGTTATCTCGGTAACCATGCTAGCTCGGCATCTCCACTAAGTCGACCACCACTAAGTCGGTCAACCCCTAACCAGTTAACTCCTATAGCTCGGCCACTTCCTTAGGTCGGTCACTACTTGTCCCGGTGACCCTTCAACTCGGCTAACACGACCCAAGCCTTAGGTAGTCTACCCCTTAACTCGGCCATACGACTCAACCACCCATGAGTCGGCCCAACTCTTAAGTCGGTCAGTCTCTCTAAGTCATAACTCCTTAAGTCGGCAACCACTATAAGTCGCTCCAACCTATGAGTCGGCCACTACCTTAAGTCGGCCACGACTCATCACTTGCACTCGGGTCAACTCCTAAACGACTCAAGCTAGAGATAACGCAAACAACACTAACAACCTGTAAATTCTACGATACATCGACACGTAAAATACGGGTCGTTACAGCGTACACTGTTGTTGAAGTTGTTTTCGAAGTTGGCAGAGAGTATGACAACTTCCTATCCCGATCTCTTTAACAACCAAACGTTATTATAACGCCGTGGTCATTTCAAAATAGTTTATACTTCAAAAATCAAATCATTTCATTTCAAAATTATATCCCTTTCAAAATAGTTTATACTTCGATACCAAAACCATTTTTATTTCAAAACTATATATTCAAATCAAAATAGTTTATACTTCGAAACCAAAACCATTCAACCATATACTCAAATCAATACTATGTCATTTCCATTTTAACTATATATTCATCTTTTAAAAATCATAATACTTTCAAAATTATAACTCTTTCGAATCAAAATACTTGAAAACATTACACTTTGAAAACCATAACATTTCGAAATCATGTATCTTACATTTACAAATTTCCAGTTAAACCCAAATTTCAAATTTCCAATTTAATTAAATTTCAAACCATCAGTTTCAATTCAATTCAGTATCTCGACAAACCATTCCAAATCTTATCAATTTCAAATGTAGATTGGATCCACAAAACAAACTATTCAACTTTAACATACTATATTTCAAAACTAAATTTAAAATTTCATATATCTCAAATTTAACTTCATTATTGCTTAGTTTCGAAATATTCATTTCATAAATCCAATACTTTCATACAAATATAAATTCAAATATTCATTTATCAAATAGATCAAATCAAATATCATTCCGAATCCACATTCTTTATCGAATAAACATTTTGTCATTAAAACCATTTCAAAAACCATTTCCTTTCAAATCCATTATAAATTCGTTATCATTCTTAAATTTAATTATTCAGTGTTAAATATCATTTTAAAATCAAATATGTCATTCATTGATTATTTTAAATATCATTACAAAACACATTTCAAAATTTCGTTCAAAAATTCATTTATCTCATTTTATTCCAATTAAACGCATAACGAAGTAAACCCTATTTAAATTTAAGTTCAATTTAAATTCCTTAAAATTCGAATTTAAATAATAAAATGTATTCAAAAACACCTTAAATGTCACAAATAATCAATTACAAAAGTTAAATCATTTAACACTTTAGAATATAACTCAAATAGTGTTAAAATCTATAACATTTCAAAACATTGTCAAATTATAGCAATGACAACATTTATAAAGTGCTATCGTAGCTTATAGTTTCCAAGATAGTTTAGTTTAGGAACAACGGCATTTATAAAATGTCGTAATAGATATTTAGTTATTTCACATAGTTAAGTTCAAAACAACAGCATTTTAAAGTGCTGACATAAAAGTACAACATTTTAGAAATGCTATTAATAAAATTCCAGATTTTATTATAACTTTCAAAAGCAATAAAACTTCAAAAAATTTCTATTTAAATTTATAAATCATATTTCTAGATTTCAAAATGTCACATTTAAATACTTTTAACATATGATTTATCACCATAAAATTTAAAATCAAATATCCAATTAAAAATTCAGTTCATTTATTAAGTCAAAATTTCACTATTTACTTATAAATCTAATAAAACTTTACATTTTATTTCAAATATCATTTCAAAAATTTAAATTAAATTTCCATTAGTCACATACATTTTAAAAATATAATTTAAAGTCAAAAATCACATTTACTTCAGATTTACATACATAAATTCCCAAATTCAAAACTTAAATTTTAGTTTTCTTTAAACCATAAAATATATATTTTAAATCAAAATTACGTATTCTAAAATTACATATCTTAAGAAAAATCATTTAAAAATATACCACGGGGTCTGTATATAATTTTCTAACCTAGGTCAAGTGACACAGATATATATCATTTCAATCCGCAATTTAAAAAGAAAACCTGGGTTCTATCATTTCAAACCCGCAATCCCAAGTCAAATAAAATACAATAAAAATCGCTCTGGCCTATCATTTCAGCCCATAACGATTTTTCCCTATTCTAATGTCCATTCGAGTATGTATCATTTCAACCCATAGTGATTCTATTCTAACAGGGAACTTGCAGTGTGAATATATGCATAAACAATATAAACAATTATACTAACATGTCAATGTCACAATATATTATCATACATCATATGTCAGGTAATGATTAACAAAGTAAACATGGTAATAACATGGCATAGCATATCATATAATCATCATTTACTTGCATAACATTTTTAATTACTAAACACTTGACATCAATTTGGAATTTCATAAGTAGAAATGTCAGAGTGAGAAAGACTCACCTTTTACAGAGCTAGAGACCAAAACAACACACAAGCACGATTCCAAGAGCACGATAAGCACGATTTTGATTCAAGTGAGTGAAGAGCCAAGATGATTATCTTGTAAGCGACAAACCAAACAAGAAAATGTTAACATATATATACAATACAAAGATTTTAAATTGAAACAATATTGAAACTGGAATCAACAAAAGACATTACCAAGCCTTGAAATCAAAATTGCTTGACCTTCTCTCAACATGGGCTTGGCCATACATGCCATAGGCTCGGCCATGATCAGGTTTAGACCTGAAATGCTCGACTATGGTAAGGTTAGTGGAAGACAAAGCAAGGGTAGGGTGAAACATGGATCATATCAATGGACAAGGCAGAAAAAGGCAAGTTTTGGTGCATTTTTGGCTCGGCTATGACCACATATAGGCTCAGCCATGGGGTCTTCAGATCTAGACAGAGGTGAAGATGGTTGGAGCTGCAGCTAAAGGTGGTGTAGCTGCTGGAGGTGTGGCTGGAGTGATGTATAGAGGAGTTAGGGTGAAACATGCGGTCTAGGCAAGGTTTCAAGGGTGGAACTTGCAAATTTTATGGTGCAACTTCAATGGATGGTCACGGCCTGGTTATAGTCAAAGGAGGAGGGGAGGTTGCAGCTGTAGATAGTGATGGTGATGGTCGGTGGTGATGGTGGAGAGTGGGGCCAAGCTATGTTAGAGGAAGGGGAAGGAAAAATTAAATGGAAAAGTAAGAAGAAAAAGGAGAGAAAGAAAAAGAGGCCATTACCATGATTTTTTCTCATGGCCGTGATTTTTAGATGAGGAGAAATATTTCACATGAAAGTGAAATGGGAAACACGGCTACAGCAAAGAGAATGGTTGGCCAAAGTTAATCGACAAGGCAATTGGAAAATGAAAGGTCAAAGGCAAATGGAAAGACACAAGGAAAATGAAAGTATTTTGACTCTTGAAATTTCTATTTTCTTTAAATTAAATAAACTAAATAAATTTCAGTAACTGAAAATAAAAGGCTGAACAAAATAAAAATGAAAAAGAAAATAAATAAATAATTTAAGGAAAAGCAGAAAATAAATAAGAAATAGTTTAATAATTGAAACTAGACTTTAAAAATTGAAAACAATATACAATTAACATTTTGAAAATTATAACTATAATTTAAAGTTATTTTAAAAATAAAATTATATACATAACATTCCATATTACACATATATATACAAGTTAGAACAAACATAAATAATATTTATATAAATTAAAATAAACAATTTTGTTAAATAAAACAATTTACACACAATATTGTAAAAAGCGTAACTCTAACAATATTAATCGGATTTCGACGAAACGAAAAATAGTATTCTTGAAATTTAATTTATTTTCATAGTAAAATATAAAATTCAAAATTTTCAAATATTTAAATTTTAAATTTAAAAGTCAAAATTTGACCATATTGATTGAAATTCACATTTCTGGAAAATATTATATTTATTCATGTTTGAAATTCTAATTCACATAAAAATCAAAATTTATATTTAAAGTAACAAAATTTATTCATTTTAATAAATAAAATAAAGTTTTTAAATCAGGAATTTCAATTTAAAATAATCACAAAATGCAGGGTTCGTACACTCTCCCCCACTCAAAACTTTTCGTCCCCGAAAAGGAATGATGTACGGGAAAGCACCAAAAAAGATAGAATGAAATATGATTAAGACAAGAAAGATTGAAATTATACCTGATAACTGTTGTTATAGGTAAGTCTGATAAGGTGGAGATGATCTTCCCAAGGTCCTCCAGAATCAAGAACACAAGCATGGAAAAAGATCTTCTAGAATCTGATTCACCCTTCCGCTTGACCAACGGTCTGTGGATGGAAAGTAGTGCTCAGATTCAAAATGAGCACTAAAAATTATCAAAGATTATAGAAAGATTTCTATACAGACTGGTGTAAGCAATAGCCTCCCCATTTTGTAGCAAGATAAGAAAAATAAGGACAACCAAAAGATATTTAGAAAAACAAAATAAGATAATAAATTTGAAACCATTAAAATTTCAACTTAAATTTGAAAATAAATTTTACATAAGTTAAATAAATCTTAATCATATCTAATTTCATTATTTTATCATCCAATTATCTTAAATTAACAATCTCTAAAATCATGGATTTGAAAAAAATCTCATTTGTTGTACTCATAATGTACTCAATAAAATTAATTCTTCTTTATTCCTAATTAAAATTAAATTTATTCCTCTCAATATATTTTATCACCTATGTTAAATATATTTATACTAATTATAACTGCTTTAAATTTATTCTTAGTTCCTTTAACATCATTTTATATTGTAAATTATTCCCTTATCCCCATTTCTCTGTTAATCTTTTATAACTAAAATTTAAGTGTATAACATTTATTATAACCACTTAATTTTTTTTATAAAAATCCTTTTTATATTGTATATTACCAAATTACATATTCAACTTCTGAAAATTAAGGAAAGTTATATTGGAATGAGATTTTGTATTATACAAATAAAACTTTCTAATTCAATCATTTCAAGCTTAAATATTTATCCAAATCTTGAAATTATCCTTTAAGATAAAATTTAGGAACTAAATTTTCGATAAATTCCAAACTATTTAGCGATAAATAAATACATATATATATTATATATATCCATTCAAATTTAAATCATATATCAGCATATGTTATAAATCCAGTCTTATTTTAGAAATTCAAATCAATTAGATTCCCCAAAACAGAACTGCAGCAAGACTATAGAGCGATCTCTTCACTTTGAAACTCGAAAATGAATGTCGATGATGCTGAAATCATCACCGAAGTTATTTTCCAGCGACAAAGAGAAGAGCACTGAATTTAAAGTTTAAAATTCTTTGGAAACAATTTCTATTCGAAAATACTTTAAATAGTATATCCTTTAATATGTAAATACAAGGTTTGAAATCATCAGAAATTAAATTCTCAAATTCTTATTTAAATTCATTTTAAATTTCCAAATAAATTTATAACCATGTTTTATAGTTCGATTATTTATATATGAAACAAGAGATAATGATATATAAAATCAATTATTATTTCTTAACAACCAATTCAATAAAATCTAGAAAAAGATATATAATATAGTTACAAAAAATTTGTTTCATTACTAAATTTGAAAAAAAACATATCGTGTCACTTTGCTCTATTCAAGTATATTGGAAATCTTATCGATAGCATTGATCAGACGAATCGATCGGAAACCCAAATCAACATCAACAACTCAAACAACACAATATATAAAACGTTTTAAATATTAGTTTACAAATCATTTTTGTAAGATAAGAACAAAGATGAGATGATTAAATAACAGAATAGGAAGATGGATACGCTTATATAAATCGCGGGTAACGTATACCGGGTCAACCGTGACTTAAAGAATAAGATCGATGTGGATTTCTGGGGTAAATCAACATTCAGTCTCAAAAGATAGAGTTCGAAATAATAAAAGATACTAGCATCTAAACCGAGGATATAAAATCTTTGGTGAATCGATGCTATTGTAAAGGAGTTTCACCCTTTTACAAATAAATTAGAGATTGGCAGGACTGCCGACTCCTTATAAAGATCATTCGAGGTGGAGTTATGGGATGCTCCAGAATTGAAACAAGACAAAGTGTGAGGGACATGAATGGATTTTGGAGCCATAGGGAATGTTCCAAAATTCAAAGGAATCGAGTCAGAAAGGAAGAGATTCAAACTTGAATGAAAGTGATTCTGTAAATACATTTACCATATATGCTAAGTTTTGCCTAGAGCCACCAAAGCTCTGATACCAAATGTAACAACCCGATATTTTCAACGATTCGCATCCGCACATGTCGGACTTGAATTTCTCAAAATACCGCGTTGTAAATGAAAATATGGCAAATCTTAGAATATGCAGCAAATAAATAATCACATATCACAGACACAGAGTAATGATAATGTAGCTGAAGTAAAAGAGATAATAGTTCATGAAACTACTATATGTAAAAATATAAATACATTAAAGTTAAACAATATACAATAGAAGAGTACAAGATACATCAGGTACAAATCAGAATACATCACTGAAATCACTGTATACAGAAAGCAAAATAGATGGCCAGATCTTCAAGCAAAGCTCCAACTCTGAAGGTAAGTCTTGAATGCTGAATCACTAAGTTTGACTCAAGCGTAAAGCAAAACACAAAACACTCGAGTTAGGACATAAATACTTATGAACTGTAAATCAACTCAAGTGAATAGTAACAAAAATGCATCAGTAACTTAAAGGATGCTTGGGATCGCCCATTCTTTAAGGATACGTTAAACTATTTACTTTGTAGTAATATTGCGCTATTATAATAATGTCTATAGTAAAATAAAATTACTTTAAAATAGCGTTAAGGAGTGACCCAATATTCCCCTTAACACGTAATAGTGCCAATAGTCTATGCAGTACTTGCATATCTCCTAATCGGGAGACTATGAGAAGATACTCCATAGGTAGGACACAAACAGAAACTTGTAGTAAGGCTCTCTATGGTAGGTGACATGGCACACAAGGCAATGCCAGGGTAGATATACCAATTACGCACATGGGCTGGTGGTAACATAGTAGCCACCTACACCCACTCGGAACACACTCCTAAATCAAAATCAAAGGATGGACATCAAATCAACCACAAGTAAGAGTATAGTATCGAAGAAGTGCGTCCGACCAAAGGTGCTGCCCCTTTTGGCCCAAGATCGCTCCTGTTTTAGCCACCTTATGCCAACTCATGTGTGACGACCCATCCTTCTACTCCCAGAAAGACGTATCGCCATTAAGAAAGAAAAGGGATAGAAATATAAAAGAATAGAAAGAAAGAACAACAACAACAGAATCTCACAATGGAATGGAACAAAATATAATACAACACAAAACTATTACATAGTTTTACATATATCAGAGTTATACAATATCATACACATGACATTCATATATACATCTGTCAATACATACATCTCAAAATATAGCATAATCTAACTAACACAGCGGAACTACATAGACAGCTACATACATCTGGAACTCCTGCTCAAAGCTCCTCCAGAAATCAAAGTCCAAAACCTATCACTTGGCTACTCATAAAAATTTGAGTACCTAAGAGTTTATGAAAAACAAAAATATAAATTCCGGATCAGACATGGGTATGGTATGAGTAAACGGTTTAAACTAGTTTGACTTTGAAAAAAATTTGAAAATAAAGGTATCACGTAAGACTCCCCACAAATAAATACGGGTAAGTTTTTACCTTACGCTAACCAAAACATTTTATAGGAAATCCAGTGATATTATAATAATGTCTAGGGTTTTCAAGTAAATAGAAAATAGCCAAAATTGTTACATCTATTAAATTCCAGCTACTAGCAATGAAAGTGGGTAATACAAATCAAAATCGTAGCGTCTCGTAGGGAAAATGGATTTCCATCAATGGCAGGGCTACTGGGGTACCGCCCGTCACAGTACGGGGCCTAGACCACCGTACCGAGGAGCCACCCTAACCCCCCTGCAACACAAGGCCGAAACCATTCCTTACTGAATAGTCTCGAACAAGATAACCCCGCGGTTGTAGCTAGCAACCGCCCACATAATAAAAAGGGACATCTGGACAGGGGTATATCTCATCCTACTTGGGCATAACCTACCTAACCTTGCTGCACATCCCCTGTTTTAGCCATTCCCGTTTGATGAGGCTTGAGGCTGCGATTACCTTTACAGAACATATCTCCTAGAATGCTCATCGTCCGCCTGACGATGTGCTGAAAGCATTTAATCCATACAAGTTCGTTCCTGGTTCGAACGAAACCGAAGGCATTATCTCGTTACACTCATTTTGGAATCACCCTTAGAGTCACGACAATAACCCTTGCATTCTAAAAACACCATCTCGATCTTCACTTGAGATTTCACGACCTAACGTTTAATTTGGATCGTTGTGATTTTCGGGTAATCATAAATGACACCCGATCCCGGACTCATCGAAATCCAAACGCCATTTTAGAGGCCAAGTTGTTTATTAGTTTAAACAGTTTAATTCAACACTTGAATTCACATAGCATTTATCACAGATAAATCATACACAACCATTATAGATATATCAAGGCATATCGCAGAACATCACAGAATATTACCAGATAAATATCACAAATCAGATATTCTACACAACAATCCATAAGCAATCATCTTAAATTCTTATTATAATTAATTCAGTAAAGTCAATTACTTGAGAGTTGATCACTTAACCCTATTAAATTGATCATTAATTATCAATTAATTACTTATTCCATTTTAAATTATTTAATTAATTAATCATTTCTTTATTAATTATTAAGTCTTAATTATTTAATTAATTACCTTTAATCATTAATTAATAACCTTAATAAAACTTAATTACCCATTTATTAATTACTAATTACTTAGTTAATCAATTATTCATTCTTAATTAAATTCCTTAATTAATTAACTATTAATCATTCATTAATTAACTTAAGTAGTTAATTACAAATTCATTTATCTCTTAATCAGTAATTAATCTTTAATTACAATTATAATGTAATTACTTTCAAAAAATAATTAATTGATATTAATTAATCCATCCTAATTAACATTTAAATAGAATTGTCTTTAAATTTTGAAAATCAACTTATTTTTAACTTCAAAACTTTAATGTTAATTACTTTTATACTTAACATAAATTAATTACTTAATTAAAATAATAATTAAGAGTTTAAACATTGTTAGGTATTAACTAAGATAATCAAAACTTGTATAAAGTTTTAACTTGAACTTGTTAAACGTTTATTCAATTTTACAATGCTTAAAATCCTGTTGAAACAATTTGTTTAACCTTCTTCTTTTTCTTTATATAAAACTGTAGTTGGTAAAAACCTGTGACTTCCCTTACTATAACTCGTGTAGTACTTCGAGTTAATCACCTATCTCCCCCGAGACGCTCACCCACTTACGCATCATCTTCTTCTTATCTTTTTTTTTATTTTGTTACCAGTAAATTAAGTTTTTAAACTTAAGTAAAAATCAAAGCAGCAGGTCTTTCTCACACACTTGACATAAAACCCGAAGTAGACGATCATATTTCTCGAGAACGACTCGAGACGCTTGACAAACAATCGCCACTGACACCATCTTCTCGCCGTACACGTGCACGGCGACGCAACCGAGCTCTGACGAACACCAACATCATCGGCAAGTCCCAAATCTCAAGTAGACATGAAAATCAAACTCGAATCACTTTCAAAACTTTCAAATCGAAATTTGGTCATACACTCGAAAAACTGCAAACTCGATCATCAACTAAAACACCTCACGATCGTCACCCCGACCACCAGAGAAGCTCGAATTCTATCCACATCACGACAATACGACAAGTTTCCACCCTCTTGAATCGTGTGAAGCTCGATCACGCATAAATGAGGATCTCGTCACATTTACTGACATAACCAAATCCTAAAACAAAACCCTAAAATGATCCAGTTTCTTAAATTTACTTAACAGAAAATTTTTTTGTTAATTTTCACGAATTCATGGATGCTTAAACTTGCTTCATCACCAATTTCAACATATATTATTAGATCAATAATCTATAATTGGTAAAAATACAATTTTTGTTCAAATGCAAACTTCTCTTGAATTACTGAACTAAAAATCTTCCTTTTTGTTTTAAAAATCATAAATTTCAATAAGGATTCATGATATAAACTTAAATTAGCTTCTTGTAACGATCGAGTTTATCAATTAATCACTTGATTACCTGTAAAATAGTATTGCAGCAGTGTATCTTTCTATGATGGATTAACAATTTCTAAAAATCTTAATCGAAGTTTAAATCTCTTGTTTGATTGAAAAAAAATGAAAACTTACAATGATTCAGTTGAATATAATTTAAATTTGAATGATAATCGACCCTGATCCATAACAGAGAAGATCCATATGCAGGGTGACATATATATACACAGAGTCATATCCAAAGATAAAGCATATACAAACTATACTGTTAATGAACCATGAACTATTTTAATTAACTTAAACTTTAAAAATCTTTGTTTACTCACCAGCAAGATTTTGTTGAACGGAGCATAATATCTGTATTATGAAAGCTGCAGTTGAAACTGTCTTGAGTTCTTCACAGTTCTTGTTTGAATTTAAAATTTGAGTTTGTTTCTTTCTCAGGTTTTTCTAAGGTTTTTCTAACGAGCTACTGAATGAACTGGAACTAAATAGAAGATGGTCACACACACACAAATATATATATATTTATAAGATAACAGTTGTAATATGAAGAGGTATTAACTAGTTAGGTTGTTTTCTTATTTTTGTTTTGACATGAGCAGATTTTTCTTACTGCAAATGAAAGGATTTGTAATATTTTGACTAGACAAAATGTTAGGCTGAGAGATTGGCATTTAATGCCTTGCTTCTTAATATGTTTACACTATTATAATTATGTTTTGGTGTGTATAGATATTTTGTATAAATTTACTCTTTGCAGACAGACTTTTGGCTTGTGTGTGAAGACGTTGTGTAAAGATGTTTGTTTTTATTAACTTCTATTTCGAATAGTTTATACACATATGTGTCAAGTTTTACTTTATACATTTGGCTTTGTTTATGAAGATATTTTTGTATGTAAATATTTGTTTTCAGGTAGCCATTTGGTCTTGCATATGAAGAAAATTTGTATAAAAATATTTATTTTAACTTCTAGCTTGAATAGTGTTTGTCTGGTATTATGTTATACTTTGTTTTTATTTTATTCTATGTTTTGTATTTCACTTTATACATTTGTTCTTACAAAACTTCTAGTTTATGTTGCAGGCATACACTAATAACTTAATTCTTATTTTTATTTTAACTATCACTATTTAAATTATTATATTAAATATGGTTTGCTTACATTTTATCCTTATATTTATTTCTATTTGTATTTTAACTATCAATAATTAAGTTATATTCATATGTTTGACTTATATTTTACATTTATATTGTATATTTTAACTATCAATATTTAAATTATATTCTTAAGATTTACTTATATTTATACTTATTTTTATGTTGATAGAATTTAATTTTATTTCAAACATTATTATTCATATATATATAATTATCAAATGTTAACAAATTAAAGTATTTAAAATAATTATAAAGATAAATTTTATTATAAATATTATTAAGGGATTTTATTTTAAATTTCCAGAATCAAATTTCCTTTTAAAATACGAATTTATATAAACAAATGGCAAACATCCCAAAAGATTTATTCATTTTAAAATGATAAGTTCGCATTTTATTTAATTAGATTAAATATTTATTAAAATAATAGGGCCAAAATCCAGGGTCGTTACATTCCTCCCCCTTAAAAGAATTTCTTCTCCGAAATTTAAAACAAAGATAATTCAAAAGCTTATACCAACCATTCAAACATACATATCATTCATACATTAGCAAACAACCAAACAGTCTATCCTAACAAACATCACTAGCTATCTAGACACAAATCCGGATAAGCTTTCCTAAAACTATCCAGAGTTTCCCTGGTGCAATTTCTAGGATCCTCGCTCCACTGCACTTTGACAAGCTTCACTACCTTACTCCTGAGTTGCCTCTCGTCTTGATCAATAATTTGAACTGGATTCCTGACCACAGTCAAATTCGGCTCGACTTTCAAATCTTCCCGTATTACTGGTCCTACAACTAATGATGGATCCTGAACAAATTTCCTTAGATGGGATACATGGAATACATTATGAATTCCAGACATCCATTCTGGCAATTTGACTTCGTAAGATACAACACCAATCCTTTCCAATATCCGAAATGGTCCAATATATCTCGGGGCAAGCTTTCCCGTCTTTTCGAATCTAACAGCTCCTTTAATCGGGGAAACTTTAACAAAAACAAAATCACCAGTCTCAAATTCCAATTTGTCTCCGCCTCTTATCTGCGTACTTCTTATGATGGTCCCGAGCAGCTCTCATCCTTTTCTTGATAAGTTCAACTTTAGCAGATACTTCACGAACCAAATCTGGTCCAAGCACAAGATGATCTTTCGACTCTATGCAACAGGATGGGGATCTTTACGGTCTTCCATATAAATCTTCATAAGGAGCCATCTTAATACTAGCTTGGTAATTGTTATTATATGAGAATTTTACTAGATGAAGATGGTCTTCCCACGATCCACCAAAAATCCAAAACACAAACACGCAGCATATCCTCAAAAATACGATTCAGTCTCTCCGTTAGTCCGTCTGTCTGAGGATGATGGGCTGTACTCAATCTCAAACTTATTCCTATAGCTGATTTCAGAGCCTCTTAGAATTTGGTGGTAAAGATAGGATCACGATTACTTACTATGCTAACAGGAACACCATGCAATCTGACTATCTCCCTCAAGAAAATCTCTGTCAGAGAAACTACAGTACGAGTTGCCTTAACGGGTATAAAATGGGCATTCTTAGTTAATCGATCCACAATAACCCATATACCATCATTTCCTTTCTTGGTTCTAGGCAAATTATCGATAAAATCCATCGAAATCATTTCCCATTTCCATTCTGGGATTTCCAAAAACTGCAACAAACCGGCTGACTTCTGTTGATCTCCTTTCATTTGCTGACAGATAGCACAACTATTAACGAAACATCTACATCCCTCTTCATGCTCGGCCACTAGCAAATTCTTCACATATCTTTATGCACCTTAGAGATTCCTAGGTGAATATTCAATCTGGAGTGATGAAACTCAGTTAAGACTTCTTGCCTCAATTCATCTAGATTAGATACACACAAACGACCATTAATCCTTAAAACACCTTGATCGCGCACCTTGAAATCATAATATCGACCATTCTTAGCTCCAAGAATCAGTTCCTCAAAAGATCTATCTTCCATTTGCTTACTTATGATTCTTTTCTAAAGAGATGGAACGACTTCCAAAAGAGACAAAACTGCATTCCAGCTAAGGGCATTAGCCACAACATTCGCTTTTCTTGGGGTATACAGAATATCCAAATCATATGATGTAAGAAACTTGACCCATCGCTGCTGCCTCAGATTAAGATCCTTTTGAGAGAAAAGATACTTCAACGGTTTGTGATCCATGAATAACTTTAAATTCTCTCCCAAGAGATAGTGTCTCCAATACTTCAAAGCAAAAACTATGGCCAACAAATCAAGATCGTGCGTAGCATAGTTCCTTTCATGTGGCTTCGATTGCCGCCTCGCATACGCAATCACTCTTCCATTCTGCATCAACACTACTCCCAAACCAACTATACAAGCTTCTGTATATATACTTTAAATTTGCTCTTACCATCCGTAATAGCAAACACTGGTGCACTGGTTAGCCTTGTCTTCAATTCTCGGAAAGCTTCTTCACACTGAGGTGTCCACTTGAACTTAGCCCCTTTCCTTGTCAGCTTAGTCAGGTGTGAAGAAATTTTGTAATATTCCTTGATAAATTTCCTGTAGTAACCAGCTAATCTCAGAAAATTATGAATTTCCATCGGTGACTTCGGTTGCTTCCATTCCAGAATAATCTCCACCTTCGTTGGATTTAAAGAGATACCTTCACCAGAAACAATGTGCCCTAAATTATTTTTTACTTCCTATTTAGTGACAAACACGGCAGCAGAACCCCAACAAGAAAAACTGGGCCTAAACAACATCTTCTCCAAAAGATCCTGAATCTGATTCTGGAATCAAATCAATGCCAAACTCTATCTCTCGATGCGGAAGCAAACACTTGACTTCCTCGAATACATCAGGAAAATCTTGGTCCGCATCGACATCTTCAACCTTCTCTTGAGAAGTCTCAACTCCATGTAAAATACTACTCAAGTGAATTCCAGAATTATCACAGGACACTCTAGCAATCTTACCCAAAATCAATTTCTAGCGAAACTATTCTCTCATCACAATTGAGAACAGCCTTATACTTATCGAGCCAATCCATCAAAGAAATGGATCCACTCTGCTACTTCTGAAATTACCTGAAGAAAACTGCTAACCAGAAAATCTCCTCGACGGCAAACAGAACACTTCGCGCTGCACTGCCGACTCAGATGCCCAAGGACTTCCTATCCATAGCTCTTCGAGAAACTCGGACCTCGAACTAAACAGAAACACCCTACTGAAATCAGCCACAACACTGAAGCAGACATACTTCCTTAACTTGTTCCAAAGAAACATCTTCAGAGACATCCATAGTCACTGTGTCTCATCACGCAGCTACTACATCCTGAGGTATCAAGATATCATGACTTGCTTCTGTCCAACCAACAGATCCAAACTCTCGCTTATCCAAAATTACACTTCAAAGATGAACTCCGATCCTTAACAGGTTTCCTTCAGAGATCGGTAAAATCCTTACACCACCCTATGTTCACTCGAGACGGTAATAGGTCAACAGTCTCGACAGATACACTACCAGCCTCAACCATTCAAAACTCCAACCATTGGTAGTCGTGTTACACACACCACTACCCTATCTACCTTTATAACCTATATTGGAAAACAAGAACAGGTAACCCAAAAAAATAGGTAGAAATATATATGTATATATATATATATATATATCAAAATTACAAACACGCTCTCTCAAGGAAGAAATCAATCAAGAGCCTATGTATTCGCTCAACCTAGTGCTTTGATACAACCTGTGACGACCCGCCCTTCTACTCCCAGAAAGTCATATCATCATTAAGAAAGAAAAGGGATAGAAATAGAAAAGAAAAGAAAGAAAGAACAACAACATCAGAATCTCACAGCGGAATGGAACAAAATATAATACATCACATAACTATTACATAGTTTTACATATATCAGAGTTATACAATATCATACACACGACAATCATATATACATCTGTCAATACATACATCTCAAAATATAGCATACTCTAACTAACACAGCGGAACTAGATAGATAGCTACATACGTCTGGAACTCTTGCTCCAAGCTCCTCTAGAAATCAAAGTCCAAAACCTATCACTTGGATACTCATAAAATTTTGAGTACCCAAGAGTTTATGAAAAACAAAAATATAAACTCAGGGTCAGACATGGGTCTGGTATGAATAAACGGTTTAAAGTTTTTTAACTTTGAAAAACATTTGAAAATAAAGGCATCACGTAAGACTCCCCACAAATAAATATGTGTAAGTTTTTACCTTACGCTAACCAAAATATTTTATAGGAAATCCAGTGATATTATAATAGTGTCTAGGGTTTTCAAGTAAACAGAAAATAGCCAAAATTGTTACATCTATTAAATTCTAGCTACTAGACACGAAAGTGGGTAATACAAATCAAAACCGTAGGGTCTCGTAGGGGAAATGGATTTCCATCGATGGCAGGGCTACTGGGGTACCGCCCGTCACAGTACGGGGATTAGATCACCGTACCGAGGAGGCACCCTAACTCCACTGCAACACAAGGCCGGAATCATTCCTTACTGAACAGTCCCAAACAAGACAAGCCCGCGGTTGTAGCTAGCAACCGCCCATACAACCAAAATAAAAAGGGACATCTAGACAGGGGTATATCTCGTCCTGCTTGGGTATGACCCACCTAACCTTGCTAGACATCCCATGTTTTTGCCATTCCCGGTTAATGAGGCTTGAGGCTGCAATTAACTTTACAGAACATATCACTTAGAATGCTCATCGTCCGCCCGACGATGTGCTAAAAGCATTCAATCCATACAAGTTCGTTTCGGGTTTGAACGAACCCGAAGGCATTATCTCGTTACACTTATTTTGGAATCACCCTTAGAGTCAACGACAATAACTCTTGCATTCTGAAAACACCATCTCGATCTTCACTTGAGATTTCACGACCTAACGTTTAATTTGGATTGATATGGTTTTCGGATAATCATAAAAGACACCCGATCCCAGACTCATCGAAATCCAAACGCTATTTTAGAGGCCAAGTTTTTTATTAGTTCAAACAGTTTAATTCAACACTTGAATTCACATAGCATTTGTCACAGATAAATCATACACAACCATTATAGATATATCAAGGCATGTCACAGTACATCACAGAATATTACCAGATAAATATCACAAATCAGATATTCCACACAACAATCCGTAAGCAATCATCTTAAATTCTTATTATAATTAATTCAGTAAATTCAATTACTTGAGAGTTAATCACTTAAACCTATTAAATTGATCATTAATTATCAATTAATTACTTATTCCATTTCAAATTATTTAATTAATTAATCATTTCTAAATTAATTATTAAGTCTTAATTATTTAATTAATTACCTTCAATCATTAATTAATAACCTTAATAAAACTTAATTACCCATTTATTAATTACTAATTACTTAGTTAATCAATTATTCATTCTTAATTAAATTCCTTAATTAATTTACTATTAATCATTCATTAATTAACTTAAGTAGTTAATTACAAATTCATTTATCTCTTAATCAGTAATTAATCTTTAATTACAATTATAATGTAACTACTTTCTAAAAATAATTAATTGATATTAATTAATCCATCTTAATTAACATTTAAAGAGAATTGTGTTTAAATTTTGAAAATCAATTTATTTTTAACTTCAAAACTTTAATCTACTTAACATAAATTAATTACTTAATTAAAATAATAATTGAGAGTTTAAACATTGTTAGGTCTTAACTAAGATAAACAAAACTTGTATAAAGTTTTAACTTGAATTTGTTAAACGTTTATTCAATTTTACAATGCTTAAAATCATGTTGAAACAATTTTTTTAACCTTCTTCTTTTTCTTTATATAAAACTGTAGTTGGTAAAAACCCATGACTACCCTTGTTATAACTCGAGTAGTACTTCGAGTTACTCACCTATCTCCCCCGAGATGCTCACCCACTTACGCGTCATCTTCTTCTTCTCTCTTTCTTTATTTATTTTGTTACCAGTAAATTAAGTTTTTAAACTTAATTAAAAATCAAAGCAGCAGATCTTTCTCATGCACTTGACATAATACCCGAAGTAGACGATCCTATTTCTCGAGAATGACTCGAGACGCTTGATAACCAATCACCACTAACACCATCTTCTCACCGTACACGTGCACGGCGATGCGACCGAGCTCTGACGAACACCAACGTCATCGGCAAGTCCCAAATCTCACGTAGACATGAAAATCAAACTTGAATCACTTTCAAAACTTTCAAATCGAAATTTGGTCATACGCTGGAAAAACTGCAAACTCGATCATCAACTAAAACACCTTGCGATCGTCACTCCGACCACCAGAGAAGCTCGAATTCCATCCACATCACGACAACACTACAAGCTTCCACCCTCTTGAATCGTGTGAAGCTTGATCACGCATAAATGACAATCTCATTACGTTTGCTGACATGACCAAATACCGAAACAAACCCCTAAAATGATCCAGTTTCTTAAATTTACTCAATAGAAAATTTTTAAGATAATTTTCACGAATTCACGGATGCTTAAACTTGCTTCATCACCAATTTCAACATTTATTATTAGATCAATAATCTGTAATTGGTAAAAATACAATTTTTGTTCAAATGCAGACCGCTCTTGAATTACTGAACTAAAAATCTTCCTTTTTAAAAAAAATATCATAATTTTAAATAAGAATTCATGATATAAACTTAAATTAGCTTCTTGTAACAATTAAGTTTATCAATTAATCACTTGATTACCTGTAAAACAGTATTACAGTAGTGCATCTTTCAAAGATGGATCAACAGTTTCTAAAAATCTTAATCTAATTTTATATCTCTTGTTTGATTGGAAAAAATGAAAACTTTACAATGATTCAGTTGAATATAATTTAAATTTGAATTATAATCAACCCTGATCCATAACAGAGAAGATCCATATGTAGAGTGACTTATATATACACAGACTCATATCCAAAGATAAAGCATATACAAACTATACTGTTAATGAATCATGAACTATTTTAATTAACTTAAACTTTAAAAATCTTTGTTACTCACCAGCAAGATTTTGTTGAACAGAGCACAATTTCTTTATTATGAAAGCTGCAATTGAAACTATCTCGAGTTCTTCACAGTTCTTGTTTGAATTTAAAACTTGAGTTTGTTTCTTTTTCTTGTTTTTCTCAGGTTTTTCTTATGAGCTACTGAACGAACTGGAACTAAATAGAAGAAGGTCACACACACGCACACACACACACACACACATATAAAAGATAACAGTTGTAATATGGGGAGGTATTAACTAGTTAGGTTGTTTTCTTATTTTGGTTTTGATATGAGCAAATTTTTCTTGCTGCAAATGAAAGGATTTGTAATATTTTGACTAGACAAAATGTTAGGCTGAGAGATTGGCATTTAATGCCTTACTTCTTAATATGTTTACACTATTATAATTATGTTTTGCTGTGTATAGATATTTTGTATAAATTTACTCTTTACAGACAGACTTTTGGCTTGTGTGTGAAGACATTGTGTAAAGATGCTTGTTTTTATTAACTTCTAGATTGAATAGTTTATACGCATATGTGTCAGGTTTTACTTTATACATTTGGCCTTGTTTATGAAGATATTTTTGTATGTAAATATTTGTTTTCAGGTAGCCATTTGGTCTTGCATATGAAGAAAATTTGTATAAAAATATTTATTTTAACTTCTAGCCTGAATAGTGTTTGTCTGGTATTATGTTATACTTTGTTTTTATTTTATTCTATGTTTTGTATTTCACTTTATACATTTGTTCTTACAAAACTTCTAGTTTATGTTGCAGGCATACACTAATAACTTAATTCTTATTTTTATTTTAACTATCACTATTTAAATCATTATATTCAATATGGTTTGCTTACATTTTATCCTTGTATTTATTTCTATTTGTATTTTAACTATCAATAATTAAGTTATATTCATATGTTAGACTTATATTTTACATTTATATTTTATATTTTAACTATCAATATTTAAATTATATTCTTAAGATTTACTTATATTTATACTTATTTTTATGTTGATAAAATTTTATTTTATTTCAAACATTATTATTCATATATATATATATATATATTTATCAAATGTTAACAAAGTAATGTATTTTAAAATAATTATAAAGATAAATTTTATTATAAATATTATTAAGGGTTTTTATTTTAAATTTCCAGAATCAAATTTCCTTTTAAAATACAAATTTATATAAACAAATGGCAAATATTCCAAAAGATTTACTCATTTTAAAATGATAAGTTCACATTTTATTTAATTAGATTAAATATTTATTAAAATAATAGGGCCAAAATCAAGGGTCGTTACATCATGGGAGTTGGGTTCACGTAATATACCTCAAGGACGTTGCCACCATCCTACTTCATTCTGGAATCTCCATCGCGTACACGGCTGTTAAAGTGGTTTTTGAAGTTGGCAGGGAGTATGACAACTTCCGATCCCCGTCTCTTTAACAACCAAACTTATTATAACGCCGTGGTCATTACAAAATAGTTTATACTTCAAAAATCAAATCATTTCATTTCAAAACTATATCCCTTTCAAAATAGTTTATACTTCGATACGAAAACCATTTTTATTTCAAAACTATATATTCAAATCAAAATAGTTTATACTTCGAAACCAAAACCATTCAAACATATACTCAAATCAATAATATATCATTTCCATTTTAACTATATATTCATATTTCAAAAATCATAATACTTTCAAAGTTATAACTCTTTCGAAACCAAAATACTTGAAATCATTACACTTTGAAAATCATAACATTTCGAAATCATATATTCATTAATTCTTTACATTTACAAATTTCCAATTAAACCCAAATTTCAAATTTCCAATTTAATTTAATTTCAAACCATCAGTTTCAATTCAATTCAGTTTCTCAACAAACCATTTCAAATCTTATCAATTTCAAATATAGATTGGATCCACAAAACAAATTATTCAATTTTTAATATATTTCAAAGCTTTAATATACCATATTTCAAAACTAAATTTAAAATTTCATATATCTCAAATTTAACTTCATTATTACTTAGTTGTGAAATATTCATTTCTTAAATCCAATACTTTCATGTAAGTATAACTTCAAATATTCATTTATCAAATAGATCAAATCAAATATCATTCCAAATCCACATTCTTTATCAAATAAAGATTTTGTCATTAAAACCATTTCAAAAATCATTTCCTTTCAAATCCATTATAAATTCATTGTCATTCTTAAATTCAAATATTCAATTTTAAATATCATTTTAAAATCAAATATGTCATTCATTTATTATTTCAAATATCATTACAAAACACATTTCAAAATTTCGTTCAAAAAATCATTTATCTCATTTTATTCCAATTAAACACATAACCAAGTAAACCCTTTTTAAATTCAAGTTCAATTTAAATTCCTTAAAATTCAAATTTAAATATTAAAATATATTCAAAAAATCCTTACATATCACAAATAATCAATTCCAAAAGTTAAATTATTTAACACTTTAAAATATAACTCAAACCGTGTTAAAATCTATAACATTTCAAAACATTGTCAAATTATAGCAACGACGACATTTATAAAGTGCTATCGTAGCTTATAGTTTCCAAAATAGTTTATTTTAGGAACAACGGCATTTATAAAATGCCGTAATAGATATTTAGTTATTTCAAACATAGTTAAGTTCAAAACAACAGCATTTTAAAGTGCTGTCATAAAATTATAGCATTTTAGAAATGCAATTAATAAAATTCCAGATTTTATTATAACTTTCAAAAACAATAAAACTTCAAAAAATTTCTATTTAAATTTATAAATCATATTTCTAGACTTCAAAATTTCACAATTAAATACTTTTAACATATGATTTATCACCATAAAATTTAAAATCAAATATCCAATTAAAAATTCAATTCGTTTATTAAGTTAAAATTTCATTGTTTATTTACTTATAAATTTAATAAAACTTAATATTTTATTTCAAATATCATTTCAAAAATTTAAGTTAAATTTCCATTATTTACTTACATTTTAAAAATATAATTTAAAATCAAAAATCACATTTACTGCAAATTTACATACATAAATTCACAAATTCAAAACTTAACTTTTAGCTTTCTTAAAACCATAAAATATATTTTTAAAATCAAAATTTCATATTTTAAAATTACATATCTTAAGAATAATCATTTAAAAATATACCACGGGGTCTGTATATAATTTTCTAATCTTGTCAAGTGATACAGATATATATAATTTCAATTCGCAATTTAAAATGAAAACCCGGGTTCTATCATGTCAAATCCGCAATCCCAAGTCAAATAAAATACACTAAAAATCGCTCAATCCTATCATTTCAGCCGATAACGATTTTTCCGTATTCTAAAGTCCATTCGGGTATGTATCATTTCAACCATAGTGATTCTATTCTAATAGGGAACTTGCAGTGTGAATATATGCATAAACAATATAAACAATTGTACTAACATGTCAATGTCACAATATAATGTCATATATCATATGTCAGGTGATGATTAACAAAGTAAACATGGTAATAACATGGCATAGCATATCATATAATCATCATTTACTTGCATAACATTTTTAATTACTAGACACTTGACATCAATTTACGATTTCATAAATAAAAATGTCAGAGTGAGAAAGACTTACCTTTTACAAAGCTAGAGACCAAAACGACACACAAGCATGATTCCAAGGGAACGACAAGCACGATTTTGATTCAAGTGAGTGAAGAGCCAAGATTATTATCTTCTAAGCAACAAACCAAACAAGACAATGTTAACATACATATATATATATATATATATATATATATATATATATATATATATATATATATATACATACACAATACAAAGATTTTAAATTGAAACAATATTGAAATTGGAATCAACAAAAGACATCACCAAGCCTTGAAATCAAAATTGCTTAACCTTCTCTCAACATGGGCTCGGCCGTACATGACATAGGCTTCGCCATGATCAGATCTAGACCTAAAATGCTCGGCTATGGTCAGGTTAGTGGAAGACAAAGCAAGGGTAGGGTGAAACATGGACATATCAATGGACAAGGCAAAAAAAGGCAAGTTTTGGTGCATTTTTGGCTCGGCTATGACCACATATTGGCTCGGCCATAGGGTCTTCAGATCTGGATAGCGGTGAAGATGGCTGGAGCTATGGCTAAAGGTGGTGTAGCTGCTAGAGGTGGTGGCTAAGGGGGTGGCCGGAGTGATGTATGGTGGGGTTAGGGTGAAACATGTGGTCTAGGCAAGGTTTCAGGGGTGGAACTTGCAAATTTTATGGTGCAACTTCAATGGATGGTCACGCCCTGGTTATAGTCAGAGGAGGAGGGGAGGTTGCAGATGTAGACAGTGGTGGTGATGGTGGAGAGTGGGGCCAAGCTATGTTAGAGGAAGAGGAAGGCAAAATTAAATGGAAAATTAAGAAGAAAAAGGAGAGAAAGGAAAAGAGGCCATTACCATGATTTTTTCTCATGGCCTGTGATTTTTAGATGAGGAGAAATATTTCACGTGAAAGTGAAATGGGAAACACGGCTACAACAAAGAGAATGGTCGGCCAAAGTTAATTGAAAAGGCTACTGGAAAATGAAAGGTCAAAGGCAAATGGAAAGAGGCACAAGGAAAATGAAAGGGTTTTGACTCTTGAAATTTCTATTTTCCTTAAATCAAATAAACTAAATAAATTTCGGTAAGTACAAATAAAAAGCTGAACAAAATTAAAAAGAAAAAGAAAATAAATAAATAATTTAAGGAAAAGTAGAAAATAAAAAAGAAATAGTTTAATAAATGAGACTAGACTTTAAAAATTGAAAACAATATACAACTAACATTTTGAAAATTGTAACTATACTTTAAAAATGTTTTAAAAATAAAATTATGTACATAAGATTCCATATTACACATATATATACAAGTTCGAACAAACACAAATATTATTTATATAAATTAAAATAAACAATTTTGTTAAATAAAACAATTTACACACAATATTGTAAAAATAATAACTTTCACAATATTAATCGTCCTCCTAAACAGTACGCACAACCCCATCAAAATGGCGTAACCGTTGGGGTGCAGCTGGAACGGAGAGATAGTCAATCGAAGGAGGAGTACTATAAGAAAATCATTGAATGGGGGGATAGCTCCGTTCAAACACATTTGATGGTTGACTGCAACAAAGCCAGGGGTTGGCCTATCGGCAGTGTCGTTCACTCCTGGAAGCAGAGCATCCGCTTCAGTGATGCCAAATTGAGTACCTAACTGGATGAAAGCCCGTTGGCTCAATGAAGTTGTAACTCTCTCTGGAGGATTATCTAAAGGATCGGCTATTGGAAAGACTCCTTCGGACCGCTCTGTCATCTCTTCTTGTATTTGTTGAGAAGTCATTCTACACAAGGAACTGGATATTCAAATGTGAAGGTGCACATTTCCTAAAAGTGTGAAGTGTTGTGCAAAACTAATAAAAAGATAAGCTAGTATAACTGGAATAAAACTAATTGGCATTTGTCGATTATAAAGTTTCAGCGCTTGTTATTTTAAGTCCAAGTATAGTATTGGTGCAAGCAGATCAGCTTTAGTTGATTAATTTAGTTTTGCTTGAATACTTCACTTGAACTTGTTAATTCACATCACTTCATTCGTGTAATTCCATTAAGTTGATTATTCTTTATAGACTAATTTGTCATTCGATGTGGGCAGTCAATGGCAGCATATTCACCCTATTTTTCTACAAATGTTGTGATTGACAGGTTGTTAGCTTAAAAGTTAATTCAATCTGTGGGAAAATGTAACACGTTCAAGCAGTTTATCCTGGCTGTTCAAATTGAAAATTCAATCAAGTTCTGTCAAATTTTACAAGTTCTCAAGTCCTGTTCACTTCTTAGGTCGCAGGAACGACTTAAGCTAACTCGGGGTTCTTTAGGTCGTCCAGATTGTGCTCAAACGACTTATCATAGTTCAGGCTTTCCTTAAGTTGTTCTGTTCGGAATACATATGCTATTCTAGCAAAATTAGGTCACTACAAGGCAAATTTGTTCAAGTGTTAGCTCGTTCGAATACACCAGCGACCTAAAGGTTATGTCACAAGAAGTTAAGTCACAAGTTCGAAGGTTGTTAAGCTTCCCTTAAGTCGCAAGGCTCTTAGGTCGCTCAACTCATTAGATCGCTCTAAAAGAAACTCGGAAGTACCAAACTTTCGCCCATCAAAAAACCCTAAGGCCTACACTCCACTCACACTTTGCCACGCGTCCACCACCCTTACATCACCAGAATCACCACAGTTTAACCTGAAATCCACTAACCCGTTAACCAAACATCCCTTCGTATCTTCCAAACACCTAAAGTCTCATCGTCTCCTCTAAATCTCCAGAAACCATCCTTAAACTCCACAAATTCAAAACACTCACCGAATACCTCTGCGAAATCCTAGGCCGATTCATTTTTAAAGCGATTACCAACGATTCAATGGTGATCAGAGGGCGAATCAGGAGGTAATTTTATAGCAGGGTAATGGAAACTGTGTGAAATCGATTATGGAGAATTCGATGGTAAAAACAATGGATGGACGATCGATTTACCTAAGTTTGTTGTTGGGAATGATGATCGAAGCAACAGGGAAGGGAATTCTGCTTTGAAGTTCTCGAGCTCAAGCACAGCAATGGGGGCAAAGTAAGCAACAATGTGAAGAGGACGAAGCGGTTTAACAGCTTACATAGCAGAAAGAGGAGAAGATGGATAGGCGTGCGAGTTAACAAGCTATTTAGGTCGCTCACGACCTAGCGGAGTTAGATCGAAGCACACAACCTATAACCTAGGCGTATGATTCGAGGGGCAAATGTTAACTCCTCTTTTTCACAACTCAGCGACCTAGTGAGCTAAAGGAATCAGCGACCTAACGGGTTAAGAGGTCTTGGCGACCTATGATCTACAGGGATTAGCGACCTAAATGTCCAAGCGAGCTAACATAGATGTAAGACCTATAACGAGTTAGCGTAGCAACAACTTAGCAACATACTCGACCTAACGAGTTAACGACCTAGTGACTCAATGGAAAGCAACGACCTAACGACCTAAAAGTGGCAGCGACCTAACGACCTAAAAGGGGCAGCGACCGAACGAGTTAAAACATAGTTAAGCCGCTTGCATATAGGTCTCTCCCAACCTTAAGACGCTACCTCTTCTAAGTCACTCCATATAAGTCGCTCCCATAGGTCACAACGACCTACCAGCCAAAGAAGATAATCAAGCACAAATGTTATAAGCCTTGAACCGTATCCCTTAGGTGGCTCAGGACCTACGACCTAACCCTTATGTCGCTCACGACCTACGACCTAAACCTTATGTCGCCCACGACCTACGACCTAACTCTAGAATTTCCCTATAAATACCCTGCCTACTCCACCAGGGAAGGGACTTTTGGATCATTTCTGGAATGCCAATACTTTGCTGTTTTCTCAACTCCTTCAACACTTCAACCACCGAAGACACTTCAACGAACTTTGAGAAAGATCTAACTCATTCAACATGAATTCGAAGAGCTTTTCTACATCGAACTTCTAGCTACATGTCTCAAATGTGTTGTAATTGAAGAATCATTGAAAAAGTTGTAATCAAATCAGCAATAAAAGAGATTAAGTGGACGTAGGCTTGACTTATAGTCGTACCACTATAAAAACTGTTGTCTCTTTACTATTTCTTTGCTATTTTCTGCTTATTTTCTGTTCCCGTACGAACGGGTGGTGCTTTCACTATACTTCAACTTATACCGAGGTGTTAGCGTACATTTTTAGCGTTAACACCGGGTCAACCGTGACTTCAAGAATAATATCCATACAAAATTCTGAGGAAAATCAACATTCGATCGCAGGAGATAGAATTCAGGCATAGCAAGAGATGGCATCTTCTAAACCGTCGATACAGAAATTTTCGGTGAATCGATGCTTGTTGTACATGAGTTTCACCCCTTTACAAATCATTCTATGGTTGGTGGAGCCGCCGATTCATTATAGATATCAATCGAAGTGGAGTTATGGGATACTCTAGATTAAGAAGAATACAAACAGGGAGAGACTAGAATGGATTTCAAAACGAGGCAGGGTATCCAAGTTCGAAAAAATCCAAATCAAAGAAGAAGGAATTCAAGCTTGAACAAAGGTGATTTCGTAATTAAATTTACTCTATATGCTGAGTTTTTTCCTAAAACCAGAGCTCTGATACCAACTGTAACGACCTGGTATTTCATGCCATTCGCATCTGCACATGTCGAACTTAAATCGCTTAAAATATCAGATTGTTAATTAATATTTGGCAAAACTCAACATGTACATTAAATAAATAAATCAAAGAATAATAGACACAGAGTAATATAACAATAAGCAGCAGAATAAATAGATAGTATCTCATGAAGCTACTATATAAACAACAGAGTTTGAAATAAAACACAACAGAATATATTAAATACAATGTAGTCTCGAATACAAACTGATGACAAGTCTGAACAAAACCACTGGATAGCTGAATAGATATAGATCTTCAAGCAAAGCTTCAATCTCCGAACGGTGAGTCTCAAATATTGTGACACTCAGTCTGACCTAAGCATAAAGCAAAACACAAAACACTCAAGTCAAGGTTAACATTCTTATATCAATAAATCCAATTCAAGTGAAATATCAACTGAAATGCAAGTAACTCAAAGGATGTTTGGGATAACCATCCTCTAAGGATCCATGCAACAATCTATTATGTAGTAGTATACGCTATTATAATATATCTATAGTAATGTAAAAACATTAAAATAGCATTAAGGCATTGCCCATATCCCCTTAACACATTTTTATATATTCCCATAGTCAGTACAGTACCGTAATTCCTCCGTAAACTAGAGGGCTATCAGAGGGCACTCCGTAGGTATGGCACAAACCAAACTCGTAAAAGGCATGATAGGGCATGTGATAAGGCACTCGAGGCAATGCCAGGGTAGATGTACCGTTTGCGTATCCGGACTGGTGGTAACGCATAACAGCTACTACCGCCCACCTTGCGACACACTCCTAAATTAAATCAAGGGTGCACCTAATCACATCACAAAAGAAATAGAATGGTATCGACGAAATGTGTCCGATATGAAGAATGACCTCACTTGTCCCGGCATGGCTCCTGTTTTAGCCGCATCAAGCTGACTCACGGGAGTCAGGGCTACATTATTACCATATAGATTAATCACCAAACCATCCTACTTCATTCTGGAATCTCCACCATGTAGATAGTTGTTAAAGTGGTTTTTGGTATTGGCAGAGAGTATGACAATATCTGATCCCAGTCTCTTTAACAACCAAACATTATTATAATATCGCGGTCATTTCAAAGTAGTTTATACTCCAAAACCAAAATATCATTTCCGTTTCAAAACCATATAAATACAATATCACTTTTTCATTCAAATATATTCATTTCCAAAGACCATATTACTTTCAAAGTTGTAACACTTCGAAGTTAGAATACTCGAAATTATAACATTTTGGTAATCATAACATTTTGGGAAATCAAAATACTTTCTTTAAACAGTTCAGATATCAATAATAGTATACATAATAAAATAGTTTATAAAATAAAATAGTTTATATAAAATAGTTATAAGTTAAAATAGTTTATAATAAAATAGTTAGTATATTAAAAATAGTTTATATTAAAATAGTTTATATCTTATAAAGTAAAATATATAAATAGTTTGAATATAATTTAAAAATACTTTATATAATAAAATAGTTTCCTAAAATTTCATAAATCGATTCAAATCAACTCGAATTCTAAAGTTCAAAATTTATTCGATCTCAATTCGTCAATATTAACTCAATTCAGTTTCTCTATAAACTATTTCAATTTCAATATATTTCAAAGCTTTATATATATTCTACAATTTCAAAACTAAATTTGATAATTTCCTTAGTATCTCAAATTAACTTCATTATTATTTAATTTTGAAACATTCACTTGATAAACCCAATGTCATTAAATAAACCACAAATTAAATATATCCTTTAATTTACTTAAACTTGAAATATTCATTTAATCACCTTAGACCAAAATCCAGTTATAAAATCATATCTTTAAATCTCAAATTCAATAAGTTTCAAATCGACTTAATTTAATAAAATTCTTAATTAAATACGATTTCAAATAAATTTTAAATTTATCTTCCCAACCTTATTATATATTGATTAATTCAAACTTTATTAAGTTAAAGCTTATTATTAAATCTACTTTATATTAAAACTTATATATATATATATATAAAATATTTCAATATTAAATAAAACCATATATATTTCCTTTGGAAACCATAGAAATCATTTTCAAATATATATATATATATATATACACCAACGGTGTATGTATAAAATTTTCTATCCTATGATCAAGTGATACGGATATTTATCATTTCAATCCGCAATTTAAATATATATACGAGTATATATCATTTCAACCCGCAATCTCGAATTCAATTCAATGAAAATCGCTTGGGTTTATCATTTCAACCCATAACGATTTTCTCCTATTCTACAGATCGTTCGGGTGTGTATCATTTCAACCCATAGGGAATTCTATACTAACAGAGAACTTACAGAGTCAAAACAGATACAAAAATAATATAACATATAACAACATGCATATAACATCAGTGATTAAATAAAACATAAACAATAGTATATGGTGTCATATCCCACAGTTGAACAGTTACAGATAAAAGCGTACATATAACAATTTAAATAACTAACAACAGCATATTTCAATTGTCATTTCAATTGAAATCGAATTAAAAAAATATAAGAACGTTGATCGTGAATGATTTCTCACCTTTCGAGGATAGATTGATATGATAAAGAATTGTGCTATGAATTCAGGTACGAATCTCAAAGCAGGGCAAGATTGAACTCAAATCGACGAACGAAGCTGAAAGCTTGAAATTAACGAAATCAAATCAAACTTGATTAAAGATTGATATAAGTGAACACACACACAGATATATATATATATACATATTACTGTATATAACTATATATATATATTTATATAATCTAAATAAATTCCAAAACACTTAATTTCAAGTCTATATTTAGTTAATACACATATAAAATAAATTTCTACATATATTTACTAGAACGAAGCTCGTATATTCTAATATATATAGACTAATGTTCTTAAACAAATGCATAAAAATATATTCCTTTATAACTACACACATATATACCCCTGTAATACAGGATATAATACTTAACAGTAATTGAAAATTTAAAATATGTATATATATAAATGCTATGGAAAGCATAAGTATATAACTTATATGTAGACCTTAAATATCACTTTGTATGCATACTGGCCTTTGGTATAGATACTTTAAAACATATTATATAAAACCATAAATTTGGTATATCCTTTTATTTAAAGTCAGACCTTATATGTCGACATATAATAGTAGCTACCTATATATATATATATATATATATATAAAACTATTACGAGTGTCCTATATAAACAGGACAGATACAAACCTTTATCACGCACAACATATCTATTACCTGTATTTTTTAACATATATACAAACTACAGAAAGCGAGGGCATAAATATGCATATGAATAACCGCTAGAAACATTCATGCAAAGACATACTTATATACGAAAATAAATGTAGGTACATAGAGAAATATGCAGACTACTCTCAACATATACATGCTCCAACGCAATATGCGGACCAGGCAAATATATATCTATATAACAAAATATTCAAATAGTATATTCCGAAACTAGTATAAACTGAAACATATTCAAACTGTATATATATACAAATTTGTAAACTAACCTACAACGAAAAAAAGAGAAAAATATATAAACTCCTATCTACAAATAACAGAATATGTAAACATATATATTCAATAACAAAATATGTGACCCAATATAAATTATAATATAACATATGTACACAATAACTTGTAATAAAATACATAGAGTTGTGTATACAACAACTTCGTTTTATACCACTTGTAAAATAAATAGTAGGGACAAAGCCATATATACATACATATATATTAACCGATGGATTTAAAACTTATATAAACTAATATATATATATATATATATATATATACATATAACTCAATCAATCCTATATATAAACAATATTTTATACAAAACTTATACAATATATACAATACTATCTAAAATATGATATACTACTCCTTTGTTACTATAATATATACAAATATATTTTCAGAACAAGCTAAAAGGAATAGTGGACTCACAACGAAAGAAGGAAGATGGCTGTCGACGAGAATTGAGGGCAGTGGTCGCATGGAGTGGCCACAAGCGGATGGGCTGCTCAGGGACGGTCCGATAGCATTTTATTCCCCAAACGATTTTTTTTTTCATTTTTTGTTGCCCTATATTTAAAAGAAATAGTGTAGCACTAATCCCGACTTCTTAATTTGGCACTTGAATAGAAAGATATGTTGAGATTCAACCTTGCTCATGAAAGCATAAAAATAACACATAAAAATAATTTTAGACTAAGCTCAAAACTGTTGGCTACATGAACACAAATTCGCAGTCTTTCTCCCACAGTTCTGATGATTTCAAGAGGTAAAAATTAACAGAATAGAGAGCTAGCAATTTTGAAACTTAATTTAATTTACATGCCAGCAGCAGTTCATATGCACAAAATCAAATCCAAATACTATGCACAAAATATTATAAAATTAAATCAATTTCATTAGTTTACATGCCAAAAAATCTAAATGTCAACACGGTTTAATGCCAACATACAAGCTAATGAAAATAACAACTTCTTGCATTCTTTGAAGAAAATTATGCTATGATCTCCTCATAGTTAAGTTTATCCAAGTACTCATTTTCAATTGAAATAATAACTAGTCCACTTAATCTCTCCTGCTTGAAATAAATTTGAAATTGTGCCGACTAGTGATTTTGCTTCCTTATCCATGCGTTGTTTTTTCTTCCTATTATGATATCCAGAATTTTGTTTTCGAATCTTATCTCAAATAAACAATATAATATTGTTAATCTAATGATACTAGCATTTTACAGACCTCAAAAACAATGAACAATTTTATTGTGCATAATTCAACAAGTTTAATTAATTAACTCAAGTTGTGGCAATGTACAAATAATAATTGTGATCAATTTAGATCAATTTTACTTTAGCATAAACGCATTTAATTAATTTATAAACGCTATTCATAATAAAATAAAATATGACAACATAAATTATTTGATTCTTTCAAAAAACTAACCAATATCAAACCAATGTATCCAATCAATGATGATGAAACCAATATCAATTATTTGATTCATAATTCATTCCACAAATTATTCATTCATTTAACAAATTAACCAATAATATAATTATAGAAATAATTAATCGACATTAAAATTCGAAAGTTATAAAACTCACATGTTTATTGTAGATTTGTAGTTGGAGCAGCTTCTTCCTTTTCAGCCTTATAAGTCTGAAGTCTATATACCAAATTAGCCCAATCTGCCTTCATAAATAAGAAAAGATGCAAGCTGTAGCCTGCAGGCTTCAGCACTGCAGCAGCACCTCTGACCTCCCTTTTAAAAACACAATTCAACATCGAAATTAAAACTAAAATCAGCAAACTTGATTCAGGGTAGGTAAAATCAAACGCAAATCGAATCAATCGATGAAGAGATTAAATCTAAATAGGAGCCGCACCTGCTGATTCGCTGAACCGAGTCGCAATTCGTTGGCAGCCGCGTGGTGGGCCGTAGGATGGTGGTGAATGGCGATGGTTGCAGTCGCAAGTTTTTTGAGTAGTAGAGAGCAGAAATTTGTTGCCCCTATGCTTTTTGATGCCCTAGGCATTTGTGTTGCCTGTCTTGGGCTTGGCTGGGCCTAAGGCTACTACTTACGCATAAAAAGGCTGTGCGAGTTTGGAAGAGAAGACGGTTGTCTAGCTGTAACGAGGCAAGGGGTGGGTGATGTATCCTGTGAGGACGGGGCCGATGGTGGCCTGTCGCATTTTCCATGGGAGAAGGTCGGTGTTCGGCTGCACGGTTGGTTGAGCGGTTTTGAAGCGGAGCGCGTGAGGATGGATGTGGGTGCGTGGTCGAGGGAACAGGAGGTGAATATTTTCTCGTTCCAGGCAACCTAACTTCCCCTTTTTTATACAATTTTTTCTCTGTTATAAATGAAAGAATGGACATAAGAGAGAAGGGGAGAGGAAGGAGAAGGATTTTGGAAAAGAAGGTGAGCAGTTGGGATAGTATAAAGGCACTGTTGTACATATATTATGATTTGAACATTCAAAGAAAGAGAGAGCAGAGAGATGCAAATGAACCAGTGGGAAAATGGAAGGAACTAGATATTATATTCAATGTTTGGGAAGAGTGACAAGCACGAGAATTTATGAATTAACAAAAGTAAAGAGCTATTCGTTTTTCAACCGCTGGGAAATTGAATGGACATAGAAAAGAGTTAAAACGGATACCGATGTGGTAATCGGTTTTGCCGTATCACCACGGTACCGTACACTAGAATACACATACAATTATACTACAGAGGTCAGCATGATGAGATGATCAAAATGGTATACAAATATCAGTGGCACGATAATCCTATCAAAAGTCCATATTCACTACCAGAAATGTTGCTAATTTGTCGAAAATAAAACAAATGGAGCAATAGCAGCCCAAATTTGATGAAACGGAAGATGACGACTCACTCAGAAGATGGTTTACAAATTTGTTATATAAAAATATTCAGGTTTGTAAAATATTCTATTTTCATCAAATTTAACTGATTTAAATTTAAATAAAATTACACCATAAAATAAACTTCCATATTATATGATGAAAATTTACCATTTTCTATGTTTAAGTAGACGTATTCCAAATATAACATTTTTGTTTCAAAATTTTATTATTTAATATTCCGTAAAAATTCAGTTAATCACGTTATAAAAATCGTTAAAATTTACGGGTCATACATGGATTTCTTTAGAAATTTATTTGACTCTGAAATATTTTAGTTTCAATTAAAGGTGAGTGTTTTATAATGCTCATGACCTACTAAAATAATTTTTATGTTAGTTAAACTTATATCATGAAGTGATTTAAATTTATCGACTGTTATTTGGTAAATTTTATAAAATATAGATTAATATGAATTAAAATTATATGAATTTAAATTATCAGTTCAAATTTCAAATGGAAATTAAATTCCTAGTTAAATTCCTATTATTGATAACTAGTAAATTGATACTTTGACTAATTTGGATGTTTGTTGTGGTGGATGCTATTATTAATATTTGTGATGATTTGGATGTTTATTTATTTTGATATATCCAATTGTCACCTTGTATATTATTTGACATTATATAAAACCGATAATCCAATTATTTCTAAAAAAAATTAAGAGAAAGGTTGAAATGATGTATACCTATGACACATGATTTGGATTTTAATAATATATATCAATCCTTGAATTAAATTGAATACTGATTCACTTGGCCATGTGATAGAAAATTATATACGGACACCCGATTGGTAAAATTAATATTTAAAAAAATTGGCTTCAAATTATTTGGATGATTTTGATTTAAGGAATTAAAAATTGAAATACGAGAATTGAATTATTTCTGAATTCGAATTTTGTAATATTGAATATAAATTTGTAAAAGAAATCCTTCAAAGAATTTAATTTGAAATTTGAAGTTATAATTGAATTAAGGAAATAAAAAATTGTTTGAAAGTTGAATTTTTATTCGAACTTTGTATTAGAAAAAGAGGTCTAAATTGATATTTCAAACTTTGGCTCGAAATTGAATTATTTTAAAAGATTTAAACATTGAATTGAACATTGAAGTTAAATTTCGTTTGAATGATTTAAATCGATACTTTGAAATCAAACTCGAACTTGATATAGATTGAAAAGGTTTTAAATTGAGAATTGTTAGAGCGAAAATCGGTCACTAATACCCAAATTCAGATGAAAGCATCAAGTACTAGTCATAACTCATAGATAGTGTGTATGTAGAGAGTATGAATATGAAGAACAGTAAAAATTAAAAAGAACGCAGTAAAGATCAACTGATTTTATAGTGGTTTGGCTAACTCCGGCCTACGTCCACTCCAGAAGTTTCCTTTTTATTGCTGTAATAATCGATTACAGTTACAAAATGGCAGAGTAGTCCTAGCCTTAGAAAATAGAAAACTAGAGAGTAGAAAGAAGATCCCTTTTACGAACCCCCTCATGTTGTATTTATAGGCAAATCCTGAGTAGTTAGGCTTTCTGAGTGGTACAGGCCCATTAAAAACTAAGGCCGAACCTTCACATGCCGAATGGCAACCTAGGCTGAGCCGCAATGCCGAGTGGTTCTGACCGAACCACAACACTGAGGGATGTTCAATGCTAAACCACGCCAAGACCGAACCACATTTGCCAAACCCTTAGGCCGAATGACCACCAGTGCCGAACCATAATTACCGAGCCACCCTGACTGAACCACAACACCGAGCGACTCCGATCGAGCCACAATGCCGAGCCACCCTAACTGAATCACAATGCCGAGCGACCCATGCCAAACCAAATGTCGAGTGACCTATGCCAAGCCACAATGTCGGGGGACCCATGCCGAGCCACAATGCCAAGCGACCCATGCCGAGCCAGAATGCCAAGTGACCCATTCCGAGCCATAATGCCAAGCGACCATGTCGTGCCACAATGCCGAGCAATCCTGACCGAAACACCATGTCGAACCAGAAATATCGGGCCATAAATGCTGAGCCGCGGCCAAACGACCTTCCTGAACTTCCATACCACGATCGGACCATGCCATGCCGAATGGCCGTGCCACATGGTCGAACTCCGAACACTTTGAATCACTTCATTATGATCGAATGACCTAACCTAACAGAGCCTCCATCTGTCCAACTAGCTCAAACTTATCGTATTCCAATCTCGACAAACAAGTAGTCGACATCATTAAATCCGCCTGTCTACGGTCTTTTAAAAAGGCGGGTTAACATTTGCCCCCCAAAACATGCCTTGCTATCGGATGGTATGTCTTGAATAGCCTCAATTTCGATATATGAAGTATGTATGTTGTCCACATCCACACTTTTCGATTCATAATCCAATCCATTTTATCCAAGTGCCATCACCATATCCTTATCCGAATCTACGACTATTCTGAGTCGACATCCAACTCCGAATTCAGTAACCAAATCATTAGCCAAATCCACATCCATCTGAACTCGACAACCGAGTTCTAACACATCCATATCCAACAACCAATAACCACGTCCACAACCTCTTCAGGCTGATGTCCAAATCCTCAGCTGTTCATAGCCAATATCCAAATCTTTAACCTCTCCGGCTTCTTGCCTAACTCAATCCACACTTGATGACCTATGTTAAGTAATTCCATGGTGTTCATGGTTCAGTGTCCCTGAACGCCAAATAATGTCATGGCTTAAGTCCTAAGCCGATTCTTGGTCGCTCCAGACCCTTGCCGAGCATAGTCCATGCTCGACGATTGAAAATAATAACCGATAATATAGGGCCTAAGTCCTAGGCCGAATCTTGGTCTCTCCGGACCCTTGCTGAGCATACTCCATGCTTGATGACTGTGACGACCGCCCATGATTCCCGCACGGAAACAAGGGAATGGTGCGCTGAAAGTGTGCCAGGCAGCCATGAGTGACCGTCAAGGGTAAAATAAACATCGCAGACTCTATCGTAAAACTCACAGCGCATGGATAAAATACAATAGAGAAATATAATATAGTGAAGCTTCCATAGAACAGAATATCATCATCTAATCATATTAGCTTTATACATGGTCTGAATCATGAATACAAGAAGCCTCACTACATAGCACTCAGAGTAATCAACAAACAGCGGAATATCCAGTACATAGAATATGAAAATAATATGCAAAGCCTCCTGCTCGTCTTCGTTATCATCAGCGTGAGCCACTAAGATCAGCACCTGCCACCTGTCACCTAGTCTGCCCATCCCAAACGTGGATGAACAGCCCAAGGTAATAAGAGGAGACATAAAACCTTGAGTCAGACAAAGTCTTAGTGAGCAGTAAATCAACTATCAAACATACCAAAAGAGCATAAGGGATAAAAGGAATAGGCATCCAAATCATCCCACTCCACCTCTTTCTACAGTGATAGCCCCCAGACACACACTAAGGAGAAGCAAGCATAGCAAAGCAGATAATTAAAGTAAAGCAATAATCACTCGAGCCAAGGTCGATGTTTTCCAAATACAAACCCCCAAGGCCTAAACCAAGATCAGATAAGCACCCAGAAAACACCGCTCTTGAGACCGAATGATGATACAACCAAACATCCATGACTCTGGCTATCACTGTTATCATTGCCTTGATTTTATCGTTAATTGAATGACCAACTCATCTTTCAAACATCCGTCAAGGGCTAATGGCAAACCCCGGTTCTTGACATAACTCCGCACGTCCTCGTGACCCGTGCCTAGGTATAACGAATCTACCCAGAGTACTAGCACGTCATCATGACCCGCGCCTGGGTATAACGGATCTACCCAACGTACTCTTGCTTTGAGCTTGCTAGAACCTTCAATAACGATAAGATCTCAGCCTTCTAGTCATCCTCCTCGACGACTATCCCCATTATAGCTCAAGCACCTCTCGAGCCACCATTATCCACCAACTCGAATCGCATCATCGAGTAATCAACATGCTTGGGATGATCCCGTCTGGATTAAACCAAGGCTTCCACATCATGCTTTGCTCCAACGCATCTTAGCAAAGTCCATCTCATCATCATACTTCGCCTCAACATATCATGGCAAAGTCCATTTCGTCATCATACTTCGCTTCCTCTAACTATAGCAAAGTCCTCGAACCCATCCATATGAGCTTCATCATCCGCTTCATATGCCACAGCAGCTTTCACCATTCAAGAGCCTTTCCACTTAGCTTTTGAATCATCTTCAACCATCTTGTCCCAAATCAACTACAAGCTAACTCGAGACAATCAAATCAATCATACATCCAAACAATCAAGCATTCTAACAAGATCTAATCAAGCAATATCAACTATAATGGCAATTTCGTAAATAAATGAGCATAAGTCTAACATATATGAAATCATGGATTTTAGCATAGATCTATCAAATATAAAACATGGGTTTTGTCTCTATAACTTGTTAATTGAACTTGCATAATCTTCAAAAGTAATGAATCTAGTCTTGGAACTAAGAAAAATGCATAATATCTCTAACTTTAACACTCAAACAAGCCACCAATCCAATATACTCCTTTGGGTCCGCGTGAGAGATAACTACCACTCACCGAATCACCCAAACACTTCAAAAGAAACCCACTTCAGATCTGGACAGCAAATACCCAAGCTTGATCCGGCAAAATCTCGCTTCAATCGGTGAAATCTCACTCGAACGGATGAAGATCTTCAACTTTGGCCCTTGAATCTTCGATCTTGGATGGATGTTAGAACTAGATTGGAATGGAGAAAAGGAGATGAAGAAATGTTGTAGTCGAGCTCTCAAAATGGCAGCACTTCGTCGCTTCAAAAACCGGTGCCAAAAGGTGAAGAAATATGTGCGTATTTATAGGCTGAAACCACCCTTAACTCGGTCAGGCCTAACTCGCTCGGAGTTAACTCGCTCGGTCTTAGGTCGTTGCCGACCTAAGAATCTCCCCGACCTAACTTATCACACCTCAACACTAAGTCGCCTGGACCTAGCTCTCGACTTACGACTCAACAACCCCACACGACTCATCATAGGTCGTTTACGACCTATCCTTAACTTGGTCATACGACTCATCTACCTATGACTTAACCCTACGGCCGACCCAATGACTCATCAGGAATGCCGACCTAACTCCTAGCCGACCTAACGATATAGCAAAGGTACCGACCTAACAGCATAAGCCTTGAGCGACTTAACACTTAACACCTATCACGACCTAACTAAACACGGGACACAACTCATCGATCCAAACGACTCAACGACCTAACGGGTTACGACTTACGACTCATCGAGCCTGCCGACCTATCCTCCCTAGCGACCTAACTATCACTACTAACTCGTAAACGAGTTACGAGATACGACCTATCTTACCTAGCGACCTAACACTAACCCTTAGGTCGCTCAACGACCTAACTTAGGTCGTTACCCCTATAGGTCGTTCACGACCTATCTCCTAACTCGCTAACACCCAAACTCGTTAGCCCTTAGATCGGTGGAGACCTTAAGTCGCTGGTCCTTAACTCGACAAAACCCTATAAGTCGCTAACTTACTTAGGTCGGTCAAAGCCTTAACCCGGTCATATCTACTAACTCGTCCCAGCCTTGAGTCGTAACTCGCTAACTCGGCAGCTTCCTGGACTCGGCCATACTTCCTAACTTGCTAACGACTCAACATACCACCTCGTTAACACATTAGGTCGCTCACCACTCCTCAACGACCTAACATCCAAACGACCTAACCCCCTAGGTCGTCAACCCCACTAACTCGTCCATCCCCTAAGTCGCCATCTAACTCATTAACTCGTAACTTGCGAAGACCACTAACCCGTTAACTCGCTCCAACACTAACTCGAGTTATCCTTCCAATCTAACTTCCTCGCGAATCCAACAACATACAAGTCATCCTCCCCTACGACTTAGGTTAAGGACGACTTATCAACACTAACGACCTAGAATCCTACGATATATAGACACGTAAAATACGGGTCGTTACATTCTCTCCCCCTTAGGAATTTCGCCCCCGAAATTCCAAGCAAACAACAGCAACCAAAACTATTCCGCATGCCTACCATCCATAGCAATCAACAAACCATGCATCCAATTCTAGCCTAGCATGCAGAATTCTAAGGTTAGAACAAGGTACAAATTCATGAGATGTCACGACACCTTAGGGCCATACCTCGAAGAGTTCGGGATGAGCTGCCTTCATCCTCTCTTCCTCCTCCCACGTACAGTCGTTAACATCGTCACTCCATTGTATCTTGAATAACGTAATCGTCTTCCTCCTAAGATGTTTCGTATCGGTTTCAACAATACGAAACGGCTTACAAGGTCTTCTAACAACTGGATCAACCTCCAAATCTTCACAGCTATCAGCAGAAACCACTGTGCTCGAGTCGTGCACATACTTCCGTAGATAAGATATATGAAAAACATTGTGCATACCCGCTACCTTCTCTGGTAACTCCAATCTATAAGCGAGCTTTCCTATCCGCTCGATGATCGGGAATGGTCCAACAAATCTCGGAGTCAATTTTCCTTTCTTCTCGAATCGAATAACATTCTTCAGAGGAGAAACCTTCACAAAAACCATATCACCTACGTCGAACTCCAAATCTTTACGACGCTTATCGGCATAACTTTTCTGACGATCTTGGGCTGCCTTCATTCGTTGCCGAATGATCCCTATACAATCTGAAGTCTGTCGAATCATCTCTGGCCCAAGTATCAGCTTTTCTCCGGTTTCCAACCAACATATCGGAGAGTCACACGGTCTTCCATTCAGCGCTTCATATGGTGCCATACCAATGCTTGACTGGTAACTGTTATTGTACGCAAACTCCACCAAATGAAGATGATCTTCCCACGATCCTCCGAAATCCAAAACACAAGCTCTGAGAAGATCTTCCAAAACTCGGTTGACTCTCTCAGTCTGACCATCTGTTTGGGGATGATAAGCTGTACTCAAACACAACTCGGTTCCCAAAATTTCCTGGAAGCTCTTCCAAAATCCACTAGTGAACAATGGGTCTCGGTCGCTCACTATAATCTTCGGAATACCATGGAATCGAACTATCCACTTAACACACCATTCAGCCAACTTCGATGCAGTCCTAGTCGATCGAACAGGAATGAATCTTGCACTCTTGGTCAAACGATCTACTATGACCCAAATCCCCTCATTCCCTGCTCTGGTTCTAGGTAGACCATCGATAAAATCCATCGATATCTGCTCCCACTTCCATGTAGGAACTTCTAATGGCTGAAGCAATCCACTTGGCTTCTTCTGCTCGGCTTTTACTAACTGGCAGTTCATACATTTGGAAATAAAATTTCCAACATCCTTCTTCATACCTTCCCAGTAATAAGTTCTCTTCATATCCCGATACATCTTATTTCCACCTGGATGAATTATCAACTTCGAGTGGTGACTTTCCTTCAGAACTTCATCTCTCAATTCATCGATATCGGGAACAACCAGTCGTCCTTGCTTGCGAAGCCAACCCTCTCGATCGACCTCGAATCCCTTATCCTTTTCTGGATCCAATCCAGATTCCAAATCACGGATAATCTTGACAAGCTTATCGTCTCGCTTTTGGCTCTCGCCAATTCTTTCCACAAGAGCAGGTCTTATCGATAAGTTTGCCAACATCTTAGGTTCCAATTCACATCTAGGCCTGAAGTCAAATCCAGCCAAAAACTCGAGACTCTTCCATTCAGAAAACATGGCTCCCAATCCCGCATGTCTTCGACTCAACGCATCGGCTACTGCGTTACCTTTTCCCGGAGTATAAGCTATACCAAAATCATACGATGCTAAGAACTCTAGCCACCGTTGCTGCCGAAGATTCAAATCCTTTTGGGAAAACAGATACTTCAACGACTTATGATCCGTAAACAACCCGAATCGAACTCCCAAAAGATAATGTCTCCACATCTTCAAAGCAAATACAATCGCCGCTAACTCCAAATCATGTGTCGGATAATTCCTTTCAAGCGGCTTCAGTTGTCGACTAGCATACGGAACAACTTTATCTTTCTGCATTAGCACTGCTCCAAGTCCAGTACCACATGCATCGGTGTAAACCACCATCTCATCATTCCCACTTGGAATAGTCAAAACAGGAGCACTCGTCAATCGCTCTTTCAGGATTCCAAAAGCTTGCTCACACTTAGCATCCCAACGGAACACTTGGTTCTTCTTCGTCAATCCTGTTAATGGTGCAGCTATCTTGGAAAAGTCTTTGATAAACCGACGATAATATCCTGCTAATCCAAGAAAACTTCTCACATCAGATGCATTCTTAGGTCTAACCCAATCCTGGATTGCTGCCACCTTAGCGGGATCAACCGCTATTCCATTTCCAGAGATAACATGGCCTAAGAATCTCACTTCACTCTTCCAGAAGTGACACTTCGAAAACTTAGCCTTCAGCTGATGTTTCCGCAAGATTTCCAAAACAATCCTCAAGTGTGTCTTGTGTTCCTCCTCAGTTCTGGAATAAATCAGAATATCATCCACGAACACAAGCACGAACTTATTCAACTGATCTCTGAACACTCTATTCATAAGATCCACAAAATATGCTGGTGCGTTAGTCAATCCAAACGGCATCACCAGCCACTCATAAAAACTGGATGGTGTCCTGAAAGCAGTCTTCGGCACACTATCCTTCGCCACCCTTAACTGGTGAAATCCCGTTGCCAAATCCATCTGAGAAAACACCTTAGCCTCGTGAAGCTGATCAAACAAGTCATCTATTCTCGGCAATGGATACTTGTTCTTCTTAGTCATCTTATTCAACTCACGATAATCGACACACAACCTCAACGATCCATCCGCTTTGGTTGCGAACACAACGGGTGCACCCCATTCGGACACACTACGCCGAATGAATCCTTTCCGTAAAAGGTCATCAACTTGCACCTTCAACTCTTGCTGTTCCCTAGGCGCCATCCGCCTAAGAGGCATCACAACGGGTCTGGCTCCCTCAACTAGATCAATACGAAACTCGATCTCTCTATGCGGCGGTAACCCTTTGACTTCGTCAAAGACATCCTCAAATCCATTCACAATAGGCACCGATGACAGTCCATCCCGTGGAACAACCGGCGAATACATGAAGCTCATGAAGACGCCTTCCTCATGCTTACATCGTATCACAACCTTTCGCCCTTCCACATTCCCGACTGTCACCTCCAGCCTCTCACAATCAATCCTTGCCGCATACTTCCTAAGCCAGTCCATACCCAAAATAATTCCGAACCCCGCAAAGTTCAGAACAAAGCAATCACAAACAAACGAGCAATCATGACTCGACACAACTAGACCATGGCATATCCTACACAAACATGACGAACCCCCAACTGGATTTGTCACAACCAGTGGCCTATCAACAATATCCGGTTTCAAACCTAACCGGCCTACCAAATCATCACAAACAAAAGAATGCGACGCTCCAGTATCAAACAACACTCTAACTAGAACACCACAAATGGAAAGAGTACCTTGAACCACCACACTCTTCCACTTCTCTTCAGCAGTAGGAGCTTTCGAAGATGACGGGACAGCCCCCAAAGCGTAAGCTTGCACAACCTGTCTGTCCTTTATCGGTTCCGGACAGTTCTTCTTAATGTGCCCCGGCTTATCACAGTTGTAGCACTTCAACAACACCTTTGGATTCTTGCAATCCTTGGAGAGATGGCCCTTCTGCCGACAATTATAGCAGGTCTTTTCCCCCTTCATCTTCTTTTGACCATCCTTACCCTTCTGCTGTTGCTGCTTCCTCTTCTTGTTTCCACCCTGCTGTGGTTTAGACTCCTCCTTGGTCACAGCAACAACAGATACTACCTTAGGAAACAAATTCTCGTGCTTGAGAGCTTTCTCCACCAGCTTCTCAAATGGATCATCCAGATGATCCACCAACTGCCTTCCAAGATAACTATCCAAGCCTGTCACAAACTTCTCATTCTTCTGATAAGAAGATTCAATATACGACCGAGCATACTTGGACAAGGCCTCAAACTCAGAAACGTACTCAAGAACCGATCTCCCACCTTGCTTGAGCTCAACAAACTTTTTAAACAAAACAGACTTCTGAGCTGTAGAGGTAAACTTGGCTTCAAATCTAACTTGGAATTGCTCCCAAGTAATCTCTTCTTCTGGAGTGTCTATGGTGATAGAATTCCACCAATCAGCAGCTCTCCCTTGAAGCTGTCTCGATGCAAGCTTCCTCTTAGTTGCATCCTCAATTCCTAAATCTCCAAAGATCCTCCTACAAGCATCCATCCATCTCTGCACTTCAATGGTCGATTCCGTTCCCAAGAAAACCTTCCCTCCAAGAGAAGTATAATCCTTACAAAGCTTAGCAAAATCCACCGGTCTTGGAGCTTGAACCTGAACTCCAACATCCACTGATGGCCCTGAAGCTGGTATCCTTCTCATGATCGAAGTCATCATGGCCTCAAACATAGGAGCATAATCAACAGCTTCCCTAGCAGCTGGTCTCCCCCTTCGACTCATCCTTAATATCTACAAAAAGGAATGACTTAGAACACCTTAAGAAACAACTGCATAAGGAGTTCAAATCCTTCTAAACTACTATATTATATATAGTCATCATTCATCCAAATACAATTACGTCTCTCATACGTAGTTACGTCAGCGAGCGTTGGCTAAAATCGATTAACCAAAGCTCTGATACCAAATGTGACGACCGCCCATGATTCCCGCACGGAAACAAGGGAATGGTGCGCTGAAAGTGTGCCAGGCAGCCATGAGTGACCGTCAAGGGTAAAATAAACAACGCAGACTCTATCGTAAAACTCACAGCGCATGGATAAAATACAATAGAGAAATATAATATAGTGAAGCTTCCATAGAACAGAATATCATCATCTAATCATAATAGCTTTATACATGGTCTGAATCATGAATACAAGAAGCCTCACTACATAGCACTCAGAGTAATCAACAAACAGCGGAATATCCAGTACATAGAATATGAAAATAATATGCAAAGCCTCCTGCTCGTCTTCGTTATCATCAGCGTGAGCCACTAAGATCAGCACCTGCCACCTGTCACCTAGTCTGCCCATCCCAAACGTGGATGAACAGCCCAAGGTAATAAGAGGAGACATAAAACCTTGAGTCAGACAAAGTCTTAGTGAGCAGTAAATCAACTATCAAACATACCAAAAGAGCATAAGGGATAAAAGGAATAGGCATCCAAATCATCCCACTCCACCTCTTTCTACAGTGATAGCCCCCAGACACACGCTAAGGAGAAGCAAGCATAGCAAAGCAGATAATTAAAGTAAAGCAATAATCACTCGAGCCAAGGTCGATGTTTTCCAAATACAAACCCCCAAGGCCTAAACCAAGATCAGATAAGCACCCAGAAAACACCGCTCTTGAGACCGAATGATGATACAACCAAACATCCATGACTCTGGCTATCACTGTTATCATTGCCTTGATTTTATCGTTAATTGAATGACCAACTCATCTTTCAAACATCCGTCAAGGGCTAATGGCAACCCCCGGTTCTAGACATAACTCCGCACGTCCTCGTGACCCGTGCCTAGGTATAACGAATCTACCCAAAGTACTAGCACGTCATCATGACCCGCGCCTGGGTATAACGGATCTACCCAACGTACTCTTGCTTTGAGCTTGCTAGAACCTTCAATAACGATAAGATCTCAGCCTTCTAGTCATCCTCCTCGACGACTATCCCCATTATAGCTCAAGCACCTCTCGAGCCACCATTATCCACCAACTCGAATCGCATCATCGAGTAATCAACATGCTTGGGATGATCCCGTCTGGATTAAACCAAGGCTTCCACATCATGCTTTGCTCCAACGCATCTTAGCAAAGTCCATCTCATCATCATACTTCGCCTCAACATATCATGGCAAAGTCCATTTCGTCATCATACTTCGCTTCCTCTAACTATAGCAAAGTCCTCGAACCCATCCATATGAGCTTCATCATCCGCTTCATATGCCACAGCAGCTTTCACCATTCAAGAGCCTTTCCACTTAGCTTTTGAATCATCTTCAACCATCTTGTCCCAAATCAACTACAAGCTAACTCGAGACAATCAAATCAATCATACATCCAAACAATCAAGCATTCAAACAAGATCTAATCAAGCAATATCAACTATAATGACAATTTCGTAAATAAATGAGCATAAGTCTAACATATATGAAATCATGGATTTTAGCATAGATCTATCAAATATAAAACATGGGTTTTGTCTCTATAACTTGTTAATTGAACTTGCATAATCTTCAAAAGTAATGAATCTAGTCTTGGAACTAAGAAAAATGCATAAAATCTCTAACTTTAACACTCAAACAAGCCACCAATCCAATATACTCCTTTGGGTCCGCGTGAGAGATAACTACCACTCACCGAATCACCCAAACACTTCAAAAGAAACCCACTTCAGATCTGGACAACAAATACCCAAGCTTGATCCGGCAAAATCTCGCTTCAATCGATGAAATCTCACTCGAACGGATGAAGATCTTCAACTTTGGCCCTTGAATCTTCGATCTTGGATGGATGTTAGAACTAGATTGGAATGGAGAAAAGGAGATGAAGAAATGTTGTAGTCGAGCTCTCAAAATAGCAGCACTTCGTCGCTTCAAAAACCGGTGCCAAAAAGTGAAGAAATAGTCGCGTATTTATAGGCTGAAACCACCCTTAACTCGGTCAGGCCTAACTCGCTCGGAGTTAACTCGCTCGGTCTTAGGTCGTTGCCGACCTAAGAATCTCCCCGACCTAACTTATCACACCTCAACACTAAGTCGCCTGGACCTAGCTCTCGACTTACGACTCAACAACCCCACACGACTCATCATAGGTCGTTTACGACCTATCCTTAACTTGGTCATACGACTCATCTACCTATGACTTAACCCCAAGGCTGACCCAATGACTCATCAGGAATGCCGACCTAACTCCTAGCCAACCTAACGATATAGCAAAGGTACCGACCTAACAGCATAAGCCCTGAGCGACTTAACACTTAACACCTATCACGACCTAACTAAACACGGGACACAACTCATCGATCCAAACGACTCAACGACCTAACGGGTTACGACTTACGACTCATCGAGCCTGCCGACCTATCCTCCCTAGCGACCTAACTATCACTACTAACTCGTAAACGAGTTACGAGATACGACCTATCTTACCTAGCGACCTAACACTAACCCTTAGGTCGCTCAACGACCTAACTTAGGTCGTTACCCCTATAGGTCGTTCACGACCTATCTCCTAACTCGCTAACACCCAAACTCGTTAGCCCTTAGATCGGTGGAGACCTTAAGTCACTGGTCCTTAACTCGACAAAACCCTATAAGTCGCTAACTTACTTAGGTCGGTCAAAGCCTTAACCCGGTCATATCTACTAACTCGTCCCAGCCTTGAGTCGTAACTCGCTAACTCGGCAGCTTCCTGGACTCGGCCATACTTCCTAACTTGCTAACGACTCAACATACCACCTCGTTAACACATTAGGTCGCTCACCACTCCTCAACGACCTAACATCCAAACGACCTAACCCCCAAGGTCGTCAACCCCACTAACTCGTCCATCCCCTAAGTCGCCATCTAACTCATTAATTCGTAACTTGCGAAGACCACTAACCCGTTAACTCGCTCCAACACCAACTCGAGTTATCCTTCCAATCTAACTTCCTCGCGAATCCAACAACATACGAGTTATCCTCCCCTACGACTTAGGTTAAGGACGACTTATCAACACTAACGACCTAGAATCCTACGATATATAGACACGTAAAATACGGGTCGTTACAATGACCATTTAGCAAAATCCAAAGGAAAATCTAATCAAAATCCAATCCAAAATCCAAATCCAACCAGAAAACCAAAAATCCGTATCAAAAATCCAAGCCAATAAACAAACATCCAAACCCGAATCCAAACCAAAAAACAAGTAAAACAGGGAGTTCAAACCAAACTCCAAAACCAAACCAGAAAAAGCAAATGTCCAAGTCAAAGGTACAAAATAGATTTGACAAACTGGGTCGTCTCGGTAAACCATCATCTAAGAGCATGCCTGACGTTTATCTCCGACCACGTACATGAGTAAGTGATTTAGTCATTTTCCGACCGTTTATTACTTATTCCAAACCATCAAGATTATTTGATGACCAACCGACCACCTTTCCTGGGCCTCATGCCCTCGTCATTCAAGGTGGATGGTGGCCGCTCATGTTCCACCGCTGCATTCCGAGTTCTAACATATTGTCGCAACTGACCATTCCTTATATGCTCCTCGATTATGTCCTTCAAATGCCGGCAGCTGTTAGTATCATGCCCGTCCAGATCACGAAAAAGACCGTGCCTTCCTGACGCCCTTTCGCGTTGCGAGGGCTCCCTCCTCGCCGGCATTCGATACGGAAGGTGATCTCGAATGTCGAGGAATATCCATTCCAATGTCGGGTTCAATCCTTTGTAAGTGGAGAACTTCGGTTCTCCAAAGTGTTTTTTCCCCTTTATCCTTGTCCTTACCCGAGCTTCGCCGAGCAGTCCTCTATCTTTAAAAATGTTTACTTCCTTTGCACTCATGTCCAAACATGCATCCTCTTGTCAAAGAAATCTCTCAACTCCTGAAAGAATTCCCTAAGATCCAACGGTGGGTCTCGTGTCAACGATAAATTAAAATCCGAATCATCTCTGACTCTTGATACTGCAGCCATAAGAACCATTGATGGATTCAGTCGACCAACCGAAGCAACCGCTGCATTAAATCGAGTTAAGAATGTCCTGAGCGATTCATCCCCCCATGTTTGACTGACGTCAGCGTTATTACGTTCTTTTTCCTTTTTATGTGAATGCGAAACTGACTTAAGAACTTGTCCACGAGTTTCGTCCATGCTCCCATGGATCCATTCTCCAGCTGTCTGAACCACATAGCAGCTATATCAGTCAAGTATAGGGGGAAACATTGAGCCATGACCTCCTCTGTTGCCCCAAGCACTTCCGTGTGCCTAGTGTACCTCATCAAGTGGTCAGTAGGATCCCGTCTTCCACTTTTATACTTCTAGAGTGGGCAGTTTGAAATCAGATGGATTCCTAGCCGTCCTGATGTTCTAGGTAAATGGACTTTTGTTAACTCCCTCCGAATCCTTATTTGTCAGACCTCCACGAATAGTCCGCCTGAAATGTCAGTCAATCCAGCATTTCCAACCAAGGGTTTCCCCCTATCCATGTTTCCAAACTTCCTCCAAGTCGCCGAGGAAATTCTAGCACATATTCAACGTCACGTACTCCCGCATTCCTATTAGCGTTGGGTCGCGCAACGTCACCCGGTATCCCTCCATTAACTAGTCCAACATTACCCGGTGGTGTGCCCCTGAGTCTAGGTCCATCCAGATTGTTAGTTGTTTGTTGATTGGGAGGTGCCCCTTGCTGAATCACTCCATCCATCTACTGGTTAAGTTCCTCTACTCCGGTTCCAAGAACTTGAGCACCTACAGTTCCTAGTTGTCCACATTGCCTAAGAAGAGCCTGCATCATCACCTCCTACCGTTTCATCATCTGCTCGTGCATAAAATTCATCATAACCTGCATCTCGTCCCAAGTTATGTGGATGGATGCATGATCCTCTCCAACTCCAGAAGAGGCCGCTTGACTTCCTTCATGATTGCTCCTTTCCACTGCTTGCTTCTTTGTTGGTGGTCAAGCCATTGCTCTCTAAAATATGAGTTCCCAAGCTTTTCAATTCAAAATCCAAGCTCCAAAATCCCCGAGTGCTAGCTTTCTCAGTGAAAGCACTAAAATGTTAGAACAAAATTGGTCACAAACATCCAAATCCAGATGAAAGCACTATGTACTAGTCACGACTCACGGATAGAGTGTATGTAGAGAGTATGAATATGAAGAATAGTGAAAGTTAAAATGAAAACAGTAAAGAACAACAGATTTTATAGTGGTTCGGCTAACTCTGGCCTACGTCCACTCTAGAAGTTTCGTTTTTATTGTTGTAATAATCGATTACAGTTACAAAACGGCAGAGTAGTCCTAGCCTTAGAAAATAGAAAACCAGAGAGCAGAAAGAAGATCCGTTTTCTAAACCGCCTCATACTGTATTGATAGGCAAATTCTGAGTTGTTGGGCTTTCTGAGTGGTACAGGCAGATCAAAACTAATGTCGAACCTTCACACGTCAAACGGAAACCTAGGCTACGCCGCAACGCCGAGTGGACAGAACCACAATGCCTAGGGATGTTTAATGCCGAACCACACCAAGACCAAACCACATTTGCCAAACCCTTAGGCCGAACGACCTCCAGTGCCAAACCATCATTACCGAGCCACCCTGATTGAACCACAACATCGAGCGACTCCGACCGAGCCGCAATGCCGAGCCACCCTGACTGAACAAAAATGTCGTGCGACCCATGCTGAGACACAATGCCGAGCAACCCATGCCGAGCCACAATGCCGAGCGATACTGACTGAAGCACCATGCCGAACCAGAAGTATCGGGCCACAAATGCCGAGCAGCAACCGAACGACCTTCCTGAACTTCCATACCACGACTGGAACATGCCATGCCGAAAGACCATCCCACATGGTCGAACTCTAAACACTTCAAACCACTTCATTCCGATCAAACGACCTATCCTGACCGAGCGTACATTTGTCCAACCAGCTCAAACTTATCGTCTTCCAATCTCGACAAACAATTAGTCGAATTCATTAAATCCCCCTGTCTACTATCTTGTAAAAAGGCAGGTTAACAAAAATTGAATTAATATTTACTCAGGTTGGAATTGAAATCAATTGGAATTAAAGGTGAAATTGAATTAATTCGAAATCGAAATCGAATTTATTTGAATTGAAATTTGAATCGAAGTTAAATCGAATTGAAATCAGAATCGAATCGATTTAAATTGAAATGGAAATTGATTTGAATTGGAAAATTTGGAATTGAATTAGTTTGACTTTGACACTATTTTCAAATAAATTATTTTAATACAAACTATTTAAAATCTATCTTATTGAATATTCAAATTACTATTTGATTTTATAAAACATTTTATATACCTAAATCATTTTATATCAAACTATTTTAATTATTTAAACTATTATAAATAATTTAAAATTTTCCAAACTATTTTATGAAATTCAAACTGCTCAAAGCCTGGAAGGCTTATACTTAAATCGTGGATTTAAATTCGAATTGGGCTAAATTGAGGTTATAACCCAAATGGAAATTCGAAGCAATTTTGAATTGGAATAGAAATTAAGATATTAAGGCGAAGATGAATTTTAGTTATAATGGTATATTTCGAGTAAATATGATATTTAAAATGTAATTTATTTTTGAAGGGAACATAATATTTTGATATCAAGTATGAATCATTTTGAAATGTGAAAGTAACAATCAGCGTGTAAAATGACGTTTAGTAGTTAAAGAGACCGAGGCTCTTATTGGCACTACCTGTAAATATTGGAACCACTTTAACAACTGTGTACGCGGAGGGGACTCCAGAATGAAGTGGCTGGACTTTGCGCCATTTTCTGGATTTGAGGAAAGAGAATGATGATGGATAGCCTTGACTTTTGAGTTGTAATTAAAATGATTAAAACAGAAGGCATAACCAGGCCAGGCGAGTTTGCTCCTTCGATTGGACATACTTCCTTGATACCATATCTCTTACTTTGTGATTGATTGGTGGCCACCCTTGATTACAGAGTGTTGTTCGAGGTGGGTGGTAGCGGTGGCTATACGCTACCACCGACCTTATTCCACAAACTGTGTGACGACCCACCTTTCATTCCGCAGAAAGACGTATCATCAATAAGAAAGAAATAGTTGGAAAAAGAATAGATAGAAAGTAAGAACAACCACATCATAATCTCACAGTGGAAACGGAACAAAATATAATATTTCACATAAATATTACATAATCTTTATACATCAGAGTTACACAGTTACACAACATCATCACATTAGACGGTCGTGAAGACCCGTCTATCCATTACATTTCAAAATAAAACAGACAAAAGATACAACACAGCGGAAAGATATATAGATACGCCTAGACACCTGCTCCAAGCCTTTTCCTAAAGTTCATCAAGCAAAACTTGATCACTTGGATACTCATAAAAATTTGAGCACCCTAGAGTTCAAGAAAAACAGAATAAACTCCTGGTCAGACATGGGTCGAATGTGAGTAAACGGTTAAGTTGTTTAATTTGAAAAAAAACCTTTGAAATAAAAGGTATCTCGTAAGACTCTCCGTAAATAAACACGGACAAGTTTTTCCCTTACGATAACCAAAACATTTGATAGGAATTCCAGCTATATTATAAAAGTGTCTAGTGTTTTCAAATAAATATTCACATAGCTGAAATGGTTACATTATTAAATTCCAGCATACTAGCCACAAAGTGGGTTCTACAATCAAAACCGTAAATGACACATAAGAAGAATGGATTCCATACAATGGCAGGGCTACTGGGGGACCACATGTCACAGTACGTGGCCTAGATCACCGTACCGAGGATCCACCCTGATGCCCTGCATCACAAACCCAGAGCTATCCCTTAATGGATAGTCCGAATAAGACAACCCCGCGGTTGTGGCCAACAACCGACTACACAGCCGAATAAAAGGGACCTCTTAACAGGGGAAAATCTTATCATATTTGGTGCTACCCACTTAGCCTTGCGTGCGCCTCCCCTATTTTAGCCATTCTCGGTTGATGAGGCTTGAGGTTACGATTACCTTTTAAGAACACATCTTCGTGTGACGACAAGCCCTTCTACTCACAGAAAGACGTATCATCATTAAGAAAAGAAAGGCGTAGAAATAGAAAAGAATAGAAAGAAAGAACAACAACATCAGAATCTCACAACGGAATGAAACAAAATATAATACATCACATAACTATTACATAGTTTTACATATATCAGAGCTGTACAATATAATACACATGAAAGTCATATATACATCTGTCACTACATACATCCCAACATACATAATACATCAACTAACACAGCGGAACTAGATAGATATAGAGATACGTCTGGACTCCTGCTCCAGCTCCTCCAGAACCAAAATCCAAAACCTATCACTTGGCTACTCATAAAAATTTCAGTACCCAAGAGTTTATGAAAAACAAAATATGAACTCCGGGTCAGACATGGGTCTGGTATGAGTAAACAGTTTAAAGTTGTTTAACTTTGAAAAACATTTGAAAATAAAGGTATCACGTAGGACTTCCCACACATAAATCCTGGTAAGTTTTTACCTTACGCTAACCAAAACCATTTATAGAAAATCCAGTGATATTATAATAGTGTCTAGGTTTTTCAAGTAAAATACAGAAATAGCTGAAATGCTTACATCTCACATTCCAACATAGTTGGGCACAATCAAAACGTACGACGCTTATTGGAGATTGGATTCCATACAATGGCAGGGCTATTGGGGTACCGCCCGTCACAGTACGTGGCCTAGATCACCGTACCGAGGAGCCACCCTAACTCCCCTACAACACAAAGCCATAACCATTCCATACTGAACAGTCCCAAACAGGATAACCCTGCGGTTGTAGCTAGCAACCGCCCGCACAGCCGAAATAAAAAGGGACACCTTGACAGGGGTATATCTCGTCCTGCTTGGGCATGACCCACCTAACCTGGCTGCACATCCCCTGATTTAGCCATTCCAGGTTGATGAGTCTTGAGGCTACGATTACCTTTACAGAACATAACTCTTACAATGCTCATCGTCCGCCTGACGATGTTCTGAAAGCATGCAATCCATACAAGTTCGTTCCGGGTTCGAACGAAACGGAAGGCATTATCTCGTTACACTCATTTTGGAATCACCCTCAAAGTCAACGACAATAATCCTTGCATTCTGAAACACTATTTCTATCTTCACTTGAGATTTAGGACCTAACGTTTGATTTGGAACGATGTGGTTTTCGGATAATCATAAATGACACCCGATCCATGTCTCATCGAAATCCAAATGCCATTTTAGAGGCCAAGTTGTTTAATTAATTTAAACAGTTTAAATTCAATACTTGAATTCACATAGCCTATCACAGATAAATTGTACACAATCATCATATATATATATCAAGGCATATCATAGAATCATCACAGAATATCACCTCGCAAATATCACAAATCAGATATCTTACTTACACAACATTCATAAGCAAGCATCTTTAATTCTTATTGTAATTAATTTAATTTGAAATTAATTACTCGAGAATTAATCTCTTAACCCTGTTTAATTAATCATTAATTATCAATTAAATTACTTATTCCATTTCAAATTATTTAATTAATAAATAATTTCTTAATCAATTTATTAATTATTAATTAATTAATTAATTACTCTTAATTATTAATTCATAACCTTAATTGTTAATTAATAAAAATTAATTACCCATTTATTAACTGTTAATTACTTAACTAACCAATTATTAATTCTTAATTAAATTATGTAATTAATTAACTACTAATCATTTATTAATTAACTTCAAATAGTTAATTACAAATTCATTTATTACTTAATCATTAATTAATCTCTAATTACAATTATAAAGTAATTATTCTTAATTGCTTTCCAAAAATAATTAATTGATATTAATTATTCAACTTAATTAATCATTTAAAAGTCTTCTTTTAAATTTGAAAATCAATTTATTTGTAACTACAAACTTTAAATGTTAATTAATTTCATACTTAATTTAAAGTAATTACTTAATTAAAATAATAATTAAGTGTTAAAAACATTGTTAAGAATTAACTAAATAATTGAAACTTGTACTTAAGTTTTTAACCTAAAACTGTTAAACACTATTAAGTTTTACAGCGCTAAAACTGTTCAAAATGACCTGCTTAACTTCATTTCTATAATACAAAATTGCAGTTAGAAAAAGAACCCGAGACTACCCCTAATTAACTCGAGTCATACTTCGAGTTACTCACGCACTTCCCCCAGACTCTCCCCTATACGCAACCCTTCTTCTTCTTTTTTTTAGTAGTTTAAGTTTTAAAGTAAGTATAAATAGCATCAGGTAACTCACTCTCGAACTCGACATAAAACCCGAGGTAAACGATCCTATTTCTCGAGAATGACTCGAGACACTTGACAATCAACGCCGCTGACACCGTCTTCATGTTGTACACGTGAACGGCGCCGCGACTCAACTCCGGCGAACACCAACATCAACAACAAGTCGCAAATCGTCCCTAAGCTCGAAATCAAAATTCGAATCGCCTTCAACAATCTCAAATTGAAATTTAGCCTACTGCTTGAAAACTGCAAACTCGACCATCAACTAAAACGCCTCGCCAGCGCCGCATAGTCCACCGGAGACCCTCAATCTTCGGCCACACCCTGACAACGCGTTAAGCAACCTTCCACCAGAGCGTCGAACAACTCGATCACGTGAAGAGGACGAACACATCACGTTACAGACATGTACAAAAACTCGAGACTAAACCCTTAAATGATCTTGTTTCTAAAATTCACGCAATGGAAAAATTTTCGGATAATATTCACTAAATCACAGATGCTTAAACTTGCCTCATCCCAAATTTCAACATTTAAAATTGGATCGATAACCAAATATTTGTAAAAATGTAATTTTTGTTCAAATACTAACTGCTCTTAGAATTCAAAGCTAAAAATCTTAGTTTTTGTTTTAAAAAACATAAATTGCAGTAAACATTCAAGTTATGATCTTGAATTAATATTTTACAATAATCCATTTTTATCAAATATGACTTAATTACCTGTAAACATATTTCAGTGATATATTCTTACAACATGGTTTAAATCAACTTTTAAAAATTTTAATTTAAGTTTAAATCTCTTGTTTAATTGAAAAATGAAAACTTACAATGATTCAGTTGAATACAATTTAAATTTGAATGATAATCAACCCTGATCCATAACAGAGAAGAACAATATGCATAGTGACCTATATATACCAAGAATTATATTCAAAGATAAAGCATATACAAACTATATTGTTAATGAATCATGAACTATTTTTAATTAACTTAAAACTTTAAAAATTATGTTTACTCACCTGCAAAGTTGCTGAACAAAGAACATTTCTTGTTTTCTTTTTGAAAACCTGTAGTTTGAAACTGTCTTTGAATTCTATCTGTTTTTTGTTTGAATTGAAATTGAGTTTGCTTATTTTTTTCTTCTTTAGTTTTCTCTGGTTAACTAAAAATTTTACTGAACGAACATGAAATAGCAGATGGACACACATATATATAAAAGGAACATAATGTTTAAGGGAGGCTTTATCTAGTCAGCTTCTTCTTTAAGATTGTTATGAACAGATTTTTTTTCTTCTGAAAAAGAAAAGATTGCTAAATATTTTGAAATGACAAAATTTTGGGATTGACCAGATAGCATTAAATGTTTAGGTTTCCTAATTAGTTTACATATTATAATTATGCTTGCTGTGTATAGATATTTATATGTAAAAGTACACTTTGCAGTTAGACATGTGTATGAAGATACTTGTATATACATATTTGTCTTCTTACTTGAATAATGTTTGTCTGGTTTAACTTTATAGATTTAGTCTTGTGAGTGAAGATATTTTGTATGTAAATATTTGTTTGTTAACGTCTAGTTTTCCCAATTCATATACATATATTTGTGTTTGGTTTTACATTACATTTGGTTTTATTTTACTTTATACTTTGTTCTTACAATTTTCCTGTTTATGTTGCAAGCATACACTAACAACTTAATTCTTGTTTTCATTTTAATTTCTATTTGTATGTTAACTATCAATGTTTAAATTATATTCATAAGTTTACTTATATTTAATATTTATATTTTATATTGATAGACTTTGATTTTATTTCAAGCATTATCATTCATATATATTTATTTACCAAATGCTAATAAGATAGAGTACTTTAATTTAATTGTATAAGATAAATTTTATTTTAAATACTTTTAAGAGATTTATTGTAAATTTCCAAAATAAAAATTTCCTTTTCAAAAATACAAATCTATATAAAAAAATGAAAAATATTTCCAAAAGTCATATTCATTTTAAAATGATCAGTTTATATTTCATTTAATTATATTAAATATTTATCAAAATAATAGGGCCAAAATCCAGGGTCGTTACATTCCTCCCCCCTTAAAAGAATTTCGTCCCAAATTTAAAACAATAGATAATTCAAAAGCTGTTATACCAACCACTCAAGCATACATATTATTAATACATTAGCAAACAACCAAACAATCTATCCTAACAAACATCACTAGCTATTTGGACACAAATCCGGATAAGCTTTCCTAAAACTATCCAGAGTTTCCCAGGTACAATCTCTGGGATCCTCGCTCCATTGTACTTTGACAAACTTCACTACCTTACTCTTGAGTTGCCTCTTGTCTTGATCAACAATCCGAACTGGATTCCTGACCATAGTTAAATTTGGCTCGATCCTCCAAATCCTCCTGAACTACTGGTTCTACAACTAATGATGGATCATGAACAAATTCCATAGATGGGATACATGGAATATATTATGAACTCCAGAAATCCGTTCTGACAGTTCAAACCTATAAGCTACAGCACCAATCCCTTCCAATACCCGAAATGGTCCTATATATCTCGGGGCAAGTTTTCCCTCCTTTCCGAATCTAATAGCTCCTTTAATCGGGGAAACTTTGGCAAAAACAAAATGACCAATCTCAAATTCCAATTGTCTCCTTCTCTTATCCGCATACTTCTTCTGACGGTCTTGAGCATCTCTCATCCTTTTCTTGATAAGCTCAACTTTAGCAGAAGCTTCATGAATCAAATCTGATCCAAGCACAAGACGATCTTTCGACTCTATCCAACAGGATCGGAATCTACATGGTCTTCCATAAAGAGCTTCATAAGGAGCCATCTTAATACTCGTTTGGTAACTGTTATAATAAGAGAATCCTACTAATTGAAGATGGTCTTCCCAAGATCCACCAAAATCCAAAGCACAAGCTCTAAGCACATCCTCTAGAATGTGGTTCAGCCTCTTCTTCTGTCCGTCTGTCTGAGGATGATAGGCTGTACTCAATCTGAAATTCGTTCCCGTTGCTGATTGCAGAGCCTCCCAGAATTTGCTGGTAAAGATAGGATCACGATCACTTACTATGCTAACAGGAAAACCATGCAATCTAACTATCTCTCTCAAGAAAATCTCTTCCAGAGAAGCTGCAGTACGAGTTTCCTTAACTGGTATAAAATGGACACTCTTAGTTAACCGATCCACAATAGCCCATATTCCATCGTTTCCTTTATTGGTTCTAGGCAAACCGTCGATGAAATTCATCGAAATCATCTCCCATTTCCATTCTGGGATTTCCAAAGGCTTCAACAAACCGGCTGACTTCTGTTGATCTCCTTTAACTTGCTGACAGATAGCACAACGATTAATGAAAGCAGCTACATCCCTCTTCATGCTCGGTTACCAGAAAATTCTTCTCATATCTTTATACCTCTTAGAGATTCCTGGATGAATATTCAGTTGGAGCGATGACACTCAACTAAGACTTCTTGCCTCAATCCATCAATATTAGGTACACACAAACGACCATTAATCCTCCAAACACCTTGATCGTCCACCTAGAAACCTGAATACTGACCATCCTTAGTTCCAAGAATTAGTTCCTCAAAAGATCTATCCTCCATTTTCTTACTTACGATTCTGCCCTTGAGAGATGAAACAACTTCCAAAAGAGACAAAACTGCACTCCTGTTGAGAGCATCAGCTACAACATTCGCCTTTCCCGAGGTTTACAGAATATCCAAATCATATGATGCCAGAAACTCGATCCATCGCTACTGCCTCAGATTAAGATCCTTTTGAGAGAAAAGATATTCCAATGGTTTGTGATCCGTGAATAACTCAAACTTCTCTCCCAAAAGATAGTGTCTCCAAATCTTAAAGCAAAAACAATGGCTAACAACTCAAGATTGTGCGTAGCGTAGTTCCTTCCATGTGGCTTTAATTTCCAACTTGCATACGCAATTACTCTTCCATACTGCATCAGAACTGCTCCCAGTCCTACTATACAAGCATCTACATAAACTTCAAATTTGCTCTTCCCATCCGTAATAGCAAGCACTGGGGCACTGGTTAGCCTCGTCTTCAATTCTCGGAAAGCTTCTACACACTGGGGTGTCCATTTGAATTTAGTTCCTTTCCTTGTCAACTTGGTCAGATGCGAAGAAATCTTGGAATATTCCTTGATAAACTTCCTGTAGTAGCCAGCTAAACCCAGAAAACTGCGAACTTCCGTCGTTGACTTCGGTTGCTTCCATTCTAGAATAGTCTCGACTTTTGCTAGATCTAAAGAGATACCTTCACTAGAAACAATGTGCCCCAAAAGTTTGACTTCTGATTTCCAAAAATGGCACTTAAAGAACTTCGCCTTCAAAACATGTCTCCTCATAGTCCCCAACACTATCCTCAAATGCTGCTTGTGCTCTTCTTCAAACTTAGAATAGACCAGGATATCATCGATGAATACTAGAACAAACTTATTCAGTACATCTCGAAAAACACTGTTCATCAGGTCGACAAAGAACCTTAGCGATCCATCCGATTTAGTGACAAACGCCGCAGCAGAACCTCAACAAGAAAAACTGGGCCTAATCAATCCTTTCTCCAAAAGATCCTGAGTCTTCTTAACTAACTCTTCTCTCTCTAGGAGTCACCCCCCTACAAGGCTAAATCACTGGCACTGTCCTGAAAATCAAATCAATGCGAAACTCTATCTCTCGATGTGGAGGCAAACACTTAACTTCCTCGAATACATCAAGAAAATCTTGGACCACATCGATATCTTCAACCCTCTCTTGAGAAGTCTTAATTCCATGTAAAAGACTACTCAAGTAAATTCCATCATTATCACACGATACTCTGGCAGTCTTACCCCAAATCAGTTTCGACGAAACTGCTCTCTCGTCACAATTCAGAACAACCATATACTTATCGAGCCAATTCATCAAAGAAATGGATCCACTCTGCTACTTTTGAAATTACCTCAAGAAAAATTGCTAACCAGAAAACTTTCTCGACGGCACACAGAACACTTCAAGCTGCATGCTGAACCAGATGCCTAAAGACTCCCTATCCAAAGCTCTTCGAGAAACTCGGACCTCGAACTAAATAGAAACACCCTACTGAACTTAGCCACAACACTGAAGCAGACATACTTCCTTAACTTGTTCCAAAGAAACATCTTCGGAGACATCCATAGTCACTGTGTCTCATCACACAGCTACTACATCCTGAGGTATCAAGATATCATGACTTGCTTCCGTCCAACCGACAGATCCAAACTCTAGCTCATCCAAGCTTACACTTCAAAGATGAACTCCAAACCTTAACAGGTTTCCTTCAGAGATCGATGAAATCCTTACACCACCCAAAGCTCACTCGAGACGGTAATAGGTCTACAGTCTCGACAGATACACTTCCAACCTCAAACATTCATAACTCCAACCATTGGTAGTCGTGTTACACACACCGCTACCCTATCTACCTTTATAACTTATATTGGAAAACCAGAACAGGTAGCCCAATAAATACGTATAAATAAATAAATATACATACATCAAAATTACAAATATGCTCTCTCAAGAAAGAAATCACTCAAGAGCCTAGGTATTCGCTCGACCTAGGGCTCTGATACCAACTGTGACGACCCGCCCTTCTACTCACAGAAAGACGTATCACCATTAAGAAAAGAAAGGGGTAGAAATACAAAAGAATAAAAAGAAAGAACAACAATGTAACGACCCGTTAAGTTCGACCATTTAAAATTGTTTGTTTAATAGGATTTTGTAATTTATTTTAGTTGAAAGAATAAAGGTGGTAGATAAGTATTAAAATGAAGGCTAGAATAAATTATATAGAAGTGACTTAGAAACCTATTTAAAGACATTTGAATAAAATTCAAATGAATTAAGTAGAGAAAGAAAGAAAAATTCTTACCTGTACATAAAATTTAATATGGGAATATTAAACCAATTTAATGCAATAAAAGATTGTGAACGATAAATTGAATAGATTAAGAAACCCTGTTATTGCAAGTCAATAAATTTGTAAACCCTAATGAACATCTCAAAATTTATAAATTTATTGAAATTTAAGACATAGCATAAGCGTAGAACTATAGGTATGATGACAAACTTTTATAAATTGTCTAATTAAGGGTCAGCAAATTTATTTGGAAATCAAACTCAATTAAGGGTAAGTAATTATGATGGATTGATGGCATAAACGTTACTAATTTTTATCATAGTAACGGAAGTGCAGATGGAAGGCAACTGTAGAAATTTAAGTACGTATTAACAATTGAAAGGGACTGTCGATTGAGTGGAGTACTTTAGGTTGTCTTACTAAATTTAGAATTTAACATAAGACAAATAGAAATAAATCAATAAACGTATAGATTTTAAGTTTATTATGATGAATTATTTTAGTGATATGACTTAGAATAAATGAAATAATTTGGGTTAATTGGTATTTAATGGAATTAAAGGTTGCAATATTCATAGGTAAGGATTTAGATGAAATAGATTGATGTATGAAAAATTTAATTTGATAAATGGCAATTAATTCCTTTAATTTGTGCAATTAATGTATGTTTAATTGATAACGATAAAAAGTTGATTTTTTTCAGTGTAACCAACGTAAAATATTATCATAGCATGATACTTGGTTTGAATAGAAGGATTTGATTTAATGTGAAAATTTTTGTTCTAAGTATTGAATAAAATTGGGAATCAAATTTTTTTTTATGATAATAACGTTAGTATTGGTTAATAAATAGATTTCAATGCAGTAACCAAATAAATGGAATAAGATGAGTATATATTGCATAGAAATGAAATGATAAATTATTGATGTAATGGAAGATATAACCATGTCAATTATGCATATAAGGTAATAAGGTAATGAAACCGAGGTAAATTAATTAATTGAGACTTTAAGTAAAATTAACGTGTGGAATTGACCAAGGTTCAATAAAATGAGAATTTGATTGGTTATATTTATTGGTTGAGAAATGTAAATGTGTATTTGGGGAATAAATTTAGTCAGACTTAAGTATTGAATTTAATTAATTAATATATATGATAAATGATGATTAAATAAAAACCCAATACTCTATATATATGTATAATATTTGAGTGAAAATAATAATACACTTATAAATGTGGAATTAAGAGTTTACAACAACTATTTTAAGTAAAGAAATTGTTCATTCAAGTAAATTTGAAACATCGCAATAGGTGTAGATTAAGTGTTGCGTTAAATAAATTATAAAGGAATAAATTTATAGAAACGTAGGAACGGAAGAATGAACATTACAGTAACGTAAAACGTATTGTAGGATAATAATTAAGTATAGGCTTGTAAATTAGATGTATGATAATAAATTTTGTACGTAAATCTTTCTATTAGTTGATAAGTCTTATTTTGATCAATTTAAAGGAATACACTAAATTTTGTAGTTAGTACGGAATATTGATGAGTGAATGAATAAGATGAAACAAAGGTGGAATGTATTAGTTGAGGTTTTAAGTTATTTATGTGATAAGTTACCAAAATTATAATTTTATCTAAATACAGTAATTTATGCAAACAAAAGATGAACATTTTGAAATATTACCACAGTGATATATAAAAGAAACGTTAACTATGTAGTTGGAGAATAATTGATATATTTTGAGTTGGATAATAGAAATCAAGTTATTTATATAATTAGATTTAAGATGAGAGTATAAGTATATGATTAAATAATTGGGTTTTGCGAATAAAATTTATAATTCCCAAATAATAAGAAAACGCAGAGGTTAACACTGCGAAATTTATATACTTATAAATTTTAATTCACATCCAAGCTTGCTAAATTATTTGGAATTGATTGGATTATATAAGTAATGAAATTTGGCCAATATTTAAAGTTGAAAGAAAATTTGGATTTTATGATTTATTTTAATTTATTTAATAAATATTAAAAATAGCCATTTTTGTCACGGACTCGGATTTCGACGAAACTAGTTTCATCGGATCCGTAACGGTGAATTATAATAATGTTTCAAGTTTCGTTGCGATCGGACTTGTCGTTTGATCGTACGGACTCGAAACGCCTTGAAATTTACGCATTTTGAAATCAATTTGAAATTTTTATTTTTTTAGCATAACTTCTTCATACGATCGAATTTGGTCGCGAAACTTTTTCCATCGCGTTCAGAATATTTTGAAACACCTATTTGGATATATAGTTTTAACAAATTCGACTCCGGAGGCAGAACGGGCTTTTTGGGCCAACTATCGTTTAGCACGTTCGTTATCCGTACCCACCTAGCCTTCTTTTATCTGTCTATATATTTGCGATTATAAACCCTAGCCACTCCTTATTTTCATTTTTCTATACGTACATCTCCTTCTCAACTCCTCATTCCAATGGCAGAAAACCTAATTCCCAAATTCCAAAATTTTATTTCAAAAAAAAAAAAAAAAAAAAAAAAAAATTTTTGTGGATCTGCAGCAGCTTCTGGTCGCGCTTCGGGTTTCAGAGGAGAAAACCCTAGAGCAACTTCGGGTCAGGAAGAAAATGACTCGGGTCGCTCCGGGTCGTTTTGGCGAAAACTCCAAGCAAGCATCGGGGAAATGAGGCGGCGCCCCGAAGTCGAACCCGAAGTTGACCCAGGACCAGAATTTTTCATTTTTCAAATTTTCATAACTTTTGCATACGAGCTCGGATTCACGCGCGGTTTGTTTTGCTGGGATCGTATCGGAATTTCTGACGTTTTGGCACTGGTTTGGATGAATTTGGAGACTGTCCAATTTTTGGGTTTAAATTGGATTTGAATTCAATTTAAATTCAAAAGGTGAGTGTTTTAACCCACTCACAACTACTAGAAGCTTTTATGTTTGTTAAATAAATTTTAGAAATGAATAGAAATTTATTTATGAGCTTTTGGCATGTTATTTCATTCATATCTGTTGAATTGCATTTTATTGAATGTAACTGTTAATTTAATTGATTTATTGCGTGTTAATTGGCTGTTAGAAATTTTTGGTTGCATATGAACTGCTAGTTAACAGTTATGTCAATTATCACTGAATATAAATTGTTAGATTAATAGTTGAAAAATTTAATTTGAATAAACTGCCAGTTATCACCTGTTATATATGATCATATATATAATTGTTATTGATTGATATTGCTTGATGTTTGTGATTGGATGATGGATGTGTTATTGAAGGGATGTTTTATTTGATATCATTAAACTGCAAGTTAGTATGCATTTTTCATTTCATTCGGGATTGCGGTTTGAAATGATATACAACCGCAGTTTTATTTTTTAAATTGCGGATTGAAATGATAAATATCCGTATCACTTGACCATAGGATAGAAAACTATATACAGACACCGTGGTCTATATATAACTATTTTTAATGTGATTTCTATGGTTTGGATGGAATACGGTTTATAAAAATCTTAAATTTTATACTGAATAAATGTTTTCTTCCATAGTTATATGCATATGAAGTTGAAATTTTGAAATTAAAAGGTGAATAAATTTCTTTATTAAAAATGGAAGAAAATTAAGAAAATGGAGTTTGATGATTATATCCTATGTTTAAATATTAAGTTGGAAATTTTAAAGATATGATATTTATAATTGGATTTTTTTCCCAAAATATTTTGAAATGAATATTCTAGTAAAAATTGAATTTGGAAATATATATATATATATATTTTACTAGAAATTGAAGTCTTATTAATTATGGATTTTATGTGAATGGTCAAGATTAATTAATAGAATATTGATTTTTGAAAGGATAAAAATCCAACTTTAGTTGAAATATTAATGCTCCAAAATGGATATAAATATATATAAAATTGAAATGGTTTTGCGACTTGAAGTAATATTTTGGATTTTGGTTTAACTTTAAAAGAAGAAATATTTGGAAAGCCATGTAATTTATTTCTTTATAAAGCAACAGTAAAGTTAAACTTTTTTTTAATTCGCATACCGTTGAATATCCAAACCATTTAGTTTTGAAAATAATGGTTTTAAAATGCTATGGATTTTCGAAGAATTATGTTGAAAGTTACAAACAGAATATTGGTTACAAGGGATATTAAATAATAAAAAGTGATATAATTTTTTGGAAAGGAATAATTTTATTTGGGATAAACGATATCATATTGTTTTGGGTTTTAAAAGAAGAAATGATATCGTAATATTACGGTTTGAAATGGATTATATTCTGGTTTTAAAAGTATAAACTATTTTTAAATGACCGCGGTGTTATAATAACGATTGGTTGGCAAAGAGACCGGGATCGGATATGGACATACTCTCTGTCGATACCGAAAACCACTTTGACTAACCGTGTACGCGGTGGAGATTCCAGAATGAAGTAGGTGGTGGCGACGTTTCCTGTAAGGTAAATACGTGGACCCAACTCCCGTGAGTTGGCATAAGGTGGCTAAAACAGGAGCGATTCTCAGGCCAATGAGGTCATTCCTCTGATCGGACGCTCCTCTTCGATATTATAATTTGACTTGGATTTGATTCAGTGGCCACTTCTATATTTTGATTTTGGGGAGTTAGTCCGAGGTGGGCGGTAACTGCGGCTACGCGTTTCCACCAGCCTGGATAGCAATTGGTATATCTACCCTGGCATTGCCTAGTTGTGCCGTGTCACCTACCATATCGCGCCTTGTACGAGTTTGGTTTTCTCCCGTAGCCCGCGTGGTATCCTCTAGTGGCTTCCCGATCAGGAGGGGCTATGATATTGGACGGACTACTGGGACTATTACGTGTTAAGGTGGAAAATGTAAAGCCTTAACGCTATTTAAAAGTAAGTTTATTTTATAAATAGACACTATTATAATAGCGCAATATACTACATAGTAAATAGTTTAACGGATCCTTAGGAGATGTAAATCCCGAACATCTCTTGAGTTACTGTACTCATATTTATATTCTGTTTATTTAACTCACATAAGATATTCTAGTCTGACTCGGGTGTTTTTGTCTATTCAAATTCGCTCGGGTCAGTCCGAGCATTTCAGGATAGCAGATTTTAGCTTTGGAGGACGAAGACGAAGAATAAGTATTATGTTATATATAGTATTACACCACTCTTTCTATTCCGCTGCATTGCTTGTATTGGTATGTGTAACTCTGATATTTATTGTAAAAGAAGAATCAAGCTTTTGTAAACTGTTTATGAACTGTATATTTGTTATTATATTTTATCCTTCCGCTGTGAGATTCTGTTTTTGTTTTATTTCTTCTCTGTTTTTCTTATTTACCCCATAACAATCCGCCCTTGCGTATGCTTTGAATTGGCACGTGTGTCGGTTTAAAGTGTGCAAAAAGGCGGGATGTTACAGTTGGTATCAGAGCTTTGGTTTAGCGATAAACCTTGGCTTTGTGGGGTTTGACTCTTTGTTAATAGGGTAGAAATATCCTATGGGAGTCGCTGAGTGTATATATAAGAGAGAGCGTACTTGTTAGTATTAATAAAAAGATTTTAATATTGTGTTAATCTGTTCCGCTTTGTATTTATAAATTCTGGTTGATGCATGGGACGCTATGTCATCAATAGGGATTTCTAAACACTTAATAGGACAGACCGACATAATATTTGTTTTTAATATAGGTGAATGAAATAATTTGCCTATTATATTTCTATATATAAAAATAGTTTTATAAAGATATATATATATTTGGTTGCTATAGATTGGATGTTAGGCAATAAAAATATTTATAATAACTGAAGCTAAGTGAAATTATAATAAACCAAATTTGGAGATTTAGAACTTAAGTCCGGGATTTTTGAAAATTTGCTTTCAAAGAATTTGTGAAATTTATTGATTTGGTTTATAAGTATTTTCTTATATAAATATTTCGTATAAATTGGAAGAATTGTTTTAAAGAAGATTTTGGAAAAGAATTAAATTCTGTACTTTCCTCTCTGTCGCTGGAAAATAAATTCGGTGATGACGGCCGCATCATCGACTTTCATTTTCGAGTTTCGAAGGGGAAAGGCCACTGTAGTAAATTCTACTGCAGATTTATTTTTGAAATTTTCTAAAAATTTTCTTTTATTGTTCTAAATATAATTAGAGATATAAAAGTTGTAAGAACTTATTTATCTATTATTTTGAAATAGATTAAAATTTGACCCGGTATTTAATTCTAAATTTTTCCGTTAATTAATTGTTTAAACTTTGTTAGTGAAATATTAAGTAAGAAAGTTAATGCTAGGGATAAGGGAAGTAAAAGTTTTTAACTGATAAATAATGGAAAAGATTTATTGAAGAATGAATGAATTGAAACCTCTAATTGAAATAAGAGAATAACTGCAAAGCTATAAAGAGGAATTTGCATACATATGAGACAAAGGGTAATATGAATAAACATTAAATTTAATTAAAAGAATGGAGATTAAACTTGTATAAGTTCAATTGCAATTTCCTTAACATAAATAACTTACCCAAATATAAAAGTTGAAGTGTTAAATGAGAAACTGGAATTGAATATTTTACAAGTAGGAATTTAGGAAAAATGAAGTATTCAATAAATTACTGTTATAATAAGAATTTATTGGTATAAACTTAAGTGATAATTGAAATTTTACCCAAATTAAAGGTGAGTATGATTAATAGGTGATTTTAACTTAAGTAAATAAAATGAAATTCTTTAATAAATAAAGATTGATGTGTACGGTTATAAACTTAAGTATGTTTTAAAATGCTACTAGTAATATAATAAAAAGTAGGTAATATAAATAAATGTCTGTAAACCCTAGATAATGAATTAATAAGATCCTTTATTTATAAAAATGGAGGTTTTAAGGTTAATAATTTAAGTGTAAGTAGAGGGTTACTGTAATTAAATATAATAAAACGTAAACATTAAATAAAGGAATGAAATTAAGGGTAAGTTGAAATTGTAATTTATAAAACGAATATATATTTATTGAACCATTAATAAATAAAAAGGAATTGAGAAGAAACTTGTAAATTTTCACTTGCATTCTTAAACATACATAACTTACCATATAATAAAAGTTGCAATGTTAGTAAGAAAATGTAAGGGGAAATCTTACAAGTGAAGCTTGAGGTAATTAAGGTATTCAATAAATTTGCTGTTATAAATGAGAATTAATTGTATAAACTTAAGTTAAATTGGAAATTTTACTATATAAGAAAGGGTAAGTAGTATAAATAGATGATATAAACCTTAGTCAATAAATTGGAATACAATATAATGAATTTTGTAACAAATGGAAAATGAAAATTGTAAGAAACAAAGAAATCCCTCCATAAATGAAAGAAAGAAAATAAAACCACTGAAGCATGAAATAAATGTATAATAAGCTATTGTGGTGTTGATTTGAATTGTTTGGTTGATGTATGGTTGTTGGGTAAGGAATTTTGGAGTTGTTGGAGGAACAATAATCTATCTCTATTCCATCTAAGACTGTTGAGTAACGGATGCACTTGATAGTTATTTCTCACTCCGTAAAATTTCATAATTTGAACCCGAACAACTAACGGTTGTTGATTGAATGATTGTGGTTTGTGGTGTGTGCCGTTTGTTAAAATGTATGGTTGTTGCATTTGATTTGGATATGAATGATTGAATCTACCCAAACATTTCACTGTAATATAGATATTTAACTTTTAGATTTTATAAGTGAATACAGGGGTTGGAAGCAACTGCTACTGCTTTTGGTTCCAAAATAATAAGCGTATTGCCCGACAAATAGGTACGTTTCCGGATTACGTATAAAGCGCTATTTTATATATTTTCCCGTGTTGGGATATTTTATTTTGGATAATATATGTAATATATTTGTATATTTGGATATTATATTTTCTCCAGAGTCCCTCCGTACAAAGGAGACTCTGCCAAAAAATTTCGTAAATTTTGGACTTAGAATTTGGTTAAAGATATTTTTCCAACTTTAATAGTTCAAGTATTAAAAGACATAATGATTATAAAACAAGTGTATTTCATTAAAGGAAATTAATTTAGTAAATTATTGTTATAAGTTAATATTTGAAATTAGATATACTGTTTTATTCTTCCTTCTCCCTTCCTTTCCCTTTTCGGGGACGAAAAGTTTTGAGTTGGGGAGAGTGTAACGACCCGTTAAGTTCGACCATTTAAAATTGTTTGTTTAATAGGATTTTGTAATTTATTTTAGTTGAAAGAATAAAGGTGGTAGATAAGTATTAAAATGAAGGCTAGAATAAATTATATAGAAGTGACTTAGAAACCTATTTAAAGACATTTGAATAAAATTCAAATGAATTAAGTAGAGAAAGAAAGAAAAATTCTTACCTGTACATAAAATTTAATATGGGAATATTAAACCAATTTAATGCAATAAAAGATTGTGAACGATAAATTGAATAGATTAAGAAACCCTGTTATTGCAAGTCAATAAATTTGTAAACCCTAATGAACATCTCAAAATTTATAAATTTATTGAAATTTAAGACATAGCATAAGCGTAGAACTATAGGTATGATGACAAACTTTTATAAATTGTCTAATTAAGGGTCAGCAAATTTATTTGGAAATCAAACTCAATTAAGGGTAAGTAATTATGATGGATTGATGGCATAAACGTTACTAATTTTTATCATAGTAACGGAAGTGCAGATGGAAGGCAACTGTAGAAATTTAAGTACGTATTAACAATTGAAAGGGACTGTCGATTGAGTGGAGTACTTTAGGTTGTCTTACTAAATTTAGAATTTAACATAAGACAAATAGAAATAAATCAATAAACGTATAGATTTTAAGTTTATTATGATGAATTATTTTAGTGATATGACTTAGAATAAATGAAATAATTTGGGTTAATTGGTATTTAATGGAATTAAAGGTTGCAATATTCATAGGTAAGGATTTAGATGAAATAGATTGATGTATGAAAAATTTAATTTGATAAATGGCAATTAATTCCTTTAATTTGTGCAATTAATGTATGTTTAATTGATAACGATAAAAAGTTGATTTTTTTCAGTGTAACCAACGTAAAATATTATCATAGCATGATACTTGGTTTGAATAGAAGGATTTGATTTAATGTGAAAATTTTTGTTCTAAGTATTGAATAAAATTGGGAATCAAATTTTTTTTTATGATAATAACGTTAGTATTGGTTAATAAATAGATTTCAATGCAGTAACCAAATAAATGGAATAAGATGAGTATATATTGCATAGAAATGAAATGATAAATTATTGATGTAATGGAAGATATAACCATGTCAATTATGCATATAAGGTAATAAGGTAATGAAACCGAGGTAAATTAATTAATTGAGACTTTAAGTAAAATTAACGTGTGGAATTGACCAAGGTTCAATAAAATGAGAATTTGATTGGTTATATTTATTGGTTGAGAAATGTAAATGTGTATTTGGGGAATAAATTTAGTCAGACTTAAGTATTGAATTTAATTAATTAATATATATGATAAATGATGATTAAATAAAAACCCAATACTCTATATATATGTATAATATTTGAGTGAAAATAATAATACACTTATAAATGTGGAATTAAGAGTTTACAACAACTATTTTAAGTAAAGAAATTGTTCATTCAAGTAAATTTGAAACATCGCAATAGGTGTAGATTAAGTGTTGCGTTAAATAAATTATAAAGGAATAAATTTATAGAAACGTAGGAACGGAAGAATGAACATTACAGTAACGTAAAACGTATTGTAGGATAATAATTAAGTATAGGCTTGTAAATTAGATGTATGATAATAAATTTTGTACGTAAATCTTTCTATTAGTTGATAAGTCTTATTTTGATCAATTTAAAGGAATACACTAAATTTTGTAGTTAGTACGGAATATTGATGAGTGAATGAATAAGATGAAACAAAGGTGGAATGTATTAGTTGAGGTTTTAAGTTATTTATGTGATAAGTTACCAAAATTATAATTTTATCTAAATACAGTAATTTATGCAAACAAAAGATGAACATTTTGAAATATTACCACAGTGATATATAAAAGAAACGTTAACTATGTAGTTGGAGAATAATTGATATATTTTGAGTTGGATAATAGAAATCAAGTTATTTATATAATTAGATTTAAGATGAGAGTATAAGTATATGATTAAATAATTGGGTTTTGCGAATAAAATTTATAATTCCCAAATAATAAGAAAACGCAGAGGTTAACACTGCGAAATTTATATACTTATAAATTTTAATTCACATCCAAGCTTGCTAAATTATTTGGAATTGATTGGATTATATAAGTAATGAAATTTGGCCAATATTTAAAGTTGAAAGAAAATTTGGATTTTATGATTTATTTTAATTTATTTAATAAATATTAAAAATAGCCATTTTTGTCACGGACTCGGATTTCGACGAAACTAGTTTCATCGGATCCGTAACGGTGAATTATAATAATGTTTCAAGTTTCGTTGCGATCGGACTTGTCGTTTGATCGTACGGACTCGAAACGCCTTGAAATTTACGCATTTTGAAATCAATTTGAAATTTTTATTTTTTTAGCATAACTTCTTCATACGATCGAATTTGGTCGCGAAACTTTTTCCATCGCGTTCAGAATATTTTGAAACACCTATTTGGATATATAGTTTTAACAAATTCGACTCCGGAGGCAGAACGGGCTTTTTGGGCCAACTATCGTTTAGCACGTTCGTTATCCGTACCCACCTAGCCTTCTTTTATCTGTCTATATATTTGCGATTATAAACCCTAGCCACTCCTTATTTTCATTTTTCTATACGTACATCTCCTTCTCAACTCCTCATTCCAATGGCAGAAAACCTAATTCCCAAATTCCAAAATTTTATTTCAAAAAAAAAAAAAAAAAAAAAAAAAAAATTTTTGTGGATCTGCAGCAGCTTCTGGTCGCGCTTCGGGTTTCAGAGGAGAAAACCCTAGAGCAACTTCGGGTCAGGAAGAAAATGACTCGGGTCGCTCCGGGTCGTTTTGGCGAAAACTCCAAGCAAGCATCGGGGAAATGAGGCGGCGCCCCGAAGTCGAACCCGAAGTTGACCCAGGACCAGAATTTTTCATTTTTCAAATTTTCATAACTTTTGCATACGAGCTCGGATTCACGCGCGGTTTGTTTTGCTGGGATCGTATCGGAATTTCTGACGTTTTGGCACTGGTTTGGATGAATTTGGAGACTGTCCAATTTTTGGGTTTAAATTGGATTTGAATTCAATTTAAATTCAAAAGGTGAGTGTTTTAACCCACTCACAACTACTAGAAGCTTTTATGTTTGTTAAATAAATTTTAGAAATGAATAGAAATTTATTTATGAGCTTTTGGCATGTTATTTCATTCATATCTGTTGAATTGCATTTTATTGAATGTAACTGTTAATTTAATTGATTTATTGCGTGTTAATTGGCTGTTAGAAATTTTTGGTTGCATATGAACTGCTAGTTAACAGTTATGTCAATTATCACTGAATATAAATTGTTAGATTAATAGTTGAAAAATTTAATTTGAATAAACTGCCAGTTATCACCTGTTATATATGATCATATATATAATTGTTATTGATTGATATTGCTTGATGTTTGTGATTGGATGATGGATGTGTTATTGAAGGGATGTTTTATTTGATATCATTAAACTGCAAGTTAGTATGCATTTTTCATTTCATTCGGGATTGCGGTTTGAAATGATATACAACCGCAGTTTTATTTTTTAAATTGCGGATTGAAATGATAAATATCCGTATCACTTGACCATAGGATAGAAAACTATATACAGACACCGTGGTCTATATATAACTATTTTTAATGTGATTTCTATGGTTTGGATGGAATACGGTTTATAAAAATCTTAAATTTTATACTGAATAAATGTTTTCTTCCATAGTTATATGCATATGAAGTTGAAATTTTGAAATTAAAAGGTGAATAAATTTCTTTATTAAAAATGGAAGAAAATTAAGAAAATGGAGTTTGATGATTATATCCTATGTTTAAATATTAAGTTGGAAATTTTAAAGATATGATATTTATAATTGGATTTTTTTCCCAAAATATTTTGAAATGAATATTCTAGTAAAAATTGAATTTGGAAATATATATATATATATATTTTACTAGAAATTGAAGTCTTATTAATTATGGATTTTATGTGAATGGTCAAGATTAATTAATAGAATATTGATTTTTGAAAGGATAAAAATCCAACTTTAGTTGAAATATTAATGCTCCAAAATGGATATAAATATATATAAAATTGAAATGGTTTTGCGACTTGAAGTAATATTTTGGATTTTGGTTTAACTTTAAAAGAAGAAATATTTGGAAAGCCATGTAATTTATTTCTTTATAAAGCAACAGTAAAGTTAAACTTTTTTTTAATTCGCATACCGTTGAATATCCAAACCATTTAGTTTTGAAAATAATGGTTTTAAAATGCTATGGATTTTCGAAGAATTATGTTGAAAGTTACAAACAGAATATTGGTTACAAGGGATATTAAATAATAAAAAGTGATATAATTTTTTGGAAAGGAATAATTTTATTTGGGATAAACGATATCATATTGTTTTGGGTTTTAAAAGAAGAAATGATATCGTAATATTACGGTTTGAAATGGATTATATTCTGGTTTTAAAAGTATAAACTATTTTTAAATGACCGCGGTGTTATAATAACGATTGGTTGGCAAAGAGACCGGGATCGGATATGGACATACTCTCTGTCGATACCGAAAACCACTTTGACTAACCGTGTACGCGGTGGAGATTCCAGAATGAAGTAGGTGGTGGCGACGTTTCCTGTAAGGTAAATACGTGGACCCAACTCCCGTGAGTTGGCATAAGGTGGCTAAAACAGGAGCGATTCTCAGGCCAATGAGGTCATTCCTCTGATCGGACGCTCCTCTTCGATATTATAATTTGACTTGGATTTGATTCAGTGGCCACTTCTATATTTTGATTTTGGGGAGTTAGTCCGAGGTGGGCGGTAACTGCGGCTACGCGTTTCCACCAGCCTGGATAGCAATTGGTATATCTACCCTGGCATTGCCTAGTTGTGCCGTGTCACCTACCATATCGCGCCTTGTACGAGTTTGGTTTTCTCCCGTAGCCCGCGTGGTATCCTCTAGTGGCTTCCCGATCAGGAGGGGCTATGATATTGGACGGACTACTGGGACTATTACGTGTTAAGGTGGAAAATGTAAAGCCTTAACGCTATTTAAAAGTAAGTTTATTTTATAAATAGACACTATTATAATAGCGCAATATACTACATAGTAAATAGTTTAACGGATCCTTAGGAGATGTAAATCCCGAACATCTCTTGAGTTACTGTACTCATATTTATATTCTGTTTATTTAACTCACATAAGATATTCTAGTCTGACTCGGGTGTTTTTGTCTATTCAAATTCGCTCGGGTCAGTCCGAGCATTTCAGGATAGCAGATTTTAGCTTTGGAGGACGAAGACGAAGAATAAGTATTATGTTATATATAGTATTACACCACTCTTTCTATTCCGCTGCATTGCTTGTATTGGTATGTGTAACTCTGATATTTATTGTAAAAGAAGAATCAAGCTTTTGTAAACTGTTTATGAACTGTATATTTGTTATTATATTTTATCCTTCCGCTGTGAGATTCTGTTTTTGTTTTATTTCTTCTCTGTTTTTCTTATTTACCCCATAACAATCCGCCCTTGCGTATGCTTTGAATTGGCACGTGTGTCGGTTTAAAGTGTGCAAAAAGGCGGGATGTTACAAACAACATCAAAATCTCATAGTGGAACGGAACAAAATATAATACATCACATAACTATTACATAGTTTTACATATATCAGAGCTATATAATATCATACACATGACAGTCATATACACATATGTCACTACATACATCCCAACATATAGAATACATCAACTAACACAGCGGAACTAGATAGATATATAGCTACGTCTGGACTCCTGCTCCAGCTCCTCCAGAACCAAAATTCAAAACCTATCACTTGGCTACTCATGAAAATTTGAGTACCCAAGAGTTTATGAAAAACAAAATATAAAATCCGAGTCAGACATGGGTCTGGTATGAGTAAACGGTTTAATGTTGTTTAACTTTGAAAAATATTTGAAAATAAAAGTATCACGTAAGACTTCCCACACATAAATGCGGGTAAGTTTTTACCTTACGCTAACCAAAACCATTTATAGGAAATCCAGTGATAGTATAATAGTGTCTAGGGTTTTGAAGTAAAATACAGAAATAGCCGAAATGCTTACATCTCACATTCCAACATACTTGGGCACAATCAAAACGTACGGCGCTTATTGGAGATTGGATTCCATACAATGGCAGGGCTACTGGGGTTCCGCCCGTCACAGTACGTGGCCTAGATCACCGTACCGAGGAGCCAACCTAACTCCCATACAACACAAGGCCGGAACCATTCCTTACTGAACAGTCACGAACAAGATAACCCCGTGGTTGTAGCTAGCAACCGCCCACACACCCGAAATAAAAAGGGACACCTAGACAGGGGTATATCTCGTCTTGCTTGGGCATGACCTACCTAACCTTGTTGTACATCTCATGTTTTAGCCATTCCAGGTTGATGAGGCTTGAGGCTACGATTACCTTTACAGAACATATCTCTTAGAATGCTCATCGTCTGCCTGACGATGTTCTGAAAGCATTCAATCCATACAAGTTCATTCCGGGTTCGAACGAAACCGAAGACAATATCTCGTTACACTCATTTTGGAATCACCCTCGGAGTCAATGACAATAATCCTTGCATTCTGAAACACCATCTCGATCTTCACTTAAGATTTACGACCTAACATTTAATATGGATCGATGTGGTTTTCAGATAATCATAAATGACACCCGATCCCGGTCTCATCGAAATCCAAACGCCATTTTAGAGGCCAAGTTGTTTAATTAATTTAAATAGTTTAAATTCAATACTTGAATTCACATAGCATATCACAGATAAATCATACACAATCATCATAGATATATCAAGGCATATCATAGAATCATCACGGAATATCACCTCGTAAATATCACAAATCAGATATCTTACTTACACAACATTCATAAGCAAGCATCTTTAATTCTTATTGTAATTAATTTAATTTAAAGTTAATTACTCGAGAATTAATCTCTTAACCCTGTTTAATTAATCATTAATTATCAATTAAATTAATTATTCCATTTCAAATTATTTAATTAATAAATAATTTCTTAATCAATTTATTAATTATTAATTACTTAATTAATTACTCTTAATTATTAATTCATAACCTTAATTGTTAATTAATAAAACTTAATTACCCATTTATTGACTGTTAACCACTTAATTAATCAATTATTAATTCTTAATTAAATTACTTAATTAATTAACTACTAATCATTTATTAATTAACTACTAATCATTTACTAATTAACTTCAAATAGTTAATTACAAATTCATTTATTACTTAATTATTAATTAATCTCTAATTACAATTATAAAGTAATTATTCTTAATTGCTTTCCAAAAATCATTAATTGATATTAATTATTCAACTTAATTAATCATTTAAAAGTCTTCTTTTAAATTCGAAAGTCAATTTAATATTAACTACAAACTTTAAATGTTAATTAATTTCGTACTTAATTTAAAGTAATTACTTAATTAAAATAATAATTAAGTGTTAAAAACATTGTTAAGTATTAACTAAATAATTAAAACTCGTATTTAAGTTTTTAACCTAAAATTGTTAAACAGTATTAAGTTTTACAGTGCTAAAACTGTTCAAAATGACCTTCTTAACTTCATTTCCATAATACAAAATTACAGTTAGAAAAAGAACCCGAGACTACCCCTAATTAACTCGAGTCATACTTCGAGTTACTCACTCACTTCCTCGAGACTTTCCCTTGTACGCAACCCTTCTTCTTTTTTTTTTTCTTCTGTAGTTTAAGTTTTAAACTAGGTATAAATAGCATCAGGTAACTCACTCTCGTACTCGACATAAAACCCGAGGTAAACTATCCTATTTCTCGAGAACGACTCGAGACACTTGACAATAACCGCCGTTGACACCGTCTTCATGCCGTACACGTGCACGGCGGCGCGACTCAACTATGGCGAACACCAACATCAACAGCAAGTCGCAAATCGTCCCTAAGCTTGAAATCAAAATTCGAATCGCCTTCAACAATCTCAAATTGAAATTTAGCCTACTGCTCGAAAAACTGCAAACTCGACCATCAACTAAAACGCCTCGCCACCGCCGCATAGACCACCGGAGACCCTCAATCTTCGGTCACACCACGACAACGCGTTAAGCAACCTTCCACAGAGCCTCGAGCAACTCGATCACATGAAGAGGACAAACACACCACGTTACAGACATGTTCAAAAACTCGAGACTAAACCCTAAAATGATCTTGTTTCTTAAATTCACGCAATGGAAAAATTTTCTGATAATTTTCAACAAATCACAGATGCTTAAACTTGCTTCATCCCAAATTTCAACATTTAAAATTGGATCGATAACCAGAAATTTGTAAAAATGTAATTTTTGCTCTATACCAACAACTCTTAGAATCCCAATTCGTATACATATGTTTGTGTTTGGTTTTACATTACATTCGGTTTTATTTTACTTTATACTTTGTTCTTACAATTTTCCAGTTTATGTTGCAAGCATACACTAACAACTTAATTCTTGTTTTCATTTTAATTTCTATTTGTATGTTAACTATCAATATTTAAATTATTATCATAAGTTTACTTATATTTAATATTTATATTTTATATGATAGACTTTGATTTTATTTCAAACATTATCATTCATATATATTTATTTACCAAATGTTAATAAGATAGAGTACTTTAATTCAGTTATATAAGATAAATTTTATTTTAAATATTTTTAAGAGATTTATTTTAAATTTCCAAAATCAAATTTCCTTTTCAAAAATACAAATCTATATAAACAAATAGCAAATATTTCCAAAAGTCATATTCATTTTAAAATGATCAGTTTATATTTTATTTAATTAGACTAAATATTTATCAAAATAATAGGGCCAAAATCCAGGGTCGTTACACTTGGAATGCTCATCGTCCTCTACTAACAATGGTTTGATAGCATTCATCCATACAAGTTCGTACTAGGTTCGAACAAAACCAAAGGCATTATCTCGTTGCACTCATTTTGGAATCACCCTCACAGTTAACGATAATAACCCTTGCACTTTGAAACTTTATCTCGATCTTCACTTGAGATTTCACGACCCATCGTTTAACTTGGATTAAAGTGGTTTTCGGATAATCAAATCTAATATCCGATCCCGGTCTCATCAAATCCAAATGCCGTTTGAAAGGTCAAGTTGTTTAAGGTTAAACAATTCAATTCAATAATTTGAATTCACACAGCATTCACCACAGATAAATAACATACATTTATCACAGCTATATTCAGAGCTTATCACATCATAGAACATCACAGATTATCATACTGTAAATATCAATCAATTCAGACATTCTACTCAAACAATCATCCATAAGAAAGATTTATTAATCCATACTATAATTAATTTATTTAACTCAAATTAAATTAATTACTTAAGAATTAATTACCCAATCTTGCTTAATTAATCATTAATTAATTACAACCATTTGAATTAATCAATCATTCTTTAATTACTTTATAAATCAATTAATTAACCTTAAATTACTGATTAATTATACTTAATTATTAATTAATAAACCTTAATTACTTATTAATAACCCTTAATTACAAAGTAATTAATCCTTAATTACCAATTAATCAATCCTTAATTACCAATTGATTAATCTCTAATTACTTAATTAATTAATGCTTAATTACGACTTAATTAATCTTTAATTACTTAATTAATTAATCTTTAGTTATAACTTAATTACTCTTAATTAATTAATTCTTAATTATCACTTAATTAATCTCTAATTAATTAACTATGCCCTTAATTACAAATTAATTAATCCTTAATCATTAATTAATTAAATTCATTAATTACTCTTTAATTGCTTTATTAATTTAATTCATCATTAATCATCAAAACCTTAATTAATTATAAGATAAATCATTATCTTTATTAAACACTTAATTACGATTAACACATATATTTAAAACATATTACCCTTTTAGTTAACACTTAATTACATTTATAAATTAAGTTCTAAAATAACTTAAGCATTTAACTTACAAATTTAAGTTAAACAAATTTATATAAGTTTCTTAAAACAATAATTTAAGACATTTATTATATAAAGAAATAAATTTTAAGAAATAGTTCAAAACTAAATTTATTTTAAATTTTCAAACTTGTTTATATTTAAACTTAAAAATTATTTAAATTTTACTTCGGGTTCAACCCGAATAACACTCAAGCCCAGACTCGAGACTTTCCCCTTTCTCTTTTTTTTTTAAAAAACTTAGTATAAAATTAAAAGTTTAAACCTGTATGATTAAACACTCACGTTCCTACTCGAATACGAACCCGAGTAAAATTTTGCTTTTCCCCGAGTTTACCTTCGAGCCAACCCACTACCCAAACCCAGTGACACGTCCAGCCTCGCCGTGCACGTACACAATCGATCAAGATGACTTCGACCACCACCGACACTTCCAACACAACGTCGACCACCTCTACTTATGATCTCGACCACCCAATCTTCACCACAAACTCTAAATCGAAATCGAGGAAATCTCGAACAACCTAGAAACTGCCCATCACCTAAAACCTCCTCGACTCGACAACTTCGACCACCAATGTCCATGAAATTCCGCCCACACCTCCGTCGACCATCCACTCAACCTTTCTCCCAGGCCGACAAACCCCAAGCTCCAAAGACGACGCAGTAGCAAATTTTCCGACCTCGACCTATTTTGGGTTTTAAACTCCACTCCGACCAAAATCCGCCGCCACGTTGCACTATTAATCCACTTGACATTATTGCCGAGACCACCAAGCTTCCCGTACCTTCAGCAAAGATCCCGACCACCCCGAGTTTCATGATCACCAGAAATAGCCCAAAATTTAGTTTCTAGTCAACCTCGAATATATGTCTCGATCCCAAACTATAAATTGTGATTTAACTTCTAAAGTTCTTGAATTTCAAAGACGATCCAGATTATACGCCTTAATTAGAGAATCACAACGTTTGTATTTAACATGTTTTAAATTTTTGTTTGTCCTTTTCTATTTCCAGCTAATATTCACACTTATTATACTCAAAAATATTTTTAAAACCTAGTTTATGTTCAAACAAACATAATTTGTTTGGAAACCAAAACCTCTCAATGAATGGATGAACAGAATTGGAATTTTTTTATCAAATTTAAACTCTGTAATATTAAAACAGAGATGAAGAGACATGCACATTTCTAACACATTTATATATACAGGAATCACACTTATATATATAAACATTGTAACGTCCCGCCTTTCCACACGGTTTAAATCGACGATAAACCACACACGTCATACTTAAAGCATACAAAAGGGCGGATTGTTATAGGGTAAATAAGAAATAGCAGAGAAAGAAAAATAAATAAAAATTGAATCTTGCAGCGGAACGATAAAATATAATAATCAAATATACAGTTCATGAAGCTGTTTACAAAATATTCGATTATTCTTATAAAATATATATCAGAGTTACACATACCAAGGAATAATAACAATGCAGCGGAACAATGTGATGCAGTGGAACACTATAGTAAATATTAGTAATAATAAAATCTTCATCTTCGTCCTTTAGAAATAAGGCCTTCAATTCCTCAAATGCTCATGCTGACCTGAGCGAATTGAAAAGACAAAACACTTGAGTTAGAACTAAAAGATCTTATGTAAGTTAAATTAATGATAAATAATATGAGTGAAATGGCGTCAGTGATGTTTACAGGATTTGACATCTCCTATCCAGTGTCTAACGTGAGTGCAGTGACTTAAGAGATGTTCAATATTCACATCGCCTAAGGATCAGTTAAACTATCTATTATGTAGTAATATACGCTATTATAATAGTGTCTAAAGTAAAGTATAATATACTGAAATTAGCATTAAGGGGTTACCCATATATCCCTTAACACACTTTTATATTCCCATAGTCTATACAGTATCGTAATCTCCCCCATACTGGGCGTCGTCAGAGGGCACTCCATAGGTATGGTACAAAACAAAATCGTACAAGGCGTGCTAGGGTAGGTGACATGGCAAAGCTAGGCAATGCCAGGGTAGATATACCAATTGCTCTTCCGGGCTGGTGGTAACGCATAGCCGCAGCTACCGCCCACCTCGAGCCACACCCCCAAATCAAAGAAAATCAAAAGTGGCCACTGAATCAATCCAAATGTCAGAGCATAATATCGAAGGGATGTGTCGGATCAAAGGTGCTACCTCATTAGCCCGTCGATTGCTCCTGTTTTCGCCACTTTATGCCAACTCACGGGACTCGGGTTCACGTATTTATCTCAAAGCAAACGCCGCCACCATCCTACTTCATTCTGGAATGTCCACCGCATACACGGTTGTTAAAGTGGTTTTCGGAGTTGGCAGAGAGTATGACAACTTCCGATCCCGGTCTCTTCAACAACCAAACGTTATTATAACACCGTGGTCCTTTCAAACTAATTTATACTTCAAAAACCAAAAATAATATCCATTTCACACTACATAAATACGATATCATTTCCGTTTCAAAACCCAAATCAATATGATATCATTTTCATTTCAAAATATATTCTTTTTCCAAAATCATAGTACTTTCAAGTCTATATACCTTGAACCTCATAGCTTTGAGATACAACTTTGAATACTTAAATGGTTTAAATATTAAATTACTTTATATAATAAAATAGCTTTTTAAATTTCACAAATAAATTCCAAATACCAATTTGAACCTCCCATTAAACCATTTCAATTTCCATATAATTCAAAGCATTAAATATTCCACCATTTCACAACAAATTCTTTGATAATTCCATATATATCAAATTCAATTACTATTATTTAGATTTGAAATGTCTACTTAATAAATCTAATATAATTTAAGTAAAACTTTATCCTTCAACAACTGGATATCCTTTCAATTTATTTAACTTGATATATTCATTTAAATCAACCTGATATTCATTTAAATCACTGTAAACAAAAATCAAGTTATAAAAATCATACCCTTTAAAATTCTAAATTTTATTAAATTCCATATTCATATTCCAACCTTATTCTCATTTAAGTCATTATAAACTCTAGAAATTTAAATGAATGCTTAATCATATTTTATCTTAATAAAATCGAACTTAATTATTAACTTCTTTTATACTTCAAATCAATTTTATACATAGCTTAAAACCTAGAATTTAACTATGTATAAAATAACATTTATAAAATATCCAAATCGCTATCTCATAAAACCATATATTTCTATACAAAACCATAGAAAATAATTTCAAAATACATCTATATATAGACCACAGTTCTGTATATAATTTTCTACCCGATTGTCAAGTGATACGGATATTTATCATTTCAATCCGTAATTTAAAATAAAAATATGGTTATATATCATTTCAAACCGCAATCCCGAATGAAATAAAGTGCATAAAAAATTTGCATTTTAAAACAATATAAAGTACAACATCCATTCATCCAATATCAATCATCAACCATTTATTACAATCATCATCCAATTTAAACAATAACATCAATATAGAGCAGATAATAAATAACAGGTAATTACCGACAGTCTATATTCAATAATAAATTAAACAATCTATCTAACTAGCAGTTTATATTTAATAATAAATTAAATAACAATTTATTTCAATAAATTAAAATTTAACTGGAATAATGATAAAAATAAACCAAATAGCAATAAATAAATTTCTAATCACATTAGAAATTAATTTAACACACATAATTTTTTTTAGAAATTGTGAGTGGGTCAAAACACTCACCTTTTGAATTTAAATTGAATTCAATTCCAATTTAACTCCAAAATTCAAGCAGTCTCCAAATTCGTCCAAACTAGCGCGAAGATGTCCAAAGTTCCAATACGAACCTAGCGGAGAAAACCGCTCGAAATTTCGACCTCGTATGGGAAAGTTACGTGAGTTAGAACGTGTTGAAATTAAATTCAAACAAAAAAAAAACAAGGGTACATACACGCACGGCCATGCCATCTCTTCTAGAAACCCTACCTACGCACGCTACACGCAAGCCCTAATGGAGCCGCCGAAGAAAATAATCGACTAACACCATCGCACGATGCGACTATAGGTCGCGCCGCCACCACACTCTCCATTTGCTCGCCGAGCCACCCCCACCTGTGCTCTCTGGGTTGCCAAACTCCACCATGGCCGCCTCCAAACCACCACATGCAAATCCAGGTCAAGCGACTACCACCATTCAACTTCATGCAGCGATCTCCACAAAACTCACATGACAATTTCGCCGATTGCCGCTCAAATCAAAAACGCCCAAATCCACTTTGACCGCAATTTGCCGTTGAATCAGGCATCGATTGCAAAAACAGAAACTACGCGTAGATTCATATTGAAGAGATCTTCGATACGTATTTTTTCCAAATTTTTCCGAGGAGTTTGAATTTTTGGATTTGAATTTGATTTGTGTTTGGATCTAGAATTTGTTTGTTTCCATTGAAAAGAGGAGGTGAAGAGGAATTGTATGCACAAACAAATGAGAAATAGAGGTAGGCTAGGGTTTATAATAGGGTATATATAGGCAAGGTTGAAATAGTATAGATGGACCTGATTTATAAACGCGTTGAACGATGAATGGCCCGAAAAGCCCGTTCTAACTCCGGAACGAAATTGGGTCAACCCGTTTATCAAAATAGATGTTTTAAAATATTTTAAACGCAATGGAAAAGGTTTCAAGTCCAAATTCTATCGTATGAAGAAGTTATGCTATTTTTCAAATTGATTTCAATTGATTTCAATTTCATTAATTTCAAGACGTATCGAGTCCGTACAATCAAACGACAAGTCCGATCGATGCGAAACTTGAAATCCTGTAATATTCACCATTACGGATCCGATGAAACTGGTTTCATTGAAATCCGAGTCAGTGGCCAAAATGGCTATTTTTCCATTAATTAAATAAATTAATAATTGATTAATTAAATCAAATTTCCAATTTAAATTCTAAAGTTGACAATCCTTATCATTTTTGATTTCTCAATCATTTACAATTGTTTTAAACAAATTTAAATATCAATTTAGAGATGGTTAATTTATAAATTCCAATATTAACCTCAATTTCATTAAATTCACAAATTATAAATAAAATTCCTAAAATTCCATTTAATTAAATAAATAAATTATTATTCCATTCATTATTGTCAAATAGATGGACTAAACATTGGATTCAAAACTATTACATTAATTTTCTCCTATTATCTTTGTTTCAAATTGCATAACCTTTAATTTCAATTGCTACAATAATTACTCTTATTATAATTTGGTTTCCAATGGATTGATTTGTTTCAATCCAAATCTTTTATTAAGTTCATTACAATTCTATAAACTTAGTTACCTTGTTTTCTTTCCATTCATTACCTTAATATACCAAATTTAACAACTCCTAACCATTGTATTACATTTCACATTAATGTAACATTCATTATAATTTATTTCCAATTAACGTACTACTTAATTTCCTTTAATTTCCATTTAATTTCCAAATTTTATTTAACATAGTAACTAAATAAAAATATATTAATTGTCGCCTATTTACCTTTACTTACATTTATAAGTTTATTGCTTACCAACACAGGTTAAAATTCCATATATAACACAAACTCTAATTAATTGTCATTAACATTGTATTATTTCATTAATTAATTCAATACTTACATTTTTTTTCTTATATATCATTTATTACCAAATATTCCTATTTAAAATCAATTATGACCGAAATAGTTGTTTCAATCAATTTGGTTTGCATTGAATTAATTATTTATTAGCATACATTAACATTCTTACAATTCATTCCCGTTTTAAATTTATTAACGGATTACAAATTTTTATTCCTTCAAATATTAAATAAAAAAATTGATTGCATAACACTGTTCTTATCCAATTATCATTAATTTTATACTAGTTCATTAATTTGTTCAATATATACTCTTGTTTCCTTATAAATAAATTTATGTTTCTATTGAATTTTCATTCAAACTTTCGTTACTATATTAACAATCATTAAACTAACGTTTATTATCAACAAAAAACATTATAATTACTTATATAACATTTGATTGTACAAATTTATAATTTATTATGTATTATTTCGTCAGTAAATATAACTTTGAATTTGTTTCCCAATTTGCTAATCTCAATCAATTATAACTTTACAATCTGTTTTAATTAAAAGAAATTTCATTTTTTAACATTTTATATACATGTAAAATATTTTTTTATTTATTTCTAAATTAAATTACCAAAATCTTATTAAATTAACAAATTTTAATCATCGAAATTTACGGGTCGTTGCACTCTCCCCCAGTCAAAACTTTTCGTCTCCGAAAAGGAAAAAGAAGGGAAAAGAAGAATTAGGAAATCAATATATCTTACTTAAAATATTAAATTTATAAACAAAACAATTTACAAATTTAATTAATTTAGATAAAATATACCAATTTATAACCATTAAATCTTTTTTTATACTCAAATAAATAAAGTTTGGAAAACGTTTTCAAAATTTTCTAAGTCCAAAAATTACGAAAAATTTCGGCAGAGTGTCCTTTGCACGGAGAGGCTCGGGAGAGAATATAATATCAAAGATAACAATATATAACATATATTTTCCAAAATAATATATATCCCAACACGGAAAAACAATATAATAACGCTATAAACTGTAATCCGAAAACGTACCTATTGGTCGGGCAATTACACTTAATTATGAAACCAAAAGCAGTAGCAATTGCTTCCATAACCTATATTTCACTTATATAATCCAAAACAAGTTAACAATTATATAAAATGAAATATTTAAAGCTGTTTCAACCATAAACAAACAAATCAATACACACATCAATCACTTGCAACAAGGCATACAACCACCACATAGAGTCAACACAAATCAATCATTCATTCATATCAAATGAAACAAATAGTTGTTCGGGTTCAAAACTTCAAATAGCACAGAGTGAAAAATAAACTACTAAGTGCACCATTCACTCAACAGTCTCTAATGAAGCTAAATAGATTATTCATACATCCAAACAATTTTAAAGTATCCTTACCCAAACAACCATAAACCAAAACAAACAACAACAATTTCAAACAACATATTAATTTTATCCTTATTAATTCCATTCATACATTTGTCGTTTGATTTCTCTTTTTTATTCATATACTGGTTTATCTTTTTAATTTACATTTATTTCTTACCTGCTTTCTCTTATATTTAATTAGTATTATTTCAATTATACTTAAGTTTGTAACAACTACAACACCAAATTTTTATTCATTAAAGAATTTCATTAATTACTTTCATTACCTCAAGTTTATTACTTGTATAATATCTATTACATTTTCTTATTAACATTTCAACTTTTTATATCTTTTGGTAAGTTATATATATGCCTTTAAGAATGTAATTGAAAGTTACACAAGTTTATTTTATTTCTCTTAATTAACTTAATGCTTAATAATAATATCCTTTGTCTTATAGGTTCTAAATTCCAAATTTCTTTTAATCCCATTTAAAACTTAGCATTACATCACATATTTTAATTAAAGGTTCCAGTTTATAAATTAGTTACAACCCATTTCCTACAATAACTGAAACTATTGATTAACGGAAACTTAAGAACTAAATACCGGGTTAAATTTCAAATCATTTTAAAATAACAGATAAACGTATTTATATATCCAATTATATTTTAAACAATTTAAAAATTTGTATTTGGTATCAAAACAAATCTGCAGTAAACTATTACAGTGGCCTTCCCACTTCGAAACTCGAAAATGAATGTCGATGATGCGTGCACTCATCATCGAAATTATTTCCAGCGATAAAGTGGGGAGTACAGAACTAATTTGTTTCAAAGTTTCTTTAAAGCAATTCTTTCAAATTATATTGAAATATTTATATCAGAAAACACTTCTAATAATTATTATATTCCAAAATCATTCGATTTTTTTTTCAAAATCCTGGAACTTAAGCTCTAAAATTTCCAAATTTTTATTTATTTTGTTAGAAATCTTATATTCAACTAATATCTAAAATTTTCACCACCTAACAACCAATATATTGCACCCAAAAATATATCATTTATAAAATTTTATTTCATATATATAAAATATAATAGGCAAAACTATTTCATTCACCTATATTCAAAACAAATATTGTGTCCGTCTGTCCTATTAAGTGTTTAGAAATCCATGTTGATGCCATAGTGTCCCATGCACCAACCAGAATTTATAAATACAAAATGGAACAAATTAGCACAATATTAAAACCTTTTTATAACACTAACAAATACGCTCTCTCACATATATATATACACACTCAACGACTCCCATAGGGTATTACTACCCTATTAGTAAAGAGTCAGACCCCACAAAGCTAAGGTTTATCGCTAAACCAAAGCTGCGATACCAGATGTAACGTCCCGCCTTTCCACACGGTTTAAATCGACGATAAACCACACACGTCGGACTTAAAGCATACAGAAGGGCGGATTTTTATGGGGTAAAGAAAAAACAGAGAAAGAAAAATAAACAAAAGTAGAATCTTGCAGTGGAACGATAAAATATAATAATCAAATATACACTCCATGAAGCTGTTTACAAAATATTCGATCATTCTTATAAAATATATACTAGAGTTACACATACCAAGGAATAATAACAATGCAGGGGAACAATGTGATGCAGTGGAACACTATAGTAAATATTAGTAATAATAAAATCTTCGTCCTCCAGAAATAAGGCCTTCAATCCTTGAAATGCTCAGGCTGACCCGAGCGAATTGAAAAGACAAAACACTCGAGTCAGAACTAAAAGATCTTATGTAAGTTAAATCAACGGTAAATAATATGAGTGAAACAGCGTCAGAGATGTTTACGGGATTTGACATCTCCTATCCAGTGTCTAACGTGAGTGCAGTAACTTAAGAGATGTTCGAGATTCACATCTCCTAAGAATCCGTTAAACTATCTATTATGTAGTAATATACGCTATTATAATAGTGTCTAAAGTAAAGTATAATATACTGAAAATAGGGTTAAGGGGTTGCCCATATAGCCCTTAACACACTTTTATATTCCCATAGTCTATACAGTACCGTAATCTCCCCCGTACCAGGCGTCGTCAGAGGGCACTCCATAGGAATGGTACAGAACAAAATCGTATAAGGCACGCTAGGGTAGGTGACATGACACAACTAGGCAATGCCAGGGTAGATATACCAATTACGCTTACGGGCCGGTGGTAACGCATAGCCGTAGCTACGCCCACCTCGAGCCACACCCCCAAATCAAAGAAAATCAAAAGTGGCCACTGAATCAATCCAAAAGTCAGAGTATAATATCGAAGGGATGTGTCCGATCAAAGGTGCTACCTCATTAGCCCGTCGATCGCTCCTCTTTTCGCCACCTTATGCCAACTCATGGGAGTCGGGTCCACGTATTTACCTCAAAGGAAACGTCGCCACCATCCTACTTCATTCCGGAATCTCCACCGCGTACATGGTTGTTAAAGTGGTTTTCGGAGTTGGCAGAGAGTATGACGACTTCCGATCCCGGTCTCTTCAATAACCAAACGTTATTATAACACCGCGACCCTTTCAAAATAATTTATATTTCAAAACCCAAATATAATATCCATTTCAGTCTATATAAATACGATATCATTTCCGTTTCAAAACCCAAATCAATATGATATCATTTTCATTTCAAAATATATTCCTTTTCCAAAATCATAGTACTTTCAAGTCAATATACCTTGAACCCCATAGATTTGAAATATAACTTCGAATACTTAAATGGTTTAAATATTAAATTACTTTATATAATAAAATAGCTTTTTAAATTTCACAAATAAATTCCAAATACCGATTTGAACCTCCAACTAAACCATTTCAATTTCCATATAATTCAAAGCTACAAATATTCCACCATTTTAAAACTAATTCTTCGATAATTCCATATATATCAAATTTAGTTACTATTATTTAGATTTGAAATGTCTACTTAATAAATCCAATATAATTTAAGTAAAACTTTTAACTTCAACAACTAGACATCCTTTCAATTTATTTAACTTGATATATTCATTTAAATCAACCAAATATTCATTTAAATCACTCTAAACAAAAATCAAGTTATAAAAATCATACCCTTTAAAATTCTAGATTTTATTAAATTCCAAATAAATTCCATATTCATATTCCAACCTTATTCTCATTTAAGTCATTATAAACTCCAGAAATTTAAATAAATGCTTAATCATATTTTATCTTAATAAATCAAACTTAATTATTAACTTCATTTATACTTCAAATCAATTTTATACATAGCTTAAAACCCAGAATTTAACTATATATAAAATAACATTTATAAATTATCCAAATCACTATCTCATAAAACCATATACTTCTTTACAAAACTATAGAAAATCATTTCAAAATACTTTTATATATAGACCGCGGTGTCTGTATATAATTTTCTATCGTATGGTCAAGTGATACGGATATTTATCATTTAAATCCGTAATTTAAAATAAAAATACGGTTATATATCATTTCACACTGCAATCCCGTATGAAATAAAGTGCATAACAAATTTGCAGTTTAAAACAATGTAACATACAACATACATTCATCCAATATCAATCATCAACCATTTATTACAATCATCATCCAATGTAAACAATAACATCAATATGGAGCATATAATAAATAACAGGTAATTACTGACAATCTATATTCAATAATAAATTAAACAATCTATCTAACTGGCAGTTTATATGCAATAATAAATCAAATAAAAATTTAATTCAATAAATTATAATTTAACTGGAATGATGATAAAAATATAAGAAATAGCAATAAATAAACTTCTAATCACATTAGAATTTAATTTAACACACATATGAAATTTTAGAAATTGTGAATGAGTTAAAACACTCACCTTTTGAATTTAAATTGAATTCAAATCCAATTTAAATCCAAAATTCAAGCAGTCTCCAAATTTGTCCAAACCAGCACCAAAATGTACAGAATTCCAATACGAACCTAGCGGAGAAAACCACGTGAAATTTCGACCTCGTATAGGAAAGTTACGTGAGTTAGAACGTGTTGAAATTAAATTAAAACTGAAAACAAACAAGCTACATACACGCACGGCCACGTCATGTCTTCTGGAAACCCTACCTACGCATGCTACACGCAAACCCTAACGGAGCCGTCGAAGAAAACAATCGACCAACGCCATCGCACGACGCCACCGTAGGCCGCGCCGCCAACACCCTCTCCACCTGCTCATCGAGCCACCCCCACCTGTGCTCTTCGGTCGCTAAACTCCACCACGGCCGCCTCCAATACACGATGCCACGACATGATTTTTGAAACCCTAATCATGAAATTCTCACCGCCACATGCAAATCCAGGTCAAGCGACTACCACAATTCAACTCCATGCAGCGATCTCCCCAAAACCCAATGACAATTTCGCCGATTGTCGCTCAAATCGAAAACGCCCAAATCCACTTTGACCGTGATTTTCCATTGAATCGGGCACCGATTACAAAAATCAAACTACGCGTAGATTCGTATCGATGAGATCTTCGATATGTATTTTTTCCAAATTTTTCTGAGGAGTTTGAATTTTTGGATTTGAATATGATTTGTGTCTGGATCTAGAATTTGTTTGTTGCCATTGAAATGAGGAGGTGAAGAGGAAGTGTACGCACAAACAAATGAGAAATAGAGGTAGGCTAGGGTTTATAATAGGGTATATATAGGCAAGGTTGAAATAGTATAGATGGACCCGATTTATAAACGCGTAGAAGGTTGAATGGCCCGAAAAGCCCGTTCTGACTCCGGAACAAAATTTGGTCAACCCGTATATCAAAATAAATGTTTTAAAATATTTTAAACGCAATAGAAAATGTTTCAAGTCAAAATTCCATCGTATGAAGAAGTTATGCTAAAATCAATACTTTTCAAATTGATTTCAATTGATTTCAATTTCATTGATTTCAAGGCGTTTCGAGTCCGTACGATCAAACGACAAGTCCGATCGATATGAAACTTGAAATCCTATAATAATTCACCGTTATGGATTCGTTGAAACTGGTTTCGTCGAAATCCGAGTCAATGGCGAAAAAGGCTATTTTTCCGTTAATTAAGTAAATTAATAATTGATTAATTAAATCAAATTTCCAATTTAAATTCTAAAATTGACAATCCTTGTCATTTTTGATTTCTCAATCATTTACAATGGTTTAAAAAGAATTTAAATATCAATTTAGAGATGATTAATTTATAAATTCCAACATTAACCTCAATTTCATTAAATTCACAAATTATAAATAAAATTCCAAAATTCCATTTAATTAAATAAATTAATTATTATTCCATTCATTGTTGTCAAATAGATGGACTAAACATTGGATTCAAAACAATTACATTAATTTTCTCCTATTATCTTTATTTCAAATTGCATAACCTTTAGTTTCAATTGCTACAATAATTACACTTATTATAATTTGGATACCAATAGATTGATTTGTTTCAATCCAAATCTTTTATTAAGTTCATTACTATTCTATAAACTTAGTTACCTTGTTTCCTTTCCATACCAAATTTAACAACTTCTTACCATTGTATTACATTTCACATTAATGTAACATTTACTAAAATTTATTTCCAATTAACGTACTACTTAATTTCCATTTGATTTTCAAATTTTATTTAACGTACTAACTAAATAAAACATATATTAATTGTCACCTATTTACCTTTACTTACATTTATAAGTTTATTGCATGCCAACACAAGTTAAAATTCCATATATAACAAAAATTCTAATTAATTGTCATTAACATTGTATCATTTCATTAATTAATTCAATACTTACATTTGTTTTTTCTTATATTTCATTTATTACCAAATATTCCTATTTAAAATCAGTTATAACCCAAATAGTTGTTTCAATCAATTTGGTTTGCATTGAATTAATTATTTATTAGCTTACATTAACATTCTTACAATTCATTCCCGTTTTAAATTTATTAGCGGATTACAAATTTTTATTCATTCAAATATTAAATAACAAAATTGATTACATAACACTGTTCTTATCCAATTATCATTAATTTTATACTAATTCATCATTTTGTGCAATATGTACTCTTGTTTCCTTATTAATAAATTTATGTTTCTATTAAATTTTCATTCACACTTCCGTTACTATATTAATAATCATTAAAGTAACATTTGTTATCAACAACAAACATTATAATTACTTATCTAACATTTGGTTGTATAAATTTTCAATTTATTACGTATTACTTCATCAGTAAATATAACTTTGATTTCATTTTCCAATTTACCAATCTCTATCAATTATAACTTTACAATCTATTTTAATTAATTGAAATTTCTTTTTTTTAACATTTTATATATATGTAAAATAAAAAATTTCTTTCTTTCAAAATTAAATCACCAAAATCTTATTAAATTAACAAATTTTAATTGTCGAAATTTACGGGTCGTTACGAACATGCAAAGCATAACTCATTCCAGGAATTCACATGCAATAGATTATCATTTACTTAAGCTTTAAGAAGGATGTTTATTCACCTGTTATGATGTTGAACATAGAAGATTGGAAGCAGTTTTGAAATTTGAAAAAAAAAACTTGAATGCTGTGATCTTGCTTTTTAAACAAAAATGAAGTTGCTTTGATTGCTTGATGATCTTTGAAACTGGAAATCTTTGTTGTTGAGATGATCAAGGCTTTTGATTTAGTTGTACTTGCTTGATGAATCAGGTAGTTGATTGCTTATGAATTTTTGAGTTTGAGTTGTATACAGGCTTTTGTTTAGATTTTCTCGGGTTTATTATTGTACAGGCTTTTGATTTCTTTGCTTAGGAAACGAGAATATAGGAAAGAAAATGAAATAGAGGAAGGGAGAGATATATTTATAGCTTAATTTTATGATTTTTAAAATAACATAAATAAAAAGAAAGGATTGACACTTGTTTAATTTACTAACATTTGTCATTTGCAAATGTTAATCATCTTACATTTGTTAACTTGTAAACATTTAACTTGCATGTGTAATTTCCATGAATTAATAAATTTGTAAATGATTTTGATAAAACTTATAGAAATTTTCTATTAAGTAAATACATTATCTTAATTTATATTAATAAATTCCTTTAAAGAAAATAATATAAAACAAATCATATACTAATGAAAATCATATATAATATATTTTTAAAACCAAATTTATTTTAAGATAATTATCTTTTGAAATTCCAATTCAAATTCAAATTCAATTTAAAATCCACTCATATATATATATACACACACTTTTAACATACACATATTATTTTGTGTGAAAATAATAATTTTTCTGTTTAAAATCTACTTATATCGATGTATCAATAAACCATCATCATTATTTGTTTTACAAGAATAATTTTTCAATTTTAAATAATTTATAAAAGAGATTATCATATTTTAATTGCTTGAAATTTCCGGGATATCACATTCCTCCCCATTAAAAGAATTTCATCCTCGAAATTTAAAGCAAAAGATAATGCATTATTTCAGGCAATCCAGGCATACATATCAGTCATACACTAACAAACAAGCAAACAATTCATCCAAACAAACATTACTAGCTATCCGGACACAAATCCGGATAGGCCTTGTTAAAACTATAAAGAGTTTCCTTGGTACAATCTCTGGGATCCTCGCTCCACTGAATCTTGACCAACTTCACCCCCTTGCTTCTGAGCTACTTCTCATCTTGATCAACTATCTGGACTGGATGCCTGACCACAGATAAGTCTGGTTCAATCTCTAAATCTTCTTGCACTGCCGGCTCCACAACAAGAGATGGATTGTGCATGTATTTCCTCAGATGAGATACGTGAAAAACATTGTGAATTCTAGCCATCCGGACTGGCAATTCAATCCTGTAGGCCACAACACCAATTCTCTTAAGCACTCGGAGCGGACCAATATATCTTGGCGCAAGTTTTCCCGTCTTTCCAAATCTGATCGCTCCATTAGTCGGGGAAACCTTGACAAAGACCAAATCTCTGACTTTGAATTCCAATTGCCACCGTCTCTTGTCCGCATAACTATTTTGGCGATCCAGCGCTGCTTTCATTCTGTTCTTGATAAGCTCCACCTTCGCAGATGACTCTCGGATCAAATCTGGACCAAGAATAAGACGATCTCCAGACCCTGCCCAATAGGATGGGGATCTACAAGGTCTTCCATACAAAGCTTCATAGGGTGCCATCTTGATACTCACCTGATAACTACTATTGTACGAGAATTCCCCTAAATATAGATGGCCCTCCCAAGATCCACCAAAATCCAAAACACAAACCCTCAGCATATCCTTAAGAATTCTATTCAGCTTTCCATTTGTCCGTTGGTCTGGGGATGATAGGCTGTACTCTTATTCAATCTCATACCCAAAGCTGATTGCAAAGCCTCCCAAAATTTGCTGGTAAAGATTGGGTCATGGTCACTTACTATGCTAACTGGAACTCCATGCAGTCTAACAATCTCTTTCAAGAAAATCTCTGCCAAAGATGTTGCAATCTTGATCGTCTTAACCGGAACAAAATGGGCACTCTTGGTCTACCGGTATACGGTGACTCATATTCCTCCATTTCCCTTTCTAGCCTTGGCAACACGTTGACAAAATCCATAGATATCATTTCCCACTTCCACCTAAGAACTTCCAGAGGCTGCAGCAATCCTGCGTTCATCTGTTGATCACCTTTCACCTGCTAGCAGATCGCACATCAATTGATGTAAGCGGCAATATCCTTCTTTATGCCCGACCACCAGAAAAATATCTCCATATCCATATACATATTTGTAATCAAAAGGTGGATATTCGGCCTGGAGTGATGACTCTCTGACAAAATTACTTGCTTAAAATCCTTGAATTCGAACACAAATCCTTCCGTTGATCCTTAAAGTCCCCTGGTCATCAATCTCAAAACTGGAACTGTGACGACCCGCCTTTCATTCCACAGAAAGACGTATCATCAATAATAAAGAAATATGTAGAAAAATAATAGATAGAAAGAAAGAAACAACAACATCAGAATCTCACAGCGGAAACGGAACAAAATATAATATCACAAATCTATTTCATAGTCTTACACATATCAGAGTTACACAGTTATACAACATTATCACATGAGACAGTCGTGAAGACCTATCTATCCATTACATCCAAAATACAATAGATAAAAGACTTCTAACATAGCGAAAAAGAAAGATAGATACGTCTGGACTCCTGCTTCAAGATTCTCTAAAATTTGTTAAGCCAAACCTGATCACTTGGCTACTCATAAAAATTGAGTACCCATGAGTTTAAGAAAAACAAAATAAACTCCGGGTCAGACATAGATTTGGTGTGAGTAAACGGTTAAGTTGTTTAACTTAAAAAACCATTGAAAATGAAAGGTATCTCGTAAGAATCTCCACAAATAAACACGGACAAGTTTTTCCCTTACGATAACCAAAACATTTGATAGGAAATCCAGTTATATTATAACAGTGTCTAGGGTTTTCAATATAAATTACAGAAATAGCTGGAATGCTTACATCTCACGTTCCAACATAGTTGGGCACAATCAAAACCGTATAGGAACTTATTGGAGATTGGATACAATGGCAGGGCTACTGGGTACCGCCTGTCACAGTACGTGGCCTAGATCACCGTACCGAGGATCCACTCTGATCCCCTGCAACACAAAGCCAGAGCTATCCCTTACTGGATAGTCCGAATAAGACAACCCCATGGTAGTGGCCTACAACCACCCACACAGCCGAATAAAAACGAACCTCTAGATAGGGGAAAATCTTATCTTAATTGGGTGCTACCCACTTAGTCTTGCGTGCACCTCCCCTATTTTAGCCATTCCCAATTGAAGAGGCTTGAGGCTACGTTTAAGTTTATAGAACACATCTTAGAATGCACATCGTCCTCCATTGACGATGGTCTAATAGCATTCATCCATACAAGTTCGCTTCGGGTTCGAACTAAACCGAAGGCATTATCTCGTCACACTCATTTTGGAATCACCCTCAGAGTTAACGGCAATAACTCTTGCACTTTGAAACTCCATCTTGATCTTCACTTGAGATTTCACGACTTATCATTTAACTTGGATCGATTTGTTTTTTGGATAATCAAACTTGATATCCGATCTCGGTCTCATCGAAATCCAAACGTCGTTTTAAAGATCAAGTTGTTTAAGGTTTAAACAATTCAATTCAATACTTTGAATTCACACCGCTTTTATCACAGATAAATAACATACATTTATAAAAGATATATCCAAATCACATCACAGAATATCAAAGATAATCAAACTATAGATATTAATCAATCCACACATTTTACTCAAACAATCATCCACAAGCAAGAATTATTTATCCATATTATAATTAATTTAATTAACTTCAAATTAAATTAATTATTTAATAATTAATCGCCTATCCTTGCTTGATCAATCATTAATTAATTACAATCATTTAATTAATTAATCATTCCTTAATTCTCTTATAAACTTATTAATCAATCTTTAATTACTGATTAATTTTCCTTTAATTATTAATCAATAAACCTTAATTATTAATTAAAAAATTTAATTACACTTAATTAATCCTTAATAATCAGTTAACTAATCCTTAATTACCAATTGATTAATCTCTAATTACTTAATTAATTAATGCTTAATTAAAACTTAATTACTTAATTAATTAATCTCTAATAATTAATTAATAATATCTAATTATCCAATTAATGATCCTTAATTACAAATTAGTTAACCTCTAATTAATTAACTTTTAACCCTTAATTATTAATTTATTACTCCTTAATTATTAATTTATTAAATTAATTATTTACTCTTTAATTACCTTATTAATTAAATCAATCTTAAATCATTAAAACCTTAATTAACTTTTAAGATAAATCATTTATCGTATTAATTACTTGATTATCGTTATCAAATAAATTTTAAAACATTTTATCTTTGATTAACACTTACTTATATTTCTAAATTAAGTTTTAAAATAACTTAAGCATTTAAAAAATTTAAGTTAACAAATCATACAACTTCTTTAATCAATTAATTTAAAACATTTTGCATATAATAGTTTAAACTAGATTTAATTTAAAATTTTAAACTTGCTTTATATTTAAAATTAAAACTGTTTAAACTTTACTTCGGGTTCGACTCGATCCTCACCCGAGGCATACCCCGAGTTTTTTCCCTTTCTTTTTTTCCAAAACTACATTAAAAATTTAAACTTAAAACCTGGAAACATGATAAACTCTCACGTTCCTACTCGAGTCCATACTCGAGTCACTAGGCAGCTGCTTTGAGTCCTCACCCTAGTCGACCCTACCTTCTCCAAACACAACATCACTTACACATAGACCCAACTGTGCACATGCACGCCAGCTCGCCAGATCTCCAGCCTCCACGACCAATGCCGACAAGTCATCGCTGACCCATCACTTTGATTTCGACAACCCAATGATCGCCACAGAGTCAAAATCGATATCGGGAAATCTTGGACTACATGGAACCAAAATCCATCGTCTAAAAACCCCTCGAACCCACGACGCTGGCCACTAGCGCCCCTTCAACTCTGGCCATACCCTCTCCGGCCATCCATGCAACCTTTCCCCCTGGTCCGATGAGCCCCAACCATCCAGAGACGCCGTAGCAACCTAGTTTAGACCTTGACCCATTTTGGGGTTTAAACCCAAAGTCATCACAGCGACGCCACCTCGGTAATCTGAAAATTCACGTGACATTTTTCCTAGACCATCAAGCTTCCACCTACCTCTAGTCGAAACCCCGACCACCCCGAGACCTCGGCGACCAGAAATTGCTCAAAGTCCACTTTTTGGTCAACATCGAATCACACAGTCGATCCCACACAAAAAATCATGATTTTGTTCTTAAAAATCATATTTTTCAAAGTCGAATCAAGTTGTATACTTGAATCGGCAAATCAAAATGTTTCATTTTAACATGTTTTAAAAATGCTAATGTATTTTATTTGATTTCAGATAAAATACTTAGACATATTTTTAAAACCTAGAATATTTTTAAACAAACTTATCTTGTTTGAATATCAGAACCTATCGGAGAACAGATGAAAATATTTTGAATTTTGATCAAAATTTTAAGCTTTGAAATTTGAAACAGAGATAACACAGATACATCAGATATGCACATTTCATCACATTCATATATACAAGGATTGTGCTCATATATACGCATGCAAGGCATAATTCATTTCAGCAATTCACATTAAACAGATTGTCACTTGTTTAAGCTTTTAAAAAGGATATTTACTCACCGGTAAGAAGATGAACAGAGATCTTGTAACAGATTTTAATTTGAAGACTTGAATGCTGTGATCTTTTGAAAACTAAAATGCTTTGTTGTTTGAACTGGAAATCCTTTTAATTCTGAATCTTAGTTGTTGAGAAGATTTAGCTTTGAAAACTGAGATGATCAAGGCTTTTGATTTCAGGTTGAATATAGTTGATTGCTTGATAATCTTTGCTTGATATTTCTGGTTTGAAAATGTCATAGGCTTTTGATTGAATTAACTTCTGGTTTGAGAAATGTTTTACAGGGTTTGTTTTCTTATTTTGAAATGAAGATAGGAAAAAAGAAATTAAGAGAGAAGATAGATGTTTATATAGGCTTAATTAGGATTTATTAAAAATAAAAGAAAATAAAAATAAATTGGTGACACTTGTTAAATTCCTTAACATTGTCATTTACATATTTTAATCACATTACACTTGTTATTAAGATGAATTTTAGACTAACACTTGTCATTATGCATTTTATTATTATTTTTAAATGTTAATATAAAGCTTTTGTATTTATTTTACTATTTAATAAATACTTTCTTAATTTAAATAAATAAAATCTCTTTGAAGAAAATAATATAAAACAAACTATATTCTAATAAAATCATTTATAATATATTTTAAATCCAATATTATTTTAAGATATCTATCTTTTGAAATTTCAAATTTAAATTCAAATTCAATTTAAAAATCCAATTTAAAATCAACTCAAATATATATATATATATATGTATGTATGTATGTATGTATGTATGTATGTATTTAACACAAATTCAATTTGAAAACAATAATTCTATTTCAAAATCTATTTATAAAAACAACACATTACTATTATTATTGTTTGAAAATAACAATTTTTCCAATTTTAAATAATTTATAAAGGAGATTATCACTTTTAAGTTGCTTGAAATTCTAGGATATCACAATCCTCCCCCCTTAAAAGAATTTCATCCTTGAAATTTAAAACAAAAGATAATCCAAAACTTTTATTTTATTTCAACAATCCAAGCATACATATCATTCATACACTAACAACCAAACAAACAATTCATCCAAATAAACATTACTAGCTATCCGGACACAAATCCGGATAAGCTTTGCTAAAATTATCCAGGGTTTCCCAGGTATAATCTCAAGAATCCTTGCTCCATTGCACCTTGGCTAGCTTCACCACCTTGCTTTTGAGTTGCCTCTCATCTTGATCAGCGATCTGGACTGGATGCGTGACTACAGATAAGTCCGGTTCGATCTCCAAGTCTTCTTGCACTGCTGGCTCCATAACAAGAGATGGATCGTGCAAGTATTTCCTCAAATGAGATACATGAAAAACATTGTAAATTCCAGCCATCCGAACTGGCAATTCAATCCTGTAGGCCACAACTCCAATCCTCTCGAGCACTCGGAATGGACCAATATACCTTGGGGCAAATTTTCCCATCATCTCAAATCTGATCGCTTCTTTAATCGGAGAAACTTTAACAAAGACCAAATTTCCGATCTCAAATTCCAATTGTCTTCATCTCTTGTCCACATAACTCTTCTGGCGATCCTACGCTGCTTTCATTCTCTTCTTGATAAGCTCTACCTTTGCAGATGCCTCACAAATCAAATCTGGTCCAAGAATAAGACAATCTCCTGTCTCTACCCGATAGGAAGCGGATCTACAAGGTCTTCCATATAAAGCTTCAAAGAGTGTCATCTTTATACTTTCCTGATAACTATTATTTTACAAGAATTCCACTAAACGCAGATGGTCCTCCTTAGATCCACCAAAATCCAATACACAAGCCCTCAGCATATCCTCAAGAATTCAGTTCAGCCTTTCCATTTGTCCATCGGTTTAGGGATGATAGGCTATACTCAATCTTAAACTCCTGCCCAAAGATGATTGCAAAGCTTCCCAAAATTTGCTGGTGAAGATAGGATCACGGTCACTAACAATGCTGACTGGAACACTATGCAGTCTAACGATCTCTCTGTAGATAATCACTGCCAAAGATGCTGCAGTACGGGTCGCCTTAACCAGAATAAAATGGGCGCTCTTGGTCAGTCGGTCTACAATTACCCATATACCATAATTTTAGTTTTTGGTCCTTGAAAAACCATGGACGAAATCCATCGAAATCATTTCCCACTTCCACTTAGGAACTTCCAGAGGCTGCAACAATCCTGTGGTCTTCTGTCGATCAACTTTCACCTGCTGGCAGATCGCACATCCATTGACGAAAGCAGCAATATCCTTCTTCATGCCCGGCCACCAGAAGACTCTCTTCATATCCTTATATATCTTTGAAATCTCTGGATGGATACTTAACCTTGATTTTTGGCCTTCTCACAAAACTTCCTGCCTCAAACCATCCATATCTGGCACACACAAACGACCATTGATCCTTAAAACTCCTTGATCATCTATCTTGAAATCCGAATACCGACCTTCCGTGGTTCAAAGAATCAATTCCTCAAAAGATCTATCCTTCATCTGACCGCTTATGATTCTTTCTTGTAGAGATGGAACAACTTCCAAAATAGATAGAACTATGTTCCTACTCAGAGCATCCGTCACTACATTCGCTTTCCCCGGAGTATACAGGATATCCAAATCATAAGATGCCAAAAATTCCACCCACCTCTGCTGCCTCAAATTCAGATCCTTCTAGGAGAAAAGGTACTTCAAAGGTTTGTGATCCGTGAAAAACTCGAACTTCTCTCCCAACAGATAGTGCCTCTAGATCTTCAAAGCAAAGACAATGGCCAACAATTCTAGATTATGCGTAGCGTAATTATTTTCATGAGGTTTCAATTTCCTGCTTGCATACACAATTACTTTCCCATTCTACATCAGCACTACACCTAGCCCAACTCCACAAGCATCCGTGTAGACCACGAACTTGCTCTTACCATCAGGAATAGCTAGAACAGGTGCACTGGTCAGCCTTGCCTTCAAATCCAAGAACGCCTCTTCACACTTGGGGGTCCACTTAAACTTTGCTCCTTTTCGAGTCAACATGGTTAAGTGCGAAGAAATCTTAGAATAGTCCCTGATAAACTTCCTTTAGTACCCTTCTAAACGTAGAAAACTGCGGACTTCTGTCGTAGTCTGCGGTTGCTTCCATACCTAATAGTAGCTACATTGGCTGGATCTGTAGAAATACCCTCACTTGAAACAATATGCCTCAAAAATCTTACTTCTGATTTACAAAAATGGAACTTCGAAAACTTAGCCTTCAGAACATGCCTTCTCAAAGTCTCCAACACTATTCCTAAATGCCGCTTGTGCTCCTCTTTAGACTTGGAGTAGACAAGAATATCATCGATGAACACGAGTACGAACTTATTCAGCACATCTTGAAAAACTCGGTTCATCAAATCCCCAAAATAAGCAGGAGTGTTGGTTAATCCAAAAGGCATAACTAACCATTCATAAAAACAATTGGGTCCCCTGAACGCAGTCAAGGGTATGCTATCCTCAGCTACCCTTAACTGGTGGAAAACCGAAGCTCCATGGAGTTGATCAAAAAGATCGTCTATACGGGGCAACAGATACTTATTCCTAATAGTAACCTTATTCAACTCCCAGTAATCCACATAGAATCCCGAAGACCCATCCAACTTGGTCACAAAGACTACAGTAGAACCCCAACTGGAAAAGCTAGGCCGGAGACCATTCTCGAAGAAATCTTAGGCCTGCTTCACTAGCCCTTCTCTCTCTCTCACTGCCATCCTTCTACTGGGCTGAACAACAGGTATTGCTCCCGAAACCAAATTGATCCAAAACTCTATCTCCTGATAAGGGGGCAAACCTTTAACTTTCTCAAAAGCATCCGAAAAATACCTGACCACTTCGATGGACTCTACGCCTTCTGGAGATGCCTCGATTCCATGCAAAAGATTACTCAAACGAACTCCAGAATTATCGCAAGTCACTTTTGCGATCCTTCCCAGCTCAGTCTCCAAAGTCACAGTTCTCTCTTCACAAATCAAAGCAGCCTTATACTTATCCAACCAATCCATACCCAGAATAAGGTCAAACCCTTTGAAATCCAATACAAATGGGTCTGAAGAAAAATTATGAGACGGATAAGAAATCCTTAAGCCTCTACAGATCTTATCTAACTTAGTTACACCGCCTATAGGATTAGATACAAAAATAGGAGGTCTACCAAACTAGGGGAATGATGAAACTTCTCTACTGAATCCAAAGAAACAAAACTAAAAGATGCACCAGAATCAAACAGAACTCTAAGAAAGATACCATCTAAAAGCAAAGTACCATCCAAAACTCCTTTTCCTTTGGAAGAAGAAGATGGACCACCTTCAAGAGCAAACACCTTATTCCGTTGGGCCTTCTTAAGAAGCGGACAAGCCTTCACCATGTGAACCGGCTGATGACAGTTGAAACATAAGGACTTCTGAACTAATGCTGAACCCGGAACACTCTGACGCTACTGCGGCTGCTGCTGAGATCTACCCCTGGGACACTTCTTAGCCAAGTGACCCTCTTGCGGACACACATAGCACTTAAGAGGTCCATTGCTTGCTCCCTGCTTCCTTTTGCCTTGCTTCTTCCAATTACGGTTGAATTTCCTCTTTTTTGGATTGGAAGAAGTCCCACTTGGTGTTGCTGCAGATGCCAACTGCTTCTGGTTCATAAGTTCCTCATACCTTCATGCTATGCCAATGAACTCCACGAAAGATCACTTAAGATGAGCTGTCACCTTCTCGTGGAACTCAGGCCTCATTCCTTGCACAAACATCTCATTCTCTTTGAGGGGCATGTCGATCAAACCAGGTCCGTAGGGTGATAATTTGTTAAACTTGTTCTCATATTCTAAAACTAACATACTCCCCTACTTCAGATCCATAAAATCTCTATACAAACGAGTCCTTCTAGCCGTTGGCATAAACTGTTCCTCAAACAATTCCTTAAATCTACTCCAAGAAATATCGTCCTCTGAGATATTTGCTGTAACTGCCACCAAGCTGCAGCACCTTCTTGCAGTTGCCACAATGCCATCACTCTCTTATGCTCGTCGGACAAATCCAAACTCTTAGAAATGCGCTCCCATAAGCGTAACCAAGCCTGAACTTCTATAATGGTATCTGATCCTTTAAATGGTCTCCCTCCCAGATTGGTGAAATCCTTACACAAAGCAGCAAAACTTACTCGAGGCGGTATTGGATTCACAGCCTCGCTAGAAGTCTACCTCTTCCATTATTGGTCGACGTGCTTCTTACAACTCTGCCTCTCCTTCCTCTTGAACTCATGTTGGCAACCTGGATAGATAACCCAACAAATTTAGATAGGTATATAGTTATATAAAAATTACAAATACGCACTCCTAAGATAGATACTACTCTAGAGCCTAGGTATTATCTCAACCTATACTCTGATACCAACTATGACGACCCATCTTTCATTCCACAAAAAGACGTATCATCAATAAGAAAGAAATAGGTAGAAAAAGAATAGATAGAAAGAAAGAAACAACAACATCAGAATCTCACAACGGAAACGGAACAAAATATAATATCATATATCTATTTCATAGTCTTACACATATCAGAGTTACAAAGTTATACAACATTATCACATGAGACAGTCGTGAAGACCTATCTATCCATTACATCCAAAATATAACAGAGAAAAGACTTCTAACATAGCGGAAAAGATAGATAGATACGTCTGGACTCCTGCTCCAAGCTTCTCCAAAATTCGTCAAGCCAAACTTGATCACTTGGCTACTCGTAAAAATTTGAGTATCCAAGAGTTTAAGAAAAATAAATAAACTCCTGGTCAAACATGGGACTGGTATGAGTAAACGGTTAAGTTGTTTAACTTGAAAAACCATTGAAAATAAAAGGTATCTCTTAAGGTACTTTGCAAATAAACACGGACATGTTTTTCCCTTAAGATAACAAAAACATTTAATAGGAAATCCAGTTATATTATAATAGAGTCTAGGATTTTCAATATAAAATATAGATATAGCCGGAATGCTAACATCTCACGTTCCAACATAGTTGGGCTTAATCAAAACCGTATAGGCACTTATTGGAGATTGGATTCCATACAATGGCAGGGCTACTGGGTACCTCCCGTCACAGTACATGGCCCAGATCATCGTACTGAGGATCCACCCTATCCCGTGCAACACAAAGCCGGAGCTATCCCTAACTGGATGTCCGAATAAAACAACCCCACGGTTGTGGCCTACAACCGCCCATACAACCGAATAAAAAGGGACCTCTAGACAGGGGAAAATCTTATCCTACTTGGGTGCTACCCACTTAACTTTGCATGCACCTTCCTTGTTTTAGCCATTCCCAGTTGATGAGACTTGAGGCTACGATTACATTTATAGAACACATCTTAGAATGCTCATCGTCCTTCACTGACGATGGTCTGATAGCATTCATCCATACAAGTTCATTCCGGGTTCGAACGAAACCGAAGGCACTATCTCGTTACACTCATTTTAGAATCACCCTCAAAGTTAACAACAGTAACCCTTGCACTATGAAACTCCATCTTGATCTTTACTTGAGATTTCATGACCTATCGTTTAACTTGGATCAATGTGGTTTTCGAATAATCAAACTTGATATCAGATCCCATTCTCATCGAAATCCAAACGCCGTTTTAAAGGTCAAGTTGCCTAAGGTATAAACAATTCAATTCAATACTTTGAATTCACACAGCATTTATCACGGATAAATAACATACATTTATCACAGGTATATCCAATATCACATCATAGGATATCACAGATAATCAAACTATAGATATCAATCCATCCAGACATTTTACTCAAACAATCATCCACAAGCAAGAATTATTAATCCATATTATAATTAATTTAATTAACGTCAAATTAAATTAACTACTTAAGAATTAATCACCTATCCCTTCTTAATCAATCATTAATTAATTACAATCATTTAATTAATTAATCATTCATTAATTACCTTACAAATTGATTAATCAATCTTTAATTACTGATTAATTTTTCTTTAATTTTTAATTAATAAACCTTAATTATTAATTAATAAAACCTAATTACACTTAATTAATCCTTAATTATCAGTTAATCAATCCTTAATTACAAATTGATTAATCTCTGATTACTTAATTAATCAATGCTTAATAACAACTTAATTACTTAATTAATTAATCTCTAATGATTAATTAATAATCTCTATTTATCTAATTAAAGATCCTTAATTAAAAATTAATTAACCTCTAATTAATTAACTTATAACCCTTAATTACTAATTTATTACTCCTTAATTATTAATTAATTAAATTAATTATTTACTCTTTAATTACCTCATTAATTAAATTAATCTTAAATCATTAAAACCTTAATTACTTGATTATCATTATCAAATAAATTTTAAAACATTTTATCTTTGATTAACACTTATATTTCTAAATTAAGTTTTAACATAACGTAAGCATTTAAAAAATTTGAATTAACAAATCATATAACTTCTTTAATGAATTATTTAAAACCTTTATCGTATAATAGTTTAAACTACAATTAATTTAAATTTTAAACTTGCTTTATATTTTAACTTAAAACAGTTTAAACTTTACTTCGGGTTCGACCCGATCCTCACCCGAGACCTACCCGAGTTTTTTCCCTTTTTTTTCTTCAAAACTTCGTTAAAAATTTAAAGTTTAAAACCTGGAATCACGATAAACTCTCACGTTCCTACTCGAGTCCATACTCGAGTCACCAACCAGCTGCTTCGAGTCCTCACCCAAGTCGACCCTACCTTCTCCAGACACATCACTGACACACAGACCCAACTATGCACATGCATGCCAGATCGCCAGAGTTCCGGCCTCCATGACTACCGTCGACAAGTCATCAAGGACCCACCACTTCTATTTCTACCACCCAATGATCGCCACAAACTAAAAAACGATATCAAGAAATCTCTAACTACCTAGAAACGAAACCCCTCGCTTAAAAACCCCTCGAACCCACGACGCCGACCACTAGCACCCCTGCAACTCCGGCCATACCCCCTTCGGCCATCCACGCAGCCTTTCCCCCTGGTCCGATGATCTTCGATCATCCAGAGATGCCGCATCAACCTAGTTTCAGACCTCGACCCATTTTAGGGTTTAAACCCTATATCATCACTGCGGCGACGCCTCGCTGATATGAAAATTCACCTGACATTTTTCCGAGACCACCAAGCTTCCACCTACCTCCAGTCGAAACCCCGACCACTCCTAGACCTCCGACCACCAGAAATCGCTCAAAGTCTACTTTCTGGTCAACACCGAATTACATACTAGGTCCCACACTAAAAATTGTGGTTTTCTTTTTAAAAATCATATTTTTCAAAGTCGATTCAAGTTGTATACTTGAATCAGGAAATCAAAATGTTTGATTTTTACATGTTTTAAAAAATGCTACTGTATTTTCCTGATTCCAAATAATTTTCAAACCTAAAATACTTAAACATATTTTTAAAACATAGATTATGTTTAAACAAACTTATCTTGTTTGAAAATCAGAATCTATCAGAGAACAGATGAAAAGATTTTGAATTTTGATCAAAATTTTAAGCTCTGAAACTATGAAACAGAGAAACATAGATACATCAGACATGCACACTTCAACATATTCATATATATAGGGATTGCACTCATATATACACATGTAAGGCATAATTCATTTCAGCAATTCACATTCAACAGATTATCACTTATTTAAGCTTTTAAAAAGGATGTTTACTCACCAGTAAGAAGATGAACAGAGAGCTCGTAATAGATTTTAATTTGAAAACTTCAATCTTGTGATCTTTTGAAAACTGAAATGCTTTGTTGTTTGAACTGGAAATCCTTTTAAATCCGAAGCTTAGCTGTTGAGAAAATTTAGCTTTGAAAACGGAGATGATCAAGGCTATTGATTTTAGGTTGAATATAGTTGATTGCTTGATAATCTTTGCTTGATATTTCTGGTTCGAAAATGTTACAGGCTTTTGTTTTGAATTAACTTTTGGTTTGAGAAATGTTTTACAGGGTTTGTTTTCTTGTTTTGAAATGAAGATAGGAAAAAAGAAATGAAGAGAGAAGATAGATGTTTATACAGGCTTAATTAGGATTTAACAAAAATAAAAGAAAATAAAAATAAATTGGTGACACTTGTTCAATTCCTTAACATTTGTCATTTACATATTTTAATCACACTACACTTGTTATTAAGATGATATATAAACTAACACTTGTCATTATGCATTTTATTATTATTTTTAAATGTTAATACAAAGCTTTTGTATTTATTTTACTATTTAATAAATACTTTCTTAACTTAAATAAATAAAATCTCTTTAAAGAAAATAATATGAAACAAACTGTATTCTAATAAAATCATACATAATATATTTTAAGTCCAATATTATTTTAAGATATCTATCTTTTGAAATTTCAAATTTGAATTCAGATTCAATTTTAAAACTCAATTTAAAATCAACTTTTATATATATATATATATATATTTGAACAAACACATATTCAATTTGAAAATAATAATTCTATTAAAATCTATTTATAGGAACAACACATTACTATTATTATTATTGTTTGAAAATAACAATTTTCCCAATTTTAAATAATTTATAAAGGAGATTAACACTTTTAAATTGCTTGAAATTCCGAGATATCACTGGAATACTGACCGTTGTTGACTCTCCTATTGATTCCTCTTAATCTTCTATCTGATCGTTGCTTACTTGATATCCTTTCCAAAAGAGACGGAACAACTTCCAATAAAGACAGAACTGCACTCCTACTCAGAGCATCCGCCACAACATTCGCCTTCCTTGGAGTATAGAGGATATCCAAATCATAAGATGTTAAAATTTTACCCACCTCTGCTGCCCCAAATTCTGATCCTTCTGGGAGAAAAGATATTTCAAAGGTATGTGATCCGTGAAAAGCTCGAACTTCTCTCCCAACAAATAGTACCTCTAGATCTTCAAAGCAAAGACGATGGCAAACAATTCTAGATCGTGCGTAGCGTAATTCTTTCCGTGTGGCTTCAATTGCCTGCTCACATACGCAATCACCCTCCCATTCTACATCAACACTGCACCCAGCCCAACTCCACATGCGTTCGTGTAGACCTCGAGCTTACTCTTACCATCAGGAATAGCTAGAACAGGTGCAGTGGTTGGCCTTGCCTTCAAATCCAAGAATGCTTCTTCACACTTGGGGGTACACTTAAACCTTGCTCCTTTCTGAGTCAACTTGTTTAAGTGTGAAGAAATCTTAGAATAGTCCCTGATAAACTTCCTATAGTGCCCTTCCAAACCCATAAAACCGCAGACTTCCGTCTGAGTCTGCGGTTGCTTCCATTACCGAGTAGTTGCTACCTTGGCCGAATCAACAGAAATACCTTCTCCGGAAACAATATGGCATAAAAATATGACTTCCGATTTCTAGAAATGGAACTTCAAAAGCTTAGCCTTCAATACATGACTCCTCAAAGTCTCCAACACTATTCCCAAATATCGCTTGTGCTCCACTTTAGACTAAGAATAGACAAGAATGTCATCGATGAACACGAGCACGAACTTATTCAACACATTCTGGAAAACTCGGTTCATTAAATCCACAAAATAAGCAGGAGCGTTGGCTAGCCCAAAAGGCATAACCAACCACTCATAAAACCAAATGGGTCCCCTGAACGCAGTCAAGGGTATACTATCCTCAGATACCCTTAAATGGTGGAAACCCGAAGCTAAGTCCAATTGGGAGAAAAAAGAAGCTCCATGGATTTGATCAAAAAGATTGTCTGTATGGGGCAGTGGATACTTATTCCTAATAGTAAACTTATTCAATTCCCGATAATCCACACAGAATCTCAAAGACCCATCCAACTTTGTCACAACAACTACCGCAGAACCCTACTAGAAAAACTTGGCTGGATCAAACCATTCTCTACGAAATCTTGGGTCTGCTTCACCTGCTCTTCTCTCTCTCTCGGCGCCATCCTTCTACAGGGCTGAACAACAGATTTTGCACCCGGATCCAAATCGATTCGAAACTCTATCTCTCGGTCCGGGGCCAAACCTTTAACTTCCTCGAAGACATCCGAAAAATCACTGACCACTTCGACGAATTCTATGCCTTCTGGAGATGCCTCAATTCCATGCAAAAGATACTCAAGTGAACTCCAGAACTATCGCAAGTCACTTTTGCGATTCTTCCCAACTCAGTTTCTAAAGACACAATTCTCTATTCACAAATCAAAATAGCCTTATACTTATCCAACCAATCCATTCCCAGATGAATGTAACGACCCGGAAGTTTCGATCCCGAAAATTCCAGATAGTTAGGGAAAAGAAGAAAGAGATAGAAGAAAAAGAAGAACAGAAACACCAACATCTCACATTCGCAGCGGATAAAATATAATAATAAATAATAACAGTTATACAAAAAAAACTATACTTATCAGATTACACTTTAATACATCAGAGTTACTCAAATACACAAATACTGGACAGATACAACCATATCAAAGCTATACAACAACATTAGAGCGAAAACACTCCATACGTTCCTGCCATCCAGTCACCTCTTGAGCTCCCGAACATCCTTACCTGAAAAGCTATAATACTCGGTCTTACCCAAGCATTACATCAAAGTAACACCCGGATCAGGATGGAAACCAGCGTGAGTAAACCCATCTAACATGGAATACAAAAGCATACAACTTATATAACCCGGGGTAACTTGAACCAATTTACAACTTCATAAGTTGTCATAGATATCACTTATTTCACACATCAATTTCTAAGTGCCAAACTTATATTAAAATGGTCCGGTTCACCTAAATCATTCCATTCCAGTCCATTGATTTCACATATCAAATCTATACAAAATCGAAGTGTTTTCGGGTATTTACTAATACCCGACTCTTGTCTCTTCAAATCCAAATTCACCTTAACCTAAGTTATTCTAGTAAAATACAATTCAACCTTTAAATACAGGATGTCACTTATACAACAATTCATCATAGATAACCGCATTATCACTATTCAGTCCAACATATCATATTACAAAAACATTTCATATCACATGGCATCACAATCACATACCAGGGATAACAAATAATCCAAGGCATTCAAATATCATTCAATCGTCCATAAGCAAGATAAATTAATCATAGTGTTTCTAATTAATTTAATTAACTACCAATGAATTAAACTAATTACTTTATAAATCTTGCTTATTTAACATTAATTATTTATATTCAATTTGTTAATCATCCCTTAGTTATTCATCTTGATTTATCATCCTTGATTAATCATTCTTTAAAGTAATTTCCCTTTATATAATTACACAAATTAATTATTCTCAAGCCCATCACATTAATTAACCTTTAATTACCATCTTGATTAATTACCCAAATTAATTATTCGACAATCACCTACATTGATTAATTATCCTTTAATTAATTCACACTCATTAATTAACTAATCCTTAATTAATTTCCTTAATTAACCAATTCTCTTATTAATTACACAAAGTAATTAAATCTTAATTACTTTTCATTAAGTAATTACCCTTAAATTAATTTCGTCAAGTGATTGTTCTCAATTAATTAACCTTGATCGTTAATTAATTTAACCTTTAATTAATAATTAAATTAATTAACCTAAACAAATTTTATCCTTTAATTACTTAAACTTACATTTAGTAATTACCTTTTAATTAATTACATTAAGTAATTATCTACCTTTAATTACTTTCATTAACTTACCCTATTTTTTACATTAATTATATTATTATCTTTTACTTAATATCTTTATAATTAACTAAATAATATAGTTATCTCACCTAATTAAATTAGCATTAATAGTGACCTAAGTTAAAAACTAAGTCAACCTTGAAAATTTCTTTATTTAAGATTAACCGGCCCAAAGCCCAAACTCCTTCCTTCTTCTTCTCTTCACGTAATATTAAAATCTGCAAACTACCAAAATCCTACTCAAGCCTATCCCGATGTTTTCCCCCATGTAGACCCAAGTTTAAAATTTTCTTTTCCCGAGCGCTCTTTCTCTCAATTCCAAACTCACGATCACTCCCTGTGCACAGAAGACGTGCACATGCACGCCACACGAAGCTCCTCCCACCGACGTCGAACTCACTACTCAGTCTCCACTAACCCTTCTATCCATCCTGGACACCCTATTTCCACAAAAAACACATAAATTCCCAAATCGACTTTCACCATCACTAGGAAAAGAAACCCCAATTTATATCCGCCTCAACGAGCCACCACCGTATACCATCTCCTACCAAACCTCATCGAGGGGTTCACTGCACCGTCCTCCTCCATCCCCACCAATACCGCATCTCCCTACTGTCCCAGCGTCTACACCATTGACAAGAAACCGAAACCAACCAAACCTCTTGTTAAACCCCAAAACCGCCTTGATCGATCAACCCTCACAATAGAAAAATGAAATGACATTTTTCCTGAGTTACCAACCTCGGCAGCTACCCTCAAATCAAACTCTACCATCTATTATCCAGTAGATCACCAGAAATCGACAAAACAATGATTTCCGTTCAACTTGCGATAACACAATATTCACAAGCCTAATTTGTTTGAAAGAGCTGTCAAAATTCATTTTCCTTAAGTACGAATCAAGTTATGACTTCAAAACACGAAATTTAAATGATTGATTTAAAACTTATATTGGATGATCACTGATATTTTTCTTCCTGTAGTTTTACTTGCCAATTGTAACTTCAATTTTTTTTAAAGTGAAATATGGTAAATACAATAATTCCTTATTAAAGATCTCAACACAATACTGTTTGCACAAGGAGATATGAATATTTGAACTTGGTTTAGTTGATTTAAAGTCAACAGTGGCCAGTTAAATCCATTTACAGACATGCATATGTATGTCTTTACAGTAATTCAGCTATACTACTACAGATTACATCTTGGTAAACAATTTTCACAATACTACTCTAAGAAATTTCACATGCACTAGAAATAAACAAGTTAAACCTTGTAAAATGGATGTTTTATTCACTTATGTAAAAAAAATAGAGGAACAGGATTTTATTTGAACCTATTAACAAAAACTGGAACTTAATTATATATATATACACACACAGACATACATCTGTACCTTCAGCAATCCCATTCTTTTATCAAAGAACACAACTTAATCATCCATTCAAGATATCTTCGAGTCATTACTTCCATTCATGGTTATATACACAAGATAAATAAAATAGTTTAACCTTAAAAAGTTTCAGATTTACTCATCTATGATGATGGCAGAGAGTTTGAAACAATTTGAAACTGGAAACTTTGTTGTGGCTGAGATGGTTTAGGCTTGAAACAAAGATGATTAAACTTTGATTTCAGGTTGGATAAGTTGGAAGCTTGATAATCTCTGGAAAAATTTACTGGCTGAAGCTTATTTTAAATCTGAGAAGGTTGTTGTGTTATGGTGATTTCAGGTTTCAAAAATGTAAACAGGTTTTGGGTTTTTTTTCTTGAGTTTTGAATTTTTTTTTACAGGTTTAGTTTGATCTGAGATTTCCTTGTTTCCTTTGTTTTAGAAATGAATGAGAAAAGAGAAAAAGAAAGGCAAGAGTTATGCTTATATAAACTAATTTATGATTTTATAAAAATTAAGAAAAATAAAATAAAATACAAGGAGTGACACTTGTCCTACATCCTATTAAATTTCTTAACACATGTTACTTATATCTTGATTTAATTACACTTGTAATTATACATTTTTATTTATTATATATATATTTTAAATTGATTTAAAAAGCTTTTATATAAATATCCTAATTAATTAATACATTTCTTAATTAATAATTGCTTTTGTAAATTTATAAAAATAAACCTTTAAAAGAAAATTAAATATAAAACCAATCATATCTTAAATAAAATCATGCATAGTGTATTTAATCCCTTCATAAATGTAAATACAAGACTTTTGTATTTATTTATTATTTAAATAAATACATTCATAATTTATATAAATAAATTTCTTTTAAGAAAAAAACAATATAGAACAAATTATATCCCAATGAAAACTTTATTCATATATTTTTATACCCAACTATTTGAAAATAATTATCCTTCAAATTCAAATCCAAATACTGAATTCCAAACTCAAATTTAAAAACCCAATTTAAAATCATCTTAAACATATATATTACTTTAGACTAACACATTATTAAATTTGAAAATAATAATTCTGTTTGAAGGTATTAAGTTTTCCCCTTTTAAATAATTATATTAGGAGATTATCAAATTCATATTTATCCTGATATTTATAATTTAGCATTTATTAGTTCTAATCTATCTACATACACATCCAATATATATATATATATGTATATGTATATGTATATATATATATATATTATCAGGTTCATTTTTTCAAATTAATAAATCAGTGTTTAATAAATTAAATCCTGTTAATTACAAATTAACAGCTGTCCAAAAATCCGGGTTATCACATTCCTCCCCCTTTGAATCTTTTCGTCCTCGAAAAGGAACGAAAGCAGAATTTATTAAATATTTTAAAACCAGTTAAAATATTCTTTGATCATTTTTCAAAAACTTTTAAAATCTATATAATATTGCCAAAATAGTTTTTATAAAAATACTTTTACAACTTGATGTCTTAACAGGTCCATCCTTGTTCTCACAAAAATTCGGTCATATATTGATCATGCGTAAGACTGAAAATCTACAAGTACTTCGTAAACCCGTTTTCAACATCCAGTGAAAATACTTGGAAAATAATTTATTGAAAATATAGAAATCATTTTTGAAAATAGAGAGAATATCTTTTGGTGAGAATGCTCTGGAAATCATCACCCCCATCCATGGTCACAGTTACATCTTGGGTTACGTTGCCATCGCAGCAAAAGTCCATGTAACTGTAGGCACTCCGCGCCCCTCGATTTCGCCATAGAACCCACAACAGATCACAGTTACATTCCAGGGGTACGTTGCCATCGCAGCAAAAGTCCATGTAACTGTAGGCATCAGCGCACTCGATTTTCGCTGTCAAAAATGAAATTTCTCCACTTCCACATAGGTCGCAGTCTACCGATGCAAAATCAAACGCAGACTGTTGGCTCTCAGCAGCACACACGACTTTCGCTATGTTACCATAGGTCGCAGTCTACCGATATAAAATCAAACGTAGACTGTTGGCTCTCAGCAGCACACACGACTTTTGCTATGGTCTGTAGTAGATCGCAGTGACACGAGTTAAGCTGTCGTCACGGCATAACCGAAATGCCTCTGTAGGCCTCAATGCCCTCGATTTTCACTACACACTACACATAATCCTTAGGAACTAGTTTTGTCTGGGCTCCTCACATGATCAACTTTAGAACCCCCCCCCTTAGGGTTCAAGGCAGTACCACCCTATGGCACTCCTGAGAAGTTCATTCCAAGGGAGTGCCTTTTTCCCCAGAGCCATTTCCAAAACACTTTATACTATGCACATATAGTATCTTCCAAATCATACACCTAGTATGAATCTCATATAAATCTCCTTTCTCAAAATTGATTATTCCAAAATCGATAATTCTCAAACTAGGCTTTTCAGATTCCAAAATTGATTTTACCCAAAAATCAAAAGCCTTTCCAAATCCAAAGGTTCCAAAAACCTTACTCAAAATCATTCTCATGATATCCTTACATTTATATATATAAATCTTTAGATTACTTCAAACTTGTATAAATTCCCTTTTTATACTTTAAATACCTTCAAAAATCCTTTCCTTCTAGCAAAAGATTCAACAGGGGGAGATTTATCTTACATAACAATGATATATATAACTTTGCTTATTCTAAATCAAATATTCAAATTTGATTACTCTATAAAGTCACTTACCGGATTACTTACCTCCATAAAGTAAATTTCTATTATAGAAATATCCAATTTCCATTTTACTTCACCATATATTTCACAAAATATACCTTTCGTTTCAAAAACCATTTCACAATTATTATCCACAAATTCCAGCAACAATTTCATTCAAACCCGTATGATGCACACATATCATCCATACGCTATATCAATCTGATCGCTTACTCGATCACACAAATTCACTACCGAACTAGTATCATCCACCCGACTTCCTAGTGCGGACTCAGATCTGGTTTCTTGATTAGAAACCGTCATTCACCTTGCATAGCATAACAATGATAGAGAATATTCAGAACAATTCAACAATCCATATCCAGGTTCTCCGTCGAAAATCGAGTGAAAAATCCCAACTCGGATCGATATAACTATCTCGAAATTCTATGCTCGAATCTGGATCAAATCACTATGCGAATAGAATAATATACGTACATCATACGTATTTATCTTCATTGATTATTAGCTAAATCAATTTCTCCTTTTCTATTCACATTTCCTTTAATTCTATTCACTTATCCACAATTTCTTCAATCCCAAACGGATTATTACTCAAATTGTAAACAGTTTGCACCCTAACCCACTTATATTTAGAAAATAGGTTGAAAAGTTAAAAATAGATAAATAATTGAAAAATAACTATTAGTTTGTAAAATAGCTGTAAAATAGTTAAGTAATTGTAAAATAGTTAAATAGTTATAGAAATAATTGCAAAATAGTTGTAAAATAGAAATTAGTTATAAAGTAGTTGAAAAACAGTAATTAGTTTATAAACAGTTTAAAAATTGTTAAATAGTTCCAAAAATAATTATAAAACAAGTATAAGTTAGTTTTAGGTTTAAAAAGAAAATTTGTATAGTAAATAGTTTGAAAAGAATAGATTTATATTAAAACAATTCATTTTGAAAATAGTCCAGAGTTAAACTGTCAATTCCCAATTTCCAATCCATCAATTCAATTTAAATTTTCACTTCCATTTAAATTGACCCAATTCCAATTTAAATAACTTCAGTTTCCCTTGAACTTGATTTATCCCCAATTCAAGTTGAATAAATCTCAATTTTTTTTCCAAATTCAAGTCAAATTCCAGTTGATTTTAAACATATTCAACTTTAATTACAATTCAAAATTATTCAAATCAATTTGGATTAATTTCAAATTGAACCAGCTTAATTTCAAATCATTTCAATTCTAGTTTAAATTAATCCCAATTCCCATTTAATTTGAAGTCATTCATCTTCAATTTCACTTCAAAACAATCCAATTCAAAATTTTCCATTTGAATTTTTAAACTTATCAATCTTCAATCACAATTTCAATTAATTCAAATCAAATTCAAGTTGAAATAATTCAATTCAAATTTCAAATTTAAACCATCCCGAATTATATAAATTCGAGTTAATTTTTTTTTAAATGTTGATTTAATCCTTTAAATCAACTCAACTTATATCTTTAAACCATTTAATTCTGAATCCAAATTCCATTTTATCTTAATGACGGATATATTACCATGCCCTAATTCTCCATTTATTTAAGCAAATCCAATTTCAGCTTAAAGATTATTAAATAACAACAGGATGGTATTATCCAAAATATTTTCAAAACATCCATCCATTTTCAATTTCCAGATCTCAAACCCATTTACAAATTCCCAATTCAAATTACCATTTAACTTCCAAAGTTAAATCCCAATTTTCATATTGAAATTTCCAATTCAGGTTGCTTGCTAAATTATTTTACTTTCCCAAAGTTAAATTCAATTTACTTAATCCAGCCAACCTTACCCAATTTGAATTCCCATTTCAAATTCTAAACCTCACATTAATAATCTTCCGACTTATTAAATTCAAAAACTTATCACTTTGGGTATCACATCTCATTACAAATTTAAAACTCAACATTTAGAGTTTATCTCAAACCATCTTGATATTATGTATATTCATCAGACATACATATTATTTCCTTTTCACACCAAGTTATCTTTAAATTTTAAACCACCTTTTGTTTTTAATTCAAAAAAAAATTCTTTAAATTTTCAAATAACTCTTGTTTGAAACAGGACTCTTCATTCAAATACATTAAATAACATTTTTTATTATTCCTTTATCACTTTGAAACAATTTCCAAATTCCAGATTTAATACTCCACAATTTAAATCATCTTTAATCCCGATTTATAAGTCATACTTACCCAAATATTTTACCTCCTTCAAACGTTTCATTATTAAATACAGCAACCATTTATGATAATAACCAAGATTATCATATCTAGAAACCAATTCATTATCATCTTATTCTGAAAATTCTTCTCCAAATCAAAGATTTTAAATTTCAGTTTGAATCCATTTCAAACTTATCTTTATTTAATTTCAATTTGCTTGTATTTCTATTACCACTTAATTTTATTCTAATAATTTAACAACCAATTACCTTAATATTTGTTAAAAAGAAATATTGCTTTATATATATCAAAATATATTCTTATATAAAATCATTTAAAATCTTATATAAGAAAATAACAAGTACGCTCTTATACAACACACACACACTCAACTCATTCTAGGGTACCATTGACCCTATCCTTAATGAGTAATCCCACCAGAGCCAAGGTTCTCGCTTAACCTGGCTCTGATACCAAATGTAATGACCCAGAATTTTCAATCCCGAAAATTCCAGATAGTTAGGGAAAAGAAGAAAGAGAGAAGAAAAAGAAGAACAGAAACACCAACATCTCACATTCGCAGCAGATAAAATATAATAACAAATAATAACAGTTATACAAAAGAAAAAACACTTATCAGATTACACTTTAATACATCAGAGTTACTCAAATACACAAATACGGGACAGATACAACCATATCCAAGCTATACAACAACATCAGAGCGAAAACACTCCATACATTCTTGCCATCCAGTCAACTCTTGAGCTCCCGAACGTCCTTACCTGAAAAGCTGTAATACTCGGTCTGACCCGAGCATTACATCAAAGTAACACCCTGATCAGGCTGAAAACCAGCGTGAGTAAACCCATCTAACATGGAATACAAAAGCATACAAATTATATAACCCGGGGTAACTTGAACCAATTTACAACTTCACATGTTGTCATAGATATCACTTATTTCACATCAATTTCTAAGTGCCGAACTTATATTAAAATGGTCCAGTTCACCTAAATCATTCCATTCCAGTCCATTGATTTCACATATCAAATCTATACAAAATAGAAGTGGTTTCGGGTATTTACTAATACCCGACTCCTGTCTCTTCGAACCCAAAGTCATCTTAACCTAAGTTATTCAAGTAAAATACAATTCAACGTTTAAATACAGGATGCCACTTATACAACAATTCATCACAGATAACCGCATTATCACTATTCAATCCAACATATCATATTACAAAAACATTTCATATCACATGGCATCACAATCACATACCAGGGATAACAAATAATCCAAGGCATTCAAATATCATTCAATCATCCATAAGCAAGATAAATTAATCATGCCGTTTCTAATTAATTCAATTAACTACAAATGAATTAAACTAGTTACTTTATAAATCTTGCTTATTTATCATTAATCATTTATATTCAATTTATTAATCATCCCTTAATTATTCATCTTGATTTATCATCCTTGATTATCCATTCTTTAAAGTAGTTTCCCTTTAATTAAATACATAAATTAATTATTCTCAAACCCATCACATTAATTAACTTTTAATTACCATCTTGATTAATTACCCAAATTAATTATTCGACAATCACCTACATTGATTAATTATCCTTTAATTAGTTCACATTCATTAATTAACTAATTCTTAATTAATTTCCTTAATTAACCAATCCTCTTATTAATTACACTAAGTAATTAATTCTTAATTACCTTCCATTAAGTAATTACCCTTAAATTAATTTCGTCAAGTGATTATTCTCAATTAATTAACCTTGATCGTTAATTAATTTAACGTTTAATTAATAATTAAATTAATTAACCCAAACAAATTTTATCCTTTAATTACTCAAACTTACATTTAGTAATTACCTTTTAATTAATTACATTAAGTAATTATCTACCTTTAATTACTTTCATTAACTTACCCTTTTTTTACATTAGTTATAATATTATCTTTTACTTAATATCTTTATAATTAACTAAATAATATAGTTATCTCACCTAATTAAATTAGCATCAATAGTGACCTAAGTTAAAATTAAGTCAACCTTGAAAATTTCTTTATTTAAAATTAACCAGCCCAATGCCCAAACTCCTTCTTTCTTCTTCTCTTCCCGTAATATTAAAATCTGCTAATTACCAAAATCCTACTCGAGCCTATCCCAATGTTTTCCCCCATGTAGACCCGAGTTTAAACAACCCTTTTCCCGAGCGCTCTCTCTCCCAATTCCAGACTCACGATCACTCCCTGTGCACGAAAGACGTGCACATGCACGCCACATCGGAGCTCCTTCCACCGACGTCGAACTCACTACTTAGTCGCCACTAACCCTTCTATCCATCCTGGACACCTGATTTCCACAAAAAACGCATGAATCCAAAAATTGACTTTCACCATCACCAGGAAAAGAAACCCCAATTTATATCCGCCTTAACGAGCCACCACCGTATACCATCTCCTACCAAACCTCACCAAGGGGTTCACCGCACCGTCCTCTTCCATCCCCACTAGAACCGCATCTCCCTACTGCCCCAGCTTCTACACCACTGACAAGAAAGCAAAACCAACCCAAAACCTCTTGTTAAACCCTAAAATCACCTCGATCGATCAAACCTCAGAATAGAAAAATGAAATGACATTTCTCCTCAGTTAGCAACCTCGGCAGCTACCCTCAAATCAAACTCTGCCATCTATTATCCAGTAGATCACCAGAAATCGACAAAACATTGATTTCCGTTCAACTTGCGATAACACAATATTCACAAGCCTAATTTTTTGAAAGAGCTATCAAAATTCATTTTCCCTAAGTACGAATCTTGTTATGACTTCAAAACACGGAATTTAAATGATTGATTTCAAACTTATATTGGATGATAACTGATTTTTTTTTCCTGTAGTATTACTTGCCAATTGTAACTTCAGATATTTTTTAAGTGAAATTTGGTAAATACAACAATTCCTTATTAAAGATCTCAACACAATACTGTTTGTACAAGGAGATATGAATATTTGAACTTGGTTAAGTTGATTTAAAGTCAACAGAGGCTAGTTAAATCCATTTGTAGACATGCATATGTATGTCTTTACAGTGATTCAACTATACTACTACAGATTACATCTTGGTAAACATTTTTCACAATATTACTCTAAGCAATTTCACATGCACTAGAAATAAACAGGTTAAACCTTGTCAAATGGATGTTTTATTCACTTATATAAAAAACAGAGGAACGAGATTTTATTTGAACCTGTAAACAAAAACTGGAACTTAATTATGTATATATACATACATGCATTTATACATTCAGCAATCACATTCTTTTATCAAAGAACACAACTTAATCATCCATTCAAGATATCTTCGAGTCATTACTTCCATTCATGGTTATACACACAAGATAAATAAAGCAGTTTAACCTTAAAAAGTTTCAGATTTACTCACCTGTGATGATGGCAGAGAGTTTGAAACAATTTGAAACTGGAATCTTTGTTGTGACTGAGATGGTTTAGGCTTGAAACAAAGATGATTAAACTTTGATTTCAGGTTGGATAAGTTGGAAGCTTGATATTCTCTAGAAAAATTTACTGGCTGAAGCTTATTTTAAATATGAGAAGGTTGTTGTGTTATGGTGATTTCAGGTTTCAAAAATGTAAACAGGTTTTGGGTTTTTTTCTTGAGTTTTGAAAAAAAAAATTATAGGTTTAGTTTGATCTGAGATTTCTTTGTTTCCTTTGTTTTAGAAATGAGATGAGAAAAGAGAAAAATAAAGGCAAGAGGTATGCTTATATAAACTAATTTACGATTTTATAAAAATTAAGAGAAATAAAATAAAATACAAGGAGCGACACTTGTCCTCCATCCTATTAAGTTTCTTAACACATGTTACTTATATCTTGATTTTATTACACTTGTAATTATACATTTGTATTTATTATATTTTTTAAATTGATTTAAAAAACTTTTATATAAATATCCTAATTAATTAATACAATTCTTAATTAATAAGTGGTTTGGTAAATTTATAAAAATAAACCTTCAAAAGAAAATTAAATATAAAACCAATCATATCTTAAATAAAACCATGCATAGTGTATTTAATCCCTTCATAAATGTAAATACAAGACTTTTGTATTTATTTACTATTTAAATAAATACATTCATAATTTATATAAATAAATTTCTTTTAAGAAAAAACAATATAGAACAAATTATATCACAATGAAAACTTTATTCATGTATTTTTATACCCAACTATTTGAAAATAATTATCCTTCAAATTCAATTCCAAATATTGAATTCCAAACTCAAATTTAAAAACCAAATTTAAAATCATCTTAAACATATATATTACTTTAGACTAACACATTTTTAAATTTGAAAATAATAATTCTGTTTGAAGGTATTAAGTTTGCCCCTTTTAAATAATTATATTAGGAGATTATAAAATTCATTTTTATCCTCATATTTATAATTTAGCATTTATTAGTTCTAATATTATCAGGTTTATTTGTTTAAATTAATAATTCAGTGTTTAATAAATTAAATCCTGTTAATTACAAATTAACAGCTGTCCAAAAATCTGGGTTATCACAAATATGGTCAAACCCTTTGAAATCCAATACAAATGGGTCGTAGGAAAAACTATGAGACAGATAAGAATTCCTTAGGCCTCTATAGATCTTATCTAACTCAGTTACTCCACCTATAGGATTAGATACAAAAATAGGGTGGTCTACCAAACTAGGGGAAAGATGAAACTTCTCTATAGAATCCAAATAAACAAAACTAAGAGATGCACCAAAATCAAGCAGAACTCTAATAAAATTGCCATCTAAAAGAAAAGTACCTTCCAAAACGCCTTTTCCTTTAGAAGAAGAAGAACTTAATGGACCACCTTCAAGAGCAAACACCTTGTTCTGCTGGGCCTTCCGAAGAAGCAGACAAGCCTTCATCATGTGTCCCAACCGATGAAAGTTGAAACACAAGGACTTTCGAAACAATGTTGAACCCGATCCACTTTGACGCTGCTGCTACTGCTGAGATCTACCCATAGGACACTGCTTAGCCAAATGTCCCTCTTGCTGACACACATAGCACTTACGAGGTCAACTGTTTCCTCCCTACTTCCCATTGCCTTGTTTCTTTCAGTTTGGGTTGAATTTCCTCTTATTTGGATTGGAAGAAGTTCTACTTGGTGCTGCTGCAGCAGCCAACGGTTTCTTGTTCATAAGCTCCTCGTATCTTAACGCCATGTCGATTAATTCCATGAAAGATCCCTTAAGATGTGCCATCATTTTCTCGTGGAACTCAAGCCTCATTCCCTGCACAAACATCTCATTCTTCTTGAGGGGCATGTCGATCAAACGAGGTCCATAACGAGATTTGTTCTCATATTCTAAAATCGACATACTCCCATCTTGCTTCATATCCAGAAAATCCCTATACAAACGAGTCCTCCCAGCTGTCGGCATGAACTGTTCCTCAAACAATTCCTTAAACTTACTCCACAAAAATTCATCTTCTAAAATAAACTGCATCCCACTAAGTTGCAGCACCTTCTTGAAGTTGCCACGATGCCATCACTCTCTTTTGGTCGTCAGAAAGATCCAAACTCTTAAAAATGTGCTTACATAAGCATAACCAAGCCTGAACATCCATAATGAACTCCGATCCTTTAAAAGGTCTCCCTCCCAGATTGGTGAAATCCTTGCACAAAGCAGCAAAACTTACGCGAGGCAGTGTTGGATTCACAGCCTCGCTAGCAGTCTGACCTCTACCATTATTGGTCATCATGCTGCCTACAACTCTTCCTCTCCTTCCTCTTGAACTCATGTTGGCAACCTGGACAGGTAACCCAACAATTTTAAATATTTATATAGTTGTATAAAAATTATAAATACGCGCTCTCAAGATAGATACTACTCCAAAGACTAGGTATTATCTCAACCTATCGCTCTGATACCAACTTTGATGACCTGCCTTTCATTCCGCAGAAAGACGTATCATCAATAGGAATGAAATAGGTAGAAAAAGAATAGATAGAAAGAAATAACAACCACATCAGAATCTCACAGCGGAAACGGAACAAAATATAATATTTCACGTAGATATTACGTAATCATTATATATCAGAGTTACACAGTTACACAACATCATCACATTAGATGGTCGTGAAGACCCGTCTATCCATTACATTACAAAATACAACAGACGAAAGATACAACAGAGCGAAAGGATTTATAGATACGCCAGGACTCCTGCTTCAAGTCTTTTCCAAAATTCGTCAAGCAAAACCTGATCACTTGGCTACACATAAAAATTTGATTACTCAAGAGTTCCAGAAAAACTGAAAAGAAAAAACAACCACATCAGAATCTCACAGCGGAAACGGAACAAAATAAAATATTTCACATAGATATTACATAATCTTTATACACCAGAGTTACACAGTTACACAACATCGTCAATTATACGGTCGTGAAGACCCGTCTATCCATTACATTTTAAAATACAACAAACAAAAGATACAACAAAGTGGAAAGATATATAGATACGCCAGGACTCCTGCTCTAAGCTTTTTTCCAAAATTCGTCAAGCAAAACCTGATCACGTGGCTACTCAAAAAAAATTGAGTACCCAAGAGTTTGAGAAAAACAGAATAAACTCCGGGTCAGCCATGAGACTAGTGTGAGCAAACGGTTAAGTTGTTTAACTTGAAAAAAACCTTTGAAATAATCGGTATCTCGTAAGACTCTCCACAAATAAACACGGACAAGTTTTTCCCTTACGATAACAAAAGCATTTGATAGGAAATCCAATTATATTATAATAGCGTCTAAGGTTTTCAAGTAAATATTCACATAGCTGAAATTGTCACATTATTAAATTCCAGCATACTAGCCACGAAGTGGGTTCTTCAATCAAAACCGTAAAGGGCACATAGGAAGATTGGATTCCATACAATGGCAAGGCTACTGGGGTACCACCCGTCACAGTACTTGGCCTAGATTACCGTACCGAGGATCCACCCTAATCCCCTGCATCAAAAAACCGGAGCTATCCCTTATTGGATAGTCCTAATAAGACAACCCCACGGTTGTGGCCAACAACCGCCCACATAGCCGAATAAAAGGAACCTCTAGATAGGGGAAAATCTTATCCTACTTGTGTGCTACCACCTTAGATTTGCATGCTCCTCCACTGTTTTAGCCATTTCCGGTTGATGAGGCTTGAGGTTACGATTACCTTTTAAGAACACATCTTGGAATGCTCATCATGCTCCATTGACAGTGGTCTGATAGCATTCATCCACATAAGTTCGTTTCGAGTTCGAACGAAACCGAAGGATTATCTCGTTACACTCATTTTGGAATCACCCTCAGAGTTAACGATAATAACCCTTGCACTCTGAAACTTCATCTCGATCTTCGCTTGAGATTTCACGACCTACCGTTTAACTTAGAACGAGGTGGTTTTCAGATAATCAAATCTGATATCTGATCCCAGTCTCATTGAAATCTAAACGTCGTTTTAAAGGTCAAGTTGTTTAAGGTTAAACAATTCAATTCAATACTTAGAATTCACATAGCATTCATCACAAATAAATAACATACATTTATCACAACTATATTAAAAGCTTATCACATCATAGTACACCACAGATTATCGTACTCTAAATACCAATCAATCCCGACATTCTACTCAAACAATCATCTATAAGCAAGACTTATTAATCCAAACTATAATTAATTAATTAACACAAATTAAATTAATTACTTAAGAATTAATTACTTAATCTTGCTTAATTAATCATTAATTAATCACAACCATTTGAATTAATTAATCATTCTTTAATTACCTTATAAATCAATTAATTAATCTTTAATTACTAATTAATTATACTCAATTATTAAATAATAAACCTTAATTATTAATAATAACCCTTAATTACAAATTAATTAATCCTTAATTACCAGTTAATCAATCCTTAATTACCAATTGATTAATCTCTAATCACTTAATTAATTAATGCTTGATTACAACTTAATTCTTTAATTACTTAATTAATTAATCAATCTCTATTTATAAATTAATTAATCTTACTTAATTAATTAATTCTTAATTATCAGTTAATTAATCTCCAATTAATTAACTATACCTTAATCACAAATTAATTAATCCTTAATCATTAATTAATTAAATTAATTACTCTTTAATTACTTTATTAATTTAATTAATCATTAATCATCAAAACCTTAATTAACTTTAAGATAACTCATTGTCTTTATTAAATACCTAATTATGATTAACACATATATTTAAAACATTTTATCCTTTTAATTAACACTTAATTACATTTATAAATAAACTTTTAAAATAACTCAAGCAGTTAACTTAAAAATTTAAGTTAAACAAATTTATATAAATTTCTTAAAATAATTATTTATGACATTTATTATATAAAGAAATAAATTTTAAGAAATAAACTAGATTTATTTTAAATTTTAAAACTTGTTTATATTTAAACTTAAAAATTGTTTAAATTTTACTTCGGGTCCAACCCGAATAACACTCGAGCCCAAATCTGAGACTTTTCCCTTTCTCTTTTTAAAAAAAACTTAGTTTAAAATTAAAATTTTAAACCTGTAAGATTAAACACTCATGTTCCTACTCGAATACGAACCCGAGTAAAATTTTGCCTTTCCCCTAGTTTCCCTTAGAGCCAACTCACTACCCAAACCCACTGACACGTCCAGCCTCGTCGTGCACGTGCACCATCGATCAAGACATCTCCGACCACCGCCGACACTTCCAACACAACGTCGACCACCTTTACTTACGATCCCGATCACCCAATCTTCACCACAAACTCTAAATCGAAATCGAGGAAATCTCGAACAACTTCGAAACTGCCCATCACCTAAGACCTCCTCGACTCGACAACTCCGAGCACCAGCGTCCATGAAACTTTGCCCACACCTCCGCCGACCATCCACTCAACCTTTCTTCCAGGTCCGACAAACCCCGAAGCTCCAAAGACGACGCAGTAGCAAATTTTCCGACCTCGACCCATTTTGGGTTTTAAACCCAACTCCGATCAAAATCCGCTGCCATGGTGCACTATTAACCCACCTGACATTTTTGCCGAGACCACCAAGCTTCCCCCTACCTCCAGCAAAGAACCCAACCACCCTGAGTTTCACGATCACCAGAAATAGCCCAAAAATCATTTTCTAGTCAACTTCGAATAACACTCTCAATCCCAAACTATAAATTATGATTTAACTTCTAAAATTCATGAATTTCAAAGACGATTAAGATTATATGCATGAATTAGAGAATCACAATGTTTATATTAACATGCTTTAAATTTTTATCTGTCCTTTTCTATTTTCCAGCTAATATTCACACTTATTATACTCAAAAATATTTTTAAAACCTAGTTTATGATTAGACAAACATAATTTGTTTGGAAACCAAAACCTCTCAGAGAATGGATGACGAGATTTGGAATTTTTTCATCAAATTTAAACTTTGTAACTTTGAAACAGAGATGAACAGACATGCACACTTCTAACACATTTATATATACAGGAATCACGCTTATATATACAAGGAAAGCATAATTCATTCCAGGAATTCACTTGCAACAGATTATCATTTACTTAAGCTTTAAGAAGGATGTATACTCACCTGATATGATGTTGAATAGAGAAGATTGGAAACAGTTTTGAATTTTGAAAAAAAAAACTTGAATGTTGTGATCTTGCTTTTTAAACTGAAATGAAGTTGCTTTGATTGCTTGATTATCTTTGGAACTGGAAATCTTTGTTGTTGAGATGATCAAGGCTTATGATTTAGATGTATTTGCTCGATGAATCAGGTAGTTGATTGCTTATGAATTTTCTGGTTTGAGTTGTATACAGGATTTTGTTTTGATTTTCTCAGGATTGTTATTGTACATGCTTTTAATTTCTTTGCTTAGGAAATGAGAATATGGGAAATAAAATGAAATAGAGGAAGGGAGAGATATAATTATAGCTTAATTTTATGATTTTTAAAATAAAAGAAAGTAAAATTAAAGGATTGACACTTGTTTAATTTACTAACATTTTTCATTTGCAAATGTTAATCATCTTACATTTGTTAAATTGTAAACATTTAACTTACATGTGTAATTTCCATGAATTAATACATTTTTAAATTATTTTTATAAAACATATACATATTTTCTATTAGGTAAATATATTATCTTAATTTATATTAATAAAATCCTTTAAAGAAAATAATATAAAACAAATCATGTATTAATAAAAATCATATGTAATATATTTTTAAAACCAAATTTATTTTAAGATAATTTTCTTTTGAATTTCCAATTCAAGTTCAAATTCAATGTAAAATCCACTCTCTCACACACACACACATATATATATACTTTTAACAAATACATATTTAATTTGTTTGAAAATAATAATTTTTCTATTTAAAATCTACTTATATATATATAAACCATCATTATTATTATTTTTAAAACAATAATTTGACAATTTTAAATAATTTATAAAAGAGATTATCATATTTTAATTGCTCAAAATTTCCGGGATATCATAATCCGGTAGAATCCTACCATAGGTATAGCCTCGTGTGCCTTGTCTTACTATCCTGATCGCGCATACTATGACTTTTATTTTGTGTTGTACCTATGGATTGCTCCTTCAGAGCCCACTAGTTTACGGTGGAGTTAAAGTACTGTGTAAACTATGATGCTTATATAAAATTGTGTTAAAGGGGATAATGGTAACGCCTTAACGCTATTTTTAAATTTATTTTACTGATTTGACAGTATATATGTAGTGTATTCCACTATATATAAATATTTTGACGGATCCTTAAGAGAAAGAAAATCCCGTAACGTCTCTTGCGTTATTGCACGCACGTTATACACTAGACAGTAGGTGTGAAATCGCATAATCATTTCTGACGCTATTACACTCATTTTATGTGCTATGTTCATTTGACTCACATAAGGATATTTTAGTCCCGACTCGAGTGTTTTGTCTTTTCATTATGCTCGGTTCCACCTTGAGTATTTCAGCGCATTGAAGATCATTTTCTGTAGGACGAAGATGAGTATTTGGTATATTATTACTATTGTTATTCCCTGCATCATGTTGTTCTGTTTCATTTTGTTTCTATTGTATATATAACTCTAATAAAAGTTGTATAAATTATAATTAATTATATAATAAACAACTTCATAAACTATTTATTCGATTATTATATTTTTTCATTCCGCTGCGAGATTCTGTGTTTGTTTTCTTCTTCTTTTCATATTTTTATAAATTAACCCCATTGATTATCTATGTTTCGGATTGTTGGAGTTCGACATGTGTGAATTATTTTCAATTTAAGCCTTCCGAAATGTGGATCGTCATAACCATGGCCTTGCTTCATAACCACCTCCAACGTCCACTACGCCATTGCTACAGTCACTAGAAAACCAACAGCCTACCATATATCACTTAACATATCCTACATTACACCACTGACCTGCAACTACCATTATTTCATCCATCATAACCACATCCTATCTCTGCCACTATCATTAACATCAATTCCTTCACACCGTTCCTGCTTGCAATTACAACATACTCACCTTTCCTCAACAACAAAACTCATACTTCATCACTACATTGCTAACATCATACTGCTAATATCAGCCTATACTTCACCCGAATTCATCATACTTCTTCACCTATCCCATATTGCTAACACTATACGGTCCACAAATCATACTGCTAACATCACCATCCCAAACTCCCTGACCACAGTCATCTCCTATCTAAACATTTGCTATCTCAAATACCCACCGCAATAATTACTCCTCACTATGCAAGCATACGTCCATTTCATTGAACCACCCTAAAAAAACTTTGCACTTACATACTTAATGCTGTGCACTAACCTTTGCATTCCCGTAACCTCAAGCTCGAATTCGAACCACGGCAATCACCACAAACACCTGAATTCATCACCAGCTCCCCTTCTCAACAACCAAGTTAACCACCACGATACGATAAGACCCTCACCAAATCGCGATTTTCTACTATGCTACCAATCACCCTACCAACTCAATCCCCTCGACCAACTACAACCGCCTGAACAAATCACACCCATCGTTGAGAATTCCTCAAATCGCAACCCTAATTCCAAACCCCGCAATTCAATTTAAGTTTTGAATTTAAATAGAGAGAGACCAATTTCGTTTGGAATTTGATTGAGAATTTGGTTGTGATATTTTTTTATTTCATGAATTTGAGTCGGAGAAATAAATCTTGCAGGTCTCTCTTATTTAATTAGGCTGGTTAATGGAAGTGGATTCTTAACATTGGGTTGGAATGTTTTCATTTGATTAGGTTGCTTTTGGTTAATTCTTATTTATTTTTGTTTTTTAGCTTTAAGTTTTATTTTAACTATCATTCGAAAAAAATATAACACAAAAAATGTAATGACCCAGAATTTGACCGCTTTAAAATATATTATTTAGAGTGATTTTAAATGTAAAATATACAAGGTTTTATGATTTTATATTCGATAGGATTTGGAAGTAGAAACAAACATAAAAATGGTAACATTTATCTATATCGACAAAAGTGACAAAATGCTGATTTCAGAAAAGTATGTTTCAATGCTTAAATAAATTATGTTAATTAATTTATGAGTGTTTATATTTTTAAATAGCATTATACAAATTTATTTTTAAATTTGGTTTACATAAATAAATAGTTAACTAAAGCGTAAAAATGTGACCGTAAAACATTTTGTCGAAAATCAACGTTTTGTCGATTAAAAGTTGTTGCAACGTCGCCGCACCTTTATTTTCTTATATAAGAACATATATTCAAATAGTGCAAGTATTAATTAATTCACTAAACATGCTTAATTTTACTAAATAAAATTAGAAAACTTCTAGAAGTCATTAAGAAAAGTAAGTAAGAATTAACAAAAGTAAGTAAGAAAAGTCAAATGTAAACATCAAATCAATATCACATCAAAATCCAACATAACTATTATTTTACTTAGCTTAGTTGTTGAGGGATTAAGACATAAAGTAAAGATATGAAAGGTGATGTTAAGTATTGAAAAAGTTGAGATTGCTTTAGGTTGAAGTAAGGTTAGTTTGGTAATTCGGTAAGAGGTTATTTTGGTAAATTACCATTTTCTTTCTTTTTCTATAAATATACACCTCCTTCTTCACTTTCATTCACATTTTTCTTCTTCTTCTTTTCTCAAGCTTCTTCATATTCTTCTTCTTCTCTTTAATGGCTTCCATGGAATATAAAAAATTAAAAATAAATAATGTCAAATTATTTATAAAATGTTTAAAACAAATCAATGTTTATTCTCTTCAAATCAAACTCCTCTTTTCTCCACATTTCGTCTCTTATTCTCTTGGCCATAACTTCTTCAAACCCGAATCAAATTGTAAATTTCTTTTTTTAAACCATGTATTTTTCCAGTGTCCATAACATTCATGATGACCAATTTGTCTCATTAGGAAGATAATCATGTCAAAAGTCCACTTCTTTCAAATGCATTTTCTGGCCCAGTTTTTAAGCCAGAGAATGAGCTATTTTGTTTTGATCAAAACTTGATAATAGCTGATCCAAATTAAGAAATACTTTTTTTCTAAATCATATATAATTTCAGTGGCTACAACTTTTATGTTGATTACTTTTTCCATTTTTGAGGTTTGCTATACCTGAAACTCAATTCTTTGAAGTGCATTTTCGGGCTTTATTTTTGTGAATCCAAGAATAGCTTCTTTTATTTCGACCATATCTTCCTCAAAACTAATCATAATCAAGTGATTCTTTTCTTTATAATTCAAGAAAAAAGAATTTTCAACAACTTTTCTGTTAACAAGTTTTTCAAATTTTGAGAGTAAAAGAGTCAGAAACAAGAGAGAATATGACCTATTTTTTGGTTTAATTTTGAGAATTCAAGTTCAAAGTTTCACCACTTCTTCTTTATACTTTCGTCCAACTTCCATCTCAAGCCTTGGCCAAGCACTAGGAAGGAGGAATTCGAACTTATATTTATTTGGTTCCGTAGCATGGTAGGAAGTATGCGTTTGATCTTAAGTTCCTTACCTTAAAGTTTGATGGAGTGGGATACACAGTAAGTTATTTCTTATTTTATGTTCATTAAAACCATTGCTATGTTGAAAGACCTTTAAGTGTTAAGTTGTTTGAAAACCCTTGTTAAATGCTTGTTTACTTTATTCCCCGGAACAATGGTTTGATTTCCTTTCTTGATATTATGTTTGGATGATTACTTAAGTAATTTAAAATTTAGAAGTTAAATATTGAATGAGGTATGTGGAAACGACTAGTACATGTGTTTCATCTGTGAGATCCAAGGAGACTTGGGTGAGGGACGAAACATGTCGAATGGAAAGCCCGGATGCTCCAAAATAAATATCAAACCATTAAATTTTTATAAATATTTGATAGAATGAAGCATTGTTTATCATTTATTATTGCATTTATTTCATGGATTGATTGTTTGAATTAGGTTAGACCAGTTTATGAGCACTGATTATTATTATTGATTGTTGACTTTGCTCGACCAGTTTATGAGAAATTTATTATGCATATGCATAGGCTGGGTAGAAATTAATTGTAGTCTAACACCTTGTGATTTATTTCACAATTTGACTATAAGTTGTTTAGCGGTAATATTTGGTTCACTTCAATTTAATGAATTGTTTTGAAAATTGGTTTCAAATGGAATTGTTATGAAATGTTTTCCCTTCAAAAGAATAGAAATGTTTGGTAATGAATATTTTGAAGTTATATTATATAAAAGTGATTTATATAATGAATGGTTTTATTAAAGTGTTTTATAAAACGTAAAGAATTTCAAGGACTAAACCCAATGGTTTTAAGATGATTTTTGAACAGATTTGGGAAATGAAAATTATTATAGATTTGAAAGTACTTGTGAGTATTAGTGTGAAATAATTTATCGCTTCGGGATGTAAAATGATTTGTTATGTTACCAATGATTTAGGTAACCCGTAACTAAAAGGTAGGCATGTGTTTTTGCTATAGCCCGCTCTTAGAATAGAGGGATATACTTATTTATCGATTGTATTAAGGCTGGGACACAGTTGCCTTGTTATTGGGAGAAACCTCCCGATCTGGTTGCATATGATTTGATATGTTTTATTACAGTATTTGGGATTTCCAAATAAACTTTTCAAAAGCGATTTGATTTAAGATCCCGAAGTAAAGTACAATTTGAATATAAAGGATATATAAATTCCAAAAGTTTTGAAATAAGAATTCAAGAATAAAGTCCAAAGAGATAATTTCCGTAAAGGTGATTAGATTTGAAAATCTAAATTTAAAGACTAAGCCTAAGTGGGTAGTTTTGGGAATTGCATATTTGTTTGTTGCATCATAGGCTCCATGAGTCCTATTTGTGGTAGGAGGACTACGTTGGCTTGATCCTGTATCTAATTGGGTATCCAATTATATAGGGGTGCGTAGGCAGTCATAAGTGGTAGCGATGCAGCCTCTAAAATGATATAACCCTTTCATGATTATTTGTTAATAGTTGTTGTTTATCTCATGTTATTGTATTTTTCCTGCTTACTATTTTATTCTGCATTTGACATGTTTATTGAGTTAGCAGGAATGGCTATTGCTGTCTTTCTTATTAGAGTTGTGCATCATTAGATTTATTTGTATTTGATTTGTATATTAGCATACCTAGTAGATTAATTTGATTACTCTAATAACTTGTAAAATTGAAATTTTATCCTATACATTTAGTAATGTTGAATAATTTTCAAATATGGCGTATTTAGTTAGTAGTTTTCATTAGTAGTTTTTTCTCCACATTTTGCCTCTTCTTCTCTCGGCCATAACTTCTTGAAACCCGAATCAAATTGTAAATTTCTTTATTTTAAACCATTTATTTTTCCTGTGGCTACAACTTTCATGTTGACCACTTTGTCTTATTATGAAGATAATCATGTCAAAAATCCACTTCTTTCAAGTGCATTTTCTAGCTCAAATTTTAAGCCAGGGAATAAGGCATTTTGTTTTGACCATAACTGATCCAAATTAAGAATTTTTTTTCCTAAAGCATATAAAATTTCAGTGGCTACAACTTTTATGTTAATTACCTTTTTCGATTTTGAGGTTTGCTATACCTGAAACTCAATTCTTTGAAGTGCATTTTCGGGCTTTATTTTTGTAAATCCATGAATAGCTTTTTTTCTTTCGACCATATCTTCCTCAAAATTAACCAAAATCAAGTGATTCTTTTTTCTAAAATTCAAGATAAAATAATTTCCAATAATTTTTCTATTAACAAGTTTTTCAAATTTTGAGAGTAAAAGAGTCAAAAACAAGAGAGAATATGACCTACTTTTCGGGTCTAATTTTGAGAATTCAAGTTCAAAGCTCCACCACTTCTTCTTTATACTTTCGGCCAACTTCCATCTTAAGCCTTGGCCAAGCACTAGGAAGGTGGAATACGAGCTTATATTCATTTTGTTCCAAAGCATGGTAGGAAGTATGCGTTAGATCTTAAGTTCCTTGCCTTAAAGTTTGACGGAGTGGAATACGAAGTAAATTATTTCTTATTTTATGTTCATTAAAACCATTGCTATGTTGAAAGAACATTAAGTGTTAAGTTGTTTGAAAACCCTTGTTAAATGCTTGTTTACTTTGTTTCCCAGAACAATGGTTTGATTTCCTTTCTTGATATTATGTTTGGATGATTAATTAAGTAATTTAAAATTTAGAAGTTAAATATTGAATGGGGCATGCGAAAATGACTAGTACATGTGTTTCGTCTGTGAGATCCAAGGAGACTTGGACGAGGGATGAAAAATATCGAAGGGAAAGCCCATATGCTCCAAAATAAATATCAGACCGTTAAAGTGTTATAAATATTTGATAGAATGAAGCATTGTTTATCATTTATTATTGCGTTTATTTCATGGATTGATTGTTTGAATTAGGGTCGACCAGTTTATGAGCACTAATTATTATTATTGATTGTTGACTTTGCTCGACCAGTTTATGATAAATTTATTATCCATATGCATGGGTTGGGTAGAAAATAATTGTAGGCTAACACCTTGTGATTTATTTCACAATTTCACTATAAGGTGTTTAGCAGTAATATTTGGTTCACTTCAATTTAATGAATTGTTTTGAAAATTGGTTTTCAAATGGAATTGTTATGAAATGTTTTACCTATAAAAGAATAGAAATGTTTGGTAATGAATATTTTGAAGTTATATTACATAAAAGTGATTTATATAATGAATGGTTTTAAAAAAGTGTTTTATAAAACGGAAAGAATTTCGAGGACTAAACCCAATGGTTTTAAGATGATTTTTAACAGATTTGGGAAATGAAAATTATTATAGATTTGAAAGTACTTGTGAGTATTAATCTGAAATGATTTATCGCTTCGGGATATAAAATGATTATTTATATTACTAATGATTCGGGTAACCCGTAACTAAAATGGTGGGCATGTGTTTTTGGTATAGTCCGCTCTTAGAATAAAGGGATAAACTTATTTATTGGTTGAATTAAGGCTGGGACCCAGTTGCCTTGTTATTGGGAGAAACCTCCCGATCTGGTTGCATATGGTTTGATATGTTTTATTACAGTATTTGGGATTTCCAAATAAAATTTTCAAAAGTGATTTGATTTAAGATCCCGAAGTAAAGTATAATTTGAATATAAAGGATATATATATATATATATATATATATATATATATATATATATATATTTCAAAAGTTTTGAAATAAGAATTCGAGAATAAAGTCCAAAGAGATAATTTCCGTAAAGGTGATTAAATTTGAAAATCCAAATTTAAAGATTAATCCTAAGTGGGTAGTTTTGGGAATTGCGTATTTATTTGTTGCATCGTAGGCTCCATGAGTCCTATTTGTGGTAGGAGAACTACGTTGGATTGATCGTGTATCTAATTGGGTACCCAATTAGACAGGGGTACGTCTGCAGTCACAAGTGTTAGTGTTGCAGCCCCTAAAATGATATAACCCTTTCATGTTTATTTGTTTATGGTTGTTGTTTATCTCGTGTTATTATATTTTTGCTGCTTACAATTTTATTCCGCATTCGACATGTTTATTGAGTTAGCAGGTTGGCTATTGTTGTCTCTCTTATTAGAGTTGTGCAACATTAGATTTATTTGTATTTGTTTTGTACATAAGCATACCTAGTAGTTTAATTTGATTACTTTGATAATGTAACGACCAGTAAATTTCGACAATTAAATTTGTTAATTAAATAAGATTTTGTAATTAAATTTAGTAGAAATAAAAAAATGGTTAATAGTAGTTGGGTGTAAATTAAGGAAATACGTTATTGCAAGTTAATAATTAATGAACGCGAATGAACATTCTAATTTAATATAATGATTCAAATGTTATGACTTGGTTTTAAATGGAATATAGTGTAAACAAATGCAATTAGTGTATTAATGTGTGAAATAATATATAATTTATTTGTTATTGAATGTAAATTAATGCAATTATGTTAATGTAAGTTAATAAATAATTAATTTAACGCAATCCCAATTAATTGAAATAACTGTAAGGTCATAATTTGTGTATCTGTAAATTTGGAAATTTAATTTCAATAAATGTAATAAAGTATTAAAAATGTATATTGTTTTCATAAGATAGTATAAAGGAATGTAAACTTGTGATCTATATATGAAATTCAAAGTTATATTTACTGCTGAAGTAATACGTAATAAATTGAAGATTTATACAATCAATGGTAAAAAAGTAATTTTAATGTTCGTTGTTGATAATAAACGTTACTTTAATGAATATTAATGTAGTAGCGGAAGTGTGAATGAAAATTTAATAGAAACAATGATAATTGAAGTTAATGATTAATGAACTTGCATAAAATTCCATTTATAGAAAATAATCTAAATGTTATGTTTGGCTATAAATTGAACGTGAGTGAATGAAATTAGTAGTATGAAAATAAATGGGAACATTGTTTTATAAGTAATAAAAGCTTATTTATGTGATTAAAGGGTAACGGTAATTCTTATTGTATGTTACCTATTGTTAATTGAAATTCGAAATGAAATTGTAATAAATGTAAATTAAATAGAAACATAAGTTTATTTTAAGGTAGTAATTGATAAATTGGGGGAAAATAGTTCAAAGTATGTTAATTGATGAATTAATACGCAATGTATGTAGAGTAATAAACTGGCATAAGAATGGAATTAAGGTAAATTCATTTATTGGTTTTAAAACCTTAATTAATGTGTTTAATTGATAGAAGTACATTTAGAAATATAATATTTATTCAAATTAAGATGTAAATAGGCATATATTAATGTAATGAAATAAAATTAACGTTCAATATGGAATTATAATCTGGATTGATAAGTAACGAACTTATAAATGCAATTAAAAGCAAATAGGTGGCAATTAATATTGGTGACTTGTTTATGTAAGGTGTTAAATAAACTTTGGTAATAAATTGTAATAAATCAAAATTTAACATTTTGTCAACGTAATGGATTTGATTCCAATGTAAATTTCATCCGTTGGTTAATAATAGATTTAAAAATAGAATGAAAAGTAAATTTATTGGAATTATTGTAAATTAAATTTATAATTTCTGAATGAAATTTAACGATGAAATTGACGAACAAATCAATGTTAAATAGACATCTAAATTGTTTAAAACTTGTATAAATGATTAAGAAATTTAAAAGTGAGGAAAATTGTCAATTATAGAATTGGAATTAGAAATTGGATTAATTAATTAATTTTTAACTTAATTAATGTAAAAATAGCCATTTTGGCCACTGACTTGGATTTCGACGAAACCAGTTTCATCGGATCCGTAACAGTGAATTTTTGTAGGATTTCAAGTTTCATAGCGATCAGACTTGTCGTTTGATCGTACGAAGGCGAAACGCCGTGAAATCAATTTAATTGAAATCAATTTGAAAATATTGATTTTAGCATAACTTCTTCATACGATGGAATTTGGACTTGAAACTTGTTCCATCGCATTTAAAATATAAAAAACACCTAATTTGATATATGGGTTGACCAAATTTTGTTTCGGAGTTGAAACAAGCTTTGTGGGCCACTTTGTCGTTAGCGCGTATATTCAAACCGATCCATCTATTCTATTTCAACCCTACCTATAAACACCCGGCTATAAACCCTAACCTACTCCAATTTCTTGTTTGTTTGTAGGCATATTTCAACTTTCTCTCCTCCTCAATGGCACATAAACAAATTCTAGATCCAAACACAAATCAAATATCAAATCCAAAGATGAAATTTCAAACTCCACAAAATATAGAAAATTGTATATGGATTCGAAGCTCTCGAAGAGCGTAACTCAGACCTATAATTTTTTTTTCAATTCGAGGCTTGATGTGGCCAGGAATCAAGCAAACATTCTCGGTCGTTCATCGCGCGTCGATGAACGATGTCAGATCGTCAATTCATTTCTGGGTTTTGTAGAGAAGACGGAGGAGAGTTCATCAGCGTTGTTCGCATGTCGCTTTGATGGTTAGATCGTCGGGAAATTTCAAACTAGGGTTCGGTATTAGTGGCGACTGCCGTATATTTTTCCGGTTGTGATTGACTTGGTGGGGTCGAGCAAGGCTTCGGGGGAGGCGCAGCTACTATGGCGTGGTCAACGGTCGTGTTTCGTGCGTGATCTTGCTGGGTGCGTGCGTGATTTCATATAGAGGGAGGTGCCTGTATATTGCGTGCCCCTGTAGCTTGAGGAAGATGGACATGCGTTGTATAGGAAGCAGGAGATGATGTGGCTAGAGGATAGGTTAGTGTTGATTTGTTGTTTTCCTTTATTTCAATTTAAATTCATTTGTTCTGATCGCAATAACTTTCACATATGACATCCGTTTTACATGCGGTTTCTTTTGTTAGGATCGTATCTAAATTTCAGACACTATAGCGCTAGTTTGGACAAATACTGAGACTATCCAATTTTTGGGTTTAAATTGAATTTAAATTTAATTTAAATTCGAAAGGTGAGTGTTTTAACCCACTCACAACTTTTAAAATTTCTTATGTTTGTTAAATTAAATTTTTCTTGAGATTATGCATTTATTTATGACTTTATCCGTATATTCTAATCATCATCTCAGTTAATTGCATTTATATAAATTAAATCGTTATTTAATTTATTTTTGAATATAACTGCCAGTTAAATACCTGTTATATATATTATCAGTTATCTGTTGATATTGATTGATTGTTTTGGATGATGATTGTGATGGATGTGTGATCTGTTGATGGATGAATGGATGTTGTATTATATATTATTGTAAACTGCAAGCTGTTATGCATTTTTATTTCATTCGGGATTGCGGTTTGAAATGATATATAACAGTAATTTTTGTTTTAAATTACGGATTGAAATGATAAATATCCGTATCACATGACCATAGGACAGAAAATTATATACAGGCACCGCGGTCTATATATAAAAATATTTTGAAATGATTTTTCTATGGTTTTGTAAAGAAATATATGGTTTTATGAGATATTGATTTGGATATTTATAAATATTATTTTATATATAATTTATTTCTTGGTTTTAAACTATGTATAAAATTGGTTTAAAGTATGAAGAAATTAACTAATAAATGTTGATTTATTTAGGACATAATACGGTTAATTATTTATTTAAATTTTATTTATAGAGTTTATAATGTCTTAAATAAAATTAATGTTGGAAGATAAATTATGAATGTGATTTGAATTAAAGTACGTAAGAATTATCCTCGAATAAAAATTATTTCAAATTTAAATAAATTTGGGTTTTTAAAAGGTATGATTTTTATAACTTGATTTTGGTTTAGAGGACTTAAATGAATATCAAGTCGATTTAAATGAATATTATCAAGTTAATTAAATGGAAAGAATATCCTGTTATTTGAAGTCCAAAGGTTTTACTTAAATGATATTTGATTTTTTTTAAGTAGACATTTCAAATCTAGATAATAGTAATTATAATTGATATATATGAAATTATCAAATATTTAGTTTCGAAATGGTGGAATATTTAAGATTTGAAATTTATGGAAATTTTATTTGCTTATTTGGGGATTTAAACCTATATTTGGAATTGATTTGTGAAGGTGAAGAAGTTGTTTTATTATATTAAGCAATTTAATATTTAAACCATTTAAGTGGTGTACTTATATTTCAAAGTTATAAAATTCAAAGGTTTATGATTTGAAAGTACTATGATTTTGAAAAAGGATATATTTGAAATAAAATGATATCATATTGATTTGGGTTTAAAAATGGAAATGATATCGTATTTATATGGTTTTGAAATGGATATTATATTCTGGTTTTAAAGTAAAAAATTATTTCGAAGTAACCGCGGTGTTATAATAACGTTTGATTGTTAAAAAGACCGGAAACGGAAGTTGTCATACTCTCTGCCAACTCCGAAAACCACTTTAACAACCGTGTACGCGGTGGAGATTCCAGAATGAAGTAGGATGGGGGCGGAGTTTCCTTTGAGGTAAATACGTGGACCCAACTCCCATGAGTTGGCATAAGGTGGCTAAAACAGGAGCGATCGACGGGTTAATGAGGTAGCACCTTTGATCGGACACATCCCTTCGATATTATACTTTGACTTTTGGATTGATTTGGTGGCCACTTTTGATTTTTTTTATTTGGGGGTGTGGCTCGAGGTGGGCGGTAGCTGCGTGCTACGTGTTACCACCGACCCGGAAACGTAATTGGTATATCTACCCTAGCATTTCCTAGTTGTTCCGTGTCACCTACCATATCGCGCCTTGTACGAGTTTGGTTTTCTCTGGTAGCCTGCATGGTATCCTCTAGTGGCTTCCCGATCAGGAGGGACTATGATATTGGATGGACTACTGGGACTATAACGTGTTAAGGGGAATACTGGGTCACTCCTTAACGCTATTTAAAAGTATGTTTATTTTACTATAGACATTATTATAATAGCGAAACATTACTGCAGAGTAAATAGTTTAACGGATCCCTAGGATATGTGAATCCCGAGCATCTCTTAAGTTACTACACTCACGTTTGACACTGGATAGGAGATGTCAAATTCCGTAAACATCTCTGACGCCGTTCCACTCATATTATTTACTGTTGATTTAACTCACATAAGATCTTTTAGTTCTGACTCGAGTGTTTTGTCTTTTCAATTCGCTCGGGTCAGTCCAAGCATTTCAGGAATCGAAGACTTTATTTCTGGAGGAAGAAGAAGAAGATTTCATTAATATTATTATTATATAATATATTGTTCCACTACACTGTATTCCGCTGCATCGATTATTATTCACTGGTATGTGCAACTCTGATATGTATTTTATAAATATAATCAAATGTTTATAAAACAGCTTCATGAACTGTATATTTGATTATTATATTTTATCGTTCCGATGCAAGATTCTGTTTTGTTCTTTTTATTCCTCTGCTTTTTCTTATTTTCCCCATAACAATCCGCCCTTCGGTATGGTTCAATTCTGACGTGTGTGGTTTATCGTCGATTTAAAGCGTACGATAAGGCGGGACGTTACATCTGGTATCAGAGCTTTGGTTTAGCGATAAACCTTAGCTTTGTGGGGTCTGACTCTAATCAATAGGGTAGTAATACCTTATAATGAGTCACTGAGTGTGTATATATGAGAGAGCGTATTTGTTAGTGTTATCAAAAGGTTTTAATACTCTGTTAATCTGTTCCGTTTTTGTATTTATAAATTCTAGTTGGTGCATGGGATGCTATGACATCAATAGGGATTTCTAAGCACTTAGTAGGACGGACCGACATAATATTTGTTTTAATATAGGTGAATGAAATAATTTTGCCTATTATATTTTCTACATATATAAAATAATTTTTTAAATGATATATATATATTTGGTTGCAATATATTGTTTGTTAGGTAATGAAATTTATAAATAATAGTTGAAATGAGATTGAAATTAAAATAGATGAAAATTGGAAATTTAGAACTTAAGTTCTGAGGTTTTGAAAATTCTTTCGAATAATTTTGGAATATAATAATATTGTTTATAAGTATTTTTTGATATAAATATTTCGGTATAATTTGGAAGAATTGTTTTAAAGAAGATTTTGGAAAAGAAATAAGTTCTATACTCCCCTCTCTTGTCGCTGGAAAATAATTTCGGTGATGGCGGCTGCATCATCGACATTCTTTTTCGAGTTTTGAAGTGGGAAGGTCATTGTAGTAGTTTTACTACAGATTTATTTGAAAAAAAGTTTTTGTTAATTTTAAATTGTTTTAAATGTAATTGGATATATAAATACGTTTATCTGTTATTTTAAAATGATTTGAGATTGAACCCGGTATTCTTAAGTTTCCACTAATTAATAGTATCAATTATTGTAATGAATTGGAACGTGGGTAATTAACAATTGAAACCTCTAATAATATAAGAGATTTAATGCTAAGTTATAAATTAAATAAAGAGAAATTTTAAATTTGTAACATATGAAACAAAGGATTTTTATTGAACATTTAATTAATTGAGAAAAACTTGTATAACGTTCAATTACATTCTTAAAGGCATATATATAACTTACCAAAAGAAATAAAAGGTTGAAATGTTAATAAGAAAATGTAATAGATATTATACAAGTAATAAACTTTAGGTAATGAAGTAATTAATGAAATTCTTTAATAAATAGGAATTTGGTGTTGCAGTTGTTATCTAACTTAAGTTTAATTGAAATACTACTAATTAAATAAAATAGAAGGCAGGTATTGTAAGTAAGAAATTTAAAATTAAGAAAATAAGTTGAGGTATTTCTAAATAAATTTATAAGGAACAAATGTAAATTAAAAGATAAACCATCATATGAATAAAAAGGAAATCAAACAACAAATAGTATGAATGAAATTAATAAGAATGAACTTAATTATTGTTTGGATTTGTTGTTTGTTTTGGTTATGGTTGTTTGGGCAAGGATGCTTTAAAATTGTTTGGATGAATAACATCTATTTAGTTTCACCTAAGATTGTTGAGTGAAGGGTACACTTAGTAGTTTATTTTTCATTCCGTACAAATTAAAGTATTGAACCCGAACAACTATTTTTTTGTTTTATATGAATGAACGTTTGATTTGTGTTGAGTCTATGTGATGGTTGTATGACTAGTTGTACATGGTTTGTATTGATTTGTTTGTTATTGATTGAAACAACGCTAAATATTTCATTTTATATAATTATTAATTTTCTTGGATTATATAAGTGAAATACAGGTTATGGAAGCAATTGCTACTGCTTTTGGTTTCATAATTTAAGCGTTGGTTACCCGACAAATAGGTACGTTTTCGGATTATGGTTTATAGCGATATTATATTTTTCTTGTGTTGGGATATATATTATTTTGGAAAATATATGTTGTACAATGTTATATTTGATACTATATTTTCTCCCGAGCCTCCCCGTACAAAGGAGACTCTATCGAAATTTTTCGAAAATTTTGGACTTAGAAAATATTTTGAAAATGTTTTCTAAACATTATTAATTTGAGTATAAAAGATTTAATGGTTATAAAATGGGTATATTTTATTTAAAGTAACAAATTTGGTAAATATTTGTTTATAAAGTTAATATTTTTAATAAGGCGTATTGTTTATTTAATTCTTTCTTCTCCCTTCTTTTTCCTTTTCGGGGACGAAAAGTTTTGAGTGGGGGAGAGTGTAATGACCTATAAATTTTGATAATTAAATTTGTTAATTAAATAAGATTTTTGTAATTAAATTTAGTAGAAATAAAAAAACATGGTTAACAATAATTGGATGTAAATTAAGGAAATACGTTATTGCAAGTTAATAATTAATGAACGTGAATGAACATTCCAATTTAATATAATGATTCAAATGTTATAACTTAGTTTTAAATGGAATATAGTATAAAAAATGCAATTAGTGTACTAATATGTGAAATAATATATTGATTTATTTGTTATTGAATGTAAATTAATGCAATTATGTTAATGTAAGTTAATAAATAATTAATTTAACGCAATCCCAATTAATTGAAATAACTGTAAGGTCATAATTTGTGTATCTGTAAATTTGAAAATTTAATTCCAATAAATGTAATAAAGTATTAGAAATGTATATTGTTTTCATAAGATAGTATAAAGGAATGTAAACTTGTGATCTATGTATGAAATTCAAAGTTATATTTACTGCTGAAGTAATACGTAATAAATTGAAGATTTATACAATCAATGGTAAAAAAGTAATTTTAATGTCCGTTGTTGATAATAAACATTACTTTAATGATTATTAATATAGTAACGGAAGTGTGAATGAAAATTTAATAGAAACAACGATAATTTAAGTTAATGATTAATAAACTTGCATAAAATTCCAATTATAGAAAATAGTCTAAATGTTATGTTTGGCTATAAATTGAACGTAAGTGAATGAAATTAGTAGTATGAAAATAAATGGGAACATTGTTTTGTAAGTAATAAAAGCTTATTTATGTGATTAAAGGGTAACGGTAATGCTTATTGTATGTTACCTATTGTTAATTGAAATTCGAAATAAATTCGTAATAAATGTAAATTAAATAGAAACATAAGCTTATTTTAAGGTAGTAATTGATAAATTAGGGGAAAATAGTTCAAAGTATGTTAATTGATGAATTAATACGCAATGTATGTAGAGTAATAAACTGGTATAAGAATGGAATTAAGGTAAATTCATTTATTGGTTTTAAAACCTTAATTAATGTGTTTAATTGATAGAAGTACATTTAGAAATATAATATTTTTTCAAATTAAGATGTAAATAGGCGTATATTAATGTAATGAAAAAAATTAGCGTTGAAAAAGGAATTATAATCTGGATTGATAAGTAACGAACTTATAAATGCAATTAAAAGCAAATAGGTGGCAATTAATATAGGCGTCTTATTTATGTAAGGTGTTAAATAAACCTTGGTAATAGATTGTAATAAATCAAAATCTAACATTTTGTCAATGTAATGGATTTGATTCCAAAGTAAATTTCATTCGTTGGTTAATAATAGATTTAAAAATAGAAACAAAAGTAAATTTATTGGAATTATTGTAAATTAAATTTATAATTTCTGAATGTAATTTAACGATGAAATTGAAGAATGAATCAACGTTAAATAGACATATAAATTGTTTAAAACTTGTATAAATGATTAAGAAATTTAAAAGTGAGGAAAATTGTCAATTATAGAATTGGAATTAAAAATTGGATTAATTAATTAATTTTTAACTTATTTAATTAATGTAAAAAAAGCCATTTTGGCCATTGACTCGGATTTCGACGAAACCAGTTTCATCGGATCCGTAACGTTGAATTTTTATAGGATTTCAAGTTTCGTAGCGATCAAACTTATCGTTTGATCGTGCGAACGCGAAACGCCGTGTAATCAATTTAATTGGAATCAATTGAAATCAATTTGAAAATAATGATTTTAGCATAACTTCTTCATACGATGGAATTTGGACTTGAAACTTGTTCCATCGCATTTAAAATATTTAAAAATTCCTATTTTGATATATGGGTTGAACAAATTTTGTGCCGGAGTCAAAACAGGCTTTTTGGGCCACTTTGACGTTGGCGCGTATATTCAACCCGATCCATCTATTCTACTTCAACCCTACCTATAAATACCCGGTTATAAACCCTAACCTACTCCTACTTCTCATTTGTTTGTATGTATATTTCAACTATCTCTCCTTCTCAATGGCAGACAAACAAATTCCAGATCCAAACACAAATCAAATCTCAAATCCAAAGCTGAAATTTCAAACTCCACAAAATATAGCAAATTATATATGGATTCAAATCTCTCAAAGAGCGTAACTCAGATCTACAATTCGTTTTTCAATTCGAGGTTTGATGTGGCCAGGAGTCGAGCAAACATTCTCGGTCGTTCATCGCGCGTCGATGAACGGTGTCGGATCGTCAATTCCTTTCTGGGTTTTGTAGAGGAGACAGTGGAGAGCTCATAAGCATTGTTCGCATGTCGTTTTGATGGTTAGATCGTCGGGAAATTTTGAACTAGGGTTCGATATTAGTGGCGGCTACTATATATTTTTCCGGTCGTGATCGACATGGTGGGGTTGAGCGAGGATTCGGGGGAGGCGCAGCTTCTATGGCATGGTCAACGGTCTAGTTTCGTGCGTGATCTTGCTAGGTGCGTGCGTGATTTCGTATAGAGGGAGGTGCCTGTAGATTGCATTCCCCTTTAGCTTGAGGAAGATGGACATGCATTGTAAAGGAAGCAGGAGATGACGTGGCTAGGGGATAGGTTAGTGTTGATTTGTTGTTTTCGTTTATTTTAATTTAAATTCATTCGTTCTGATCGAAATAACTTTCACATACGATATTCGTTTTACATACGATTTCTATTGTAAGGATCGTATCTGAATTTCGGACACTTTGGCCCTGGTTTGGACAAATTCTGAGACTGCCCAATTTTTGGGTTTAAATTGAATTTAAATTCAATTTAAATTCAAAAGGTGAGTGTTTTAGCCCACTCACAACTTCTACAATTTCTTATATTTGTTAAATTAAAGTTTTGTTGAGATTATGCATTTATTTATGACTTTTTCTATATATTTTAATCATCATCTCAGTTAATTGCATTTATATAAATTAATTCGTTATTTAATTTATTTTTGAATATAACTGCTAGTTAAATACCTGTTATATATATTATCAGTTATCTATTGATATTGATTGATTGTTTTGGATGATGATTGTGATGGATGTGTGAATGGATGTTGTATTATATATTATTATAAACTTCAAGTTGTTATGCGTTTTTATTTCATTCGGGATTGTGGGTTGAAATGATATAGAACCGTAATTTTTATTTTAAATTACGGATTGAAATGATAAATATCTGTATCACTTGACTATAGGATAGAAAATTAGATACAGGCACTGCGATCTATATATTAAAATATTTTGAAATGATTTTTCTATGGCTTTGTAAAGAAATATATGGTTCTATGAGATATTGATTTGGGTATTTATATATATTATTTTATATATAATTTATTTCTTGGTTTTAAACTATGTATAAAATTGGTTTAAATATGAAGAAGTTAACTAATAAATGTTGATTTATTTAGGACATAATACGGTTAATTATTTATTTAAATTTTATTTATAGAGTTTATAATGTCTTAAATAAAATTAATGTTGGAAGATAAATTATGAATGTGATTTGAATTAAAGTATGTAAGAATTGTCCTCGAATAAAAATTATTTGAAATTTAAATAAATTTGAGTTTTTAAAAGGTATGATTTTTATAACTTGATTTTGGTTTAGAGGACTTAAATGGATATCAAGTCGATTTAAATGAATATTATCCAGTTAAATAAATTGAAAGAATATCCTGTTATTTGAAGTTTAATGGTTTTACTTAAATGATATTTGATTTTTTTAAGTAAACATTCAAATATAAATAATAGTAATTGTAATTGATATATATATGAAATTATCAAAGATTTAGTTTTGAAATGGTGGAATATTTAAGCTCTGAAATTTATGGAAATTTTATTGTTTATTTGGGGATTTAAACCTATATTTGGAATTGATTTGTGAAGGTGAAGAAGCTATTTTATTATATTAAGCAATTTAATATTTAAACCATTTAAGTGGTGTACTTATATTTCAAAGTTACAAAATTCAAAGGTTTATGATTTGACAGTACTATGATTTTGAAAAAGGATATATTTGAAATAAAACGATATCATATTGATTTGGGTTTAAAAATGGAAATGATACCGTATTTATGGTTTTGAAATGGATATTATATTCTGGTTTTAAAGTAAAAATTATTTTGCAATAACTGCGGAGTTATAATAACATTTGGTTGTTGAAGAGGCTGGGATCGGAAGTTGTCATACTCTCTGCCAACTCCGAAAACCACTTTAACAACCGTGTATGTGGTGGAGATTCCGGAATGAAGTAGGATGGTGGCAGCATTTCCTTTGAGGTAAACACATGGACCCAACTCCCGTGAGTTGGCATAAGGTGGCTAAAACAAGAGGGATCGATCGGTTAATGAGGTAGCACCTTTGATCGGATACATCCCTTCGATATTATACTTTGACTTTTGTATTGATTCGGTGGCCACTTTTGATTTTTTTATTTGGGGGTGTGGCTCAAAGTGGGCGGTAGCTGTGTTGTAACGTGCGCGGATTTTCGTTACCGAAAAACCGAATAGTTATGGGTTTTAAGAAAAATTTAAGAAAAGAAAAGGAAAGAAAAGAAGAGAGAAAGATAGAAGATAAGAAGACAGAAAAGATAGAGGGAAAAGAAAATAGAAAATTAGAAAATAGAATAGAAAAGAGAAAATAGAGAACATAGCACGGAACAGAAAGAAAACAACAGAACAACATCAGAATCTCACAATTCGCAGCGGAACAACATATAATAATAAATGAATAATCTTTAAACAAAGAACTATATCAGTTATTACATTTCATACATTTCATTACATCATATCATCAGAGTGTACAACAACAACAAATAGTGCAGCGGAAAAAGAAATACTATATAAGTAATACGCCATGCCATCCAGCTTGCCTCCAGCAATTCCTGAATATCCAGAATATCCTGATAAACCTTAACTCTTGACTGCCCGTGTGGAAATTGGTGGGCACCCAGAGTTTAGGAAGGAAAACAATAAACTCCAAGTCAGTCATGTGACTGGTGTGAGAACTCAAAACAGTTTATTTATCTTTAAAATCAAAATAGAGGAATATTTTTAAATTCAATTCGCAATGCTTTTAAAAATGAGACTACCATAAGGCCTCCCGCACACACACACATGCAAACGCAGAATCGGAGGAGATTTCTCCTTATGATAGTCAAAGATGCTTGATACGCGTTTAAAATAACATTTGATATTATTACTAGTGCATAGTGTAGTGGAAAATTCATTTCGAAAGTAGAATATAAATCTTAGCCAGCATAGACATTTCGAACTATGCCTACTATAGCTACCATCCAAACAGTGGTGACCACCATAAGTGAATAGCAGGTTCTACAACTAATACCGTACAAGTTTCGTATTGGGAATTGGATTTCCAACAAATGGTCAGGCCAAGGAACTTCCCATTGCCACATGAGAATGCCTCTGGAAAGACATCCCCGAGAACCAAACCGGAACTCTGCCAACACAAGGCCGGGTTACCCCTAACTGGGTAACTACTGACACGAGCACGCCATTCCCCGATCGTAAACGACCTTTCTCACGGGATCCCGAAAACCAACAACCAAAAAGTAATAAATTCGCAGTAACCACATAGGTTAAATATCTGGGCTCCATACCATGATACCACCTCTATCCAGAAGGAAATGTACATACCCTAAAGGGTGCTACCCCTCATAACCTTGTTGCATCTTTCCTGTTTTGACCATTTCCGGGGTGTGAGGTTCGACGAAGTCACGTCCACAAAAACATACTTTATACAAAAGCCATGCTTTGGGTCAACAAATGATCAACACAATGATCACCAAGATAGACGATCAAATAAACGATCCTATCACAATAATCAACACAATGATCATTTCAGCATCACTCAGCATGTCACATTACCAAATTGGGAATATATCGCTGATAACTTCAACTATATAACCTCTGAGCTCGTACGTCTCAGAGAAGGGTGTTAAGCTAAAAGAATAAATTCTCCGCCACCAACAGAAATATATTTGAAAGAAATCGGCTTTATATCTCAACTTGTAATGTCAGACACACAATCCATACAAGTCTGTTCCGGGATCGAACAAAACCGAAGGCACTTACAAAGAAGTCCTTGCAATCTGGATATTCACAATCCTGATCGGATTCACCATCACATATGGATAACTCTATACCGGAGCAACTCGGTGCAGAGTAAATCGACAGGTCATCCTATCGCTCTCGCAAATACCGGGTCTTCAACACCGATCTTCAATGCAATTATAACGACGTATCACATATTCGGAATGGGTTATACGACCCCATGGTCCTTTCCCGGTTAACCCGAATAGTGAGCGCTTATTCAAAAATAAGTGTAGCATTCACATTCAAACAATTCACATCAAATACCCATTCAAAGGGAAATATTGATAGTCGGTTATTGAACTATCAATTGATATGCACACATCACCAGTTTCCAAATAATTTTTCAAATTATTTATTTTCCAAAATATCTTTACAAGATATATAATTTCACACTTCAAAAATAAATCAATATTTATTTTTAAACAAATTCCACTTCCTTTTATAAATTCAATAGTGAATTTACATTCCAAAATATCTATTGATATACGTTTTCAATTATCCATTTTCAATTTATCTTCAAAAAGATAAATTCTAAATATCACTTCATATTGGAAAACATTTCCATACTTATTAAATAAGTAATTCACGAATTTTATTTATTTTCAACACTTAGAAAATATTCAATATACTTCAATCGAATTAAGTATATATTTCATTCTATTAAGGAAATCATTCTCTTAAACATATTTATTTGGGCCAAAACGAATGTTGCGTAAAACATCGTTACGACAACCCAAAATCACTAGTATAGGGATTCGAAATTAAAATAGATATATAAATCCCAATACTATACAAAACATTTCCTTTCGGAAATCATTTACTATAACAACAGTGTTATAGTCTACCATTTCCTTTTCATTTCTCGAAAACGTCTATTTCAACAATAAATGTTGAAATCTATGGTTTCGAATCTCAACACAATTAAAACTTCGTTAGATCGTTTTAATTCTATTTCAAATATCACATTCAAAACAATTTCTTTAACATATTATTCACTATTCAAAAACGTGAATATTCTTTGTTAACAAATTTCATCCTTTTATTTATTTTATTTCAAAGGATTATTCACAGTCAAAAATGTGAATATAACTCCATAAATAAGTTATAACCATTTACTTATCAAAATAAGTCTTTTGCGAATTTATAAAACAACGTTTATAAATTCCATTTCTATTCATTTCATAACTATTTCCTTTATAAATCTCCTTTATTAACCTATTCGATTTATAACTCAATTATAACCCAAAGTTCACATTATAAGTTAAATGCTTATAAAACGATTATTTTACAAAATCGTTCTTTTAAACCTCATAGTTATAAATCTTATAACTTATAAGATTCAATCATTCATCCAAATATATTCTTTTAATAACTTTACTATTTTATAAACCTACTGCTTATAAAATTTCATTTATCACTTCACCGTTTATAATTCTATCAATTTCATTCATCAATGAAATTCATTTTCACTTCATTCAAACACTTGTAAAAACTCGTTTTATAATGTCTATATTTCAATTTATAAATGTCCATTTATAAATCTCTTAATATAAATCAATTTTTATTAATCTTTAAAACATCTTCAAATTCCTTTATAATTTCACCATTTTGATTTATAAAATAATTAAATTTTATAAATCCTATATTTAAACTTTCCACAATTATTTCAGAAATCCCAATTTAACTATTTTATAAAATCAATAGTTCATATTTCTCAAAAATCAGCTTTTAACTGTATTTCTCAAAAATCATAATTTTTATAACATTAAAAATTATAACGTTTATTTATTTAAAATGGATCAATTCCAAAAATAAAGTATATTTTCAAAAATCACTTTAAAATCATTTTAAAATTCCAAAACTTGGTCCAATGATGCTACACACCATTATAGTCAATCACGACAACAACGATATCATATATCGATATGATAATCAACGAATATCAAAATATTCAAAATCAAATAAATACTGTTGAGGAATCCAGTTGGATCCCTCCAACCTGTTTTCCTGCATCCAAAAACATTAGCACAATACCAATTTCGCTCCAGTACGAAATTATCGCGGTATATGTTCTTATTAAATATTATCCGCTTAATAACGGCGTAATAGGGTCTCATCCGCTAAACAAAAAAATGCGGGAAATCAATCAACTGCAATATATACATATGCCAATATATATATTGATATTATTTATAATACCAATTTCACTGTTTATGAAATATTCGCGGTATATGTTTTTATTAAATAACATCCGCTTACTAACGGCGTATAATGTCTATTTTAACAATCAATAGATATCAATCAACATTCAAACTTGCATTCCAATATTTTAAATCTAACTATTTAAAATAAAATCGAAACTGATTCGATTGAGTGAGAAGTTCTCACCTTGGTTTTAATTTCCGTTTTAGCGATTTATTTCGAATAAAATTAAACGGACGTTTAATTTTACCCAAAATTCTCACTAACTCCAAACGACTCCAAACCAACTCCATCGCGTAGTGCTCGTCCATACGATTCCAACGCAACTGGTTTCGCGCGTTTTCGACCTCGTATGAGAAAGTTATGAATATTTGAAGTTTATGCACGATTTTATAACTATAATTACAACATATTTAAAATTTAATACCCTCATCATCACCCTCCACTCCCAATCCAACGGGTCTCCCCCCTTCTTCCTAACACACGCAACTTGCCTCCAGGAACTCACGCAAGGCCGAACCCACTCATAGCAATTTAGGGTTAAATTTTTCACCAAACACCAACCACTTCACATCGATCAGGAAGCGCCAATGGAAAGCTCGCGGCAAGAGCTACTCACGCCCCTAACATAGTTGAACTCGGCCACCTGTACGTGCTCGAGTTGCGTGCGCAACATCAGGGAACGCGGGCCTCTCTCTCCCTCCTGGTTGCTCCGATCTCCATCAAATCCGTATGGATCGAAAGCTCTCTTCATGATCTTCAATGTTGTAGTTAACAACTTTGGCTAATTCTTGCTGGATTGAGAGAGATTGAGGGATGAAAATCATAAATTTCTGGCCATACATTTGGGGTAGTGGCGGCTAGGGCAAACAAATTAGGGTTTTTATTTTTTTTTATTTTTTTGTGAAGGGGTAGGGCTATTTATAAGGAACGAGCGACACTATTCATCCCGGAAATTCCGAACTCCGATTTAGGCGCCGTAACCAGCGTTTCTAGGGTTTACCCCGCGTTCCGGACACAATGGAACATGTTTCGAAAGCTAATTCGGAAGTATGTGCGAGTTATGGCTATAAACGCTCAATTTGAATTAAACCGATTTAAGTCGATTTCTAGGCGTTTTAATTTGTACAGGACAAACGGTAAATCCAATTGACTTGAAATTTGAAACCTTACAATAATATCACATTACGGATCCGATGAAACTGGTTTCGTCGAAATCCGAGACTTTTTGAAAAATGGCTATTTTAGCTCGTCAAATTTAAATTAAAAATAAATCGATGCGTTTCGAGCTGCCACGATCAAACGATAGCTCCGATTGACACGAAATTTGAAATCCGGTAATAACTAACTATTACGGATCCAATGGAACTAGTTTCGTTCAATTCTGAGACTGTTCAAAAATTGACTATTTTCACTAGTCGATTAAATATTAAAATATTCAATTTTCACAAATTAACTTTTAATTCGATTTTAAAAGTTCTAAAATATCGTCCTAACTCCCATATGATAAAATAAAATTTTACGAATCATTTTCAATCATATTTAACCCTATTTTCAATTATTTCCATAATTTAACGTATTAAATTATCGATTTAATTATCCAATTAAATTCAATAATTCAAATAAAAATTTATTTGACTTATAAATTCACTTATTAATGTTTAAAATAAATTAAATATTCAAATTTTAATTACTAAAAATTCTGGGTCGTTACAATCTTCCCCACTTAAAAGAATTTCGTCCTCGAAATTAACAAGAAAGAAAAGTACAGAATTTATTAATTTTCCCAAAATTCATAGTTAAACTTCTTACAATAACTTTACTAAGTTTTCAAATCATACTTAGTTATCTTTTCAAAAACAACTACTATTGTTTAACTTTCAAATCAAAATCAAAGTTAAAGTTTTCAAAATTTTCCAATTTTCTCAAAAATTTTCTATCGCCTTAAATTTCTGGAAAAATTCGCCATAGTCTCCTTTGCGCGGCTCGATCCGAAAAAAAAAATGACAGTATATATATCACAAATATACATCTCATCAAGTAATGAGGCATCCCGAAGGGAAAAAAGTGTAAAAGTACGATATTTAATCCGAGATATGTACCTTATATTTTATTAGCAAGCATATACGGCTAATATAGCGCGAAAGCGAGCTCCAAATGCGAAGCAAACGCGATCCGCACCTACTAATCACTCAACAAACAACATGAGAACCATGCATATAGACAATAGTATCAATATACAACATATATCTCCATAACAACTATATATGTCACATAGAAATGCAACATATTCAAACATCAACCAACTAACATCCATAACCAATAAATATTCATTCATATTCTCATTAATATTCAATGAATTGGTTTTCAATCTAATCACATTTGATTCATTACAGTGGATGTTACTAACATTCATTTTCAATTAGTTTATATTCACTAATTCATATTCAAGCTGGTTCACTTCCAATTCAAATTCAATTCTATTTAAGTTTCACTTAATTTTTAATTGAATTCCATTTCACGTTCAATTCTATTCAAATTTATTTACTTTCAATTTGAATTTCAATTACTTTAACTTCCAATTTCATTAATTCAATTTCATTAACACTTAATGAATTATATACAATCAACTAACAATCATATAACAACCAATGTATATTTATTACAACCAAATTCCTTTGCTTATAATTGGTTTAATTTAATTGATTTTCATTCGATTATTCAACTTTCTAATAACATTAGATTTTAATGAATTAATACTTATATTCATTATTTCATATCAATTATTCACATTTAATTGATTAATATTCAATCCATTCATTCAATTCAATTACAGAAGTTGAATTTCATTTACATAACTCAAGTTCACATTTATCTCTTAACTTTATTAATTTACTTTGATACTAATATCAACTTCATTCCATATCACTTAAGTTATATTCCCATTTCTAAAGTAAATTTCCATTTAACTTTAAATTCATTTTCATTTACAACTCATATTCATAAATATATTCATTAGTTTCACTTCTCATATATATATAAGTTTATTTCACAATTGTAAATCACTTTAATTATAATTCCATTCTTATAATTCTTTTACTTATACAATTATTCTTCTATTTAGATTATTCAAACAACCTAAACAATCAACTTATATACACTTTAATAATTATGAAAATTTATTTCTTTATATATAAAATATACTCAAGGTAAAATTATTTCATTTACCCAATTTAAAACAAATATTATGTCGATTTATCTTGTTTAAGAGTTTAGAAACTCCTATCTACGATAGTTAGCTAGACTACATCGACTGGAATCTATAAACAATCAACCGATAAGTCAACACAATACAAAACAATTTTTATTCACTAACAAATACGCTCTCATAGCTATTATTACACTCAAATTCATTCTAGAGTACTACTGACTCTATCTCTAATGAATTATACCCAACAGAACCATGGTTGTCGCTTAACCATAAGCTCCGATACCAAATGTAACGTACGCGGATTTTCGTTGCCGAAAAACCGAATAGTTATGGGTTTTAAGAAAAATTTAAGAAAAGAAAAGGAAAGAAAAGAAGAGAGAAAGATAGAAGATAAGAAGACAGAAAAGATAGAGGGAAAAGAAAACAGAAAATTAGAAAATAGAATAGAAAAGAGAAAATAGAGAACATAGCACGGAACAGAAAGAAAACAACAGAACAACATCAGAATCTCACAATTCGCAGCGGAACAACATATAATAATAAATGAATAATCTTTAAACAAAGAACTATATCAGTTATTACATTTCATACATTTCATTACATCATATCATCAGAGTGTACAACAACAACAAATAGTGCAGCGGAAAAAGAAATACTATATAAGTAATACGCCATGCCATCCAGCTTGCCTCCAGCAATTCCTGAATATCCAGAATATCCTAATAAACCTTAACTCTTGACTGCCCGTGTGGAAATTGGTGGGCACCCAGAGTTTAGGAAGGAAAACAATAAACTCCAAGTCAGTCATGTGACTGGTGTGAGAACTCAAAACAGTTTATTTATCTTTAAAATCAAAATAGAGGAATATTTTTAAATTCAATTCGCAATGCTTTTAAAAATGAGACTACCATAAGGCCTCCCACACACACACACATGCAAACGCAGAATCGGAGGAGATTTCTCCTTATGATAGTCAAAGATGCTTGATATGCATTTAAAATAACATTTGATATTATTACTAGTGCATAGTGTAGTGGAAAATTCATTTCGAAAGTAGAATATAAATCTTAGCCAGCATAGACATTTCGAACTATGCCTACTATAGCTACCATCCAAACAGTGGTGACCACCATAAGTGAATAGCAGGTTCTACAACTAATACCGTACAAGTTTCGTATTGGGAATTGGATTTCCAACAAATGGTCAGGCCAAGGAACATCCCATTGCCACATGAGAATGCCTCTGGAAAGACATTCCCGAGAACCAAACCGGAACTCTGCCAACACAAGGCCGGGTTACCCCTAACTGGGTAACTACTGACACGAGCACGCCATTCCCCGATCGTAAACGACCTTTCTCACGGGATCCCGAAAACCAACAACCACAAAGTAATAAATTCGCAGTAACCACATAGGTTAAATATCTGGGCTCCATACCATGATACCACCTCTATCCAGAAGGAAATGTACATACCCTAAAGGGTGCTACCCCTCATAACCTTGCTGCATCTTTCCTATTTTGACCATTTCCGGGGTGTGAGGTTCGACGAAGTCACGTCCACAAAAACATACTTTATACAAAAGCCATGCTTTGGGTCAACAAATGATCAACACAATGATCACCAAGATAGACGATCAAATAAACGATCCTATCACAATAATCAACACAATGATCATTTCAGCATCACTCAGCATGTCACATTACCAAATTGGGAATATATCGCTGATAACTTCAACTATATAACCTCTGAGCTCGTACGTCTCAGAGAAGGGTGTTAAGCTAAAAGAATAAATTCTCCGCCACCAACAGAAATATATTTGAAAGAAATCGGCTTTATATCTCAACTTGTAATGTCAGACACACAATCCATACAAGTCTGTTACGGGATCGAACAAAACCGAAGGCACTTACAAAGAAGTCCTTGCAATCTGGATATTCACAATCCTGATCGGATTCACCATCACATATGGAGAACTCTATACCGGAGCAACTCGGTGCAGAGTAAATCGACAGGTCATCCTATCGCTCTCGCAAATACCGGGTCTTCAACACCGATCTTCAATGCAATTATAACGACGTATCACATATTCGGAATGGGTTATACGACCCCATGGTCCTTTCCCGGTTAACCCGAATAGTGAGCGCTTATTCAAAAATAAGTGTAGCATTCACATTCAAACAATTCACATCAAATACCCATTCAAAGGGAAATATTGATAGTCGGTTATTGAACTATCAATTGATATGCACACATCACCAGTTTCCAAATAATTTTTCAAATTATTTATTTTCCAAAATATCTTTACAAGATATATAATTTCACACTTCAAAAATAAATCAATATTTATTTTTAAACAAATTCCACTTCCTTTTATAAATTCAATAGTGAATTTATATTCCAAAATATCTATTGATATACGTTTTCAATTATCCATTTTCAATTTATCTTCAAAAAGATAAATTCTAAATATCACTTCATATTGGAAAACATTTCCATACTTATTAAATAAGTAATTCACGAATTTTATTTATTTTCAACACTTAGAAAATATTCAATATACTTCAATCGAATTAAGTATATATTTCATTCTATTAAGGAAATCATTCTCTTAAACATATTTATTTGGGCCAAAACGAATGTTGCGTAAAACATCGTTACGACAACCCAAAATCACTAGTATAGGGATTCGAAATTAAAATAGATATATAAATCCCAATACTATACAAAACATTTCCTTTCGGAAATCATTTACTATAACAACAGTGTTATAGTCTACCATTTCCTTTTCATTTCTCGAAAACGTCTATTTCAACAATAAATGTTGAAATCTATGGTTTCGAATCTCAACACAATTAAAACTTCGTTAGATCGTTTTAATTCTATTTCAAATATCACATTCAAAACAATTTCTTTAACATATTATTCACTATTCAAAAACGTGAATATTCTTTGTTAACAAATTTCATCCTTTTATTTATTTTATTTGAAAAGATTATTCACAGTCAAAAATGTGAATATAACTCCATAAATAAGTTATAACCATTTACTTATCAAAATAAGTCTTTTGCGAATTTATAAAACAACGTTTATAAATTCCATTTCTATTCATTTCATAACTATTTCCTTTATAAATCTCCTTTATTAACCTATTCGATTTATAACTCAATTATAACCCAAAGTTCACATTATCAGTTAAATGCTTATAAAACGATTATTTTACAAAATTGTTCTTTTAAACCTCATAGTTATAAATCTTATAACTTATAAGATTCAATCATTCATCCAAATATATTCTTTTAATAACTTTACTATTTTATAAACCTACTGCTTATAAAATTTCATTTATCACTTCACCGTTTATAATTCTATCAATTTCATTCATCAATGAAATTCATTTTCACTTCATTCAAACACTTGTAAAAACTCGTTTTATAATGTCTATATTTCAATTTATAAATGTCCATTTATAAATCTCTTAATATAAATCAATTTTTATTAATCTTTAAAACATCTTCAAATTCCTTTGTAATTTCACCATTTTGATTTATAAAATAATTAAATTTTATAAATCCTATATTTAAACTTTCCACAATTATTTCAGAAATCCCAATTTAACTATTTTATAAAATCAATAGTTCATATTTCTCAAAAATCAGCTTTTAACTGTATTTCACAAAAATCATAATTTTTATAACATTAAAAATTATAACGTTTATTTATTTAAAATGGATCAATTCCAAAAATAAAGTATATTTTCAAAAATCACTTTAAAATCATTTTAAAATTCCAAAACTTGGTCCAATGATGCTACACACCATTATAGTCAATCACGACAACAACGATATCATATATCGATATGATAATCAACGAATATCAAAATATTCAAAATCAAATAAATACTGTTGAGGAATCCAGTTGGATCCCTCCAACCTGTTTTCCTGCATCCAAAAACATTAGCACAATACCAATTTCGCTCCAGTACGAAATTATCGCGGTATATGTTCTTATTAAATATTATCCGCTTAATAACGGCGTAATAGGGTCTCATCCGCTAAACAAAAAAATGCGGGAAATCAATCAACTGCAATATATACATATGCCAATATATATATATTGATATTATTTATAATACCAATTTCACTGTTTATGAAATATTCGCGGTATATGTTTTTATTAAATAACATCCGCTTACTAACGGCGTATAATGTCTATTTTAACAATCAATAGATATCAATCAACATTCAAACTTGCATTCCAATATTTTAAATCTAACTATTTAAAATAAAATCGAAACTGATTCGATTGAGTGAGAAGTTCTCACCTTGGTTTTAATTTCCGTTTTAGCGATTTATTTCGAATAAAATTAAACGGACGTTTAATTTTACCCAAAATTCTCACTAACTCCAAACAACTCCAAACCAACTCCATCGCGTAGTGCTCGTCCATACGATTCCAACGCAACTAGTTTCGCGCGTTTTCGACCTCGCATGAAAAAGTTATGAATATTTGAAGTTTATACACGATTTTATAACTATAATTACAACATATTTAAAATTTAATACCCTCATCATCACCCTCCACTCCCAATCCAACGGCTCTCCCCCCTTCTTCCTAACACATGCAACTTGCCTCCAGGAACTCACGCAAGGCCGAACCCACTCATAGCAATTTAGGGTTAAATTTTTCACCAAACACCAACCACTTCACATCGATCAGGAAGCGCCAATGGAAAGCTCGCGGCAAGAGCTACTCACGCCCCTAACATAGTTAAACTCGGCCACCTGTACGTGCTCGAGTTGCGTGCGCAACATCAGGGAACGCGGGCCTCTCTCTCCCTCCTAGTTGCTCCGATCTCCATCAAATCCGTATGGATCGAAAGCTCTCTTCATGATCTTCAATGTTGTAGTTAACAACTTTGGCTAATTCTTGCTGGATTGAGAGAGATTGAGGGATGAAAATCATAAATTTCTGGCCATACATTTGGGGTAGTGGCGGCTAGGGCAAACAAATTAGGGTTTTTTTTTTTTTTTTTTTTTTTGTGAAGGGGTAGGGCTATTTATAAGGAACGAGCGACACTATTCATCCCGGAAATTCCGAACTCCGATTTAGGCGCCGTAACCAGCGTTTCTAGGGTTTACCCCACATTCCGGACACAATGGAACAGGTTTCGAAAGCTAATTCGGAAGTATGTGCGTGTTATGGCTATAAACGCTCAATTTGAATTAAACCGATTTAAGTCGATTTCTAGGCGTTTTAATTTGTACAGGACAAACGGTAAATCCAATTGACTTGAAATTTGAAACCTTACAATAATATCACATTACGGATCCGATGAAACTGGTTTCGTCGAAATCCGAGACTTTTTGAAAAATGGCTATTTTAGCTCGTCAAATTTAAATTAAAAATAAATCGATGCGTTTCGAGCTGCCACGATCAAACGATAGCTCCGATTGACATGAAATTTGAAATCCGGTAATAACTAACTATTACGGATCCAATGGAACTGGTTTCGTTCAATTCTGAGACTGTTCAAAAATTGACTATTTTCACTTGTCGATTAAATATTAAAATATTCAATTTTCACAAATTAACTTTTAATTCGATTTTAAAAGTTCTAAAATATCGTCCTAACTCCCATATGATAAAATAAAATTTTACGAATCATTTTCAATCATATTTAACCCTATTTTCAATTATTTCCATAATTTAACGTATTAAATTATCGATTTAATTATCCAATTAAATTCAATAATTCAAATAAAAATTTATTTGACTTATAAATTCACTTATTAATGTTTAAAATAAATTAAATATTCAAATTTTAATTACTAAAAATTCTGGGTCGTTACATGTGTGCTAGGCGTTACCACCGACCCGGAAGCGTAATTGGCATATCTACCCTGGCATTGCCTAGTTGTGCCATGTCACCTACCCTATCGCCGCTTATAATAGTTTGGTTTTCTCCCGTAGCATGTGTGGTATCCTCTGGTGGCTTCCCGATCAGGAGGGACTATGATATTGAATGGACTACTGGGACCATTACGTGTTAAGGGGAATATTGGTTCACTCCTTAACGCTATTTAAAAGTATGTTTATTTTACTATAGACATTATTATAATAGCGAAATATTACCACATAGTAAATAGTTTAACGGATCCTTAGGAGATGTGAATCTCGAGCATCTTTTAAGTTACTACACTCACGTTTGACACTGGATAGGAGATGTCAAATCCCGTAAACATCTCTGATGCCGTTCCACTCATATTATTTACTATTGATTTAACTCACATAAGATCTTTTAGTTCTGACTTGAGTGTTTTGTCATTTCAATTCGCTTGGGTCAGTCCGAGCATTTCAGGAATCGAAGACTTTATTTCTGAAGGAAGAAGACGAAGATTTCATTATTAATATTATTATATATTATATTGTTCCACTGTATTCCGCTGCATCGATTATTATTCACTGGTATGTGCAACTTTGATATGTATTGTACAAATATAATCAAATGTTTATAAAACAGCTTCATGAACTGTATATTGAATTATTATATTTTATCGTTCCACTGCAAGATTCTCTTTTGTTCTTTTTATTCCTCTACTTTTTCTTATTTACCCCATAACAATCCGCCCTTCTGTATGGTTTAAGTTTGACGTGTATGGTTTATCGTCGATTTAATGCGTATGAAAAGACGGGACGTTACAGATAACATGTAAAATTGAAATTTTATCCTATACATTTAGTAATGTTGAATAATTATCAAATATGGTGTATTTAGTTAGTAGTTTTCATTAGTAGTCTTAGAACGGAAGGATTTTTTTGGCAATTTTAACTGGTTCGAAAATCCGGGTCATCACAAGAAAAAAAATCTTTTTTTAGACTTTTTTACCAATTGTTCTTTTATTTAATTAAAAAAAATTTAAGAAAAAACAATAAAAATTTTCAGTTTGTTTTGTTTTAAATTGTTTTAAGTTCCAACCTTATATAAATTTTTTTTTGTATGTATCTTGTTTAAAATTTCAGGTTGCCAAAGTTGAAAATCACAAGGGAAAAGAATTGCTTTGCTTGCTTATAAAAAACTTACAGCTAAAAAATATTAGATAAATTGCTAATAAACTGCATGCTCTGATATCGTGCTTTCATCACCAGCTTTATTTAAATTGCATTGTTGGTTGCTTGCATTTGCATTTATAAATTAAAAAATTTTAAAACAAAAATATTTTTTTTTCGTAATTGCATTATTAAAACATGTTTAATTTCTGTATCGCATTTCATCTTATAATTTGCTAATAATAATGATTAGACATTTTAAGAGTGTCATGAGCTCACTTAAGGCTTAATTGTATATGATAAGTTGTCCTCTTTTGACAATTTAATTTCTTGGTGTCTACGCTATGGGAGAGCAATAACCATTTATAAATATTACAGTGATTCGTAAATATTATAGTGGTTGTTTCTTTGAAGGTACTTAAATCTTTGGCTGCATTGCAATGGTCATTCATGGTGCACCGATAACTCCAGTCCATTACCTGGCTGAGAACTGTCTTGTTAGATTAAGACAAACTATGATTATACAATTTTGGTTAGGAGCTACTTAGGATAGAAAATTTGTAATTAAATCCTTGCATTCATTTAGTTGCATTAGTTAATGCATATTCACAAAAAAGAAAAAACATTCAAAAGCCAAAACTAAAAAACTTGTAAATTTTACTTAACTTAGTTTTTAAACCCTTTGAAATTTTCCAATCAAATCCAAAAATAAAAAAAAAATAAGTTAGTTTTTATAGAAAATAAAAATACAGAAAAAATATATGAAATATTTTCAAAAAAATGAAAATCCCAAAACAAAAAAAAGAAATCAAATATCCCATTTGGAAAATAAATTCCTTTTGGTAAATAGTTTTCCTTCATAAAAAAATCCAAATAAAAAGCATTCTTGAAAATGTTTGAATTTCCCTATTCACTAGAATTTTGCAATTGCCGTGAAAATCATTATAATCCATATAATTTCACATCAAATTATAATGGACATTTTAATGACAATTATTGTACAAATAATTCAAATTTTGAAAAATAAAATAAAATTATAACCAACCCTTAAATCTTGAAAAGAGTATCAAAACTATTCCGTCTCTACTTGAACTCCTTACGTAAAATGATAAATGATTTGTGTAATCCATATTTGTGCAATAATTCAAGTCAAACTTTTCAAAATAATCAAAATTTGAATTCACCTCAAAATTCAAATGATATCGATTATAACCAATGCCACTTAAATTTCGAACTTCAAAATGAATTTCAAAATCAAAACGAAAATGGAAACAACTTTTTAAATGATTTTGCTAATGACAATAATCTCAACTAAAATGCGATTGAAATTTTTTTCTCTCAACATGTTCAACGCGAAAATTCTAAGTTTAATAACTATAAATTGGATTTTGTTGAGAAAATGAACGAAATTCACAAAGAACACATGGATTTATTGTTTGAAACATACAAAAAACAACGCGAGAAATAAAATCAAAACCCAATGAGTGATGAGTCAAGTAATTATCCACCTTTTACTAAAATAAATGATTTTCAACTAACAACTTTCTAAATTGAAAATAAATTGTTGAAAATATCGTAATTGACTTGGATTTCAATTCCTTTGTGGGTGAGAAACTCGATTTAAATTTCAATCTTCCTTTTTACGATTTTGATAATTTGAACATAACAACTTTGGATTTTGATCATGATAGATGCAAAGAAGTTATGAATAATTCAACAAAGGAAAATGAATTTAATGAACGCAAATTCATTGGACTTTTTGAAGATGAGTTGTTGAATTCTGAAGGGCTAAAGTTAAATCACTATTTTGGTTTTGAAATTGACAATTCTGAAAAAAAATTGAATGATATGTTTGAATTTCAATTTGGTATAAATAAACTCGACCTTCAACAAAAGGTTCTATCTACTCCAAAAATCAATGATAATAAAGCAACTCATACAATTTTTAATAAAACGACATTCGTTTTCTCATATCAACATTCAACTTCTAATTTTTTTATGGTTTGGTTTTCTGGGCTTGTGTTCCGTCTTTCATACTTGACGAGACAAATGAATTAGTCTTTGGAAGATCGTTTCATTTATTCTTTAACGATATACTTTATGATGTCGCGTAAATGTTAACCATTCATTTTCAGGTAAATATTGGTCATATTGTTTTTATTGTTCTTCTTTCACTTGGGTTGACTATGGGGACACAGTCAAAATCAAGTTATGAGGGAGGCTCGTCTACATTTTTGATTTTTTTATGGTTTATTTTTTATTTTCTTTCCAAAACTCAATATTTTAATAATAATATATATATATATGTGTGTATATATATAAAACAAGAAAAAAAATCCTAAAATTAAATTTTATTTTTTTAGCATTTGTATTTATTTTTGGAGAAACACTTTAAGATAAGTATAGGTTTTGGTTATTTAATTGAATTTTTGAAAATAATATTTGCCTCAAAAAAAATAAAAATAAAGTTTGATTACAAGTAACTATGGTTAAACTAGTATATATAAAGGATTATGGTGATAATTATGAAGTATATCCTAATTGAAAAACTTTATTTAAAAAAGTGGTTGATTTAAAGAAAAGGATATAACATTTTTTATCTTCTAAGTTAAACGGTGCTAAAATGATTTTGCAAAACTCTCACTTCAAAAATAAAAAAATATGTAACAAAAAAACAAAAGAAAGATAATTATTTATATACGTATATATTTTATTAACACCTTGAGTCATGTGCCCACACGCAAGTGTGTACACTTGCCATGCTCTATACCATTCTTTGTAAGCTCGAAAGGCAGTGCATGATCGGTATATCTGGCCTCGGTTTCTCTGAGTTAGGTATATGTATACAAAATTCTTTTTAGTAATTCCAACAGCTGATAAGTGTAAACACTTGTGTGTTCACTCGCCACGCTTTGTATTTCCCTCACATCAGCCCATAAGGTAGTGCATGGGTGGTATATCTGGCCTCACTTTATCTGAGTTAAGCATTTGTAAATATTGTTAATATCAATAAAGAATTCAAAAAAATAGAGAAAGTAAGCAACTGAAATCCTAGCACTATTTTTGCTTATTTGATTTGACGCGTTATTCAAAAAGGAATGAAAATGCCTCTTTGAAAAACTTTGAAAATCAACTAAAGATCCATTTCAAAGTTACACTATGTTATCAACCGAAACAACTAGCACAACTAGAGTCTATTTGTTATGATAGATTAATTTTTTGTTTGGAATTTTGATAAGTAAAAGGATTTAAATTTCTTGATAATGACAAATATTTATATTTAACTTATTTATGTTAATTTAAAAGTAAATTCTTCATTTGTAAATATTTTCAAAAACTTGCATTATCTTTGTAAATAAGCTTGCATTTAGGAAATTTTCATATTGCATTTGGATTTTGTGGGTAGTATCAGCTGAAAACCCTCACGAGACAACACTCGTCCTACTAGGGACACTTAGAGATTTAACGGCTTGTTGCATATACTCAATCCAATCATGCTCCCTACTAAAATGGATTTATCTTAGTTTTAGTTTATTCGAGGATGAATAAGAAGATATGTGTAGATCTTTTGATTTATGCAAGTGGATTAGCTTTCTATTTGTGCTAGTAGATTAACTTTTATTTTATGTTAATAAGCTTTCATTTTACTTAGCTTGCATTTTTCCTCTTGTTTTTGTTTCATGTTGAATGCTACATTTGTTGAAATTATAACAAATATGAGAGGCTAAATCCCTTTAATTTAGGAGTATTGAAGCTCTCTCAATCATATAGAATCAACATTTTGATAACTTGTGATCTCTTTTTGTACTTAATGACAATATTTGGTATTGTTTAATTTTATTATTTTAGTTTTGAATTTTATAGCCTATGTTGTTGATACCAAAGAGGCTATGATTAAACAAACAAAACACAAACTGCCTCTTCTTCTACTTACGATTAAGGTATGAAGTGAATATTAAAATCAAAATTTGATGGTCTATATTTCTAATCACTAGTTAATAGATCATGCTTAGAATAATTTTATTTTCATGTTCATCATCATTTTCACGAGAGTTAAAAAGTGGTTTAGTGGGCATGTTAAAGTTTGATGGTTTATGTTGGCTTAATTAATAGTACAAATATTCCATACTTATTGATAAACGTATCTACTAAATTTACTAATGACCAAAAGAGAGATCAAATTTCATTTTGTTCATTTATGTGATAATGAGAAGGAAATTACTTCTAAATTGCCTTCAAACCCTCATAATTTTATCCATTCTAGCTTTTGTTAGTTTTTACATTTTTTTAGCTTAACACGACTTCAAATTGTTGTTCAATTTGATTGAATAGAAATTTTAAAATCGAGACAATTCCCTGCGGATCAACCAATATTCGCCACGTACTAGAATCGTACGTCGTGCGCTTGCGGTTTATTTTATTTCAAATTTAATCGGCTATTTTTTCTAATCCGATAGAGAATCAGCCGCTAACCATTTTTGAAGTTGCTTTCTTTTATAAAGTAATAGGTTAAAGGGATTAACCATGTTTCGCATGAAAATGATTACAATGATATTAAACCATAGATGTTGGAAATATTATGTTATTATGTTTGCTTCTTCTAATATACATTTTCACTATAAAATAGACCCATAATTGTATTTTTGAGAGAAAGGGAAGAATGATCAGTTAGGTTTACCCAATATTGAATTCTAATTGGGTTAACTCCTAAATCATTAGAATTGCATCCATGAGTTCAAGAAGACAAGAATATAGGATGCATAAATATATGTAACACCCCATATTTTTATAACATTATTTAGAATAATTAATTGAGTAAATTAAATAAATAATGTAGAGATTAATATGTTGATAATTGATTAGCTAAGGGTAGCTGTGCCATGTTAATGTGCTAACGAAAATGAAATAACCTAAGCTAATGTGTTAGGATATGAGAAGGGCGATATGGGAAATAGTCGGAGCTAATACGATAAACCCTTAGGAGATAGAATGCTCACCTTCATTTCATTTTACTCTAACTAAAAATACTAAGGCCGGCCATCATTATCGTTCTCAAGAAGAAGATTAAAGCTAGGATTCAACGGAAGGGAAACAATCAACCAGTTCAACATCAAATCTATAATCTCAAAGCTAAGGTGAATAATTATTACATCCAAATTTCTTTTATTTTTTGGTTTTAAGATTAGGCCTAAAATGATTTTGCAAGTATATGTCGTGTTTTTATAATTAAAATTATATATATATTATATATATATATATTGTTAAATGATTATATATGTTCATGCTAGTTTTATGATATGTTTGACATGAAAACCTTATTTAATGACATCCAAATGCCTTGAAAATTTAAATATGGGTCAAAAATGATATTTTAGAGATGAGTTTCAATTTTCATCGTTTTTTGAATTATTATGGATTTTTTCTTAATTTTCTAGTTAAGGAAATTATTTATTGGGTTATAAATTATTTTCGGCTAAAATAATAATTATTTGGGGTTGAAATTTTTATATGTTAAGCAACATATTAAGATAGATTTTCTGGAATTTTTTTAAGATAGTTCCTAAGTGTTTTGATGAATATATAAATTTATTTAATGCATTAAACTTAAATGTTTTATATATTTAATTAAGGAGATGGGGCATTTTGTAAAATAAAATGATTATTTAATTTTAAAAATAGTAGCACCATATTTTTGTAAAATAATTGTTAACCAATGAGAACTTGACAAATAAACGCAGATTAGTCGAAATAATTTCTTTTATAAGTTAAAAATAAAGAAATCATTTTTTTACATGTTTCAGCCTTTACGGCAATAAACCTTCCGACCCAGACCTTCCTATAAGGTTGAGAGGTTCAAAGCATTCAAAAAGGTCAAACCAGTGCATATGGTATCAAGCTACTCGGTACGTAATGAATTGGACAAATTCGAAGGGTTTTATGTCGAAGGTTCGATGGCCAAAGAGGTTAGGGTATGTTTGTTTTATAAACCAAAAGCTTTCACATGCTTTGCTTTCGAATAATAGCTTTTGACTTGGTTGCTTTCAATTGGTCAAATGCTTAAAGTAAAGGTTTTAAATCTTTCGACATAGTCTAAAGGTTATTGCTGTTTTAACATTATTGTGTTTTGAAACCTTTCGACATAGTTGAAGGGTTACTACCGCTTTATAAATGTTTTGTTTTGAACTTTTTGACAAAGACGAAAGGTTTACTTGTCTTAAGAACTAGACGCTTCTACATGCTTTCAAAATGAAATTTTCAACTTAGGTGATTCACCCTTATTTTATAAATTGAAGTAAAACCCAATGCTTTTGAAAGAGTTGGTTTAAAGGATATGTTAAAAGCTTTCGAAGAAGAGCTTTTAACTTAATTGAAAGGTTGCTTCCAATAGAGTCGAAAGATTTATTGAATAATTTTAAAAGGTTCAGTTCAATGGTTTCAAAAGGTTTATTGAATGGTTTTGTAAGGTTGTAGTTGAATAATTTCGAAAGGTTTAGTTCAAAGGTTTCGAAAGGTTTATTGAATGATCTCAAAAGGTTTTCCAAAGGTTTTACCAAGGAAATGTTTTAAAGTGGTTTTTCTAAGGCATGGTTTTAAAGTTGTTTTAAAGAAGGATATCCAAAGTTTTTTACCTTTCAAAAGGTTTGCTTCTCAATGGGTTCGAAAAGATTGGAGAATGGTTTCGATAGGTTTGATGTATGATTTTGAAAGTTTTGAGGGATGATTCCGAAAGTTTGATATTGGATTTGAAAGAGATGATTTCAAAGGTTTAGAAAGAGGTTTTTCAAGTGTTTAAATGTTTTCATCAACTAAGAATTAAGTAAAGAATATATATATATATATATATATATATGTATGTATGTATGTATGTATGTATGTATGTATGTATATATGGCATAATGATATGATTTTGTGTAAAGTATAAAGATTATATGCTTTTCCGTGTTTAAATATTATTTAATGGTTTTAAGTCATTTTGAAAATGTTTTCAAGGAAATTATGGGAGGGGATCCTTAAGTGAAATTAACTCGGATATTAGAAAACCAGATAGGACTAGTATGGGGGCACGCCCTATACATTAGCTAATAACCTCAATTAATTGTTGTCCAAAATTATAGCGTGTTGGGCTTTGTCATACGTAAACTAAAATTATGGTTACACATCAAAAGAATATTTGTTTGTATACATTTAGGATATTGGTGAGCCTGAAAAACCATTAGGATCGAGAAGCCTGGGAGATGATTAAGATAGGGATAGACCATCCAAATGTGAAGTATTTAGCAGAAAGTTATGGACAGACCGTCCAGATGGGAAATATCTAACAGATAGTCAAGGGTAGATAAACCAGAAGAAGAATATCTAATAGGTGTTAGGTTAATTATGATTCTATTGTCTGGTAGGCTTCAGCCTGCCAAACGTTAAAAGTTATCCAAACATAACTTGTGTGTTTGAACAGATAGTTCATTATTACCTAATATTTATGTATGTTTACATAATGATTGATTTACAGTATTTAATCATTGTAGATGCAGGAGCACGGTGCATGGTTTATGAAAGATTTTGCAGAGACCTTTTTTAAAAGGATGTTAGTGAAGGGAAACCCATTCCACTAAGTAGCGTGATCACATTTAACATAATTATTCCAGGATGTATAATATTATTCACAACAGGCTTTATGTCTGACTCGAAGTTATGTTTTCCTCTTGAATTCTAGGGTGCTCAAAACTGATTTGAGTAGTTTGAGTGGTTAAGGTTCTTTTTCAAGTTTTAAAATGTTGACGAATAAGCTACCAGAGTCATGTAGGAGTCAACGGATAGCTATTATGGATTTGCAGTTATTGTTATGATATGACTCTGATCAACCAAAGAGAATATCTTCATATACCACTCCTGGCGTAATCTATAATAATTATATTTGTTCTGTGCGTAGAAACTATTTTGGGATTATATGTTGTGGATGTGAAAAAATTGATTTTGAAATGTAATGAAGTAAATGTGGTTTGTTGAAATCTGCGTTTCATTTCATATTCAAGTGCTTTTGATATTAGTAATACCATTAACATAGCTATATTTAGTCACTGAAAGCTAATACTATAGATGACTGCAGCATCTATAGCACTTAGTTTTTGGCCTCTAGATAGGGAATGTTACAGCTTGGTCAGAGCATGGTTTATGAAATACCTTAACTAAAAATGATTTTTGAAAACATAATCCTTAGAAATTAGAGTTAAGAGCAGGGTATGGGATAACGTTATAGTAACGTACTTGTATTTACTATACATATAAGTATACGCTATCTCTCTAGACTCCTATCTTAGTTAGGCTATTCATCCATATCACACGAGGTATGAATATAGATATGAAGATAACAAGAGGAAGAGTAAATCTTGGAGGAGATAGCACCACCACCAATGGAAATGCCCGACCAAACACAAGGAGAGGTTCCTGTCAGGCATAAGCTGATACTATTGGTGCAGAAGTTTAGATGGAAATGGGAGCAATGTATCAATTCTTTATAAACATAATGCAAGCTGGAATAGCAGACGAAGTTGTCGGAGGTATTGCTGCTTGAGGTGGAGGTTAGGATGTTCCGATGGTCGTAGAGATAGGGTTGTCTGTAGATCTGACTAAGATTGAAGTGGTGAATAATTGGAAGAGACCCAAGACGGTGATCGAGATTAAGAGTATTCATGGATTGGCTGTGTATCAGTCCGAAAATTTTCAACCTCCAAATCGACACTAATATATTCACTGTATATAGCGCCGGGCAATCGAGTGTTGGAAATCCCAGAATATTAGGGTTAATAAGAAAAGAGGTAGAAAAAGAAACAGAAAACAACAGCACAAAATCCCACAATTGCGACGGAAATAATTATAATGTACAATATAGCAGCATTTTATAGAGAAAAGCTATAACTGTTAATAAATATACAAATATCAGAGTATAATGAATCTGGATAGTTGTAACAACTTGTCCCTGAATACTATCTATTCAGCCCATAATATACAACGGAATATAATCAGTAAGTCTCTACCATCCAGCTCGTCTCCTGAGTTCTATAACGTCCCAACCTGAAAATCTATAATACTCGGTCTGACCCAAGGATTACAATAAAGTAACACCCGAGCAAGGCTGGAAACCAGCATGACTAAACTCATTTAATACGAAATACTTAAGTTGTAAAGCTTCTTTGAACACCTAGGTAACTCATTCATTATTATGAATTTTATCTTGCTATAGCCAATCACTTATTTAACAAAATAACATCTAAGTACCATTACTTAGTTTAAATGGCCAAGTTTACTTAATTTATTCCATTCCAGCCTACTTGATTCTATAATCAAATCTATAAAGAATTATTGTAGTTACTAATCGAAGTGGTTCCGGATATCGTTGATATCTATATCACTGATATCCGACCTCGATCTCTTCGAATCCAATGCCATCCTTTAAGCCAAGTTATTTATGTAAAAACAATTCAATTTAAATTTCAGAATGTCATATTCGCATAGAAATTCCATCACAAATTTCTTTTTAAATAAACGACTAACATTTATTAACAGTTCAATCTAGGATATCTCATATCATAGAATATCATGAATTTACATACTAAAGATATTAAAGCAATCCAAAGCATTCAATTCAATTTAATCATTCATAGGCTAGATTAACTAGTCACATAATCATCTAATTAATTAAAAACAAAATAAATTAACTACTTAAAAATCCTACTTAACCGCCATTAACTAATTACAAACCATTTATATTTATTTTAATTAAATATTTGGATTTAGTTAATTATTAACATGTAAAAGAACTTAAGGTTTTTAAATTAATTAATTCTTCAAATAATTTGTTTTACTTTAACTATTTACTAATTTCCTCTATTTTATTTTACTTTAATAACTTTAGAAAACAATTGAGTAATTATCATATGGGTGTAATTATCTTAAGCTTAACTAATTTTAGCTTAAATTATTCTATTTGCAACATTTATTAACCTGAATGTATTTAACTTAAAATTTTTGATAAAAATTACTTGAAAACTATGTTTACATTTCCATTTTTATTTTTATATTTTCTTTCTTTTTAAATACATAGGCCCACGCCCAAATTCCCAATCCAAATACTCATCCGCTTCTTCTTCCTTTGCTCCCCTTTCTCTTTTGCATGATCCTCACATTGCCTATAAAAATTCGACTGATACCCAGTGCACTGTGCACGTGCATGCACGATCAAAGCCGTACTTATCATCACCGACGACGTCACCAAATCATCGCAGATACCCTTGACTCCCCTAGCTACACAAAACCCCAAACGATCCTCTGATCGAAATCGAACAATTCGTGCACCATCAGGAACAAAACCCGATCATCCTCTTCCACCGACATCGCCTACCTTCGACCACCAAAGGCCTCGTCCACACGTCAGAACCTTCGCCACACGACACACGACTACCTTCCTACTCCCTCCTACTCTGGTCCAACTTGATGCTACGGCGAAGTCGGATTCTCCATGACAACCACCTTGCCTAGATCGATGCCCAAAACCCTACTTCGATGCCGTCCTGCTTCAACTCTGAAAAATCACCAACCATTTTTCTCTCGTTCCCCAAACGACAAGCTACATCCAGCTACAACCCCGACGCCTCAACGAACTCCGATCGCCGTGAATTTGCAAAAGACCAGATTCCGTTCAACTCTCGATATCTTACCAAATACTAACTTAAAAATTATGAAATTTCCATCAAAATTCATAATTTTCAAGCCGAATTGATCTATATAAGAAAAATGTGAAATTAAATCGGACGATTTTTCTGAGATGTTTTATTTTTACTATAAATACTATCTTCCTAGAAAAATACTTAATAACTTCACTTGAATTTGTTTTCAAAAATAGAAATTCGATAGTACAAACATATTTCCTTTAATGATCGTACCGAAAAGTGATTGAGTGAAGAGAATTTGAATTATTGAACGATTTTGAGCCTGTTAGAACAAAAGAGAGACATGCACATATACACACAACAATTCAAACTTGTACACCTAGGCAAACATACTTTTTCATCCATGCAAATCATGTTTAAGTCAATTCTATCATTAATTATTACATGCACAAGTTAATAATGAAGATTTTGGCTTTTAAAAGGAAAAGTTTATTCATAGTTAGAAGTTTGAACAGAGGAAACAAAGATTTGAAAAACAGCAAGCTTGTACTTTGATCTGATTCCCTGTTTCGTTGAATTTGTACTTTGTTTTACTTTAGTTGTAAATGATAGTTGTTTTGTTTCTTCACTCTTTTTTTTTCTTTTTTTTAGAAAGAAGGAAGAGATTTGTGAAATTTATATAAAAGAGGATAATTGCCTATACAGAGCACCCAGTCTTAGTATCTTACTCATTTTTCTAAAAAGAGGTCTATTGACATTTGTATGCTTGATGAGAAATTACTATGATGATGTCTCCTATAATGTTTACGTGTATAATAAATTGACATGTAAATCAATATATATATATATACACTTAAGTGTATATATTTCTTTTATTCTCATAAAAATGTATATACATAAATATAAATCTACATCTTTACATATATACACCTTTGTTTTCACATGTAATTACATTCTTTATGTATATTATTATATATACTTATACATATACCTATGTATATGTAAATATAGTTGTGCATTTGAAATTTTGTCATATTTTACTTGCATTGATATATACTATCATTTCCTACAAATGGTTGTATATACACATATTTACATTTCACTATTTAATATAATATACATTTTTTTGTATTTGACATCATATATATACATCTACACTTATACATATCCTCTTATACTTATTTATATATATATATATATATTTACCTTTATTCAAACTTCCATATGTATTACTTGTGTATCTGATACTTTTAGATATCAAGAATTTATTTTTTTGGCTAAATAAATTAATATTCCAATAGTTTAAACTAGTTAATTAACCAATTACAATTGTCAGGACACCAAGGTCGTCACATTCCTCCCCCCTTTAGAACTTTTCATCCTCGAAAAGGAACGAAGCGAGAAATTTAATTTACTATGTATTTTAATTAAATTATTCTTTAAACATCCTAAATTCCTTACTTGTAACATTACCTTTTTAAGTCAAATTTAAATGGTTAATTACTTTAATTTTTTGGAATTAAATTGTGGATTTAATTATGAATTAATTTAGAAAATTTCCAGAATAAATAAAAATATGTGTTTATTTATATATATATATGGAAGTAGATTTTTAAATAGAAATTGGATTTGAAATTCAAGTTAAATGTCTTATAAATAAAATTTGGATTTGAGAACTCTATAATTTAATACTAATAGAAATTTGTTTTCTAATTATAAGAGACATATGTAATATATATTTTTAAGGTTATATTTTGAGTTAGATATAAATAATTTTCAAAAGATGTTAAAAAACTAAATTCTATACTTTATATATACATATGTGTGTTTATTTATTTAAAGTACAATTAGATTTTAAAATCAATTTCCTTAAAAGTTATAAATACATATAGATAAGAGAAATAAATATTAAAAAAACATAAGAGATAAATTGTTAACGCTAAAATTTGAACGCTAACACCCCGGTGTATGAGTTATAGTTGTGAAAGCACCACCCGATAGATCGGGAAAGAATTACAAGCAAGTAATAGCAGAAAAGCAGTAAACAACAACAATTTTATAGTGGTTCGGCTTAAGGGTGTACCCTACGTCCACTCTAAGTACTTTTATTAATAATCCCGTTACAAGCTGATACAACTCTTCTCAAGTACAATATACTTCAAATTACAAGTGGCTTGAAACAAGTCTTAAGCTTCAATGTCGATTAAAGTCCTTAAATCCATGTTGAAGATGTGTGGTTTCTTCGCGGAGTTCTTTGATGAATTCTTCTAATCTTGAAAGCTCTAAGTGTTGATGAAGTTCTCAATGCAGCAAGGCGACGGTGTACGAAGAGAATGTGCCAAAAAAAAGTCCTTTGAATGTTGGAGGTGGGTGCCTATTTATAGAGAGTTTCGGCCTGGAATTATTACCAAGGTATAAGTCGTGGCCGACCTAGCATAAGTCGTGGCCGACTTAACATAAGTCGTGGTCGACTTACCGTGTCAAGTCTTCGGCTTAACAGAAGTAAGCTTGTTTGAACTCATATCATAAGTCTTAGGTCGTTGCCGAGTTAACATGCGCGTGTCAAGTAGCTGTATAGGATTTGCCTTCATTTGCCTGGGTCGTGAACGGCTTAGCATACGTCGTAAGTCGGTTGCGACTTAAGTATAGGTCGTGCACCTTTCCATGCCCTGATCAATTAGGTCGGCAACTTCCTTAGGTAATTAAATCGGTACTTAAGTTAGGTCGGTAGACTTCCTAAGTCGGCATCCTTTAAGGCATTTGGTCGTTATCCATTTAAGGCCTTAGGTCGGGAACTTTGTAAAGGCATTGAGTCGTGAAGTACCTTGAGTCGCTGTCCCTTCTGAGTCATTAAGTCGGTAACCATTGAGTCGTCATTCATTTTAGGTCGGCAATGAGCTAAGGCTGTTGGGTCGGTATTTATGTTGAGTCGGTAGCCTCGTTGAAGTGTTAAGTCGGCATAACCCTTAGGCCTTAGGTCGGCACGCTTCTAACTGTTAGGTTGGAACCTCTTGATGCACTAGATCGGTGAGTCATGGTCAAGGCGGAGTTAACATTTGCCCCTCGAAGTATACGCCTAAATATTAGGTCGTGTGCTTCGATAGCCCTTAACCCGTCCCCTCTTAGGTCGGTAGGTCGTATGCGACCTAACAGTTAGACCGTATGTGTTGCTCCAAATTTTCCACTGCAGGGTATAAGTTAACTTTCTTCTTCTTTCTTCGTCACTTACTCACTTGCCTGATTCCGCCATTAAAGTGTTCTCAAATTCCTAGAAGCAATTTCCTTCCAACTAATCATCGATAACCCCTACCATCCATTGCGTAAGTGATTTTATCCCTCTTTCGATTGTAGATTACTGTCGATTCATGAATCCTGTCGCTCAAACACGAATCGCCTCTTTGCGTGATGCTCCATCAAGATTACCATTGTTTTCGTGATTGGTGAAGTTTAGGTTGCTTGGTTCGATTTCGACTGATTGATGGGACGATGAATATGGTTTACTGATTTAAGCTAGCTGATTTTGATTCGTGCTAGGATTGCAAGGCGCTGACTTTGCAGAGGTTTCGGGTTGATGTCTTGGATGATCCGAATGCATGAGATAGGATAAATGGAGTGAGAATTTTTTGGTTGAGGGAGTAGCTAACGGGTTAACAGGTTGAGTGGGGCGAGGTATTGATCTAGATGCGACCCGGTGATTTGAAGTGACTTAGCTTTTGGCTGACCCAATCCTTAAATCGTGGCCGTGTTAGCACTTGAGGGAGATCTACCGACCTAACCTTCTGCCGATCTAAGCCTTAAAACTGTGGCCGAGTTAAACCTTGGGGAAATCTGCCGATTTAACCTTCTACTGATTTAACCTTGAACCGCAGCCAAGTTAACCCCTAAGTCGTGACCGAGCTAAGCCCTTAAACCGTGACCGAGTTGGCTCTTAAACCGCTGCCGAGTTAACACTTAAGCTTTGGGCATGCTGACTTTTTTGAGAGCATAGATCCACTTTGAGTTTCTAACTTGAACTGCCAAACTGAGTTGCCTAAATTTTGAACTGCCCCAACTTTAAATTTGCTTGAATCTCAGTGTATTACTTCACAGATCGCATTAACTTATAAGCTGCTAACCTGCTGAAAATAACAAACAAAGAAAACCAAGGCGAAAATACTGCCATTGACTGCCCATGTCAGATGACAGATTAGTCAAGACAAGACAAACAACTTAATTACACTGCATGAAATGTTTGTGAATCAATCAATTAGAGTTAAACATTAATGCAAAGTATCAATAATCTGAACTGATTTATCTGCATCAACATCTTACTTGCATATTTAGGCTTAAAACAATAGTCCCTGAATTTCATAACTAACGAATGCTTGCTAGTTTTCATTCCAGTTATATTTGTTCACTGCTTGATTGATTTTACACAACACTTCACACACTTTAGGAAACGTGCACCTTCATGTTTGAATACCCAGTTGTTTATGTAGAATGACTTCCCACCGAGAAGAAGAAGTGGTAACTAAAGAGGAAGAAACTTTTCCGATAGCTGTTCCCATAGAGAATCCTCCGGAAAGAACCTCGACTATTCTAACTTCGAGAGCGTTTGTCCAGCTGCGCACTCAATTTGGCTTTGCTGAAAGCGACGTTCTTCTCCCTGGGCCAAGTGATACTGCTGACAATCCTCCCTATGGCTTCGTTGCAGTCAATCGCCAAATGTGCTTAAGTGGGGCGATTCCTCCTTTTAATGACTTCTTTCGAACTCTTCTCCTTCGGTTGACAATCTCTCCGTTTCAACTTCATCCCAATGGCTATGCCATCTTGACGGGGTTATGTGTTTTGTTTAGAAGAACCCTTGATCGCCTACCGAGTTTTGAAGAAATTCGTTATCTGTGCTCGTTTGCAAAGAGTAAAGATCATCCTTCCCTCATTATTGTGAGAAGTGCCAGAAACCGCAAGCTCATTTCCGATCTTACTGAAAGCGTTCATGGATTTTTGAACCAGTTTTTCTTTGCCCGTTGTCCCCCAGGGTTTTATGCCATCTGGAGAGTAGGAAGTAAGATTAGTGTTTCTATTTTTTCCGTTTTGAAACTTTTTCGAGATCCGAACTTTCAGTTGCTAATTTCATTCTTTGTTCCTTTCAGCACTTCCTCTCCCTTCTAGAGACCCAATTCATAAGCAAGTTTTTGAGAGGTTGAGTGCCGTGGCCACAGAAGAGAGGAGCATAAAATTTCTGTTGAGGGATGAATTTTTACATCAACATGGGCTTCTACACACTTCTCGCTCTATGCATGCTCATGAAGTTCCAACGGAAGTCCCCGATTCTCCGATAAAGACTCCTGAATCTTCGCTGGTGAAGTGCTCCACTTCTGTCGATGTTGCGGGGCCATCTGGAAAACTTGCCCCGGTTATCGAGGAAGAAGAGCCTCAGGGATCCTCTCACCATTCACAAGAATCTGGTGAAAAGGCTAAGAAATCCAGTCCTGTCAAGCAAAGCAGGGACGATACCTTCGAAGGATTGAGCGACCACTTCGCTACTTCACAAGAGATCTTCAAAGATGACCCTACTACTGCCGGGATTTCTTCTTCAGTAGTTGAAGCTACTTCTATTTTGCAACAGTCGTCGTCGACTCAGGAGTTGACGTTAACTATTACACCCACAACCACTCCCCAAATAAAGAGTGGTTCGTAGATTAATGCGCGTAGTTTGCACATCACACACACTTAGAATTTCTCATCACTTCTATGCACTTATCTTCTTGTACTTTAAAGATTTCTAAAGCTTATTATTTTAATTCCAGATTCTCCTATGGGGCGCAGCGGCTCGTACTATGATGATTTCCAGCGCTGCGGGAGGCGTAGCCAGTATGATTACAGGCGTTACCTTCCTTCTTACAGAGAGTCGGATGAAGAGAGGGCCATCAGGAAAGCCGACGAGAGACGAGCATATGAAGAACGTCGCCGAAGGGAACAAGAAAGACATGATCTTCCCCATAGAGATGATGACACCCAAAAGAGAAAAGCTCATGATGAGAGAGGAAAGAGTCACATAGACGATTCTTCTAGAAAGCGGGCTAGACTTACTGAAGAAACAACTCCTTCAGCTTCTGAACATGTCCCTGCTCAATCTCCTGCTCCCGCTCGCTCCGACATTCAAGCAATCATCAACCGGCCCGCATACCAAGTCGGGCAAGGTCCTCCCACTCTTCAAAGTCGATTTCCTCAGTGGTGCCTGAGAGGGGTTCGATTTGATCTCGACTTGGTTCCCCTCGACAAACCGGCTATGCTGCGAAATCTTGATGCTGTCAGGACCGATATCGAAAGAATGTCGAACTGGCAAAAACTCGTCGACGAACTTCAGAGGGTTAACCGAGCCAATCTCGAGGCCATGCTAACAATGGAGAATGATAAGGCTGAGTGGCAGAAGACTCTTGAACAGCATGACGCCGAAATGAGAAGTATTGCTTCCTACAATGAAAAGCTGGAAGCGGAAGTAGAAAAACTTAAGGAAGAATTAGCTACTTCATCTACTTTCCATTCACAAAAGGAGAGCATGCTTCAGCAACAAGTACGAGATGGGCATGCCAGTCAAAGAGCAGTCGAAGATAAGCTTGCACACAAGGAAAAGGTCATAGAAGAATATCGTGCTGAAACTGCACAACTGCGAGAACAGACCGGCTCTCAAAGCTTGGAGATAGAGTTGTTAAAAACTCGACTTGCTATGGCCGAAAAGGAGCGCGACGAGGCTGTTGCTGGTAAAATTGCGGCCGAAGAGGCTCATCAAGCAACCAAAGCTGACATTAGCTCCACATTATTCGATTTTTATCTGCACAGCATTTTGGGACGTGGCAGCCTTGCCTTTCTAGGCCCCAAGTATGAAATCACACTAGCTGAAGTTTGGGAGGCAGCACTTGATATGCTCGGTGGTAAAGGTGCTGGATATGCTGAGTCAGCCCTTGAAGAGCATTATCTTGATGATGAGGCCCGTGCCGCTCTTGCCAAGGGAAAGGAGCAGCTTGCCAGAGTGCGGGCCGGGATGGCGGAAGAGGAGCGTTCTGAAAAAGAAGTACCGCCTACTACCTCTGAACATCCTCTAGTTTCTCCCGAGGTGGACATTACAGGCTCTAGTGCTCATTCGCCGCCTCCTACAAAAACCGGGGTAATTACCCCTACTGATGAAGAGGCTTTGGAGGACATTGGGGCTCAGAATTATGAGATTGAACTGACGAAGCCAATATCTTCAGGTAATTTCGACATTGGTCCGATTCAGGTGGATTGCCTGCTTATTCCTTAAAAATTTGATGAGCTTCTCGATTACCTATTGAATCTCGATGAACCCATATCTCCCCTCTTTCGGGAAGACACTAACATTTTCAATTTTTCTTCTTCTGCAGTTGAAACAACAAGTGCCGTGCAGACTTCGCCTTCTCTGGTTATTCCTCCTCCATCTCTTCAGGTGACTCCTCCTTCTGCTTCACAACCTGGGTCACAAGAGGAGAAAATTGAGGCTCTTCATGGTTTGGATGACCCTGTTGCCTCGCAGGAGCAAAAAAATGAGGGACTTGAAGGAGGCGAGATCTCTCCGGAGCGGACTCCTTCTGACGACGTAGTTCTGTCCGCTCTCGTTACTCCGGGGAGCGAGTCTTCTTCGCAGAGAAGAAAGAAGCATGGGACATCGAAGAGGAGGGGGAAGAAAATTATCACCACTGAAGAGGAACCAGAAATTGCGCCAGTTGCACCTCCCTCCCCTTCTTCCCTTATGCCTTCAGACCAACCTGAGAGACCCGAAAAGCTAACCACTCGGCCGGGTAAAGGGTCGAAAGGCGGCAAGAAGAAATGAAGAGTTGAGCTTTTTGATTCCTTTTTTGTGTAATGGTCGGATGTTGTGCAGGCACCGGCCCCTGCTTTTTTATTTTGAAACCTGTATCTGCAATGTCTGCAAATGAATAAAATGATTCTTTATTTGTACAGACTTTTGTTTGAATTTGAGAATGCATTTATTATTCATTTTTGCACAAGTTTATTTATACGATGTTGCGGTGAGCTTGTGGTATGTTGTTTGAGCGTACTTTACCGACATAGTTATACCGCTTTGTATGTAACTATACCATGTTGCCCCTATACCATGAGCTTACTGCAATATCGTATACTTCGAGGGGACTTGCACTCTCGTTTTCTAAAGAATAATTACTTCATTCTCGAAGAGAATTTTCGTAGAGTGCAACTTCCTTCATATAAAAATTTGTGCCTCTGAGGAGATATTTTTTCCACGTTTCAACACTTGGAAGTTTTATTTCAATCTTGGTGAAACGTGGGCTTCTGAAGAGGTCTTTCTTTTCAATTGTGTCCTCGGGAGGGGGTTGTACCTCTAAGGAGGGATTTCTCACGTTTCAACACTTGGAAGTTTTATTTCAATCTTGGTGAAACGTGTACCTCCAAAGAGTTGTGCCTTCGAGGAAAGCCTTTTCACGTTTCAACACTTGGAAGTTTTATTTCAATCTCGGTGAAACGTAGGTTTCCGAAGAGGTCTTTCTTCTTAATTGTGTCCCCGGGAGGGGGTTGTACCTCTGAGGAGGGATTTCTCACGTTTCAACACTTGGAAGTTTTATTTCAATCTTGGTGAAACGTGTACCTCCAAAGAGTTGTGCCTTCGAGGAAAGCCTTTTCACGTTTCGACACTTGGAAGTTTTATTTCAATCTCGGTGAAACGTGGGCTTCCAGGAAGGTCTTTATCTTGTTTTGTATTTCAACTTTGGTGAAGTGAAATTCCGAAGAGCGGTTGTTACACTTCAACTCCTGGTGAAATGTGCCCCCGAAGAGGTCTTTATTTTGTTTGCATTTCAACTCTGGTGAAGTGTAATTCCGAAGAGCGGCTGTTATACTTCAACTCCTGGTGAAATGTGCCCCCGAAGAGGTCTTTATTTTGTTTGCATTTCAACTCTGGCGAAGTGTAATTCCGAAGAGCGGCTGTTATACTTCAACTCCTGGTGAAATGTGCCCCAGAGATGGTTTACATTGCCTGGAAGTTACTCTCTCATGGTTGGTGGGTCATGACTCCTCCAATCTTTTTTGTTGAGTAGAGAACTTTCTTTTTTGCGGCATATGTCCCATTTGAGGTCTTTGTCCTCCGAAGAGTTGTGCCTCCGAAGAGGAGCATTTTGCCTCCGAAGAGGGCTTTGGTCTCTGAGGAGAAGCATTCGGTCCCCGTAGAGAAACTTTTTTGCCTCCGAAGAGGGCTTTGTTCTCTGAGGAGAAGCATTCGGTCTCCGTAGAGAAGCATTTTGCCTCCGTAGAGGGCTTTGATCTCTGAGGAGAAGCATTCGGTCTCCGTAGAGAAGCATTTTGCCTCCGTAGAGGGCTTTGATCTCTGAGGAGAAGCATTCGGTCTCCGTAGAGAAGCATTTTGCCTCCGAAGAGGGCTTTGGTCTCTGAGGAGAAGCATTCGGTCTCCGTAGAGAAGCTTTTCGCCTCCGAAGAGGGCTTTGGTCTCTGAGGAGAAGCATTCGATCTCCGTAGAGAAGCTTTTCGCCTCCGAAGAGGGCTTTGGTCTCTGAGGAGAAGCATTCGGTCTCCGTAGAGAAGCTTTTCGCCTCCGAAGAGGGCTTTGATCTCTGAGGAGAAGCATTCGGTCCCCGTATAGAAGCTTTTCGCCTCCGAAGAGGGCTTTGGTCTCTGAGGAGAAGCATTCGGTCTCCGTAGAGAAGCTTTTCGCCTCCGAAGAGGGCTTTGGTCTCTGAGGAGAAGCATTCGATCTCCGTAGAGAAGCTTTTCGCCTCCGAAGAGGGCTTTGGTCTCTGAGGAGAAGCATTCGGTCTCCGTAGAGAAGCTTTTCGCCTCCGAAGAGGGCTTTGGTCTCTGAGGAGAAGCATTCGGTCCCCGTAGAGAAACTTTTTTGCCTCCGAAGAGGGCTTTGTTCTCTGAGGAGAAGCATTCGGTCTCCGTAGAGAAGCATTTTGCCTCCGTAGAGGGCTTTGATCTCTGAGGAGAAGCATTCGGTCTCCGTAGAGAAGCATTTTGCCTCCGAAGAGGGCTTTTCACATTTCATCTCACAGGAGTATGTTGACCGGTTGTGGTGAAATGCGCGCCCCTAAGTAGGGTTATTGTCAGGAAGTTTGGAGTTTCCTTTTCTCGGTTGGATAGATTCTCGGGAGTGTGTCGACCGATAACTCCACGACTTTGTAACGAGAAAGACGCCTTTTTTCGGTGAAGCCCGCTTGAGGTCTTTATCCTCTGAGGAGTTATGCCTTCAAAGAGGGCTTGTGCTTCTGAAATATTCTTTTTGCTGGATGACGCTTGCTCTCGCATGTCTCTTTGCCGTTGATTCATGTTGACAATCCCCATTGCTTCGCAAGTGTCACCACTTTCAGCTACCATGCCTCTCCCTTACCCAAAGGAGTATATTTTATAGTTAAGCGAATTGGTGGTGGCAGATTTAGGTTCTTTAACTTGCTATTTGTTTGTTCAAACATTTGTAGTTAACTATATATGATCTGCTTCTATCCACCTTGCTTACTTTCATTTGAAGTTCTCCTTTTGTAGGATTTGAATATGGGAATTTTGAATGGCCCAGTGCTTGATTGCCGGATGATGTTGCGGATCGCTTGGTCTCGTGACTGGTAAGCTTTGTTTTTATGGCATGCATTATTAAATCGTTTTTTTTTTAGTAACACGATTAACGTATTTCATATGCCGAAATAAAACAAAGCAGTTTATAATAGTAGGGAAGATAAGAATTATAGTGGTTTAACCGAAACTGGGCCTATATCCACTTTATAGCTTTTGTTATTCGCCTGCCTTGCAATTGCCCTTAACAAGAGAATCATATATTTGTAAATTCTTTGCAATATCTTAGCAAAGTTTTCATGTAAAATATGGATGTAAATGGTTGCTGTTCCAAGTTCTTGGAATTGGTTTTCTTTTGACAGTTGCGAATTTGATTGATTATATTAGCAATTCCTTAGTGCCGTCTTTAAGTGTGCATCATCTTCTTCTGTTGGCGGGTGGTTTTAACTGAAGAAACATACTCTAGCCAAATCTTATTTGTTTGCTTAGAGTACTTCTTATTCAGGATTTGACCCTGGAATTCTGTTGTTTAAGGCTTGCTCTTGAATGCTACCAAGGGTTGCTTGATATCGCAATGAATCAGCTTGGTATTGATTGCCTTTCACTTTGAAGGTCTCCTTGGAGCGTGAGCACGTCTTCCCGCCTCATCCAATTTTTCCCTGCCTGGTGAGGGCTTGCTGTGATGACACTGATGATAGGACCTTCATCTCCCTGTGCCACGGTTCTCTTACTTGAGCTACATTGTTGAGCGGGAACCAGCTGCACCTTAGAGGATGAGGAGTAGTTAATTTCATCTTTTTTCACATACTGTTGAAGTTCATTCTGCTTGATCAATTCTTCAATCTCCTTCCTTAGATGGCGACATTGGTTAGTTTCATGGCCAGGTTGATTGTGAAATTGACAGAATTTCCCATTGTCTGTCGCGCTTCTCCTCATCAGAGATGGTTTGGGGTAAACAACAACATCCTTTGTTGCCAAGAAGATACTTTCCGGAGTGTCGGTCAAGGGAGTGAAGTTGGAGGGTATGAAGCGTCGAGCTTTTTTCAAGAGTTTCTGTTTTCTCCTTCCCCCATTCTTCTCTTTCTGTTCAATCATTTCCGGTATGTATTCTTCATCGTTACCAGGACTTAATGGGTAATCATCAACTATTCTTTCAAAAGTTCGCCTTGACAAACGTTCGTGGATAGTTGGTCGTGGCCATGGATTCTCTGTTTGGGGGAATGTTCCAATAGTAATGCCAGTTGCTCGTTGAGGAGCATTCCATTCTTCTGAAACCTGGGCCTCTTTGGCAATGGTTTTTATATCACTTTCTAGTTGATGGACTTCTTCCTGCAATGCGTTCATCTTATCCAGTATCCTATTGCTTTGAACTTCCATGTGTTGATATATTCCATATATCACGGTATTTAATTCAGCCCTTGTGACTCCAATACTTGAAGCTGTTTCACTTAGCGTGGGAAGAGCAATGGCATTGCTGCAAGTACCTTCAAACCTTAACAACTTCCGTTTCCTTTCTGAAGCCATGATTTCTGTTAGAATTTTGTTGAACAATGGTTGAAGTTTGCCCCTGAGTTCAACTCTCAGTGAAAGCACCAAAAATGTTAACGCTAAAATTTGAACGCTAACACCCCGGTGTATGAGTTATAGTTGTGAAAGCACCACCCGATAGATCGGGAAAGAATTATAAGCAAGTAATAGCAGAAAAGCAGTAAACAACAACAATTTTATAGTGGTTCGGCTTAAGGGTGTAGCCTACGTCCACTCTAAGTACTTTTATTAATAATCCCATTACAAGCTGATACAACTCTTCTCAAGTACAATATACTTCAAATTACAAGTGGCTTGAAACAAGTCTTAAGCTTCAATGTCGATTAAAGTCCTTAAATCCATGTTGAAGATGTGTGGTTTCTTCGTGGAGTTCTTTGATGAATTCTTCTAATCTTGAAAGCTCTAAGTGTTGATGAAGTTCTCAATGCAGCAAGGCGACGGTGTACGAAGAGAATGTGCCAAAAAAAAGTCCTTTGAATGTTGGAGGTGGGTGCCTATTTATAGAGAGTTTCGGCCTGGAATTATTACCAAGGTATAAGTCGTGGCCGACCTAGCATAAGTCGTGGCCGACTTAACATAAGTCGTGGTCGACTTACCGTGTCAAGTCTTCGGCTTAACAGAAGTAAGCTTGTCTGAACTCATATCATAAGTCTTAGGTCGTTGCCGAGTTAACATGCGCGTGTCAAGTAGCTGTATAGGATTTGCCTTCATTTGCCTGGGTCGTGAACGGCTTAGCATACGTCGTAAGTCGGTTGCGACTTAAGTACAGGTCGTGCACCTTTCCATGCCCTGATCAATTAGGTCGGCAAATTCCTTAGGTAATTAAATCGGTACTTAAGTTAGGTCGGTAGACTTCCTAAGTCGGCATCCTTTAAGGCATTTGGTCGTTATCCATTTAAGGCCTTAGGTCGGGAACTTTGTAAAGGCATTGAGTCGTGAAGTACCTTGAGTCGCTGTCCCTTCTGAGTCATTAAGTCGGTAACCATTGAGTCGTCATTCATTTTAGGTCGGCAATGAGCTAAGGCTGTTGGGTCGGTATTTATGTTGAGTCGGTAGCCTCGTTGAAGTGTTAAGTCGGCATAACCCTTAGGCCTTAGGTCGGCACGCTTCTAACTGTTAGGTTGGAACCTCTTGATGCACTAGATCGGTGAGTCATGGTCAAGGCGGAGTTAACATAAATAAATTCACAAATTATAAAATGATAAGTTTTAAAACATAATTTATAAATAAATTTAACAAAAGGACTTAAACACATTTTAAATAACAAATGACACACTACAAGAAAACTGCAGTTTACCTACGCCAAAATGGCGTAGGCGGGGCGTAGGTAAATGCATTAACTACGTAACCCTTACGCCAATTTTGGCGTGGGTAAAACTTGCGTAGCTAATAAAATACCTACGCATTACCTACGTCATCCGTTGGGTTGTTCCCTACGTATTTCCTACGCCATGATTTTTCTACGTCTTTCCTACGCCTCGTTATTCCTACGATTTTGCTACGACATATTTACTTCTTTCGTTACCCACGTCTTTCCTACGTCATTTTTTTACCTACGTCTTCCCTACGTCTTGTTTTCCTATGCTTTCCCTACGCCATTCTTACATATTACATTTCCTACGTTTTATCTACGCCATTCATTCATCTACGGGTGCATAAATATTCCTTTTACCTATGCCTTTTCTAAAGCAATTTTGATATATTACTATTGTGTTTCATTTCACCATATTAAATAGAAACTAAAACCAACTTGATGCACATATATACACATTCCAACAAAAAGATTAACATCAAATCATTCATCTTTAATTCAAGAAACAAATATCTCATTCATATTACAAAGTTAAACAATATTAATCAAGTTTTTATATGTCAAAATAATACGATAATATGTTCAAAATTTATAATCACATCACATTGTAAATCAAACTACTTCCACATTGCAAGAATAGTAGCCAGTTCATAGACAAAAGGCCTTCCACTATGTCCACTTTCTCTCATGGTATATGCTTCAGCAGTAAAGGTCGAGACAGTGCTCAGACAGCCCAGAAACCCCAACTGGATCCCCCTAATCACTATTGTCTTTTGCATATTTACTCGCATGAAATATCATAACTCGCATGAAAAAAACAAAGTTAAAAGGACAATCCTGCAAAGTAGAATTATATTAAGAAGAGCTATCTACCAAAAAACTGTAACAGAATTATCCCACAAAAAGAACATAAGCTCTGCCTCCAAATGAAATAATACAGAGGTGCCTAATTATCCATCATGAATGTAGACTGCGTAATGGTTGTATACTATTGCATAAAAAAAAAATATTTATTGTCTTCAATACAAATATCTGTATAGTTCTTATAACCATTAACATCACTAAGCGAAGAATTAAAACCGCATATGAGATGCAGCATGCATGGATATGCTTCAAAAGCATGCCTTACGCATTTCATTCATTACAGCTAACATGAATTGGGGTTGGCTGTATGGATATAAATAGACAATCATATCGGTCCAGGTCGCCTAGTGACAATACTACAAACCAAGAAAACCAAAAACATCTACTCATTCCGATCCAGAACTATTTCACCACTTTCTTTTAATTACTGTTTCGCCTCCATGTTCGTATATTCTAATCTTTTTTCCTTCTAATTTTCCACATTCAAAATTTCACGCATTTGCCTTTTTTTAACAATGCTCATCGGTATTCTATGATCACGATTCATAAAATACGTATTATTTTATTGGGATATGATTCACCAGCCATGAATAGTATAAGGATTGCAATGAGGCAAACCAATAAAATGAGAATAGCTTGTAAACGAAGCATTCAAAAAATTGATCTGGTGCCAGAAATACACCAGGTAACGTAAATAATATGTCAGAAAGCAGAATAAGGCAGATAATTTTAGAAACTAGGAAACCAAACTAAAGCCGGATGAATGAGGTGAGATCATACCAAAATGATAGCAGCAGTAGAAATGCAGATAGGATCAAAATTTGAGGAGACGTTGCACGAGATAAACTATACATATCAGTAAGAACCAATAGACAATTGTTTCCTACACAACCTTAAATTTTATGATGAAAATGTGTTAACATGGGTGTGGTCTTTCGATGCATACCCATTGTTAACTCCCCACTGCTAGCGACCTAACTAATGAAGCGACCTAGAAGTAGTTGCGACCTAAGGAGGCCACGACCTAAAAAATAGCGGCGACCTAAAGATTATAACGACCTAAGAAGACTCCACGACCTAAGAAGACTCCACGACCTAAGAAGACTCCACGACCTAAGAAGATGTCTCGACCTATGAAACTCCGCGACCTAAGGAAGGCTGCGACCTAAGAGATTCAGCGACCTATAGAACTCACACGACCTAACAGAGTGCTTCGACCTAAGGAAGGCCGCGACCTAAGGGATTCAGCGACCTAAGATCTCGAGCTATGATAACATGAAGATACTCACGACCTAAGATAGGTCGCTCACGACCTAAGGACATTGCATTAGAAGGCCGCCTTTTCTATGCCGCTACTGGTAAGGTCGCTTACGACCTAGAACTTGTTGAAACGAGCTTGCGTGTTCTTATGGAAGGGGGGCCAGTGCTTCTTCGGTCGGCTACGACCTACGACCTTACTTAGGTCGATCACGACCTACGACCTTACTCCGAAAAATGCCTATAAATACAGCCCTAACTCCAACTAGCGGGGGACCTTTGGGGGAGGGGAGGCCGATCATTTCTTCAAGGCAACGATACTCTGCCATTTTCATCAGCTCAAGCAATACTTCAAGCACTCCAAGGACGCTACAACGAACTTCAAGAAAGAATCTGCATCATTCAAAATGAATTCAAGAGATTGTTCTTCTTCGAAGTTTGAGCTACTAGTCTGAAGTGTAATTGTATCGACTTGTAATCAAATCATCAATAAAGATATTCAAAGTGGACGTAGGCTCTTCCTTAAGCCGAACCACTATAAAATTGCTATTGTTTACTGCTTTTCTGCTATTATCTGCTTATAATCTGTTCCCGAGCTATCAGGTGATGCTTTCACAATCACTTTCTACACACCGGGGTGTTAGCGTTCAATTTTTAGCGTTAACATTTTTGGTGCTTTCATTGAGAATTGAACTCAGGGCAACTTCCACCATCGCTGGACAAAGGCTTGCGGAAAAGGTTTCTCTCCAAACCAAAAGTCTAACGGAAATCATGACTTTCGAAAGGAAGCATAAATTTTTGAGGTACTTGCAGCAACGCTATTGCTTTTCCTACGCTAAGTGAAACAGCTTCTAGTATTGGAGGCTCAAGGGCTGAATTAGACGCCGTGGTGCATGGATTATATCAACACATGGAAGTTCAGAGCAATAGGATTCTCGACAAGATGAATGCATTGCAAGAGGAGGTTCAACGACTAGAAAGTGATATAAAAACCATCGACAAAGAGGTTCATGTTTCGGAAGGATGGAATACTCCTCAATAGGCAACTGGCATTTCTATTGGAACAGTCCCCCAAACGGAAAGTTCATGGTCACGACCAACTATCCATGAACGTTTGTCAAGGCGAACTTTTGAAAGAATAGTCGGCGATTACCCCTTGAGTCCTAACAATGATGAGGAATACATACCGGAGATGATCAAACGGAGAAAGCAGAAAGTCTCGAAAAAAGCTCGGCGCTTTAGATCCTCCGACTTCACCCCTTTGACCGACACTCCGGAGAATATCTTTTTGGCAACAAAAGATGTTGTTGTGCACCCCAAACCATCCCTGATAAGGAGAAGTGCTCCAAGCAATGGAAAATTCTGTCAATTTCACAATCAGTCTGGCCATGACACTAACCAATGTCGCCAGTTAATAAAAGAGATTGAAGAATTGCTCAAGCAGAATGAACTGCAACAGTATGTGAAGAAAGATAGAAATGACCTCCCCTCATCCTCTAAAGTGCAGCTAGTTCCCGTTCAACAAGGCAGCTCAACTAGAAGAACCGTAGCGCAGGGAGATGAAGGGCGTATTATCAGTGTCATCACGGCAAGCCCTCATCCGGCGGGAAAAAATTGGATGAGGCGCGAAGACATGCTCACGCCTCAAGAAAGTCCTCAAAGTGAAAGGAAGTTTCGATTCTGAAAGAAGCTGCCAACTAATCCTCTCATGCCAAAAATTCAATTCCTAGAAGCCTGGGGCAGCAATGGCTTGCATACTTTACTTAAATGCCTTGTTGCAAATTTGTAAAAGAATGCTGAATGTATCATTCCTGTATCAAAGGCTATTATAAAAAACAGGGCAAACACATAATAGAAGCTATAAGTCTTGTTTTCTCTATTATTACAAGTCGCTTATTTATTTCTATATGTAAAGTACTCTGAAAGGATCACTAAAAAGATTGATCTAAATTTGCAGGCAATATCAAACAACCCTTGGTAGCGCTCGAAAGCAAGTTTTAAACAACAAAATTCCAAGGTCGAATCTTAAATAAGAAGTATTCTAAGCAAACAATTAATGGTTTGGTTGGAGTATATTTCTTTGGATAAAACTACCCGCTAGCAAAAGAAGATGATGCATGCTTAAAGATGGCACCAAGGAGTTGTTAAATTAGTCAATCAAACTCACAGCTGTCAAAGGAGAGCCAATCCCAAGAACTTGGAACAGCAACCATTTGCATCCATATTTTACTTGAAAACTTTGCTAAAATATTGTAAATGAATTACAAATATATGATTCTTCCATTAAAAGCAATTGCAAGGCGGGCGAATTACAAAAGCTATAAAGTGGATATAGGCCCAGTTTGGCTAAACCACTATAAATCTTGTGTTCCTTATTATTATTATTACATGTTTGCTTTCGATATAAAAAGTACATAGAATGTATTGCTGAAATGTCGATTTAAATTTTTGCAGACAATGGAAATGAAACTTGCACACAGTAAGACCGAGTGATCCTCGCTATCATTCAACAAACAAATTTCGAGTCACAAAAGCCCCGAATTTAAATCCTAGATAGGGAGTACTTCAATTGAACGGCCTATGATTTCGACAGAAACGGGCCCTTGCTAATAAATTGAGATCGTTTGAACAAACAAACATCCAATTAAGAAGCTAATGCCCGTTCTCACGAACTTGCCTGACAATGAAGTGCACTTCCTTGGATTAAACAAACTACTTGTAAGAGAAAGAAGCATGAGCTTGAAAGGAAAAACAGAGGATCACTGGAAAGACATAAGCAAGTGGACAAGGAAACAATCAAAGCCATCATCAGCAACACAAGTCCTCTTCGGAGGCACAACTCTTCGGAGGATAAGGACCTCTAATGGGTCATACGCCACAAAAAAGAAAGTTCTCTACTCAATAAAAAAGATTGGAGGAGTCATGACCCTCCAACCATGAGAGAGTAACTTCCAGGCGATGAAAACCCTCTCTGAGGCACATTTCACCAGGAGATGAAGTGTAACAGCCGCTCTTCGGAATTTCACTTCACCAGAGTTGAAATGCAAACAAAATAAAGACCTCTTCGGAGGCACATTTCACCAGGAGTTGAAGTGTAACAGCCGCTCTTCGGAATTTCACTTCACCAGAGTTGAAACGCAAACAAAATAAAGACCTCTTCGGAGGCACATTTCACCAGGAGTTGAAGTGTAATAGCCGCTCTTCGGAGTTTCACTTCACCAGAGTTGAAATGCAAAACAAAATAAAGACCTTTTTGGAAGCCCACGTTTCACCGAGATTGAAATAAAACTTCCAAGTGTTGAAACGTGAAAAGGCTTTCTTCAAAGGCACAACTCTTTGGAGGTACACGTTTCACCAAGATTGAAATAAAACTTCCAAGTGTTGAAACGTGAAAAATCCCTCCTCAGAGGTACAACCTCCTCCCGGAGACACAATCAAGAAGAAAGACCTCTTCGGAAGCCCACGTTTCACCGAGATAGCGTTGAAACGTGAAAAGGCTTTCTTCAAAGGCACAACTCTTTGGAGGTACACGTTTCACCAAGATTGAAATAAAACTTCCAAGTGTTGAAACGTGAAAAATCCCTCCTTAGAGGTACAAATTTCTATTTTAAAAAAAATCCTCATCAAGAGCATACTTTAACTTTCAAAGGAAGAGTGATTTACCTATTCTAGAAAATAATCTTCCTCAAAAAAAAAAAAAAGGAAGAAAGTTAAAGTCCCTTCAGAGGCCCGCTTTACCACATAGAAGAATTCACTTGGCAAAATGCGTACATAAGCAAAAGAAAAAAAGTGATTTTTTCGAAGGACAAAGCATAAAACCTTATATGAAGGAAGTTGTACTCTACGAAAAATTTCTTCAAGAATGAAGTAATTATTCTTCAGAAAATAAGAGTGCAAGTCCCCTCAAAGTATAAAATATTGCAGCAAGCTTATGGTATGGGGGCAACATGGTATAGTTACATACAAAATAGTATAGCTACATCGGTAAAGTACGCTCAAACAACATACCACAAGCTCACCGCAATATCATATAAATAAACTTGTGCAAAAATGAATAATAAATGCATTCTCAAATTCAAACAGAAGTTTGTGCAAATAAAGGATCATTTTATTCAATTGTATTGCAGATACAAGTTTCAAAATAAAAAGCAGGGGCCGATACCCGCACAATTCTCGACCAGTACATGCAAAAGACAAGAAGCTAAAAGCTGAAATCTTCATTTCTTCTTGCCACCTTTGGACCCTTTACCCGGCCGAATGGTTAGCTTTTCAGGTCGGTCTGTAGGCATAAGGGAAGAAGGGGAGGGAGGTGCAACCGGTGCAACTTCCGGTTCCTCTTCAATAGCAATGATTTTCTTCCCCCTCCTCTTCGACGTTCCGTGCTTCTTTCTCCTCTTCGAAGAAGACTCACTCCCTGGAGTAGCAAGAGCAGACAAAATTATGTCATCAGAAGGAGTCCGCTCCGGAGATATCTCACCTCCCTCAAGTCCTTCGTCTTTCTGCTCTTGCGAAGCGATAGGGTCATCTAAGCCATGAAGAGCCTCTATTTGCTCCTCTTGTGACCCGGGCTGTGAAGCAGAAGGAGGAGTCACCTGAGGAGATGGAGGAGGGATCACCGGAGAAGGCAAAGTCTGAACGATGCTCGATGCTTTCTCTATAGGAGAAAAGAGGTTAAAGTCAGTAAAAAGAGGAGATAAAGGCTCATTAAAATTCAGGAGATAGTCAAAAAATTCATCAAAGTCGTGGGAAGTGAACAAGCAATCAGTTTGAACTGGTCCAGCAATAAAGTTACCTGCGGCGGTTGTCTTTATCATTTCAATCTCATAATCCTGGGCTTCGGTGCTCTCTTGAGGCTTCTCTACAACATGGGGAGTTGTAACTCCGAGATCAGTTTTATCTTGAGGAATAGAAAATGAGCTAGGGCCAGCTATATCAACATCAGCTGAAACCGAAGGAGGAACAGGGGCATTTACAAGCGCTTCCTTCTCTGAGCACCCCTCCCCTGTCGTTTCAGCTCGAAATTTAGCAAGCTGCACTTTTCCCCTAGCTAGTGCTTCCCGAGTTGCCTCGTCAAAATAATATTCTTGAAGATGGTCTTCGGAGTAACTAGCGCCTCCAAGCATATCTACGGCAGCCTCCCATCGTTTAGCCAATGTAATCTCATATTTGGGACCCAGAAATGAAAGGCTGCCGCGCCCCAAGATACATTGAAGATAAAAATCAAATATTGTGGAGTCAATGTCAGCTTTGATTGCTTGATGGGCCTCTTCAACCGCGAGTTTACCAGCAACAGCCTCGTCACGCTCCTTTCCGGCCGTAGCAAGTTGAGTTTTTAACAACTCTATCTCCAAGCTTTGAGAGCCGGTCTGTTCTCGTAGCTGTAAAGTTTCAGCGCGATATTCTTCTATGACCTTCTCTTTGTGTGTAAGCTTATCTTCGACTGCCCTTTGACTGGCATGCGCATCTCGTACTTGTTGCTGAAGCATGCTCTCCTTTTGAGAATAGGAAGTAGATGAAGTAGCTAATTCTTCCTTAAGCTTTTCTACTTCCGCTTCCAGCTTTTCATTATAGGAAGCAATACTTCTTATTTCGGCGTCATGCTGCTCGAGAGTCTTCTGCCACTCAGTCTTATCGTTCTCCATTGTGAGCATGGCCTCGAGATTGGCTCGGTTAACCCTCTGAAGCTCGTCGACAAGTTTTTGCCAGTTCGACATTCTTTCAATATCGGTCCTGACAGTATCAAGATTTCGCAGCATAGCCGATTTGTCGAGAGGAACCAAGTCGAGATCAAATCGAACCCCTTTCATGCACCACTGAGGGAATCGACTTTGAAGAGTGGGAGGACCTTGCCCAACTTGGTATACGGGCCGGTTGATGATTGTTTGAATGTCGGAACGAACGGGGGCAGGAGATTGAGCAGGAACATTTTTAGAAACTGTCGGCATTGTTTCTTCAGTAAGTTTAGCCCGCTTGCTAGAAGAATCGTCCACGTGACCTTTACCTCTCTCATCGTGAGTCTTTCTTTTTTGGATATCATCATCTCTGTGAGGAGGGTCATGTCTTTCTTGTTCTCTTCGGTGACGTTCTTCATATGCTCGTCTCTCGTCTGCTTTTCTGATGGCCCTCTCTTCATCGGTTTCTCTTCGAGGGGGGAGATGACGTCTATAGTCGAATCGGCTGCGTCTCCCGTATTGTTTAAAGTCGTCATAATAAGAGCCGCTCCGCCACATTGGAGAACCTGAAATTAAAGAAAAAACAAGGTTTGAGAATCTACCAGGAATAAGAAAGTCAAGTGCATCCTAAGTGCCTGTGACGTGTAAAACTACTCGCGGCAAACTAGACTACAAACCAGTCATCGACTGAGGGGTAGTGGTAGTTATTGCGGAAAATTGCACTTCCGGGGCTGTGGAAGTGTGCTTGAGAGTAGAAGTTGCTTCAATCGCTGGAGATGTGACTTTGGCAATGGCAGGATCATCCCTAAAAAGTTCTTGAGAAGTGACTATTATGTCACTTAAACTCCCAAAAATATCAACTCCAAGATCAACGTTCTTATCAGTATGAGGAAGGGGCTCCTCTTCTTCAGTTATGGGGGCAAGTGCAAGCTTTTCGGATGGCTCCGCATCATCCCTTGGAGTGGAACATTTTACTAGTGAAGTTTCTATAGAGGTTCCTCCCCGCATGTGCTCTTTAATAGAGACCGGGGCATCAGGAGTTTTCATCGGAGAATCGGGAACTTCAGTTGGAACTTTATGAGGTTGAGTAGAACGAGAAGAATGTAAAAGCTCAAACCGATGAAGAAGTTCATCTTTCAATAGAAATTTTGCGCTCCTCTCTTCAGCAGCCACAATGCTTAGCCTTTCAAAGACTGGCTTATGACTGGAATCTCTAGAAGGAGGAGGAAGTGCTGTAAAAATAAGGAATGGAATCGGCATCTAGCAATACGAACCATGAAAAACTTAGAATAAAATTGAAGAGAGAAGGGAAAGAAGATCTCACTTCCTATTCTCCAGTCTGCGTAAAATCCTACGGGGCAACGAATATAGAAGAATTGATTCAAAAAACCATGTGCACTCTACGGCAAATCCAAAATTAGTTTGCGGTTCCTCGCACCTCTTACAAGTACAATTGAAGGGTGGTCCTTGTTATTCGCAAAAGTGCACAAGTAACAGATTTCCTCAAAACTCGGAAGACGGTCAAGAGTCCTCCTGAACAGAACACACAATCCCATCAAAATGCATAGCCATTGGGATGCAGTTGGAAAGGAGAGATCGTTAGTCGAAGAAGGATTTGTTGAAGAAATTCATTAAAGGGAGGAATTACTCCACTTAAGCACATTTGGCGATTAATGGCAACAAAACCGTAAGGTGGTCTATCAACAAAATCATTTGGTCCAGGGAGTAAAACTTCTGCCTCGGCAATGCCAAATTGAACGCATAGTTGATTAAGCACCCGCTGTTTCAGAAGGGCAGGAGTTCTTTCCGGAGGGTTCTCTAGTGGAATAGCAATCGAGAAAGCCCCTTCGACGTGTTCTATCATCTCTTCTTGTTGAGACGTCATTCTACATAAGCAACTGGATGTTTAGATGTGAAGGTGCATGTTTCCTAAAAGTGTGAAGTGTTATGCAAAACTAATAAAAATAACAAGCAAAATAACTGGAATTAAACTAGTTGACAACTGATCGATTGTGAGATTTCAGGACTCGTTAATTTAAAACTCAAGTGCAGTGTTAATTCAAACAAAATTTTAGCTTTGCTTTAATACTTCATCTGAGTCGGTTGATTTACAGCATTTCATACACACAGTTCATTTAAGTTGATTATTCTTTATCGACTAATCTGTCATTCGATGTGGGCAGTCAGTGACAGTATATTCGTCCCATTCTTCTGCAAATGTTATGTTTAAACAGGTTGTTAGATTAAAAGTTAGAGCAATCTGTAAAGAAGTGTAACGAATTTCAAACGGTTCAAGTCCAAGCAGTTCAATCAAATTCTTTCAAAATTTTACAAGTCATAAGTTATCCAGACTGTTTCCAGCGACCTAGCATAGGTGGAGCTTCATTAGGTCGCATTGTGCAAATCAAGGAGCTTAAGGCTTTATGTCAAAATAATGCAAATTAGTCAAGTCCTAACTCAGCTGCGACCTAAAGCCTATGCCACAAAAGATAGGTCGTTGACATGTTAAGTCCCTATGCAGTCATTCAGAGATGATAGGTCGCTAAATTGTTAAGTCGTTCTGTTTAAAGTTCATGTGCAAATCTACTAAGTCGCTGACTTCCTATCCCCGCAAAATCATCAAAGTACTAGGACGGCAACGACCTAATTTCTATGCCACAGGGATTTAGGTCAACAAGTTCTTAAGTCGCACCTTGGTTCAGGTTAAGGTGGTCCAGATTTGTTAAAGTATAAGGTCGGCCGCGACCTAAGATTTCAATCATCACTAAACTTAGGTCGTTACTTTCTTAGGTCGTTTTTAGGTCGCTCTGCTTTACGTCTTATCTCATTCAAGAGAAAGTTAGATCGCTAGTATTAGGTCGCATGGTTCACGTTCAAACAGACACCCCTAAGGTCGATTCCCCACTCACACGCTGCCACATCATCTCCTCCATTAACTCGTTAACCCATTAGAGCCTTCCTCATGTCTTCCAAATTTACAAACCAGCTAATTCGAATCACTGTAATTTACCATCTTCCTCCCACATCATCACGAATCACCCGAAAATCCAATTCAAATTGCCTCAAATCCACCATACATCTGATGTATTGCCATATTCACAAGAATCACCACGATAACTCAATCAAAAGGTTAATCGAATCGTGACTTATGGGAAAACGCAGCATACGAAAATGTATTAAGAACGACAAGTGGAATATTCGCGGTTTGATGATGGATGTGGTCGAATGTTGATAGAATTCACTTACGCAATCTGATGATGGAAAAGATTAAAGATTGAGCTGATCGGAATCGTCCTCGAGAAGTTCAAAAGATTGTTAATGGTAGAATGGATGCTGAAGCAGATGAAGGAGGGAAGGAGCGACCTACGGTATTTATATTCAGGGGCAGTGGAACACGAATCGACAGCATGCGACCTAATCCGCTCTCTAAGTCGTCTACGACCTAACGACCCTCCAGAGCACGAGTTAATGAAATCGAAGCACGCAACCTATAGCTTGGTCACATACTTCGAGGGGCAAATGTTAACTCCCCACTGCTAGCGACCTAACTAATGAAGCGACCTAGAAGTAGTTGCGACCTAAGGAGGCCACGGCCTAAAAAATAGCGGCGACCTAAAGATTATAACGACCTAAGAAGACTCCACGACCTAAGAAGACTCCACGACCTAAGAAGACTCCGCAACCTAGAAGATGTCTCGACCTATGAAACTCCGCGACCTAAGGAAGGCTGCGACCTATAGAACTCACACGACCAACATAGTGCTTCGACCTAAGGAAGGCCGCGACCTAAGGGATTCAGCGACCTAAGATCTCGAGCTATGATAACAGGAAGATACTCACGACCTAAGATAGGTCGCTCACGACCTAAGGACATTGCATTAGAAGGCCGCCTTTTTTATGCCGCTACTGGTAAGGTCGCTTACGACCTAGAACTTGTTGAAACGAGCTTGCGTGTTCTTATGGAAGGGGGGCCAGTGCTTCTTAGGTCGGCTACGACCTACGACCTTACTTAGGTCGGTCACGACCTACGACCTTACTCCGAAAAATGCCTATAAATACAACCCTAACTCCAACTAGCGGGGAACCGTTGGGGGGGGAGGCCGATCATTTCTTCAAGGCAACGATACTCTGCCATTTTCATCAGCTCGAGCAATACTTCAAGCACTCCAAGGACGCTACAACGAACTTCAAGAAAGAATCTGCATCATTCAAAATGAATTCAAGAGATTGTTCTTCTTCGAAGTTTGAGCTACTAGTCCGAAGTGTGTTGTAATCGAAGTGTAATTGTATTGACTTGTAATCAAATCATCAATAAAGATATTCAAAGTGGACGTAGGCTCTTCCTTAAGCCGAACCATTATAAAATTGCTATTGTTTACTGCTTTTCTGCTATTATCTGCTTATAATCTGTTCCCGAGCTATCGGGTGGTGCTTTCACAATCACTTTCTACACACCGGGGTGTTAGCGTTCAATTTTTAGCGTTAACACCCATGAGGATAAAACCACAGCCATGTAGCCAGCATTGCCACCCATCACAGGTTGCCATGATAGATGATATGAAATAAATAAAGTAGCGTGCAAAATGAATAAATACATAAACTTACTGCATGCTTATTTGAGGATGTCAGTACATTACAACAATTGTTTTCAAAAAATGGGAAAAATAATTAGAATTTGATGCACAAAAATAATAAATTATTAAGGCGACACAAGTGGAACAAATAAAAAGTAAACCTAGCCAAAAGTTAAGATTATGAGCAGAGGATAGGCCTCTTGAAGCCCAGGGTAAAGTTTGGCACCATTTCTGTTTAAGATTCGCTTTGTGAGGGAAAACGAGGTAACATCATGTGTTATCAATTTATCATTGTATATGACAATCAAATCAAATTGAATTTACATAGAAAATATATGATGTAGTAAAAGAATATATACTTAATGGAATTCTGCATGACCATCATTAGGTAAAAGCGTTAACCAAGTAAAAAAGGTCATATCAATAACCAAATCAAAAGTAAAATATAGGCATTAATATTTTTATACCAGAATCAAGAAGCAATGGCTATAGACAAAATTTGATGCAGCAGTCTAATATACTTCTCTATTCAGGTTGACAATTTGGTATCGTTTCAATATTTATATCACAAAACTGAACAAGCTTGATACCATGTCAAATTGGTCTCCAACCAAATTCTCTAAAAAAATTCATCTAAAAGTTGAAATAAAATTCCATACATTAATAAACACACATAAATTAGTTGGTATACTTATAAAAATGCTTTCGTGTGTTCATAGTGTTGATGCTTGATAACCATAGAATTACATCCCAATTAATTCATATTCCCCTCTGCAGTCATCGACTATGTGCTTTAGAACTTGAATATTAATGTGTACTAACATAGATATACAAGGTGGTATAATGAGCTAGGCACACACACATTGTAATCTCTCCCTTCCTTTCTCATATTAGGAGGTTATTGCCCTTAACGGAAGAGAAATGCCATCAATTTCACTCCATAATTTATACTACTTGGTACCATTTGCAAATGATACATATCTGCAATTATTCAGATGTTTATCGAATGCAATTATTTTCAGTGAATAATTGCAGACATATCTACAATTATATGGAATAATTGCAGATATGTCTGCAAATTTTTTTAGAAACATAGTTATAATATTTACAATTTTGTAAAAAAAATTAATCACTAGCGCAAAAAAACACGAAAAATACATGATGCTATAGTAAAATAATTATAGGGACCCGCTTCACAACTTTTTTTAGGGAGTATGCCATTTGAATTAACTTTGGTTTTAGGGATGCGTGGCTGATATTCACTATTTGTTTTACCAATCTCTGAATACAATTAATGAGATGGTCATTCATTGTTCAATATCGATATAGAACAAAATTGATTGATGCACTATTAAGCTAACTCATTTTAATCCAATTTAAGTTAATTAAAAAAAAGGGTTATGATACCATCATCAAAACAAAACCACTTGTTTACAGACTCCATCAATTTAACTTATGAAGTTAATTTTGAAGGTACATTCGAAAAACTTGGTTATTAGGATGAAAGTTCTTGGTATATCTGGATTGTTCGGGTTATTCTGCTTCTATATAAGGTTTCATAAATTTCAAGATTTTTAGGCCAATGTAAGGAGAGTCATTTATTCATAAAGTTAATTTTTTAACCCTTGCAGTTATGAGTTAGTGGACTTGGAAGTGTTATAGTATCTAGTAGACCTATAATTTCACTCTAATCTTCATAATATAAATAATAAAATTGGTTGCCACTTTACTTTCTTGCTTTGTTAATACACTATAAACTACGACTTTGTCATGTTTTTATTTGTGTCAAAAATGCCGCTAAAGAAATCAATTATTCTTCCTTTTTTCAGTGACGTTGGGGAAAAACTTGAATTTACAAGATCCCATGAATATATTTAATGAGTTATGTAGCTCTTACTATCTTCATGACAACTGAGGTATGTACTTCGTTAAACCAAGGACTCAGTATAGTTCAATTCTATATATTTGGCTTTTCGAGAATGGTTAAATAAGTTGTTTAATGCATAAAATATTTTTAGTTAAAGTTTCCAACTTAAGTAATATGGGGTATTTCTAGTTTCTACATTTTGCTTCCTGTTTTGTTGCCAATATAGCGATTAAAATAGAAAAATCGTTTTACAAATTTCCTTTTCCATAATTATTAATGGTTGGAAATAATGAAAAAAACTTGCATACTAAAACTGCATACAGTATGATATGGGGATAACTAAAATTGTTAACCTACAGTGTATTCCTACTACCATAAATACGAAATTTTGATGTTGAGTTGTTTTGGCTTACATCGTGCACTTCTGATATGATTAAAGTAATCATTGAATTAATGGTTCAATTCATATGATGCACATTAATTGTATATAGCTTCATGGTCATGATAACTTCCTACATATTTGATATCACTAGTGCATAAAACGCTTGACAGTTATATATAATCATTTTAAAGAGTTAATCACATATATGGTGTCGACATCCATGATAAAGTGATGTTCAAGGCTAGCACAAAAATGTCCAACTAAGTAGCGTAAACAAACTGTTTGAGGTTCTCAAAATTTGGATGCTACAGGTTATCATATTGAATGTATCCAATACATAGTTACCAAATAGCTATGACTTAAACCAACAAAGCAATGGGATCAGAAGAAACAATCAATTAACTCAAAATCATGGAATACCTTTTGCCGCGTCCAACCAAGGTGATGACTGCGAAACTGAATTCTGAGTAGCTATCCATTCCAATAACAATAAATACAAAAGAGAGTAAGTAGAAATTTTCATCAGAATAGTCCAAAGCTAAAATCTAGACGAGTAGATGGATGCAAAATAATAAATACAAAAAAGAAAAATAGACCTGAATGAAAGCGATGGCAGCAATGGCAACGTCGATAAGGGCAAGAAGAGCAGCGGATGAAATTAAAGGCCTCGGAAGGCACTCTGTCTTCTTCTTCATTATCCACATCATTTGAATCAATTTATTTTTTAGTTTAATTTTACAAATTCCAAAAGCTTCGAGAAACCGACGAAGATTTCAAAAGGTCAGATCGCCGTCGTGGGGATCTGTTAGATCGTAAAGCAGGAAAGCAGGGTTTCAACTTTAGAGGACACAATACCGTTTTCATTGTACAAGTGGAAGAAGGGAAAACACTACTAAATTAAGCAGAGGTCGATTTTGGTGGGCACGATTAGTAAGTCGAAGAATGCTTTGGATTTGGGAGGAGGGAGAGATTAGGAGGACCGGCGTAGGAGTTATAGGGATTTAGGAATTAGGATTTGGGAGGAGAAAAGGATCGGTGATAAATAAAAAAACGAACATCAGTTAAAATTTGGAAGGGATGGAAAATAAAATTTGTTTAGAGCCAAAATTTCATAGTTGGAGCCAAAAAATTTGGTTTGGAGACTAAAAGAAAATTGTATACTTTGTTGCAATATAAAATTGTAATACATTTCGCAATAAACTTTGTCTTCAAATATTATGAATATTTAAACTTTTACATAAAATTTTAAAATTTTGTCTTTATACTGCGGGTGTAGGGATGGCGTGGGAAATTTCTACGCCTTCCTACGGCATACTTTTGGCGTAAGGAATTTCCTATGCCTTTCATACGCCGATCTGGAAATGTAGAAAATTAACAAAGATGTGGAAATAGCGTAGGAGATTATCCATGTCTTTTCTATGGTATAATTTTGGTGTAGGGGATTTTCTACACTTTTCCTATGCCTCGATTTTTTTCTACGTATTGAAGTTGACGTAGGAAAGACGTAGGAAATTTCCTTACGTCTTCCCTACGCCTTTACCTCTTTCTACCTATTTCCTACGCCTCCCCTACGTCTCGCCTTTTGGCGTAGGAAAGGCGTCAGAAACTTTGCGTAGGAAATTGAAGTATTTTCTAGTAGTGACACTTAAAATAATTAACAATTTACATGAACAAGTGTTAACAAAATAATACAAGCCGTAATCAAATTTATTTTAAAATTAAAATAAATAAAATATGTGTAGAAAGAAACCAGGCCATGTTTTCTCCACTTCTCAATTTCTTCATATTCAAAAAAAAAGCAAAACAAACCTAAAACTAAAGAAAAACAAGTGTAAAACCTGTAAACTTGGTAAAAGAGAACAACCATCTCTTCTAGTTTTAAGATCAGAAAGCAAACAATCTTTAACGACTTTATCCTGAAGCTAAAGTACAAAAATCATCTCAACTTAAAGCAAGAATTCAACCTGGAAAAAAGTTCAAGTTCTCAGATTCAAAGTAGCAGATCATCGTCAAAAAGAAAAAAAACTTAAAGGCTTCAGTCTGAAATCAAATTGCAAACTGGAATCAAGCAATAGATTGAATGCAACTTAACACAATCAAGCATGAACTCAACAACTAGAAGTAGAACAAAATATCCAAGCAAGTTTCCAATTCTAGTTTTCAAAGGAATAAAGCTTCCAGTTTCTTTCAAATTCAAAAGCAAAGTTCTTAGTCTCTGCTTTCAAATAAAAGGTGAGGAAAACCCACCTATTAAACGCTTAAGACCGGGTTTATACTGTGATTTATGTGTTTGATTTTGTGAAGAATATGTGTGTGCATGTATGGATATCTCTTTGTTCTAGGTTCCAAGTTTTTAAAACCTGTTTAAAAATTTAAATCACTTCACCTAATCAAATTTAGACTTTGATCTCTGAATGAAAAATGCTTATATATGTGTAACACCACTTTTAAAAAAGTTTAAAAGTATAATTATCAAGCATTTTAACTGGGAATAAGGAAGAACAGTGAAAACAAAATAAAGTCAGAAACTCGATTGTTTAGAATTTGTGATTTGATTCTATAATATGATTCGCCCTTGAAAATAGTGAATTTAGATAACAATATCAATATTTTTAAGTTAGTCATTGTTAAGAAATTTCGAGTTGATTAGATTTTATATTTTTACCAGTTGCCATCGATTGGCGATGAAGTGATCATCGGGTTTGGAACTGGAGATGGTCGGAGGTCTTGTGATCATAGGAAAAATACTAGTTAGATTTATTAATGGTCGGGGCGGTGTAAAAATGAAGAATTAGGGTTTAAGCCCAGTTTTTGTTGGTGTTAGAAATTTGATCGCTGCATCGTCGATGGTGATTCGAAACTGATCACACCCAAGGTGAAAGGAGTATTGGACACTAGCGAAGCTCTGGGAGAAATTGCATGGATTTGGGTGGTCGAGATCATCAGAGCGAGGCGATTTTGTTATGGGGTTTGGGTCCCAGGAAGTGACAGCATTGCTCGATTTTGATTAGCCATCGTTTTCATTGTTCTGAAGGGTCGGATTGTTTGTCGAGGTCGTCAGTAGCTTGGTGAGGGCCAAAGAGATGGTCGGGGTTGTGTTTATTTGTCATGCACATGCACGGTGATCATTCATGTGTTTGGACTTGTTTGGGTTGAGAAGAAGAATTTGGCTTGGGATTTCCTCGAATGATTCGCGTGTTTGGCTCGAAGAAACTGATGAAGGTGAGAGATTCGATGTAAGGCTCGGGTTTACCTCGAGTAGAGCTCGGGACTAAGAATTGTATAAAAACAGATTTAGTTTTTAAAATAAAAATCAAGTTTTATTTAAAACCATTTTGTTAAAAACCAGATCTTTTGAAATTAATAAATGATTATCCAATTTTAAATTGGTTAATAGGTTTTAAATAAAAATATTTTAAAATAACTAAGTTTTAGATATGTTAAAGGTTTTTTAATAAAAAATTATTTCAATTTAATTAAGTTTTTAAGTGTTTAATCTATATAACTCTATTTTAAAAAGTTTATTTTAAATAAAAATAATATTGTAATTAATTAAAGATAGAATGCTTTTTTATATAAAACATTAATTTAACTTAAAGTTTTTAAGTTAATAATGAATTTATTTCAAAGATTATTTAAAAAAAGACTAATTAATTTATTAAGAGTTAATTGATTTATGATAAGTAATTAAGGATAATTGATCTATGAGATTTGATTAAGGATAATTAATTAATTAAAATATAATTAATTAACGAAACAAATTAAGGGTAATTAATTACTTAAAGATAATTACTTACTAAAAAGTAATTAATTGATGATTAAAGTAAATTAATCACGTGATAAAAATTAATTTGTGATTTATTAACATAATTAGGGATTAATTAAATGGTAACTAATTAAGGGTTAATTAATTAATTAATTAAAGAAAATTAATTAAAGAATAATTAAATAATTAGGGGTCAATTATTTAATGATTAAAGGTTGAATAATTTATTAATTAAGGTTGATTAATTAATAATTAAAAGTTAATTAATTTATTAAGGGATAATTAATAAATGATTAAAGGTTAATTAATGATTATGGTTTGTAACTAATTAACCAGGATTAGTAGTTTATTCAAAAGTAAGTAATCTAATTTAAATTAATAAGATAATTTATTGATCTTACTTACGGGTGTTTGGATTCTATTGAATGTTGAATTGTTTGATATCCCTGATATGTGATGCTCTGTTTTGATTCGAGCTGTGATGAATGTAATTTATTTATCTGTGAGAAATTTATTTATTTGTGAATCTGTGAATGGAGATAAGTGTTATAGGACAATACCGCTTATCAATATTGTTGTGTTTGGATTGTGATGATTGATGATATTGCACTATTGTGTAAAACCCCTGGACTACACCATACACACACAAATATGGATTGCACGAGGAAATCGATTAATTCACAGATATTCTGAAATCTAAATATTATTTTTAAAAGTTGAATTTTGAATCCAAATGGTTTTGGAAATGGAATTGAATTGAATATGAAAAGCTTTTGAAAAGGAAGTTTGAAATTGAAATTTAGTTTGAATGTAATATATCTTACTTATGTTTTGGAATTTTTTGGAAATTTGGTTTGAAAGGTTTATACAAGTTATATAATATACATATATATAGACTTTAAAACGATCTTTAAAGTATTTTAAATGTATTATTTTGGGAATTTGAATTTAAACCTAAGTTTATACTTTAAAGATATAACTTGTGCATATTTGATCGGATTTTTCTGAAACGAAAAGGTTTTTTTTTTCAAATAATAATAGCTTTCATATAAAGAAAGGATCTTCAACTTGTGTTGAAAAGATTTCCAGTTTGAAATCGAATTATTTTGAAAGCTATGAATGAATCTTTGTGAAAGATTGTTGAACTTTGTTTTGAAATTGAAGAGGATCTTAAAGGTGTATCTTTTGTATAAAAGATTTGAAATGGAATTGTTTTGAAAGCTATGAATTAATTTTTGTGAAAGATTGGTGAACTTTGTGAAGTGAATCTTTTTATTTAAAGATTGGAAAATGGTAATTTGTTTAAACCACTTGAACAAAGTTTTTGGTCTTTAAGTTGTGACTTAACTAAGATCCCACTGTAGCCATACGCTTTTTAAATTAAGCGCTCATTATTCGGTTTAGCCGGGAGGGGACTTTGTGTCATATAACCCATTCTGAATAATGATACGACATTATGGATTGCACTTGAAGACTGGTGGTGAAGACCAGATATTTTCGAAAGCGAAAGGATTACTTATCGAATGTCTTTGCACCGATTGTTCCCCGGTATGGAGATTTGATCACCCTTTGTGATGGGGAGTTCGGACGTGATTAGGGATTATCGGGATTGTGAGGGCTTCTTTGAAGTGCCTTCGGTTCTGTTCGAACCCGGAACAGACTTGTATGGATGTGTGTCTGACATTACACTTTGAGATGTAAAGCTGATTTGTAACAACCCTATTGTTGGTTAACTGATTAATTAGAGCTAGTTTGGGATAATTAATTCTAAATTGGGATCTGTGAAATTTAACTATGAAATTAAATCTAGTTTTATGAATAATTGAATTGTTTATCTTAAAAAAATTTAAGATAACTTTGGAAAATGTTGTAAATGTTGTTAAGTGTTAGTATTGTGGATTATTATTTTAAAGTGATAAATTGTAATTATAATTTATTTTGTTTTAATTAAAATGATAAGAATAACTTTGTCTTGTGAATGGGTTTGATAAATTATGAATGGTTAAGACAATGTTAACTAAAACCTTAGTTGAAATGTAAAATATGTTATAATATATGTATATTATGAAGTGAATATGCTTGTAGATTGTTTGGTTTAGTCCCATATCGTGGGATAAGTTCAGTCCTTACTTCTGAAGCCTTTATATAAGTAGGCCATGTAATGTAAATAGATATCTATTCTCTGAATGAATAAAATTATTCCCTCTCTAATAGCCTCCATTCTCTTTATTCTTTAACACGTTATCAGCACGACTTTTTTCTCGAATGTATTGGATATTCTAATCCAGAAGATTAGATCCATTTTTTTTCATGTAGGTACATCTCTTTCTCTTATTCAGTTACTGAAATCAGATCTATCTCTTCCTATTATTCAACCATTGAAATCAGGTTTGAAATTTTCTAGATATGCTTTTCTAGATTTATTTTGCGATTAATTTAGATCTAGATTTAAGTATTCTTGTTTCATAATTCTATATCTATTTTCTAATTTTTCAGATTTGGATTTAAGTTTTAATATATCTTATCTTTTCAAGATCTTATTTTGTCATAGATCCAAATTTATAGATCTTATTCCACTGTACATGTATTTTTGTCATTATATTTCAGATCTCATCCTACAATAGATTCGATTTTTTTGTTCTTATTTTTCTGATCTCGTTATATTGTAGATCTCAAAATCACACCCAATAATATACCTTTGAGATTTGCACATTGTTTAAAAATAAAATATTGTGATTTTTTGAATTTGGATTTGAATTGATTTCAAACTTGCTTATTATTGCATGTTTTTTTGAGTTCATTATTTTGGAAAGCAAGTTTTGAATTTGACAATTTCTGTTGTTGACTCAAATAAATTTATTGATCTTGGTTACGTTTTGGTTTGATATAGATCTAAGTAATATATACATGTTTGATAATTGAAGTTTTCATTTTGAAAACTGTTTGATTTGGATTTGGATTTTGGAAATTATTTTGATATATATTATTTATATTTTCAGAAGAAATATTTTATTATTTCTTAGAGAAACATATACAGGAATAATGCATATTTAGAAGATCATATTAGTTTAGATCCAATATTAGTATTGATTTAGTACAACTGAAGTGAATGGAAACGTTAATGAAAACATATACGGTAAACTTAATTTCTAGCATTTGAAATAAAAGTTGAGAACCTGCAGTTCCTATAATGTTAAAAGCTTGAGTTTCCATAAATTATTAAATTTCAAATTTTCTTATAATAAAGAACCAGAAGTTTCAGTAAAAGAGCAGAAACTTGAATTATAAAAAAAATGATATATATATATATATGTATGTATGTATATACATATATATATAAGAGTTATTTTAGTTATTTTAGAAATTTTGACTATTAAGAAATAAAGTTTCTCTTATGGTATTCATTTAATTTTATTATTGAGTATATTAAACTTAGCTTTGAGATTAAATTTTGCTAACTAAAGTTAGTTAAATTGATTTATTTCTTTGTAAAGAAATCAATTCGTTGTGATAATATTTTATATTTTATGCCACAATAATGATAAATTGCATTCATTTTTTTAATTATAAATGCATTAAATGTTGTCGTCATGGTAATAAATTAAACTACCATATCATCATAAATGCACTGGCTACAGTAAATTAAATGATGTTGTATTTTTATGTTTGGAATAAGAATAGACATATGGTTTATTATGCGGTGTATTCATTTTGGAAGACAATGCTCGATATAATGAAAGAAATAAGTTTGAACAACAACGTGAAGTTGTGCAAAGATTTTTTTTTTCCATCTAGAAGTTGTATAACTCAAAGTTCAAGACCTGAAGTCTTGAATTATGAAAAGATTTTCTGATAAACTTTACAAGCTCGAATTCTTATCGGTATTTTTTTGTCAAAATGTACAAGTCTTGAAATAAGAATAGACTTTTATTTTGTAACAATATGGTACAAAAAAAGGGGAGAAGTTTACACAAAATTTGATAAACTGAAGTTCAGAACAAATTACTGAACTTGAAGTTCATGAATTAGAAGCCCGAAGCTCTATTGAAATTATGTAAAATGATAAGGTTGTACTTCCTGAAGAAGTTAAAGAAGGTTAATAAATAATCATATGAGAAAATGATGCTGCATTCAAGAGAATACAAAAATCTCCAAATGAGTTATACCTTACCTTATAGCTTAACATTTAAACTATATTAACCAAATATCCTGAAGATATTATGTTATATGATATTTCAAACATCATTGGATGTGTGTGCGTATATATTAATCTCTTGAAAAGATGTTTTAGAGATTTATTTATATTTATGTTGCAAATTCTAACATCCCAGAAGAGATGTTATAGGAATTTTATTTTTGTTACATTGCAATTTCTTAAAAGGAAATACTATATTCCCCGAAGGAATAATGATATAATATTTTTTTTTGAGTAATAACAATAATTTGTCCAAAAAAATGATATTGTATACCAATGTTACACTCCAAAAGTAGTGGTTTTATCTCTTGCATCTTACTTTCAGTTGGTGAATCTAATTTTGTCACTGTATTTAAAGTTTGATACGCCATTTTAAAAGCAATTACAACAAAAATCTCCAGCATGGATATTTTATGCTACTGTAAAAGTAGTAATCATGTAATTTATATAAAATAAATATAGTATATTGATATGGCATTCAAATAGTGCATATATATATATATATATATATATATATATATCTAGAAGAGAAAGTTCACTCAAGAAGTGGTGATACTAATATATCTCTAGAAGAGATTTATAAATTTGAAAATGATAATATATATCTAGAAGAGATTTATTTATATATTTGGTAATTTTATTAAACCAAATAAGTGTACATAAATATGATTATGAAGGATCCTAATTTAGTTTAGATTAGATCCAAAAGGTTTAAGATTATCTCTAGAATATATTGTTCTATGTTCATATGTCTAATTATATCATAAAGGTCAAGTTCCTAGTTAATATTTCATAAGAAATATTGCACATATAATCAATTGTTGAAGATATATTTTAAAATATTCTCTTGAAGAGATGGTCTATATTTCTGTTAACCCCGCTGAAACTTGGACCGACTCATTTACTCAACTAATCCCGACTCATCCATGTAGAGGGAAGGACGACTCATCACGACCCCGGCTCAACAACCTCACGACTCTGCAAGTCCTTGAGTTAACAGCCCACGACTTAAGGTGCTTAACGTTTCAGGAAGAATCTACGACTCAACGACCCAAGGAGAGACTGTACGAGTTAAGGAACCCTACGAGTTAAGGAACCTTACGACTTAAGGAATCTTACGGGTTAAGGAAGGCTTGCGAGTTAAGACATTAACGACCTGAGGAATGTCACGACTTATGGAAGTCTACGACTCAAGAGGTATGCGACATAAAGGTGATACGACCTAAGACTTCAGAGACAAGTTCAATACCGTGCTATAATGAGATAACTCGTTGACGACATACGACTTATGATGACATACGACTTATAATGAGATAACCCTACGACTCATACTAACATCAAGGAAGGTTGCACTGGTTAACTCGTGAACGGCTCAGGACTTGTGTTATTCATCTAAATGGGAGCGTAGCTTTGGACCAAGCAGTGAGCTAATCCAGTAGGTCGGCCGCAACCTACTATGAGTCGTGAACGGGTTATGGCTCATCATGAGTCGTGTACGAGTCATGACCTAATTCCGAGAAATGCCTATAAATACGACCCTAGCTCCAACTAGAAAAGGACTTTTTGGCTCATTTTCTTCAAACGCCGTTACTCTGCTGCATTCCAAACCAATCCAATCCAACACTTGAAGCTCTCAAGACATTAAGAACGCTACAAACAACTTCAAGAAGAGATCACATACATCCAACATGGATTCGAAAACTCTCATCTTCATCGAAGTTTAAGCTACTTGTTCTAAGTCTCTTGTAATTCAAAGTGTATTGTATTTAGGAAGAATTGTATCAGCTTGTAACGAGATTATTAATAAAAGTACTTAAAGTGGACGTAGGCTATACCCTTAAGCCGAACCACTATAAAATTGTTGTTGTTTACCGCTTTTCTGCTATTATCTGCTTGTAATCTGTTCCCGAGTCGTCGGGTGGTGCTTTTACAACTACAACTCATACACCGGGATGTTAGCGTTCAAATTTTAGCGTTAACATTTTTGGTGCTTTCACTGAGAACTGAACTCAGGCAAGTTATCATCATTGCTTCACAGAGGTTTGTAGAGAGAATTTCCCTGAAAACCTGAAGTCTATCCGAGATAATGGCTCCTGGAAGGAAGAGTAGATCTGTCAGATCTGGGAATATTCAAGAGGGAACCTCCGCTTCTCCTGTACCTAATCAACCCACTACGTCTGCTGGGGTTACGAAAGCGGAGTTGGATGCTGTAATATTAGGGCTGAACCAGCAGATAAATGCCCAGAATGCACAATTAGAGGCTCAGAGTGCCCAAAATGCTCTAATTCTGAATAAGTTGAATGATTTGCTCGGGGCAAACAATCAACCGGCTGGTAATGGAAGGAATTATGCTGGCAACATTAATGATGCTAATGAAAGGAATGCTCCAGAAAGGGCTTCCAGTCCCTTTGAGCAAACGCTTCCTGAAGTTGGTGGATCTGGAACTCGACATGATGAGGAGTATCTCTCTGGAATGGTCCGGCAAATCATGAAAGAAAGTATGCAAAGGGTTGAAGATGAGAAAGAATGGGGTTTCGCCCCAAGTAAAACTCCATTTACTGAGAAAATCTTAAAGGCGGAATTTTCAAGGAAGTTTGTCCCTCCAACTATCCCAGCTTACAAAGGGACAAGTGATCCGAATGAATTCTTGTATAAATATGATTGGCACATGACAGGTGCCAGAGCCTCTGACGAGATAAAGTGCCGATATTTCCCCGTGTACCTAGAGGGTGTGGCTCTACTGTGGTTCACCAAGTTGCCAGTCCGATCTATTGATCAGTTTTCAGACTTGACCCGAAAATTCAAGGAGCAGTTCAGACTATATGCTTCAAAGGCCAAGGACATCATGTCATTGTCAAGTATAGAACAGAATCCCGGTGAGTCTATCAGATCTTTCTTGAACCGCTTTAATATAGCGCTGACAGAGGTGGACAATGCTGAACCGCGAATGATATTGACTTATCTGATGAGGGCTGTTGATAAGTCGAGCGAATTTGGGAAATGGCTAAACATGAAGGAGCCAACCTCCCTCGAAAAGTTCTACAAAAAGGCAGATGAATTCATACGCCTGGAAAGCCGTCCTGTACCGGTGAAGGCAGTGTCGGAAAAAGCTGAAGATAACACTGTTGCTCCACGCAAGAATGAATCTGTAGGGCAAAAAAGGGAAAATAACAATGGGAAGAAACAGAGTAATCTGAAGAAGCCCCGATCCTTCAAGCCATCAGAGTATACTCCTTTATCAGATACGCCGGAGCATATCTACCTTGCCATTAAAGATTCTGTTGACCTCCCTAAACCTATCCCTTTGAGGACCGGAAAAAAGGCTATACAAAGTGGGAAGTTCTGCCGCTTCCATAATCAACCCGGTCATGAGACCGATGAATGCCGCCAGTTGAAAAATCTGATTGAAGAATTGCTAAGAGAAAACAAGCTGCAGCAATTCGTGAAAAAGAATAGCAACAATCCTGCATCGTCAAGTCAGGGGCAACAGGCTCCTGTTCATCAGCCTAGGATAGGTGAGAAAGCTACGGGGCATGAATCTGGAAGGCCCATTATCAATGTCATTACAGAAGGACCTCACCCAGCTGGCAAGAGCTGGGGTGAGATGGAGAGATATACCAGGGCTTTGAAATATGTTCCAGCCGAAGAAGACGTCTTTGTTTTAGAAGACACAACGCCCCTGAAACAACAGAAAACTTTCAGTGATGATATTATTTTCAGAGCCAGAGATTCCTCAGGTATCGAAGCTCCTACCCTAGATCCCTTGGTCATCTCAGCTGGTATCGGACCGGCCATTGTCAGAAGAGTTCTCATTGACTGCGGAGCATCATGTAATATCCTCTTCAAGAAGACATTCGACCAAATGAAAATCCCTATGGTCGATGTACAAGCCTCATCGCAGAAGATCGATGGCTTCACCGGGGAGCCAAAGCAACCAATAGGAACCATCGATCTGCTTGTAGAACTTGGGGAAGGAGAAAGGAAAGTAGTCCGCAAGCAAACATTTGTGATTGTCGATGAATTTTCTGCTTATAATGCTTTCCTTGGCCGTCCAACGCTCGCAGCGTTCAAAGCTATCCTAGCCCCGTGGTGCCTCACTATTAAATTCCCTACAGACAATGGAGTAGGAGTTATAAAAGGAGATCAAAATGCTGCGCGAGAGTGCTATTTGACAGAGTTGCGAGAGTCAAGAAAAAGGGAAATGGGAAAGGATGCGGCCACCCCGGTCCGCATCAAAGAGCCAGCCTTGTAGCAATTACGGGGCGGACCCTGCACTGGCGAGCATAGCGGGGCACGGAAAGAGATGGATCCCAGAAAAGCCAGTGCAGGGGAGAATAGAGTAGTGCCGGTTGAAACGACGGTACCGGTACCTGTTGACCCGAAGGACCCAAATAGGGTGTTGAATGTGGGTTCACAGCTTAATGTGTCAATTCAGAATATCTTGATATCTTTCCTGAAAGCAAATCTGGATGTCTTCGCTTGGACTCATGCTGATATGTGTGGAATATCTCCAGAAGTTGCAGTACACGCTCTGAATATTGACCCAAAGTTTACACCAGTAAAACAGAAAAGAAGAACCCAAGGTCCAAAAAGGTCAGCAGCATTAAAAGAGGAAATTGATCGACTCATGGAAAATAACTTCATCAAAGAATCTACATATCCGAATTGGGTTTCAAATCTTGTGCTGGTTAAGAAAGCTAATGGAAAATGGAGAGTGTGCATCGATTTTTCAGATCTGAACAAGGCCTGCCCCAAAGATTGCTTTCCTTTACCCAGGATCGATCAACTGGTAGATGGAACAGCGGGACATGAATTGTTATCTTTCATGGATGCCTACTCCGGATATAACCAGATCATGATGCATGAACCGGATCAGGACGACACGAGCTTTATCACCGATGTTGGTCTTTATGGCTACAGAGTTATGCCCTTCGGATTGAAGAATGCAGGGGCAACCTACCAAAGACTTGTTAATGCTATGTTCAAACCGCAATTGGGCAAAACTATGGAAGTCTACGTCGACGACATGTTAGTAATGTCTAAGAAAGCAGCGGATCACATTGAACACTTGGCAGAAATGTTCGCAGTCCTCCGGAAATACAGAATGAAGCTTAACCCTCTGAAATGCACGTTTGGGGTCGAGTCCGGAAAGTTCTTAGGGTTTATCGTCAGCGCTAGGGGCATTGAGGCTAGTCCAGCTCAAATTACTGCCTTGAAAGAAGTCAAAGCTCCTAGAACAAAGAAGGAATTGCAAAGTCTCAATGGAAAAGTTGCCGCCTTGAGTCGGTTCATTTCCAAAGCCACAGATAAATGCATCCCATTCTTTGACGCCCTAAAGAAAGGAAAGAAAAACTTCGATTGGACTCCCGAATGCCAAAAAGCCTTTGATGAATTGATTCGCCATATGGAGACGCCTCCAATACTTTCTAGGCCTGGCGATGGCAAGGATCTTCTTATATACTTGGCAGTATCATCTCACGCTTTAAGTGCAGCGCTGATACGGGAAGACAAAAGGATTCAACATCCAGTTTACTATATCAGCAAAAGATTCACTGGGCAGAGATGAATTACTCTAAAAGTTGGAAAAACTCGCCTATTGCTTACTAATTGCGTCTAGGAAATTGAGGCAATATTTTCAAGCTCATCCTATCAGAGTCCTCACTGATCAACCTTTAAAGCAAGTCCTGTTTCGCCCTGAAACTTCGGGTCGTCTTCTAAAGTGGAATATTGAACTCAGTCAGTATGACATCACTTATCATCCCTGGAAAGCAATCAATGGACAAGCTTTAGCGGATTTCATTGCAGAATTTACAGATAAGGGTAACAGTGAGGAAGAAACGTTCGACAATTCCCCTATCCAGTGGAAGTTATATGTCGATGGTGCAAGAAATGATTACTGTTCTGGAGCCGGAGTTGTACTTGAGACTCCTGAAGGTTGGTCATTATGCTATGCACTAAGATTGGAATTTCCTTCAACAAACAATGAAGCAGAATATGAAGCTCTTATCGCAGGACTGAAAATCGCTAAAGAACTAAACATACGAGCATTACAGATCTTTAGTGATGTATGCCAAGTCAAGAAGGAATTTCAAACGAAAGGGGGGAACCTGCCCGCTTACTTGTCAAAGGCTTGGGAACTTCTGTGTGAGCTCGATCACTATTCAATAAGCCACATTCCTCGGGAAGAGAATATGAAGGCAGATTCCCTCGCAAAGTATTCAAGTTCTGGTGAAGCTCAACTATTGGGATTGGTCCCCGTAGAAGTCCTTTCAGCACCAAGTATAGACGAGATGGATATTGACTGGATTATGAATGTATCTCAAGAACAAGAGTCATGGATGACTCCAATACTGGACTACCTACTCAGAGGTTCTCTGCCAGAAAATTCGATAGAGAGACGGAAGCTACTAAGGAAAGCCTCTCGCTATGTAATTCAGGATGGCCGATTATACAGACGGGGATTCTCAATGCCATTGCTTTGATGTGTATCCAGGGAAGAGTCCAAAACAATCCTAGCTGAGGTACATGGAGGAGAATGTGGTGATCATTCAGGTGGTCAAACATTAGCAAAGAAAATTCTCCGATACGGATATTTTTGGCCAGAAATTAATCATGATGCTGCAAGCTATTCCCGAAAGTGTGACAGATGCCAAAGATTCGCCAAAATTCCTAGAGCACCTTCAACTGAACTCACACAAATGGTCAGTCCATGGCCATTTGCAATTTGGGGAATGGATCTCATTGGGCCGCTACCGACTGCCAAATCAGGAATTAAATATGCTATTGTTGCAGTTGATTATTTTACTAAATGGGCTGAAGCTGAACCATTGGCTACTATCACCTCTAAGAAGATGATAAGTTTCGTGACCAAGAATATCATTTGCAGGTATGGTGTGCCTCAGAAAATAATCACAGAAAATGGTACTCAGTTTGAAAGAGAGGAATTCCAAGATTTTTGCAAGCGATTCAAAATCCAGAAAAGCTTTTCAGCAGTTGCTCATCCGCAGGCAAACGGGCAAGTGGAAGCAGTAAACAAGATCATCAAATCAACCATCAAAAAGTAACTTGAAAGAGCAAAAGGTGGTTGGGTCGATAAGCTACCACTTGCACTATGGGCATACAGAACCACTCACAAAACTGCGACTGGACACACTCCTTTCTCATTAGCATACGGGTCGGAAGCAATGATCCCGGTAGAAACAGAGGTTCCTTCACACAGAAGGATCCATTTCAACCAAGCAGAGAATGAAAGGCTACAGCTTGAAGCGCTAGACTTCCTTGATGAAAAAAGAGATGAGGCTAATCTCAGAATTGCAGCTCATCAGCAAAGAATAGCCAGACATTTTAATTCCAAAGTTCGCCAACGCAGCTTTGAGATTGGAGACCTAGTCCTGAAGAGAATTATGACAGCGACAGGTGTGTTTGGGCCAAATTGGGAAGGACCGTATGTAATAGGTCAGAAGCTTCTTGACGGCACATTCAAACTCACCACTGTTGAAGGAGATCAAATTCCAAGGGCATGGAACAGCAACCATTTGCGTCCATACTTTACTTGAAAATTTTGTTGAAATATTGTAAAAAGAATTATGAATGTATGATTCTTGTAATTGAAAGCAATTGTAAAACTGATGCAAGTAAATAATGAAAGAATATAAAGTGGATGTAGGCCCAATTTCCTGGCTGAACCACTATAAATCTTGTGTTCCTTATTATTATTACATGTTTGCTTTATTTTCGATATGAAAAGTACATAGAATGTATTGCTGAAATGTCGATTTAAATTTTTGCAGACAGTGGAAGTGAAACTTGCACATAAAAAGACCGAGTGATTCTCGCCAAATTTCAAGTCACAAAAGCCCCGAATTCAAATCCTAGATAGGAAGTACTTCAATTGAACGGCCTATGATTTCGACAGAAACGGGTCTTTGCTAATAAATTGAGATCGTTTGAACAAACAAATGTCCAATTAAGAAGCTAGTGCTCGTTCTCACGAAATTGCCTGACAATGAAGCGCACTTCCTTGGATTAAAAAGTTACTTCAAAAAAAAAAAAGGAGGAGGCAGAGGATCATTGAAAAGGCATAAGCAAGTGAACAGAGGAACAACCAAAGCCATCATCGGCAGCACAAGTCCTCTTCGGAGACACAACTCTTCGGAGGATAAAGACCTCTAATGGGTCATACGCCACAAAAAAGAAAGTTCTCTACTCAACAAAAAAGATTGGAGGAGTCATGACCCTCCAACCATGAGAGAGTAACTTCCAGGCGATGAAAACCCACTCTGAGGCACATTTCACCAGGAGTTGAAGTGTTATGACCGCTCTTCGGGATTTCACTTCACCAGAGTTGAAATGCAAACGAAATAAAAGCCCTCTTCGGAGGCCCATTTCACCAGGAGTTGAAGTGTTATGACCGCTCTTCGAGATTTCACTTCACCAGAGTTGAAATGTAAAAAAAATAAAAGCCCTCTTCGGAGGCACATTTCGCCAGGAGTTGAAGTGTAACAACCGCTCTTCGGAATTTCACTTCACCAAAGTTGAAATGAAAAGACAAAATAAAGACCTTCCTGAAAGCCCACGTTTCACCGAGATTGAAATAAAACTTCCAAGTGTTGAAACGTGAAAAGGCTTTCTTCGAAGGCACAACTCTTTGGAGGTACACGTTTCACCAAGATTGAAATAAAACTTCCAGGTGTTGAAACGTGAAAAATCCCTCCTTAGAGGTACAACCCCCTCCCGGGGAAACAATTCAAAGGAAAGACCTCTTCAAGGGCACAATCAAGAAGAAAGACCTCTTCGGAAGCCCACGTTTCACCAAGATTGAAATAAAACTTCCAAGTGTTGAAACGTGAAAAGGCTTTCTTCAAAGGCACAACTCTTTGGAGGTACACGTTTCACCGAGATTGAAATAAAACTTCCAAGTGTTGAAACGTGAAAAATCCCTCCTCAGAGGTACAACATTGTATATATATAAAAAAAAAAAAAAAAAGTTAAAGTGCCCTTTAGAGGTCCGCTTTACCACATAGAAGAATTCACTTGGTAAAATATGCACATAAGCAAAAGAAAAAAGTGATTTCTTCGAACGACAAAGCGTAGAAACTTATACGAAGGGAGTTGTACTCTACAAAAAAATTTTCTTTAAAAAAGAATAAAATAATTATTCTTTAGCAAATAAGAGTGCAAGTCCCCTCGAAGTATAAAATATTGCAGCAAGCTTAAGGCATGGGGGCAACATGGTATAATGGTATAGCTGCATCAGTAAAGTAATACTCAAACAACATACCATAAGCCCGCTGCAATATCATATAAATAAACTTGTGCAAAAATGAATAATAAATGCATTCTCAAATTCAAACAGAAGTCTGTACAAACAAAGGATCATTTTATTCAATTGAAATGCAGGTACAGGTTTCAAAATAAAGAAAAGCGGGGGCCGGTACCCGCACAATTCTCGACCAGTACATACAAAAGGCAAAAAGCTAAAATGTTCGCTTCTTTTTACTACCTTTGGACCCTTTTCCCGGCCGAATGATTAGCTTTTCAGGCCGGTCAGTTGGCACAAGGGAAGAAGGAGGGGTAGGCGCAACTGGTCCAACTTCTGGCTCCCCTTCAGTAACAGTGATTATCTTCCCCCTCCTCTTTGACGTTCCGTGCTTTTTCCTCCTCTTTGAGGAAGACTCACTTCCCGGAGTGGCAAGTTTAGACAAAGTTATGTCATCAGAAGGGGTCCGCTCCGGATATATCTCACCTCCCTCAAGTCCCTCGTCTCTATGCTCTTGCGAAGCGATGGGATCGTCTAAACCGTGAAGGGCTTCTATTTGTTCCTCTTGCGACCCGGGCTGAGAAGCAGAAGGAGGAGCCACCTGGAGAGACGGAGGAGGGATAACCGGAGGAGGAGAAATCTGAGCGGAGCTTGATACTTTCTCTGTAGAAGAAAAGAGGTTAAAGTCAGTAAAGAGAGGAGATGAAGGCTCATCAAGGTTGAGAAAATAGTCAAGGAGCTCATTAAACCCATGTGAAATAAATGAGCAATCCACTTGAGCGAAATTTACAGTGGAATTACCTGCAGAAGTTGTCTTTATCACGTCAATTTCATAGTCCGGGGCTTCAGCACTCTCTTGTGATTCATCTGTGACTTGAGTAATTTTGGCCCCGGTATCAGTTTGAGCAGGGATCGGTACATAAAAGCTAGAGCCAATAATGCCAGCATCGGCCGAAGTTGAAGGAGGGACAGGAACAGTCAAATTTGTTTCTTTTTCTTGATGCTCTTCCCCCACTATTTCAACCCGCGATCTGGCGAGTTGCTCCTTCCCTCTGGCAAGGGCTGCGCGAGCCTCAAAGTCTAAGTAGTGCACCTCCAACTCCTCTTTAGTGTATCCGGCCCCTTTAAACATATCTAGTGCGGCCTCCCACACTTCGGCCAGGGTAATCTCATACTTGGGGCCCAGGAATGCAAGACTGCCACGCCCTAATATACATTGCAAGTAGAAATCAAATAGTGTCGAGCCAATATCAGCTTTGGTGGCTTCATGGGCCTCTTCAGCTGTAATTCTACCCGCAACAGCCTCATCCCGCTCTCTCTCGACTTTGGATAACTGGGCTTTCAATTTTTCAATCTCTGCAGCCTGAAGGCCAGTTTGTCCTCGTAACTGAGTAATATCAGTACGGTTGCCCTCTATAATCTGCTCCAACCCATCAGCCTTGGCCTCAGCATCCCTTTGCGCGGCATGAGCATCCCGCACCTGTTGAAGAAGCACACTCTCCCTTTGAGAATAAGAAGTGGAAGAAGTAGCAAGCTCCTCTTTAAGTTTCCCAACTTCTGCCTCAAGTTTCTCATTATAATCGGCAATACTCCTCATTTCTGCATCATGATGTTTAAGGATCTTTTGCCATTAAGTTTTGTCGTTCTCCATGGTAAGCATAGCTTCGAGATTGGCCCTATTCACCCTTTGGAGCTCATCAACGAGTTTCTGCCAAGATGACATCCTCTCGATATCGGTTCTGACTGCATCAAGGTTCCGTAACATAGCACTTTTATCTATGGGAACCAGATCGAGGTCAAAGCGAACTCCTTTTAAACACCAATTAGGAAATCGGCGTTGAAGAGTGGCTGGACCTGGTCCAACTTGGTAAGATGGCCTATTGATGATTGCTTGGATATCAGTAGGGGAAGGGGCAGGAGATTGAGAAGAAGTAGGAGCAGTAATCTTCTCTGAAGGCGCAGGCATTGGCTCCTCAATAACTTTGGCTCGTTTGCTCGACTCATCAGTTGTGTGACTCTTCCCTCTATCATCATGAGATTTGCGTTTAAGGGAGTCACTCTCTCCGTGAGAGGAATCATGTCGACTATCTGGTCTTCCAAAGCGTTCTTCATAATCACGTCTTTCTCGAGCCTTCCGGGCTGCCCTTTCTTCATCAGTCTCTCTATGAACAGGAGGATAGGATTGATAGCCATACTGGCTGCGTTTCCCATATCGCTGAAAGTCATCATAGTACGAGCTGCCTCGCCTCATTGGAAAACCTAAAATTAAAAAAAAGAAACAAAACTTGAGAATCCTTCAAACGTTAAAAAAAAAGAGAGCATAAAAGTGCCAGGAATTCTAAGTGTGTGTGATGTGCAAACTACGCGCATCAATCTACGAACCACTCTTTAATTGGGGAGTAGTTGTGGGTGTAATAGATAGCGTCAGCTCTTGAGTCGACGACGACTGTTGCAAAGTAGAAGTAGCTTCAACTACTGAAGAAGAAATCCCGGCAGTGATAGGATCTTCTTTAAAGATCTCTTGTGAAGTAGCAAAAAGGTCGCTCAGTCCTTCGAAAGTATCGTCCCTGCTCTCCTTAACAGGACTGGATTTCTCAACTTTTTCACCAGATTCTTGTGAATGATGGGAAGATCCCTGAGGCTCTTCTTCCTCGATAACCGGGGCAAGTTTGTCAGATGGCCCCGCAGCATCAACAGAAGTGGAACACTTCACTAGCGAAACCTCAGGAGCAGGTCCTTTAGATATGGATGTGCTAGTAGAAACTGAGGCATCCAACACTCTAGCTGGGGAGTCTGGAATTTCATGAGGACGCGTAGAACGAGAAGTATGCAAAAGTCCGTACTGATGCAAAAATTCATCTTTCAACAGAAATTGAATATCTCTCTCCTCAACCGGCACGGCCTTAAGCCTCTCAAAAGTCGACTTGTGACTGGGATTCCTAGAGGGAGGAGGCAGCGCTGAAAATAAAAAGAAGCAAAGTTAACACTTAGCAGGTCAGTCTCACAAACGCCAGATAACAAACGAAGCAAGGATGGGTGATCTTACTTCCTTCCCTCCACAGAGCATAAAACCACAGGGGGCAACGAATGAAGAAGAACTGGGTTAGAAACCCGTGAGCAGTGTCAGGAAGGCCAACAATTAATTTGCGGTTTCGGGCGCTTCTCACAACAGTAATAGAAGGATGATCTTTGGTCCGGGTAAAGGAGCATAAGTAACAAATTTCATCAAAGCTCGGAAGTCGATCAAGTGTTCTCCTAAATAGCACACACAACCCCATTAGAATGGCGTAGCCATTGGGGTGTAGTTGGGATGGAGCAATGGCCAATTGATGAAGAAGTTGTTGGAAAAAGTCATTGAAAGGAGGAACGCCCCCACTTAGGCACATTTGTCGGTTAACTGTCACAAAGCCAGAAGGTGCTATGTCAGCAGTGTTACTTCTCTCAGGAAGAATGGCATCTGATTCAGCAATGCCAAACTGAGCACACAGCTGGCGAAAAACTTTGTATGATAGTGTAGTAGGAACTCTTTCGGGAGGATTAACTAGTGGAGCTGGAAGAACAGTTGCCTCTCCCGTCTGAACTGTTGCATCTTCTTCCTGAGAAGTCATTCTACACAAGCAACTGGATATTCAAATATGAAGGTGCACGTTTCCTAAAAGTGTGAAGTGTCGTGCAAAACTGATAAAAATAACAAGTAAATATAACTGGAATTAAACTGGTCGACGATTGATCGACTACGGTAATTTCAGAACTTGTTAATTTAAAGTTCAAGCATAATATTAGTGCAGGCTGGTCAGTTTCAATTGACTATTTCAGTGTTGCTTTAATATTCTACTTGAAATCGATAGCACTTCATTCACACAATTTATTTAAGTTAATTATCTGTTATTAACTAATCTGTCATTTGATGTGGGCGGTCGATGGCAGTATATTCGTTCCAATTTTCTGTAAATATCATATTAAACAGATTGTTAACCTACAAGTCAAAGTAATCTGTAAAAGAATGCAGCAGAGTTCAACAGTTTGAAATTCGAGCAGCAGTTCAAAGTTCAAGCAGAGTTTAGGAGTGCAAGTGCTAAGTCATAGACGACTTAAGTGCTAGGTCGTAGACGACTCAAGTGCTAGGTCGTAAACGACTCAAGTGCTAGGTCGTAAACGACTCAAGAGCTAAATTATACACAACTCGAATGCTAACTCGGCAGCGCCTTAAGTGCTAACTCGCCAACAACTCAAGAGTTTTTCCTACGGGTCAAGACAAATCATCGGTTCTCTGGCTAGCTCGTCCACGACCTAAGGATTGGGGAGCAAGCTAGGATGAGTCGAGTTAATTTTGGGTCGTTGGTGTTTTGAGCCGGCAGCGCTCTGAATCGTGAGTCGTGGTGAAAAGAAAAAAAAACTCTAGTTCTAAGCAGCAAGAGGATCTCCAAATCCTAACCCATAACCCGTTAACCCAATGGCATCTCCAAAAATAACAACTTTAATCCTATCACGATACAGAATCGCCTCAAATGACGAATCGCCACAAGACAATCAGGCAAGCCCAAATTCATCGGCGATCAATCCAACCAAACTCGTAAAGCTCGAAGGAACGAACCGGGAGTGGAAAATTAAATGAATGAGCCAGTGATGATCGACAATCAGGATTTCTTACGTAGTATGATGCCCGAAAAAATTGAAGGTGGATTGAGTTGAAATCGTCTTGGGAAGCTCGAGGAAGTGTTAATGGCAGAAACGATTTAGGAGATTGGTATAAGAAGAAGGAGATGGAAGTAACGATTCATGCCTTTTGTACTAAGGTAGTAGGACATGAGTCGGCACATGCGGGTTAAGATAAGTCGAAGCACGCGACCTACGACTTAGGCGCGTGCTTCGAGGGGCAAATGTTAACCCCGCTGAAACTTGGACCGACTCATTTACTCAACTAATCCCGACTCATCCATGTAGAGGGAAGGACGACTCATCACGACCTCGGCTCAACAACCTCACGACTCTGCAAGTCCTTGAGTTAACAGCCCACGACTTAAGGTGCTTAACGTTTCAGGAAGAATCTACGACTCAACGACCCAAGGAGAGACTGTACGAGTTAAGGAACCCTACGAGTTAAGGAACCTTACGACTTAAGGAATCTTACGGGTTAAGGAAGGCTTGCGAGTTAAGACATTAACGACCTGAGGAATGTCACGACTTATGGAAGTCTACGACTCAAGAGGTATGCGACATAAAGGTGATACGACCTAAGACTTCAGAGACAAGTTCAATACCGTGCTATAATGAGATAACTCGTTGACGACATACGACTTATGACGACATACGACTTATAATGAGATAACCCTACGACTCATACTAACATCAAGGAAGGTTGCACTGGTTAACTCGTGAACGGCTCAGGACTTATGTTATTCATCTAAATGGGAGCGTAGCTTTGGACCAAGCAGTGAGCTAATCCAGTAGGTCGGCCGCAACCTACTATGAGTCGTGAACGGGTTATGGCTCATCATGAGTCGTGTACGAGTCATGACCTAATTCCGAGAAATGCCTATAAATACGACCCTAGCTCCAACTAGAAAAGGACTTTTTGGCTCATTTTCTTCAAACGCTGTTACTCTGCTGCATTCCAAACCAATCCAATCCAACACTTGAAGCTGTCAAGACATTAAGAACGCTACAAACAACTTCAAGAAGAGATCACATACATCCAACATGGATTCGAAAACTCTCATCTTCATCGAAGTTTAAGCTACTTGTTCTAAGTCTCTTGTAATTCAAAGTGTATTGTATTTGGGAAGAATTGTATCAGCTTGTAACGAGATTATTAATAAAAGTACTTAAAGTGGACGTAGGCTATACCCTTAAGCCGAACCACTATAAAATTGTTGTTGTTTACCGCTTTTCTGCTATTATCTGCTTGTAATCTGTTCCCGAGTCGTCGGGTGGTGCTTTCACAACTACAACTCATACACCCGGATGTTAGCGTTCAAATTTTAGCGTTAACAATTTCATATCATAATTTTCATGCAAGCTATACATACGGTCTTAAGGAGATCTGTATCTGCAATATTCCAAGTATCCAGAAGATACTCTTATTATTATTTTTGTTGTAATTTTTTTTTCGAACTCTAAAAAAAGAGATGTGTAGAAATGTCTATATGCAATTATAAAGTATTCTTTGATAAGTAATATAATTAATGTTCAAAACTTATACTTGAGATATAATTGAGGAACAAAACTTAACAACTTGTTGTTCGAACCAGAAGTTTGATATGGTTCCAAACCAAATGTCTTGGATCCTTGTAACAGTTTGTTCTAAAAAAATCACTAATTCAAATGAGAAAATATATATGATAATTTATAATATATATGTAATACGTGGACGCACGTATACATCTATATATGTAAATATTTAGCTAACAACCTGAAGTTTGTTATGAGCTCATCTTATAGATCATGTATAGATATTACTTAGTGATTTAAATTTCAATCAACATAAATGTTGAATGACCTGAAGTTGTGTATGTGGTCAAATGATCTATACAATAAGTAAATTCCTTCAATTGACTAGATCAATGAATGAGAACAAACTCTACTAAGAAATATCAATTGAATGCATCTTACCAACTAATAAAATGATTATCCTCCTATGACTGATATACACATAATGTATTTGCTAGCAGCAATGTGATAGTGGATTAAGATGAGAATCCAAAGAGGACTATTATTTAATGTGACAATTGTCATTATTAAGGTGGAGGATAAAGGGATACAAGTTCATTTTGATCATCATTGTTAAATATTTATTAAAATATACAATGATGCAAAATATTATCAATATTATCCCTAGTAGACTTTCTCCAATATGGATTTGAATCCCTGAAGGATCAAAATTTGTAAACCACATCTAAAATATGGTTCAAAAGTCAGTTCAAAATTTTTTTGGAGTAAGTAATAAAGATGCTAAATAATGGAGGTGAGTGTTCTTGAAGAAACACTTAAGGGTGCTCTTGAAGAGACTAATGACATGATTGTCAAATTACCCAGAAGTGGTTTAGGTACCTAAAACATAATTAAAGAGATCTCAATAAATCATGTCTAGAACTGACAAGAAATAATCGTCGATGATAAATTTGTAAATAATAAAGCGCTCATATTTATCAATAGATTAAAGATCTTGAATTAGGGGAAAACATGACTGGCCATCATGAATCCTTTAATAATAGAGAAATATGGACATGTAGTCCGCAAAGTACCGAAAGTATTGAAATGCTTAATATACCCCGAAGTTATAAATGTGGTTTAAATCATATTAAATGATGAAAGTATACAAATTCCTGAAGAATATAGATAACTTTGGTGGTTATAAAGAAGGCAAAGAATAAGGAGCATAGATTACAACCTACTTTTAAGTATTGTTGTAATGAAAGTCTTGATATAATTCACGATGAGTAGATTACTTCCTATTTTTAAGTATCGTGTAATGAAACTCTTAATATCCATTGAAGTGATAGTTGCGATATGCAAATGCTTATTAAAGTTTACAAATTTCTGAAGAATATATATAACTTTTGTAGTTATAAAGAATGCAAAAGACATGAAGTGTAGATTACAAATTTCTTCTAAGCATTGTTGTAATGAAATTCTTGATCCACTTAAACATGAGTAGATTACTTCCTGCTTTTAAGCATTGTTGTAATAGAACTTTTAATATTCATCAAAGATGTAGTTGCAATATGCAAAACTGATTTGAGGCATAAAGATGGAAACACATGATGTGTTTTTCATAAAGGTAGCAAACAAAATGCATAAAATGCAAATCATATTTGGATTGGAAATTTTGATTGTATCGAAGGAAACTATTGATAAATTGTATTATTAATGAGACTCAAATTTATAAATCCAGAAGTATCTATAACCAATTTAAGTTATCGAAAGACGAATACGAATTCAGAGGAAACTTTAAATCAGGGGGAGCATCTATAAGTATTTTATAATGCACTCTTTTTCCTTAACTAAGATTTTTCCCACTGGGTTTTTATTAGTCAGGTTTTAACAAGGCATTATCTTGATCCAGAAGTATCAACTCCCTAGTGACATTTGAAATAAGCTATAATGTACTCTTTTTCCTTATTTAAGATTTTTCCCATTGGGTTTTTCATATTAAGGTTTTAATGAGGCATTATCTTGATCTAGAAGAATCAAACGTCTTTTCAACAAATAACATCTCAAATATGTTATTTAAGTTAAATTATATTTTTATCCTTGACTAAGGTTTTTCCCATCGGGTTTTCCTTTGTAAAGTTTTTACTGAAGTATTAAATTGATCCAGAAGTATCAAACTCTATCTGATGCAGTAAATTACTGAAATACGACATACTATATTGTACTCTTTTTCCTTCACTATGATTTTTCCCATAGGGTTTTACTTAGTAAGGTTTTAATGAGGCATTAGTTTGATCCAGAAGTATCAAGCTTTATTTAAAGAAATAAGAAAATAAAATATGTCATTGTACTCTTTTTCCTTCACTAAGATTTTTTCCATTGTGTTTTTCTTAGTAAGGTTTTAATGAGGCATTATTTTGATCCTGAAGTATCAAACTCTTATAAGGAATATCATTTTCAGTATGATATTTATGATTTCACAAGTTGCACTCTTTTCCTCGTTCAAGGTTTTTTCCCACTGGGTTTTTCCAATAGAGGTTTTTAATGAGGCAACAGACAATATCTATATCGACTGAATCAATAAATGCAAGCAAGATAATAATGAGGGGGAGCAATCATCATACATGTTTCGAAATGAAAATTTCCAAATTATCTGAGCATTCAATATTTTGAAGACGCATATTCAAGGGGGAGTGTTGTAATATATGTATATTATGAAGTGAATATGCTTGTACATTGTTTTGTTTAGTCTCACACCGTGGGATAAGTTCAGCCCTTACTTCTGAAGCCTTTATATAAAGCAGGCCATGTAATGTAAATAGATATATCTATTCTCTGAATGAATAAAATTATTCTCTCTCTAATGGCCTCCATTCTCTTTATTCTTTAATAAAATAATGCTTTATAAATTATTAACACTTAGGATTTTTGTAACACTTGGCAATTGGGTCCATACCTTAAACCACTTAGCCCATTTAAGAGAAGCTTCCTTCTCATTTGATGAAAAGAGTACGTTCTTTTCTAAAAGCTTAGAAAACCAGAGAACTTAATTCCTCTTTCAAAACCTAGAAAAAATAATCAAATCTCTTCTTCAATTCATGGTAAATTAAACATCTTTAGGAGCTTATTTGTGCACATAATCATCTCTAGCTTAAATACATCTCAATTGTGATTTTAATTCTCAATTTACAGTAAACTAAATTATGGCTTTTGGGTATATTTTGGATTGATTTTTTGTTTAGGGTTTACTAGTTTTTGAATTAAAGGATAGAGCTGAGTTAATCACTCACATGCCTATTTCTATATCTTTGTTTGATACACAATATTGTTTGAATGATTTTTGATTTAATTGTATGTAATTTGGTTGAAAACTTATGTGGTTTTTGGGTTATTGTTTGCGGGAAATTTGATAAAAAAATGTAGCTGCAGTAAAACAACGATAATATATGGTAGATTAATCCAAATTGACTCAATATTTATGCGGTTGAAAGATATTTCAATTACCTACAAGTTTTATTTTAATCATATTTCGAAATTCTGCTGTTAAATTGGTCGAAATTGAGTTTGAAACTAATGTTATAGCACAGCCATATAAAAATTTCCTAAGTTAATACCTGAAAGTAAAATGGACATAACTTTAAATTGATTAATCCAATTGGGTTGACTCTTTTTGCAGTAGAAAGATAATTTTCTAAGAAAGAACTTTTGTTTTAATTACTTTCTCATATTTTAAAGATTTCTTGATCAAAATCCGGTTTTTTTAACAGAGTAATAGTCTCTGCCCTGTCAAATTTCTATGTTAGATATTGTTAGTAAATAAAGCATAACTTTCTCGTTCCTTATCGAATTTTGACAAAATTTAAAGTTATGGAAAGCATAAACTTTGTGCTACAACTTTCATGTTGTAAGTTTCTGCAGATACTATAATTTAAAGGGTTGAAATTGGGTTTGAAACTGAGATACATGCTCCGCTCTGTCGATTTTCAGAATTGAAATCTAAAACTAAAATTAGCCATAACATTCTCGTTATTGATCGGAATTTGATAATTTTTGATGTTTCGGAAAGCATAAATGATGTACTGATTGTTTCATTTTTTGAGTTTTGTTAAATTTTGACGTTAGTTTGGTCAAAAACGTGTTTTATTTTTGCTATCCCGAGAGAAAATGACAGAAGTTGTGAAATTCAAATCTCAGAATTGTTTTATCCATAACTTTTACATTTCTTATCGGAATTCTATAATTATTAAAGTTCTGGAAAGCTTAGAATGTCGTGTACAACTTTTATGTTTTGTGTTTTCTCAAATTATGTGCTTAAAAGAGAAAAACTGAACAAATAAAACACAAGCCTGGGCAAAACGCCAAAGTTTATTCCTGTATTTTGAATTGTTGCACCAGCTTTTGGTGCTTTCTCTTATGTTTTCCAAACATGGTTTTGATGCTCTTTTTAGTGCAAATATTGAGAGTTTTATATCACATATGCTCTGGTATTGAATCGTGTATTTTCTTAGATTGTTCGTCCAAGTCTTTGATGATAAATTTTAATATAGATCTTGAGTGTTGTATTATCTTATTCAAGGGATAGACCATGCTTCTTGTTATTATTTTTGGGTTGGTTCTACTATATAGAAGCACATATTTTCATGAATCCGTCATTGGGATTTTAATGATTCATTATGTAATGTTTTCATTGTGATTCCGAGCGCATGTATTTTCAAACTATTTTTCCAACAGTGTTCATTCTCTAGCTATTGTTCTAAAAAATATATTTTACAAAGTGATTTCAAAAAAAAAAGTGATATAATTAATAATTCTAAATTTTAAAGAGATTTTCAAAATCGATTTCTTAAATATTTTCTGAAATTTATTTCAAAACCCGATCTAGCAAAAATATATTTTCTACATAAAGATACACGTTTTTGCACTTTTCGGACGTATGAGAAAGAGAATCAAACGATTTAGTAAAACATGTGGTATGGGTCACATGATTTTGCTTTTTCGGTTAGTGCCGGAATTGTACGATCGAAACCTCTTGAGTATTGTATCTTGAGTTAATATTTAAGATTTACAATTCCTATTCTAGGAATTATCCGAGTAGCCAATATTTGGCGAGTTGAGATGTTCGAGATCTCCTATTATAGGAGTAAAAATCGATGAGAACCATTTAATGATGTTTTTTTACTTGCCGATGAGATGAGGTGAGTCTTGAGATGAGATTTCCCTTTTCGAGGATTATGGTTTATGAGAAACCATTATGAGATTTATTTGCATTTGCCGATGATATGATGTAAGCTTCTTTAGATGATTTTATGATGTTGAGATGTATTATGATAGTTTTTACTTGTCGATGAGATGAGACAAGTCACAATGCCACTAGCACTCGTCGATGAGATGAGACGAGTAGGGTATTATATTTACTCGTCAATGAGATAAGACTGAGTATATTTTCACGACGTTTATGATGTTTTACTAGTGTGGTACCAACTAACGGCTAGTAAACTATTAGGTGCGAACGTATGGTATGGGACATACTTTAACACCTATTGGGTTCCTATCCGAGAAGTTGAGACACATTCATGATGTTTACTAGTACTACAGACCACGAGTACTCAATTGGAGTCATCACGATGTAGTTGCTACTCCAATCATCACGATGTTACTAACTCGGGTCTTTGTGACTGGGAGTCATTATGACGTTATAGACTATAGTCGTTCATGACGTTCATGATGTTAAGATATTATTTGACTCCAGTCCTCATGATGTTTATGGTACCAAATAGTAGTACTAATCACGATGTAGCGCGCGTAGCATTGCTTTGGCATGCAATCGAGGATCTGGCCAATCCGAGATTTCTTTAAGTTTTGATGTTTTTGAATTCACCATCTTTAGATGATTATTACATTGATAGCCTAGTGCGAGATGAGATGTATACATATATGGTGAAATCATTTATGATGTAACTCTTTGATTGAGTTATTTGCATTATGGATTGATGATTTGATGATTTTATAAACTACTTGATGTTAAGATGGAGTTGAGATGTGCTTATACATTTATACCGATGAAATGAGGTATAAATGATTATGAAGAATCGTTGATGATGAGTTTTAGTGATGGATTTGAGATGTATCTATATTCATACCGATGAGATGAGGTATGAATAAGTATAATGCTTCTTTTATGTTTGGGTTTCATATTTCCTTTAATGCTCCTTGGGATGTGCCAATGAGATAAGGCGCATCCATATGCGTTTTATTCTATGTATGAAGGATATGTACCTTTGATGTATTGTTATATTGACAACCACTTCTAAGAAGATAGTTGAATCATTTGAAATCATTATCCACATTCCTTTATACTACCGATGATATGAGGTGAAAGCGATGTTTATTGGGTCTTATCTATAAAACTTTGCTCGCCGATGTTCCATTTGCTTAAGTGTCAGTTATGCCGCTGAAGTATGACTTTATTATCATTATCTCTTATACTTGTCACGAAGAGATGTTGTCCTTTCTTATGATGTTGAAACCCTGTTTAGGGCATGGAATCCTTTAAGAAAAAGGATACAATAACTCTCACCTACTTATCCTCATCGATTATTCTATTTAACTGATGATTTTAGATAGCCTGACCCGTGTGTTTTCACTCGGGTCAGACCGAGTTGTTTCAGGTATCATCTGTTGGACTTAGTTTGAAGTTGATGTTAAATATCAGCTTTTATTTCTCGAGTAGTTTCTGTTCTTTCGCATACTCTGATGTAGTTATATTTGATTCGATGTATATAGTGTGGTCAAGTACCACCTTTATGATTTTCATATTGTATTGTACTAAACATGTATCAATGTATAAGTATATATATGATGTTGATTACTGTACTGTGATGTGCTTTACATTTAGTTATTATATTTTGTTCTAATAGATCCGTTAGCCACCTGTAGTTTTGGATTAAGCATCTACTGGGTATGTCGATCCACTTTAGTTGAAAAGAAAAATTATATTGCATTTATCGACATATTCAGTAGATGTTTAAAACAAAATTATAGATGGTCGCCCTTAACCAGCCCTATTCTCCGCTTTAGCAGACGGAATAACTTGTTAATTCTCTTTGCTAAGGTGGGTCTTGGGGTGGGGCGTTACAGTTTGGTATAAGAGCTGCGGTCAGAACATAGTATAATAAACACATAACAGTACGTATATCATGATACATTGAAGTATAATACGAGTGAATCATTGTCCTTTATTCGATCTTGTTTTCGAATCGAGCCTTGATTCTTTTTCGAGTTTTGGGATTATCGGGATGAAATATGTCTAGGAAAATATATATTGTATTCCGTAGTATTCCATAATAAAGTTTGATGTCATCTCATCTTATAAATAATCTTATTTAGGATTATTCTATTCTTATTTTTGTTGATACGAGTGAGTTCGTATCGATGGAGCTGATTGATTTCTATGAGCATTCTTGTTGCATTCCTTTGAGTGTTGTGAATCCTATTGGAGGGATCCACAACGATTGGCTTGTTCGAAGCATTTTGAGTTTTCTATTTGTTGCTACTTTAGTGAGTATTTGTTTGTTACTCACGATCTTGAGATGCATTTGATTTGAGATGGATTGAATTATTTGATATTAAGTCCAATCCTTTGTTTTTTTAGGATCCTATTGTATATTCAGGTTTCCTATTTTGATTGGTTTATTATTTCTGTCACTTTGGAATGTTAATGATGATTCTGAAGTTTCCGAATTCACTCTTGAGTGTCGAGATATTGATGATATATCTTGAATTCCAGTCAAGGTGACTTTGTTGAGTTTTGTGAGTCCTTTTGGATCTGACATCCAATCGGGCAATCGAGTGTTGAGGTAACATTATTCCTGGCTCTTAGCTCTTCGGTTATCCTTCCTCGAGGATATCCACTAAGGAATGAGGTGAGTTTCTAGATTGTTCGAGTTTGATTGAGTTTATCATTCAATTTTTTCTGAGTTATCCTTTTCATATACTCAATCGATGTTATTCTTTGTAGCATTACTTTGTTTGAAGTAAAGATTTATTATTTGTTTGCTTCATCTCGTTCGAGAAGAATATCTTGCTTATCTTATATCTTGATGATTTTTGGGAGTGGCTCGTGACATCGTAAGATTGACGAACGCTCTATCTCCTTCTGTTGATTTCGATAATCGAATATTCTGGGAATATCTCTATGATTCTCTTAATGTTCTTTGGTTTGAGGTTTGAAGCTACATAAATACGAGTTTTAAAGAGAAATTTGAGCTTTGAGATATTTAAAAGAAAAAACAAAGAATATTTTGAGAATAAATTTAGATGAGTAGTATTTCTTTTATAGAAATAATTAAGAGTGTTGGGTTGTCCATCGAGTAGTTAAGAGTTCTGGTTGGTACGCCTGATCAACGTTATCGATAGGAATCTCCTAAATGCTACGATGAGGCAATTAGGCACGATGGTTTGTGTTTTAAAAAAAAATTGAAAATTATATTTTGGGCTTATATATTAAATTTGTTTTTGAATGGTAATTGCAGCCATTGATTTTAGAGACGAGTAACAGAGTGGCGAGGCAGTTTTGATCGTTTGATCGACTCTACAGCCAACAGATATATCTATTTATTAGAGATTCAATGGCGAGGCAATGCCATTTATTTATTTATTTATTTATTTTGAAATTATAAAGATGAGAATAAGTGAGAATATTCTTGTGCGATACTTGATTGAAAGTATATTTTGAGATTTTAGAATCTATATTATATACATTGGATGTTTTAGGAGAAGAGTTATAAGAGAACTTGAAGATTGTTTTTAAACTATTTAGGCGGTTTAATAAAAAGAGTAATGAGAATTTAAACCCTCAATTTATTTTGAGGATTATAATTATGGATTTACAAATTTCTTTGGAAATTAATTTTGAAGTAAGATAAGAAATTTGGACTTTTAATTTGATTTTTAAATTATTTACTAAGTAATATAATAAAGAATTAGAAAATTTTCAAATGTTGAAAATTGAGATTTTAAATTTAAAAGATGTTGAGATTTAAAAATTCTAAATATCTTGGACTGAAAATAATTTGAGGTTATATCCTTGTTTCTTGAGTATATTCTATCCTTGAGTTAATATCAAGGACATTCATTTTCACGACCGTTCGAGTATGGTGGCCTTGTAAGAAGTCATTTCGTGATTTATTCATCTTGTCTATTGTGTTTGTCTTGTTGTGAGGATGTTCTTCCCCTATTATCATGCGGAAAGTCTTGTTGATGATATTCTTTATTTCTTAGAGTTCGGGTTTAAGTGAGTTTGATCCCGACTCTATTAGTAGAGTTTTGTGAAATCAACCATTTTCGATTGACTAATTGTTGAGCATCTTATTGAGTGTTGTTTCGAAGACGGGATATCTTCGAAATTCTTTCGAGTTACTTGGAAATTTCGATGGTTTGCTAATCACTATATTAGCATTTGATGGGCCATTGGATTAACCAAGTAAGTTTATCCTTGTTTATATCTTCCATTCTATGTCGAATGTATGAATGGTTTGAGTTTCAAGCTTGTATTATATCCTTGGTCGATTGAATTTTTGTGTTGTTTACGGCTCTTTTTCTAGAAAATTGCAAGGACACAATTTTTGTAAGGGGGAGTCTGTAACAACCCTGTTGTTGGTTACCTGATTAATTAGACCTAGTTTGGGATAATTAATTCTAAATTGGGATTTCTGAAATTTAACTATGAAATTAAATCTAGTTTTATGAATAATTGAATTGTTCATCTTAATTAATTTTAAGATAACTTTGGAAAATGTTGTAAATGTTGTTAAGTGTTAATATTGTGATTTATTATTTTAAAGTGATAAATTGTAATTGTAATTTATTTTGTTTTAATTAAAATGATAAGAATAACTTTGTCTTGTGAATGAGTTTGATAAATTATGAATGGTTAAGACAATGTTAACTAAAACCTTAGTTAAAATGTAAAATAATGCTTTATAGATTATTAACACTTAGGATTTTTGTAACACTTGGCAATTGGGTCCATACCTCAAACCACTTATCCCATTTAAGAGAAGCTTCCTTCTCATTTGATGAAAAGAGTACGTTCTTTTCTAAAAGCTTAGAAAACCAGAGAACTTAATTCCTCTTTCAAAACCTAGGAAAAAAAATCAAATCTCTTCTTCAATTCATCGTAAATTAAACATCTTTAGGAGCTTATTTGTGCAGGTAATCATCTCTAGCTTAAATACATCTCAATTATGATTTTAATTCTCAATTTACAGTAAACTAAATTAGGGCTTTTGGGTATGTTTTGGATTGATTTTTTGTTTAGGGTTTACTAGTTTGAAATTTGGGCTGAAGTGATAATATCGATAGTTGAATTAAAGGATAGAGGTGAGTTAATCACTCACATGCCTATTTCTATATCTTTGTTTTCTACACAATATTGTTTGAATGATTTTTGATTTAATTGTATGCAATTTGGTTGAAAACTTGTGTGATTTTTGGGTTATTGTTTGCGGGAAATTTGATAAAAAAAAGTAGCTGCAGTAAAACAATGATAATATATGGTAATTAATCCAAATTGACTCAATCTTTTTGTGGTTGAAAGATATTTCAATTAGCTACAAGTTTTATTTTAGTCATATTTCGAAATTCTGCTGTTAAATTAGTCGAAATTGAGTTTGAAACTAATGTTATAGCACATCCATATAAAAATTTCCTGAGTTAATACCTGAAAGTAAAATGGACATAACTTTTAATTGATTAATCCGATTGGGTTGATTCTTTTTGAAGTAGAAATATAATTTTATAAGAAATAACTTTTGGATTAATTATTTTCTCATATTTTGAAGATTTCTTGATCAAAATCCGGTTTTTTTAACAGAGTAATAGTCTGTGCCCTGTCAAATTTCTATGTTAGATATTGTTAGTAAATAAAGCATAATTTTCTTGTTTCTTATCGGATTTGGACAAAATTTAAAGTTATGGAAATCACAAACTTTGTGCTACAACTTTCATGTTGTAAGTTTCTACAGATTCTATTATATAAAGGGTTGAAATTGGTTTTGAAACTGAGATACATGCTTCGCTCTGTCGATTTTCAGAATTGAAATTTAAAACTAAAATTAGCCATAACTTTCTCGTTATTGATCAGAATTTGATAATTTTGGATGTTTCGGAAAGCATAAATGATATGCTGCTTGTTTTATGTTTTGAGTTTTCTTAAATATTGATGTTAGTTTGGTCAAAAACGTGTTTTATTTTTGCTATCCCGAGAGAAAATGACAGAAGTCGTGAAATTCAAATCTCATAATTGTTTTATCCATAACTTTTAAAATTTTTATCGGAATTCGGTAATTTTTAAAGTTATGGAAAGCTTAGAATGTCATGTACAACTTTTGTGTTTTGTGTTTTCTCAAATTATGTGCTTAAAAGATGCAAACTGAACAAACAAAACACAGGCCTGGGAAAAACGCCAAAGTTCATTCCTGTGTATTTTGAATTGTTGCACCAGCTTTTGGTGCTTTCTCTTATGTTTTCCGAACATGGTTTTGATGCTTTTTTCAGTGCAAATATTGTGAGTTTTATATCACATATGCTCTGGTATTGAATCGTGTATTTTCTTAGATTGTTCGAGCAAGTCTTTGACGATAAATTTTAATATAGATCTTGGGTGTTGCATTATCTTATTCAAGGGATAGACCATGCTTCTTGTTATTATTTTTTGGTTGCTTTTACTATATAGAAGCACGGATTTTCACGAATCCGTCATTGGGATTTTAATGGATTTTAATGATTCATTATGTAATGTTTTCATTGTGATTCCGAACGCATGTGCACGTATTTTCAAACTATTTTTCCAACAGTGTTCATTCTCTAGCTATTGTTCTAAAAAAAATATTTTACAAAGTGATTTAAAAAAAAGTGATATAATTAGATTTTCAAAATCGATATCTTAAATATTTTCTGAAATTTATTTCAAAACCCGATCTAGCAAAAATATATTTTCTACATAAAGATACACGTTTTTGCACTTTTCGGACGTATGAGAAAAAGAATTAAACGATTTAGTAAAACGTGTGGTATGGGTCACATGATTTTGATTTTTCGTTTAATTCCAGAATTGTATGATCGAAACCTATTGAGTATTGTATCCTGAGTTAATATTTAAGATTTTCAATTCCTATTATAGGAATTATCCGAGTAGCCAATATTTGGCGAGTTGAGATGTTCGAGATCTCCTATTATAGGAGTAAAAATCGATGAGAACCACTTAAAGATGTTGTTTTACTTGCCGATGAGATGAGGTGAGTCTTGAGATGAGATTTCCTTTTTCGAGGATTACGGTTTATTAGAAACCTATGAGATTTATTTGCATTTGCCGATGATACGAGGTAAGCTTCTTTATGATGATTTTATGATATTGAGATGTATTATGATAGTTTTTACTTGTCGATGAGATGACACAAGTCACGATGCCACTAGCACTCGTCGATGAGACGAGACGAGTAGGGTATTATATTTACTCGTCAATGAGATAAGACTGAGTATATTTTCATGACGTTTATGATGTTTTACTAGTGTGGTACCAACTAACGGCTAGTAAACCAGTAGGTGCGAACGTATGGTATGGGACATACGTTAACACCTATTGGGTTCCTATCCGAGCAGTTAAGAAACATTCATGATGTTTACTAGTACTATAGACCACGAGTACTCGATTGGACTCATCACGATGTAGTTGCTACTCCAATCATCACGATGTTATTAACTCGGGTCTTTGTGACTGGGAGTCATTATGATGTTATAGACTATAGTCGTTCATGATGTTCACGATGTTAAGATGTTATTTGACTCCAGTCATCATGATGTTTATGGTACCAAATAGTAGTACTAGTCACGATGTAGCGCGCGTAGCATTGCTTCGGCATGCAATCAAGGATCTGGCCAATCCAAGATTTCGTTAAGTTTTGATGTTTTTGACTTCACCATCTTTAGATGATTATTACATTAATAGCCTAGTGCGAGATGAGATGTATACATATATGGTGAAATCATTTATGATGTAACTCTTTGATTGAGTTATTTGCATTATGGATTGATGATTTGATGATTTTATAAACTACTTGATGTTAAGATGGAGTTGAGATGTGCTTATACATTTATACCGATGAGATGAGGTATAAATGATTATGAAGAATCTTTGATGATGAGTTTTAGTGATGGATTTGAGATGTATCTATATTCATACCGATGAGATGAGGTATGAATAAGTATAATGCTTCTTTTATGTTTGGGTTTCATATTTCCTTGAATGCTCCTTGGGATGTGCCAATGAGATAAGGCACATCCATATGCGTTTTATTCTATGTATGAAGGATATGTACCTTTGATGTATTGTTATATTGACAACCACTTCTAAGAAGATAGTTGAATCCTTTGAAATCATTATCCACATTCCTTTATACTGCCGATGATATGAGGCAAAAGCGATGTTATTGGGTCTTATCTATAAAACTTTGCTCGCCGATGTTCCATTTGCTTAAGTGTCAGTTATGCCACTTAAGTATGACTTTATTATCATTATCTTTTCTACTTGTCAAGAAGAGATGTTGTCCTTTCTTATGATGTTGAAACCCTGTTTAGGGCATGGCATCCTTTAAGAAAAAGGATACCATAGCTCTCACCTGCTTATCCTTATCGATTATTCCATTTAACTGATGATTTTAGCTAGCCTGACCCGTGTGTTTTTACTCGGGTTAGACCGAATTGTTTCAGGTATCATCTGTTAGACTTAGTTTGAAGTTGATGTTGGATATCAGCTCTTATTTCTCTTGAGTAGTTTCTGTTCTTTCGCATACTCTGATGTAGTTATATTTGATTCGATGTATATAGTGTGGTCGAGTACCACCTTTATTGTTTTCATATTGTATTGTACTAAACATGTATCAATGTATAAGTAATAGGATGTGCTTTACATTTAGTTATTGTATTTTGTTCTAATAGATCCGTTAGCCACCTGTAGTTTTGGATTAAGCATCTACTGGGTATGTCGATCCACTTTAGTTGAAAAGAAAAATTATATTGCATTTATCGACATATTTAGTAGATGTTTAAGACAAAATTATAGACGGTCGTCCTTAACCTGCCCTATTTTCCGCTTTAGCAGACGGAATTACTTGTAAATTCTCTATGCTAAGATGGGTCTTGGGGTGGGGCGTTACATGATTTCTATCACATAAATTTCTGTTTGGTGGCGGAGAATTTATTCTCTTAGCTTAAAACCCTTCTCCGAGACATAAAAGCTCAGAGGTTAGGTAGTTGATTGTTGCTAGTAATAAAGTCCCAATTTGGTAATGTGGCATATAAAGTGCCGTTGATCATGTGTTGATCAAAGAATGGCTTTTGTGTAAAGCGTAGCTTTGTGGAAGAGACTTCATCAGGACGTCACATCCTAGAAATGGTCGAAACAGGAAGCATGCAGCAAGGTTATGAAGGTCGCGCCCTTTAGGGTATGTCATTTCCTTCTGGAAAAGGGTGGTATAATGGAATAGAGCCTAGATATTCAACCTATATGGTTACTGCAATTTTATTACTTTGTGGCTGTTTGTTTATGGTTGAGGATCCTCAGATAAAGGTCAGTAACGACCGGGGGATGACATATTCGTGTAGAAGTTGCCTAGTTATAGAGGTAACCCGGCCTTGTGTTGGCAGAGATCCGGTTAGTTCTCGCGGTGTCCCTCTCGAGGCGTACCCATCTAGCCTAGAAAGTTCCTTAACCTGACCATTTGTTGGAAATCCAAAGAAACAATACGCATCCTGTACGGTTTTAGTTGTATAACTTGCCAAGGAATGTGGCGGTAACCTGTTATTGAACATGGTAGCTATAATAGGCATAGTACAAAAGGTCTATGCTGGCTAAGATTAATATTATACATTCGAAATGTTTTCCGCACTATGCACTAATAAAAATATCAAAAGGTTTTCACGTATCAAGCATGTTTGACTATCATAAGGAGAAATCTCCTCCAGTTGTGCGTTTGCATTGTATGTGTGGCGGGAGGACTTATGGTTGTTTCATTTTCCAAAAAGAATTGCGGATTTCTTTCAAATTCTTTTTATTTGTTCTATTTAAAAGAAAATTGTTTTTGTTTTCTCACAACAGTCCCATTAATGACCTGGAGTTTATTGTTCCCTTTTTAAACTTTGGGTGCCCACAATTTTTCACACAGGCAGCCTAGAGTTTGGTTTTTCAGATAATCAGATAGTAGGTGTAGCAATTGGAAATCTTTGGAGTCTTTTCTTGGATTTTGGCTATCGCTTTGTGCTTTTCTTTAACATCCATGACCAACCTAGCTTAATACAACTTAATGGTGGTTTGAGCTTCTGGATTGGAGTCTATGGAGCTTTGGATTCGGAATGCAGTTTGTGGATTCATTCTCTCTTGAAGATTATATTGAAGTTATCTTTACCATTGTAGTGTCTTTCCGCTGTTATGTATCTCTGATGAATATTGATATCATTTGTATCATTATTGTATTGAATGTTGCATATCAATGATGTTATTCATTCTATTTCCGCTGTGTTCTTGTATTTAATGTGCTATACGCTCCATCCAAACTGGAGTTCAACATTTGAATCTGCGGCATTCGAATACGGGTGAAGTATGAATGTCGATTTTCGAACGTCGGATTTAGGGCCGTGACAAGTGGTATAAGAGCCGAGGGTTGAACTTTAGCTCAGGTGTATAACACATTAGGTGACTCATTAGAGATAGGGTTATAATTACCCTAGAATGAGTATATCCCTAATATTCATCCATATGCCTCAGTAAATTCTCTTACCAATCACCGATATTGAGTATGAGTGCAAGAAGAGGACGAGATATGGGATAGGGGAGTACCACTACAAATTTTCAATACCCTGCAACAACGGAAACAACTTTCTCTATCGATCTCTTTTGATTCATCATCCGATTTCAAATTCTTTGATGTCTTCGTGGCAACTACAAGAAGAAGCTTTAGTGTGGTGATGGCCCAATGAATCATTATAGAAAAGGTTCTAAATTCCTAATTCGTATTCTCTTCATTATCTTCTATTAGCTTTTCGTTTTAAACTTGAAAATTTATTTGAAACAAATTGGTTAACGAAATATGAAACTTAATTAAATGGTATCCATTTGTTTATTCTTTGAGGATTCAAGTCCGAAGAGGGACAAGTTGGTGTATACTTTGGGATATTCCAACCTGGATTGAGTATCCATTGTTTGTTCCGTTGGGTCCAGATATATTCTACGAGTGGTTAGTTATCTCTTTGGACTAACCGCTGCCCCTGCATATTCCGTAGATCTGATGACCTGAGTGTTTCGTAAAGTGTTGAATGAGTTCGTTTTCATACTTATTAATGATATTCTGATTTGATAAGCCAAATGTAGAATAAATATTCAGTTAAATCTGGTAAAACATTCTCCATCTGTTCTATGGTTGTCTCCCTGTCTAGCAAATTTCACGGATGAAATTTTCTTAAGGGGAATCTATAACATTCCCATTTTTAAGTAAAATTTAAAAGGGTAATTAATTTAATTTTTGGAAATGTAGATTTAGTGTTGAATTAGTTTCGAAAATTTCCAAAATAAATAAAAAAATATGTGTTTTTTTATATATATGGAAGTAGATTTTTAAATAGATTGAATTTGAAATTCAAGTTAAATATCTTATAAATAAAATTTGGCTTCGAAAACTCTATAATTTAATACTAATAGAAATTTGTTTTCTAATTATAAGAGACATATGTAATATATATTTTTAAAGTTATATTTTGGGTTAGATATAAATAATTTTTAAAAGATGTTAAAAAACAAAATTATATATTTTATAATATACATATGTGTGTTTATTTATCTAAAGTATAATTAGATTTTAAAATCAATTTCCTTAAAAGTTATAAATATATATAGATAAGAGAAATACATATTAAAAAAAACATGAGAGATAAATAAATTCACAAATTATAAAATGATAAGGTTTAAAACATAATGTATAAATAAATTTAACAAAGGGACTTAAACACATTTTAAATAATAAATGACATTTGTAAAATAAGTAACAATATACGTGAACAAGTGTTAACAAAATAATACAAGTGGCAATCAAATTTCTTTTAAAATTAAAATATATAAAATATGTGTATAGAAAGAAATCAGGCCATGTTTTCTCCACCTCTCAATTTCTTTATATTCAAAAACAACAGCAAAACAAACCTGAAACTAAAGAAAAACAAATGTAAATCTTGTAAACTAGATAAAAGAGAATCACAATCTCTTCTAGTTTTAAGATCAGAAAGCAAACAATCTTTAACAACTTTAACCTGAAGCTAAAATGCAAAAATCATCTCAACTTAAAGCAAGAATTCAACCTGGAAAACAAGTTCAAGTTCTCGGATTCATAGTAGGAGGTCATCATTAAAAAGAAAAAATAACTTAACGGCTTCAATCTGAAATCAAATTGCAAACTGGAATCAAGCAGTAGATTGAATGCAACTTAACACAATCAAGCATGAACTCAACAACAAGTAGCAGATCATTATGTCCAAGCAAGTTTCCAATTCCAGTTTTCAAAGGAATAAATCTTCTAGTTTCTTTCAAATTCAAAAGCAAAGTTTTGGTTCTCTGCTTTCAAATCAAAGGTGAGCAAACTCACCTATTAAAAGCTTAAGATTTGGGTTTATACTATGATTTATGTGTCTGATTTTGTGAAGAATATGTGTGTGCATGTCTCGATATTTCTCTGTCCTAGGTTCCAGGTTTTTAAAACCTGTTTAAAAATTTAAATCACCGTACCTAAATGAACTTAGACTTTGACCTCTAAATGAAAAATGATTGTATATTTGTAACATCACTTTTAAAAATGTTTAGAAGTATAATTGTCAAGCATTTTAACTGGGAAGAAGGAAGAATAGTGAAAACAAAATAAAGTCAGAACCTCGATTGTCTAGAATTTGTGATTTGATTCTATAATATGATTTGTCCTCGAAAATAGTGAATTTATAAAATAGTATCAAGAATTTTAAGTTAGTCGTTGTTAAGAAATTTCGAGTTGATCATATTTTATATTTTTACCAATCGTCGTCGATTGGCGATGAAGTTATCATCGAGTTTGGAACTGGAGATGGTCGAAGGTCTTATGATATAGGAAAAATATTAGTTGGATTTATTAATGGTCGGGGCGGCGTAACAACGAAGAATTAGGGTTTAAGCCCAGTTTTTGTTGGTGTCGGAAATTTGACCGCTGCATCGTCGATGGTGATCCAGAACAGATTGCACCCAAGGGGAAAGGAGTACTGGACTATGGCAAAGCTCTGGGAGAAATGGCATCGATTTTGGTAGTCGAGATCATCAGAGCGAGGCTATTTTGTTATGGGGTTTGGGTTTCAAGTAGTGACCGCATTGCTTGGTTTTGATTGGCCATCGTTTTCGTTGTTCTGAAAGGTCGGGTTGTTTGTCGAGGTCGTCGGCAGCTTGGTGAGGGCCGGAGAGATGGTTAGCGTCGTGTTTTTTCATCATGCACGTGCACGGTGATTGTTCGTGTGTCTAGACATGTTTGGGTAGAGAAGAAGAGTTTGGCTTAGGATTTTCTCGAATGATTCGCGTTTTTGGTTCGAAGCAACTGATGAAGTGAGAGACTCGAAGTAAGACTCGAGTTTACCTCACGTAGAGCTCGGGTCTAAGAATTGTATAAAAATAGTTTAAATTTTTAAAATAAAAACCAAGTTTTGTTTAAAACCATTTTGTTAAAAACCAGATCTTTTGAAAATAATAAATCACTATCAAAGTTTAAATTGGTTAAAAGGTTTTAAATAAAATTATTTTAAAATAACTAAGTTTTAGATTGGTGAAAGGTTTTTAAATAAAAAATTATTCCAATTTAATTAAGTTTTTAAGTGCTTAATCTATATAACCTTTATTTTAAAAAGTTTATTTTAAATAAACTTAATATTGTAATTAATTAAAGATGGAATGTTTTTACTGTAGAAAAAATTTATTTATCTTAATGGTTTTAAGTTAATAATGAACTTATTTCAAAGATTATTGAAAAAAAGACTAATTAATTTGTTAAGAGTTAATTGATTTATTATAAGTAATTAAGGATAATTGATCTACGAGATTTGATTAAGGATAATTAATTAATTAAAATATAATTAATTAACGAAAGTAATTAAGGGAAATTAATTACTTAAATATAGTTACTTAATCAAAAGTAATTAATTAATGATTAAAGTAAATTAATCAAGCAATTAAAATTAATTTATGATTTACTAATATAAGGGATTAGGGATAACCATTTATTGTAATTAATTAAGAATAATTGATTAAATGGTAAGTAATGAGGATTAATTAATTAAAGATAATTAATTAAACAATAATTAAATAAATAGGGGTTAATTATTTAATGATTAAAGGTCGAATAATTTATTAGTTAAGGCTGATTAATTAATAACAAAAAATTAATTAATTAATTATTAAGGGATAATTAATAAATGATTAAAGTGTAATTAATGATTATGGTTTGTAATTAATTAATATTAATTAACCACGATTAGTAGTATATTCATACGTAATTATTCTGATTTAAATTAATCAGATAATTAATTGATCTTGCTTATGGATGTTTGGATTCTATTAAATGTTGAATTGCTTGTTATCCCTGATGTGTGATGCTTTGTTTTGATTTGAGCTGTGATGAATGTAATTTATTTATCCGTGATGAATGTAATTTATTTATTTATGATAAATTTATTTATCTGTGAATCTGTGAATGAAGATAAGCGTTATAAGATTATACCACTTATCAATATTGCTTTGTTTGGATTGTGATGATTGATGATATTGCACTATTGTGTAAAACCCCTGGACTGCACCATACACGCACAAATATGGATTGCATGAAGAAATCGGTTAAGTCACGGATATTCTGAAATCTAAATATTATTTTTAAAAGTTGAATTTTGAATCCAAATGGTTTTGGAAATGGAATTGGATTGAATATGAAAAGCTTTTGAAAAGGAAGTTTGAAATTGAAATTTAGTTTGAATATAATATATCTTGTTTAAGTTTTGGAATTATTTTCGAAATTTGGTGTGAAAGGTTTATATAAGTTATATAATATATATATATGGATTTTAGAACCATGTTTAAATTATTTTAAATGTATTACTTTGGGAATTTGAATTTAACCCAAGTTTATACTTAAAGATATAACTTGCGCATATTTGATCGGATTTTTCTGAAACGAAAAGGATTGTTTTCCAAATAATAATAGCGTTCATATAAAGAAAGGATTTCCAATTTGTATCGAAAAGATTTCAAGTTTGAATTAGAATTTTTTTGAAAGCTATGAATGAATCTTTGTGAAAGATTGCTGAATCTTGTTTGGAAGTTGAAGAGGATTTTAAAGGCGTATCTTTTATGTAAAAGATTTGAAATGGAATTGTTTTGAAAGCTATGAATTAATCTTTGTGAAAGATTGGTGAACTTTGTGAAGTGAATCTTTTTGTTTAAAGATTTGAAAATGGTAATTTGTTTAAACCATTTGAAGAAAGGTGTTGGGCTTTAAGTTGTGACTTAACTAAGATCCCACTATATCCATATGCTTTTTAAATTAAGTGCTCATTATTCGGTTTAGCCAGGAGAGGACTTTGTGCCATATAACCCATTCCGAATAATGATACGACGTTATGGATTGCATTTGAAGAGCAGTGGTGTGGACTGGATATTTTCGAAAGCGAAAGGATTACCTGTCGAATGTCTCTGCACCGGCTGATCCCCTGGTTTAGAGCTTTGATCACCCTTTGTGATGGGGAGTCCGGACGTGATAAGGGATTATTCGGATTGCAAGGGCTTCTTTGAAGTGCCTTCGATTCTGTTCGAACCTAGAACAGACCTGTATGGATGTGTGTCTAACATTACAATTTGAGATGTAAAATTGGTTTCTATCAAATACATTGCTGTTTGGTGGCGTAGAATTTATTATCTTAGCTTAACACCCTTCTCTGAGACGTGCAAGCTCAGATGTTATGTAGTTGATGGTTACTAGAGATACATTCCCAATCTGGTAATGTGGCATACGAAGTTGTGCTGATCATGTGTTGATTAAAGCATGGCTTTTGTGTAAAGCGGAGCTTTGTGGACGAGACCTCATCAGGACTTCACATCATGGAAATGGTCGAAACAGGTAGAATGCAGCAAGGTAATGAGGGTCGCGCCCTTTAGGGTATGTCATATCCTTTTGGAAAAGGGTGGTATCATGAAATGGAGCCCAGATATTTAACCTATGTGGTTACTACAAATTTATTACTTTGTGGTTGTTGTTTTGTGGTTGAGGATCCTCGGATAAAGGTCGGCAATGACCGGGGGATGGCATATTCGCGTAGTAGTTACCTAGTTTCTAAGGTAACCCGGCCTTGTGTTGGCAGAGATCCGGTTAGGTTCTCAGGAAGTCCCTTCAGAGGTGTACCCATGTGGCCAAGGAAGTTCCTTAGCCTGACCATTTGTTGGAAATCCAAAGAAACATTATGCGCCCTGTACGGTTTTAGTTGTATAACCTGCCACGGAATGTGGCGGTAACCTGGTATTGAACATGGTGGCTATAGTAGGCATAGTACGAAATGTTTATGCTAGCTAAGATTAATATTATACTTTTGAAATGTTTTCTGAACTATGCACGAATATAATATCAAAAGGTTTTCGCGTGAATATCAAAAGGAAAAATCTCCTCCAATTGTGCGTTCGCATTGTGTGTTTGGCGGGAGGCCTTATGGTCGTTTCATTTTTCAAAAACCATTGCGGATTTCTTTCAAATTCTTTTTGTTTGTTCTGTTTAAAAGAAAATGTTCTTGTTTGCTCACACTAGTCCCATGACTGACATGGAGTTTATTATTCCCTTTCTAAACTTTAGGTGCCCACAATTTTCCACACGGGCTGCCTAGAGTTGGGGTTTTCAGATAATCAAATAGTAAGTATAGAATTTGGAAATCTTTGGAGTCTTTTGTTGGATTTTGGCTATCGCTTTGTGCTTTTCTTCTACATCCATGATCGACCTTGCTTAATACAACTTAATGGTGGTTCGAGCTTCTGGATTGGAGTCTTTGGAGCTTTGGATTCGGAATGCAGTTTGTGGATTCATTCTCTCTTGAAGATTATATTGAAGTTATCTTTTCCGTTGTTGTATCTTTTCGCTATTATGTATCTATGATGAATATTGATACCATTTGTATCATTTTGTATCGAATGTTATATATTAATGATGTTATTCATTCTGTTTCCGCTATGTTGTTGTACTTAATGTGTTATAAGCTCCATCAGAACCAGAGTTCGACATTTGACTCTATGGCATTCGAATATGGGTGAAGGATGAATGCCGATTTCCGAATGCCGGATTTCGGGCCGTGATATAAATCCTTTACTTTAAATTTTAAAACACTTTTAAAACTACATAATATTACCAAAATAACTTTTATATAAAAATGCTTTTTATAACTCGATGTCTCAACAAGTCCATCCTTGTTCTCATAGAAATTTGGTCATACGTTGATCAGGCGCAGGACTGAAAACCTTTAAGTACCCAGTAAACCCATTTTCAACACCCAGTGAAAATACGTAGAAAACATTTTTGTGAAAATGAAGAAAACATTTTTGTGAGAATGCTCTGGAAATCATCAGCCCTTCGTGGACGCATTTAGCCTGATGATTGCGTCGTCATCCCAGCGAAACCATAGAATACTATAGGCATCCACACCCCTTGATTTCACCATTGAACCGCCACAGATCGCAGCTAAACCAAGGGTTACATTGCCATCACGACAAAAACCATGTAATTTTAGGCATCAATGCAATTGAATTTCGCTGCCAAATGAAACTTCGCCACATAGATCGTAGACTACATCAGTCGATTCCCAATGTAGCCTATAGGCATTCACCGCCACGACTTTCGCTATGTCCTCATAGATCATAATCTACCGATGTTACGTCGCTCTTCCAGCGAAATCAAATGTAGACTTTAGGCAATCACTGCCTCTCGACTTAAGCTATGAAAACGTAGTAGATCGTAGTTACAAAGAGTTACACTACCATCACAGCATAACCCAATGTCTCTGTAGACATCAACGCCCTCGACTTTCCCTACCCCAACCACAATCCATTGGAACTACAGTCTAGTCCGAACATCCTCTGGGATAAAAATTTAGAGCCACCCTTAGGGATCCAGGCAAAACCACCCAGTGGATTTCCGACCATAAGTTTTAGCTCCAAATGGAGCATTTCTTTCCCTATTGCATTCTCAAAACGAGTTATAATATACACATATAACATATTTCAAATCATACTTTTTTATGCATCACATATAAATCCCATTTTCATAAAATCGATATCTCAAAATCGATAGTTTTCAAACTTGGCTTTCCAAAATCAGAAGCCTTTCAAAATCAGTGGGTTTCAAAAACCTTTATCCCATTTATATTGTCATAAAATATTATATATATATATATATATATATATATATATATATATATATATGTTTATTCCTTTAAGTTGAAAAATCTTTGGGTCACTTCATACTTATATAAATTCCTTTTTATACTACAAATATTTTTCAAAGATCTTTTCTTTTTGTTATAGATTCAACTTGGGGAGTTTATCATATATAACAAATACACACACACACACACTTCATTTATGCCAAATCAAAATATTCAAGTTTGATTTCCATTATAAAATTATTTACCACCTTAGTTACACTTCATAAAGTGAATTTAAGTTATAGTGATATCCAACTTCCACTCTTAATTATCATATATTTCTTAAAATATACTTTTCCATTTCAAAATCATTTTTACTTCAATATCTAGTTTCTCTTTCACTTTACAAATGCTTCAATTTCCATTTAGGTTATTGCTTCAATTCTTAACTCAATTGGTATTTAGTTATAAACAGTTTCTACTCTGACCAGTTTGAATTTAGAAATAGCTTGAAAAGATTAAAATAGATAAGTAGTTGTAAATATTAGTCAGTTGTAAAATAGTTAAACAGTTAGTAGTTATAAAATAGTTATCAAATAGTTAAATAGTTGTAGAATAATTAGATAGTTGCAAAATGGTTGTAAAATGGTTGAATAATAAGTATAAGATAGTTTGAATTTAAAAAAGAATGTTTTCTATAGTAAATAGCTTGGAGAGATCGAATACATCTAAATATTTTAGGAAATTGATTTTAGAAAGTTTATATTAAAATAGTTTATTGAAAATAGTTCAGAGTCAAAACTGTTCAATCCCCCAATCTCCCATTCCAATCAATTTTCAATTTCCACTTCCATTTAAATTGATTCAATTCCAATTTAATTTGAATTAACTTCAATTCCTTTCCCGAATTCATGTCAATTCCAAATTGAATTTAAACTTATTCAACTTCGATTACAATTCTAATTAATTCAAATCAAATTTCAATTTGAACTAATTTCCATTCCAATCTCAACTTTGAACCATCTCGAATTTATAAGTTCGAGTTAATTTTTTGAATGTTGATATAAACCCTTAAATCAAATTAACCCATAACCTTTATTCACAACCCAAGTCTTTAAACAATTAAATTCTAAGGCCAAATTTCAAAATTTCATTTTAAATCACCTTTACTTCTACATAAACTTATTTCTAGTTCAAGTGAGAGTTAATCTTTTAAACAAATCAATTTTCGAAATTTAATTAAGTACCCAATTTTACTTCAAATTTTTAAACCCAATCCCTTAAACAATTATGGTTGATAAATCCATTTTTAACATCCAAATCTTAAGTTTAAAGTGATTCCACTTCCATATGTTCAATCTTTATCTCTTAAAATCAAAATCATTTAAATAATTTCAAATTAAAGTTTTATTTCTATTTAATTTCCACAATGGATGTATATCATTTCAACCCACTTCTTAATTCATTCGAAATAATTCAATTCATAGTTTCATAGACTATTAATAACAACATGATGATAGAAGGATATTTCGAAGTAAATAAGCATCCAAATTATCCAAGCACCAATCAATAGAATCCATCACACATTTCCATAATTTGAAACCCGTTTGAGACCATACATACCTCCTTGAGTTGAATCTTCGAATTTCACCCAGAAATTTCCAATTTAGGTTGTCTGTTCTAAACTTATTCAACTTCCCCTATGTTAAATCTCAATTTTATATTGAAATCTCCCATTTCAGATTATAAGTCCACAATTTATTTAACTTTTCCAGAGTTAAATTCCAATTTATTAATCCATCTAGACTTCTCAATTCAAATTTTCATTTCAAATCAAAATTTTCTTATTAATATCCCTTCCATTTATAAGTTGAAAAATTATTTTACTTTGGGTTATACATCTCATTCTAGGGAATTTTGAATTCAACACTTAGTATTTATTTCAAATCAACTTTGATATTATGTATATCTGACGCAGCGGATTATTCGAAACAAAACTTCAATCGGTGAAATGTAACAATCGGTGAGTTGAAGATACCAAAATGCCTAAGTTCGTTGATCCAAAGATACCGAACTCTAGCTATCTCAAACACGTTGATAGCGCACTATACCGTGTTTAAAGATCTACGATTCTTCGCACGTTGATCTAGCGCACTAGATTCCATGAATTGGCTTCTACGATCGTTGAATCGAGCGCACTCGATTAACCGAAAGAGGAGATAGGAGATTACACTCAACTACCAATTGGTATGAAAGCACAAAGCTAACAAAAAGGAATTTTTATTCAAAAATCAACCACCAAAAAATGTACAACACACGCGTATTTATAGGAGTTACAACCCTGCCTTAAGTCGTACACGACTCATCTCCCACGACTCACGACTTAAGGCTCTCGACTCAACAATACAACACAACGCTGTACAACTCATAGGTCGGCACCGACTCAACGCAAGCGACTCAAACACGACCGACTCATCATAAGTCGTTACCGACTTAACTACACAACACAGTTGACACGACTCACACATATCCGACTCAAAAGTAAACGACTCAACAAGCCAAGCCTCATCACCTCCGACTCAAGAAAACATGACGACTCACGACTCAACTTCCTTGCGGCACATCCCTTCCAACCGAGTCAACACCGAACGACTCATCTAGGTCGTAACTCGTCCCCGCCTTATGGATTTCAATTACTGGAACCCCTCTTTGTCTCCTGATGAGTCGTGGATGACTCATAGTCATGCAATTAGCTTTTCCCTTCTTCATCTTAAGTCGCTGACGACTTATACGTTGAGTCGTGGACGACTCAATTCCTCCCCCTTGTAACTCCTTAAGTCGGAAACGACTCATGCCTTTAGTGAATCGTGGATGACTTAATTCCGTTGCCTTGTTATCTCAGTTTAACTTCTCCCATGGCTCGTTAGATCGTGGACCTCCTTCCTTAGCTCGGGACCGACCCAAACCTTCACTGAGTCGTGGACGACTCAACACACTACACCACAAACTCATGTTTTCAGAAATTAAAGTTTGCGCAACTTCTTCTCTGGCCTTAGCTGCATCATCCTCCCCTGGTTGAGAAAAATTCGTCCTCGAATTTGCAACTTCTTCCACAACAATCTCACCTCCATGATACAGAACTAAATGTTTGACGTTGAAAACATCAGAAGTATAAACATCATCTGGTAACTTTAATCGATATACATTCTTATTGATTTTCTTCAAAACTTCAACTGGACCAATTTTCCGTGCTTTCAATTTATTGTATGTTCCTACCGGAAAACGGTCTTTTGTCAACACTGCATAAACCAAATCGCCTTCGTTAAATTCAAAATTTCGTCGCTTCAAATCTGCAGTCTTCTTATATTTCTCATTCGACTTTTCCAATCGTTCCTGAACGATCCTGTGGCACTCCGTTAAACCTTCAACAAAATCAGCAGCTCGTTTAAATAACTCTTTCGATTGAGGTACCACTGCTAAGTCCAACGGTCCCCTGGGTAAATTTGAATATACGATTTGAAATGGACTGAATCCCGTGCTACGATTCACTGCATGATTATGGGCAAACTCAGCTTGGCATAATTTCATGTCCCAACTTCTCAAATTATCCTGTACAAGGCATCGCAACAAATTTCCCAATGACCTGTTAACAACTTCTGTCTGTCCATCAGTTTGTGGATGATAAGCACTACTAAATTTCAGCTTTGTTCCCACCATCTTCCACAAACTCAACCAAAAGTGACTCAGAAAACGAGTATCTCTATCCGACACAATAGACTCTGGCAATCCATGAAGTCGATAGATCTCCTTGAAAAATAACTGTGCTACTCGAACTGCATCCGTTGTCTTCTTGCAAGCAACAAAATGTGCCATCTTCGAAAACCTGTCCACCACAACAAATATCGAATCATTTCCCCTTTGAGTTCTAGGCAAACCCAAAACGAAATCCATGCTAATATCAACCCATGGCTTAGACGGTACAGGTAATGGCATATACAACCCTGCATTTGTCGCTGTTCCCTTTGAAACTTGGCAAATATGACATCGCTCCACAAATCTTTCTACTTCTTTTCTCATCGACGGCCAAAAGTAAGATTGTGAAATCAATTGCAAAGTACGATCACGGCCCACATGCCCTTCCTCGTGTAACTCTTTGATAATTTTCAACCTCAAGCTACAGTCTGGAATACACAAACGATTCCCTTTAAACAGAAAACCATCAACCAACGTAAATTCATCGGTACTCTCACCCTTCACTTTCTCAACATATTTCACAAAGTAAGGATCTTCGTTAATCATCTCCGGTAACATCTCAAAACCCGTCACTTCAACTTTCATTGTCGTTAATAAATGACTCCTCCTACTCAAAGCATCAGCTACTCGATTTGTCACCCCTGATTTGTGCTTAACGACAAAAGTAAACTGCTGTAAATATGCAATCCATGATGCATGTCTCGCTGAAATCTTATCCTGCCCCTGTAAATGCTTCAATGCCTCATGATCAGTGTACAGAACAAATTCTTTCTGAAATAGGTAATGTCTCCAATGTTTAATCGTTTGCACCACAGCATAGAATTCAACGTCATATGTACTGTATCTCATCTTTGCCCCTGATAACTTTTCACTAAAATATGCAATAGGTCTCCTCTGCTGACTCAACACTCCTCCAATCCCCACCTTTGATGCATCAGTGTGTAGCTCAAACAACAACTGAAAATTAGGTAAAACAAGAATTGGCGCTGTCGTCAACAGTTCTTTGATTCGTTCAAAAGCAATCCCGACTTCTTCTGTCCATGAAAACTGTTTACCCTTCATGCAATCAGTAACTGGTGCCATCACACTACTGAAGTGTGGAATGAACCTTCGGTAGAATGATGCCAATCCATGAAAACTTCTAACTTCAGTGATAGTTCTCGGCTGTGGCCAATTTCTAATAGCTTCAACTTTACTCTGGTCAACTTGAATACCTTTCCCTGAAACAACATAACCCAGAAATAAAACAGTATGCGTCATAAACACACATTTCTTCGTAGCAGCATAAAATTGTTCCTCACGAAGAATAATCAATGCTTCCCTCAGATGTAGAACATGCTCCTCCGTACTTCTACTGTAAATCAGAATATCATCGAAATAAACCACGACGAACTTCCCAATGAATGGTCTAAAAATTTGATTCATCACCCGCATGAATGTACTAGGTGCATTTGACAAACCAAATGGCATAACCAACCATTCGTACAACCCCTCTCTCGTCTTGAAAGCTGTCTTCCATTCGTCTCCAGGTCTGATTCGAATTTGATGATAACCACTCTTCAAATCAATCTTCGAAAATATAGTTGCCCCACTCAACTGATCTAGCAAATCATCCAACCTTGGAATAGGAAATCTATAACGAACAGTAATCTTGTTCAAAGCTCTACTATCTGTGCACATTCTCCATGTTCCGTCCTTCTTTGGTACTAATAATGCTGGCACGACACAAGGACTCAAGCTTTCCTGAACACGTCCCTGTTCCAACAACTCTTCCACCTGCCTTCGTAACTCCTCATGTTCCTTCGGACTCATTCGGTAATGTGGTCGATGTGGTAACACTGCTCCCGGAACAAGATCAATTTGATGTTGAATGTCTCTAAGTGGCGGTAACTCCTTAGGCAACTCCTCTGGAAAGACATCTTCGAATTCTTTCAAAATTGGTTTTGCTTCATCTGGAATCTCAACTTCTTCACTACTCTCTCTCCCAATCAACAAAAATACTTCAGGCTCCTCTTCAACTTCCTTAACAAACTCTTTCAAAGTCAACAGAGTTTTTAATTCCTCAATCTCCTCTAGCTTGCTCTCCTTCTGCTGTTGCTTCTTAGGAACCAAAGTGATTTTCGTACCCTCGAACATGAAATTGTAACTATTGGCTCGACCGTCATGTTGAACTGCTCTATCAAACTGCCACGGTCTGCCCAACAACAAGTGACAAACATCCATGTCCACTACATCACACCAAATTTCATCTTTGTACTTCTTCCCAATAGAAAAATTAACACAAGCCCTTCGACACACTTTCACTTCACCACCCTTCCTTAACCATGCTAGCTTGTACGGTTTAGGATGTTTCTCAGTCTTCAAGTTCAACTTTCTTACTGCTTCTGTAGAAATAATATTATCACAACTTCCCGCATCAATAACGAACTTGCAAACTTTTCCCAGAATAGTGCATGTCGACTGAAAAATATTGCTTCTCAACCAACTAGAATCCTCCTCTTGCTTTGGTGTAAGACAACTTCTCCTCATCATAAGATTACAACCTTCATCTCCAAACAATTCTTCTTCCTCCTCAACATAAGGTGTATTTGAACATTCTGCCTCCTCACCATCATCCTCCTCAACTTCTGCAACCATGGTTCTCTTCTTCGGCTTCGGACATTCATTACTCTTATGACCCAACTCCTGACAATTATAACATTTGAAAACATTGCTAACCTTCGCCTTCTCAGCCTCCTTCACCACTGGCTTTGAAACAGGTTTAGGAACATTAGAATTTCCACCAACACCCCTTGCTTGATTATTGGAATTAGTAAACACACCACCTCCACGCCTTCCTTGTTTCTCCCAAGCCAACGCTTTCTGATGTGCCTCCGCAACTGATCTAGGATCAAACATATTAACCATATCTTGGATCTGCATTCTCAATCCCCCAATGAATCTAGCAGTTAGCTGTTCTTCTGTCTCCATAATATCATTCCTGGCAATGAGTTGGTAAAATTCATCAGCATAATCACTAACAGACTTTGTCCCTTGCCTCAGATTCTGCAACCTCTGATACATAAGTGATTGATAGTTGTAAGGTAAGAAAGTAGATCTCATCAACTTTTTCATCTTATCCCATGATTCTATCTTTGACTTCCCCATTCTCTCCCTAGTAAGTTTAGTTTGCTGCCACCATGCCAAAGCTCTCCCCCTCAACCTAGTAGCAACCAACTTCACCCTTCGATTCTCATGAACCTCCTTGAAATCAAAGATCTCTTCAACATTAGAAATCCAATCTAAGAATTCTTCAGCAACCATCCCGCCTTTAAATTCCGGAATCTCCATTTTCATACCCGATTCCCATCGACGATCATCTTCAACATCCCGATTAGAATTTCGAACTTGGTCTCGATAATGAATACTAGCTCTATCACCTTCTTCAACAAAATCAAAAGTACGCCTACATCGATCTCGACCATTATCATCCCTTCGCTCATGCATGCTTCTTTGACTATGTCTCTCTTCATCTCTATATGCTTCATTGTCAAATTCACGTTGACTTCTTCTCTCTTCATGTGCATAATCATGATGATCTCTTCGTGATGAAATTGATGTTTCTCTTCTATCTCTACAAGAATGTGGTGATACCCTCCTCGCTTCCGTAACCGATGGCGAAACTCGGTTTCCTCCATGGTTCGAGTTTGGTGATCTCCTCCTTTGATTCAAATCATTCATCAATTTCTCCAATTTTCCAATGCCTTCATCAAACTTTTCGTTAATACGTTGTTCCATAAGCTCGGCTTCTTCTCTACGATACAAAGCTTCAACGTTTTGATGACGATTAGCTCTCCTTGGTGGCATGATTGAAAAACTCTCACAAACACTTCAACAATTCGAACACAAAAATTCAAAGCTTCAACAATGCAATAAGTCACGGCTCAACAATGACTCGGCTACAATTTGTCTCGGCAATATGAAACGGCTCAACCCTTGACGCGCAAAAATCCAAGACAAAATCCAAACAATGTCCAATTCCTCGATCCAAAATGAAATGGATCAAACACTCCAAACTTGATGCAACTTCAATATGATCACGATGAACAACTTCAAACTTCAACAACTTGGCTCCAAGAATCAACTTAGCTATGATTGGCTAAGTATGGCTCTGATACCAATAATGAAGCAGCGGATTATTCGAAACAAAACTTCAATCGGTGAAATGTAACAATCGGTGAGTTGAAGATACCAAAATGCCCAAGTTCGTTGATCCAAAGATACCGAACTCTAGCTATCTCAAACACGTTGATAGCGCACTATACCGTGTTTAAAGATCTACGATTCTTCGCACGTTGATCTAGCGCACTAGATTCCGTGAATCGGCTTCTACGATCGTTGAATCGAGCGCACTCGATTAACCGAAAGAGGAGATAGGAGATTACACTCAACTACCAATTGGTATGAAAGCACAAAGCTAACAAAAAGGAATTTTTATTCAAAAATCAACCACCAAAAAATGTACAACACACGCGTATTTATAGGAGTTACAACCCTGCCTTAAGTCGTACACGACTCATCTCCCACGACTCACGACTTAAGGCTCTCGACTCAACAATACAACACAACGCTGTACAACTCATAGGTCGGCACCGACTCAACGCAAGCGACTCAAACATGACCGACTCATCATAAGTCGTTACCGACTTAACTACACAACACAGTTGACACGACTCACACATATCCGACTCAAAAGTAAACGACTCAACAAGCCAAGCCTCATCACCTCCGACTCAAGAAAACATGACGACTCACGACTCAACTTCCTTGCGGCACATCCCTTCCAACCGAGTCAACACCGAACGACTCATCTAGGTCATAACTCGTCCCCGCCTTATGGATTTCAATTACTGGAACCCCTCTTTGTCTCCTGATGAGTCGTGGACGACTCATAGTCATGCAGTTAGCTTTTCCCTTCTTCATCTTAAGTCGCTGACGACTTATACGTTGAGTCGTGGACGACTCAATTCCTCCCCCTTGTAACTCCTTAAGTCGGAAACGACTCATGCCTTTAGTGAATCGTGGACGACTTAATTCCGTTGCCTTGTTATCTCGGTTTAACTTCTCCCATGTCTCGTTAGATCGTGGACCTCCTTCCTTAGCTCGGGACCGACCCAAACCTTCACTGAGTCGTGGACGACTCAACACACTACACCACAAACTCATGTTTTCAGAAATTAAAGTTTGCGCAACTTCTTCTCTGGCCTTAGCTGCATCAATATCCCACACACATATACACATATTTATTTCTTTTGCACATCAAGTCAAATTTTCAATTTTAAACCACTCTTGTTTTTAATTCAAAACAAATTTTTAAAACAACTCCTGTTTTAAAATAAGATTCCTACATTCAAAAATATTCTGAGTAATATTATTTATTATATCTTCTAACACTTGGAAACAATTTCAAATTTTCTGGACTTAGATTTTAAAACTTCACAATTTCAATCATTTTCAATTTATAAGTCATACTTATCTAAATTGTTACTTCTTTAAAACATTTCATTCTGCTTTATCATTATTGTTTATTCTGTAGTAACCATCCTTTATAATGACACAACAACCAATTTATGATAATTATCATATCTAAAAATAATACACACCATATATTCCATAATCATTTGTTGGAAAATCAAATCATGGTAACTAATTTCAATACTTTGAAAATTCTTTTGAATTTTGTAAGATTTAAATTCTGTTTTGAATCCATTTTTAGCTCAACATATTTGCATAGTCAATCCGCACCCAAATTTCTATTCAGTTGTATATATTACCACTTAATTCTTATTATTATATTTAATTTCAGTAATCAGCAACCAATTATCTTAATATATTATAGTAATTAGAAAATTATTACGTTATATACCAAAATATAGGCTTATATGCAAATCATTTTTAAAACCGTTTTTAAAATCAGTATATAAGAAAATAACAAGTACGGTCTCAAATAACACGCTCAACTCATTCTAGGGTACTATTGACCCTATTTCTAATAAATAACCCCTTCTAGAGCCAAGGTTCTCACTTAACCTTTAGCTTATATACCAAATGTAACGGCCCGAAAATTTTCGACCTCCAAAATCGACACTAATATGTTCACTGTATATAGTGTCGGGCAATCAAGTGCGGGAAATCCCAGAATGTTAGTGTTAAGATGAAAAGTGGTAGAAAAAGAAACACTCACAAAATCTCACAATCGCAGCAAAAACAATTATAATGCACAATATAGCAACATTTTACAGAGAAAAGCTGTAATTATCAATAAATACACAAATATCAAAGAATAATGAATCTGGACAGTTGTAACAACTTGTCCCTGAATACTATCTATTCAGCCCATAATATACAACGGAATATAATCAGTACGTCTCTGCCATCCAGCTCGTCTGCTGAGTTCTAGAACGTCCTAATGTGAAAATCTATAAACTTGATCTGACCTGAGCATTACAATAAAGTAACACCATAGTCAGGCTGGAAACCAGCGTGAGTAAACTCATTAATATGAAATATTTAAGTTGTAAAGCTTCCATGAAAACCCAAGTAACTCGTTCATCACTACGAGTTTTATCTTGCTATAGCCAATCACTTATTTCACAAAATAATATCTACGTACCGTTACTTAGTTTAATTGGTCGAGTTTACTTAATTTATTCCATTCCAGCCTATTTGATTCTATAGTAAAATCTATAAATAATTATAGAAGTTACTAATCGAAGTGGTTCCGGATATCACTAACACCCGACCCCGGTCTCATAGAATCCAACGCCATCCTTTAAGCCAAGTTGTTTAAGTAAAAACAATTCAATTTAAATTTCAGAATGTCATATTCACACATACATTCCATCACAGATATCTATTTGAATAAATGACTTGCATTTATCAACAGTTCAATCCAGGGTATCTCATATCACAGAATATCACGAATTTACATACTAAAGATATTAAAGAAATCCAAAGCATTCAATTCTATTTAATCATTCATAGGTTATATTAACTAGTCACACAATAATCTAATTAATTAAAATAAAAATAAATTAATTACTTAAAAATCCTACTTAATTGTCATTAACTAATTACAAGCCAATTATATTTATTTTAATTAAATATTTGGATTTAGTTAATTATTAACATGTTAAAGAACTTAATATTTTTAAGTTAATTAATCCTTCAAACGATCTATTTTACTTTAACCATTTACTAATTTCATCCATTTTATTTCACTTTAATAACTTTAGGAATTAATTAAGTAATTATCATATAGGAGTAATTATCTTAAGCTTAACTAATTTTAGCTTATATTATTCTATTTGCAACATTTATTAACCAAAATGTTTTTTACTCAAACAATTTGGTAAAAATTACTTGAAAACTATGTTTACATTTCCATTTTTATTTGTATATTTTCTTTCCTTTTAAACACACAGGCCCAAGCCCAAATTCCCGATCTAAATCGTCATCCCCCTCTTCTTCCTTTCCTCCCCTTTCTCTTTTCCCTGATGCTCGCATTGCCAATAAAAATTCGATTGACATCCAATGCACCATGCACGTGCACGCACGATCGAAGCCGTGCCGACCATCACCGACGACGTCACCTAATCGCCGCTAACACCCTCGACTCCCCTAGCTACCTAGAACCCTACACGATCCTCCTTATCGAAATCGAACAAGTCGAGTACCATCAGGAACAAAACCTGATCATCCTCTTCCACCTGTATTGCCTACCTCTGACCATTAGAGGCCTCGTCCTCACGTCAGAACCTTCGCCACACGACTACTCTCCCATTCCCCCTACTCTGGCCCAACTCAATGCTACGGCGCTACGGCAACTACCTCGACTAGATTGATGTACTAAACCCTACTTCGACGTCATTCCGCTTCCACGCTACTCTGAAAAATCACCGACCATTTTCCCTCGATCCCCAGAAGACAAGCTACCTCTAGCTACAACCCCGACGCCTCACCGAACTCTGATCGCCATGAATTTGCAAAAGGCCAGATTCCATTCAACTTATAATATCTCACCAAATACTAACTTAAAATTATGAAATTTCCATAAAAATTCATAATTTTTCAAAGATGAATCGATCTATATAAGAAAAACTTGAAATTAAATTGGTTGATTTTTTGAGATGTTTTATTTTTACTGTAAATGCTATCTTTCCAAAAAAATACTTAATAACTTCACTTGAATTTATTTTTAAAAATAGAAATTCGTTAATATAAACATATTTCCTTTAATGATCATAACCCAAAAGTAATTAAGTTAAGAGAATTTGAATTTTTGAATGATTTTGAGCCTGTTAGAACAAAACAGAGACACGCACATATACACATAGCAATTCAAACTTATACACCCTGGTAAACATTCCTTTTCATCTATGCAAGTCATGTTTAAATCAATTCTATCATTAATTATTGCATGCACAAGTTAATAAAGAAGATTTTGGCTTTTAGAAGGAAATTTTTACTCATAGTTAGAAGTTTGAACAGAGGAAACAAAGATTTGAAAAACTACAAGCTTGTACTTTAGTCTGATTCCCTCTTCAGTGGAATTTGTACTTTGTTTTACTTCAGTTATAAATGACAGTTGTTTTGTTTCTTCACGCTATTTTTTTCTTTTTTTCGAAAGAAAGAGAAGATTGGAGAGATTTATATAAAAGAGGATAATTGCCTATACACATCACCTAGTCTTAGTTTCTTACTCTTTTTTTAAAAAAGAAGTCTATTGACATTTGTATGCTTGATGAGAAATTACTATGATGATATCTCCTAAAATATTTACATGTATACACATAAATTGACATGTAAATCTATATATATATACTTAATTGTATACATTTCTTTTATTTTCATAAAAATGTATGTACATAAATATAAATCTAAATCTTTACATATATACACCTTTGTTTTCACATGTAATCACATTCTTTATGTATACTCTTATATTTACTTATAAATATAACTATGTATATGTAAATATAGTTGTGCATATGAAATTTTGTCATATTTTACTTGCATTGATACATACTATCACTTCTTATAAATGGTTGTATATACACATGTTTACATTTCATTATTTAATATAATATACAATTTTTTTGTATTTTCCATCATATATAAACACCTACACTTATACATATCCGCCTATACTTGTATATATATTTACCTTTATTCAAACTTCCATATATATGACTTGTGTAACTGATAATTTTATATATCGGGAATTTATTTGTTTGGCTAATTAAAATTAATATTCCAATAGTTTAAACTAGTTAATTTACCAATTACTTTTGTCAGGAAACCCGAGTCGTCATAGGTTGGATATTATCGAAGGTTTATAAAGGATTTTTCATGGATAGCTACACCAATGACTAAGCTTACGTGAAAATATGTGAAGTTCATATGGACTGATAAATGTGAGGAAGCATTCCAGAGCTTGAAACACTTATTAACCTATGCACCAGTGCTAGTGTTTCCAGAGGGGAATCAAGATATGGTTGTTTATACAATGCGTGTGGAACTGGACTGGGAGCTGAGTTGATGCAAAGAGGTAAAGTGATTACTTAGGTTTCTATACAGCTCAGGCCACGTAAGTTAGGTATCCCATGGATGATTTGGAGTTATCTAATTTCATTGAAGGTATGGAGGCATTATCTTCTGGGAGTGCGATTCGATCTTTATACTGATCATAAGTCATTGAAGTACATGTTCTCTCAAAAGGAGTTGAACATGAGATAACAAAGATGGTTGGAGTTTATTGCTGCTTATGATTTGGAATTAAATACGCACCCAAAAAAGGAAATAAGGCGACGGATGCACTCAACCGGAAACATCAGAATGCAGTATTAGCTATGATTGCTGAGTGGAAATATTTTAAAGCATTATCAGCTTGTATTGTGAAGCTTAGATCCGAGGTAGGTTCGAGTGCAAGAAGTGCTATGTTGTCTCGTTTAGAAATTCGACCAGTAATGGTTGAGAAGATAGCTTCTAAATAGGGGGAGGATCAAGTTCGGCTGAACGGATCAGAAGGTTGAGGGAAGAAATGAAGAGCGATGACCTAAAGGATTTTAGTCTTGACCAAAATGGGTAGTTGAGGAAGAAAGGAAGGTTGTGTGTTCCAAATGCAGGAGACATGCGGAAGGTAGTTTTGGACGAGTGTCATCATTCTAAGTTTACTATCCATCTAGGAGGAACGAAGATGTGTTAGGATGTGAAGAAAAGTTTCTTCTAGGAAGGTATGAAATAGGAAATTGGTTTGTGCCTTAAATAGTGCTTGAATTGCCAAAAGGCAAAGGTTGAACACCAGAAGCCGAGTGGATTGCTCCAACCGTTACAAGTTTCATTGTGAAAATGGGATTCCATCTCTATGGATTTTATTGATGGGTTGCCAAGTTCTACAAAAGGGAATGAAATAATGTGAGTCATAGTAGATAATCTGACTAAAAGTGCCTATATCTTTCCAGTTAAATCAACTATGACGACACCTATTTTGGCGAAGATATTTATAAAGAATGTAGTTAGACTGCATGGGATTCCTAGTAGTATTGTCAGTGATAGAGATTTCTTGTTTACTAATGAGTTCTGGAAAAGTCTACAGGAAGCATTAGGAACCAAGCTCAACATGAGTACCGCTTACCTTTCACATACTAATGGGCAAACAGAAAGAGTAAACAAAATCTTAGAGATTTATTAAGAGCTTGTGTATTGGATTTCGAAGGATCAAGGGAGGTCCATCTTCATCTTATCAAGTTCTCAAATAACAATAGTAATCTGACTAGTATTGGGATGGCACTGTTTGAAGCTTTGTATGGAAGATCGTGTAAATTTCTGTATGCTGGTTAGGGTTCAGGGATAAATTAGTTCTTGGTCCGGATTTGGTGAAGGAAGCTACGAAAAAGAGTGAATTGAGCTGAGTTCGGATGAAGGAAGCTCGATCTAGGCAAAAAAATTATGCTGGTAGATGAAGGAAAGATTTGAAATTTTCTATCAGAGACCACGTGTTCATCAAATTTTCACCGTTGAAGGATGTGATGAGATTCAAAAAGTCAAGGAAGTTAGCACCTAGATTTGTTCGACCTCTCCGTATTGTTGAGAGGATCGTGAAACTTGCTTATAGAGTAGAGTTACCTTTGCTGGAGTCCATGTTGTTGTCCATGTTTCTCATCTTTGAAAATGTTTTAGAGACCTGGAGACTAACATAGCACCTACAGTGTTAGAAGATTTAGTAGTAGAACCAGATTTAACCATAGTTAGAAAGCTGATTCAGATTTTGGCTAGAAATGAAAAGAAGTTGAGGAACAAGACAGTCAAGTTAGTAAAGGTTTAGTGGAGTGATGATGCTAGAGACTATACTTGGGAGATGGAGAGCAGGATTAGAGACTTTTACCCAGATTTGTTTGAGGGTATGTTCTACCTTTGATCGTTTTGTTATATACCTTATCGTAACTTCGAGGACGAAATTCTTTAAGGTGGGGAGTTTGTAACACCCCATAATTTTATAGCATTAATTAGAATAATTAATTGGGAAAATTAAATAAATAATGTGGAGATTAATAGGTTGATAATTGATTAGCCAAGGGTGATCGTGCCATGTTAGTGTGCAAACTAAAATGAAATAACCTAAGCTAATGTGTTCGGATATGAGAAGGGGAATATGGGAAATAAGTTGATCTTTTACCTTAAACCGTTAGGATATAGAATGCTCATGTTCATTTCATTTTACTCAAGCTAAAAATACGAAGGCCGGCCACAATTATCATTCTCAAGAAGAAGATTAAAGCTAGGATTCTAGCAAAGGGAAACAATCAACTAAATCAACATCAAATCTCACATCTATAATCTCCAAGCTAAGGTGAATAATTATTATATCCTAATTTCTTTTAGTTTTCGGTTTTAAGATTAGACCCCAGATGATTTTGCAAGTATATGCCATGTTTTGATGACTAAAATTAAATATATATATATATATATAAATATATCTATATATACTGTTGATGGATTATATATGTTCATGTTAGTTTAATGATATGTACGTTTGACATGGAAACCCTATTTAAGAGCATCCAAAAGCCTTGAAAATTTAATTGTAGGTTAGAAATGATATTTTAGAGATGGGTTTCGATTTGAATTAATATGGATTTTGAATTAATTTTCTAGTGAAGGAAATAATTTATTAGGCTATAAATTATTTTTGGTGAAAATAATAATTATTTGGGGCTGAAATTTTTATATGTTAGGCAACAAATTAGAATAGATTATGTTTTATATATTAAATTAAGGATAAAGGGTATTTTGTGAAATAAAATGATTATTCAATTTTAAAAATTAGTGGCAGCACATTTCTGAAAAGTAAGTGTTAACCAATGAGAATTTGACAAACAAAGGCAGGTTAGTCAAAAAGATTTCCTTTTTAAGTTAAAAACAAAGAAATCACAATTTTTATATGTTTTAGCCTCTGCGGCAATAAACCATCTGACCCAGACCTTCTGATAAGGTCAAGAGGTTCAAAGTTTTCGACATTATTGAAAGGTTACTCCTGTTTTAACACTATTATGTTTTGAACCTTTCGACATAGTTGACGGGTTATTGGCACTTCATAAATGTTTTGTTTTGAGCATTTCGACAAAGACGAAAGGTTTACTTGTTGTATAAACTAGTCGCTTCTCCATGCTTTCGAAGGGAAGCTTTCGACTTAGGTGATTCACGCTTGTTTTATAAACTGAAGTAAAACCTAGAGCTTTCGAAAGAATGGTTTTAAAGGATATGTTTAAAGCTTCCGACACAGAGTTTTTGTCGTAGTAGAAAGGTTGCTTCCAATAGAGTCAAAAGGTTTATTGAATAATTTTGAAAGGTTTATTCCAATGGTTTCGAAAGGTTTATTGAATGTTTTCCAAAGGTTTTAGTTGAAAGGTTTTGAAATGTTTTAATTCAAAGGTTTCAAAAGGTTTATTGAATAATTTCGAAAGGTTTATGAAGGAAGGTTTTCCGAAGATTTTTCTAAGGCAATGTTTTAAAGTGGTTTTAAAGAAGGATGTCCAAAGTTTTATATCTTTCAAAAGGTTTGCTTTTCAATAGGTTCGAAAGGTTTAGAAAATGGTTTCGAAAGGTTTGATGTATGATCTCGAAAGGTTTGAGGAATGATTTCGAAAGGTTTGATACTAGTTTTGAAAGAGATGATTTTAAAGGTTTAGAAAGAGGTTTTTTCAAGCGTTTAAATGTTTTCTTCAACTAAGAATTAAGTAAAGAATATATATATTACACGATGAAATAATTTTGAGTAAAGTGTAAATATTATATACTTTTCCATATTTAAGTTTGATTTAAAGGTTTTAATCATTTGGGAAATGTTTTCAAGGAAAATTGTAGGAGCGCTTCCAAAAATAAAAATAACTTTGATAGTAGAAATCTAGATGGAACTGCATGGGGTCGCGCCCTATACTTTAGCTAAAAGCCCCAACTCGTTGTGGTCTAAAATTCAAGTGTGTAGGGATTTGTCACAAGTAGACTAAAATTATGGTTACACACCGTAAGAATATATGTTTATACGTAGATAGGTTATTGGTGAGCTCGAAAAACCATTAGGATCGAGAAAACCTGGGAGATGATTAAGTTAGGGACAGATCGCCCAAAAGTGAAGTATTTAACAGATAGTTAAGGACAAACTATCCAGATAGAAAAATGTTTAATAGATAGTTAAGGATAGATAATCCAGAAGAAGAATATCTAACAGGTATTAGGTTAATTACGATTCTATCGTTGGGTAGTCCCGAGTCAGCAAAAGTTTAGAAGTTATCCAAACAGAACTTTTGTGTTTGAACAGATAGTTCATTATTATCAGATATTTATGTATATTTATATAATGATTGATTTACAATATTCAACCATTATGGATCCAGGAGCACGGTATATGTTTTATGAAAGGTTTTGCGAAGATATGTTTTAAAAGGATATTAGTGAGGGGAAACCCATTCCGCTAAGTGGTGTGGTCTCACTTAACATAATTATCTCAGGATGTATAATATTATTCACACCAGGCTTTATGTCCGACTTGAAGTTTATATTTTCCCCTTAAACTCTCGAGTGCTAAAAGTTGATTTGAGTATGCTAAGGGGTTAAGGTTCTTTTTTCGGTTTTGGAATGTTGACGAATAAGCTACCAAAAGCATGTCGGATGCAACAGATAGCTACCTAGGATTTGCAGTTCTTGTTACGTTTTGATGGATTTTCTATTATGTTGTTTGTATTAGGTCTATTATGACCATTTGACTCTAATCAACCAAGGGCGTATCTTCATATACCGCTCTCGTAATTTCTAATAATTATATCTGATCTGTGATTGGGAATGATTTGGGGATTATGTGTTGTGAATATGAAAAATTTGCTTTTGAAATGTAATGAAGTAAATGCGGTTTTTTGAAATCGGTGTTTTGTTTCTTATTCAAGTGCTTTTGATATTAGTGATACCATTAACATAGCCGTATTTAGCCACCGAAAGCTAACACTATAGATTACTGCTGCATCTATAGTGCTTAGTTTTGGGCCTCTAGATAGGGGATGTTACAATACTGATTAAAGTAGTTATTAGATAAACAGTCCATAGTAAACCCATGAATATTATGATTAAAGAAAGTTATTGGCAGGGGCAAATAGATTTATATTGAACCATGAAAATTATATCCGGATTTAGTTATTGAAAGAAGTCAATAGGTTCATGGTCAATCCATGAAAACTATGATGAAATGGGAGTTATTGAAGTTAACATTAGGCTCAGGGGGAGCCCATGAAATAATTGTGTGAACCTATTGGTGGGGCCAATAGGTTCTTAGCGATCCCATGAAAAATATGATACCATCCAGATAGTCCATAAAATTTAAACAGGTTATTAGTCAGTACATGAAAACTAATAGGTTAATAGTGACCATAGAAACTATAACCGAGACAGAGAGTCAAACGAATGGGGATGGGAAATCCAGAGTAATTTACTTGTTTGCATATCATCACAATATTTCAAATTTCTATCCTTTAAACCATTGTGGATCCAGGAGCACAGTATATGGTTATTATAAATTTTTGGATGAGATACCAATGAGGGGAAAACCTGTTCCGCTAAGCGGCATGGTCTCACTAGAAGTCTAAATGGTTTGAGATGGTAGGTTATTGTTCATACCAGGCTTTATGTCTAACTCAAAGTTTAAGTTTTCCCTTTAAACTCTTAGGTACTCAATTAACTTTGAGTAGTTTGAAAGTTGAGATTCTTAGGTACCGCTTTAGACAAATAAGCTTCTGAAGACATGAAAGAGGCAAGCTAGCTAGTAGGAGTTCTTTTCTATTTGGTTCCGTTGTGTTTTACTACAAAGGCAAAGTTGTTCAATTTCCCATGCTTAGACTCTGATCATCCAAGGGGCATCTTCATATATTACTCTTGCCTTATGTTGTAATAATTATATTTTCCTTCAAGTTGGTTCTCGAATCAGGGATTATGTAATGAATCTGAAATGATTTGAAATGGAATGAGAAAGTTGTTTAGTGATTTTAATTTTTTTCCATATCCATGTATTTTTGTTCTATAAATTTATCTAACATCACTATATTTGGTCGTTGAGGATTAATAACAATGGATGACTGCAGCATACGCAGCCGTTTGTTTTGGGCTGCCAAATGAGGCATGTTACCTAGGATATTTATCTTCCACTTCATCACTAAGAAAAGATTTAACTAAAAGGATCATCGATGGATCATCCCTTTTATTCACCCAAATGAAGCATCTATTGTTTTTTTATAGTTCAATTAAATTAATATTAATAACGAATTGATCAAATTCTTCCATACCGGAAAAATCTCATTTTTTTAGGAGTTCATTCTCCTAAAAATCTATGGACATTGAAGTCCGCACCAACCGCCTAAGGACTAGGAGCAAGTGATCTAAACTCCAGACACTTACTCCAAAGAACCCTAAGATCTAGTTTAGAGTTCGGTCCGCAAACATTAGTAACATTTGGAAATGAGCCACCAACAAGATCAAAAAAAATAAATTATTATATTAGTAACATAAAGTGTGCGACACATATTTTTTATTTATTTAACTAATTCATTAATTCCATATTTTTAATATTATTATATTGTTATTATTTTTATTTAATTAAAATATTATTTGAATTTTTGGAGTATTATGTTAACACTCATGGTATTAATAATTTGCATATTGAATGGCAAACAACCATTGAGATGGCAAAAATCAACTAGTTCAAAAACTAATCTGAAGGTAATTTAGTATTGGAAATTAAGCTATAACGAAAATTTGTCATGTATACCACACACATATTTATTTTGGAACTTGATTCAATTCCCACAAGGATACACAGTTAGCAATTTGACCTTACATTAAGTGCCACATGTCCTAACCAACCACGCTACCCACGTGAGTAGTATACCACACAAATATTAACAAAAATGACGATTATCATTTCATCCAGATTAAAAAAATCACATAGCATTAATTGTTTACGTAAAGAATAAAAACATATTTCAATTTAGAATAAGAAGGATTCTTTATTTAAATACACCACTAATTTTGATTTCTTTATTTTCAAGTTCATAACATTTAAATCTCTACGATGACCCATAATTCTATACATTTTAAGCTGAAAAAAAGCCATACATGTCCAACTCAATTTGAATGAAAAGGTGGATAGTTTTGGGGAAAACAAAATAAAAATATAGAACAGAATCTTACATGAATGGAATAACATACATTATTTCAACATATAATCTTTACAATGGAAAATTTTAGGTACATTTATCGGTGTTTAACTTAATATCAACATTATAAATATCTGTCCTTGCAAATGCAGAATATTATAGTACATAAGTGTAGTGGTAATAGATAACAATCCTCATAAGAATCTTCTAGCTCCATGCTCCAAGCTCTTTCAAAATGCTCCACCTTCAACTTCAACTTCATTACCTATAGTATGTCTTCACTTCCGATCTCGTAAATTGGTTTGAAATGGTTTTTGGATAGGAACTCACCTAAACCCAATCCTGGTTCTTCCAAACCAATCGATGATAAAAAGATGTTAAGTAGGCGGGTGATTAATATTCCATTATTTAGTCCTTTTATATCCAAAATATCTTCTTAGAGATATATATCCTTTTAAAACCATTTTTTTCAATATATACAGGATCATTAAACCTCATTTATTAAATCTTGTTTAATTAAAGCCTTTTTAAATCTTGTAGTAATTCCAAATTAGCTCATCCTTTACTTTATAAAATATCTTCAAATTATTTATTTAAATCTTACAAAGATTTCTAATTTCCAAACCATAACTTTTAAACATGCCAAAAACAATGTTATTTAAAACATCATTTACTATAATCCTAAAACAATTAAATTTAAGAAAAAGGATCCCTAGAAATTAAAATAAAACCAAATCATTTATTATATCTTAAAAAATGATTTCTTATTTCCAACACATATCTACTAATCGGTAGAAACCATGTTATATACGATGGTAAATCCAAATAGTTGTTATTCGAGTAAAACGGATCCAAAGAAATTCTTCTAATTTCACTCGATACTAATTTCTATATTCAACTTGTACTATTCATCGACTAATGGCAGAATCAATTTTAAATTTATATGATTAGTACGATTTCCCTCCTTAGAATTTAACATCAAGTATAAGAAGATTATCTCTATTCAATCCAATTTTCAATTAATTAATTATAAAATTAAATCTTTTATACTTGTCTCATTCCAACATTTCAACCTTATCTACCACTCACTTAGAAAAGGGGCCTGGTAAGCCAGGGTACTAGTTTCTCCTAAACATCTCCTTAGTTTAAGCATCTTACATTCGAATCTCACGAATAGAAAAATTAGGTATACTCATCGGCTTTTAGAGCGAAGATTAAATCATTCATTTAAAATTAGTTTTATATACAAAATTTCTTTTCAAATTTTTATCATTACTTCAAAATAATCTTTAAAACACTTAATTAATCATTTAAAAAGATATACAAAAAAATTAGAGGGAAATAGTTGGGTTAAAACATGATTTGCAGAAGTTATAGGAAACTGCGGTGGAAAATGCTAAGAATAATGTTTTAAAGCTATATTGAACCAAAAAACAATTTATTTCATAAATTTCCATTTTAATAACTTCAATATCATTTAAACCATTTTAATATATTGATGGAATTTATTTCATATTTTTAAACATTTAAAAATATCCATTTTAAAGCAGTTTCAAAATTTCGTTTTAAACTGCTAAACCACGATAGTTTTTTGAAAACTTGCTTTGGACTTATTTGAAAATCTACAAGGTGAAATCTTGATTTTGTTTCTTTTTCTCAAAACAATGATTATAAGAGATCAAAAAATTTTATTCCAAAGAATTCTGACTCCGAATCAATCATATAAAAGGATTTAACTTTCTATGGTGCAAAATCGTGAACTACAGCGATGCACCTATTTTTAACTAATTTTTCATATTCTTTCCAAACTTTTTCGAAACACTTTTTAAATATTTATAAAATATTTTGAAATTATTTTAAAACATTTTGGAGAGGTTTAACAAGCTCATATACTCCATTTCATTTAATAAAAGAAAGCGATTTCCATTGTGATATTCGACGTGTATTAACGTGACTTGTTTATGCGATTTAAACAACTATATTAAAACAACCAAACTTGATGAGCAAAGCACAGTAAATATCCATGGAAAAATATCACATCATTATTATATATATATTTATAATGTTTTATAGAATTTTCTCATTTTTATTGGATATCAACTTAGGATAACGGATTGTAGGTTCGCTGCAACGAACCTGGGCATATGGAATTTAGCCCGGGACCTTGGGAAAGCTCGGCCTATGCATGCAAGTGGAGATGGGCTCGACTTTGGTGATGGAGAGTGTTGGCCATGGTTTGTGAAGTAGGAAACGACGTGATTGCACTTGGTTTTGAAGTGGATTGCTGATACACACACACAAACACACACACACACACACGCACACTATATTAATTAAATAAAAATTTTGCAATATTTTTCACCATATTATTCTTAAGGTGGGAATCCATTGAAATAACATGAGTGGAAGGAGAAGTTGAAGCAAATTTGTTTGTAGGAATGTGAGAATGGAGGTTGATATTTACAAAAAAGTTTTGTACCAAAAATATCATGATATTATTTCCATACCTAAGCATGCTTGCATCACCATTCTACCTCATCCCCTTCCATCACCATTCGACGTACCGTAAAGCCCACTCCCCTGTATTTTTTTGGTTAGTGATGTAATGTGGTGCTTTGTTTTTTTTTTTTTTTTTTGAAATGGTACTTTATATACAACAAATCATTGGGACAACATATCCCATGTCAATAAACGTTCGAAAGTATATTTCGAACTTGTGACCTCTTGCACCAAAGCCGATTCAATTAACCACTTGGACAATGGTGCTTTGTTTATATCTCTTGTTTACACAAAAGGAGCTTGTATATATGCATATGTTGTGGATATTTTCATTGCTTGATTTGAATAAATCTTAAACATAATTAAATGTATATATGTATACATTTGGTATATGTATTCATGTATGTGTATATGTATCACAACATTGTATTTATTTGTTACAACTTTTATATGTTAGACTGCTACGAATTCTGATTCTGATTTTCAGTCGCATTTCTGGTTTTTAGTTAAACTATATAATAGTAAAAAAAAACTTGAAAATATATTTCTCATCATTTTAATTGAATGAAACGATCTCACTTTAATTATTAAACCATATAAATCGATATTAACAAGTGTTTACAAAGTGCTGCCATATCGATAAAGCATTTTGAGTATTGTTATAATTTCAAATCAAATATATTGCTTCTCAAAACTATTATAAATGATTTACTATTACTTTATAACAAATTAAAATAACTTATTAGCATATCGAAACAAAATTTTAATTATTTAAACTTAAATTTTCAGAGAAATACATAAAAGCGATGACATCTCTGGTGATATCATAAATATTTTTTAATTCCAAAAATAAAATGAATAATTTATTTCATAACCTTGTTTAAATAGATATATTAGTGTATGTATCCAAACTTTTGCACTCACACTAAGAAAATTTCCTTTTTATTGAAAATCAATCTATTAAGGAAAATTTATGTACAAGCACATGCTTTATTTACGAAACTATACTCCACAATTATATTTTAAAACAAACTTTGTATCACAATTTTAGGGTATACATCTTTATAGTTGGTGCTATAAAAACTTATGTTTGAATATTAAAAATTAAATATCATTTATCAGTGATAAATTTGCGGGTCATTATAACCTCGGTGTAATGTGTCACATTGTTTGACACGTGAGCAAATGGTCCTTAACAAAGTAGCAATGAATTTAGCTTAGAATTTTATTAATCACAATAAGTTTGCCATGCATAGCATAGCAAAAATCAATTTTTGATAATACGTAATTATGATACTATCTTTACATAAAACTATGAAGCGCAACACACAAGTTAAACACAATGTTGAAAGTGTTGCATGCATGGAAGGATGAGATGTTACCCTTCACGCAAAATCAGTGAGCTGACCATCATATTTACCTTACTTTTGTTATAAAATTGCTTAATTTTAACATATTATATTTTCTCATTAGTGGCTCTACTTTTGTAAGCTTATTAGCTTGTTTTAGAAGAATATACAAGCATGCATCATGGGCCTTTTAATCGTGTACATAATAGTCCAGCCTCTTTAGATCTAGAAAAATCATGGCCTAGGGAAGATTATATATATATATATATATATATATGTATATATATATATGTATGTATGTATGTATGTATGTTAATGCTTTACAATTAAATTAAGTAGATTCGGTTCCCCTTCTAGCATTTTAGCAATAGTTTAAGTTTGTGAGTCTTAGTATCAACCAAGTAATAAGCAACCTTGTGGTAAAAATTAGTATGCAGTCACTGACATACTACTACATATGACACTATTTGAATTCTTTCTAACTTAACATTCACATATTGTAATGAGCATGTACTGAGCTAAATCCGATATTTTAAATTAAGTATATTTGTATAAAGTGAGGTAAATAATCAAAGTGTAATTATTAATTTGGGAAACTTTTGTGTATTTAATGAATATAAACTCATTTAGTGTTAATAAATTTTTTTATGGTGAAATAAAAAGAGGAATACTTTATATAAATGTTTAAAAAGTATTTTGAATTTGTTTGATGCTAAAATTTATAAAATATGATAATGCGTGCTTTTATTTATATATGGGCGAATGGTGAATATAAGATGTTTTCTTTATTTTAAAAATTACAAAAATAAGCTTTAAAATATTATTTAAGGTGGATACTGTTTGGAATAAAATTTTGGCAGGACTATGTTAGGTTGTATGAACTTAAAATTTATGAAACTAGATAAGAGTAATAAATATATGTAACAATATGAATGAAAGTATTACATTTTGTTTGACAAATGGGCTAAAATTGGTTTCTAATAAATTCATTATAGTGAAAGAGCTTATTCTACTTCTCCTTCTACTTCTATAAACTTAAGAAAATTTTGCATGGTTACCTTCTCCTTATGCCAAATGGAAAGAGGTTCATAATCATCCCATATCCTCCTCTTAAAAACATATCATCCTTTTGTAGCTCTAAAATAGAAGAATTCATTACTGTTTATCAGGTCAGAAATAAAACGTTAACATTTGGGTGAGCTATGAAGTAGGAGTTGTGAATTCAAGCTTCAATCTTCCAAAGTTAAGTGCCATTAATTATTACATTAATGCATGCTGTGTTTGGTGATTTATGACGTTGTGATGATGTTTTGATGATACGTTTTTGGTTGAGAATATTGAATTACTGAAGTGAAAAATCCACTGTATTGATTGTTATTTGTTGAGAAATGTAAGACAAAGCTTACATTAATTAGGAAATGCCTCGTCTTACAAACAAACAGTTAATGAAATTACAATTAAATACTTGTATTACCCTATTCTTTTTTTGCATGTTGCTTTGATGCTTACTGAAATTTTATGTCTGATCGCATTCGAATAAAAAACAAGGGGAAATGGGAAAAAGATCGACTAAAATGAGTAACTTGTAATTGCCATATAAGCATTCCTATCTATTGGTGGGCCTACAACCTGTGCACTAATGGCACCATCGATCCACCATCGATGGTCAAATGAGGAAGCCTAGAGTTGTATATCCAGGTGATATTTTCTTTAAAAAAACTAATATACTGAAATAAAAAAATTTTGATTATATAAATTGTTTCTCAAGAAATTTTTAATAGAAAGGATATTAATAAAAGAGGTTTGCCATAAATATGTTTTATAAGCAGTTTTACATAAAGGAGTACATAATAATCGTTCACACGAAGTAAAATTGTTTTATATAAAAGTGGATTTATATATACATACATACATGCTTACATAACACATACATGCACACATACATATATACAAACGTATATACAAGCATATATATACATACATACATATATGAGCTTTATGGAGCTTGTGTAGTATTAGGAGTTCTATTTATATTTATGCAAATAAAAACATATTATTTTGTAAAGTGGTTTAAGGTAAATCATTTATGTATTATCTCTTCAATCAAATGAAGTACAAACAGGATCCAAGCGTGTATTGACTACATATAAAAAAGTTATTTTATTATTTTTAAGTGGAGAATAATTTAATGTAATAAATTGAGTTGTCGAGTGACTAAAATTATGGACACACACATAGATATATATGTGTGTGCGAATATATGTGTGTGTATCCTTGTGTAGTGTGGGGTTGTGATATGGTATGTTGAATGGATAGTGGGTATTAAGAATTGATTGTTTTTGTATGATAGTTTATTGTTTATTTAAATATGTTGTAAATATTCCTATCATTTTTTAAATTTAATTTTTAGGTTTTCAATGCAATAATCCAAATATTAGAAAATCATATATTATTTCCATTGTCCTATATTTCCAACATATTTTGATGAGAAGCTTATAGTAAATGTTTACAACATCAAAATTACTATCATATCAACACAAATGCAAAGGTATACAACGACATAAGTTGAACTTATTTTCAAAGAAGTTCTAGGGGTAAAAACACAGTTGCTTCGTCAATATTTGGAAGATGTAACTGTGATCCATTACTATTTCAACACTACCTTGTAACACTTGAAGCAAGTGTAAAAGAAACCATGCTTTTAGATCGAGCTTTTTGATTCAACAAATCGAAATCTTTTGCTAGCATTTTGATTATTTATCCATAAAGATCCCAACGTTAAGAGTAATAGGTAGACATACAACGATAAGAGTTGCATAAGCATCAAAAAAAGTAGTGCATTTAAAGGTAGCAATCAAAGTCTTTGATCCATCAACCATGGGCACCTTATTTTGAGAAGGATTTCATATGTAATGCATCAAAATTATAGTTGTACTTCTTGCAAATATGCTTGTAAAGGATTTCATTGCATGCAAGAGTACCGGTCCTTTAAGGCTTAATGTGGTTATCAGATAGGTAGCCACCTAGGTAGTAAATTTGCTAAATATATTATTGTCTTCGCTCATGTGCATCTCAATATGTTACATTGTGCTATGTGAATGTGTTAATTTGCTAACGATTAATTGGAAAAGCGATATGAAAATTTTGTTGACATCCACTTAGTGATAATGGAATTAAAAGACATTTAGAGCGGTACTATCATTAATGAGGGTGTAACGAATAATAATAATAGTAAAAATTGATCGATATGAGGTAAGATGCCAAATGGGCTATTCCATCCAAGCAAGATTGATTATGAGTTACACCCTGAGCTATGGTGATTCAGCCTCATTACACAAAGACTACAAATGATATGTTGTAGGCGCACAAAAAAGCAAAGTAAGGAAAATGATGCGATGGTGTGTACTGATAGATTGCGGGGTGATGTGTGGTGAGCAATATAGTGCAACCATTATATTATGTGCAGGCACCCACAACTCCAGGTCGACAATGTGATACTTTGTGTCGATTCATCATCTAAAAGAGTGAAAGTGAATAAGGATGTGAACTTATATAGATATATATGTAGACACACGCATACATTTATATATATCGTTTGCCTATACATTTACATTGTGTCCGTAATAATAAAGGTACAAATAGTAGTAGTGAATATGAGTGTACTCCCGGTTGATTAGAGGTGAAGTTGTGAGTCACTATAAATAGAGCCATGGCACTTGTGCAATAACCATGTGTGAATGATGAGATGTACACCGGTGTAGATTAGAAATTGCGAGACATATCATAACATCCCGCCTTTTTGTACGCTTTAAATTGACGATAAACCACACATGTCAGACTTAAACCATACAAAAGGGCGGATTGTTATGGGGTAAATAAGAAAAGCAAAGAAGAAAAAAAACAAAATAGAATCTTGCAGCAGAATGATAAAATATAATAATCAAATAAACAGTTCATGAAGCTGTTTACAAAACATTTGATTATACTTATACAATACATATCAAAATTTCACATACCAGAGAATAATAAAATGCAGTGTAGTACATGATGTAGTGAATAAAAAATAGATAATAGTAATAATATCTTCGTCTTCGTCCTTCAAAATAAAGTCTTCAAATCCTGAAATGCTCAGACTGACCCGAGCGAATTGAAAAGACAAAACATTCGAGTCAGAGCTAAAAGATCTTATGTAAGTTAAATCAACTGAAATAAATATTAGTGTAACGGTGTTAGAGATATTTACGGGATTTGACATCTCCTATCCAGTGTCAAACATGAGTGTAGCAACTTAAGAGATGCTCGTGATTCACATCTCCTAAGGATCCGTTAAACTATTTACTATGTAGTAAAATTTCACTATTATAATAATGTCTATTAGTAAAATAAACTTGCTTTAATAGCGTTAAGGGGTTACCCATATAGCCCTTAACACATAATAGTGTCAGTAGTCTATACAGTATTTGTATATCTCCTGATCGGGAGATTAGAGAAGATACTCCATGTACGACACAAATCAAACTCGTACAAGGCTCGCTAGGGTAGGTGACACGGCACACAAGGCAATGTAGGGAAGATATTCCAATTATGCATACGGGCTGCTGGTGATGCGTAGCGCGCAACTACCACCCACCTTGAGCCACACCCCCAAAAATCAAAGGGCCCTATCAATCACAGAGTGATAGAATGGTATCGAAGGAGTGTGTCCGATAAGAGGGGCTACCTCACTAGCCCGAGATCGCTCATATCTTAGCCACCATAAGCCAACTGATGGGAGTCGGGTCCATGTTCATACCTCAATGGAACGCCGCCACCATCCTACTTTATTCTGGAATCTCCACGTACACGGTTGTTAAAGTTGCTTTCGGAGTTGGCAGAGAGTATGAAAACTTCCGATCCCGATCTCTTTAACAACCAAACGTTATTATAACACCGCGATCATTTCAAAATAATTATACTTCAAAACCAGAATATAATATCCATTCAAAACCATATAAATACGATATAATTTCCACTACAAAACCAATGATATCATTTTTAATAAAACCCAACTCCACATAATATCGATTTTATTTCAAATATACCCCTTTTCCAAAATCATAGCACTTTTAATTTTATACACTTCAAAACCAAACGTTCGAAATTATAACACTTCTAAAAATATACTTTAAAATCCATAACTTCGAAACATTTTAATTTCTATAAAACATTCTGTTAACTCCGCCTCGGCCATGACCCAGCTACCTAAAAAGTTACCGACTTAAGACTAAAAAGAGATGCTGACTCAATGACTTGACAAAGTTACCGATCAAATTCTTTACAAGGATGCCGACCTAAGGCCTAAGAGGGATACCGACTTAAGGCTGCACAGTTGCCGACCTAATGCTTTAACAAGGTTGCCGACTTAATGCTTAACAAGAACGTCGACCCAACTGCCTAAAACAGAATGCCGACCTAAGATAGCTACCGACCTAAGATAGCTATCGACCTAAGATAGAAGCCGACCTAACTATCCAGAGAGTTTGCCGCTCTAACAGCTCAGGGACAAGATCATGAACTATACCTAAGTCGTAACCGACCTATGACCTACGTTAAGTCGTTCACGACCCAAGCAAAGGAAGACAAGTTCCATGCAGCTACTTGGCACAGTGGCCTCTTAACTCATACACGATCCAGGACTTATCAGTTGAGCCATGACTTGCGACTTACCAGTTAACACGTACACGACTCACGACCTAGCTTGAGTCGTCCACGGCCTAAAGCTACTGGGTGAAGGTTCAATGCCGCATCAAGAGGACCAGTTGACTCATTTGCGACTTAGATGTTGACTCGTGGGCGACTTAGGACTTGTACAAATAAACTTTTGTGGAACCATGAAGGGGCCAGATGAGTCGGCCATGACTTACCTTAGGCCGGTCACGACTTACGACCTAAAGGGGGGATTTCCCTATAAATACCAACCCACCTCAAGCATAGAGGGGACTTTTTGGCCGATCTCTTTAAGCTCCGATACTCTGCTGAATTCTCGACTTACTCGACACTTCAAGTACGAAAGGCATCTCAACTAACTTCAAGAGGAAATCTAACGCAATCTACATGGATTCAAAGAATTCTTCTGCATCAAAGTTCTAGTTGTTTGTCTCATCAGAATTGTAATTGAAGATTTTTTGTAAAGTTGTAATCGATTCAGTAATAAAGAGAATTAAAGTGGACGTAGGCTTACCCTAAGCCGAACCACTATAAAAGCTGTTGTCTTTTCTGCTTTCTCTGTGACTTTTCTACTTGTTTTTAGTTCCCGTGTTCACGGGTGGTGCTTTCGCTCAACTTCAATCTACACCGGGGTGTTAGCGTCTGATTTTTACGTTAACATTTTTGGTGCTTTCACTGAGAATCCAACTCAGGAAACTTCCACTATTTCTCCGCGAAGGATTGTTGAAAGGATTTCTTTTAAAACCAGAAGTTTATCGAAAATAATGGCTCCTGGGAGAAAACGAAGTTCCGTAAGATCCGACAATGTTCAAGAGAATACTACTACCTCTCCTCCTTCAAGTCAAGCAGCTCCAACTGTTGGAGTTACGCGAGCAGAATTAGACGCCGTAGTTTTGGGGTTGAATCAACAATTGGTTACTCAGAATGCACAGTTGGAAGCCCAGAATGCCCGGATCTTATGTAAGTTGAATGATCTACTTGGGGCAAACCGTCAACCGGGTAATAATGATGGAAACCCTACCGTGGGAGTTCAGGATGTTGAAGGAAACATTTCTCAGAGAGTCGCAGACCCTGTAGAAAGGACTCCTCCTCAAGCTGGAGGATTAGGGCCGCAGCCGACCCTCCGTGAACGATTGTCAAGACAGAATTCAGAGAGAGTGGTTGATGTGTGCCCTCCAGAGCCTCTAAATCATGAAGAGTATTTTTCGGGTATGGTTCGTCAAATCATGAAGGAAAATATGCGAAGAGATGAAGATGAGAAAGAGTGGGGTTTTGCTCCAAGAAAAACTCCATTTACCGAAAAGATCTTGAAGGCAGAGTTCCTAAGGAAATTCGTTCCCCCTACTATTCCGGCTTACAAGGGGACGAGTGATCCTAACGAGTTTCTGTATAAGTACGACTGGCATATGACTGGTGCCAGGGCGTCTGATGAAATTAAATGTCGATATTTCCCGGTATATCTCGAAGGTGTGGCTATATTGTGGTTTACAAAGCTGCCAGTCAGGTCCATTGATCAATTCTCCGATTTGACCAGGAAATTCAAGGAGCAATTTCGATTGTATGCTTCTAAAGCAAAGGATATAATGTCGTTGTCAAATCTAGAGCAAAATCCGGGAGAATCCATTAGATCATTTTTGAACTGCTTTAACATAGCATTGGCTGAGGTAGATAATGTTGAGCCACGCATGGTCCTGACATACTTGATGAGGGCGATTGACAAATCGAGTGAGTTTGGAAAATGGTTGAAAATGAAAGAACCAAACTCGCTTGACAAATTCTACAAGGAAGCGGATGAATTCATGCGCTTGGAAAGCCTCCAAACACCGGCTAAAGTGGTATCAGCAGAAGCCGGGAACAATGGTGCTCCTTCGAACAAGAAAGAACCTAACACTCAGTAAAGGGGAAATGATGGTTGAAAGAAGCAGGGAGAAGCTAAGAAAGGCCGTTCTTTCAATTTCACACCCTTAACTGATACCCCTGAGAACATCTTCTTTGCAACCAAGGATGTTGTCAATTATCCGACACCACCTAAAATGAGAGTTGGGATTAGGATGGAAAAAAGTGGAAGGTTCTGCCGGTTCCACAACCAGCCCGGCCATGACACCAACGAATGCCGTCAGTTGAAAGAGGTAATTGAACAACTCTTGAAGGAAAACAAGCTCCAGCAGTATGTGAAAAGAAATAGAAATTCCCCAACCTCATCGACTCAAGGACAGCAAGTTCCCGCTTACCGTCCTGGTTCAAGTGAGAAGGCCGTAGAGCATGAATCGGAAAGGCCTGTCATCAATATAAAGCTAGAGGACCTCACCCAGCAGGCAAAAGCTGGGGCGAGATGGAAAGGTATGCCTGGGCCTTGAGGCATGTACCTGCTGAAGAGAATGTTTTTGTTTTAGAGAATGATGCGCCTTTAAAGCAACAAAAGACTTCCACGGATGATATTGTGTTAAGTGCCAGGGATTCTTTGGGTATCGAGGCTCCGACCATAGATCCTTTGGTCATATCCGCTGGTATTGGGCCGGCAACTGTTAGAAGAGTTCTAGTTGATTGTGGAGCTTCATGCAACATCCTCTTCAAGAAGACCTTCGATCAAATGAAAATTCCAATGATTGACGTTCAAGCTTCATCATTTAAGATTGCTGGGTTTGTTGGAGAACCCTAACAGCCAATTGGGACCATAGATTTGTTTGTAGAACTCGGAAAGGGACTGAGGAAAGTGGCTCGAAAGAAAACCTTTATAATTGTTGAAGAATTCTCTGCCTACAATGCCCTTTTAGGCCGACCAACTCTTGCTGCGTTCAAAGCTGTTCTTGCCCCCATGGTGTCTGACTCTAAAATTCCCCAAAGATAACGGAGTTGGTGTGATTAAGGGAGACCAAGATGCGGGGCGAGAATGTTACTTTGCAGAGTTGCGAGAATCAAGGAAAAGAGAAATGGGAAAAGGTGCGGCGGCTCCAGTCCGCATTAAAGAACCAACCTTGTAGCAATTACAGGGTGGACCCTGCACTGGCGAATGTAGTGGCGCACGAAGAGAGATGGATCCAAGGAAAGCCAGTGCAGGGGAGAATAGGGTAGTACTGGTAGAGGTAACAGTGCCGGTGCCCGTTGACCCAAAGGACCCAAACAAAGTGCTTAATGTGGGTTCACAACTCAACACAACAGTTCAGAATGTTCTGATTTCATTTTTGAAGGCTAATTTGGATGTATTCGCTTGGACTCATGCTGAACATTGATCCAAAGTTTACACCTGTGAAACAGAAGAGAAGAACCCAGGGTCCTGAGAGAACGGCAGCATTAAAAGAAGAAGTTGATCGGCTCATGGAGAACGGTTTCATCAGAGAATCTACTTATCCAAATTGGGTATCAAATCCAGTGCTGGTGAAAAAGGCTAACAGAAAGTGGAGATTATGCATTGACTTTTCAGATTTAAACAAAGCCTGCCCCAAAGACTGTTTCCCGCTGCCCAGGATCGATCAGTTGGTGGATGGGACGACAGGGCATGAATTGTTATCTTTTATGGATGCACACTGCGGATATAACCAGACTATGATGCATGAGCCAGATCAAGAGGATACAAGCTTCATCACAGATGTTGGACTCTACTGCTACAAGGTCATGCCTTTCGGACTCAAGAATGTAGGGGCAACTTACCAAAGGCTTATTAATGCCATGTTTAAACCACAGATTGGCAAGACAATGGAAGTTTATGTTGATGATATGCTAGTAAAGTCTAAGAAAGCAGTGGACCACATGGATCACTTGGCAGAGATGTTTGCAGTACTCCGAAAGTATAGAATGAAGCTTAATCCCTTGAAATGTTCATTTGGAGTAGAGTCCGGAAAGTTTTTGGGTTTCATTGTGAGCTCTAGGGGCATTGAAGCTAATCCAGCTCAGATCACTGCCCTGAGAGAGGTCAAGGCTCCTAGAACGAAGAAGGAATTGCAAAGTCTCAATGGAAAGGTTGCTGCCCTGAGTCGGTTCATTTCCAAAGCTACTGACAAATGCATTCCATTCTTTGATGCTCTGAAGAAAGGAAGGAAAAACTTTGAGTGGACTCCTGAATGTCAGAAAGTATTTGATGAGTTGGTTCGTCATATGGAAGCGCCTCCGATACTTTCGAAGCCTGACAGTGGTGAAGATCTCTTCATATATTTGGCAATTTCGTCTCATGCTCTCAGTGCAGTGTTGGTACGGGAAGACGCGAGGATTCAACGCCCAGTCTATTATATCAGCAAAAGATTCACTGGGGCAGAGATGAACTATTCTAGATTAGAAAAGCTCGCCTACTGTTTGTTGATCGCATCAAGGAAATTAAGGCCGTATTTCCAAGCTCATCCCATCAAAGTCCTCACTGATTAACCTCTAAAGCAAGTCCTGTTCCGTCCTGAGACTTTGGGCCGTCTTTTGAAATGGAATATTTAACTCAGCCAATATGAAATCACTTACCATCCCCGAAAAGCAATCAATGGACAAGCTTTGGCAGATTTCATCGCAGAATGTACGGATAAGGGTGATAGTGAGGAAGAAGTCACTGATAGCGTCCCAATCCAATGGAAATTGTATGTCGATGGAGCAAGGAATGATTATTGTTCCGGAGCAGGGGTTGTCCTTGAAACCCCAGAAGGTCGATCGTTATGTTATGCGCTGAGACTAGAATTCCCTTCGACAAACAATGAAGCTGAATACGAAGCCCTCATCGCTGGTTTAAGGATTGCTAAAGAACTAAAGATCAAGGCATTGCCGATCTTCAGTGATTCTCAACTTATTGTTTGCCAAGTCAAGAAGGAATTTCAAGATAAAGGAGGGAATCTACCCGCCTATTTATCAAAAGCCTGGGAGCTTCTTCAAGATTTCGACCGCTATTCAATAAACCATATACCCCGAGAAGAGAACATAAAGGCGGATTCTCTCGCAAAGTATTCGAGTACGGGTGAAGCTCAACTATTGGGATTAGTTCCCGTCGAAGTCTTGTCAGCTCCAAGCATAGATGAAATGGATTATGATTGGATTATGAATGTATCCCAAGAACAAGAATCATAGATGACTCCGATACTTGAATATCTACTCAATGGTTCTTTGCCAGAAAGTTCAAAAGAACGGCAGAAGCTGATGAGGAAAGCCTCCAGATATATAGTTCAAGATGGTCGTTTGTACAGACGAGGATTTTCAATGCCATTACTCCGATGTGTGACAAAGGAAGAAGCTAAGACAATTCTGACTGAAGTACACGGAGGGGAATGTGGGGATCATACAGGTGGTCAAACTTTAGCAAAGAAAATCCTCCATTATGGATACTTTTGGCCAGAAATTAATCAGGATGCTGCTGACTATTCCCGAAAGTGTGATAAATGCCAGAGATTCGCTAAAATTCCTAGAGCACCTTCCACTGAGCTAACACAAATGGTCAGCCATGGCCGTTTGCCATCTGGGGAATAGATCTCATTGGGCCTTTGCCGACTGCCAAGTCGGGGTTAAATATGCTATCGTTGTTGTTGATTACTTCACTAAATGGGCTGAAGCCGTACCATTGGCTACTATTACCTCTAAGAAAATGATAAGTTTTTTGATTAAAAATATCATTTGCAGGTATGGTGTGCCTCAGAAGATAATCACAGACAATGGTACTCAGTTTGAAAGTGAGGAGTTCCAAGATTTCTGCAAACGATTCAAGATCGGAAAAAGCTTCTCAGCAGTGGCTCATCCGCAGGCAAACGGGCAAGTGGAAGCAGTAAACAAAATCATCAAATCAACCATCAAAAAGCAGCTGGAAAAAGCAAAAGGTGGTTGGGTCGATAAGTTACCGCTTGCACTATGGGCATACAGAACCACCCACAAAACTGCGACTGGGCATACTCCATTTTCATTGGCATACGGATGAGAAGCGATGATTCCAGTGGAAACTGAAGTCCCCTCACACAGAAGGATCCATTTTGATCAAAATGAGAATGAAAATTTGCAACTGGAAGCACTTGACCTCCTCGATGAAAGAAGAGAAGAGGCTAGACTTAGAATTGCAGCTCACTAGCAAAGAATAGCCAGGCACTTCAATTCCAAAGTTCGTCAGCGCAACTTTGAAGTTGGGGACTTAGTCCTGAAGAGAATTATGACAGCCATAGGTGTGTTTGGGCCAAACTGGGAAGGGCCATATGTTATAGGCGCGAAACTCCTTGATGGAACATTCAAACTCACAACTGTCGAAGGAGAACCAATCCCAAGAGCTTGGAATAGCAATCATTTGCGTCCTTATTTTACTTGAAACCTTTGCTGAAATGTTGTAAAAGAATTACGAATATATGATTCTTGTATTGAAAGCAATTGTAAAGCAAGTGAATAATGAAAAGCTATAAAGTGGATGTAGGCCCATCTTTTGGCCGAACCATTATAAATCTTGTGTTCTCTACTATTACAAGCTGCTTTGTTTTATTTCGACATATAAAATACATTAATTGTGTTACTAAAATGTCAATTTAACAATGCAGGCTATAAAAAAAAAGCGTACTCATCACAAGACCAAGCGATCTCCGACATCACCTAGCAAGCAAACGCTAAACCATTCAAAATTTCCATACTCAAATCCTACAAAAGAAGTGCTTCGAACAAAAGTTAGCGATATGGATGGAAGTGGGCCATATCTTACTAACTGCAAATGTTTGAACAAACAAACAACCAGTTAAATAGCCTGTGTCCACTACCACCAACTCACTTAACTATGAAGTATATTTCTTTGGATAAGGAAAATTATTGGCAACTAAAAAAGGATGACACTTGCAAAAGATAACGGGGATCGCCGACATGAATAGATGGAAAAGAGACATGGGCGAGCAAGCATCAATCAGCAAAAGACCTCTTCGGAGGCACAAGCCCTCTTCGGAGGCACAACTCTTCGGTACAAAGTTGCGGACTGATCGGTTGATACACTCCCGTGAATCCGTCCAACCGAGAGAAAGAAACTCCTGTTGAATATGCGCTTATATGATTTTTGTTTGATGATAATAAACATATATACATTCGTTTAAATGTATTTGATAATATACTATTTTATTTTTCACAGATTAAATAGATATTTGCTGAATAAAATAAATAACACGGAATTTGAATTCAAACGAATATTTTATTCAAACAAATATTTATTACAATTTTGAATAGTATACAAATTCAAGCTCTCACTATTCACTATACAACTTTGATACAAATTCAATTACATCACTATTTTACATCAGCACCTCACTACATATCACTCACATTCGTATTTATCTTCAACTGCATTCCAGTTTGAATCCAGCATCTGAGCAATCTGCAAAAATATAAACTAACGCAATAAAATTGAAAAAGAAATATTTTTGCAATTCAAAAATAAAAGATAATTTTTGAATATATGATTTGCCTCAGTTATTTGGGTTGTTCTTCATAATTTAAATTTGAATTCATCATACACGAACAACTTGTGACATACACAGTGTATTACTGTATATGCCACAAGGCCGTGCTCGCCGATATATACACTTGATTGTTTTACAGGGACAGGTGAGCACAAGGTCAAACCCAAATATACGGACAGGTTCAACTCAGGTGTAATAAATTCAAAAATACGACACGAGCACAAGGTCAAATCCGAGTTTTTGTAACTGGATTCAACTCAAGCGCAAATCAAAAGTACACATGAAACTAAACAGTCAAGTTCAGTGATCAAATGCAATAGGCCGAGAACCAGACTCATGCATGCAACATGGAATGCAAAGACAATGCATCAATGCAAATTCAAATAATGTACAAAAACAAGTCCAGCAGCATGAAGCAGTTATCATAACTTCTGCAGACTCAAGCCAACATGAAACAAAACATGTGATATATATACAATAAAACAACTCCACTAACTCAAATGAACTCAACCAAATAGCTAACATGATCAAAGATTGAATATGAGACCAAACTGCAGCAAGACCACGGCATGTAAATGCATCAAAGCAAGAAAACAACACTGTCGAGCTCGAGACAGTACTGCTACAACATGTATGCAGCCAAATAGACCAAAGTACAACATCAAAGACAGCACTGACTTAAGTATACAAGTAAACTGCAATAACTCAGTGGACAGGAATGTAACAAAGACCAAGGCTACGGCATAATGCACCAGAGATATGGAACCACTGCAATAAAAGTGTACAAACACCAATGAACCATCTAAGAATGCAACACAGTAATGAGAACAGATACAAGCTAGCTCCAGTGCCAACATATTCAACTCAATGTGCAACTGCAAGTGTCGACCAAGTGACAATGCAAGCAAGATCAACACAGCAGCCAACTAAAGAACAAAATTACTCACAACATCGACAAACCCAAATGTCCAGACCAACAACAACATGAATACTGCACCAACCAGAATGGATGCAGAGATACAAGTCATAGCAAATGCATGCAACAATGTGCACAGGCCAGAAACAATATAGTAATGACAGCAAACATGAAGTGAAGAGAATATCAGTCAACAATATCAAATGACAAGTTGTAGCAATAGTGTCACAATATCAAAGCACAGAACAACCTTGTATCAATAACAATGCAACACAGTGACAAATGCAGACACAACTGAAATGAGACAGGTGCAAGTGAATCAGAATAAAGCAGTGCAACATCTACGACTGCAAGTACATGAATGCAAACTACAAGTACAGGTTCAAGGCCAGAATGACAAAGTGTATGCAACGGCACGGAGTCGAACCAACACTGCATCAAGATGTTAAAATATGCAAAACAAGAATGGAAAGTTTACAAAGTATCAAAGCCGTGTTTTTTTTTACCAAGTCAATAATCAATACCGTGGTCATCACGAAATAAATCACCGAAAGCATATTCGTATTGAACAAGTCAGAATCAATCTTAATCGTTCAAGAATAATAAAGTGGCCGAGATGAAGAATTTGACAAATTCAAATCAACATATACGAACGTAATTCTAGGAAATCAAATCCTATATAATACCCAGAATCATCATCGGCATGGACATTGGAGTTCGCATACAAAAATCGAAAAGTAACGAAGCATAAAATCTTACCAGAAGCAAGAATCGAACTCATCGAAGTAGCCAGTGAGAGCAACGAGAATCGATCGAGCAAGGCAACTCTTGATCAACCAGAGATTTGATCAAATCTAATAGGCGCTTCGAAAAAGCCCTAATTTTTAATCAGGAAGAAAGAACGAAGAAAGCCGCCATATTTTCTCACAAAAGACTGAGCTAATAGAAGTGGATCGGGTCACATAAAACAAAGAAAAGGGGCCGGGTTGAATAATATAAAAGGCTTTTTGTTTATATTTAAATTAAGGGATATTTGTTTTTTTATATTTGTTTTTTTTTAATTTTAAAATTCTCTTTTAAACCGTTGTAATTTCTAGTCGTGTGACTAGGGGACAAACTACCGTGTGTAGTTTGGGAATTCGCAACTCGGTGGTTGAGTTGTGGTCAGGGTTTTGAGCGTAGAGTTAGATTAGTCAATAGCGGGTATAGCAAGTTTACGTGTGTAAGCGAGGGACTATCTAATTTCTAGTAGAAACCTTGGGGGCAGCACGTAGGCAGGGTTTTGCCGAAGCTGGGTAAATTCTGTGTTGTTCTGTTTTATTCTGTTATTTACATTCTGCGATATCTGTGCTGCTATTCTGTGATCTGAATAGAAATTAATTAATAAGCTTCCGCGATTAATTTTTATAATTTACACTATCACCATATTCACCCCCCCTCTAGGGTGAAATCGATCCTACAAGTGGTATCGGAGCTAGGAATAGAAGTCAACATTTGTTTTTAAAAATTCTATTTTTTTTGAAAAAAAAAATCAGTTTTTGTTTAAAAATTTGAATTTTTAAAATGGCTTCTTTTAATAATGCTTTTGCAGAAGGTCAATCCATAGTTAGACCACCAATGTTCAATGGTGAATATGCTTTTTGGAAAAATAGGATGAATTTTTTTTTGAAAACCATTGACGCTTGGGATATTGTTGAGACAGGTTATAGAATACCAACTATAACTGTAGATGATCAGGAAATAGAGAAACCAAAGGAACAATGGACAGAACTAGAAAATAAATTACAGAATACTAATGCCAAAGCTATGAATTCTATTATCTGTTCATTAGATCAATTTGAATTTAATCGTGTCTCACATTGTCTAACTGCGCAGGAAATATGGCACATATTAGAAGTGACTCACGAAGGAACATCTCAAGTCAAAGAATCTCGCCTTGCCATGCTAAGCAGCGAATACGAGAACTTTACAATGGCGAAAGAAGAAAATGTCAAAGAGATGTACGGACGACTTTCCAATATCGTATACAAATCAAAAGCTCTCGGAAAAACATACACCGAATTGGAAATAGTCCGGAAAATCCTCAGAGTCCTTCCACGAAGCTTTGAAGCAAAAGTAACTGCCATTCAAGAATCGAAAGATTTAAAACAACTCAAAGTCGAAGAACTCATCGGAAATCTCACCACTTATGAGCTAGAAATGAAATTCAAGGAAGAGCGTGAAGGTGGAGATACTCGAAAGAAATCAATAGCTCTCAAAGGAACAACTGAAAGTAATGATGAGAATGATGATGATGATGGAGCAGCAGAGCTGGCGCTACTAATAAAGAAATTCAAAAGGTGGAACCGCAAATACGGAAATCCAGCTCGAAATCATGAATTGAAAAGCAGAATAGGAAAATTACTAGACAACCCAGAAGAACAGAAAATCATCTGTTACAAATGCAACAAACCCGGCCATATCAAGCCACAATGTCCTCAAAAACGATCAAATCAAGGAAAGAAACTAAAGAAGAAAAGCTTTGCGGCTACTTGGGATGAAACTGACGAAGATGAAATTGATAACACCGAGAGTGAGAGTGAAAAAGCAAACATGTGCCTTCATGGTGAAGTTACAGACAGTGATGACGACGAGCCAAGCGAGGTATCAAAACTCACTCATTCTGAATTACTAATTTATTTCCATGAAGTAAATGGCTGTTATGAACGACTTAGGGAAAAATATGCTAAACTTGAATCTCGAAAGGATACTTTGATAGAATGCAATAAACAACTTGACCAATTAGTTAAGAGCTATCAATGTAGAATTCCTAAGTGTGATAAGTGTCCAACATTCGAAGAAGAAATTAAAAAATCGGAAATCAATATAAAATCACTTGAAAATGAAATTCTGATTTTAAAAGAGAATGAAAATACTAGGAGAGAGATTTCTATTAAAAAGTGCACACAGTTGTTAAACGAAAATGAATCTCTTAAAACACAAGTCCAACAACTGTCAACGACCTTAGATAAATTTTCAAAAAGTGAAAAATCGTTGAATATGCTATTAGGAAAGCAAACTGTTAATATGGTTAGACAAGGACTTGGATATAATAATTCGAAAATTGTTGAAAGCAATATTCATCAAGTTAATTCTATGAGCACAATTTGTAAAAAATTTGGACACAATCACAATAATTGTTGGTATAGACCCAAACATATGAAAACAATACCGATTTGGGTTCCAAAAGGCACAAATATAAAATCTCTCAAAGTTAAAAAAATTTGGGTGCCGAAGGGAACAATTATAAATAGTTTTGGGTATCCACAAAATTATCATTCTGAATATTTTGCCACTAACAATCATGGACCTATAAAAACAAATAGGTCACTAAACTCTCTTCTCGTGTAGGTATTGTAACGTACGCGATTTTTCGTTGCCGAAAAACCGAATAGTTATGGGTTTTAAAAAGGATTTAAGAAAAGAAAATGAAAGAAAAGAGGAAGAGAAGAAGAGAAGATAATAGATAAGGTAGAAGATGGAGAGGAAAGAAAACAGAAGATAGAAAATTTTAAAATAGAAGGAAAAGAGAATAGAGAACATAGAACAGAACAGAAAACAAGAACAACATCAGAATCTCACAATTCGCAGCGGAACAACATATAATAATAAATGAATAATCTTTAAACAAAGAACTATATCAGTTATTACATTACATCACATTTCATTACATCATATCATCAGAGTGTACAACAATAACAAATAGTGCAGCACAAAAAGGAATACTATATAAACTAGTAATACGCCATGCCATCCATCTTGCCTCCAGCAACTCCAGAATATCCAGAATATCCTGATAAACCTTACTCTTGACTGCCCGTGTGAAAATTGGTGGGCACCCAGAGTTTAGGAAGGAAAACAATAAACTCCAAGTCAGTCATGTGACTGGTGTGAAAACTCAAAACAGTTTATTTATCTTTAAAATCAAAATAGAGGAATATTTTTATTTCAATTCGCAATGCTTTTAAAAATGAGACTACTATAAGACCTCCTGCCACACACACAATGCAAACGCAGACTTGGAGAAGATTTCTCCTTATGATAGTCAAAGATGCTTGATACGCATTTAAAAAGAACATTTGATATTATTATTAGTGCATAGTGTAGAAAATTCATTTCGAAAGTAGAATATAAATCTTAGCCAGCATAGGTACCATTATATTATGCCTACTAATAGCTACCATATTAGATGGCAGGTTCTACAACTAAAACCGTACAAGTCACGTATTGTTTCTTTGGATTTCCAACAAATGGTCAGGCCAAGGAACTTCCCATTGCCACATGAGAATGCCTCTGGAAAGACATCCCCGAGAACCAAACCGGAACTCTGCCAACACAAGGCCGGGTTACCCCTAACTGGGTAACTACTGACACGAGCATGCCATTCACCGATCGTAAACGACCTTTCTCACGGGATCCCGAAAACCAACAACCACAAAGTAATAAATTCGTAGTAACCACATAGGTTAAATATCTAGGCTCCATACCATGATACCACCTCTATCCAGAAGGAAATGTACATACCCTAAAGGGTGCTACCCCTCATAACCTTGCTGCATCTTTCCTGTTTTGACCATTTCCGGGGTGTGAGGTTCGACGAATTCACGTCCACAAAAACATACTTTATACAAAAGCCATGCTTTGGGTCAACAAATGATCAACACAATGATCACCAAGATAGACGATCAAATAAACGATCCTATCACAATAATCAACACAATGATCATTTCAGCAACACTCAGCATGTCACATTACCAAATTGGGAATATATCGCTGATAACTTCAACTATATAACCTCTGAGCTCGTACGTCTCAGAGAAGGGTGTTAAGCTAAAAGAATAAATTCTCCGCCACCAACAGAAATATATTTGAAAGAAATCGGCTTTATATCTCAACTTGTAATGTCAGACATACTATCCATACAAGTCTGTTCCGAGATCGAACAAAACCGAAGGCACTTACAAAGAAGTCCTTGCAATCCGGATATTCACAATCCTGATCGGATTCACCATCACATATGGAGAACTCTATACCGGAGCAACTCGGTGCAGAGTAAATCGACAGGTCATCCTATCGCTCTCGCAAATACCAGGTCTTCAACACCGATCTTTAATGCAATTATAACGACGTATCACATATTCGGAATGGGTTATACGACCCCATGGTCCTTTCCCGGTTAACCCGAATAGTGAGCGCTTATTCAAAAATAAGTGTAGCATTCACATTCAATCAATTCACATCAATTACCCATTCAAAGGGAAATATTGATAGTCGGTTATTGAACTATCAATGGATATGCACACATCACCAGTTTCCAAATAATTTTCCAAATTATTTATTTTCCAAAATATCTTTACTAGATATATAATTTCAATACTTCAAAAATAAATCAACATTTATTTTTAAACCCATTTTCCAATTTCATTTATAAATTCAATAGAGAATTTACAATCCAAAATATCTATGAATATTCGATTTCAATTATTCATTTCAATATTCCTTTTCAATTTATCTTCAAAAAGATAAATTCTCAAAGTATTCACTTTATATTGGAAAACATTTCCATACTTATTAAATAAGTAATTCACGAATTTTATTTATTTTCAATACTTAGAAAATATTTAATATACTCTAATCGAAATTAAGTATATATTTCATTCTTTAAGGAAATCATTCTCTTAAACATATTTATTTGGGCCAAAACGAATGTTGCGTAAAACATCGTTACGACAACCCAAAATCAATAGTATAGGGATTCGAAGTTTAAATAGATATATAAATCCCAATACTATACAAAACATTTCCTTGCGGAAATCATTTACCATAACAACAGTGTTATAGTCCATCATCTCCTTCTGTTTCTCGAAAACGTCTATTTCAACAATAAATGTCGAAATCTATGGTTTCGAATCTCAACACAATTAAAACTTTGTTAGATCGTTTTAATTCTATTTCAAATATCACATTCAAAACAATTTCTTTAACATCTTATTCACTATTCAAAAACGTGAATTTACTACGTTAACACATTTCATCATTTCTATTCATTTTAATTCAAAGGATTATTCACTATTCAAAAATGTGAATATACTACGTTAACAACTTTCATCACTTCTATTCATTTTTAATTCAAAGGATTATTCACTATTCAAAAATGTGAATATAACTCCATTTATAGGTTTCAACAATTTACTTATCAAAATAAGTTGTTTGCGGATTTATAAAACAACGTTTATAAATTCCATTTCTATTTACCTTTTTTATAAATTCTTTTATTAACCTATTCCAGTTTATAACTCAATTATAAACTAAAAGTTCATATTATAAGTTAAATACTTATAAAACGATTAATTTACAAAATCGTTCTTTTTAAGACTTTCCAAATTATAAATCTTATAACTTATAAGATCCATTTATTTAACCAATCTATTCTTCAAATAATCTCACCAAATTTATAAATCTTACTATTTATAAATTTCATTTATAACTTCACAGTTTATAATTCTATAAATTTCATTTATAACTTCACAGTTTATAATTCTATAAATTTCATTTATTTATGAAATTCATTTTCACTTCATTCAAACACTTATAAAAACTCGTTTTATAATGTCAATATTTCAATTTATAAATATCCATTTATAAATCTCTTAATATAAATCAAATTTATATTACTCTTTTAAAACGACTTTAAATCCCTTTATAATTTCATCATTCTCTTGATTTATAAAATAATCAAATTTTATAAATCCTATATTTAAACTCTTTATAATAAATTCCAAAATCTCTATTTAAACTATTTTATAAAATCATTAATTCATATTTCTCAAAAATCAGCTTTTAACTATATTTCACAAAAACCATAATTTTATAACTTTAAAAATTATATCGTTCATTTATTTATAATGGATCAAATTCTAAAAATATAGTATATTTTCAAAAATCACTTTAAAAATCATTTTAAAATCCCAAATCTGGGTCCAATGATGCTACACACCAAATAGTCAATCACGACTACAACGATATCATATATCAATATGAAAATCCATCAAATATCAATATATCTGAAATCAAATAAAAACTGTTGAGGAATCCAGTTGGATCCCTCCAACCTGTTTTCCTGCATCCAAAAACATTAGCACAATACCAATTTCGCTCCAGTACGAAATTATCGCGGTATATGTTCTTATTAAATATTATCCGCTTAATAACGGCGTAATAGGGTCTCATCCGCTAAACAAAAATGCGGGAAATCAATAACTCCAATATATACATATGCCAATATATATATATTGCTATTATATATAATACCAATTTCACTGTTTATGAAATATTCGCGGTATATGTTTTTAATAAATAACATCCGCTTACTAACGGCGTATAATGTCTATTTTAACAATCAATAGATATCAATCAACATTCAAACATGCATTCAAATATTTTAAATCTAACTATTTAAAATAAAATCGAAACTAATTCGATTGAGTGAGAAGTTCTTACCTTGATTTTAAATTCCGTTTTAGCGATTTATTTCGAATAAAATTAAACGGACGTTTAATTTTACCCAAAATTCTCACTAACTCCAAACGACTCCAAACCAACTCCATCGCGTAGTGCTCGTCCATATGATTCCAACGCAACTGGTTTCGCGCGTTTTCGACCTCGTATGAAAAAGTTATGCATTTTACAAGTTTGTATACGATTTAAACTAAAATTTACAACTTAAATTTACAACTTAATACCAAAACAATCTGGGCCGTCCATTCTTGATTGAGCAGATCCGTGCGCAGTCCCCCCCCCCCCCCTCATCTCCTTCCTCTTCACGTTCAACAGCCACACAAAATAACCCATGAGCATAGAAACTAGGGTTTCGATTTGCAACGTTAAAACTCGATGAAACTCGATCAAACCACTTGCAATTCGAAGCTCTTCGCGATAGCTACCTCCACCATCCACCACCTGAAGCTCGGCCTGCTCTAGACCCCTCGAAATGCGTGCGAAATCTGCAGATTTCGGCCCCAATTGCTCCCTCCACGTCGCTCCAAACACGATCATCACCGTATGAATCTCTAGCTCTCTTCATGCTCTTCGACTTCCGTGTTGAACACTTCGCGTGAATGTCAACGGATTGTGAATGATTGAGGGAAGAAAGGGATTAAATTCTGGCCATTCATACTAAAGTGGTGGCTGTGCATATTTAGATTAGGGTTTTAGAATTTTTTTTTTTATTATTTTTCTTGAGTGAAGGGGCTATTTATAGAAGAACGAACGAACACTATTCATCCGGGAATTCCGAACTCCGATTTACGCGCCGAAACTGACGTTCCTAGGGTTTATCCCGCGTTCCGGACACAATGGAATAGGTTTCGAAAGATAATTCGGACATCTGTGCGAGTTATGGCTATAAACGCTCAATTTGAATTAAACCGATTTAAGCGATTTTCTAGGCGTTTTAATTTGTACCGGACAAACGGTAAATCCAATTGACTTGAAATTTGAAACCTTACAATAATATCACATTACGGATCCGATGAAACTGGTTTCGTCGAAATCTGAGACTTTTTGAAAGTGTAGGATCTAAATTAACCCTAGAGGGGGGGTGAATAGGGTTATAGCAAATTTTCTTAATTTAAATACAAAAATAAACTTCAGAAATAAATATACTGAAAATAAATCACACACAAGATTTACCCAGCTTCGGCAACCCCTGCCTACTGCTGCATTCCCAGATTTCTATTAGAATTAAACAGTATCACGCTTACAAACACTCTAACAGACTTGCAAACCCTGCTACCGCCTATAGAGTTTTGCAAACTCGCAACCCCTGCTTACTGAACTAACTCTAAATAGACAATCAGACACAACCTAAAACCTAGGTGGTGATTTACCTAAACTCTTTGATTCGTAGAATAAGAAAAAAAAATAATTAAGAACGAAATAGCCCTAAACTATTTAATATAACAATATTAATTAAAAAAAAAAACAAAGACTCCCTTTTGTTTTTGAACACCGGCCCACTTTCCTTATTTCGCCCGATCCTTTTTTTTTTTTGTTCGTGAGAAAAAGAATGGCGGCTTCGTTCCAGTTAGGGCTTCGTTCCCTTTTGATCAAGTTAGGGCTTCGGCTCTTCGTCGCAATTAGGGCTTCGTTCCTTCGTTGCAATTATGGCTCTGGTTTCTTCAATTGGCCTGTGATTTGTTGCCCTAGCTTGCTTGCAGTTGCTCGATCGAGTTTTGATGCTTGTGAATTCGGTATGTGCTGTCTCCTTTTGCTTTTCTAATTTGATACTCGAACTCGATCGAATCGAAAATGCCGATGATGATTAGGGTTTTAAATGCGTTCGATTTCCTGAATCTTCGATCGTATATATTTATTTGAATTTGTCAAATATTCATCTCGGCCACTTGATAATGCTTGAATGTTTGAGATTGATCTTTGACTTGTTCATATTTACTTGAATAACACGGTTTTGAATTGCGGCATTGAATTGCCGTGCTCATCACGGTGTTGATTATACTGCATACGCACTTGAATTTTTACTTTCGATATACATTCATGAATTCTTCTTTGACTTCGATATTTTGTAAATTGGCTTCGGCCACTGTCTGTATTTGTGTCATTCACGGCTTCAACTTGAATATGTTGCGATGCTTGTGATTGTCACTATGTTGCATTGTTATTGATACATGGTGGCATTGCTTTGTTGTATCATGATGTACTTCTTCCATTTGTTCATGATGTTCAAGTGTACTACTGCAGTTTGCATTCGGTCTTGATTGTGTAAATTCTCGAGTTGGTTGTGCACTGTTGATTAGTTGTTATGCAGTTTCTATGCCTTGTAGCTTTCCACTGGCTTGTGTATTGCCTTCACTGTCCACTTGAACTGTTTCACTACGATTTCATGCCTTGTAGTTACATTCCATTTCATACTGTCACTGCCTCGAGCTTGAGTTGATTTGTTTTTCTGGCTTGATGTTTATATCCACTTGCTGTGTATTGCTTCACTGCATAGCATATTTGTGCATTTTAAAACTCTGACCTTGTTGCCTTTGTTCATTTGCTGGTTATTTTAGTTGCGGCCTTGACTTGTTGTTATTTGTACCTGGTCTCTGTACATTTCTCTGACTGTTTGCATACACTTTTGGTCATGTTGTATTTGGTCTTCATTGACTTCATGTTGCATTATGATGTTGTCTGGACATTTGGTCTTCATGTGAGGTTGTAGCTTTGGTATTTGTTTGTTTGATCACCTTGCTGTTCCTGTAGTTGGTCACTGATGCAGTTTGAAGCTTTGAACTGTTTGCTTTTGCATTCATTCATTTGTTTATTTAATCATTTGACTGGCTGTTGTAGTCGAGCTGTATTCATGTACAGATGCATTTGGAATTTGAGTTGTCTGCTATCATGAATTCGAATTTGACTTGCTTGATCATTGACTTTCTTTTTGCACTTGCACACTTGCTCTTGTTGGCCACGCACATGAGTTGGCGAGGCAGTGCACATGTGTATGAATGTACACGTGTGTATTGCAGCCACTTATGGTTACCTGTCCCTGTAATATCTATGTGCACGACTTTGTGATGAATTCAAGTGCGAATGATAACGAACAACCCAAATAACTGAGGCAAATATTATTTTAAAAAAAAACCATATTTTATTTTTGAATTGCAAAAATATTTCTTTTTCAATTTTACTGCGTTAGTTTATATTTTTGCAGATTGCTCAGATGCTGGATTCAAACTGGATTTTAGTTGAAGACAAAAAATATGAGTGTGAGAGATATGTAGTAAGGTCGTGATGTAAATGTGATGTGATTGTAATCAAAAATGTACATGTATAGTGAGAGCATGAAATTGTACTATTTACAATTTGTAATAAATATTTGTTTGAATAAAAATTTCTGTTTGAATTCAAAATCTGTTTAACTTGTTCTGTTTGAATTCAAATTCGAATTCTGTGTAATTTAATTTTATTCAACAAATATTTATTTAAACTATGAAAAAAAAATAGTACATTACCAAATACATTTATATGAATGTATATATGTTTATTATCATCAAACAAAAATCATATAGCGCAAATCGCATATTCAACAATCTCCCCCTTTTGATGATAACAAACATATATTTAAGATTTTGAATATATTAAATGTATTTGATAATTTCATTTGCTCCCCCTATTTGAATGCTCCCTCTCTACACAATGCTCCCCCTACATATATGCATAGAAATATAAGAGAGTCTATATGCACAATGAAAATTATTTGACCTTTGCTTGATTCTATTCGACAAAAAATCTTAACTTTTCTCTCCCCCTTTTGTTATCAGCAAAAGAATAACAGTGTTATAAAAATAGGGATGAAGTGATAGACATGAATCAAACATTTAACTCAATTGAATATAAATATCAAATTTCAATAAAACTCAAACAAAAATCATAATTACCCTTGTCAAGCGCATATTCCACTTTCAGAAGTGATGGAGATAGAATCATCAAAAATTCATATAGATATTTCTATTTGTGGTATATTTATTTCTGGAAATTTGAATATCTGCTAACCATGCATAACCGTTAGGACTTTTAAATGAGATTAGTAGTATTCCAATTTAATTTTAAAAAATGAAATCAAGTATCTGCTAACCACGCATGACCGTGAGGACTTTTAAATGGGATTAGAATCAACTTGTCTATTAAATCAATTATTTTTAATATGCGTTCCATACATGCATAACCGTGAGGACTTTTAAATGAGCATGGAAGCACATAATCAAAAATCCAAGTAATTCACCCATGCATGACCGTGAGGACTTTTAAATGAGACTGAATACTTTGGATATTTATTTTTAATTGCTGAATATAAGAAATTGAAGCACAAATAATTTCCTTCACCGATTTAAAGATATTGAAGAACAAATGATTTCCTTTGTAAACTACCACAAATTTACATATTAAATATGATCTTGATGAGTGATGTTCGATAGAAAGATGATAGAAATAGAAATGGTCATGGAATTATTACCCAACAAAAATTTTTATGACTCTTGTTATGAAATTCTAAAGAAATTTCCTAATTATATTTTCTCGAGTTTTAATATATGATAAATATCAACACTCATCACTTTTTCAATCACTATTCATCTTTTCGATAATCATTAGGGAGTTAGATTGGTTAAAAAAAATTGTCATTTAGAATCAAATTCAAAAATCAAAATTTAAAAAAAATGATTAGTCAACCTCTATAATTCCCAAATCTAAACGTAATTTGGAAAATCTGTCTTCGGGGAGAGGTTTTGTGAAAATATCAGCAAGTTGAGTTTCTGTTGAAATATATTCAATGCAAATGTCTTCTTTAGCAATGTGATCTCGAAGAAAATGGTGTCTCACATCAATGTGTTTTGTGCGAGAGTGATGAACAGGATTATTTGACAAATCTATAGCACTCCTACTATCACATTTTAATGGGACTTGTTTATAGACTAAGCCAAAATCAGAAAGAGTTTGCATCATCCATAGAATTTGAGCACAACAACTTCCCAAAGCAATATATTCTGCTTCAGTGGTGGATAATGCAACACAATTCTGTTTCCGACTTGACCATGAGACTAATGAATGTCCTAGCATGAAACATGTTCCACTAGTGCTTTTTCTGTCAACTAATGAACCAGCATAATCAGCATCGGAATAACCTACTAAATCAAAATTTTCACACGAGGGGTACCATAGTCCAAATTTGTGTGTGTGTGAAAGATATCTCAAAATTCGTTTAGTAGCTTTTAAATGAGATTCTTTGGGATTAGCTTGAAAACGTGCACACAAGCATACAGAAAACATAATATCAGGTCTAGAAGCAGTAAGATAGAGAAGTGAACCGATTATCCCTCGTTATTTCTTTTGATCAATTGCAATTCCTTTCTCATCTTTGTCCAACTTTGTTGATGGGCTCATAGGAGTTCTCAATGGTTTGGAATTTTCGACTCCAAATTTCTTCAATAGCTCCAACACATATTTGGATTGTGAAATGAAGATACCATCACTGCTTTGCTTAATTTGAAATCCAAGAAAGTATTTCAATTCACCAACCAAACTCATCTCAAATTTAGCCTGCATGACTTGTTCAAAATTCTCACACAAAAGTTCATTAGTAGCGCCATAAATAATATCATCCACATAAATCTGAACAATCAAAAAATCATGTTCTTTATGTAATAGAAACAGAGACGTGTCAGCACTTCCCTTTTTAAAACCATTTTCCAAAAGGTATGTACAGAGACAGTCATACCAAGCTCTTGGTGCTTGCTTAAGACCATATAATGCTTTTTCTAGCTTATACACATGATTTGGAAATTCATGATTTTCAAAACCGGGTGGTTGTTCAACAAAAACTTTTTCTTTTAAATCACCATTCAAAAAGGCACTTTTTACATCCATTTGTTTAAGTTTGAAACCCTTGTAACATGCAAAACTTAGCAAGATTCTAATGGCTTCTAACCTAGCAACTGGAGCAAATGTTTCATCAAAGTCTATGCCTTTTATTTGGTTATAACCTTTTGCAACCAACCTAGCCTTGTTTCTAATTACATTTCCTGATTCGTCAAATTTATTTTTAAACACCCATTTAGTCCCTACGATTGGATAGTCATTAGGCCTAGGAACTAAATTCCAGACTTTGTTTCTCTCAAATTGATTAAGTTCATTTTGCATTGCTAAAAACCAATTATCATCATTAAGAGCCATTTCAACAGAATCAGGTTCAATTTCAGAAATAAAACCACTATGACAACAAAACGCACATAAATTTTCATCAAATGAAGAACGAGTACGTATACCTTCCGTAGGATCACCAATAATTAATTCAGGAGGATGATTAGGTTTGAACTTTAATTTATCAGCATCAACAGTCCTCCTTTCAGTTTTCTTACTAAATGTCCCTTCTTCAGTGCCTTCAGGATCTACTCCATCGTCAACCATCCTTTCAGTCGTTTTTTCCAAATCAGATTCATCAAATTTCACATTGATTGACTCAACAATTGTCTTCGTTCGTTTGTTATATATCCTGTAAGCCTTACTCCTTGTTGAATAGCCCATGAAAATTCCATCATCAGCCTTTGATTCAAATTTTCCAAGTTGATCACCTGTGTTAAGAATGAAACAAGGACACCCAAATATACGAAAATAAGAAATGTTAGGTTTCCTTTCATGCCACAGTTCATAAGACGTTTTGCCAAGTATTGGTCTAATCATTACTCTATTCATTACATAGCACGAAGTATTCACTGCCTCTGCCCAAAAGATTAGAGGTAGCTTATACTCACTTAACATGGATCTAGCCAATTCCTGTAATGTACGATTTTTCCTTTCAACCACCCCATTTTGTTGAGGTGTTCGTGGAGCAGAAAATTCATGTTTTAAACCGTTTTCTTCACAAAAAATTTCAAATTCAAAATTTTCAAATTCGCCTCCATGATCACTTCTCAAGGTTTTAATTGTAACTCCTTTTTCATTTTGAACAAGTTTTTCAAACTTTGAAAAATATTCGAAAGATTCAGACTTTTTGGCTAAAAAGTAAACCCATGTAAATCTAGAATAATCATCAACCAATACATAACAATAACGTTTTCCATTCAAGCTTGAAATTTCATTTGGTCCAAATAAATCCATGTGAACTAATTCAAGGACCCTTGATGTGCTAACAATGTTTTTAGGATGAAATGATGATCGACTAAGCTTGCTCAAGGAACATGCTTTACACACTTTATTATTTTTAAATTTCTGATGTGGTAACCCTCTGACTAATTCTTTTGATTCGAGTTTTTCTAAGAGACTCATGCTAGCATGTCCAAGTCTCCTATGCCATAGATATGCCTCTTCGTCAGTGGCTACTAAACATCTAGAAAGTTTTAGATTATCAAATGAAAGTGAGTAAACATTCCCTTTTCTTTTGCCCATAAAAACAATGTTACTAGAAGATTTATCAATAATTTTGCAAGTATCACTATCAAAAATCACGTTCATACCTTTGTCACATAGTTGGCTAATAGAAATGAGATTGTGATGCAGATTTTCAACGTATAAAACATTAGTCAAAGAAAAAATACCGTTACCAACTTCACCTTTGCCAATAATCTTACACTTGCTATTGTCTCCCATGATCACATTTCCACCTTTAAAATTCTCTAAGCTAAGGAACTTCGATTTGTCACCTGTCATATGTCTAGAACAACCTGAATCTAGAAACCATTCTTGTTGTTCCTTAGCCCGCCAACAGACCTACATAAGAAGAGAGGAAGATGACCTAGAGAAACTCTTAGGTCCAATGTTATTTGTGATAGAAGCATTGTGAATAAACAATCCTTTTGGAATCCATACTTGTTTAGTCCTTTTATTTTTATTCCAATAAACATGAAATTTGTTTTTAGAATTCTTAGGAACCCAAACTTGTATAAATTTTGTGTTCTTGTTCCTATGACTATCATTTTCATCACGACATTTATATATTTCACATCTATCAAAGACATTCTTATATTTTGCATTATCATCAACTTGTGTTTTCCCAAAACCTAGTCCTTTCCCGTTGTTAGCAAAAATTTGATTTCCTAATAGCATGTTGAAAGATTTTTCGCCTCTTGAAAAGTTATTCAAAGATTTCTCAAGACTTTGGACTTTGATTTTTAATGTTGAGTTTTCAGTAACAAGTGAGGTGCATCGATTAATAAAATCCTTTCTCCTAGTGTTGATGGTTTCCTTAAGATTCAAGTTTTCACTTTCAAGACTTTCAAAGTTTTTCCTCAGTTTTGATAATTCTGAATCTAAAATCTTACATTTTTTACATTCTAGGTTTTGAATATTTTCAATTTCAGTTTCTAGCCTAGAATTTTCATGGACAAGTTCTCTCCTATCAGATTTTAGTTTTTCAATTTTAGATTCAAGAGTATCAATCATTTTAGTAAAATCACAACACATTGAAACAAGTTCTTTATAAGAATAGTTACTTACCTCACTAGATTCCTCTAGGCTTGCTTCTGAATCCGATTTTGACATAAGACACAAGTTAGCCTCCTCTGAGCTATTATTTGAAACTTCCTCTCCTTCTTCATCATCCCAAGTTGCTGCAAAAGCCTTCTTTTTCTTTTTCTTTCCTTTGTTGTTTTTGAGAAGTGGACATTTTTGTTTGAAGTGGCCAGGCTTCTTGCAGTTATAGCATGTCAATTCATTGTCGGAATCGTCAGAATTCTTTGACTTATTACCACTTATTTTCTTCTTTCGTGACTTGAATCTTGACCATTTTTTAAGATTATTGACAGCCATTGCAAGCTCTTCAATTGGATCTTCTTCTTCTTCATCGCTTTCTTCTTTGCTCTTTAAGGCAATCGTCTTCTTCTTTGGTTCGGAGTTATTGCGTTCTTCCTTTGCTTTTAGCTCAAGCTCATATGTCATCAAGTTTCCAATCAACTCCTCCATGCTTAGTTTGCTTAGATCTTTCGATTCTTGGATTGCCGTGACTTTTGCCTCAAAGTTCATTGGTAAAACTCGTAGTATCTTTCGCACAAGCTCTACCTCAGTGAATACCTTCCCAAGCGCTCTAGCATTGTATACCAAGGTTGAAAAACGTCCAAACATATCCTTTATGCTCTCGCCTTTGTCCATCACAAAGTTTTCGTATTCATTGCTGAACAGGGCTAGCCGAGACTCCTTGACTTGAGAAGTTCCTTCGTGTGTCACCTCCAAAGTATGCCATATTTCCTGTGCTGTTGTACAATGAGAAATTCTATTAAATTCATTTTTATCTAGAGCACATATCAAAGCATTCATGGCTTTAGCATTTGTCGTTTTCAATTTCTTATCGTTTGCATCCCACCTATCCTTAGGTTTAGGAATCTCAGTATCACCAACGATTATAGTGGGGGGTTTATAGCCAGTTTCAATAATATCCCAAACTTCATAATCAACAGAACTGAGATAGATACCCATCCTAACTTTCCAATAAGCATAATCGTTCCCGTTAAACATGGGTGGCCTAGCAATAGATTGCCCCTCAGAAAAAGCATTATTTTGTAGACTCATGACTCTAGAGTTAAAAAAAATATACCGGGCTCTGATACCACTTGTAGGATCTAAATTAACCCTAGAGGGGGGGGGTGAATAGGGTTATAGCAAATTTTCTTAATTTAAATACAAAAATAAACTTCAGAAATAAATATACTGAAAATAAATCACACACAAGATTTACCCAGCTTCGGCAACCCCTGCCTACTGCTGCATTCCCAGATTTCTATTAGAATTAAACAGTATCACGCTTACAAACACTCTAACAGACTTGCAAACCCTGCTACCGCCTATAGAGTTTTGCAAACTCGCAACCCCTGCTTACTGAACTAACTCTAAATAGACAATCAGACACAACCTAAAACCTAGGTGGTGATTTACCTAAACTCTTTGATTCGTAGAATAAGAAAAAAAAATAATTAAGAACGAAATAGCCCTAAACTATTTAATATAACAATATTAATTAAAAAAAAAACAAAGACTCCCTTTTGTTTTTGAACACCGGCCCACTTTCCTTATTTCGCCCGATCCCTTTTTTTTATTTGTTCGTGAGAAAAAGAATGGCGGCTTCGTTCCAGTTAGGGCTTCGTTCCCTTTTGATCAAGTTAGGGCTTCGGCTCTTCGTCGCAATTAGGGCTTCGTTCCTTCGTTGCAATTATGTCTCCGGTTTCTTCAATTGGCCTGTGATTTGTTGCCCTAGCTTGCTTGCAGTTGCTCGATCGAGTTTTGATGCTTGTGAATTCGGTATGTGCTGTCTCCTTTTGCTTTTCTAATTTGATACTCGAACTCGATCGAATCGAAAATGCCGATGATGATTAGGGTTTTAAATGCGTTCGATTTCCTGAATCTTCGATCGTATATATTTATTTGAATTTGTCAAATATTCATCTCGGCCACTTGATAATGCTTGAATGTTTGAGATTGATCTTTGACTTGTTCATATTTACTTGAATAACAAGGTTTTGAATTGCGGCATTGAATTGCCGTGCTCATCACGGTGTTGATTTTTGACTTTGTCAATACTGCATACGCACTTGAATTTTTACTTTCGATATACATTCATGAATTCTTCTTTGACTTCGATATTTTGTAAATTGGCTTCGGCCACTGTCTGTATTTGTGTCATTCACGGCTTCAACTTGAATATGTTGCGATGCTTGTGATTGTCACTATGTTGCATTGTTATTGATACATGGTGGCATTGCTTTGTTGTATCATGATGTACTTCTTCCATTTGTTCATGATGTTCAAGTGTACTACTGCAGTTTGCATTCGGTCTTGATTGTGTAAATTCTCGAGTTGGTTGTGCACTGTTGATTAGTTGTTATGCAGTTTCTATGCCTTGTAGCTTTCCACTGGCTTGTGTATTGCCTTCACTGTCCACTTGAACTGTTTCACTACGATTTCATGCCTTGTAGTTACATTCCATTTCATACTGTCACTGCCTCGAGCTTGAGTTGATTTGTTTTTCTGGCTTGATGTTTATATCCACTTGCTGTGTATTGCTTCACTGCATAGCATATTTGTGCATTTTAAAACTCTGACCTTGTTGCCTTTGTTCATTTGCTGGTTATTTTAGTTGCGGCCTTGACTTGTTGTTATTTGTACCTGGTCTCTGTACATTTCTCTGACTGTTTGCATACACTTTTGGTCATGTTGTATTTGGTCTTCATTGACTTCATGTTGCATTATGATGTTGTCTGGACATTTGGTCTTCATGTGAGGTTGTAGCTTTGGTCTTTGTTTGTTTGATCACCTTGCTGTTCCTGTAGTTGGTCAATGATGCAGTTTGAAGCTTTGAACTGTTTGCTTTTGCATTCATTCATTTGTTTATTTAATCATTTGACTGGCTGTTGTAGTCGAGCTGTATTCATGTACAGATGCATTTGGAATTTGAGTTGTCTGCTATCATGAATTCGAATTGGACTTGCTTGATCATTGACTTTCTTTTTGCACTTGCACACTTGCTCTTGTTGGACACGCACATGAGTTGGCGAGGCAGTGCACACGTGTATGAATGTACACGTGTGTATTGCAGCCACTTATGGTTACCTGTCCCTGTAATATCTATGTGCACGACTTTGTGATGAATTCAAGTGCGAATGATAACGAACAACCCAAATAACTGAGGCAAATATTATTTTCAAAAAAAAAAACCATATTTTATTTTTGAATTGCAAAAATATTTCTTTTTCAATTTTACTGCGTTAGTTTATATTTTTGCAGATTGCTCAGATGCTGGATTCAAACTGGATTTTAGTTGAAGACAAAAAATATGAGTGTGAGAGATATGTAGTAAGGTCGTGATGTAAATGTGATGTGATTGTAATCAAAAATGTACATGTATAGTGAGAGCATGAAATTGTACTATTTACAATTTGTAATAAATATTTGTTTGAATAAAAATTTCTGTTTGAATTCAAAATCTGTTTAACTTGTTCTGTTTGAATTCAAATTCGAATTCTGTGTAATTTAATTTTATTCAACAAATATTTATTTAAACTATGAAAAAAAAATAGTACATTACCAAATACATTTATATGAATGTATATATGTTTATTATCATCAAACAAAAATCATATAGCGCAAATCGCATATTCAACAGAAAGATGGCTATTTTCACTCGTCAAATTTAAATTAAAAATAAATCGATGCGTTTCGAGCTGCCACGATCGAACGATAGCTCCGATTGACACGAAATTTGAAATCCGGTAATAACTAACTATTACGGATCCAATGGAACTAGTTTCGTTCAATTCTGAAACTGTTCAAAAATTGACTATTTTCACTAGTCGATTTAAATATTAAAATATTCAATTTTCACAAATTATCTTTTAATTCGATTTTAAAAGTTCTAAAATATCATTCTAACTCTAACATGATAAAATAAAATTTTACAAATCATTTTTAATCATATTTAACCCAATTTTCAATTATTTCCATAATTTAACGTATTAAATTATCGATTTAATTATTCAATTAAATCCAATAATTCAAATAAAAATTTATTTGACTTATAAATTTACTTATTAATATTTAAAATGAATTAAATATTCAAATTTTAATTAATAAAAATTCTGGGTCGTTACAGATATGCTGGCAGGCTAAGGAACAACAACAATGGTACTTGGATTCTGGCTGTTCCAGGCACATGACAGGTGATAAGTCGAAGTTCCTTAGCCTAGAAAAGTACAAAGGTGGCAGAGTCACAATGGGGAACAATGACAAGTGTAAAATTGTCTGTAAAGGTAAAGTAGGTAACAATACATTTACCTTGAATGACGTACTATATGTTGAAAATCTGCACCACAATTTGATATCAATCAGCCAACTATGTGATAAAGGTATGAATGTTATCTTTGATTCTGACTTGTGCAAAATTGTTGACAAATCATCAAAAGAAATCTTATTTTCAGGAAAAAGGAAAGGTAATATATATTCTCTATCTTTTGATGATCTCATCCTCTCTAAATGTTTGGTAGCTAAGGATATAGAAGTGAATTTATGGCATAGACGTTTAGGGCATGCTAGTATGAACTTATTAAACAAATTAAAAAGGAAAAGTTTGGTAAGAGGGTTGCCATCACATGAGTTTGAAACTGAAAACATCTGTAAAGCATGTACTTTGGGAAAACTTAAAAAATCATCGTTTCATGCCAAAAACAATGTAAGCACTTCTAGAGTTCTTGAACTAATTCACATGGATCTATTTGGACCTAATGACATTGCTAGCTTAGGAGGTAAGAAATATTGCTTTGTGTTAGTTGATGATTACTCAAGATATACATGGGTATATTTCTTGGCTAAAAAATCAGACACTTTTTCATACTTCACAAGATTCGCAAAATTTGTGCAAAATGAAAAAGAAGTCTCTATTGTTTCGTTAAGGAGTGATCATGGTGGAGAATTTGAAAATTATGAATTTGAAACTTTCTGTGATGAAAACGGAATCAAACATGAGTTCTCTGCACCACGTACTCCACAACAAAATGGGGTAGTTGAGAGAAAGAATCGAACTTTACAAGAATTGGCTAGGTCTATGTTAAATGAATATGAACTACCTCTGCATCTCTGGGCAGAAGTTGTAAATACAGCATGTTATGTAATGAATAGAGTTATCATTAGACCGATTCTTAACAAAACCCCCTATGAGCTATGGTTCAACAAAAAACCAAACATCGCTTACTTCAAAGTGTTTGGATGTCCTTGCTATATTCTTAATACAGGTGATCAATTAGGAAAATTTGAAGCAAAGGCTGATGATGGCATCTTCATGGGTTACTCTTCGAGAAGCAAAGCTTATAGAGTCTACAACAAAAAGACTAAAACAATCGTAGAGTCAATCAATGTGAAATTTGATGAAGGCATTGACGAACAGGATACATCCAAAAGCAACATTGAAGAGGAGAAAGAAAAAGATGAGTTCGAAAAATCAAAAGAAACTGCTGATGCTAGAGAAACTACCACAACTCAAGAAGTCCGAAGAAATCTGGATCCAGAAAAGCTGAAATACAAAACAGACCATCCACCAGAATTGGTAATTGGAAACCCTATAGCAGGTATACAAACTCGTTCATCCTTTAGAAATCTATGTGATCTGTGCTTATATAGTGGATTTATTTCAGAAATAGAACCAAATAACATAGATTCAGCCCTTAATGATGAAAACTGGTTCATGGCCATGCAAGAAGAGCTAAATCAGTTTGAACGAAATAATGTTTGGAGTCTAGCACCTAGACCTAAGGATTATCCAGTTATAGGAACAAAATGGATTTTTAAAAATAAATATGATGAATCTGGAAATATAATTAGAAATAAAGCTAGACTAGTTGCTAAAGGATACAATCAAATTGAAGGAGTTGACTTTGATGAAACTTTTGCGCCTGTAGCTAGACTAGAATCAATTAGAATATTGTTAGCTTTTGCTTGTTACAAAGGATCTAAACTAAGACAAATGGACATTAAGAGTGCTTTTCTTAACGGAGTTTTAAAAGAAGATGTGTTTGTTGAACAACCAGAAGGTTTTGAAAGTCATGAATATCCAAACCACGTATACAAACTAAAGAAGGCATTATATGGATTAAAACAAGCTCCCAGAGCTTGGTATGAATGTCTTACTTCTTATCTCCTTGAAAATGGTTTCAAAAAGGGATGTGCAGATACCACACTATTTCTGTTGCATGAAAACGATGATCTTTTGATTGTTCAAATATATGTTGATGACATCATTTATGGTGCTACTAACAAGTTATTGTATGAGAAATTTGAAAAAGTCATCCAGGAAAAATTCGAAATGAGCTTGGTTGGAGAGTTAAAATTCTTTTTAGGATTTCAAATCCAACAAAGCAATAAAGGCACATTCATATCTCAAATAAAATATATTAGGGAACTTGTCAACAAATTTGGATTGAAAGATGCTAAACCAGCAAGAACTCCCATGAGTACAACACTTAAACTTGACAAGGATGAAAAGGGTAAGACAGTTGATCAAAAGCAGTACAGAGGTATGATTGGATCACTCCTTTATCTTACCACCTCTAGACCTGACATCATGTTTTCTGTCTGCTTATGTGCGCGTTTTCAATCTAACCCAAAAGAATCTCATTTAAAAGCTGTTAAAAGAATTATAAGATATTTGTTGCACACCCCACGATTTGGTCTTTGGTATCCATCAAACGATAATTTTGAATTGAAAGGTTTTTCAGATGCTGATTATGCTGGAAATCTGGTTGATAGAAAAAGTACTAGTGGAGCATGTTTTATGTTAGGACATTCATTAGTTGCATGGTCGAGTAGAAAACAAAATTGTATTGCATTATCCACAACAGAGGCAGAGTATATTGCTTTGAGCGGTTGCTCTGCTCAAATCTTATGGATGATACAAACTTTGCATGACTATGGCCTAAATTTTAAACGTGTACCACTAATGTGTGATAGCAAAAGCGCAATTGATCTCACAAATAATCCTGTACATCACTCTCGAACAAAACATATAGATGTAAGACATCATTTTATTAGAGATCATATTTCCAAAGAAAATATCTGCATAAATTTTATTTCAACTGATTCTCAATTGGCAGACATCTTTACAAAACCCCTACCAGAAAATAGTTTTTGTAAACTACGACTCAGTCTAGGTGTTTTAGAAATTTGCTGAATATTTAACATTTTTTTCTCCCTACAAATCATCGAAGAAATAAATAGTGATTGAAAAATTGATGAGTATTGATATTTATCATATATTATTATTCGAGACGGTATAATTAGTAAATTTTTCAAACTAAACAAGAGTCATAAATTTTGTTGGTAATAAATTCCATGACCATCTCGATTTCTATCATATTTCTAACGACCATCACTCATCAAAATTCTATATAATTTGTCGATGTGTGGTATTTTAAACAGGAATCATTCGTTTTTTTTTCATTTTCACATTTATTAATAAAAAAATTAAAAAATTAAAAATAAATACCAAAGTATTCACTCTCATTTAAAAGTCCTCACGGTTATGCATGGGTGAATTACTTGGAATTTGTTATGTGCTTCCATGCTCATTTAAAAGTCCTCACGGTTATGCATGTATGGAACGCATATCAAAAGTTGATTTTTTTTAAAATAAACAAGTTGATTCTAATCCCATTTAAAAGTCCTCACGGTTATGCGTGGTTAGAAGATACTTGAATTCATTTTTTTTTAAAATAAAATAAAATTGGAATACTACTAATCTCATTTAAAATTCCTAACAGTTATGCATGGTTAGTAGATATTCAAATTCCTAATAAAAATATACCACAAATAGACACAACTGTATAGTTTTATATGATGATATCATTCCTATCATTCTAAAAGTGGAATATGCGCCTAACAAAATATTTATGATTTTTGTTTGATTTTTTTTAAATTTAATATTTATATTCAATTGAGTTTTAATGTTGGATTAATATCAATTACTTTATCTCTATTTTCCCTAACACTATTATTCTTTTGCTGATAACAAAAGGGGGAGAGAAAAGTTAAGATTTTGTCAAATAAAATCAAGCAAAGGACAAATAATTTTCTATTTGCATATTTTTATTTGAATTTTCTATTTGCATATTTTTATGCATATATGTAGGGGGAGTTTTGTGTAGAAATGAAGCATTTAAATAGGGGGAGCAATTAGGATATATCAATGATCAAATACATTTAACATATTCAAAATCTTAAATATATGTTTGTTATCATCAAAAGGGGGAGATTGTTGAATATGCGCTTATATGATTTTTGTTTGATGGTAATAAACATATATACATTCGTTTAAATGTATTTGATAATATACTATTTTATTTTTCACAGATTAAATAAATATTTGCTGAATAAAATAAATAACACGGAATTTGAATTCAAATGAATATTTTATTCAAACAAATATTTATTACAATTTTGAATAGTATACAAATTCAAGCTCTCACTATTCACTATACAACTTTGATACAAATTCAATTACATCACTATTTTACATCAGCACCTCACTACATATCACTCACACTCGTATTTATCTTCAACTGCATTCCAGTTTGAATCCAGCATCTGAGCAATCTGCAAAAATATAAACTAACGCAGTAAAATTGAAAAAGAAATATTTTTGCAATTCAAAAATAAAAGATAATTTTTGAATATATGATTTGCCTCAGTTATTTGGGTTGTTCGTCATAATTTAAATTTGAATTCATCATACACGAACAACTTGTGACATACACAGTGTATTACTGTATATGCCACAAGGTCGTGCTCGCCGATATATAAACTTGATTGTTTTACAGGGACAGGTGAGCACAAGGTCAAACCCAAATATACGGACAGGTTCAACTCAGGTGCAATAAATTCAAAAATACGACAGGAGCACAAGGTCAAATTCGAGTTTTTGTAACTGGATTCAACTCAAGCGCAAATCAAAAGTACACATGAAACTAAATAGTCAAGTTCAGTGATCAAATGCAATAGGCCGAGAACCAGACTCATGCATGCAACATGGAATGCAAAGACAATGCATCAATGCAAATTCTAATAATGTACAAAAACAAGTCCAGCAGCATGAAGCAGTTATCATAACTTCTGCAGACTCAAGCCAACATGAAACAAAACATGTGATATATATATACAATAAAACGACTCCACTAACTCAAATGAACTCGACCAAATAGCTAACATGATCAAAGATTGAATATGAGACCAAACTGCAGCAAGACCACAGCATGTAAATGCATCAAAGCAAGAAAACAACACTGTCGAGCTCGAGACAATACTGCTACAACATGTATGCAGCCAAATAGACCAAAGTACAACATCAAAGACAACACTGACTTAAGTATACAAGTGAAACTGCAATAACTCAGTGGACAGGAATGTAACAAAGACCAAGGCTATGGCATAATGCACCAGAGATATGGAACCACTGCAACAAAAGTGTACAAACACCAATGAACCATCAAAGAATGCAACACAGTAATGAGAACAGATACAAGCTAGCTCCAGTGCCAACATATTCAACTCAATGTGCAACTGAAAGTGTCGACCAAGTGACAATGCAAGCAAGATCAACACAGCAGCCAACTAAAGAACAAAATTACTCACAACTTCGACAAACCCAAATGTCCAGACCAACAACAACATGAATACTGCACCAACCAGAATGGATGCAGAGATACAAGTCATAGCAAATGCATGCAACAATGTGCACAGGCCAGAAACAATATAGTAATGACAGCAAACATGAAGTGAAGAGCATATTAGTCAACAATATCAAATGACAAGTTGTAGCAATAGTGTTACAATATCAAAGCACAGAACAACCTTGTATCAATAACAATGCAACACAGTGACAAATGCAGACACAACTGAAATGAGACAGGTGCAAGTGAATCAGAATAAAGCAGTGCAACATCTACGACTGCAAGTACATGAATGCAAACTAAAAGTACAGGTTCAAGGCCAGAATGACAAAGTGTATGCAACGGCAGGGAGTCGAACCAACACTGCAGCAAGATGTTAAAATATGCGAAACAAAAATGGAAAGTTTACAAAGTATCAAAGCCGTGTTTTTTTACCAAGTCAATAATCAATACCGTGGTCATCACGAAATAAATCACCGAAAGCATATTCGTATTGAACAAGTCAGAATCAATCTCAATCGTTCAAGAATAATAAAGTGGCCGAGATGAAGAATTTGACAAATTCAAATCAACATATACGAACGCAATTCTAGGAAATCAAATCCTATATAATACCCAGAATCATCATCGGCATGGACATTGGAGTTCGAATACAAAAATCTAAAAGTAACGAAGCATAAAATCTTACCAGAAGCAAGAATCGAACTCATCGAAGTAGCCAGTGAGAGCAACGAGAATCGATCGAGCAAGGCAACTCTTGATCAACCAGAGATTCGATCAAATCTAATAGGCGCTTCGAAAAAGCCCTAATTTTTAATCAGGAAGAAAGAACGAAGAAAGCCGCCATATTTTCTCACAAAAGACTGAGCTAATAGAAGTGGATCGGGTCACATAAAACAAAGAAAAGGGGCCGGCTTGAATAATATAAAAGGCTTTTTGTTTATATTTAAATTAAGGGCTATTTGTTTTTTTATATTTGTTTTTTTTTAATTTTAAAATTCTCTTTTAAACCGTTGTAATTTCTAGTCGTGTGACTAGGGGACAAACTACGGTGTGTAGTTTGGGAATTCGCAACTCGGTGGTTGAGTTGTGGTCAGGGTTTTGAGCGTAGAGTTAGATTAGTCAATAGCGGGTATAGCAAGTTTACATGTGTAAGCGAGGGACTATCTAATTTCTAGTAGAAACCTTGGGGGCAGCACGTAGGCAGGGTTTTTGCCGAAGCTGGGTAAATTCTGTGTTGTTCTGTTTTATTCTGTTATTTACATTCTGCGATATCTGTGCTGCTATTCTGTGATCTGAATAGAAATTAATTAATAAGCTTCCGCGATTAATTTTTATAATTTACACTATCACCCTATTCACCCCCCCTCTAGGGTGAAATCGATCCTACAACTCCAAACTTCCAGGCAAAAGCCCTACTCAGAGGCACACGTTTCACTGAGATTGAAATAAAACTTCCAAGTGTTGAAACGTGAAAAGCCCTCTTCGGAGGCCCATTTCACCACAGTTGAAATGCTTAAAGACCTCGAGCGGGCTAAACCAGAAAAAGAGAGATCTTTCTCGATACAAAGTTGCGGATTGATCGGTTGATACACTCCCGTGATTCCGTCCAACCGAGAGAAAGAAACTCCGAACTTCCAGGCAAAAACCCTACTCAGAGGCACACATCTCACCGTGATCGGTGATACATTCCCGTGAGATGAAATGTGAAAAGCCCTCTTCGGAGGCCCGCTTCCCAGCGAACAGGGAAAAATAAAAGCCTCTCCCAAGGGGCCGAAACAATAGACCTCTTCCCAGAGGCACAATCAAACCAAAAGACCTCTTCCCATAGGCCTAATCAAACAAAAAGACCCCTTCCCAGGGGCACAATCAAACAAAAAACCTCTTCCCAGAGGTGCAATCAAATAGAAAGACCTCTTCGGAGGCACACGTTTCCCCGAGATTGAAATAAAACTTCCAAGTGTTGAAACGTGGAAAGCCCTCCTCGGAGGCACAACTCTTCGGAGGCACACGTTTCACCGTGATTGAAATAAAACTTCGAAGTGTTGAAACGTGAAAAAGCTCTCCTCAGAGGTACAACTTTTCAAAGAAGCATTTCACCAGAAATGCAAAGCAAAGATCAAAAGCCCTCCACCGAGGCGCAATATAAAAAAAAAGAAAAGAAGAAGAAGCCCTCTTCAAAGGCACACTTTAGCTTTCAAAGGAAGACTGGTTCTTCTATTCTTGAAAACACCCTTCCTCAAAAAGAAGTTAAAGTGCCCTTCAGAGGCCCACTTTACCACATAGGAGAATTCACTTGGTAAAAATGTGTGTATTCACAAAAGAAAAAGTGATATCTTCGAAGGATGAAGCATAGAAACTCATATGGAATGAGTTGTACTCTATTTTAAGCAGAATAGTATTCCTCCAAGCATGGAATAGTTATTCTCCAGAAAATAAGAGTACAAGTCCCCTCAAAATATAGAATATTGCAATGAGCTTATGGTATAGGGGCAACATGGTATAGCTACATTGGTAAAAATTACGCTCGAACAACATACCACAAGCTCACTGCAATATCATATAAAGAAACTTGTACAAAAATGAATAGTAAATGCATTCTCAAATACAGACAGAAGTTTGTACAAACAAAAAGAATCATTTTATTCAATGCTGTCAAAATTTTGTACAGGTACAGGTTTCAAAATAAAAAGAAAAGCGGAGGCCGGTACCCGCACAATCTCCGGCCAGTACATGCAAAAAGCAAAAAGTATAAATAAATCGAAGCAGGACCCCTTACTTCTTCTTGCCACCACCCTTAGAGCCTTCACCTGACCTAATAGGCAGCTTTTCAGGACGGCTTGGGAGAGTCGGGGATGAAGGAGAAAGGGTTACTGCCGGATCAACTTTCGCTTCCTCTTCAGAAACAAGAATGTCTTTCCTTCTCTTCTTGGAAGTGACACGCTTCCTCCTCCTCCTTGAAGAAGACTCACTTCCCGGAGTAACAAGAGCAGATAATTTTATGTTATCAGAAGTGGTTCGCTCCGGAGACTCATTGCCTTCTCCAAGCCCTTCTCCTCCATGTTCTTGAGAAGCAATAGGATCATCTAAGCCATGAAGAGCTTCTATTTGCTCCTCTTGCGACTCGGGTTGAGAGGTGGACGGAGGAGTGACCTGGAGAACCGAAGGAGGAATAATTGGAGGAGGGGAAGTTTGAACAACGCTCGATGCTTTCTCTACAGAAGAAAAGAAGTTAAAGTCAGTAAAGAGAGGAGATAAAGGCTCGCTGAGTTTCAGGAAATAGTCAAGAAGCTCATCAAACTCGTAAGAAACAAATGAGTAGTCTACTTGGGCAAGATTAACAGTAGAGTTACCTGCAGAACTGGAGCCGATAATCTCTTCGCCTTCATCTCCACCCTGTGTGTTTATGATCTCGGTTGTAACTTTAACAGGGGATGGAGAATGAGAACTGGAGCCGATAATGTCGATTTCGGCCGAAGGAGAAGGCGGAACTGGAGCAGTTGAGATAGTTTTTCCTAAATGTTCCCCTACTGCCATTCGGCTCTTAATTTCACAAGCTGTTCTTTTCCCCTGGCAAGAGCGGCGCGAGCTCCGTCATCTAGATAATATTCCTCAAGCTCTGTTTCGACATAGCCAGCACCTTTAACACCAACCATATCAAGTGCGGCCTCCCACACCTCAACCAAAGTAATTTCGTATTTGGGACCTAGAAAGGCGAGAATACCGTGCCCCAAGATGCTACGTAGATAGAAGTCAAATAATGTTGAGCTGATGCTGGTCTTCGTTGCCTCATGAGATTCTTCAGCTGCAATTTGACCGGCAACGGCCTCATCACGCTCTCTTTCAGCTTTGGAGAGTTGAAGCTTAAGCATTTCGATCTCCGCCCCTTGAGAGCCGGTTTTCTTCCGAAGCTCTGCAATATCAGCAATATAGCCCTCAATAATTCTTTTTTGCACTTCAAGCCTGTCTTCGGCATCTCTTTGACCGGCATGAGCATCTCTCACTTGTTTCTGAAGCACCTCTTCTTTTTGAGTGTAAGAATTAGAAGAAGTGGCGAGTTCTTCTTTAAGTTTCTCGACCTTCGCCTCAAGCTCTTCATTATAAGTAGTGATGCTCCTCATCTCGGTATCATGCTGCTCAAGAACCTTCTGCCATTCAGCTTTGTCATTTTCCATAGTAAGCATGGCCTTGAGATTGCACGGTTTACCCTTTGAAGCTCATCAACAAGCTTTTGCCAGTTCGACATCCTTTTAATATCAAGCCTGATGGCATCGAGATTTCGTAGCATGGCAGGCTTGTCAATTGGAACTAAATCGAGAACGAAACGAACCCCCTTCAAGCACCATTGTGGAAACTGGCTTTGCAGAGTGGCTGGGCCTGGTCCAATTTGAAATTTAGGCCTGTTAACTATTGCCTGAATGTCTATCTTCCCAAGAGCAGGAGAGCCAGAAGGGATGTCGAGTGAAATGGGAGCAGTGGCCTTTTCAGGAGTTGAAGATGTATGCTTCTCACCGTGCCGGGCACGCTTGCTTGGGTCCTCAACTATATGGCTTTTTCCCCGATCATCATGCGACTTTCTCTTGTGAGAATCGTCACCTCTCTGAGAAGAATCATGGTGCTCCTCCCTTTCTTTTCTCTCATAACGCTCTTCTTGATCCCTCCTCTCCTGAGCCTTTCGGGCGGCTCTCTCTTCATCGGTTTCTCTGTGAACGGGAAGGTAGCGCCTATAATCATATTGACTATGCCTCCCGTAGCGCATAAAGTCGTCATAGTAAGAGCCGCTGCGTCTCATCGAAGAATCTGAAATAAAAAAGAGACAAGTCTTAAAAGCCTTCAGAGAAAAGAAGTGTAACTGTAGAATCTTCAAAGTACAAAGAATTAGGTGTATGGAAATGCCGAAAGATTCTAAGTGTGTGTGATGTGCAAACTACACGCATCAAACTACGAACCACTCTTCGATTGCGGAGTAGTTGTGGGGGTAGTAGTTAACGTCAACTCTTGGATCGACGGAGCTTGTTGCAAAGAAGAAGTCGTTTCCACTACTGAAGAAGAAACCCTAGTGGTGACAGGGTCGTCTTTAAAGATCTCCTGTGAGGTGGCAAAGAGGTCGCTCAACCCTTCGAAAGTGTCGTCCCCGCTCTGTCTGATAGGGCTTGTTTTCCCGGCTTCTTCACCAGACTTCTGTGAACGTTGGGGAGATCCTTGAGGCTCTTCTTCCTCAATAACTGGGGCAAGTGTGAATTTACCAGACGACCTCGCAGCATCGACAATAGTATAGCACTTCACCAGAGAAGTCTCAGGGGCAGATTCTTTTGGTATGGGTGCGTCAGAAGAAACCGGGGCATCTAATGCTTTAGCCGGGGAGTCTGGGACCTCATGAGAATGTGTAGAACGAGAAATGTGTAAAAGCCAGTATTGATGCAAAAGTTCATCACTCAACAGAAATTTTATACTTCTCTCTTCCGCGGCCACGACACTCAATCTTTCAAAAAATTTCTTATGGCTTGGATCTATAGAAGGGAGAGGAAGTGCTGAAAAGGGCAAAGAATGAGATTAGAAATTGATAATTCGGATCTCGGAAAAGTTTGGAAATGGAGAAAATAGAAATAGGTAATCTTACTTCCTACTCTCCAGATGGCATAAAACCCCGGGGGCAGCGAGCAAAGAAAAACTGGTTCAAAAATCCATGAACACTTTCGGTAAGATCAGAAATAAGCTTGCGGTTTCTAGCGCTTCTCACAATAATAAGGGAAGGATGGTCTTTGCTCTTTGCAAACGAGCATAAGTAACAAATTTCTTCAAAACTTGGCCAGCGATCAAGAGTTCTCCTAAACAAAACACACAACCCCATCAAGATGGCGTAGCCATTAGGATGAAGTTGAAACGGAGAGATTATCAACCGAAGGAGAAGGGTTTGAAGGAAGTCATTAAAGGGAGGAATCGCCCCGCTTAGGCACATTTGACGATTGACTGCGACAAAACCAGGGGGAGGACTATCGGCAGTATCATTTGGCCCGGGAAGTAAGGCATCATTTTCAGCAAAACCAAATTGAGTACGTAGCTGAATAAACGCTCTCGGAGTTAGGATAGTCGAAGTTCTCTCTGGAGGATTCTCTATGGGAACAGCTGTCTGAAAGATCTCTCCCTCTTGAGCTACCACTTCTTCTTCTTGAAGGGAAGTCATTCTACACAAACAACTGGAAATTCAAACATGAAGGTGCACGTTTCCTAAAGCGTGTGAAGTGTTGTGTAAAATCAATCAGGCAATAAGCAAATGTAACTGGAATAAAAACTAGCAAGTATTTGTCAGTTATAAAGTCCAGGGTTCGTTGTTTTAATATGCAAGTGTAATGTTGATGCAAACAAATCAGTTCAAGTTAGCGATGCTTTGCATTAATACTTCACTTTAGTTGATTGGTTCACAGCATTTCATACAGTGTATTTAAGTTGATTACTTTATGTCGACTAATCTGTCGTTTGATGTGGGCAGTCAATGGCAGTATATTCGCCTTGGTTTTTTGTGATTGTTGTTTTCAGCAGGTTGTTAGCCTATGAGTTAATGTGGTCTGCGAAATAAGGCAGCAAAGTTGAAACAATCCAGGATTTAAGCAGTTCAGTACAGTAGATCAAGTTAAGAATTCAAATTGGAACTATGCTTTTAGGTGAGAATTCGAGTTGGGCATCCAAGTGTTAACTCGGTTGCGACCCAAGGAATATCTCGCAAGTTAAGATTAAAGTTTCCGGTTCCTTAAATCGGTAGTTCTTTAAGTTGTGAGGAGTAGTAAGGAGGAAGGCTCCGGTTCAAAAAGTGGTGTGAAATTCCCCAAGAGTTAACTCGGCCACGGTTTAAGGGTTAACTCGGCCATGGTTTAAGGGTTAACTCGGCCACGGTTTAAGGATTAACTCGGCCACGGTTTAGGGGTTAGATCGGCAGAAGAATAGGTCAGCAGATTTCCCCCAAGGGTTAACTCAGCCACGATTTAAGGATTAGGTCGGCCAAAAGTTAAGTCACCCAAAATCAGTGGGTCGCGTCCAAATCAATATCTTGCTCCACTCAACCTGTTAACCCGTTAGCCGCTCCATCCACAAAAAACCTTCATTCCATTCATGCTGTTTCATTCATGATATCGGATCATCCAGTAAATTAGTTCGAAACCACTACAAGTTCAACACCTTGCAATCCTAACGCAATTCGAAAATCGATTAGCTTGAAGCTTTGAAGCCCACCAATCAAACATTTAAACCTAAATCAAACCAACTAGAGTTCGCCAGCTATGGAAAATTCACGATGACGCATTGCGTGGAGAGGTGGGTTAGGATGGAGAAATGGAATTCATGAATCAGAGATGGTAAAGGATCAGGAGAAGAAAACAAGATCACTTACGCAATGAGTAGTAGAGGTTGTCAGTAATTGATTGGAGTGAAATCGCCTTGTGGAGCTCGGAAAAACTTTAATGGCAGAATCAAGCAAGAGAATAGGTAATGAGGAGGAAGAAGAAGATGTGACTTATACCTTGCAGTGGATGGATCTGAAGCGGCGCGTACGACCTAATTGTTAGGTCGCGTATGACCTACCGACTTAGAGAGTGGACGGGTTAAAGGACATCGAAGCACACGACCTAACCATTAGGTGTATACTTCGAGGGGAAAATGTTAACTCCGCCTCGGCCATGACCCAGCGACCTAAAAAGTTACCGACTTAAGACTTAAAAGAGATGCCGACTCAATGACTTGACAAAGTTACCGATCAAATGCTTTACAACGATGCCGACCTAAGGCCTAAGAGGGATACCGACTTAAGGCTGCACAGTTGCCGACCTAATGCTTTAACAAGGTTGACGACTTAATGCTTAACAAGAACGCGACCCAACTGCCTAAAACAGAATGCCGACCTAAGATAGCTACCGAGCTAAGATAGCTACCGACCTAAGATAGAAGCCGACCTAACTATCCAGAAAGTTTGCCGCTCTAACAGCTCAGGGACAAGATCATGAACTATACCTAAGTCGTAACCGACCTATGACCTACGTTAAGTCTTTCACGACCCAAGCAAAGGAAGACAAGTTCAATGCAGCTACTTGGCACAGTGGCCTCTTAACTCATACACGATCCAGGACTTATCAGTTGAGCCATGACTTGCGACTTACCAATTAACTCGTACACGACTCACGACCTAGCTTGAGTTGTCCACGGCTTAAAGCTACTGGGTGAAGGTTCAATGCCGCATCAAGAGGACCAGTTGACTCATTTGCGACTTAGATGTTGACTCGTGGGCGACTTAGGACTTGTACAAATAAACTTTTGTGAAACCATGGAGGGGCCAGATGAGTCGGCCACGACTTACCTTAGACCGGTCACGACTTACGACCTAAAGGGGGGATTTCCCTATAAATACCAACCCACCTCAAGCATAGAGGGGACTTTTTGGCCGATCTCTTTAAGCGCCGGTATTCTGCTGAATTCTCGACTCACTCGACACTTCAAGTACGAAAGGCATCTCAACTAACTTCGAGAGGAAATCTAACGCAATCTACATGGATTCAAAGAATTCTTCTGCATCAAAGTTCTAGTTGTTTGTCTCATCAGAATTGTAATTGAAGATTGTTGTAAAGTTGTAATCGATTCAGTAATAAAGAGAATTAAAGTGGAGGTAGGCTTACCCTAAGCCGAACCACTATAAAAGTTGTTGTCTTTTCTGCTTTCTCTGTGACTTTTCTACTTGTTTTTAGTTCCCGCGTTCACGGGTGGTGCTTTCGCTCAACTTCAATCTACACCGGGGTGTTAGCGTCTGATTTTTACGTTAACACATTCCAATTTCGAAATATTTCAAGGCTTTAAATATTCCAAAATTTTAAAACTAAATTTGGTAATTTCGATTCAACAATTAAATTTCCTATTATTTAGTTTTGAAATATTTTACATAATAAATACCTTATCATCTAATAATACTCAAATTACTAATAACTAAATATTTCTTTCAATTCATTTATACTTGAAATAATCATTTAATTCTGCTTGACCCCAAAATCAAGTTATAATAATTATACCTTTTAAAATTTCCAATTTAATAAATTTCACATCAACCTTTTTGAGTTTAATTCTTAAATAAATTTAATTTCAATTAAATCTCCAATTTATCTCCCAACCTTAATTTATTTAACTAATTATACACTCTATATTAAAATAAGATTTAAATCCTTACACACATTTATTTTAATAAAAATCAAACTCTATTATTAAACTTAAATTTTATTTAACAAACTTATACATAGCTTAAATTCAAGCATTTAACTATATATGAAAATAATATTTATATAATATTAGAACCAACATTTATTAAACCATATATTTCTTCCAAAACCATAGAAATCATTTTCAAAATTTTTAGATATAGACCACGATGTCTGTATATAATATTCTACTCTATGGTCAAGTGATACAGATATTTATAATTTCAATCCGTAATTTAAAATAAAAATACGGTTATATATCATTTCAAAACGCAATCCCAAATGAAATAAAAATGCATAACAACTTGCAGTTTATAACAATATAAAATACAACATTCATTTATCCAATATCAATCATCAACCATTATCACAATCATCATCCAATTCAAACAATAACATCAATATAGAACAGATAATAAATAACAGGTAATTAGTAGTAGTTTATATTCAATAATAAATTAAATAACAATTTAACTGGAAGTTTATATGCAATAATAAATTAAATGAGAATTTAATTCAATAAATTCAATTTAACTGGAATGATGATAAAAACATACCAAACATCAATAAATAAATTTCTACTCACATCAAAAATTAATTTAACGCACATAAGAAATTTTTAGAAGTTGTGAGTGGGTTAAAACACTCACATTTTGAATTTAAATTGAATTTAAATACAATTTAAACCCAAAATTTGAACAGTCTAAGAATTGGTCCAAACCAGCGCCAAAATGTCTGGAATTTCAGTACGATCCTAATGGAGAAGACCGCGCGTAATTTTGACCTCGTACGTAAAAGTTACGCGTATTAGAATGATTGAAATTAAAATTAAAATAAAATAAAAAACGAAACAACAATGCCACGTCACCTGCGTCTTCGGCTTGTTCTTCATGCTACAGGTTATAACCCTAACACCATGAGAAAAATGCACAGGAATTCGAATGCCCCGCCACCCTCATGAACACGCGCCGCTGCGCCTGGGGCCCATCGCGGCCGCGCCACACCACTGGAACACCCCGCCAACACCGAGAACCCACCATCGACGCGAAACAATGAAGCAGCCTCCGTCGATTTTAAACCCTTGCCCAAATTTTTTAGCCCAATCCAACCGTCGATTCGACGTAAAAACTATGCCGATAAACTCCCCATCGTCCACTCTACAAAACCCACAAATCTAATTGTCAATCAGCCGATGTTCATCGACGCGCGATGAACGGCCGTGAATGTTTCCTCGATTTCTGGCTACTTCGAAACTCAAATTGAAAAACAAATCATATTTTTAACTTTCCCTTGTCGAAAGCTTCAAATCCATATAAAATTCGATATAGTTTGAAGAGTTTGAAATTTTGATTTGATTTTGAATTGCAATTGGATTTGGAAGTGAGAATTTGTTTTTCTGCTATTGTGAAGGAGAGACAGCTGAACTGTACGTACAAAAATGAGGAATAAGAAATAGGCTAGTGTTTTTAACAAGGTATCTATAGACAAAGCTGAAAAATAGAGGAACGGATACGATTGGTTTGGAACGTTGAACGATAAATCGCCCGAAAAGCCCGTTTCGACTCCGGAACGAAATTGGGTCAACCCATATATCGAAATAGATGTTTCTAAATATTTTAAACGCTATGGAACAGGTTTCAAGTCCAAATTCCATCGTACGAAGAAGTTATGCTAAAATCCAGTTATTTCAAATTGATTTCAATTTATTTCAATTTCATTGATTTAACGGCATTTCGAGTCCGTACGATCAAATAACAAGTCTGATCGCTGCGAAACTTGAAACCCTACAATAATTCACCGTTACGGATCCGATAAAACTAGTTTCATCAAAATCAGAGTCAGTGGCCAAAATGGCTATTTTCCATTTAATTAAATAAATTAATAATTAATTAACTAAATCAAATTTTCAATTTCAATTCGATAATTGACAAATTTCATCATTTTTTATTTCTCAATCATTTACATTGATTAAAAAAATTAAATGTCAATTTAGAGTTGATTAATTTATCAATTTCAACGTTAACCTCAATGTTATTAAATTCATAAATTATAAATTTAATTTCCTATAATTCTATTTAATTTACATTTCATTCTATTATTCCATTCATTGTTGTCAAATGGATGCATTTAACATTGGATTCATGATCTGTTACACTAATATTCTCACATTCCATCTTAATTTCAATTAACGTAATATTTAGATATTTAATTTCATTTATTTGAAATTAAATCCAATTATTATAGTTCAAATCCCATTAAATTGATAAGTCTTCATTTCCATTCTTTTAAATTCAAAATTTTTTCCTTTTGTGTATAATATTAACATTATTTTCAAATATTACCTTAATTAACATTAACGTAATAATTTATTTAGATCTATTGCAATTGATTCCAATTCAATTTAATGGATTATAATATATTGATAACTTATAATAATTGTCGCCACTAACTCTTAATCATACTTTTATAAGTTATCATTTCCGAACAATATTATAATTACTTAAAGGATATTGATCTTATTAAATTACTATTTATTATTATTAATTCATTAATTAATTCAATATTTACGTTTGTTTTCTTATATTCAATTTATAGCCTAGTATAACAATTTACATCTCCTAAATTAATCGTAATTTATTTCAATTGTTAATACTTAGCTTAAATTTCCATGGTTACATTTTTCTTTAGCATTCATTTCATTATTAAATTACAAAAAATTTATTTCTTCACTTTTAAATTACCAAAATCTTATTAAATTAACAAATTTTAATTACCGAAGATTACGGGTGGTTACACTCTCCCACACTCAAAACTTTTCGTCCCCGAAAAGGAAAAAGGAGGGAAAAGAAGAACTAAGAAATTAATATATCTTACTTAAAATATTGAATTCATAAACAAATAAATATAAAAAATTGATTAATTTAAATAAAATATACCAATTTATAACCATTAAATCTTTTTATACTTAAATTAATAAAGTTTGGGAAGCATTTTCAAAAAATTTCTAAGTCCAAAATTTACGGAAAATTTCGGTAGAATCTTCTTTGTACGGAGAAGCTTAGGAGAAAATATAATATCAGATATAATAATACACAACATATATTTTCCAAAATAGTATATCCCAACACGAGAAAACAATATAATAACGCTAGAAAACCATACCTATTTTTGGGGCAATTGACGCTTAAATAATGAAACCAAAAGTAGTAACAATTGCTTCCATAACCTGCATTTCACTTATATAATCTAAAAAGAGTTAACATTTATATAAAATGAAATGTTTAAAGTTGCTTCAACCATAAACAAACAAATCAATACAAACAACTATCACTTGCAACAAGGCATACAACCATCACATAAAAATCAACACAAATCAATCATTCGCTCATATCAAACTAAACAAATAGTTGTTCGGGTTCAAACTTTAAATTGCACAGAATGAAAATAAACTACTTAGTGCACCATTTACTCAACAGTCCTAGATGAAACTAAATAGATTATTAGTTCATCCAAACAATTTTAAAGTATCCTTGCCCAAACTACCATAACCAATAAACAACAATTTCAAACAATAAATTAAGTTCTTCATTTTATTAATTTAATCGTATAACATTTATTATTTCATTCGCTTTTTATATATATAATGATTCATCCTTTAAATTTTCATTTACTTCTTACAAAATTTTATTTTTATTCACTGATTCAATGTTTATTTCCTTTATTTTCATTTATTACTTGCAAATATTCGTTTTTATTTACTAATGTCATGTCAGTTCCTTTTTATCGCATTATTTTTATTCATTCATTCATTATTACATAATTCCACTTATTAACATTCATTTATTTATAGTATTCAAATTTTACTTGCAACATTTCCAGTTACATTTTCTTTTAACATTTTAACTTTTTATAGTTGGTAAGTTATATATATGTTAAAGAATGCGATTGAAAATTATACAAGTTTATCCTATCTCTTTTAAATTAATTTAATGTTCAACAATCCTATCTTTTGTCTTATAAGTTACAGTTTCAACTTGCTTGTAATTTTATTCATAACCTAGCTTTAAACTTCTTATTTCATTTAGAGGTTCCAATTATTAGTTAAATTCCATTTCACTACAGCAATTGAAACCATTAATTAGTGGAAACTTAAGAATTTAAATACCGGGTAAAATTTCAAATCATTTTAAAATAATAGATAGATGTATACACTTACAATTTATTTATCCAATTATACATAAAACAATTTAAAATTTATTTTTTATTATCAAAATAAATCTACAGTAAAATACTATAGTGATCTTCCTACTTAGAAACTCGAAAATGAATATCGATGATGCGTGCACTCAGCACGAAATTATTTTCCAGCGACATAGAGGGGTGTATAGAACTTATTTCTTTTCAAAGTTTCTTTAAAACAATTCTTTCAAATCATATTGAAATATTTATATCAGAAAACACTTCTAAATAATATTATTATTATATTACAAAATCAATTGAAAGAAATTTTCAAATACCTCGAAACTTGAGTCCTAAATTTCCAATTTTCATTTATTTTATTTACACATCTATATTTTAACCAATATTTTTAATTTCCAGTACCTAACAAACAAATATATCTAACCTTTATAAAATTTATTACTTTATATACAGAAAATATAATAGGCAAAATTATTTCATTCACCTGTATTCAAAATAAATATTGTGTCGGTCTGTCCTATTAAGTGTTTAGAAATCCCTACTGATGTCATAGCGTCCTATGCACCAACCAGAATTTATAAATACAAAACGGAACAAATAACACAATATCAAAACCTTTTATAACACTAACAAATACGCTCTCATAAACACACACATACACACACACACACACGCTCAGCGACTCATCATAGGGTATTACTACCATAATAATAAAGGGTCAGAACCCACAAAGCTACGGTTTATCGCTAAACCAAAGCTCTGATACTAGATGTAACATCTCGCCTTTTCGTACGCTTTAAATTGATGATAAACCATAAATGTCAGACTTAAACCATACAGAAGGGTGGATGGTTATGGGGTAAATAAGAAAAGAGAGAAGGAAACAAATAGAATCTTGCAGCGGAACGATAAAAGATAATAATCAAATAAACAGTTCATGAAGCTGTTTACAAAACATTTGATTATACTTATACAATACATATCAGAGTTTCACATACCAGAGAATAATAAAATGCAGTGGAGTACGTGATGCAGTGAATAATAAAATAGATAATAGTAATAATATCTTCGTCTTCGTCCTCCAAAATAAAGTCATCAAATCCTGAAATGCTCAGACTAACCCGAGCGAATTGGAAAGGCAAAACACTCGAGTCAGAACTAAAAGATCTTATGTAAGTTAAGTCAACTGAAATAAATATTACTATAAGGGAATCAGAGATGTTTACAGGATTTGACATCTCGTATCCAGTGTCAAACGTGAGTGTAGTGACTTAAGAGATGCTCGGGATTCACATCTCCTAAGGATCCATTAAACAATTTACTATGCAGTAATATTTCACTATTAAAATAATGTCTATTAGTAAAATAAACTTGCTTTAAAATATCATTAAGGGGTTACCCATATAGCCCTTAACACATAATTATGTCAGTAGTCTATACAGTACCTGCATGTCTCCTGATCAAGAGACTACGAGAAGATACTCCATAGTTACGACACAAATCAAACTTGTACAAGGCTCTCTAGGGTAGGCGACATGGCACACAAGGAAATGCCAGCGTAGATATACCAATTATGCATACGTCTAGTGGTGACGCATAGCGCGCTGCTACCACCCACCTCGAGCCACACCCCCAAAAATCAAAGGGCCCGATAAATCATAGAGTAATAGAATGGTATCGAAGGAGTGTGTCCGATAAGAGGGGCTACCTCGTAAGCCCGAGATCACTCTTGTTTTAGCCACCTTAAGCCAACTCACAGGAGTTGGGTCCACGTTCATACCTCAAAGGAGTGCTGCCACCATCTTACTTCATTCTGGAATCTCCACCGTGTACACAGTTGTTAAAGTGGTTTTCGGAGTTGGCAGATAGTATGACAACTTATGATCCCAGTCTCTTTAACAACCAAACATTATTATAACACCGCGGTCATTTCAAAATAATTATACTTCAAAACCAGAATATAATATCCATTCAAGACCATATAAACCGATATGATATAATTTTTAATAAAACCCAAACCAATATAATATGGTTTTTTTCAAATATATCCCTTTTCCAAAATCATATCACTTTCAAATTTATACACTTCAAAACCAAACATTTGAAATTATAACACTTCTAAAAATATATTTTGAAATCCATAACTTTGAAACATTTCAATTTCTATAAAACATTCCAATTTCGATATATTTCATGGCTTTAAATATTCCAAAATTTCAAAACTAAATTTGATAATTCCGATTCAACCATTAAATTTTCTATTATTAAGTTTTGAAATATTTTACATAATAAATCCCTTATCATCTAAATAAAAATATAATACATATAACTAAATATTTCTTTCAATTCATTTAAACTTGAAATAATCATTTAATTCACCTTGACCCCAAAATCAAGTTATAATAATTATACCTTTTAAAATTTCCAATTTAATAAATTTCACATCAACTTTTTTGAGTTTAATTCTTAATTAAATTTAATTTCAATTAAGTCTCCAATTTATCTCCTAACCTTATTTATTTAAATCATTGTACACCCTATATTAAAATAAGGTTTAAATCCTTACTCATGTTTATTTTAATAAAAATCAAACTCTATTATTAAACTTAATTTTTATTTAACAAACTTATACATAGCTTAAATTCAAGAATTTAACTATATATAAAAATAATATTTATATAATATTAAAACCAACGTTCATTAAACCATATATTTCTTTCCAAAACCATAGAAATCGTTTTCGAAATATTTTAGATATAGACCACGGTTTCTGTATATAATTTTCTACCCTATGGTGAAGTGATACAGATATTTATCATTTCAATCCATAATTTAAAATAATAATATAGTTATATATCATTTCAAACAGCAATCCCAAATGAAATAAAAATGCATAACAACTTGCAGTTTATAATAATATAAAATACAACATCCATTCATCCAATATCAATCATCAACCATTATCACAATCATCATCCAATTCAAAAAATAACATCAATATAGAACAGATAATAAATAACAGGTAATTACCGACAGTTTATATTCAATAATAAATTAAATAACAATTTAACTGACAGTTTATATGCAGTAATAAATTAAATAAAAATTTAATTCAATAAATTCAATTTAACTTGAATGATGATAAAATTATACCAAACAACAATAAATAAATTTCTAATCACATCAAAAATTAATTTAACACACATAAGAAATTTTTTGAAGTTGTGAGTGGGTTAAAATACTCACCTTTTGAATTTATATTGAATTTAAATTCAATTTAAACCCAAAATTTAAACTGTCTCAGAATTGGCCAAATCTGAGCCAAAATATTCGGAATTTCAATACGATCCTAACGGAAAAGACTGCGCATAATTTCGACCTTGTATGTAAAAGTTACCTGTATTAGAATGATTGAAATTGAAGCTAAAATAAAATAATAAACAAAACAACAATGCCACGTCACTTGCGTTTTCGGCTTGTTCTTCATGCTATAGGTTACAACCTTATCACCATGAGAAAAACGCACTGGAATTCAAACGCGTCGCCACCCTCATGAACACGCGCCACTGCGCCTGTGGCCCATCGTGGCCGCGCCCCACCACTAGAACACCCCGCCGACACCGTGAAGCCATCATCGATGCGAAACAATGAAGCAGCCGTCGTCGATTTCAAACCTTAGGCCAAATGTTTTAGTCTAATTTGACCGCCGATTCGATGCAAAAACTATGCCGATGAACTCCCCATCATCCACTCTGCAAAACCATTAAATCAAATTGTCGATCAACCGATGTTCATCGAGGCGGGATGAACGGTTGTGAATGTTTCCTCGATTTCTGGCCACATCGAAACTCAAATTGAAAAATGAATCATATATTTGACTTGCGCTCGTCAAGAGCTTTAAATCCATATATAATTCGATGTAGTTTGAGGAATTTGAAATTTTGATTTGATTTTGAATTGCAATTGGATTTGGAAGTGAGAATTTGTTTGTTTGCCATTGAGAAGGAGAGACAGCTGAATTGTAGGTACAGAAATGAGGAATAAGAAATAGGTTAGAGACAGCTGAATTGTACATACAGCTGAATTGATTTCAATTGATTTCAAGGCTTTTCGAGTCCCTACGATCAAACAACAAGTCCGATCACCACGAAATTTGAAACCCTACAATAATTCATTGTTGCGGATCCGTTTGCAATGACCCAGATCCAGAATTCTTGTCATTTGAAATTCCTATATTTAATTGATTTTAAATATTAACAAGTAAAATTTGTAAGTCGAATAGATTTTTATTTCGAATATCTAGATTTAATTGGATAACTAAATCGATAATTTAATATTTGAAATTACAGAAATAATTGAAAATTGGGTTTAATGTGACTAAAATTTATTTGTAAAGTTGTATTAAATCATATTGGAGTTAGAATGATGTTATAGAACTTTTAAAATTGAATTAAAAGTTAATTTGTAGAAATTGAATATTTTAATCTTTAATTGACGAGTAAAAATAGTCATTTTTCGAACAGTCTCGGATTTGGACGAAACTAGTTTCATCGGATGCATAATATTATATTATTGCAAGATTTCAAATTTCGTGTCAATCGGATTTCCGGTTTCTCCGGGGCAAGCCAAAACGCAAAGGAATTAGTTTAACCGATTTAATTTAAATTTGATCGTTTATTTCAGTAACTCTCACATATGATCGAATTGGCTCTCGATACCTATTCCATTGTGTCCGGAATGTGGGTTTAACCATAGAAACGTCAGCCGACATGCTTCGTTTCGAGTTCGGGAAAAATTCATGTGAATAGTGTTTTGGGAATTTTCTATAAAAGGACCCATAATTTCTATTTGCAAACTTGATCTTCCTCTAACCCTAGCCGCCAGCGTTTCTTCAATGGCTGATAATACACCATCATCTTCCTCGTCTATCTCCTCATCCATTGACTTTTACAAGAAACATCGTAAATGAAACTTGTAGAGAGCATCAAGTTCTCTCTATTCAACGGCTATGAATGAAATCAATGCGGCAGATCATCGGCAAAATGGCTACATACGGCCGAAGTTCGCGCACGAATTTCGAGTGAAATGCTCGACCGAGCTTCACGTCGTTTGGGCCGTGGGAGGAGCTAGGGTTGGCGCATGTATCGATGGTGTTTGATCGGCCTCTAGGGCGGTGTGGTGGTTGCCTTAATTAGGGTTAGTGGCGACCTTTGTGGATTCGAACGCGATCGTGTTTTACTGATGGGAAAAGAACGCGTGAGGAAGAAGAGGATTTTCGCGGCCTGGATTTTCTCGATGAAATCGAATGGCTGCAGTAAAACAAAGGTTTAAAAATATAAAATAGGAAAAGAAATTGAATTACATTAGATCGTGTAATCTTTGTAACATCATAACTTTGTCGTACGGGTCGAAAATTGACGAAACGACTTGCGTTGGAATCGTATGGACGAATACTACGCGATGGAGCTGGATTGGGATTGATTGGAGCTAGTGTGAATTTTGGGTAAAATTAAACGCGTGTTTAGTTTTAATCGGAATAAAATACTGCAACAGTTATTGGAAGCAAGGTGAGAACTTCTCACTCAATCGAATTTGTTTCGATTTAAAATTTTAAATAGTTAGACTTAAAATTGCTTGATTGTGTTGATTGTATGCTTGGATGATAGATTGCTATCTGTTGTATTGAAATAGACCCTATATGCCGCATATTAAGCGGAGGTTATTATATTAAACACATATACCGCGATATTCCACCTTGAAGTGGAATTGGTATTATATATGTACTTGGAGTTGATTTCCCTCATTATATAGCGGATGAGACCTTATTGCGCCGCATAACAGCGGATATCCCGTCTTGAAACGGGATTGGTATTGCGCTAACATCTGTGGATGCAGGTAAATAGGTTGGAGGAATCCAACTGGATTCCTCAAATAATTGAATTTGTTTCAATGTTGTGTGTTGATTATTTATATTCTCCGTGTGATTATCTTTACGATTGAAATCGTTGAAGGCTAAAATTTAGCCGAATATTATTTTGGTATCCTTAGATACCGGAAATAAATAAAAATTTGATTTTTTTGAAAATTCAGGTTGAAAGTTTATATTAAAATTTATTTTTGAGAATTGGATAAATAAAAAAAGGGAATTCTAAAATAATAAAGTTTTATTTTTAATCTTATTGAATAAAATTTCAAAACATGGGAAAAGCTTTAATAAATGGATTCCGGGTAATATTATTGAAAGGTTGAAGAATTTGTTCAAAATACGAATTTTTAAGAGTTTGAAATATAAAAGAATTTGTTTTCTTTAAAAAGGAATTTATTTTTAAAAGGATATAAAATTTGGAACCCATTTGGGAATTGATTTTTTGTGATTGAATTTAAATCTTTTGAAAATCCATTTGAAAATTTATTTGGTGTTTTGAAATGAATTTGGAATCAATTTGAAAATTGACTTGAGGTTTAGTAGAAATTGATTTCAATTTGAGATTTGAATGAAATTCACTTGGTGTTTAATTTCTTGGGAAATCAATATGGAACTTGATTTGGTTGTTTTTGAAATCAATTGAAAAATTGAATTGTTGTTGAAAATGAATATTGGAAATCGATTTGAAAATCGTATATCAGTGGATATTTGGAAATTTAAATTCACCATGGAATTGGTTTAAATGAACCATTTTGAAATTAAAGTGTATTCTCCCTGGAAAATCGAATAAAATTTCTGAATAGCTTTGAAATATATATATATATATATATATATATATATATGTATATGTATATGTGTATACATATATATATAATTCTAGAATTGGTTTTGCAAAGGATACTTTGGAGAAATTAACTTCTTAAATTGTTTTAAATGCTTTAAGTAAAGATTTATTAAGTTTATTATAGAAATGGTTATTTCTAAGATCTAATCAATAATTGTTTTAGAAAATAGTTATTTAAATAGTTATACTCTATCTAACTAATTTTTATTTTGAAAATTAGTTTGGACTTAAGTTATATGTAATATTGGTATAATATTTTTTTATAACTAATATTTTAAGTATAGTGTTTAAAAAAAGTTTTATTTCAAAGTGTTTTCCTAATATATTTTGGATAAGTGTTATAAATTATTTTAAAGTATTTGAACTCGGCAGATTTCCAGTGAAAATGAATAAATATTTGGAAGTGTTTCCAAATAAGGAAAATGATTTTAAATTCGTTTTCAAAAGTTGTAAAGGTGAAAAGTGATTTTAAATTTGTTTTCAAATGATTGGAGTGTGGAAAAATGTGACGCCCCACCTCTATACCCATGCTAGCCAAGGACACTACGGAGCAATGCCGTCAACCAGCGCGGAGAATAAGGCTGTTGAGGAGCGACCATCCATGCAATGGCTTTGTGCGAGCACCGCTATGTCGGATAGTATAACGCATTTGATATCGAGAGGAAATCCGACACACCGATACAAACTCAAAGCTACTACACGGTGGCTATAATAATCTTCAGAAACAAATATAGAAATAAACATAACATAAATCAGTCACAGATAATTCATATCACAAAGGCGGAAGAAGATATGAATATATAACTAACACATGAAAGTGTATACCAGAGTAGTGGTCAAAAAGATCCACAATAATACAAAAGAATAAAAACACGTGCTATGCAAAAGAATACAACTGCGAGTCTATATCTCAAGTGTATACAACAAAAACTGCTAATCTATGTGGTTAGCCAAAAGTCAGAGTAGCAAATCCCACAAGAGGAGTCAAACAGAAGCACCTGTAGCATCTCGGTCTGACCCGAGTATTATTTATAAGAAAATACTAAACGAATCAGTCTAGCTATAAATATCAGATGACATGATATAAAGTAAAAGATATGGCATAAACATATAATATCCACAATGGCATACTACTATAAGCATGCAAATGATGATCAACAAAAGATCGTTCAATACCACAAGAATCTTCACAAAGATCCAAAAAGGGTTTCATACCCAAAACTTGTATTCACAGCAAGTCATTGACACACGAATTCACCAATGCACTAAAATTGATAAAGCTTATCAATAGAAATCACGAAAATAGGTGAAGCATAAAAATTTCCAGAAATAAACACACGAAATCCAGAAATCATAAAAAGGGGGAGGCCTATCACACGAACGGGAGCATGAAAACTCACCAACATATGTATCACACGAACGAGACGCTATCTCATGGTAGCTAGCCATTAATTTTTGACACACCAACGGCCCGAAGACCATGGGGCGCTACCCCACATGTGTGAGTCGAAATCACACTCCCTCGCAGATAAAGAGACATCGCACAATTGCTAGTCTAAATCGCAAAAATGATCGTCATGATCATCAAGAAGTGTCAATTATAGTAACCTAGTAAATATATGAGCTTAGCTTCATGTCCCATAACCACTAGCTTAACTTAAATATTTACGAACAAATTGTAGATCTTCACTAGAAAATTGTCACAAGGGATTCAATCGAACAAGTCCAAAATTAACCGACGAAGTAAAAGCAAGCGTTTCATACCACTTGTTTTACTAAGTCGTTTAATTAGATTTCTCATCCGAGTGAGGTAAAGGTTTGTATATACTAATAGGTTGGAAAACGGTTTTAAGAAACGAGCTTTGTAATAAAATAGTGTTGAAATCGTTTTGACGAAGGAGTTTTGATATTTACTACTAGTATTGAAACCTTTATATTTTTAAAGTGACAAATCATAGAAATGATTGTATAAACAATCAATCATCAAAATTCACATTCGAAGACGTGAATAAGATCCAAAGAAATCGATTACGGGATCCATCGAAATGGATATTCTCAAAAATCTCGATATAAAAATCATCAAGTCCATAATAAATGATAATCAACAAATCAGAATCAACATAAATCGATTAAAGTTGGAATTCTCAAGCAAATAGGCAAATAGGAAAAAAGAGTGCAGATTTGGACGTCTGAAATCAAGGATTCAGACGTCTGAATTTGGAAAATAAAATATTTTCCAACATAGAATTCAAACGTCTGAATCGTTGATTTCAAACGTCTGAAATAGGCACTTTTTAGCCTATTTCCTTTTTGGTTCCAAATGAACCAATTCAGACGTCTGAAATATAGATTCAGACGTCTGAATACCGGGGAATAAAAATTTCCAGTATAATATTCAGACGTCTGAATACTACGTTTCAGACGTCTGAATCAAGGATTCAGGGCATTCCCTGAACCTAGGCAAAAATGGCCAAACGGATACCGGAAGTGATTGATCGAGCGACAACGACCAAGGATTTACGCCAAGCGACAACCCAACCTTAACGGCTCTTCGATACACCTCAAATATCAATGTCCAAATATTCATAAAAGGATTTTCATAGATTTTGATTTCAAAACATCAAAATTGGAATATACACCAAATCAATCCAAACCAAAATCAATTGCACAGGAATAAGTGTTAGGAATTCATACCTAACAATCGAAGATAATTATAGACTAAGATGTGAGATAAAAATCTCACCTTTGAACCCAAACAAATGAAAAAGAAGCTTGAAAGCAAAGGGAGAATCAACCACTCTTCAGCACAACCTAAACGAGCTTGAATCTATGCTAAAAAAGAAGAACATTCCCAAAGTTAGGTTTAGGAATTTCTGAAATTCAAGAGAGAAGGAGTTGGAGAAGATAAAGAGACGGCTTACCAATGGGTTCTTCTATTAGTTTGGAGCTAGAGTTTGATTTGTGAAAGAAAACTAGGGCTTGAGTTTCAATTTCCCATTCCACTCTCCATTTTTATAAAAGCTTGAGTACTAGGAAAATAGAAAGGAAGTAAGTGAAGAGGAGAGGGTTGGGACTGAATACATAAGTGGGGTTATTGGGCTCAGCCCAAACCAAAGCCCTAAGTAAAAAAAGTAGCAAAATTCCACTAACTCCAAACATATCAAAGTTTACACTTAAAAAGATCGCCAACGTCATTTTTAACTCAATGGAAGTGGTCTCAAGTCCTAATTCGACCGTATGAAAAAAGTAGCTTTTCGGACTAAATTACGAGTATCGATAAAATATTTAAATAAAATATTTAAATATAAAATTGATAAATATGCGGGTTGTTACAGACTTCCCTCCTTAAAGATATTGTGTCCTCGTAATATTTAAGAAGAAGATATATAGTAACAACCACGAGAGAGTATTAAACTCAAAAGAAATCTGAAATAAAAGGTTCACCTTAAAGAGCACGAGAAAATAAGTCCGGATGTGTTCGCTCGATGAACTCTCTAGATTCCCAAGAACAATCCTTAGGATTTGAAGACCATTGAACTTTCACAAGCGGAACATCTTTATTTCGAAGTCCTTTGACTTCCGAAGCAATGATATGAATAGGATGTTGCTCATAAGTTAAATTAGGCAAAACTTCAATCTCTTCCACAACACAGGGCTCAAGAATAGAATCGGAATCTCGAAGACATTTCCGTAATTGAGAAACGTGAAACACGTCATGAATAGCAGAAAATTGAGCCGGTAATAAAAGGCGATAAGCCACGGAACCAATGCGTTCAGTGATAGGAAATGGCCCAATATATCGAGGCGCTAATTTTCCCGATCGATTGAAACGTACAACACCTTTCATAGGTGAAACACAAATAAAAACAAGATCTCCAATAGAAAATTCTAATCTCCTTCTTCGATTATCGGCATAGGATTTTTGTCTACTCCGGGCTTCTTTCATCCTATGTCGAATAAGTTCAATCTTTTCTGTGGAATCACGAATAAAGTCTAGACCTAAAACCAGCTTCTCACCGGCCTCAAGCCAACAAGAAGGAGATCGGCATGGCCTTCCATAGAGTGCCTCAAAAGGTTCCATACCAATACTAGATTGGAAGCTATTATTATAGGAAAATTCAACAAGAGGAATATGATCTTCCCAGCCTCCACCAAAATCAAGCACACAAGCACGAAGAAGATTTTCAAGAGTTTGATTCACACGCTCGGTTTGTCCATCGGACTGAGGATGATAAGCGGTGCTAAAATTAAGCTTCGTTCCTAAAGCTTTTTGAAGACTCTTCCAAAATCCACTAATAAACAATGGATCACGATCACTAACAATAGAAGTAGGAACTCCTTGTAATTTAACAATCTCTTTAACAAAGAGCTTGGCCAAAAGAGGAAAGGTTCTGTTAGACCGAATGGGAATAAAATGGGCGGATTTAGTAAGTCTATCAACTATAACCCATAAGCTATCATGACCCGAACGATAACGGGGAAGGCCATCTATAAAATCCATGGAAATTTGGTCCCACTTCCAATTTGGAATTTCTAAAGGTTGCAATAACCCACCGGGCCTTTGATGTTCGGCCTTAACGAGTTGGCATGTCATGCAACACTTAATAAAGTTAGCGATGTCGGATTTCGTTCCCTCCCAATAATAAAGTCGCTTCATATCCGCGTACATTTTACTACTACCGGGATGAATGCTAAATTTAGAACGATGAGAATCTTCTAAAATATCTTTATGAAGATTTCCAATATTTGGTACGATAAGTCTACCAAATTTCCGAATGCCGCCACGAGAATCAATATCAAAGACTTTCAAACCTTCAATATCAATTCTATCCTTAACATTTTGGCCAAGAAGAGCCAATTCAGGATCTAGCTTTTAAGCTTCAAGAATGGGGTCCAAGAGAGAGGGATGAGCCTCAAGGCTACATAAAACAAATGATGAGCATAAATCGGATACGCGCTCTCGAATCTCACAAGTGGATAAGATCTCGAGATCGTTCCATTCGGATATCATCATAGAAACAACTGCTTGTTGCTTACGGCTAAGAGCATCGGCGACACGATTACCCCTTACCGGGGGTATAAAGAATATCAAGATCATAAGGAGAAAGGAACTCGAGCCAACACTGTTGACGTAAATTAAGTTCCTTTTGAGAAAATAAATATTTCAAAGACTTATGATCCATGTAAAGAATAAATTTCTCCCCCAATAGATAATGACGCCAAATTCGAAGGGCGAAAACAATAGCCGCGAGTTCTAAATCATGTGTGGCATATCTGGTCTCGGCCGGCTTCAATTGCCTATATGCATAAGCAATAACACGTTCTTTTTGCATAAGAACGGCACCTAAACCAATGCGACTAGCATCGGTATTAACAATAAAATCTTAGTTTCCACCGGGAATCACAAGAATAGGAGCATCAGAGAGGAGTTCTTTTAATTTCTGGAAAGAAGCTTCAAATTTGTCTGACCAAACGTATTTAACACCTTTCTTTGTTAAGCTAGTGAGAGGCACGACAATTTTAGAAAAGTCTTTAATAAAATGACGGTAATAGCCCGCCAATCCGAGAAAGCTACGGATTTCAGTCACACTCCCAGGTCTTTTTCAATCTTGAATCGCTTCAATCGTTGAAGGATCCACAGAAATTCCGGATTCGGAAATAATGTGACCGAGAAACTTCACATGAGATCGCCAAAAGTGGCATTTAGAAAATTTCGCCTTTAATTGATTACTCCTAAGAGTTTCCAATACAATCTGAAGACGTTTCTCATGTTCCTCCTCGGTTTTTGAATACACAAGAATATCATCAATGAAGATGAGAACAAATCGATCGAGAAAATCTTTGAAAACTCGATTCATAAGGTCAACGAAATAACCCGGAGCATTCGTTAAACCGAATGGCATAACAAGCCATTCATAAGATCCATAACGGGTACGGAACGATGTCAAAGGAATGCTATCCTCAGCAATACGAAGCTGATGAAAACCGGTAGCCAAGTCCAATTGTGAAAAGACTCTAGCACCGCTAAGTTGGTCAAATAGATCATCAATCCGAGGTAAAAGATATTTATTTTTGATAGCAAGATCATTAAACTTGCGGTAGTCAATGCAAAGTCTAAGAGTACCATCGGATTTCTTTACGAAAATAGCCGAAGCTCCCCATGGCGAGGAACTAGAGCGATTAAATTGCTTCATCACCAATTCGGACAATTGTTTGTGCATCTCCTCATTCTCCTTATTAGACATGCGATAAGAAGGATGAGTAATAGGTTGAGCTCCAGGGATAACATTAATTTTGAATTCAATTGCTCGCTTAGGTGGCAATCCTAAAACGGGCTCAAATATGTCGGAAAATTCACGAACAACGTGAATAAGAGCAATGACATCTTCCTCGTCATCATTATCGTCATCACGAGGATTTAAAGAATATAAAGATGCAGTCAAAGAAGAATCTGAATCTTTAAGAATAATAGAAATCTGCTTTACAGATTGCGGGTGTCGGAGATAAATAGTCCGCTCGGGGCATAGGATGTGAGCTTCATAACGGTTAAGCCAATCCATTCCCAAAATCATTCCAAAGCCTAAATAACGCATGACATGCAAATCGGCTAGGAAAGGAAAATCACACAAAATAATCTCCACATACAAAGCAAACTAAGAGTTGCGGATCCACCAACTGGATTCGAAATTCTCAAAGAAGTCATTAAAGCAACAACACTTAAAGAAAAGGTATCGACAAGTTCCTTTGATATAAAAGAGTGGGATGCACCCGTATCAAAGAGAACTCGAGTAGGTTGATCACAAAATATAATAATACCATCAAGGATAGAATGAGATATACCTTGACCACGAGATGTGTTGCCCGGGGCTTGAGCAACATTTAACTTTCCCTACTTCCTATTTTGAAGTTTGTGACATACGTGCATAAAATGGTCCGGGCTTTTACAATAGCGACAACAACGGGGCTTTGAACACTTGTTCGCAAAATGGTCTCTGGAACCACAGTTAAAGCATTTCCCTTCAGTAGAGGAAAAAGTCTTCGCAGCAGGAGTTGCCTGTTTACCCTTTATACTGGGATAAGGACCTTTGAATTTGTTTGGCCCCTTCTTGTTGTTGAAGTTTGGTTTGGAACCCGCCACTTCAACATCACTTTCCCTATCCGCCTCTTCAAGACGAAGAGCGATATCAATGAGTTGGTCGAAGGGAACTTCTAATTTTAGAAGTAATGGCTTCTTGAGATTTTTGTTTAAGCCATAGACAAATCTTTGGTTCTTCTTCAATGGGGTGTTGATGTATTCAACCCCATATTTGGAAAGTGACTCGAAGGATGCAACATAATCAGTCACGGAGGCTTAACCCTGAACAAGGTCTATGAAACGCCGAGCCAATGTCACTTTCTCTGCTTCTGGCATGAATTTTAATTCGAAACGTTCCTGGAATTGCTCCAAGGTGAGATCCACTTCATTAATTTCAGAAATAAGAAGTTCATACCAGTCCAATGTTCTTTCTTGGGGCATACTGGAAGCCACCTGAACAGGGTGAAGGTCGACGAGATTCATGGAATAAAGATTCGATCGCAGGTCCTCAACCAAGACTGGACCTCGATAATAGTTTCAGAACCTTTAAATGGCTTCCCACCCAGGTTGGTGTAATCATTGCACAAACGTGCAAACCCAGATTTAGGTTGAGTAGGTTCCGGATTAGAACCAGCTGCTTGAGCATTCGTGACAAGGTCAAGAAGTTGCTGGGTAGTCATAAAAACTCCATCTTGGGGTGGAGCACTAGATGGTCCAGCTCTAGAACGACCTGGTCTAACCATTTCTCTTCCTTAAGAAAGAAAGAAGAGAAAGAAGAAGATTATTCACTAATGAATATCAAGCAATCTTGCTAGATAAAACAAGGAATCATAAAGGATATAGGATGAATTTGGTACGACGACTCGTATTAATCCTAAGACATAACTCCTAAGGTGGACATAGGACGATGATCCTTGTTAGGTTATTCTACATTGTTCCGAAGTTTGGCTTTGATACCAAGCTGTGACGCCCCACCTCTATACCCATGCTAGCCAAGGACACAACGGAGCAATGCCGTCAACTAGCACGGAGAATAAGGCTGCTGAGGAGCGACCATCCATGCAATGGCTTTGTGCGAGCACCGCTATGTCGGATAGTATAACGCATTTGATATCAAGAGGAAATCCGACACACCGATACAAACTCAAAGCTACTACACGGTGGCTATAATAATCTTCAAAAACAAATATAGAAATAAACATAACATAAATCAGTCGCAGATAATTCATATCACAAAGGCGGAAGAAGATATGAATATATAACCAACACATTAAAGTGTATATCAGAGTAGTGGTCAAAAAGATCCACAATAATACAAAAGAACAGCAACACGTGCTATACAAAAGAATACAACTGTGAGTCTATATCTCAAGTGTATACAACAAAAACTGCTAATCTATGTTGTTAGCCAAACGTCAGAGTAGCAAATCCCAGAAGAGGAGTCAAACAGAAGCACCTGTAACATCTCGGTCTGACCCGAGTATTATTTATAAGAAAATAATACACGGATCATTCTAGCTATAAATATCAGATGACATGATATAAAGTAAAAGATATGGCATAAACATATAATATCCACAATGGCATACTACTATAAGCATGCAAATGATGATCAACAAAAGATCGTTCAATACTACAAGAATCTTCACAAAGATCCAAAAAGGGTTTCATACCCAAAACTTGTATTCACAGCAAGTCAATGACACACGAATTCACCAATGCACAAAAATTGATAAAGCTTATCAATAGAAATCACGATAATAGGTGAAGCATAAAATTTCCAGAAATCAACACACGAAATCCAGAAATCATAAAAAGGGGGAGGCCTATCACACGAAAGGGAGCATGAAATCTCACCAACATATGTATCACACGAACGAGACGTTATCTCATAGTAGATAGCCAATAATTTTTGACACACGAACGACCCGAAGACCCTGGGGCGCTACCCCACATGTGTGAGTCAAAATCACACTGAAACAGGGTTTAGTCTCCCTCGCAGACAAAGAGACATCGCACAATTGCTAGTCTAAATCACAAAAATGATCGTCATGATCATCAAGAAGTGTCAATTACAGTAAGCTAGTAAATATATGAGCTTAGCTTCATGTCCTATAACCACTAGCTTAACTTAAATATTTACGAACAAATTGTAGATCTCCACCAGAAAATTGTCACAAGAGATTCAATCGAACAAGTCCAAGAATTAACTGACGAAGTAAACGCAAGCGTTTCATATCACTTGTTTTACTAAGTCGTTTAATTAGATTTCTCATCCGAGTGAGGTAACGGTTTGTATATACTAATAGGTTGGAAAACGGTTTTAAGAAACGAGCTTTGTAATAAAATAGTGTTGAAATCGTTTTGACGAAGGAGTTTTGATATTTACTACTAGTATTGAAATCTTTATATTTTCAAGCTGACAAATCATAGAAATGATTGTAGAAACAATCAATCACCAAAATTCACATTCGAAGACATGAATAAAATCCAAAGAAATCGATTACGGGATCCATTGAAACGGATATTCTCAAAAATCCCGATATAAAAATCATCAAGTCCATAATAAATGATAATCAACAAATCGAAATCAACATAAATCGATTAAAGTTGGAATTCTCAAGCAAATAGGCAAGAAGAGTGCAGATTCAGACGTCTGAAATCAAGGATTCAGACGTCTGAACTTGGAAAATAAAATATTTTCCTAAACCGAATTCAGACGTCTGAATCGTTGACTTCAGACGTCTGAAATAGGCACTTTTTAGCCTATTTCCTTTCTGGTTCCAAATGAACCAATTCAGACATCTGAAATATACATTCAGACGTCTGAATACTGGGGAATAAAATTCCCAGTATAATATTCAGATGTCTGAATACTACATTTCAGACGTCTGAATCAAGGGTTCTAGGCATTCCCTGAACCTAGGCCAAAAATGGCCAAACGAATACCGGAAGCGATCGATCGAGCGACAACGACCAAGGATTTACGCCAAGCGACAACCCAGCCTTAACGGCTCTTTGATACGCCTCAAATATCAATGTCCAAATATCCATAAAAGTATTTTCATAGATTTTGATTTCAAAACATCAAAATTTGAATATACAGCAAATCAATCCAAACCAAAATCAATTGCACAAGAATAAGTGTTAGGAATTCATACCTAACAATCGAAGATAATTATAGACTAAGATGTGAGATAAAAATCTCACCTTTGAACCCCAAACAAATGAAGAAGAAGCTTGAAAGCAAAGGGAGAATCAACCACTCTTCAACACAACCTAAACGAGCTTGAATCTATGCTCAAAAAGAAGAACATTCCCAAAGTTAGGTTTAGGAATTTCTGAAATTCAAGAGAGAAGGAGTTGGAGAAGATGAAGAGAAGGCTTACCAATGGGTTCTTCTATTAGTTTGGAGCTAGAGTTTGATTTGCAAAAGAAAACTAGGGCTTGAGTTTCAATTTCCCATTCCACTCTCCATTGTTATAAAAGCTTGAGTATTAGGAAAATAGAAAGGAAGTAAGTGAAGAGGAGAGGGTTAGGACTGAATACATAAGTGGGGTTATTTGGCTCAGCCCAAACCAAAGCCCTAAGTAAAAAAAGTAGCAAAATTCCACTAACTCCAAACATATCAAAGTTTACACTTAAAAAGATCGCAAACGTTATTTTAAACTCAATGGAAGTGGTCTCAAGTCCTAATTCGACCGTATGCAAAAAGAAGCTTTTCGGACTAAATTCTGAGTATCGATAAAATATTTAAATATAAAATCGACAAATATGCGGGTTGTTACAAAAAATATATCTTGTAAAGATATTTTTGAAAAATAAATAATTTGGGAAATTATTTGGAATGTGGTGATGTTGTGCATATCTATTGATAGTTAAATAACCGACTATCAATATTTACCATTAAATGGGTATTTGTTGTGATTTTCTTGAATTTGAATGCTACAATTATTTTAAAAATAACCGCTCCTTATTCGGTTTAGCCGAGAGAGGACCTTTTTGGTCATGAATCCCATTTCGAATAGTGATACGATGTAATGGATAGCATTTGAAGACAGGTGTTGAAGACCGGATATTTTCGAAAACGGAAGGATTACCATCGAATGTCTCTACATCGACTGATCTCCGATATAGAGATTTTATCACCCTTTGTGATGGAAGTCCGGGCGTGATTAGTGAATAACCAGATTGCAAGGGCTTCTTAGGAAGTGCCTCCGGTTCCGTTCGATCCAAGAACGGACTTGTATGGATGTGTGTCTGACGTTACACTTTGAGATGTAAAGCTGGTTTCTGTCAAATACATTTCTGTTAGTGGCGGAGAATTTATTCTCTTAGCTTAACACCCTTCTCTGAGATGTACGAGCTCAGAGGTTATGTAGTTGATGATTACTAGTGATACATTCCCAATTTGGTAATGTGGCATACGAAGTGCTGCTAATCATTTGTTGATCAAAGCATAGCTTTTGTGAAAAGCGTAGCTTTGTAGACGAGACTTCGTCGGACCTCACAACCCAGTAATTGTCAAAACAGGAAAGATGCAGCAAGGTGATAGGGAGTAGCGCCCCTTAGGGTATGTGCATTTCCGTCTGGATAGAAGTGGTATCATGGTATGGAGCCCGGATACTTAACTTATGTGGATATTGCAAATATATATGTCTTTGTGATTATTGTTGGTATTGAGGATCCTCGGATAAAGGTTGTTTACAACCGGGGGATGACATACTCGTGTCAGTAGTTACCTATTTTTGCAGAGGTAACCCACCTGGTGTTGGCAGAGATCCGGTTAGGTTCTCGAGGCGTCCTTCCAGAGGCGTTTCCATGTGGCAATAGGAAGCTCCTTAGCCTTACCATTTGTTGGAAAATCCAAAAAAAATACGAGCCCTGTACGGTTTTAGTTGTATAACCTGCCATGGAATGTGGCAGTAACTTGCTATTGAACATGGTAGCTATAGTAGGCATACGATAACGGTCGTATGTTGGCTAAGATTTATATTATACTTTCGAAATGTTTTCCTGCACTTTGCACGTTTAGTAATAATAGCATAGAAATTTTTCTGCGTATCAAGCATGTTTGACTATCATAAGGAGAAATCTCCTCCAATTCCGCGTTTGCATTGTGTGTGTGGCGGAAGACCTTATGGTAGTTACATTTTCTAAAAGCATTGCGGATCTATTTTAATATTTTTTTTAAAGATAAACTGTTTTAAGTTCTCACACCAGTCGCATGACTGATCTGGAGTTTATTGTTCCCTTCCTAAACTCTGGGTGCCCGTCATTTTCCACACGGACAGCCTAGAGTCAGGTTATCAGGATATTCTGGAATTCAGGAGTTGCTGTGGAATCAGGAGTTAGAGCTGGATGGCGAAATGTATCACTTGTATACGATATTATCTTTTCCGCTGTGTACTCAGTTGTGAGGACAGGTTTATATAACCGTCCATTATTGTGTTGTGTTGTATATTGACTTTGATGATGTAATGTATAAAATGTACAGTTCTTTTGATTTAAAGATTATTCATTTATCTATTATATGTTGTTCTGCTGCGACTGTGAGATTCTGGTAACGTTTCTGTTGCTTTTCTTTCTTTCTTACTTCTTCTACCTTTCTCTTCTTCTTTAACCCTAACAATTCGGTTTTCCGTCCTTCGATTGCTCGGCAGTTGTTACAGTGGACATATTAATGTCGATTTTCGAAAGTCAAAAATTTCGTTCATTACAATGTGGTATCAGAGCATTTGGTTAAGGACAACCCTGGCTCTGTTGGGTGTTACTCATTGGAGATAGAGTCAGTAGTACTCTAGAATGAGTGTGAGTGTAATAATAGATATGAGGGCGTACTTGTTAGTGAATATGAAATTGTTTTGTATTGTGTTGACTTATCGGTTGATTGTTTATAGATTCTGGTCGGTGCAGTCCAGGTAACTATATCGACAGGGGTTTCTAAACTCTTAAGGGAGATAAACCGACATAGTATCATTTTAAATTGGGTAAATAAAATAATTTTACCTTGATTATATTTTATATATAAAGAAATAATTTTTTAGGATTGTTAAAGTGTATATAAATTGATTGTTTGGTTGTTGAAAATGTAAGAATATATGCAAGTTAATAAAAGTTGTTTGAATATTCTAAATAAAAACAACAATTAAAAGAAATTATATAAGCGAATGAATTATAAGTATGGAATTATAATTAATATGATTTACAATTGTGAAATAATCTTATATATAAGAAGTGAAACTATATGAATATATTTATAAATATGAGTTGTAAATAAAAATGAATTTGAACTAAGAATTTGAAAATTTCGAATCCTGTTTATTTTGGAAATTATTTTTCAAAATTAAAAGTTAAATAGTGAAATTATATGAGAAAAAGACTTATACATGTGAGTTATAAGCCAAAGGAAAATTTTGAAAGAATATTAAGCACTGAATTCACTACTGTCACTAGGAAATAATAAGGGTGATGACTGCAGCATCATCAGTATCATTTTCAAGTTTCTGCGTGATGGATTTGTTACCATAGTAATTGAAAAATTGAAGTTTTGTTGTGATAAAAAAATTTGAAAATTCAAATCCAAGTTGTAATTGTTGAATATAAGTAATCAAGTTTTGAACTTATAATATGAGATAATAAATTTAGCTTTGGTAAAGTTGAAATAAATTTGAGTTAGCATAACAAAACATATGATTTGAAATTTAACTAAACGAAGGTTAAATAAATTGGTTTGGATTAGATAAGCTATCGAAATGGAAACTAAACTGAAGTAATTATACAAAATAACTTTGAAGTTTAAATAAGTTGTATGACTTATTAAATATGAAAATGTAAGTGAAACCAAACGATAAAATGGTTAAACAATTTTGTTAAGCAAAACGAGATATGAATTTGAATAAGTGATGAAATTTGACTTTGGTAAAAGTTAAATAAAATTTACTTTAGAATTGGAATTTAAATTGGATTTATAAGGGGATTATAAGGGGAAATTTAAGTTAAGTTAAACAAATGATGTTTGAAATGGAATATAACTTAAGTGATGTTGAATGAAGTTGATTTTGTTATCGAAGTAAAATAATAAAGTGAATTAAATGGATGTGGACTTGAGTTATATAAATGAAATTCAACCTTATTTGTTAAATGAATTAGCAATTGAATTAATAAATGGATTGAATGTTAATCAATCTAATGTAAATGAATTGATATGGAATAATGGATGTAAGTGTTAATTCATAAAAAAAACTAGTAAATTGGAAATTGAATAATTGAATGGAAGTCAATTTAATATCAACCAATTGGAATTAAAAGTGTTAAACCAAATTGAATGTGAATTTAATAATTTGGTTATGTTGGTTATGATTTGGTTGTTATATGATTGTTAGTTGATTGTACATAATTCATTAAGTGTTAATGAAATTGAATTGATAAATGGAAAGCTATGTAATTGAATTTGACTTGAAAGTGAACTAATGTGAATTGGTTGTAAGCAATTAAAATTTGTACCGAAACTTAATAAATTGCTTACGGGAATTATTTTGATTGCATTGCTTATGAAAACTATGTGTTTTTTATTGAAAATTAGTGAAATGTAAATTAATTTCCTATATATGTCACTTACATGTTTAAATTGAGTAAGTACTGGTACCGGGGCTGTAGTTGGCTGGATTTGGTCACGCTAAAATGCTAATAAATAACTTCTTTGCTTAAAAATGCTAAAAAGGTACGTCTACGCAATAAAAATAGGAAATACGAACTGTTTTTTGTTTTCCGACCATGTGGGTTGATGTTTATATTTACATCTATTGTGATATTGCAAAAGCTCATCCGTACAAGGGAGACTCTGCCAAAATTTTCCGTAAATTTTGAGAGTAAGAAAAAAAATTTGAAAATTTTTGGAAAATTTGTTAACGAAAAGTCAATTTCTAAATTGAAATGAAAATGTAGGATTTGAAAACTTAGTAAAGTTATTATAAGAAGTTTAACTATGGATTTTGGAAAAGTTAAAATGTTTAAATGAATTTGAAATTTAATTTGAACAAATGGTTTTGAAAAGTTAATGGATTCTGTAACTTTTTCTTACTTGGCAATTCCGAGGACGAAATTCTTTTAAGGGGGAGTTTGTAACGACCCAGAATTCCTGTCATTTGAAATTCGTATATTTAATTGATTTTAAGTATTAAGAAGTAAAATTTGTAAGTCGAATAAATTTTTATTTCGAATATCTAGATTTAATTGGATAATTAAATCGATAATTTAATATTTGAAATTAAGAAATAATTGGAAATTTGGTTTAATGTGATTAAAATTATTTGTAAAGTTGTATTAAATCATATTTGAGTTAGAATGATGTTATAGAACTTTTAAAATTGAACTAAAAGTTAATTTGCAGAAATTGAATATTTTAATATTTAATTGAGAGTAAAAATAATCATTTTTCAAACAGTCTCGGATTTCTATGAAACCAGTTTCATCGGATCCATAATGTTATATTATTGCAAGATTTCAAATTTCGTGTCGATCGGATTTATGGTTTGTCCGGGGCAAGCCAAAACGCAGAGGAATTAGTTTAATCGATTTAATTTAAATTTGATCGGTTATTTCTGTAACTCGCACATATGATCGAATTGGCTCTCAATACCTATTCCATTGTGTCCGGAACGCGGGTTAAACCCTAGAAACGTCAGCCGACACGCTTGACGCAGCGGATTATTCGAAACAAAACTTCAATCGGTGAAATGTAACAATCGGTGAGTTGAAGATACCAAAATGCCCAAGTTCGTTGATCCAAAGATACCGAACTTTAGCTATCTCAAACACGTTGATAGCGCACTATACCGTGTTCAAAGATCTACGATTCTTCGCACGTTGATCTAGCGCACTAGATTCCGTGAATCGGCTTCCACGATTGTTGAATCGAGCGCACTCGATTAACCGAAAGAGGAGATAGGAGATTACACTCAACTACCAATTGGTATGAAAGCACAAAGCTAACAAAAGAGAATTTTATTCAAAAATCAACAACCAAAAAAAATGTACAACGCACGCGTATTTATAGGAGTTACAACCCAGCCTTAAGTCGTACACGACTCATTCCCCACGACTCACGACTTAAGGCTCTCGACTCAACAATACAACACAACGCTGTACAACTCATAGGTCGGCACCGACTCAACACAGACGACTCAAACACGACCGACTCATCATAAGTCGTTACCGACTTAACTACACAACACGGTTAACACGACTCACACATATCCGACTTAACACAAGCGACCTTCATACAACTCCCCTTAAGTCGGTAGCGACTTAAATCACACGACTCACAAACCAAACGACCCACGACTCAACTACAAACCGACTTAAGAAAACCACGTCATAAGACTTCACCAACTCATAGCTTCCTTACGGCATATCCCCTCCTCCCGAGTCAACTCCGAACGACTTAATGATGAGTCGTTGAGTTGTGTACGACTCATCAAACACGAACACCCAACTTTCCCTTGAGTCGTAACCCTGCTTTATTAACCCGTGTACGACTCAAGCAGTTGTTATCTCGAATCTCTTCCTTGTCAAGTTGTACCTCCCCTTCTCTCTCCCAGTTAGGTCGGAAACGACTCATGCTTCTCTTGAGTCGTGGACGACTCAAATCCGATGCCTTGTTAACTCGGCCTACCTTCCCCCTTGGCTTGTTAACTCGTGGCCCTCCTTCCTTAGCTCGGAACCGATTCAAACCTTCCTTGAGTCGTGGACGACTCAACACACTACACCACAAACTCGTGTTTTCAGGAATTAAAGTTTGCACCACCTCTTCTCTGGCCTTAGCCGCATCATCCTCCCCTGGTTGAGAAAAATTCGTCCTCGAATTTGCAAATTCTTTCTCATCAAAATGTTCATCTCCATAATATGGCACAAGATGCTTAATATTGAATACGTCAGAAGTGTAAATATCCTCCGGCAGCTTCAACTTATAAGCATTATCATTAATTCGTTCACAATTTCGACAGGACCAATTTTTCTGGCTTTCAACTTATTATATGCGCCCACTGGAAAACGATCTTTGGTCAATACAGCATAAACCAAATCACCTTCGTTAAATTCAACATTTCGTCGCTTTAAATCTGCAGACTTCTTATACTTCTCATTCGATTTCTCCAATCGTTTCTGAACGACTTTATGACATTCAGTCAGCTCATCAACAAAATCAGCAGCCCATTTAACTGTTCCCTTCGACTGTGGTACTACTGCTAAATCCAACGGCCCCCTGGGTAAATTTGAATAAACAATCTGAAATGGACTGAATCCCGTGCTACGATTCACTGCATGATTATGTGCAAATTCTGCCTGGCATAACTTCATGTCCCAACTTCTCAAATTATCCTGTACAAGGCATCGCAACAAATTTCCCAATGACCTGTTAACAACTTCCGTCTGTCCATCAGTTTGTGGATGATAAGCACTACTGAATTTCAGTTTCGTTCCCACCATCTTCCACAAACTCAACCAAAAATGACTCAGAAAACGAGTATCCCTGTCAGTAACAATAGATTCTGGTAAACCATGAATTCGATAAATCTCCTTAAAAAATAACTGCGCTACTCGAACTGCGTCCGCTGTCTTTTTGCAAGCAACAAAATGTGCCATCTTCGAAAACCTGTCCACCACAACAAATATCGAATCATTTCCCCTTTGAGTTCTAGGCAAACCCAAAATGAAATCCATGCTAATATCAACCCATGGCTTAGACGGTACAGGTAATGGCATATACAACCCTGCATTCGTCGCTGTTCCCTTTGAAACTTGGCAAATATGACATCGCTCCACAAATCTTTCCACTTCTTTTCTCATCGACGGCCAAAAGTAAGATTGTGAAATCAATTGCAAAGTACGATCACGGCCCACATGCCCTTCCTCGTGTAACTCTTTGACAATTTTCAACCTCAAGCTACAGTCTGGAATACACAAACGATTCCCTTTAAACAGAAAACCATCAACCAACGTAAATTCATCGGTACTCTCACCCTTCACTTTCTCAACATATTTCACAAAGTAAGGATCTTCATTAATCATCTCCGGCAACATCTCAAAACCCGTCACTTCAACTTTCATTGTCGTTAATAAATGACTCCTCCTACTCAAAGCATCAGCTACCCGATTTGTCACCCCTGATTTATGTTTGACAACAAAAGTAAACTGCTGTAAATATGCTATCGACGATGCATGTCTCGCTGAAATCTTATCCTGCCCCTGTAAATGTTTCAATGCTTCATGATCTGTATAAAGGACAAATTCCTTCTGAAATAGATAGTGTCTCCAATGCTTAACAGCTTGTACAACAGCATAAAATTCAACGTCATATGTACTGTATCTCATCTTTGCTCCTGACAACTTTTCGCTGAAATAAGCAACTGGCTTCCCATTCTGACTCAGAACTCCTCCAATACCAACCTTCGAAGCATCAGTATGCAATTCAAACAATAACTGAAAATTCGGTAAAACAAGAATTGGTGCAGACGTCAACAATTCCTTGATCTTTCCAAAAGTAATCCCCGCTTCTTCTGACCATACAAATTGTTTCCCTTTCATGCAATCAGTAACTGGAGCCATCACGCTACTGAAGTGTGGAATGAATCTTCGGTAGAATGACGCTAGCCCATGAAAACTCCTCACTTCCGTAATTGTCTTTGGCTGAGGCCAATTCCTGACTGCCTCAACTTTACTCTGGTCAACTTGAATACCTTCCCCTGAAACAACATAACCCAGGAATAAAACACTGTGCGTCATAAACACACATTTCTTCGTAGCAGCATAAAATTGTTCTTCACGAAGAATAATCAATACTTCCCTCAAATGTAGAACATGCTCCTCCATACTTCTGCTGTAAATCAGAATATCATCGAAATAAACCACAACGAACTTCCCAATGAATGGTCTAAAGATTTGATTCATCACCCGCATGAATGTACTAGGTGCATTTGACAAACCAAATGGCATAACCAACCATTCGTACAACCCCTCTCTCGTCTTGAAAGCTGTCTTCCATTCGTCTCCAGGTCTGATTCGAATTTGATGATAACCACTCTTCAAATCAATCTTCGAGAATATAGTTGCCCCACTCAACTGATCCAACAAATCATCCAACCTCGGCATAGGAAATCTATATCGGACAGTGATCTTATTCAAAGCTCTACTATCTGTGCACATCCTCCATGTTCCGTCCTTCTTTGGTACTAATAATGCTGGCACGGCACAAGGACTCAAGCTTTCCTGAACACGTCCCTGTTCCAACAACTCTTCCACCTGCCTTCGTAACTCTTCATGTTCCTTCGGACTCATTCGGTAATGTGGTCTATGTGGTAACACTACTCCCGGAACAAGATCGATTTGATGTTGAATGACTCTCAAGGGTGGCAACTCCTTAGGCAACTCCTCTGGAAATACATCTTCAAACTCTTTCAAAACTGGCTTTGCTTCTTCGGGAATTTCAACCTCTTCACTGCTCTCACGCCCAATCAACAAAAATACTTCAGGCTCCTCTTCAACTTCTTTCACAAACTCCTTCAAAGATAATAAAGTTTTCAATTCCTCAATCTCCTCCAGCTTGCTCTCCTTCTGTTGTTGCTTCTTGGGAACCAAAGTAATTTTAGTACCCTCGTACATGAAACTGTAGCTATTGGCACGACCATCATGTTGAACTGATCTATCAAACTGCCACGGTCTGCCCAACAACAGATGACATACGTCCATGTCTACAACGTCACACCAAATTTCATCTTTGTACTTTTTCCCAATAGAAAAATTAACACAAGCCCTTCGACACACCTTCACTTCACCACCCTTCCTTAACCATGCTAGCTTGTACGGTTTAGGATGCTTCTCAGTTTTCAAGTTCAATTTCCTCACAGCCTCTGTAGAAATAATATTATCGCAACTTCCAGCATCAATAACGAACTTGCAAACTTTCCCCAGAATAGTGCATGTCGACTGAAATATGTTACTCCTCAACCAACTACAATCCTCCTCTTGCTTTGGTGTAAGACATGACCTCCTCATCATAAGATTACAACCTTCATCTCCCGACACTTCTTCTTCCTCCTCAACATAAGGTGTATTAGAACATTCTGCCTCCTCACCATTATCCTCCTCAACTTCTGCAACCATGGTTCTCTTTTTCGGCTTCGGACATTCATTGCTCTTGTGACCCAACTCCTGACAATTATAACATTTGAAAACACTGCTAGCCTTTGCCTTCTCAGCCTCCTTCACCACTGGCTTTGAAACAGGTTTAGAAACATTAGAACTTCCACCAACACCCCTTGCTTGATTATTGGAATTAGTAAACACACCACCTCCTCGTCTTCCTTGTTTGTCCCAAGCTAACGCTTTCTGATGTGCTTCTGCAACGGATCTAGGATCGAACATATTAACCATATCCTGGATCTGCATCCTCAATCCCCCAATGAATCTAGCAGTCAGCTGTTCTTCTGTCTCCATAATATCGTTTCTGGCAATGAGTTGGTAAAATTCATCAGCATAATCACTAACAGACTTTGTCCCTTGCCTCAGATTCTGCAACCTCTGGTACATAAGTGATTGGTAGTTGTAAGGTAAGAAAGTAGATCTCATCAACTTTTTCATCTTATCCCACGATTCTATCTTTGACTTTCCCATTCTCTCCCTAGTAAGTTTAGTTTGTTGCCACTACGCCAAAGCTCTCCCCCTCAACCTAGTAGCAACCAACTTCACCCTTCTATGCTCAGGAACCTCCTTGAAATCAAAGATCTCTTCAACATTAGAAATCCAATCGAGAAATTCTTCCGCTACCATCCCGCCTTTAAATTCCGGAATTTCCATCTTCATACCCGATTCCCATCGACGATCATCTTCAACATCCCGATTAGAATTTCGAACTAGGTCTCGATCTCGATAATGAATACTAGCTCTATCACCTTCTTCAACAAAATCAAAAGTACGCCTACATCGATCTCGACCATTATCATCCCTTCGTTCATGCATGCTTCTTTGACTATGTCTCTCTTCATCTCTATATGCTTTATGGTCAAATTCACGTTGACTTCTTCTCTCTTCATGTGCATAGTCATGATGATCTCTTCGTGATGAAATTGACGTTTCTCTTCTATCTCTACAAGAATGTGGTGATACCCTCCTCGCTTCCGTAACCGATGGTGAAACTCGGTTTCCTCCATGGTTCGAGTTTGGTGATCTCCTCCTTTGATTCAAATCATTCATCAATTCTCCAATTTACCAATGCCTTCATCAAACTTTTCATTAATACGTTGTTCCATAAGCTCGGCTTCTTCTCTACGATACAAAGCTTCAACGTTTTGATGACGATTAGCTCTCCTTGGTGGCATGATTGAAAACTTCACAAACTTCTACAATTCAAGCACAAAACTCCAAAGCTTTCAACAAAATAACAAGTCTCGGCTCAACAATGACTCGGCTACAATTTGTCTCGGCTTAACCCTTGACTCGGCAACAAGTCGCGACTTAGGTTAAGTCGGCTCCAAATTCAAACACTCCACAAGGCTCGGCTACTCCCCGCTAGTATACACGGCCTTCTTCAATTTCAAACTCCTTTGCTCACTTTGATCCAAAATGTAATGGATCAAACAATTCAAACTTGTTGCAACTTCAATATGAACACAATGAACAACTTCAAACTTCAAAAACTTCAAAAACTTGGCTCCAAGAATCAACTTAGCTATGATTGGCTAAGTATGGCTCCGATACCAATAACGACGCAGCGGATTATTCGAAACAAAACTTCAATCGGTGAAATGTAACAATCGGTGAGTTGAAGATACCAAAATGCCCAAGTTCGTTGATCCAAAGATACCGAACTTTAGCTATCTCAAACACGTTGATAGCGCACTATACCGTGTTCAAAGATCTACGATTCTTCGCACGTTGATCTAGCGCACTAGATTCCGTGAATCGGCTTCTACGATCGTTGAATCGAGCGCACTCGATTAACCGAAAGAGGAGATAGGAGATTACACTCAACTACCAATTGGTATGAAAGCACAAAGCTAACAAAAGAGAATTTTATTCAAAAATCAACAACCAAAAAAAATGTACAACGCATGCGTATTTATAGGAGTTACAACCCAGCCTTAAGTCGTACACGACTCATTCCCCATGACTCACGACTTAAGGCTCTCGACTCAACAATACAACACAACGCTGTACAACTCATAGGTCGGCACCGACTCAACACAGACGACTCAAACACGACCGACTCATCATAAGTCGTTACCGACTTAACTACACAACACGGTTAACACGACTCACACATATCCGACTTAACACAAGCGACCTTCATACAACTCCCCTTAAGTCGGTAGCGACTTAAATCACACGACTCACAAACCAAACGACCCACGACTCAACTACAAACCGACTTAAGAAAACCACGTCATAAGACTTCACCGACTCATAGCTTCCTTACGGCATATCCCCTCCTCCCGAGTCAACTCCGAACGACTTAATGATGAGTCGTTGAGTTGTGTACGACTCATCAAACACGAACACCCAACTTTCCCTTGAGTCGTAACCCTGCTTTATTAACCCGTGTACGACTCAAGCAGTTGTTATCTCGAATCTCTTCCTTGTCAAGTTGTACCTCCCCTTCTCTCTCCCAGTTAGGTCGGAAACGACTCATGCTTCTCTTGAGTCGTGGACGACTCAAATCCGATGCCTTGTTAACTCGGCCTACCTTCCCCCTTGGCTTGTTAACTCGTGGCCCTCCTTCCTTAGCTCGGAACCGATTCAAACCTTCCTTGAGTCGTGGACGACTCAACACACTACACCACAAACTCATGTTTTCAGGAATTAAAGTTTGCACCACCTCTTCTCTGGCCTTAGCCGCATCAACGCTTCGTTTCGAGTTCGGGAAAAATTCGGGTGAATAGTGTTTTGGAAATTTTCTATAAAAGGACCCATAATCTTCTATTTGCAAACCCTATCTTCCTCTAAACCTAGCCGCCAGCGTTTCTTCAATTGCCGGCAATACACCATCTTCTTCCTCATTTATCTCCTCATCCATCGATTTTTACAAGAAACATCCTAAACAAACTTGTGGAGAGCATCAAGTTCTCTCTATTCAACGACTATGATTGAAATCAATGCGGCGGATCGTCGGCAAAATGGCTACGAACGGCCGAAGTTCGTGCATGAATGTCGAGTGAAATGCTCGACCGAGCTTCATGTCATTTGGAACGTGGGAGGAGCTAGGGTTGGCGCATGTATCGATGGTGTTTGATCGGCCTCTAGGGCGGTGTGGTGGTTGCGTTAATTAGGGTTAGTGGCGGCCTTTATGGGTTCGAACGCGATCGTATTTTACTGATGGAAAAAGAACGCGTGAGGGAGAAGAGGATTTCCATGGCCTGGATTTGCTTGATGAAATCGAATGGCTGCAGTAAAACAAAGGTTTAAAAATATAAAATAGAAAATGAAATTGGATTATATTAAATCGTGTAATCTTTGTAACATCATAACTTTGTCATAGGAGGTCGAAAATTGACGAAACGACTTGCGTTGGAATCGTATGGACGAATACTACGCGATGTAGCTAGATTGGGATTGATTTGAGCTAGTGTGAATTTTAGGTAAAATTAAACGCGTGTTTAATTTTATTCGGGATAAAACACTTCAACGGTTATTGGAAGCAAGGTGAGAACTTCTCACTCAATCGAATTTGTTTCGATTTAAAATTTTAAATAGGTAGACTTAAAATTGCTTGATTGTGTTGATTATATGCTTGGATGATAGATTGCTATTTCTTGTATTGAAATAGACCCTATACGCCGCATATTAAGCAGAGGTTATTATATTAAACACATATACTGCGATATTCCACCTTGAAGTGGAATTGGTATTATATATGTACTTTGAGTTGATTTCCCGCATTATATAACGGATGAGACCCTATTGCGCCGCATAATAGCGGATGATATTTTATATAAACCCATGTACCGCGATATCCCGTCTTGAAACGGGATTGGTATTGTGTTGACATCTGTAGATGCAGGTAAACAGGTTGGAGGGATCCAACTGGATTCCTCAAATAATTGAATTTGTTTCAATATTGTGTGTTGATTATTTATAATCTCTGTGTGACTATCTTTACGATTGAAATCGTTGAAGGCTAAAATTTAGCCGAATATAATTTTGGTATCGTTAGATACCGGAAATAAATAAAAATTTGATTTTTTTGAAAATTTAGGTTGAAAGTTTATATTAAAATTTATTTTTGAGAATTGGATAAATAAAAAAAGGGAATTCTAAAATAATAAAATTTTATTTTTAATCTTATTGAATAAAATTTCAAAATATGGGAAAAGCTTTAATAAATGGATTTCGGGTAATATTATTCAAAGGTTGAAAAATTTATTCAAAATACGTATTTCTATGAGTTTGAAAAATACAAGAATTTGTTTTCTTTAAAAAGGAATTTATTTTTAAAAGGAAATAAAATTTGAAACCCATTAGGGAATTGATTGAATTTAAATCTTTTGAAAATCCAATTGGAAATTTATTGGTGTTTTAAAATGAATTTGGAATCAATTCGAAAATCGACTTGAGGTTTAGTAGAAATTGATTTCAATTTGAGATTTGAATGAAATTCATTGGTGCTTAATTTCTTGGGAAATCAATATGGAACTTGATTTGGTTGTTTCTGAAATCAACTGAAAAATTGAATTGTTGTTGAAAATGAATATTTGAAATCGATTTGAAAATCGTATATTAATGGATATTTGGAAATTTAAATTCACCATGGAATTTATGAAGGAAATGGAATTTTTTTTAAAAATAAACATTGATTTATTTTTGAAGTGTGGAAATAAGTTTACAGATTTGGAACGTAAATTTAAAGTAAATCGGTAAGGATTTATTTAATTGGTTTAAATGAACCATTTTGAAATGAAAGTGTATTCTCCCTGGAAAGCCGAATAAAATTTCTGAATAGCTTTGAATATATATATATATATATATATATATATATATATATATATATATATATATATATATATATATATTCTAGAATTGGTTTTGAAAAGAATACTTTGGAGAAATTAACTTCTTAAATTGTTTTAAATGCTTTAAGTAAAGATTTATTAAGTTTATTATAGAAATGGTTATTTCTAAGATTTAATCAATAATTGTTTTAGAAAATAGTTATTTAAATAGTTGTACTCTATCTACTAATTTTTATTTTGAAAATTAGTTTGGACTTAAGTTATATGTAATATTAGTATAATATTTTTTTATAACTAATATTTTAAGTAAAGTGTTTAAAAAAAATGTTTTATTTTAAAATGTTTTCCCGATATATTTTGGATAAGTGTTATAAATTATTTTTAAGTATTTGAACTCGGCAGATTTCCAGTGAAAATGAATAAATATTTGGAAGTGTTTCCGCGTAAGGAAAATGATTTGAAATTCATTATCAAAAGTTGTAAAGGTGAAAAGTGATTTGAAATTTGTTTTCAAATGGTTGAAGTATGGAAAAATATATCTTATAAAGATATTTTTGGAAAATAAATGATTTGGGAGATTATTTGGAATCTGGTGATGTTGTGCATATCTATTGATAGTTAAATAATCGACTATCAATATTTAACTTTGAATGGGTATTTGTTGTGATTTGCTTGAATTTGAATGCTACACTTATTTTAAAAATAAGCGCTCATTATTCGGTTTAGCCGAGAGATGACCTTTTGGGTTATGAATCCCATTCCGAATAGTGATACGACGTAATGGATAACATTTGAAGATCGGTGTTGAAGACCGGATATTTTCAGAAACGGAAGGATTACCAGCGAATGTCTTTGCATCAGCTGATCTCCGATATAGAGATTTTATCACCCTTTGTGATGGAAGTCCGGACGTGATTAGTGAATATACGATTGCAAGGGCTTCTTTGGAAGTGCCTTCGGTTCCGTTCGATCGCGGAAAGGACTTGTATGGATGTGTGTCTGACGTTACACTTTGAAATGTAAATCTGGTTTCTCTCAAATACATTTCTGTTGGTGGCAGAGATTTTATCCTCATTGCTTAACACCCTTCTCTAAGATGTACGAGCTCAGATGTTATGTAGTTGATGATTACTAGTGATACATTCCCAATTTGGTAATGTGGCATACGAAATGCTGCTAATCATTTGTTGATCAAAGCATAGCTTTTGTGAAAAGCGTAGCTTTGTGGACGAGACTTCGTCGGACCTCACAACCCGGTAATGGTCCAAACAGGAAAGATGCAGCAAGGTTATAGGGAGTAGCTCCCTTAGGGTATGTTCATTTCCTTCTGGATAGAAGTGGTATCATGGTATGGAGCCCATATACTTAAATTATGTGGATATCGCAAATATATATGACTTTCTGATTGTTGTTCGTATTGAGGATCCTCAGATAAAGGTTGTTTACAACAGGGGGATGACATAATCGTGTCAGTAGTTACCTAATTTGCAGAGGTAACCCGGCCTTGTGTTGACAGAGATCCGGTTAGGTTCTCGGGGCGTCCTTCCAGAGGCATTCCCATGTGGCAACAGGAAGTTCCTTAGCCTGATACACGGACATCCTAGAGTCAGGTTATCAGGATATTCTGGAATTCAGGAGTTGCTGTGGAATCAGGAGTTAGAGCTGGATGGCGAAATGTATCACTTGTATATGATATTATCTTTTCCGCTGTGTACTCAGTTGTGAGGACAGGTTTATATAACTGTCCATTATTGTGCTGTGTTATATATTGACTCTGATGATGTAATGTATAAAATGTACAGTTCTTTTGATTTAAAGATTATTCATTTATCTATTATATGTTGTTCCGCTACGATTGTGAGATTCTGATAACGTTTCTGTTGCTTTTCTTTCTTTCTTACTTCTTCTATCTTTTTCTTCTTCTTTAACCCTAACAATTCGGTTTTCCGGCCTTCGATTGCTCGACAGTTGATATAGTGGACGTATTAATGTCGATTTTCGAAAGTCGAAAATTTCGTTCGTTACACCGATGAAACTGGTTACATCGAAATCCAAGTCAGTGGCCAAAATGGCTACTTTCCATTTAATTAAATAAACTAATAATTAATTAATTAAATCAAATTTTCAATTTCTATTCGTTAATTGACAAATTTCATCATTTTTGATTTTCTCAATCATTTACAGTGATTTAGACAAATTTATTTGTCAATTTATCGTTGATTAATTTATCAATTTCAGCGTTAACCTCAATGTCATTAAATTCAGAACTTATAAATTTAATTTCCAATAATTCTATTTAATTTACTTTTCTTTCTATTATTCCATTCATTGTTGTCAAATGGATGCATTTAACATTGGATTCATGATCTATTACATTAATATTCTCACATTCCATCTTAATTTCAATTAACGTAATATTTAGATATTTAATTTCATTTATTTGCAATTAATTCCAATTATTATAGTTCAAATCCCATTAAATTGATAAGTCTTCATTTCCACTTTTATAAATTCAACAAATTTCCCTATTATGGGTAATATTAACATTATTTTCAAATATTACCTTAATTAACATTAACGTAATAATTTATTTAGATTTATTGCAGTTGATTCCAATTCAATTTAATGGATTATAATATATTGGTAACTTATAATAATTGTTGCCACTAACTCTTAATCATACTTTTATAAGTTTTCATTTCCAAACAATATTATAATTACTTACAGGACATTGATCTTACTAAATTACTATTTATTATTATTAATTCATTAATTAATTCAATATTTACGTTTGTTTTCTTATATTCAATTTATAGCATAGAATAACAATTTACATCACTTCAATTAATCGTAATTTCATTTCATTTGTTAATAACTAGCTTAAATTTCCATGGTTGCATTTCGCTTTATCATTCATTTCATTATTAAATTACAAAAATTTTATTTCTTCACTATTAAATTACCAAAATCTTATTAAATTAACAAATTTTAATTATCGAAGATTACGGGTCGTTACACATATAATCTAACTAAACTTAATATGCTTATCATGGTATATTATTATTCACTTGCACTCACAGCTAGTTTCAAGTCTAAGACGACGTAGTTATTTGTTTAACAAACTCGAGTTAGACTAAGATTATTTTAGTATGATGCGTTATTGTGATTTTTTTTCTTTTGGGCTATGATATACAGATGGAGTAGATGATAGTAGTGTTGGCTTATGTGATGTTACGTATACATACACACATACAGACATGCATACGAGCGTGTGTGTGTATGTATGTATGTGTGTGTATTTATTGCAATAGTTCAGATATATAATAAGGTTACGATCAACTGAAAATTTTGACCATGCAAATAATACATAAGATCCATAGTTAATTAGTTGAGTAGTATCTAATTTGTGAGTATACACTAAATAGAAGGAAAAAAATACAACCTTTATTTTGCATATAATGAGATGGCCCACTTTTCCATACCCTTTGAGTCGACACTAAACCATACATGTCCAACCCAAATTGAATGGAAAAGTGGATCACTAGGGGAAAAGAAGAAGATAGAAGAGAAGAAAAGGAGAAAGAAAAGGTTAAAATAATACAGAATCTCACATTGCAGCAGAACAAGATATAATAGAATATCAATAATCTTTATAGAAAAGATACTGTAATATACAACTATCAATATCAGAGTATACAAACACTAATTATCAGCCTGGACAGTTATAATAACAAGTCCTCACAATTGCTGATAATTTTATACAAACAATGCAGGGGGAAAATATAAATAAATACGGGAATACGTCTTTGGCTTCCAACTTGTCCCCTGAGCTCCAATGCATGTAAAGCAATCTGTAAAAATCCAATGCACCTAAAGCAATCTGTGAAAATACTCGGTCTAGCCCGAGCATTGAAAGGGAGGAATGCCTGGATCAGTCTGGTAAACCAGCGTGAGAAAAAAATCTCTATTGAAATTTATAAAGTTATCAAAAACATTCTTTCCAAAACAATAGGTATCTTGTAAGACCACGCTGCACATAAACATGGATAAGTTTTACCTTACGATAACCAAGGCATTTTTATCACTAATTTGATATTATAGTAGTGTTTTAGGGTACGCAGTAAAATATGAATATAGCTAAAATGCTTGCATCTCACGTTTCAGCATAGTTGGGCACAATATAAACCATACAGCGCTTATTGGAGAATGGATTCCATACAATGATCGGGCTACCGAGGTACTGTCCATCAAAGTACACATCTAGAAAAATGCACCGAGGTCAAACCTATCGACCCCTGCCAACACAGTGCCGACATACCCTTTATTAGATAGTATCGAATATGATCATCCCTCAATTGGGATTAGCACTCGTACCGAAACATACATGAGGAAATACTAGGGACTATAGATAGGGATGATCATACCCTAATTGGAAGCGATCCACTTTGCCCTGTTGCATCTCCCTTGTTTCAGTCATTCCCAGTTTATGAGGCCTGAGGCTACGTTTTTACCTTTTTATATATAGCAAACCAGCTTGGAATGCTAACACTGCCCTCCATGCATAAATGCAATACTAGCATTCATCCATATAAGTTCATTCTAGGATTGAACGGAAATGAAGGAACTACTTCTACTACATCCATTACGGGGAATCCCCCTTAAGGAAAATAGAAAATAACACTTGCACTTCAAACTCCATCTTCGATTTTATCAAGATATTCCAATTCGAAACGGTTAAGTACATTCAAAGTGGTTTTCAAATAACATATACAATCTCGATCTCTCCGAATCGACAACGATAGTTTTAAAAATGGCCAACATTTAATAGTTGGTTATTCAACGATCAAGTGAATAAGAATTCAACTAAAGATTTAATTTTCGAAAGGAAATAATAGCGATTAGGCACCTCGCAACATTGAGCCTCTTTAATTAATCATTTATTAATTAAATCACTTTCCAAATATGTATTTCAAATTATCTTTTAAAAAGATATATCTTCAAATCAAATTTAAATCTTCGATATTGGAAAACATTTCCATACACTTATACCAACATTATAAGTATATTCACAAACCATTTCATTTCCAAAACTTAGAAAATATCTTCATATACTTAATTTCATAATAAGTATTTTTTAAAATCATTTAAGGAAAACTCCATTTTTTTCCAAAACAAGATTATTTGGTCAAAACGAATGTTGCATAAAACGTCGTTACGACAACCTAACAAATTAGTATAGGGATTCGACAAATTAATTATATATGTATATATAAAAATCCTGTATACTATATAATACATTTCCTTCAGAAATCATTTACTTTAACAATAGTGTTATAGTCCATGCCTTCCATACTTCCCCAAAAACGTCTATCACATCAATAAATGTTGAAATCTATGTTTTCAATAAATATCTCATTATAAAACATTTTTCAAAACCATTAAATTCCATTTGAAATTATTACTTTAAAATTTTTTGCTTCAAAACAATAATTTACTTTTCAAAGCCATTCACTTTTCACAGCAAACATTATTTTTGAACAATCCTTTAAAAGTTTATTTTAACTTTCCAAATGATAAATAAATTTTTAAAGCCATTAACTCTATCGAAAACATAATTTCAAAACAATCTTTTAAAAGATTATTAAACTCTTAAAACTATAATATATTTCCTTTATATAAAATCCATATTTAAAACCCAACATAAATCATTTCCAAATTTGATAAAACTACGTTTATGAATCTCCTTTCTATTTTATAAAATCACTTCTTTTATAAAACCCTATTTATAAATCAATCTTTTATAAAAACTCATTTACTAACAAAAATCCATTTTTATATCCATTTCTTCGTAAATCTAGTTTATTTATAAAAATCTTTTATAAAATATAGCTGTAAAACATATTTATTTATAAAATCTATTCTTAAATCCATTTGTCAAATAAACTCCAAATCCATTTATAAAACATTTACAAACTCTGATTCTAAATTTATTTCCTCATTTATAAAATATCGTTTTTAAAATCCTTTATAACTTATTTAAAAATAATTCACTAAACCATATTTTTATAATGTCCAAAAATCATACTTTGTATTAGTTAAAAACAAATTCCTCCTTTAAATAATCCAAAAATTATTAATATAATTTTCCCAAAATTACTTTGAAAATCATTTCAATCCAAAAACACTTTTAACACAACTTCAAAATACTAAAAATGTGGCTCAGTGCTAACATATCACTAAATTGCAAACAAATTCATGTCATCAAATATGGCATCCATCACAACATCATATATCAGCATAAACATATGAATATAAAATCAACAGTATGAGGAATCTTGTTGGATCTCCGCAACCTGTCCCACTACATTAAATATAGCATATAATCATATGATAAAAAAAATCAACCGCTTCGAGTTGGGATTCGTATGCAAAGGGTCATCCGCTCATACACGGGAACACGATAAGGTCTCATCCACTCCAGAGGCGGGAATATATCCAAACCAACTAATATATCATCCAAACAAGCAAAAAGCATAATAAAATAAAATTACTCTCATTTATATAAAAATATAAGCGGGCCAAAGAGGCGAGTTAACTCATCGAAATTTTCTGTTTTCATCAAGGCATTCCGGGTTGGAACTAAAATATAACAACATCCGATTTTAGCCCAATTTTCAACTGTCTCCAAATCCGACCAAACCAGTTCCGTTGTGAAGAATTCGTTGTCATGAGTCCAATGCTAAAATCTACGCCTCGATTCGACCTCGTATGAGAAAGTTACACGATTGATAAGATATCAACAATTTTAGATTAATAATTAACGACTTAAATATATATATAAAAAATTGCCCCTCTATTATATCTTTCTTCATGCACGCCTCCTTGTGTCAATGACATGCCAAAATCGATCGCTAACTCCCGAATCGTCACCGCTAAAGGACTCACCATGCTCCCACGAACTCGGTCGTATCCCTCAACTCGTCCCACGCCGCCACCAATCGGATCGTGATCCATTCACAGGAAAGCGACAAACGATGATTGCGATCAACACCACAGCACCGCGTCACCTCTCGCCTCCCTCAATCCACTCATCTTTGAGTAACAAGCATCGTGCTACCATTCCTTTGTCCCAACTCCTCCTCTGGCTTCGCTAATTCCTAACCCTAGTTCCGAGCTTCCACTATACACGGTCGAGCAAAAGCACACCACCCTAGGCAAGATCAAATGCCACCTAATACATATCGTCACAAAGCTCTTATCGAAATAAGAATTTTAATTTTTTTAGATTTCTTTTATTGAGAATATAATGGTATATAAATTTTTGAAGTTTCTTTTTTTTCCTTCTGCCTGGAGCTACTGATATAAAGGGGAGGTAAACGTGAAGGGGTTACGGGCTTGTACGGGAATGAGCAGAAGGGTATGGGCAGATGGAAATGGAACAATAGTGTATGGTTAAATCTGAAAAAAAATACTATTTAAAATTCAAAATATCTAGCTATACAATTTCAGACTCCAACCGAGATGTGCCGCTTAGCGTTCTATATGTTATACCCCTATTCCGAATGCAATGGAACTAGTTTCAAGTCCTAATTCGATCGTATGAGAAAATAGCTTTTTGAACCTAATTATTATACTAAATTTTCAATTATAAATTTTAGAAATTAAATTATCCAATAAATCGTTATATTTGAAATTCAAGTTATTTACCATATAAATTAACTCTTCGATATTTAAAATCAATTAAATATTCTAATTTCAAATAACTAAAATTCTGGGTCGTTACGTATGGTTAGCAACAAACTTTGTTGAAACCTGAAGTGGAAAAAAACTTACCTACAATCGAATATAACAATGTACGAAATATGTTTTTAATTATACTTTACTTAGGGACTAAAATGTTTAATATCTTCAAATTGGTCTGAAGTTTAATTTTTTTGTTTTAATGATCCTGGTTTGTTTGGTTATTACTTCAGGGAAAACAACAAATTTTTATAGTATTAACAAAAGTAAAAGATTGTAACATCTCCCCTCGGATATTAAATTATCACTTTAGAAATTAAAAGTATCATTTTGCGGTATAAATAAAAGTATGTGGCACATGTATAACATAAAACAATTATTCCATATATATTAGATAAGATAAAATTTCATTTTGGAAAACATAGTATAATTTTAGATTTGTACTAAAATTAGTTGCAAGTGCAGGCTGATTTCTGCCATTATTGTTGAAATGGTAACTTTTCAAAAAAAATTAGCTTATGGGTGCAATTGTGAATACTTCTCACATTGTTTTAAATGGGTGTGGTTGTCCCTCGCACTCATAAGGAACCTTATTAGTGCAACTGGCAATTGCATTAGCATAAAAAATATATGGGCACAATCTTTGTTCATAATATATATCGTTATCGAATAGATACGATCAAGTACCGTAATGTGATATTAGAAAATATGAAGAATAATATCGAGTTATATTAGCAAAATATTGGATATATTATATTATTAGTCTCTGGTGCATAATGTTGTAGCACTCACATGTAACACTTGAAATATTGGATAAATCAAAAAATAACAAAGATGTTAATAAAAGAAAAGGAATAATAAAAATATAGAAAACATTACATGTAGTTGTAATGTTTTTAAGTTATTTCGAAAGAAAATTTTCATATTAAACGCAAATCTAAAATTTGCAGAAAAATATGAGTGGGGTTTAAACACATGCTCGTTTAACTAAATGCTTACAAATGAAGAAATATCAAGGGGAACCACAACCATATCATGAGGATAATGATCATCCACCACTAATAACATTATGAAATAAAAAACTTTCATTCGTCTATATCTATATTCCAAACTTCACATGCATTGAATAAGCAGTCGATATTTCTCTATTTTTCTTGTAAAACAAAGTATAATTTGTGAGAAAAATATCGATGTTCTTTAGATGATATTTTGCAAGCAATCATTTTTACGATATTCTAGAAAATAAAGCTCGATGACCAAAATACAAACTCTCTTTGCCATTTCATTGAAATTTTGCAAAATGAACAACATAGGACGGAAATAACCATTACGTTCAGTGGTTGATTTTATATACTTGTGTGTGTCTATATATATACACATACATATATATATATACCTGTATAAATATATATATATATATGATCGTTTAGGACTGACATGATAGAAATCAACGTATAACAACAAATTTTCTCAAAATTGACCTAAAATTATAATAATCTTTAAATTAACCTACAATGAATAATTTTCCTACAATATATAAATAGAATTTATGTAAGGAATTTGTGGTAATAACATGTTATAAAAATCATAGTTAATTACTTCGATCTAAAGATGAGCTTCTAAGATAGAAGGAAAGAGCTCATATTTAAGGTTTGTTGTCATGTCAATTCATATATTCCCAATCTCGTTTATACCAACTTAACCGATTCACCTTTCATTGTTAATTGACTAGTCAATTTGATTAATCAATTTGATGGAACGAAGGGACGTGATTGTGAGGAATAAAATTAAGGCATACAGTAAATGAGGATGGAAGATTGGAACGCGTTTGCTGTAAACAAGAGCTAAGAAACGTATACATTATTTTTTCCACAAATCAGTTGAGTAATATTCATTAATTCTTTAATAAGATCTAAAAAATGACATTTCATTGTATATATACACTTATACTAAAAATTGGTAATATCATCTTTCATTCGTGACTAAAACAAATATCGGATAATACCTAACGTTTACGTAAACAGTAATAACAACTTAACCCATAGTTCATTAATCACAATAAATTAATAATAACAGAATAAAAATTTTTTTTTAACACATGCAATAACAAATTCTATATTTTGACGACCTTAAACGTGTATCATTGGTTTTACATGCAAAATAAAAGAGGTGTCCATCATTCTTACTTTATAACATGCTTCTGTTTTAAAATAACTTGGTTATAACATACTATAGAATTGAATTATGGCTCTACTTCAGGAAGCATGTTAGCATGCCCGAGTAGAACATTCAAGCATTCTCATGGGCCTTTAAATTATATACATAATGGTCCAGCTCATTTGGATTTGGAAAAATCATATTGGCTTCAACAGAACAAAATATAATAGCTTGTACCACTATTATGGACCTTATGATAATTCGCGTAGTGTATATAGAAAATATTTTCTACCACACAAATTTATTTTCTTCATAGCACAACGTAAAATATACACAAAATACATAAGCCTATTTTACTTGTAATATAAGCATAATTGTAACCCTCCAGATTTTTGGTAATATTACTTAGGATATTTATTTAGTTGAATCAAATAAAATAACGTGCTGACTACAACATTGAGATTTCATTTTTATCAAGAATTAGCCATGCCACTTAACCATGAATTAAAATAAGAGTCAACGTGAAACGAAGGAGGGGTAAAATGGGAAAGAGTTCATTCCTATATCGGTTAACCATAGCTGTGTAAAATCTACACAATCATTTCGTTTCAAAATTCTATAAAACAAGGCCGACCACCATAAACGAGGAAGAGAAAAAGAAAAGCTAGGAAGAAGCTAATACCAATCAAATCTATTCACATCTAATCTCCATAATCTATAAAAGCTAAGGTGAATAATGTTTGCACCTTATTTTTGATTATTTTTTCGGCTTTAATATGATTTCGAATATTTTGCAATGATTTTCCATGTTCTTGAATGATGAAATGAATATATATACTTATTGATGAATTATGGTTAATCATATTGAATTTATGATATGTTTTAAGGTAAAAACCCCACAAAATGACATCCCAATTCTTTGGGAACTTTTATGAAGAAAATAACCATTTTTTTGGAGATGGGATTCAATTTTCAGATTATTTTGAATTTTCATGGAATTAATATGAATTTTCTAGTAAAGAAAATGGTAATTTGGGTTGTAAATTAATTACGGGTAAATAATTAATTAGTTGGGTCTGAAAATTTTATATGTTGTAAAACATATATAATGTAATTTTTTGGAATTTCTCTAGATTTTTCCCAGGTGTTTTAGAGGTTATATAAAATTAGTTAAAATATGGGACTTAATTGTTTTATACAATTAAAAGAAGAGAAGGGGCATTTTGTAAAAGATTTAAGTTATAAAATCTAGAAAGTCGACAACACTTTTGACAAAATGCAGTACTTTTTATTTGTAAAGAAAGAGGAAACCAATCACAATTAGATACGTATGGCAGGTTAGGTGAAAAGAACTATATGTTACAAGTTTTTTATTGTTTCCTCTCTTTCGACACCACCATCATTTAGTTTTCAATATATTCACCTGTTTTTACAATTTTGAAGCGTAGATTTTGTTGTTCTTTCGGTTATGGGCTTCTCTTTTTTTTTTGGATTCAAGAACAAACTGTTTATTGATGCTAATTAAAAATACCTTTGTCACTTCAGTTGAGCAAATTTATTTACAGGTAAGATTGCCTGGAATCATATTATTGTAGTTATGAATAAGTATTTCGCTATCTCCTCAACTTATTTAAGTTGAGGGATTCATTATGGTATTTTCCTTCTTAATAGCAATGTGCAAGTGGTCTTACGAATTTAAATTTGTTCCGTAAGAATACAAATTTTTTACATCATTTACTTCCAAATTATGATAATTTAGATCACGTAAGGGGTGAAAGACATTTGTAGATATAAGTTTTTTATAGCAAATACTTAAATGAAATATTTTGAAGACCCGATCCAATCAGGGTCTGACAATGGTTAGTCTTCGACCTTGGAGCATTACAATTTTGAAAATAAAAAACCTTGCATGTACCAGTAGGATCGATTTCACCTTTGGGGGAGGGGGGTGAATAGGGTGATACTGTAAATTATAAAAATTATTTATTGCGGAAGCTTATATAAAATATTTTCAATGTAGATATATCAGAATAATAGCAGCACCGATAATCGCAGAATAATAATTGCATAAATAGAACGACATAGAATTTACCCAGCTTCGGCAAAACTCTACCTACGTTCTACCCCTAAGCTTTCTACAAAAAATTAAGTAGTCAGATGCTTACACACGTAAACTCACGACACCCTCTATCGACTAGCCTTAACTCTACACTCAAAATCCTACCACAACTCAGCCACTGAGTTGCGAATTCTCGAACTACACCACCGTAGCTCGTCCCCTAGTCACATGACCAGGCATTACATGCAATAGCCCGCAAACCCGTACCCCTTATGTCGACACTATTCTTCAACATATCAACCCAAAGAGAACGGAAATACGAACCATTGGAGTTAAGAAAGAAAGAGATATAAGAAGAAGAATAGAAAACAACATCAGAATCTAACCATCACAGCGGAATAAAATATAATAGATAATAACAGATCTTTACACAAAAGAAAACTATATCTGGTTATACATACATCACCAGAATACCTCATCAGAGTTCAATGACATCAATAACATACAATCTGGACAGTCATATAAACTTGTCCTCGAAACAGGATACACAGCGGAATAATGATCAAGTACGGAAGTACATATCGCATCCTGCTCGTCTCTTGAGCTCCACGGCATCTTTTCATGTATTCTATAATACTCGGTCTGACCCAAGCATTATAGTTAAATAACACCCTAGTCAGTCTGGAATACCAGCATGAGAGATCACACTCAAATTGATTATTAAAGTTTCAAAATCCTTTTAAAAACAAAAGCATCTCGTAAGACCACGCCACAAATAAACATGTCGGGTTTTTACCTTACGATAGCTATAACATTTCTTATAAAATCCTCTGATGTTATAATAGGGTCTATTTACAAATACTTATTAAAATAGCCGAAACTGTTACATTTATTAAATTCCAGCTACTAGCCACAATCGTGGGTAATACAAACAAAAATCGTAAAAGGCGAGTAGGGAGAATGGATTTACAACTAATGACTCGGCACTGGGGTACAACCTGTCACTGTACGTGGCCTAGTTCACCGTACCGAGGATTACTCCCAATCCCCTGCAACACAAGACCGGGACTACCCCTTACTGGATAATCCTGAGTAAGATCACCCCACGGTTGGCATCAGCAACCGCACCACTAAGCCGAATAAAAAGGGACATCTAGACATGGATGAACTCAGCCTAATGGGCGCTACCCACCTAGCCTTACTGCATAACCCCTGATTTTCAGTCATTCCTGGTTGATGAGGCTTGAGACTAAGCGTTACTTTTTTAGAACATTTCACTTAGAATGCTCATCGTCCACCTGACGATGTTCCAAAAGCATTCATCCATACAAGTCCGTCCCGGGTTCGAACGGAACCGAAGGCACTACTCCTACTACATCCATTTTGGAATCACCTCAGGATTAGTAGCGACAAACCCTTGCACTTCACTGTTCCACCTTCGAATCCAAACTCTTGTTTTCCACACGAAAACGTACAAACCGGATCGAAGTAGTATTCGAGAAATAAATTACGATCGCGGTCTCTTCGAAACGATCAGCGCGTTGGCCAATATTGATAATCGGTTATTTAACTATCAATTAATCATTCACAATCAACCATCCAATATAAATAATTTCACCAAATTATTTATCAATCTCAAAATATCTTCACATGATATATTTCCATTTTCTAACCTTTTGAAAACTGTTTTCAAACCACACTCTTCTCATGTAACGTTTCGGATTTTGCCCGCTCGAAAATCGACATCCATACTTCATATCGCATTTGAATGCCATTGATTCGGCCGTTCAAATCCGATTCGCCGGAGCTTATAACAACATTAAGTAAACAACACAGCGGAATAAAAAGAATAATACATTGATATACAGCTTTGATACAATATCTGATGCAACAGATGATCCAATAGATATCAATATACATCAGAGATATGATACAATAAATAGCAGCGGAAAAGAAAAATAGATAACATCTAGCAGCGGAACAGTATAACTCTAAGATAGTCTTCAAAAGAGAACTCCGAGAACTGCAACTCCATCTCCAAGAATCAATCCAGCAATAGCTCGAACCCCCAATAACGATGCACCAAGCTAAGCAAGACCGGTGTGATCCAAAGACTGAACTAACTCCAGATAACCTACTAATCTGACTATCTGAAAACCCAACTCTAGACTGCTCGTGTAGAAAATAATGAGCATCCAGAGTTTAGGAAAGAAACAATAAACTCCGGATCAATCGTGGGACTGGTGTGAGCAACAAAAACAGTTTATCCTTTAAAACATTCAACAAAATATTTTCAAAGTCAATTCGCAATGCTTTTTAAAAATGAGACTACCATAAGACCTCCCGCCACACACACAATGCAAACGCAGACTTGGAGGAGATTTCTTCTTATGTTAGTCAAAGATGCTTGATACGCATTAAAAAGGAACATTTGATATTATTACTAGTGCATAGTGTAGGAAAAATTCATTTCGAAAGTAGAATATAAATCTTAGCCAGCATAGGTACCATTATATTATGCTTACTATAGCTACCATATTAGATGGCGGGTTCTACAACTAATACCGTACAAGATCGTATTGTTTCTTTGGATTTCCAACGAATGGTCAGGCCAAGGAACTTCCCATTGCCACATGAGAACGCCTCTGGAAGGACGTCCCCGAGAACCAAACCGGATCTCTGCCAACAAAAGGCCGGGTTACCCCTAACTGGGTAACAACTGACACGAGTATGCCATCCCCCGGTCCTTTGGGACCTTTAACCGAGCGCTCGTAATCAATTCACACAATCATAAATAAAGTGTTTCAACATGAGTAAGTATCTGGGCTCCATACCATGATACCACCCTTTTCCAGAAGGAAATGCACACACCCTAAAGGGAGCTACCCCTCATAACCTTGCCGCATCTTTCCTGTTTTGACCATTCCGGGGTGTGAGGCTCGACGAAGTCACGTCCACAAAGACATACTTTATACAAAAGCCATGCTTTGGGTCAACAAATGATCATAAAAATGATCACAAAGATAAACGATCAAACAAATGATCCTATCACAAATGATCAACACAATGATCATTTCACAGCAACACTCAGCATGTCACATTACCAAATTGGGAATATATCGCTAATAACATTCAACTACATAACCTCTGAGCTCGTATGTCTCAGAGAAGGGTGTTAAGCTAAAAGAATAAATTCTCCGCCACCAACAGAAATATATTTGAAAGAAATCAGCTTTATATCTCAATTTGTAATGTCAGACATACAATCCATACAAGTCTGTCCCGGGATCGAACAGAACCGAAGGCACTTACAAAGAAGTCCTTGCAATCCGGATATTCACAATCCCGATCGGATTTCCCATCACTTAGGGATTCTCTATACCGGCGCGACTCGGTGCAGAAACAATCGATAGGTCATCCTATCGCTTTCGCAAATACCCGGTCTTCACCACCGGTCTTCAAATGCTATCCATAACGTCGAATCACATTTTCGGAATGGGTTATACGACCCAAAGGTCCTTTCCCGGCTAAACCGAATAGTGAGCGAAAATATTTAAGACATATGGATATGGGATTTCAATTAAGTCACAACCTAATAATTCTAAACTTTCTTTTCAAATGGTTTAAACCAATTACCATTTCAAATCTTTTAAACAAAAGATTTATTTCACAAATTCCATTTACGGATTTAAAAACAATTTCTATTTCCTTTGGATTAACTCGTTTAAAATCTTTAAATTAAAGATTTATCTTATAGCTTTCAAACCGTTCCCAAATATTCACTTTCAAAATTCATTTCCAAATTTTCATCAATAACTTGGTAAACTATTTCAGTTTAAACTTGAAGTCCCTTTTTATATAATTTGAAATTCGTTTCTCCTATGAAAGCTTTTTATCATTTAGAAACAACGGTCTTATTTCAAAAAAAACCCGATTTCATTTATACAAGTTACAATCTTTGGGTTAATTCAAATTCCCAAAAATAATACTTAAAAAATGGTTTAACTCATAATGACTTGTATAATATCGTTAATCCCTGGTTTCAAATTACAGAATTCAATTTGAATATTGAATTCAAATTTAAATTAAAGTATTTAAATTCCAACGCTTAATCCAGTTATTCAAAATAAATTTCCATCTTTGAAATTCCATTTCAAAAGCTTTTCACTTCTATTCCAATTCCATTTCCAAAACATTTGAATTTAAAAATTCAAATTTTAAACTATTTCAAAAATCTGTGACTTAACCGATTTCCTCGTGAAATCCATCATTGTGTGTGTATGGTGTGGTCCAGGGGTTTCACACAATAGTGCACAATCATTCAGTCATCATAGATTAAAACACAGAAATATAATTGATAAGCAGTATAACTATAACGCTCATCTTTATTTATAGATCACATATATATAAATTATAGATAAATAAGCCACACAGCTCAAAACAAAGCATCAATATCAAGGATATTAACAATTCAACATCCAATAAAATCCAAACATCCATAAGTAGGATCAATTTAATTATCTGATAAATTTAAATCAAATTAAATTTCTACGAATCATTCTTTTCACATTTATTATCAAATAAATTTCAAGTAAATGATCCTCATTAACTATTCATAATTATTTAATTACTATTTTTAAGTAATTAAACTCAATTTAATTATTGTTAATTATCATTTAATTAACCTTTAAAATCATATATTTAACCACTGATTATTTAATTAATTAAGTTCTAAACTGTAACTTAATAAATCTTAATTACTTGACTAAATAACCTTAATCATTTGTTTAAAAGACAACTCTTCATTAAATTAATGAATCTTATTTACAAATTAATTTACCTTAATTAATTTAACTCGAATCTTAATTTCTTGATTTAATAAATTAATCAATTATTCACTTGAACTAATTTAATGAGTGCATATCATTTTATCTTCACTAATTCAAATTTAAAACATTTTTTTTAACTAATGTTTAAATTATCATCACAAAGCAAATTTAAACAATTTAAATATTAAAAATTCTTTGATTTCAGGACTAGGATTCAAATTATCTTTAATTCAGATTTAAATTTAGATTTAAACTTCTAGTTTCAACTTGCTTAAATTTTTCATTTAAATTTTCAACTCCATTTCAAATTTCTTTAATATATATTGAATTGCTTTTAAGTTATTAAAACAATTTAAATTTAAAACTTATTTATGTTTAAACTAAACTCTACATTCAACTTGAATTTATATTAACATTTCAATTTGAACTCAGCTTTAAAAATCTTGGTTTAAAATTTAAATTTGGTTTTAAAATTTGCAAACCAAAACAGTTTCAGGTTAAAAACCTGCAGCAACTTTGACTCGAGCCCCCTTCTATTTGCTTCGAGCAAAATTTTGAAACACACGAGAATTTCCCGAGTTCGACGCGTGAATCCCCTTTGCTCTTTTCAGACAAACACACACGTAAGCACCAGAGTGCTCGTGCACGTGCACTTCGCCGCTGGCGATCTTCCGGCCCCATCACGTTGTCGAACACGTCGACAATCACTCAAGCATCCATCTCCAACCTCCGGAATCTCCATCAACTTCTTGAATTCAAAATAGAGTTTTTTTTTTTAAAAAAAACCCAAACCTGGAACAGTTAGTAGCCACTTCACCCAAAACCTGAAAACCACGTCGTTCTCAAAACCTCGACCACTGTACCATGCGAAACTCTGGCCATCACCTCATCGTCAACCCTTTCACCATCTCCCAAAGCAACGAGACACTCGGTCAACCAGAGATGGCGAACGAATCGAAATAGCATACTTACCTAAAACTAGGTTTACAAAAGAAGAACGTTTTCCGCCACCGCCACGATCAACTGTTGACCACCCCACCATTTTTCCTCAACTTCCCGTAGGCCCCTCTATCGCCAGCCCAAGCCTCATCCATCACGAGTCAGTGGGTCGCCGGAGAATGCCAAATTTTCAAAATTCGAACAAACCCATACTGCTCCTTAAACCCCCATCTAAAAATTTTGATTCTTGTTTTAAAAATCCAATTTTAGTTTAAGAGTTCAAGTTATAAACCCGAATTTGTAAATTTAGAAATTTGTAATTTGACACATTTAAAGTTTTACTCAGTATCTTGGTTTCCAGAAATATTTACAAGTTATTTTGGCTGGAATACATTTCTAATCTTGAGTATTTGCTATAACAAACTATTTTGGTTTTAACATTAAACTCAAAAAGAAAGTAGATTTAAAAAGAAATGATTTTAAACAGAAACATACATAGCACTAACCTGTACACAATACTTCCAATTCCTATTTTATTCAAAAGAATCATATACATGTAGGAACATACTTATTCACAGACATATCTATGCAATAGATTCAAGTCTTAAAAAAAATATGTTACTCACTTTGTCATGAGAAGAAGAACAGAGGTCTTCTACTTGAAACGGGCTTTGAATACAAGCTCGAATCCCACTTGTTACTTGCATAATTCCCAGATTTTCCAGTTCGAAAGCTTGAACACTTGCTTTTGATCTCTGGTTTGTCTTGTTGATTGTTGTTTAAAGTTAAATTTCTTTTGTTTAAATTGTAAATGATACTCACTTCAATCTTTTTCTTAGCCTTGAACTGATCGAATGTGATAAGGATGGATATATAAGAAGAAATATACAGGTTTTTTCATTTTGTACAGGTGATATATTCTATCTTGTACTATAGGGTGATTATTATTTTTATTTTGTACAACTAGGTGATGATACTTTGTACAATATCAGTTCATCGCTGAAGATAACTCTCTGATATCTTGCTTTAACATACTTGTATGTACTTAGAGATGTTTTGTTTGTACTTGTTTGCTTTTACTTTATGTTTCTATACTTAAACATATACTTGCTGTCCTACTTCCTATTTTCTGGTTTACAGCCTACATACTTTTGCTTTGTTTTGTCTTTAGCATTTCAAAACACTACAGGCATATTTATTTGCCTACTATCTTGTATTTTTACTTCTATATTGCTTTGTACATTGCTTTACAATATATTTTATTTATCTTTCTTTTGTCTGCATAATTGTTTACTTTCAGTTTACACACTTATACTTTGTATTTTTTTCTTTTGTTTATTTGGGTTGAGATGAAAGCTTTAATTGTTTATGTACTTTATGTTTTATTCTTATCTCTTTTACTTGTTCTTTTTACTTCTATTTTTAGTTTAAATATTTATCATAAATTTTACTTTAAAAATTATTGTTTTACATTTCTCTATGTACACATATATTTTATATAACTCAAATTATCATCATTTATAAAAAAAATTAAATCAATTTATTTATTTATTTATTTTTATACTTGTGTCCAAAGTATATTATTTATTTTTCAAAATCATTTGTTTAAGAATTTATTTAAAATCCAATATATACATATATATTCACCTATATACAAATTTTCAATTTCATACGACTTAATATATTTTTTCTATTTGAATCGGGGAAACTCGCTGCCATTTATAATAAATTTTACAAATTTAATTCAAAAATTCATTTAAATTATAAATTTAAATTCATAAAAATCCGGGGTCCTCACAAACTTCCCCCCTTAAAAGAATTTCGTCCTTGAAATTCGCAGGCACGAAAACAACAAAGATAGATGAAAGATAGAGAAATATCTTTTCAGATCAAACTGGATATCAGTTCTGCATTTGGCTCACCAAATCAGAATATCAACAATAGATACAAGAAATTATAATAGAATTTCAAATTTAGTTTTAAACGAAATCGTTTTATCGATACTATTCAAATTTATCCTTCATATTTCCTTAACCAGTTTAACTCAATTTTAAAATTTCCAATTCATTTAAAATTTTCAATTTCAAATTCATTAAGGTTTAAATCAAAAAACTGATAAGAAACTGATGAGGATACGAAGTAAAAATTTTCTACAATGATTCGTAGGGCCATCATCACACCGAAACTTCTTCTTGTAGATGTCACGAAACAATCAAAAGAATTTAGAAACGAATCAACGATTATCGAGATTGAGAAGAAAGTTATTTTCACAGTTCTTACAGAGTATCGACCATTTATAGTCGTATTTCCCTGTCCCCTATCTCGTTTTCTTCTTGCACTCATACTCACTATCAGTGAATAGTAAGAGAATTTACTGAGGCATTTAAACAGATATCTTAGGGATAGACTCATTCTAAGGATACTTCACCCTATCTTTAATGAGTTACTCAATGTGTTACACTCCTGAGCTAAAGTTCAACCCTTAGCTCTGATACCAAATGTAACGTTTCGGATTTTGCCCGCTCGAAAATCGACATCCATACTTCATATCGTATTTGAATGCCATAGATTCGGCCGTTCAAATCCGATTCGCCGGAGCTTATAACAACATTAAGTAAACAACACAGCGGAATAAAAAGAATAATACATCGATATACAGCTTTGATACAGTATCTGATACAACAGATGATCCAATAGATATCAATATACATCAGAGATATGATACAATAAATAGCAGCGAAAAAGAAAAATAGATAACATCTAGCAGCGGAACAGTATAACTCTAAGATTGTCTTCAAAAGAGAACTCCGAGAACTGCAACTCCATCTCCAAGAATCAATCAAGCAATAGCTCGAACCCCCAATAACGATGCACCAAGCTATGCAAGACCGGTGTGATCCAAAGACTGAACTAACTCCAGATAACCTACTAATCTGACTATCTGAAAACCCAACTCTAGACTGCTCGTGTAGAAAATAATGAGCATCCAGAGTTTAGGAAAGAAACAATAAACTCCGGATCAATCGTGGGACTGGTGTGAGCAACAAAAACAGTTTATCCTTTAAAACATTCAACAAAAGATTTTCAAAGTCAATTCGCAATGCTTTTTAAAAATGAGACTACCATAAGACCTCCCGCCACACACACAATGCAAACGCAGACTTGGAGGAGATTTCTTCCTATGTTAGTCAAAGATGCTTGATACGCATTAAAAAGGAACATTTGATATTATTACTAGTGCATAGTGTAGGAAAAATTCATTTCGAAAGTAGAATATAAATCTTAGCCAGCATAGGTACCATTATATTATGCTTACTATAGCTACCATATTAGATGGCAGGTTCTACAACTAATACCGTACAAGATCGTATTGTTTCTTTGGATTTCCAACGAATGGTCAGGCCGAGGAACTTCTCATTGCCACATGAGAACGCCTCAGGAAGGACGTCCCCGAGAACCAAACCGGATCTCTGCCAACACAAGGCCGGGTTACCCCTAACTGGGTAACAACTGACACGAGTATGCCATCCCCCGGTCCTTTGGGATCTTTAACCGAGCGCTCGTAATCAATTCACACAATCATAAATAAAGTGTTTCAACATGAGTAAGTATCTGGGCTCCATACCATGATACCACCCTTTTCCAGAAGGAAATGCACACACCCTAAAGGGAGCTACCCCTCATAACCTTGCCGCATCTTTCCTGTTTTGACCATTCCGGGGTGTGAGGCTCGACGAAGTCACGTCCACAAAGACATAATTTATACAAAAGCCATGCTTTGGGTCAACAAATGATCATAGAAATGATCACAAAGATAAACGATCAAACAAATGATCCTATCACAAATGATCAACACAATGATCATTTCACAGCAACACTCAGCATGTCACATTACCAAATTGGGAATATATCGCTAATAACATTCAACTACATAACCTCTGAGCTCGTATGTCTCAGAGAAGGATGTTAAGCTAAAAGAATAAATTCTCCGCCACCAACAGAAATATATTTGAAAGAAATCAGCTTTATATCTCAATTTGTAATGTCAGACATTCAATCCATACAAGTCTGTTCCGGGATCGAACAGAACTGAAGGCACTTACAAAGAAGTCCTTGCAATTCGGATATTCACAATCCCGATCGGATTTCCCATCACTTAGGGAGTCTCTATACCAGTGCGACTCGGTGCAGAAACAATCGATAGGTCATCCTATCGCTTTCGCAAATACCCGGTCTTCACCACCGGTCTTCAAATGCTATCCATAACGTCGAATCACATTTTCGGAATGGGTTATACGACCCAAAGGTCCTTTCTCGGCTAAAATGAATAGTGAGCGAAAATATTTAAAACATATGGATATGGGATTTCAATTAAGTCACAACCTAATAATTCTAAACTTTCTTTTCAAATGGTTTAAACCAATTACCATTTCAAATCTTTTAAACAAAAGATTTATTTCACAAATTCCATTTACGGATTTCAAAACAATTTCTATTTCCTTTGGATTAACTCGTTTAAAATCTTTAAATTAAAGATTTATCTTATAGCTTTCAAACCGTTCCCAAATATTCACTTTCAAAATTCATTTCCAAATTTTCATCAATAACTTGGTAAACTATTTCAGTTTAAACGTGAAATCCCTTTTTATATAATTTGAAATTCGTTTCTCCTATGAAAGCTTTTTATCATTTAGAAACAACAGTCTTATTTCAAAAAAAACCCGATTTCATTTATACAAGTTACAATCTTTGGGTTAATTCAAATTCCCAAAAATAATACTTCAAAAATGGTTTAACTCATAATGACTAGTATAATATCGTTAATCCCTAGTTTCAAATTACAGAATTCAGTTTGAATATTGAATTCAAATTTAAATTAAAGTATTTAAATTCCAACGCTTAATCCAGTTATTCAAAATAAATTTCCATCTTTGAAATTCCATTTCAAAAGCTTTTCACTTCTATTCCAATTCCATTTCCAAAACATTTGAATTTAAAAATTCAAATTTTAAACTATTTTAAAAATCTGTGACTTAACCGATTTCCTCGTGAAATCCATCATTGTGTGTGTATGGTGTGGTCCAGTGGTTTCACACAATAGTGCACAATCATTCAGTCATCATAGATTAAAACACAGAAATATAATTGATAAGCAGTATAACTATAACGCTCATCTTTATTTATAGATCACATATATATAAATTATAGATAAATAAGCCACACAACTCAAAACAAAGCATCAATATCAGGGATATTAACAATTCAACATCCAATAAAATCCAAACATCCATAAGTAGGATCAATTTAATTATCTGATAAATTTAAATCAGATTAAATTTCTACGAATCATTCTTTTCACATTTATTATCAAATAAATTTCAAGTAAATGATCCTCATTAACTGTTCATAATTATTTAATTACTATTTTTAAGTAATTAAACTCAATTTAATTATCATTTAATTAACCTTTAAAATCATATATTTAACCACTGATTATTTAACTAATTAAGTTCTAAACTGTAACTTAATAAATCTTAATTACTTGACTAAATAACCTTAATCATTTGTTTAAAAGACAACTCTTCATTAAATTAATGAATCTTATTTACAAATTAATTTACCTTAATTAATTTAACTCGAATCTTAATTTCTTGATTTAATAAATTAATCAATTATTCACTTGAACTAATTTAATGAGTGCATATCATTTTATCTTCACTAATTCAAATTTAAAACATTTTTTTTAACTAATGTTTAAATTATCATCACAAAGCAAATTTAAACAATTTAAGTATTAAAACTTCTTTGATTTCAGGACTAGGATTCAAATTATCTTTAATTCAGATTTAAATTTAGATTTAAACTTCTAGTTTCAACTTGCTTAAATTTTTCATTTAAAATTTCAACTCCATTTCAAATTTATTTAATATATATTGAATTGCTTTTAAGTTATTAAAACAATTTAAATTTAAAACTTATTTATGTTTAAACTAAACTCTACATTCAACTTGAATTTATATTAACATTTCAATTTGAACTCAGCTTTAAAAATCTTGGTTTAAAATTAAATTTGGTTTTAAAATTTGCAAACCAAAACAGTTTCAGGTTAAAAACCTGCAGCAACTTTGACTCGAGCCCCCTTCTATTTGCTTCGAGAAAAATTTTGAAACACACGAGAATTTCCCGAGTTCGATGCGTGAATCCCCTCTGCTCTTTTCAGACAAACACACACGCAAGCACCAGAGTGCTCGTGCACGTGCACTTCGCCGCTGGCGATCTTCCGGCCCAATCTCGTTGTCGAACACGTCGACAATCACTCAAGCATCCATCTCCAACCTCCGGAATCTCCATCAACTTCTTGAATTCAAAATTGAGTTTTTTTTTTTTTTAAAACCCAAACCTGGAACAGTTAGTAGCCACTTCACCCAAAACCTGAAAACCACGTCGTTCTCAAAACCTCGACCACTGTACCATGCGAAACTCTGGCCATCACCTCATCGTCAACCCTTTCACCATCTCCCAAAGCAACGAGACGCTCGGTCAACCAGAGATGGCGAACGAATCGAAATAGCATACTTACCTAAAACTAGGTTTACAAAAGAAGAACGTTTTCCGCCGCCGCCACGATCAACTGTTGACCACCCCACCATTTTTCCTCAACTTCCCATAGGCCCCTCTATCGCCAGCCCAAGCCTCATCCATCACGAGTCAGTGGGTCGCCAGAGAATGCCAAATTTTCAAAATTCGAACAAACCCATACTGCTCCTTAAACCCCCATCTAAAAATTTTGATTCTTGTTTTAAAAATCCAATTTTAGTTTAAGAGTTCAAGTTATAAACCCGAATTTGTAAATTTAGAAATTTGTAATTTGACACATTTAAAGTTTTACTCAGTATCTTGGTTTCCAGAAATATTTACAAGTTATTTTGGCTGGAATACATTTCTAATCTTGAGTATTTGCTATAACAAACCATTTTGGTTTTAACATTAAACTCAAAAAGAAAGTAGATTTAAAAAGAAATGATTTTAAACAGAAACATACATAGCACTAACCTGTACACAATACTTCCAGTTCCTATTATATTCAAAAGAATCATATACATGTAGGAACATACTTATTCACAGACATATCTATGCAATAGATTCAAGTCTTAAAAAAAATATGTTACTCGCTTTGTCATGATGAGAAGAACAGAGGTCTTCTACTTGAAACAGGCTTTGAATACAAGCTGGAATCCCACTTGTTACTTGCTTAATTCCTAGATTTTCCAGTTCGAAAGCTTGAACACTTGCTTTTGATCTCTGGTTTGTCTTGTTGATTGTTGTTTAAAGTTAAATTTCTTTTGTTTAAATTGTAAATGACACTCACTTCAATCTTTTTCTTAGCCTTGAACTGATCGAATGTGATGAGGATGGATATATAAGAAGAAATATACAGGGTGTTTTCATTTTGTACAGGTGATATATTCTATCTTGTACTATAGGGTGATTATTATTTTTATTTTGTACAACTAGGTGATGATACTTTGTACAATATCAGTTCATCGCTGAAGATAACTCTCTGATATCTTGCTTTAACATACTTGTATGTACTTAGAGATGTTTTGTTTGTACTTGTTTGCTTTTACTTTATGTTTCTATACTTAAACATATACTTGCTGTCCTACTTCCTATTTTCTGGTTTACAGCCTACATACTTTTGCTTTGTTTTGTCTTTAGCATTTCAAAACACTACAGGCATATTTATTTGCCTACTATCTTGTATTTTTACTTCTATATTGCTTTGTACATTGCTTTACAATATATTTTATTTATCATTCTTTTGTCTGCATAATTGTTTATTTTCAGTTTACACACTTATACTTTGTATTTTTTTCTTTTGTTTATTTGGGTTGAGATGAAAGCTTTAATTGTTTATGTACTTTATGTTTTATTCTTATCTCTTTTACTTGTTCTTTTTACTTCTATTTTTAGTTTAAATATTTATCATAAATTTTACTTTAGAAATTATTGTTTTACATTTCTCTATGTACACATATATTTTATATAACTCAAATTATCATCATTTATAAATTTTTTAAATCAATTTATTTATTTATTTATTTTTATACTTGTGTCCAAAGTATATTATTTATTTTTCAAAATCATTTATTTAAGAATTTATTTAAAATCCAATATATACAAATATATTCACCTATATACAAATTTTCAATTTCATACGACTTAATTTTTTTTTTCTATTTGAATCGGGGAAACTCGCTGCCATTTATAATAAATTTTACAAATTTAATTCAAAAATTCATTTAAATTATAAATTTAAATTCATAAAAATCCGGGGTCGTCACATCTCATGGAATAAATTTCTTAAATATTTTATATTTCCACTGAAATCACAAAGTACAAACGCTTTAGATTTTAAAATATTTTAAAACACTTTATTATAAAATATACTTCAATACTTTATTTATTAAAAATATGTACTTTAAGAATAATTAAAATAAAGCTACTTTATAAAATATAAACTAAATTTTCCTCTTTTAAAACATAATACAAAGTCACCTTTAAGTAATTACTATTATAATAAATTTGAAAAAAGACTTACTTTAAAATTTAAACATTTAAAAATGATAAATTTTCTAAAACATACTTCTTAAAACAACTTTAACTTTTAACTTATACTTATAAATTTGTTTTGAAAACGCACTTGGCTATCCAGGGAAATACGCTTCTCTTTCACATCCTTTAAAAGTAAACCACTGTTTATTTTTAAACAAATTTACCCATTCCTTTAATAAATTCTCACCGTGAATTTATTCGTCCAAATATCTACTGATATATTGCTTTACCTTTATAAACCAAGTTTATAGGTTTTATATACTCAACTTCCTTTTAAAATTACGATTCCAAACACTTAGAACAATTTCCATATTGATTCTCGATTTACTTTATTTTGAAATAAATTTCTTCACTTACTCAATTAATTCCAAAACCCATTAACTTTAAATTGTAATTTCTTACTTATGATTTAAAATCTTTTAACTGAAAAATACCAATTTCAGATTTCCCAAATTCCTTCTTTACCTTTTAAATAAATTTAAACCTTGAATTTCAAAGTAAATTCTTTATTCCTTTAAATAATATCACTTAAGTTTTACAATTCATTATTTTCTGTTTATTCAAAATCTCTTTTTCCCTAATCAGAATAATTTATAAGACTTTTGAAATCGCTTTTATTCTTATCCAGTTCGTTCTTAAGTTTATTCAAATTCTCTATTATTATTTTACTTAAAAATTCACTTTTTTATTTTCTTTCAAAAATCCAATTCTATATATTTTGATAACTCAGTGTACCGAAATATATTCAAGCAAATCATAGCATTCAATGTTCCAAATATTGTTCATCACAGGATATCAAATATTCAAAACATGGAATACTAAACAATCTAAATAGTTTTGAGGAATCCAGTTGGATCCCTCCAACCTGTTTCCCTGCATCCACAAACGTTAGCATAACATAAAATACCAATTTCACTTTGATGTGGAATATTGCGGTATATGGGTTTTAAATATAATATCATCCGCTATTATGCGGCGCATAGGGTCTCATCCGCTATATAATGCGGGAAATCAATCACTCCAATATATACTATATACTATATATAATATAGCACATCGAATCAATTCAATCATTCAACCAATTATTTAAATTTAACCATTTAAATTTAAATAGAAATCCAGAAGAGTGAGATTACCTCACCTTAAATTTTTTTCGCAATCCATTTCCATCATGCCATGCTTCTTCACAGGTTTTAGATCTTGAACAACATTATATGATTTATTAATATTTTGAATAAATTGAACAATTTGTCACCATTTTATAATTTAATTAACCAAAAATTTATTTTTAAACTAATTTATAGATTTCAAAAATCAAATTTTTATATGAACTTCCACAAATTCAAAATTTCTACATTTCCAAACCTTGTCTATATACATTTCCTGTTTACATATACATACTGAACCTTATAAAATATTATTGTTTTGCATCGTTCTATAAATTAAACCTTATATAGATATTAAATTCTAATAAAACAAATTTCCCTTTCAAATGTATTAAATAAACAATAATAGAAACTGAATTGTTTTATATTTTCTTTACTCCGAAGATTTTATTTTTTCCTCTAATCTGTAGACAAATGCTAAATTGAATTAAGATAGAAAAAAATGCAACCTTGCAGCCTCGGAGTTACGTACTCGAGAATGACCTTGCTACTAGGTCGCAATATCCCTTCAACTCATCGATGCTATCGTGAAATCGAAGCCCTAGCCGCCACGATGAGATTCGCTCGACCTCGTGGTAGTCGACACACACCTCCGCTCGTGCCTCCTTCGTGACCGCCAAGACGAGTTACCATTACTCCTATTCGCTTTCGCGTGCTCTTGTTTGATTGAAAACTAGGTTAGGGTTGAGTTCGAGTTGAAACTGTGAGGACGAAATGAAATGGAATTTGCATGGATAAACTAAGGGAAAGAAGGAATTTAGATCAGCCATTTTATTATTTGAATGATAGAATTTGTTTGAGGATCGATTTCAAACTCTCTCAGGCTTCGACCATTTTATTTCGAACAGCTGTTAGTTTTTTTGCCGACTTTGGATGAGAGGGATAAGATATAATGTTGAGGAAGGCATGTTGGAGAAGGTAAGTCCTGATTGTTGACAGGTTAAAATATTTTTTTTAATTATAAATATCTTATTTAATGCAACTTAAAATTTCGATGTCCTATCGAGGCATGCCGCCAGGCGTCTATAATGTTATACCCCTATTCCGAACGCAATGGAAAAGGTTTCGAGCCCTTATTTGATCGTATGGAGAAGATAACTTTTTGTATCCAGTTATTATATTGTATTTTCGATATGAATTCCAGCGTGTTTATATATCGTACACTCACACCACAACTTCGATCACCACGAAATTTGAAATCCAATGATAGTACAATATTATGGATCCAATGGAACATGTTTCATCGAATTCCGAGACTGTGCCTCAGAAGTCTATTTTTAAATTCAATTTAAACTATAAAATTTTAATACTAAACAAAACACTCCCAAATTAAATTTTAACATTTCTACTATCTTCAGTGTTATCAATATAAATTTTACAAGCCTCCAAATTATATTCTAACAGGCTTAAAACTCCAGATTCAACATTTTACCCAATTTTAAATTAATTAATTATATAATTAAATTGCTCAACAGTTAGTGGCAATTGAAATTTAAGTTAGAATCTAACTTTTAAATATTTAAAATTTGTTAAATATTCCAATTTCAAATGTCCAAAATTCCGGGTTTCCACATTCCTCCCCCCTTAAAAGAATTTCGTCCCCGAAATTACTAGTTAAGAGGAATGATATGTAACCCATTAACTATTTTCTCAATCAAAATAGTTTTTAACAACTTTCCAAAATAATCTTTTATTTAAAGACACATAACCCTCTTACTAGTGTAACGACCCGCAAAATTTTAATAATTTTAATGGTTTTATTTACGTATTTAATTTGGATTTTGAGAAATTTTAATAATAATATTTTGAAATAAAGTTTTAATATTTGGTTTACGTATAATTAAATATAGAAAATGGTAAATTTTCAATTAGTTTTACGAAGGTTTATTTATTTTAAAATTCTGTTAAATTCAAATCAATTAATAATTGGTGAAAATAAAATTTATTTTGAAGCCTGAATATTTTTCTATAGAAAATTTCTAAACCCTCTTCTGAGTGAGATGTCATCTTTAGTTTTTCAAAATTCGGATTTCTGTTACTCCGTTTATCTTGTTTCTGGCAAAATAACTGCATTTCTTGTACCGATTATGGACTTTTGATCGATGATCGTACCACCGAAATCTATATACCGTTTTGATCGCCTCGTCGAGCTGATCTTAACGCTATATTTACTTCTGTATTTTGAGGTCCGATACGCGACAGAAAAACATTGATTTTGGTCCGTTGTAAAGGCACCACTTTTAACGTTACTATTTCCTTTGGTCCAAATTTGAAGTCGTATTGTCTAATCAGGCAATAAATTGTTTTAATTATTTTCCCGGCAATCTAGTGTCCTGCTGCTGTTACTTATTAAATGAATTCCAACTTTTATTCTTTTCCAAACGTTGAAATTTATTTTAGCGTAATCCGAGCACACACACGATACTCTCCTTCTTTATTTCCCCTGTAGCCTTTACTTCTTCCTATCCTATTTATTTCCTGACTCCATCTTTCTTTCCTTTTACTTTATTCTTTCTTCTCTGGTAACCCATTTCTCCCCTCCCATATTTATTTTTCTCCTTCCCCTTTTCCTTGCCTGCTCTTCCCACTCGAACAACCGAGCATCACTCCTCCAGTCCATCACCCAGCAACTCGTCTCCCCTTCCTTTCCATCTCCGTCTCATCTCCCAAGGCGTTCAACCCCAAACCACGGCCGAGAATTACCAGCAACCCCACCAACCACTACCTGACGCGTTGCTCCACCCTTCGGCCTTCATTCCCTTAGAGCCGCCTCGATCCACGGCAACTACGGCCCAAGCCGAAGCCAACCTCTCCTATTGGCCTGCCACTCAGGTCCGACCGGTACCCCCTCTTCCAACCCTCCGTTCGCTCCTCCTCCTCACCGCGAACACGAAAATCTCAAAGCCTACCCCTTCCAGTCACCGCAGCCACCTACCGAAGCCACTTCACGACCTATGTCGTGACCGTCGCAAACCCATACCATTCAGCCATCAACCGAGTTTATCCTTGCTGCGCCCAACAAGCTGCCGCAAACTCCATCGAGCCAACCCACTGCCTACACGCCTCTCCATCTCCTTCACTTCCTAGCCTGGCCGAACCCCTCTGTCCCTTCCTCCTTGTGTATACAAAGCTGTATGCTACGGTTGCAGTTTGTTTATAACATATGGCACAGGTTAGTATATTGATTGGTTAGATGGGTATTGACACATATTATAAATATAGGTTCATACAGTAACTTACATTCACTTTATGGTGTTGTTTAGTTATATATGAGTTATCTTGAGTAACGTTTGGTCTGGGAATATGTTTACTGTATATGGCACATGGTTATAATATGAGAGTGTATATGACGTTTACATATGTATATTTTATCAAAAGTTTGGGCAAACTGGTCCTATTTTTGTTTACATATATTTAGATGTCATAGTAAATATTTTACTTAGTGTCGAGATTTGTGAAATATATATATATATATATATATATTTTTATGTGACCGATCAGTCAAGAATACTTCTTTTTCTGTTTCTGTTGAGTTCTTTGTATATTTTAAAAGTTTATATATTTTTGATTAATAATTTATGTCTTATATTTTGTTTTAACGGTATAAGAGATTTATACTTATATATTTCAAAGAGTTATTACTAGTATATAATTATGGGTTGGATTGTATGGGGTATAGATATGATGTCTCTGGTAAGTTCAAAAGTTATTATATACTTACTAAAAATATAAAAAATATAAAAAATAAAAAAGAAGGAAAAAATATAAAATAAAAGGCTTAGTGTGTCAATTTATATATGTGTTATATTAAGCGTATAAGTTGATATCTCCATTAGGTTAGCTGTTGCAAACATATGTTATTTATAGGCTCCATTAGTACAGTAAAGGACATATATTTTTAACATACATATAGGTGTTTGGTTTTTATAACGTGATGTGTAAAGTGCTTTATGCAAGTTATTATAATATGGTTCGGCATATGTATATGTTAGTCGCATATTATATACTAGTAGATGTAAGGCCAGGTCTGCACAAAATTGTATTAGTTATAATGGGATTAGTTATATATAATATGTTGAGCTACTTTTATATGTACGTGAACTTTTATGGTTTTGAACCGAACTGATTTTATTATTATAAGTATATGTTTTAATTTAAATATATATAGACATATATATTTTATTTTAATTTTATCTTAGATTTAAGTATTGATTTTTATAAAATAACAAATATTTCTGTAATCATATCAAACTAATTCCAATTCGTTTTATCAACTCGTCTTATCAGGTTCGTTCAATCGAATTCGTGCCAATATCGTCTTGATTTGAAAATCACCATTCAGATTGGTCAATCACGCAATTCAAATCGTAGCCTGTTGTGTTGTCTATCTTCTTGTGTTCTCTGGCCTCGAAAGGTGAGCAATCACTCACGATTAACGTTCTTTTATTTATTAAATTTGATTTCAATTGAAACGACAATTGAATATGATGCTGTAATTATTTAAATTGTTATATATGCTATTATCTGTAACTGTTCACTTATGGGATAAGACACCATATCCTATTTTTTTATTTATTTTGATAATATATGACTGTTGCTATTATTATTTTCATATCTGTTATCACTCTGCAAGTTCCCTGTCAGTATAGAAAATCGTTATGGGTTGAAATGATAAACCCAAGCGATTTTCATTTAATTGAATTTGGGATTACGGGTTGAAACGATATCCACCCGTATATCTGTAGTGTACGGATTGAAATGATAAATATCCGTAGCACTTTACCATACGATAGGAAATATATAAAGACACCGTTGGTCCATAATTATTTTGAAAATAATTTATATGATTTTGGAAAGAAATATATGGACTTAATAAATGTTAATTCTTAAATTATTATATAAAAAGAGAGATGATGTATATAGATTTAATAATATCTAATTTAATTAAGATTGATTTAATACATAAATTATGTTAAATATTTATGTAAATTATATTTCAAATAGATTTTGCAATAATTGGGATAAGATAGGATGGGGAGATAAATTTGGGTATATTAAAAATGGTATTTAAATAAGGATTTATTTAAATTAAATAGATTTGAAATTTTGAATGGAGAATTTAAAGGTATGACTTTGTAACCAGATTTTTGAGTTAAGTGTTTAATGAATATTTCACATTTAAATAAATTAAAGAAAATATTGAGTAAAATGTAATTTAAGGTTACTTAAATGTTATTGAACCTAATGAGAGAGTATTTCAAGACTAAACAATAATGAGGTAAAATCGAGATCTATATGGAACTGTGAACTGTTTAATTGAACATCTAAATAAAAGAGCTTGAACAATATTGAAATTTAAATGGTTTATTTTGAGATTCGGATCTGTATTTGAAATTAATATAGTTGAATTTGTTATTTAGGAACTAAATTGAATTAAAATGAAATTTAGGTTGAACTAAATTTGAATTTATTATTTAGAAACTAGATTGAATAAAAATTTAGTTGAAACGTTGAATACTTAAAGTTTGAAATATATTGAAATATAAAGGGTATTTTGTGATTTCAAATCCGAATTTGAAATTGATAAAAATTGAAGTGATAAATTTAGGAATTGGGTAGAAATCAAATTGATAAATTGAGATTGAAATTAATTTAAATGGGAAGGTCATGTTGATGTTAAACGATTTGTTAGGTTGAGGGAATTGAAAATACTTTATTGTATAAATTATTTAATATATATAAATACTATTTTGGGAAATATAGAGATATTTGAAGTGAAAATGAGATTTGGTTTTGAAGTATAAATTAAGCAGAAATAACCATGGTATTATAGTGTATATTTCTACCTTGTAGAAAGTTTCATTGACCCTTAGAGGATGGCTATCCCAAACATCCTTTAAGTTATTGTATTTCAGTTGATATTTCACTTGAGTTGGATTTATTTATATAAGAATGTTAATCCTGACTCGAGTGTTTTGTGTTTTGCTCTACGCTCGGGTCAGACTGAGTGATACAGCATTTGAGACTCACATTTGGAGTTCGGAGCTTCATTTGGAAATCCAACTATCGATTCAGATTCCATCCTTTCCAGTTGATTGGTTCAGAGAAGTCATCTGTTGTGTTGAAGACTTCACTGCATTTGAACTATTCGGTTGTATTTTTCTAACTCTGATGTATATAGTAGCTTCATGAACTACTATTCTTTATCTATTCCGCTGCATTATATTACTCTGTGATCTGTGATTGATTTATTTACTGTATATTTTAAGTTTTGTCAAATTTAAATTAACAACGCGGTATTTTGAATTATTCAAGTCGGACATGTATGAAATTATTGTCGATTTGAATGGTCCAAAATAGCGGGTCGTTACAGTTGGTATCAGAGCTTTGGCTCTAGGAAAAACTTAGCATATATGGTAAATTTATTTATAGAATCACTTTCGCTCGAGTTGAATCTCTTCCTTTTGACTCGATTTCCTTTGAACTTTGGAATGTCCCTCAGTTCCGAAATTCATTCTGTCTCTCCCTATTTATATTCGTTTGATTCTGGAGTATCTCATAACTCCACTGAATGTTTTGTCAAAGGGGTGGAAACTCCTTTACAATTGCATTGATTCACCGAAGATTTCTGTATCCTCGGTTTACGATGCTGATATATCTCGTTATGCCAAATTCTATATCTTTGGCGATCGAATGTCGAATTGCCTCAGAATTCTACACCAATCTAATTTTGGAATCACGGTTGATCGGTAAAGGTCGCCCACGATTTATAGAAGTAATCTCATCTTTGATCGAGTCTATCTTCGAATCAGGATTCTATTGATTGGAGTTCCTCTAAATTAAATCTCTATCTTTGTTTTGAAATCCATTCTTGAATCATCCTTTGAAAATCGGGTTTTGTTTGTATTTTCTTGAAATTGTTTTATATATCGAAATTATTATTTTGATAACTATGATTTTATTCTATATATAAAAAATGTTTTCGATAAGGATTATATACCTATATATAAAACAAATAAGAAATGTTATTCTATATATATATATATATATATATATATATATATAAGTTTTGAACACTGGCAAAATTCTTCATGAATTAAATAAGGAATCTTTCAACACTGGCAAAATTCTTCATGAATTAAATCACACATTTATCACTCTTATCCCAAAGGTAGAAAGCCCTACTATGATTGAAGAATTTAGACCTATTGCATGCTGTAATGTGCTATATAAGATCCTCAGCAAGGTAATATGCAACAGACTTACAAAAGTCCTCCCTGATCTAATTTCTGAATGTCAATCTGCTTTTATAAAAGGAAGACACATTTCTGAAAATTCTTTACTAGCTCATGAACTAATTAGAAATTTCAACAAACCTGGAGCTGACAAAATGTGTCTAAAGATTGATCTACAAAAAGCATATGATAAAATTAATAGACAATTCATTATACATGTACTACACTGTATGAATTTTCCTACTTCTTTGATCAATCTCATTGAAGAATGCATATCTACCCCCACATATTCAATAATTATTAATGGTATCCCCAAAGGATATATAACTAGCAACAGGGGTTTGAGACAAGGTGATCCCCTCTCCCCCTACTTATTTGCAGTTGCCATGGAATTCTTTACACTACAAATGGAAATAGCTTGTCACAATTCTTTGATTCAGCCTCTGTTTAAACATAACCCTAATGTCAATCATCTTTTATATGCTGATGATTTGATAATTGCTATTAGAGCTTCCTCTTCTGCAGCTCAGGGTTTACTACACATATTTGATCAATTACAGTTATTTGTGGGACTTGAACTAAATACTAATAAGTCCAAATGCTACTTTAGCAAATACTGTACATCCAAAAATCAGATCCTGGAAATTTTGCAAATTAAGGAAGGACAACTTCCTGTCAAGTATCTTGGAGTTCCTTTATCAACTAATGTAATTACTGATCGTGAATGTGGTGAACTAGTTGGTAAAATCAGAGACAAACTCAATGGTTGGAGCTCTAAATTACTTTCTTTTGCTGGCAGAATTGAATTGGTACACACAGTTATCACTGCTAAAGTTAGATTTTGGCTTCAAACATTTCACATTCCTGATAGTTCAATTGAGAAGATTAAATCAGCATGTGCAAACTTCATCTGGAGGGGGGGATTACATAAAGTTAGTTATGATATTCTTTCTAGGCCTAAAGCTGAAGGAGGTGTTGGTCTTATCAACCTGAAAGACCTTAGAAAGACTTACCAAATCAAACATGGATGGAAAATTCTAACATCAAATACTCTTTGGGCCAGGTGGATGAGAAATAGATATATAAAAGGAAGTTTCTGGACAATGCATGAGGATATTAACTCTTCTGGGGTTTGGAAATGTATTTTAAGAAGCAGGGAAGTTCTGAAAAAATGCATCTCAAAGAGAATTGCTAATGGAAGGGATACTTATCTTTGGAGGGACCCATGGATAAATGGAAAATCATTTGCTAACAAATATGGCTGGGGTATGATTTCATGTATTGGGGAATATGATGACCTAGTTGCATCAATCATTTATCAGGGCACTTGGATACCAGAACAAAAAGGATTACATGCCATAGCTGAAGATGTCAAGTACATCCCTATCTACTCATCTGAACCTAATGATACTTGGACTTGGAATTATACAAAAGACGGCATTTTTACCACCAACAGTACATGGGAAGCAATTCGAACTAAACATACTAACAAATATTGGGCAGCCCCTATCTGGTCCAGATCTAACAACCCAAAGATGGCTTTCACAACGTTTAAAGCAATTAATTTAAGACTTCCCACAGCTGACAGATTAGCAAGATGGGGTATGGAGGTTAATCTAACATGTAAACTATGTAACTACACTCCAGAATCACACAATCATCTATTTTTTGAATGTGAATACTCCACTCGTGTACTAAGCCATGTTAAAAGCAAAAATCGAGACATGCATGCGATTTCTACACTTGAAGACGAACTGCTATACCTGAGCCACAGCAAGAAAGGAGACCTGCTGACCCAATTGCAGACCATCAGCCTCACTACAACTGTTTATCACCTCTGGAAGGAGAGGAACCGGAGAATCTTCAAGAGCACTGCAAAGGATCATAAACAAATTCAAATTGCAATAGAGCAAGATGTCAAGATACTTGTAAGAAGAATTAAAGGAAAATTATTTACTCATGTGACTGATTTGGAAAACAAAATCCTCCGAGAATGGAAAGTGGATCCGCCATGAACCTATGCTTCAGAGCTTTTAGAAAGGGGCATTTGTTGTTTTGCTTTGATTGGTGGAATGTTCTTTATAAATAAACTTAGCACGTGTTTTGTTTTACTTTCTATGTAATACACGAAACATGTATATTTGTTCTGAGCTTTGATGCATCAATAAAATTCACCAATTTTCAAAAAAAAAATATAAGTTTTGAAAGGATTTGGAATTTTGAAAAAATATAAGAAATTGATTTATATAAAAATGATTTATAACTGTAGTGTTAAATTTGAAATTTGAGAATTGAATTCCGGTATTTTGAAATTGGTTTTAAGATTTTGGAAAATATATAAAAATAATATGATTTAAAAGTATTTTTCCGAATAAGAAATGTTTCAAATGAGTTCAAATGAATTCCAATAATTTTGAAGAAATTTCAAAGAAGTTTTCAAGAAAATAGAAGTCCAGAACTCACTTATGTCGCTGGAAAATAAATTCGGTGATGAGTGCACGCATCATCGACATTGATTTTCGAGTTTCAGAGTGGGGGAGAGGCCACTTTAATAGCTTCGCTATTCAAGTGATTTTGTAAAACCGTTTTTGATTTCAAATTCCGAAGTATAATTTGATATTTTCGAAAGATATATGGATATATTTGAAACAATTTATAGCGAGACCGGTGTTCAGTCCTCGAGTTTCGAATTTAATAATTGATTTATTGATTTATTGTTGATTTTCAACTCTTGAATTGAAAATTTGATTTCCCTAACTATTTTGAATGTTCGAACACTTCCAAATCGAGATTAAATTTTCAAAGCTAAGAAATTTCGAAGAGTATAAAATGTTTGATAAAGAATATAAATTTAGTTTTGAAATGTTTTGAAAAAAATAGTTGAATAATGGTTTTCAGAAAGGTAAATTGAATATTTCACATAGAAATAGATAGTTTAAAAGTTTTAAAAGGGGATAATTATAAATTTGGAAACCATTTTGAGTATAATTGATTTTGAGAAAATATTTGGTTTTGAAATTAAATTGGAATTAAAAAACTAGTACTTATATGGTGATTTTGGAAATGAATTTGTTTGACTTGAATTATTTTAATTTGGAAAATGGGATAAATTTCTAAACCTATTATTTTGGGAACTTTGAAATTTAGATATTTAATTTGGAAGAAAATTTGGTGAAATCATTTATGATTTTGAAACTGAATTGACATTGAAATGAATTGAAATTTGAGAACCTTATATTATTAAGCACTTGATTTGGGAGTGGTCGAACTCATATAAAATGGATTGTACAAGTATGAAGTTGATTTGAAATATATTGATTTGGAAGGTACTCAATTTGGAAAGAGATTTCATATAATCGAAGTCTATATAAGTATGATTTGATCTACTATTGATTTGGAAAGTATTCGATTTGGGAAAAAAAATGAAATCCTATATATATGGACTTTATATAAGTACGATATTTGAAAGTGATTTGAAAAGGTACTATATGATATATATTTTCGAAGTAAAGATATGGAAAGTGCCTTCTGCTTGATATCCGCTTTGTGGCCACATCGTGGATTCATTCTATCGATATTATTCTCTCTGATTTTCGGTTTTTCGGATGTAATACTCGAGTGTTCCCACCGTGGCGTAACCCATGTTTTCCTTTTTTTCTCTCGCGAATGCATAGCACAATTGCCTGGCTGAATCTTGCCTAGGGGTACGGATTGTTTCCTGGGGGATCCAGGCGTAACCATTGTGTATCCTACAATCTGTGTAGGTCGCGAATAGTAGCGCAAGTGCCTGGCTGAGTCTTGCCTAGGGGTACGGATTGTTTCCTGGGGGATCCAGGCGTAACCATCGTGTATCCTGCACTCTACTAGTCATCATGGCGTAACTCGCAGGGCTGAGAAAGCTTACGGATATGGATTGTTTCCTGGGGGACCCAGGCGTAACCATTGTGTATCTGCGAACCATGATCGGACAAAGGTTTTGGTCTGGTTGTTTTGTTTCGATTGTACTTTCCATATCTGTTTTAAAGGTTTTCAAGTATTTTCACTGGGTGTGGAAACAAGTCTACTAAGTACTTGAAGAATTCTAGCTTTGCTCCTGATCAACGCATGGCCAGAGTCTGCAAGAACGAGGATAAACTTGTTGAAACATCGAGTTATAAAAGTATTTTAGAAAGAAAATTTATTCCGATATATTAGTATTTCATTATAAAAGTATTATTTATAAAGGTATTTTTCCGAACAAAAAAATTTTGTATTAATATTTTAGATTTAAATTCTTCCGGTTTGAATTAACTATTCGTGCCCGATACTATTCCTTGCATCTACCTTATCTACTCAGTTTAGTTACTCACCTTGATTCTGTTTTCCAAATCTACATTCCCTCCTTGATTGGATATATCCTTTTTAAATATTGCTTATTTATATACTACATTGTTTAATAGAAAATTTTAGTGTTATAAATATTTTAGAAGTTATTTATTTAAAATAAAACATATTTAAACTAAATGATTTAAATAACAATGTTTGAAAATTATTAAAAGATAGATTTATAAATTTATAAAATATGGATTTAAGGTTTTCAAATAACTTCTTTGAAAATATAACCAATGATGCAAATAATTGTTTTCAAATAGCTTTCATATATGTATAAAGGTGTTATTTAAACATATTAATTTCCAATGAGTTTTGAAAATTTTAAAGTGTTAAAGATAACTGAATCGCAAATGAAGTTTTCAAATGAATATTTCAAGTAAAATTTATATAGTTTTAAATTAATTATTTACTCTTGACTTTCAATCTATTTTTATTTCCGGTTGTTCTTTTCTCCTACCTCCTTCCTTTTCGGGGACGAAAAGTTCTGAGTAGGGGAGAGTGTAACGACCCGTAAAATTTTAATAATTTTAATGGTTTTATTTACGTATTTAATTTGGACTTTGAGAAATTTTAATAATAATATTTTGAAATAAAGTTTTAATATTTGGTTTACGTATAATTAAATATAGCAAATGGTAAATTTTTAATTAATTTTATGAAGGTTTATTTATTTTATAATTCTGTTAAATTCAAATCAATTAATAATTGGTGAAAATAAAATTTATTTTGAAGCCTGAATATTTTTCTATAGAAAATTTCTAAACCCTCTTCTGAGTGAGACGTCATCTTTAGTTTTTCAAAACTCGGATTTCTATTACTCCGTTTATCTTATTTCTGGCAAAATAACTGCATTTCTTGTACCGATTATCGACTTTTGATCGGATGATCGTACCACCGAAATCTGTATACCGTTTTGATCATCTCGTCGAGCTGATCTTAACGTTATATTTACTTCTGTATTTTGAGGTCGATACGTGACGGAAAAACATTGATTTTGGTCTGTTGTAAAGGCACCACTTTTAACGTTACTATTTCCTTTGGTCCAAATTTGAAGTCGTACTGTCCAATTAGGCAATAAATTGTTTTAATTATTTTCCCAGCAATCTAGTGTCCTGCTGCTGTTACTTTTGAAATGAATTCCAACTTTTATTCTTTTCCAAACGTTGAAATTTATTTTAGCGTAATCCGAGCACGCGCACGATACTCTCCTTCTTTATTTCCCCTGTAGCCGTTACTTCTTCCTATCCTATTTATTTCCTGACTCCATCTTTCTTTCCTTTTACTTTATTCTTTCTTCTCTGGTAACCCATTTTTCCCCTCCCATATTTATTTTTCTCCTTCCCCTTTTCCTTGCCTGCTCTTCCCACTCGAACAACCGAGCATCACTCCTCCAGTCCATCACCCAACAGCTCGGCTCCCCTTCCTTTCCATCTCCGTCTCATCTCCCACGGCGTTCAACCCCAAACCACGGCCGAGAATTACCAGCAACCCCACCAACCACTACCTGACGCGTTGCTCCACCCTCCGGCCTTCATTCCCTTAGCGCCGCCTCGAGCCACGGCAACTACGGCCCGAGCCGAAGCCAACCTCTCCTATTGGCCTGCCACTCAGGTCCGACCGGTACCCCCTCTTCCAACCCTCCGTTCGCTCCTCCTCCTCACCGCGAACACGCAAATCTCAAAGCCTACCCCTTCCAGTCACCGCAGCCACCTACCGAAGCCACTTCACGACCCATGCCGTGACCGCCGCAAACCCATACCATTCAGCCATCAACCGAGTTTATCCTTGCTGCGCCCAGCAAGCTGCCGCAAACTCCATCGAGCCAACCCACTGCCTACACGCCTCTCCATCTCCTTCACTTCCTAGCCTGGCCGAACCCCTCTGTCCCTTCCTTCTCGTGTATATAAAGCTGTATACTACGGTTGAAGTTTGTTTATAACATATGGCACAGGTTAGTATATTGATTGGTTAGATGGGTATTGACACATATTATAAATATAGGTTCATACAGTAACTTACATTCACTTTATGGTGTTGTTTAGTTATATATGAGTTAGCTTGAGTAACGTTTGGTCTGGGAATATGTTTACTGTATATGGTACATGGTTATAATATGAGAGTGTATATGACGTTTACATATGTATATTTTATCAAAAGTTTGGGCAAACTGGTCCAATTTTTGTTTACATATATTTAGATGTCATAGTAAATATTTTACGAAGTGTCGAGATTTGTGAAAAATATATATATATATATATATATATATATATATATATATATATATATATATATATATATTTATGTGACCGATCAGTCAAGAATACTTCTTTTTCTGTTTCTGTTGAGTTCTTTGTATATTTTAAAAGTTTATATATGTTTGATTAATAATTTATGTCTTATATTTTGTTTTAACGGTATAAGAGATTTATACTTATATATTTCAAAGAGTTATTACTAGTATATAATTATGGGTTGGATTGTATGGGGTATGGATATGATGTGTCTGGTAAGTTCAAAAGTTATTATGTACTTACTAAAAAAAATAAAAAAATAAAAAAAAAGAAGGAAAAAATATAAAATAAAAGGCTTAGTGTGTCAATTTATATATGTGTTATATTAAGCGTATAAGTTGATATCTCCATTAGGTTAGCTGTTGCAAACATATGTTATTTATAGGCTCCATTAGTACAGTAAAGGACATATATTTTTAACATACATATAGGTGTTTGGTTTTTATAACGTGATGTGTAAAGTGCTTTATGCAAGTTATTATAAGGCATATGTATATGTTAGTTGCATATTATATACTAGTAGATGTACGGCCAGGTCTGCATAAAATTGTATTAGTTATAATGGTATTAGTTATATATAATATGTTGAGCGACTTTTATATGTACGTGAACTTTTATGGTTTTGAACCGAATTGATTTTATTATTATAAGTATATGTTTTAATTTAAATATATATAGACATATATATTTTATTTTAATTTTATATTAGATTTAAGTATTGATTTTTATAAAATAACAAATATTTCTGTAATCATATCAAACTGATTCCAATTCGTTTTATCAACTCGTCTTATCAGCTTCGTTCAATCAAATTCGTGCCAATATCGTCTTGATTTGAAAATCACCATTCGGATTGGTCAATCACGCAATTCAAATCGTAGACTGTTGTGTTGTCTATCTTCTTGTGTTCTCTGGCCTCGAAAGGTGAGCAATCACTCACGATTAACGTTCTTTTATTTATTAAATTTGATTTCAATTGAAACGACAATTGAATATGATGTTGTAATTATTTAAATTGTTATATATGCTATTATCTGTAACTGTTCACTTATGGGATATGACACCATGCCCTATTATTTATATTTATTTTGATAATATATGCCTGTTGCTATTATTATTTTCATATCTATTATCACTCTGCAAGTTCGCTGTCAGTATAGAAAATCGTTATGGGTTGAAATGATAAACCCAAGCGATTTTCATTTAATTGAATTTGGGATTACGTATTGAAACGATATCCACCCGTATATATGTAGTGTACGAATTGAAATGATAAATATCCGTAGCACTTTACAATACGATAGGAAATATATACAGACACCGTTGGTCCATAATTATTTTGAAAATAATTTATATGATTTTGGAAAGAAATATATGGACTTAATAAATGTTAATTCTTAAATTATTATATAAAAAGGGAAATGATGTATATAGATTTAATAATATCTAATTTAATTAAGATTGATTTAATACATAAATTATGTTAAATATTTATGTAAATTATATTTCAAATAGATTTTGCAATAATTTGGATAAGATAGGATGGGGAGATAAATTTGGGTTTATTAAAAATGGTATTTAAATAAGGATTTATTTAAATTAAATCGATTTGAAATTTTGAATGGAGAATTTAAAGGTATGATTTTGTAACCAGATTTTTGAGTTAAGTGTTTAATGAATATTTCACATTTAAATAAATTAAAGAAAATATTGAGTAAAATGTAATTTAAGGTTACTTAAATGTTATTGAACCTAATGGGAGAGTATTTCAAGACTAAACAATAATGAGGTAAAATCGAGATCTATATGGAACTGTGAACGGTTAAATTGAACATTTAAATAAACGAGCTTGAACTATATTGAAATTTAAATGGTTTATTTTGAGATTCGGATCTGTATTTGAAATCAATATAGTTGAATTTGTTATTTAGGAACTAAATTGAATTAAAATGAAATTTAGGTTGAATTAAATTTGAATTTATTATTTAGAAACTAGATTGAATAAAAATTTAGTTGAAACGTTGAATACTTAAAGTTTGAAATATATTGAAATATAAAGGGTATTTTGTGATTTCAAATCCGAACTTGAAATTGATAAAAATTGAAGTGATAAATTTAGGAATTGGGTTGAATTCAAATTGATAAATTGAGATTGAAATTAATTTAAATGGGAAGGTCGTGTTGATGTTAAACGATTTGTTAGGTTGAGGGAATTGAAAATACTTTATTGTATAAATTATATAATATATATAAATAGTATTTTGGGAAATATAGAGATATTTGAAGTGAAAATGAGATTTGGTTTTGAAGTATAAATTAAGCAGAAATGACCACATTATTATAGTGTATATTTCTACCTTGTAGAAAGTTTCATTGACCCTTAGAGGATGGCTATCCCAAACATCCTTTAAGTTATTGTATTTCAGTTGATATTTCACTTGAGATGGATTTATTTATATAAGAATGTTAATCCTGACTCGAGTGTTTTGTGTTTTGCTTTACGCTCGGGTCAGACTGAGCGATACAGCATTTGAGACTCACCTTTGGAGTTCGGAGCTTCATTTGGAAATCCAACTATCGATTCAGATTCCAGCCTTTCCAGTTGATTGGTTCAGAGAAGTCATCTGTTGTGTTGAAGACTACACTGCATTTGAACTATTTGGTTGTATTTTTCTAACTATGATGTATATAGTAGCTTCATGAACTACTATTCTTTATCTATTCCGCTGCGTTATATTACTCTGTGATCTGTGATTGATTTATTTACTGTATATTTCAAGTTTTGTCAAATTGAAATTAACAACGCGGTATTTTGAATTATTCAAGTCGGACATGTATGGAATTATTGTCGATTTGAATGGTCCAAAATAGCGGGTCGTTACAACTAGCTTCCCAAACTTATTTATAGGTTCCCACCCATATCACTTGCCGACAATTCAAATTTAAATTTAAAACCAAATTTTGAATTAGCAAAATTTTCTTAAAATTTTTCAAACTCCCTAAATTTTCGAAAAATTTCGCCAACGTCTCCTTTGCGCGGCTGTTCGGTACAACTACAAATTGCCTCTACAGGCTCCCAAATTCCAAAAGAAAACAAAAAGCCAAGTGGCTAGATCAAAAACCCAATCAAATTTCATGCAGAAATTTAAACACATACCTTTTTGTCGAGCAATTCAAATTTCTCTTCTGCGATCAAAACAAATTTTCTCGTTTCTTTTATAATACGTGTATATCCTACATAGCAATAATATCCAACCATAACATTCAAAATCATTTTATTGACTCCCTTACAAAATTACAATATATTTTCCCAACACCTATATTACTTAAGAATTTTACCATTTCTTCTCAAGTTCAATATAAGTATTTTATACGCTTCTTATATTTATTTTCAGTTCACCACTTTAGTTTATATCTACTTCTATTCAAATTGGTTCTCCCATTTCCATATGATTCAATTTATCGTCAGCTCAAAATATTGAATTTTATCTTCCATTTATAACTGATTCATATCATTATTTTAAATTAGTTTCATTCACTAATTTATTTCAATTTCCAATTTGAAATTGTTTTTGTCGCTGACAAAATTTCCCAAAAATTTTAAAAAAAAATTCTAGCTCCGAAAATCTTCGAAAAATTTAGTCAGAGTCTCCTTTGTACGGAAGAGTTTTTGCAATTTGACAAGAGATAAAAATATATATACATCGACCCACACGGTCGGAAAAACAAAAACAGTTCATATTTCCTATTTTTATTGCGTAGGCGTACCTTTATTTACCATTTTTAAGCAAGCGGCTTATTATTTAGTTATAGCGCGACCAAAATCCTGCCAAACGACCTTTAGGTACGTGTACTTACTCAATTTAAACATATAAGCACTATATAGAAGAAGTTTATAGCATTTCACTTATATTTAAATAGCTAAAACACGGATTCTATAAAAATGCATGTTATGTACTTTCATAAGCACATATGTAAGGTTTCGACACTTATTTCAATTGCTTACAACCAATTCTCAAACCATTCCATTCAGTTTAAGTGATTTACAACTTACTCGCTTATATTTAATTCATTCTAAGAAAAACAAACTCATATTCATTCCAATTGATTTCAAAATCATCCTATTTCACTTCTAATAACTCATAGAATTTTACCTAATCCTGTTTACATCGAACGACCCATTTTCTTATGCAATTCGACAATATTAATGTGAATAAATAATTACTTAGCTTTATAACCATTTAAATTGATTCCAACTCAATTTACACTTGATTCCATCCCATTTTAATTTATTCACAATCTTTTCATTGCATTTTCTATCATATCCAAAATGTTTGATTCCAAACCATTTTATTAAACTCGACAACCAATATATTAAATAACCATCTCACAATTTATTTAAGTTATTTATTTTCTTCAAACTATTCCACCCAATAACTTAAGTTTATTTTATTCAACCAACTTCCATTTAAATCTTTGATTTGATTTTCCTTTGATCAAATCCCAACCATTTTACTAGTTTATTCGACTAGTTTATTCTTTTATCTATTTTTAAATTTTAATTGACATTAACAATTAATTATTGAATTTATTAATAATAAGGCCATTCAATTTATGCTTGAATTGGATTTGTTTACAACTAACACCAAATCTATTTTAAACCAATTCAATTTCATTCGACCACACTTTCAATTTATAATCCCATACTTGATTTTTTTTCATTTATCTTCAAAACCATTTTATTTAATTTTCTTGAGTTCAGTGTTACTTTATATCCCAAGTTTGGATTTTTTTTATTTCATTTCCAGAATACAAATACTTTCATTCCGACTTATTTATTCCCTTTGTAAATTTTTATAGGCTACTCACTTATTAATATTCATACTTCTCCATCTATTTACTGTCAATCATATTCACATTTTACTTTTAGCTAGGGATTTTTTTTATTTTCATGCTTTTCAGTTCTTTTATAAGCTTCCGAAGCTTATTTATTCCAATTCAATACTTACTTGGGTTACATTTACTTATTTAAGTAAGAATTTTATTCCATTCAATATTATATATAACTCAGCTGAATTCATTTCAATTCAATTTTATTTAACTTTACTCCAGTAAAATCTAGCTACATACCATTCTTTTGAATTTTGTTAAGCAAGGACTTAATTCCATTTAATATCATTCCAATATCCAATTTCAATTCATTTACATACAATTATAAATTCATTTATTCATTCATAAATTCTTTTTCAAAAAATAAATTTTATTTCCAAACATTAATTATTTTTAGTCCATTTGAACTAATTCTGCACTTTATTTTACACAATTTTAAATCAAACATCATCTAATATTCAATTTCATTTCATTTTCTTACCATATAAATCAATTAGTTACTTACTAATTTTAATCTCAAAACTTCGTTTTATTTAGTCCAACTTGACTAATTTTTTCATTCAAACTTAAGTTCAACATTCAGTTTCAATTCCCTTTTGGTTACACCTTTAAACTCATTACTAAAATGTTCAAAATTCAATTTTGAAAACATATTTATCTAAATAAAACTATTCCTTTGCATTTTCAAAATCAAACCAAATTTCACAAACAAACATTAATCCAAAACATCCAGGTAGCAATCCCCCTTTGGAAACTCGAAAATGAACACCGATGATGTCGCGATCATCATCAGAATTATTTTCCAGCGACCAAAAAGAGTTCAATGCTTTTATCTCTTTTCAAACCCTTCAAATATTTTTAAATTCCAAATCTCTCTAGATTTCAAATCTGATTGAAAAATATTTCTCAAATATATATTATTTTTCTTAACTTTTTGAGAATCATTTTCAAACTCAAAGGAAATTAAATTTCTAAATTTTCACATTCCAAATCCTTTAAATTTATATTCAAACATTACTTTGGAATTTTATCTTATTTTAATTATTAATCACACTATAATTAACATTTATAGTTTACATTTACAAATCTCGTTTGTATATGAATTTTTTCTTAGTTTTTAATTATGATTTCAATTCCTTATTCAATTATAAATCACATTTACAAATCCCATTTATTTTGTTAATTTATTCCTTAATCTTTGGTTGTTATCTTCAATTTCTAGTTAAATTTCCACACAATAATGAAAATAATTTAGTATTATCATTATAGTTTATAAAAACTTTCCTTTTTATATACAAAAATAATATGGGTCAAATTATTTCATTTACCCTATTTTAAAACAATACTGTGTTGGTTTATCTTGTTCAAGAGTTTATAAATTCCTATCGATGACATGGCGTCCCACACATCGACCATAGTTCATTAACACTCAACCGATAAATCAACACAGAATAAAAAACAATTTTTATATTTACTAACAAATACGGGCTCATATCTATTAATACGCTCAAACTCATTCTAGAGTACTACTGACTCTATCTCTAATGAGTAATCTCCACTATAGCCAAGGTTCTCGCTTAACCTTAAGCTCTGATACCACTGTAACATCCCACAAACCCGTACCCCTTAAGTCGACACTATTCTTCAACATATCAACTCAACGAGAACGGAAATACGAACCATTGGGGTTAAGAAAGAAGGAGATAGAGGAAGAATATAAAACAACATAAGAATCTAACCATCACAAGGAATAAAATATAATAGATAATAACAAATCTTTACACAAAAGAAAACTATATCTTCTTATACATACATCACCAGAATACATCATCAGAGTTCAATGACATCAATAACATACAATCTGGACAGTCATATAAACTTGTCCTCAAAACTGAATACACAGCGGAATAATAATCTAGTACGGAAGTACGTATCGCATCCAACTCGTCTCCTGAGCTCCACAACATCTTTTCCTGTATTATATAATACTCGGTCTGACCCGAGCATTATAGTTAAATAACACCCGAGTCAGTCTGGAATACCAGCGTGAGAAATCACACTCAAATTGATTATTAAAGTTTCAAAATCCTTGTGAAAATAAAAGCATCTCGTAAGACCACGCCATAAATAAACATGTCGGGATTTTACCTTACGATAGCTAAAACATTTCTTATAAAATTCTCTGATATTATATTAGGGTCTATTTACAAATACTTATTAAAATAGCCGAAATTGTTGCATTTATTAAATTCCATCCACTAGCCACAATTGTGAGCAATACAAACAAAAATCGTAAAAGGCACGTAGGGAGAATGGATTTCCAACTAATGACTAGGCACCGGGGTATCACCTGTCATAGTACGTGGCCTAGATCACCGTACCGAGGATTACTCCCAATCCCCTGCAACACAAGACCGAGACTATCTCTTACTGGATAATCCTGAGTAAGATCACCCTATGGTTGGGATCAGCAACCGCACCGCTAAGCTGAATAAAAAGGGACATCTCGATAGGGATGACCTCACCCTAATGGGCCTACCCACCTAGCCTTGCTGCATAACCCCTGATTTTCAGTCATTCCATGTTGATGAGGCTTGAGGCTTGAGGCTAAGTGTTACCTTTTTAGTACGTTTCACTTAGAATGCTGATCGTCCACCTAACGATGTTTCGAAAGCATTCATCCATACAAGACCGTCTTGGGTTCAAACGGAACCGAAGGCACTACTACTACTACATCCACTTTGGAATCATCACAGGATTATTAGCGACTAGCCCTTGCACTTCACTGCTCCACCTTCGAATCCAAACTCTTGTTTTCCACACGAAAACATACAAACTAGATCGAAGTGGTTTTTGATAAATAAATCCCGATCCCGATCTCTTCGAAATGATCAGCGCATTGGCCAATATTGATAGTCGGTTATTTAACTATCAATTAACCATTCACAATCAACCATCCAATATAAATAATTTCACCAAATTATTTATTAATCTAAAAATATCTTCGCCCGATATACTTCCATTTTGAACCCTTTTGAAAACAGTTTTCAAACCACACTCTTCTCATGGAATAAATTTCCCGAATATTTTCTACTTCCAATGAAATCACCAAGTACAAACACTTTAGATTTTAAAATATTTTAAAACAGTTTATTATAAAATATACTCTAACATTTAAATTGAAAACTACTTCAATACTTTATTTATTAAAAATATATGCTTTAAGAATATTTAAAATAAAGCTACTTTATAAAATATAAACTAAATTTTCCTCTTTTATAATACTAAGTCACCTATAAATAATTACTATTATAATAAATTTGAAAAAAGGCTTACTTTAAACTTTAAATATTTAAAAATAATAAATTTTCTAAAACATACTTCTTAATAAAACTTTAACTTTTCACTTATACTTATAAATTTGTTTTGAAAACGTACTTAGCTATCCAGGTAAATACGCTTCTCTTTCACATCCTTTAAAAATAAATCACTATTTATTTTTAAACAAATTTACCCATTCCTTCAATAAATTCTCACCATGAATTTATTCTTCCAAATATCTTCTAATATATTGCTTTACCTTTATAAACCAAGTTTATAAGTTTTATATACTCAACTTCCTTTTAAAATTCCGATTCCAAACACTTAGAACAATTTCCAAATTGATTCCCGATTTACTTTATTTTGAAATAAATTTCTTCACTTACTCAATTTATTCCAAAACCCATTAACTTCAAATTTTTATTTCTTACTTATGATTTTAAATCTTTAAACTGAAAAATACCAATTTCATATTTCCCAAATTCCTTATTTATCCTTTTAAATAAATTTAAACCTTGAATTTTAAAGTAAATTCTTTATTCTTTTAAATAATATCACTTAAGTTTTACAATTCATTGTTTTCTGTTTATTCAAAACCTCTTTTCCCTACTCGGAATTACTTATTAAAATTTTAAAATCTCTTTTATTCTTATCCCGTTCATTCTTAAGTTTATTCAAATTCTCTATAATTATTTTACTTAAAAATTCACTCTTTTATTTTCTTACAAAAATCCAATTCTATATATTTTGATAACTCGGTGTAACGAAATATATTCAAGCAAATCATAGCATTCAATATTCCAAATATTATTCATCACAGGATATCAAATATTCATAACATAGAATATTAAACAATCTAAATAATTTTGAGGAATCCAGTTGGATCCCTTCAACCTTTTTCCCTGCATCCACAGACGTTAGCACAACATAAAATACCAATTCCACTTCAAGTGGAATATCGCGGTATATGAGTTTTAAATATAATATCATCCGCTATTATGCAGCACATAGGGTCTCATCCGCTATGTAATGCGGGAAATCAATCACTGCAATATATACTATATACTATATATAATATAGCACATCAAATCAATTCAATCATTCGACCAATTATTTAAATTTAACCATTTAAATATAAATATAAATCCAGAAGAGTGAGATTAAATCACCTTAAATTTTGTTTGCAATCCATTTCCATCGCGCCTTGCTTCTTCGCAGTTTTTAGACCTTGAACAACATTATATGATTTATTAATATTTTGAATAAATTGTACAGTTTGTTACCATTTTATAATTTAATTAACCAAAAATTTATTTTAAACTAATTTATAGATTTCAAAAATCAAATGTTTATATGAACTGCACAAATTCAAAATTTCTATATTTCCAAACCTTGTCTATATACATTTCCTGTTTACATATACATACCGAACCTTATAAAATATAATTGTTTTGCATCCTTCTATAAATTAAACCTTATATAGATATTAAATTCTAATAAAACAAATTTCCCTTTCAAATGTATTAAATAAATAATAATAACAACAGAACTGTTTTATATTTTCTTTACTGTGAAGATTATATTTTTTTCCTCTAATCTGTAGACAAATGCTAAATCGAATTAAGATAAAAAAATGCAACCTTGCTGCCTCGGAGTTACGTACTCGAGAATGACCTTGCTACCACGTCGCAGTATCCCTTCAACTCATCGGTGCTATCACGAACCCGAAACCCTAGCCGCCATGATGAGATTTTCCATCCTTCGAAAATGCTCGTGTCAATGCCTCCGACTCTTTGTTTTGCTTGATCGACCGCACGATAGTCGACACGCACCTCCGCTCGTGCCTCCTTCGCGACTGCCAAGACGAGTTGCCACTACTCCTATTCTGTAACGCCCCACCTCTATACCCACGCTAGCCAAGAACACTACGGTGTAGTGCTGTCAACTAGCATGGAGAATAAAGCTGTTGAGGAGCGACCATCCATGTAATTGGTTATCACATGGTGGCTATAAATAATCTTCGGAAACAAACATAGAAATAAGCATAACACAAATCAGTCACAGACATCCATATCAAAGGCGGAGGAAGATATGAATATATAACTAACACATGAAAGTGTACATCAGAGTAGTGGTCAAAAAGATCAACAATAATACAAAAGAATAGCAACATGTGCTATACAAAAGAATACAACTATGAGTCTATATCTCAAGTGTATACAACAAAAACTGCTAATCTAAATAGTTAGCCAAAAGTCAGAGTAGCAAATCCCGGGAGGAAGTCAAGCAGAAGCACCTGTAACATCTCGGTCTGACCCGAGTATTATTTAAGAAAACAATAAACGGATCAGTCTAGCTATAAATATCAGATGACATGATGTAAAAATAAAAGATATGGCATAAACATAAAATATCCATACCGACATACTACTATAAGTATGCAAATGATGATCAACAGAAGATCAATCAATATCACAAGAATCTTCTCAAAGATCCAAAGAGGGAATCATACCCTAAACTTGTACTCATAACAAGTCAATGACATAAATTCCAGAAATCAACACAAGAAATCCAGAAATCACAGAAAAAGGGAAAGAGGCCTATCACATGACGGTCCGAAGACCATGGGGAGCTACCCCATATGGATGAGTCGGAATCACCCAGATGAGGTCTAGGCTAACCAAAAAGAAAAAAGGTATGTGTGAGTGGAATCACACAAATGGTGTCTAGACTAACCTTGCGGATAAAGAGATATGTGTGAGTCGGAATCAAACCAATGAGGTCTAGTCTAACCTTGCAAACAAAGAGACATCGCACAATTGCTAGTCTAAATCATAAAATGATCGTCATGATCAATGAGAAGTGTCAATTACACTAAGTTAGTAAATATAAAAGTTTAGTTTCATGTCCCATAACCACTAGCTTAACTTAAATATTTACGAACAAACTGTAAATCTTCACTAATAAAATTGTCACTAGAGGTTCAATCGAACAAGTCCAAGAATTAACCGACGAAGCAAACGCAAGCGTTTCATACCACTTGTTTTACTAAGCCGTTTAATTAGATTTCTCATCCGAGTGAGGTAAAGGTTTGTATAAACTAATAGATTGGAAAACGGGTTAAGAAAAGAGCTTTGTTATTAAAAATAGAGTTGAAATCCTTTTATTGAAAGAGTTTTGATATTTACTACTAGTTTTGAAACCTTTATATTTTAAAGTGACAAATCACATAAGCGATTGTAGAAACAATCAATCACAAAGATCACATTCGAAGATGTGATAAAAATCCAAGGAAATCAGCTCAACAAGTTCTGTTGAATGTTTTTTCAGATAAGATCACCTACGGAGGGAGGGTCCGAGGGGGTGGCAACCCCCCAAGGTCATGCGACCTAGTGGTCCAATGACCTAAAGGGTAAAGGTCATGCGACCTAAAAAGGGTTCGCGACCTAACACTCAAACGACCTAAAGAAAATAAGGGGCCGAGCGACCTATAAGAAGCAGCGACCTAAATAGAATCGAGGTCCAACGACCTATAGATTAGGTCATGCGAGTTAAGGAGGTCAATGACCTAACAGAGACACGTGACCTAATAAAGGAATGCGACCTAAAGGCACGCGACCTAGCGACCTAAGCAGGAAACGCGACCTATGAGGCACAAGCGACTTAAGTGGGTCAACGACCTACGGAATATAGGTCACGCGACCTAACGGTTTACAAGGTCTGCGACCTAACTGGAAACGTGGTCTAGCGACCTAGTGGTTCAAGGAAGATGGGTCACACGACCTAAGGAGATAAGGCCTAGCGACCTACGAGCTAAAGGTTCGACGACCTAACAGGATGTAGGTCCAACGACCTAACAGGTAAGAAGATCACACGACCTAAAATGCCATAGGACCTAACGACCTAAGGTCGACCTAGCGACCTAAAGCCATACGACCTAACGACCTAAGGTCATACGACCTAGCGACCTAAAGCCATACGACCTAACGACCTAAGGTCCGTACGACCTAACTCCGAAGAGGTTAGAAATGGTCAGAACGACCTACAACCTAAGGTCCATACGACCTACGACCTAAGGTCCATTCGACCTAAAGCCCAACGACCTAGCGACCTAAAACCAAACGACCTACGACCTAATTCCGAGTGCCGAGCAACCTAACGTTGTAGGCCATTTTAAGGTCGGAAACGAGCTATTTTGAGGCCGAGACTTTTCCACGTGAACGACCTAGCATAGGCAGAATGACCTAAATGCAGTTTTTTTCACTAAAAACACTAAAATTTGGGGTTTTTCGCCAATCCAAACCAAATGCAAATGTACATGCAAACATGATAGGGATTCATTCCCAACAGTCCAAGATAGTTATAGGCTAGATTTGTGAGATAAAAATCTCACCTTTGCACCAAATTTAGGAAGAAAAGCTTGAAAGCAATGGAGAAGTAATCACAAGCTTGAATCCAATATCTTCTTCTTGAATTTGGAATTGAATGTTGGATTTGCAAGAGAATTTGAGCTTGGAATATTAATTTCCCCTTCCACTCACCATTAATGCTAAAGTTTGGTTGTTAGGAAATTTATGAAGAGTGAGGAGAAGGAGAGAAGTGGGTTTGAGTTATAATGGCTAAACTAACCCAAAGTGCAAAGCGGGAAAAGTAAGTGAAATTCCACTAACTCCAAACCTATCAATGTTTATACTTAAAAAAATTGTAAAAAAAATTTCGAGCTCAATGGAAGTGGTCTCGAGTCCTAATTTGACCGTTTGTAAAAAGTAGCTTTTCAGACCAATATCCGATTAACGACAAAATATTTAAATAAAATGTTTAAATATAAAATCGATAAATATGCGGGTTGTTACATATTCGCTTTCGCATGCTCTTATTTGATTGAAAACTAGGTTAGGGTTGAGTTCGAGTTGAAACTGTGAGGACGAAATGAAAAGGAATTTGTGTGGATAAATTAAGGGAAAGAAGGAATTTAGATCGGCAATTTTATTATTTGAATAATAGAATTTGTTTGTGGATCAATGTCAAACTCTCTCAGGCTTCGGCCATTTTATTTAAAACAGTTGTTCTTTTTTTTTTTGACTTTGGACGAGAGGGAAAAGATATAATGTTAAGGAAGGCGTGTTGGAGAAGGTAAGCCCTGATTGTTGACAGGTTAAAATAATTTTTGTAATTATAAATATCTTATTTAATGCAACTTAAAATTCCAATGTCCTATCGAGGCATGCTGCCAGGCGTCTATAATATTATACCCCTATTCCAAACACAATGGAAAAGGTTTCGAGCCCTTATTCGATCGAATGGAGAAGATAGCTTTTTGGACCCAGGTATTATATTTAATTTTCGACATAAATTCCAGCGCGTTTATATATCGTACACTCACACCACAACTCTGATCACTACAAAATTTGAAATCCAGTAATAGTACAATATTACGGATCCAATGGAACTTGTTTCGTCAAATTCCGAGACCGTGCCTCGGAAGGCTATTTTAAATTCAATTTGAACTATAAAATTTTAAAACTGAACAAAACACTCCCAAATTAAATTTTAACACTTCTGCTATCTTCAATATTATCAATATAAATTTTACAAGCCTCCCAATTATATTTTAACAGGCTTAAAACTCTAGATTCAACATTTTACCCAATTTTCAATTAATTAATTAAATAATTAAATTGCTCAACATTTAGTGCCATTTGAAATTTAAGTTAGAATCTAACTTTTAAATATTTAAAATTTATTAAATATTCCTATTTCAAATGTCCGAAATTCTGGGTCGTCACAATATACAAGTTTTAAAGGAAAAATACAAATTTAAAAACAAATTAAACACAAAACCCTAATATATAAAACTAAAGCCCAATTAATAATATAAAGGAGTCGGCCCAAAATAAATTATCACAGAAACATGCCGCCCCTTTATCTCTTTTATTTTGTTGCTCTATTTTGCTCTGTAAAAATGTCATCTTCATTCCTCTATGTGAAAACTAGGGTTTTGTGGGAATTGAGTCGCCGCTTCAATTTGTTGCTGATGCTTCGATTTCTTTTCTTTTCTTCGATCAATTAGATTTCCCGCGGCTTCTGCAATTTAGTCTGTGATCACTTCCAAATACTCAAGTTTGATATGAAAAAAGTGGTAAGTTTATTCCTTTTTGATTTATACAGCGCTCGAATTTGATTCAAGTTTTATGGTTTATTCTGCTCTGTTTAGCTCGAACTCGAATACCTTTCTCGGCCGATGATGAATGGGTTTATATAGGGTTCGAACCCCTTGATATTCGTTCATTCTGATAATTCCTTGGCCGTTTGATTTTGATTGAATGTTGACGATGATTTCTGACTTTGTCAATTTTGTATATTTTGGTTACTTGATAATCACGATGTCGATCTCTTTCGTGACCACCACGGCTTCGATTTCTGACTTGTTGAACTTCGGCACTGACTTGTTTATGCGATGATATTTTTTGAATTATTCCTCTGCAAAAATATTTGCTACTTTTATTTTGACTTCGGCTACTTGATTTGGTTTCTTGACAACCACGGCTTTTGAAACTGCTATTGACATTATTTGATTCTTGGTTGGTTCATCATTGTAGCACTGACTTGATTTGAAACTGCTACAGCTCATTCGCTTGACACTTAAACTTGATATGTTTATTCGAGTTTCTAGCATCATTGTCTTGTTTGAAATTAACTTTCTCTATGTCTTCATTTGTACACATATATATGTGATGTCTTTGTTGCTCGTGGTAGTATGCTTTACTTGGTTTTGGAAGTTGTCATCACATTGTCTACTGTGAGAAAATTTTGAATATATTTCACTTGGATTTGTACTTGGTTTTTTTTACATGTTCACTGCTTGGTTTTGAGTTCTGGTAGCACTCGAGTCTTGTTCAAGTCTTCATGCATTGTCCACTAATCATTTGTTCATGTTGCATATATGCTGATTCGGTCTTGTATCTTGACTCACTATTTGCTGCCTGGTCGTCATTGTGTACATGTTGTAGTTTGATTTCATGTATATTGTCACTGCACACTGGTTTGATTAGATGCACTATGATCGAGTATGCTTGCGTCTGCAGTGTTGCAGGGTTTTTTCATTGAGTCTGGTTCGGTGCTTGAATTTGGTCTTGGTTCCTATAAGACTGTAGTTTTCTTCACTTTGTACATTTGTTTGCAATGTTATCATATTCACTTGGTGGCATTTGGTCCAGGCATGTGTACATCACTGACTCTGCTATGTTCATACTGCTTTGACCATTCATGTATGGTCTGCCTGTGCTAGGTCTGGTGTTCTTCACTTGTTTTCATGGTCATGCACTTGAATGTGCAGTCAGGTCGACGCCTGTATTTTGTTTTAAATGACATTTGAGATTTTGTAAGTGCATTTGTATTCAAGTGGCAGCCTATGGTTTTTTGGAGTCTGATTTCAAGACTGGTTTCATGTGTACCTCAATGAACTTTTTGGTCGAGGCTTGTTTTAGTTGTTTTGACCATTTTCTTGAACTTGCACCTATGTTGAATCCAGCTAATAGCTCGGGTTTGAACTTGTGCTCTTGTCATGACTTTATTTGTATTGCACTTGAGTTGAACCCGGCTTTTTATTTAGGTTTGACCTGTGCTCACCAGTCCCTATAATTTTATCAAGTGTATATATCGGTGTGCACGACCTTATAGCATGTACAGTGATACACTGTGCATGTCACAAGCCGTTCGTATATGATGAAATCAAAATTAAATGATGACGAACAACCCAAATAACCAAGGAAAATAAAATTTTCAAAATCACATTTTATTTTACTGCAAAAAAAAAAAAATTATTTTCAATTTTACTGCGTCAGTGTCTATTTTTGCAGATTGCTCAGATGTTGGATTCAATTTGGAATGGAGTTGAAGATAATTACAAGTGAATGAGTGAATTGTGGTGAGGTGCATTTGTAAGTGAAAAATTGTGATGTAATGAAACATTGTATTGTAATTGAAAATTGTGCATATATAGTGAGAGCTCAAATTTGTACTATTCAAAATTGTAATAAATAATTGTTTGAATAAAAATATCTTAGATTTTAAATTCTGTGTTATTTATTTTATTCATCAAATATTTATTTAATTATGTGAAAAATAAAATTGTACATTAACAAATACATTTAAATGAATGTATATATATATATGTTTATTATCATCAAACAAAAATCATATACTCGCATATTCAACAATCTCCCCCTTTTGATGATAACAAACATATATTTAAGATTTTGAATTTTCTAAATGTATTTGATCATTCAATTTTCTCCCTTATTTGAATGCCCCCTCTCTACACAAAGCTCCCCCTTCATATATGCATGTAAATAAAAATATGCAAATAAGCCTAGACACAAATAGAAAATATTTGACCTTTATTTGTCAAAATCTTAACTTTTCTCTCCCTCTTTTGTTTTCAGCAAAAGAGTTATTGTGTTAGAAAAATAGAGATAAAGTGATAGACATTAATACAATATTAAAAACTCAATCGAATATAAATATTAAATTTCAACAAAAAATCAAACAAAAATCATAAATACTCTATTTAACGCATATTCCACTTTAGAATGATAGGAATAATATCATCATATAAAACCATATAATTGTGTCTATTTGTGGTATATTTATATTAGGAATTTGAATATCTACTAACCATGCATAACCGTTAGGATTTTTAAATGAGATTAGTAGTATTCCAATTTTATTATAAAAAATGAATTCAAGTATCTTCTGACCACGCATAACCATGAGGACTTTTAAATGGGATTAGAATCAAATTGACTATTTAACAAACCAATTTTGATATGCGTTCCATACATGCATAACCATGAGGACTTTTAAATGACCACGAAAGTACATATTCCGAAATTCCAAGTAATTCACGCATGCATAATCGTGAGGACTTTTAAATGAGAGTGAATACTTTGGTTTTTTTATAAAAAAATATAAAACGAAAAACGAATGATTCCTATTTAAAGTACCACATATTGACAAACCATATTGAATTTTGATGAGTGATTATCGATAGAAATGTAATAGAAATAGAGATGGTCATGGAATTTTTACCAATAAATTTTTTTTATAACTCCTGTTCAAATTTCTAAAGAAATTTACTAAATATACCGCCTCAAGTTATAATATATGATTAATATCGACACTCATCACTTTTTGAATCACTATTTATCTTTTTGATAATTAGCAGGGAGTCAAATTATTCAATGTAATCATTTAAGATCAAATCCAAAAATAATTATAAAATCAATTTTTCTAAAAATGACTAATCTGAAAACAAGGTCATCTATTCTCTGAAGGGGTTTTATGAGAAAAATGTCTGCTATTTGAAAATTATTTGAAATAAGAAACATGCAGATATTTTCTTTGAAAATGATGCAGTTACTAAATGTTTCGACATAAATCACGTTCCACTAGAAATCTTTTATCAACTATATTACCAGTGTAATCTACATCTGAATTTTTCTTTCACTTGAGATTACCATTAATTTAATGTTATAGACCAGACCGTGAAGTTGCAACAAATTCTTGAAGACCTTTTTGAATGAAATTCTTTTCAATTTTAATTGAAGCCGTGCGAATAAACAAAAAACCGAGAATATAGGGTCGGCTGTAATATAACTAAATGCATTATCATCAACCAATAGAACACTATTATTAATCCAAATTAATCTATATGAAGTAGCTCAAAGACTCTAGAATTTTTTATAGTGTTCTTAGTTATAAGAATATAATTGGCCAACAATTTTGAAAAAGTCAGAATCATTATCGACATTCATTTCATTATCACATTACTGGCTGATTTAATTCAGATTACGGCATATATTATCACATTTAATATATCGTTCAAAATATACCATTACCTGTTTTACCTTTACGATAATTTTTCGTTGTTTTCCATTGTGATTCTGTCACCTTTATACTAGGTTAAGGAATCTTTTCTTTGTCGCCCGTTGTGTTCTTGGAATAGCCAGAATCCAAGATAACACTAATGTTGTTCCTTAGCCTGCCACCATACCTACATGAGAAAAGATTTTTGTGACCTATTTGTTTTTATAGGTGCATGGTTGTTAGTGGCAAAGTATTTTGAAAAATAATTATGTGGAGACCCATAACTATTTATATATGTTCCTTTTGGCACCAAAATTTGTTTAACACTGAGAGATTTTATATTTGTGCCTTTTGCAACCCAAATTGGTATCGTTTTCACATTTTTGGGTCATACCAGCAAATATTATAATCGTGTCCAGTTTTTCCACATATTGTGCACTTTGAATTGACTTGATTAATTTTTCTTTTCAAAGATTTAGATTGATTATACCCAAGTCCTTTTCTAACTATATTAACAGTTTTCTTCCCTAGTAGCATATTCAACGATCTTTCACCTTTGGAAAATTTTCCTAAAGTCGTTGACAGTTGTTGGACTGGTGTTTTTAGAGATTCGTTTTTGTTCAATAACCGAGTGCACTTTTTGAGATAATTTTCTCTCCTTGTGTTTTCACTTTCTTTCAAAATCAGAATTTCATTTTCAAGCGATTTAATTTTGATTTCTGATTTTTTTAATTTCTTCTTCGAATGTTGGACACTTATCACACTTAGGGCTCTTAGTTTGATATTTTTTAACCAATTGATTAAGTTGTGTATTTGATTCTATCAAACTATCTATTTTTGATTCTATTTTGGCATATTTTTCCCTAAGTCTTTCAAAATAGCCATTTACTACGTGGAAATATATAAGTAATTCTGAGTGAGTATGTTTTGATACCTCGCTTGGCTCGTCATCATCGCTATAAGTTATATCACCTCGAAGGCACAGATCGCTTTCTCACACTTACTTCTAGTGCTTTTATTATCATCATTACTTTTATTCCACGCGGCTGCAAAATTTATCCGTTTTGATTTTTTTCTAGGCCGTGTCGATTCTAAGGACAATTGGGCTTGATGTGTCTAGGTTTGTTGCACGTGTGACAGATGATCTCCTGTGACGACCCGGAATTTTCAAGCATTTAAAAACGAAACATTTAATTGATTTTAAATATTCAATAGTGTAATTATACCTTGAATTCAAATATCACTAATTATTTGATAGTTAAGATTTCGAATTAAATAATTTAAAATAGGGTAAAATATGAAGTCTGGGATTTTAAGCCTGTTAAAAATAATTTGAAGGCTCATAAAATTTATATTGGTAATAATGAGTATAATAGAAGTTGTAAAATTGAATTTAACTATGGTTTGTTCAGTTTTAAAAAAATAATTTAAAGTTTAAAATTGAATTTAAAAATAGCCTTTCGAGGCGTAGTCTCGGAATTTACCGAAACCAATTCCATTGGGTCCGTAATATTGAACTATTATCGGATTTCAAATTTCGTTTTGATCGGAATTAATGTATGAGCATACGAAATATAAACGTGCTGGAAATTTAACTGATAATAATCTAATAAAATTTAATTTAATTGATTAAGCTTCTTGTTTACGCCAACGTTTTTCCTTATCTTCTCGTGTATGCCTTTGTCCTTCCAACAGGAATCGAACCCTCATCCTCTTAAACGATGCCATTCTTCTTGAAAAAAGAAAATAAGAAAGGAAAACAATGGTCGAAACTAACAAAGTCCCTAAAAAAAAGAAAAAGAAAAAAAGACGTATATATTTCAAACAAATCGTTCCCAAAATTCTATTGGCCGATCGAAACTTCTCCTCTCCAGTAAATCATTCCCAAAATCGAAGCTCTCTCTCTTCGATACGACTTAGAAATCAAATTCGAGAAATTAGGGTTTTCGCGTGTCTTCAAATCAGCGAGCGACGTCGTGATTGTGGGAGCGTGTTTGGGGGCGAGGCGATTCGATTGAGGTCGTGTTCATTTCAAAATTTTGTAAAGGGCTTAGGATAGTGCTGCAACATCGAAGACGAGGCGAACAAGCGCTTGGAGGAGCTGGATTCGTTTTGATTGGGATTGAAGGGGTCGCGACGAGCCTCGCAACTCGCGGTGTTGAGGGTTGGGGGTCGCGTTTGAACAGTGGCTGAATGGATGATGGGTATTTCATCGGTAATGGAGGCAGTTGCGTGGGGGAGGCCGTGCGCTAGGTACCCAGTGGACTGTGAGGTATCCTCCTTTTATTTTCAATTCAAACTGAATTCATAATCATATGCATTTTATTGACAGAAAATAAAACAAAATAAAATAGAGTCAAAGAGTATGTTTTGTTATTCTTAAGTTTATTTAATTCATATATATATATATATATATATATATATATATATATTGGAAGGTTTATTACAGTAAGCTTAAGTGTTAAAATATGACTTGCATAGGAAAGAAACAAATCCTGTTTTGTTTATTCACAGAACCAGAAATAAATATAAATATCTTATATACATGTTTATATACAGTAAAGGAAGTATTAATAAATACACACACACCTATTTAATTTTCTCGGTTGTTTTAAAAATAGCGTATTGTTGGAAATTAATTTATTTAATTAACCTATTAAATTAATTGGTTGCTAAAATAATATGTTAAAAAGGAATTAGTTTAAATTTAAAATTTATTAGTTAAAATAGAATCATTGGTTAATTAAATTTATAAAATGGAAATAAACTGTTTAAGTTATTTCAAAGTGTTAATAAAATCATATGATTGTTATATAAGGTCAAAACCTGATAGAAGCAAGCCGGGTTGGGTCGGATTGCAAAACAAGAATCAAAGGTGAGTTAATCTCACTCAGTTTAAATTTAAATTTAAATGATTAAATTTAAATAATTGATTGTGTGGTTGAATTGATTGATGTGATATAGTATAGTATAATTTGAACTTGGCATATTATGTGATGCTAACGTCTGTGAATGCAGGGAAACAGGTTGGAGGGATCCAATTGGATCCCTCAACATTTATTTAAATTATTTATATCCCCCTGTTATGATGATTTGATGTTCTGTGATGATTTATGTTGGAATATTGAAGGTTATGGTTAGGTTAGATATAATTTGGTATAATGAATTACCATGAAATTATATAAATTGAATTTTTGGAAATGAAAATAAAAGAAGTGAAATTGCAAGTAAAATAATTATAGAATAACTTGGAAAAGAAATAAAGTGAGGTTAAAATTCTAATAATGAATCTTGAAATGGAAAGGAAAATTTGTATGAACAGAAAGTTAATGAATTTTAAAATGCAACATTATTAATTAAAAAAGAACAAATAGTTATGTAGAATTTAAAGTTTGGATTATTGAAAGAGTAAAGAAAAATAAAATAATAAGAATAATAATAAAGTTCATAACTACAGAATTTGGAATGTACTGATAAGTAATTGGAAATCAATTTGGGAAATTGATTTAAGTGATTGAGATTTGAAATTCTCCCTGGATAACCAAGTACGCTTTCGAAGTAATTTTTTTTTAATTATAATATAAAGGATTTTGAAGTTGTTTAAAAAGTATGGTTTGTAAAATCTATTATTTCTAACATTTAAAGTCTACAGTAAATATTTTCCTTTAATCTAATTTAGAAGTAATTATTAAGAAGTAACTTAGCATTTTGTTTTTAAAAGTAAAAAAAAATCTAGTTTATATTTTATTAAGTAACTTTATTTGTAAATGTTTCTATAGTATGTATTTTAGTAAATTATTTGAAATAGTCTTAAGTGTTAAAGGTAAATCCCAAAGTAAGCATTTTTGTTTTATCTATTACCGTAATAATTATATAAATAATGACTTGGTATTTTGTTTAAAGCATTATTTTAAATTGAGTACTAAAGAAAGATTTTCTAAATTAAATATTAACCATACTTTACAATTAAAGTGTTTTTGAAATTATTTTAAAAATCTAAAATCTTGTGCTTGGTGATTCCAGTGGAAATGAAATACTTGGAATTTATTCTGAGGAAAAGCAAGGTAGTTTGAAAACTGTTTTCAGAAGGATTTGAAAGTGAGAATATACCTAGTAAAGATATTTGAGATAAATAATTTGGGAAATTATTTATTGTTTGATGGATGTTTGTGAATATAAATTGATATTTAAATAACCGACTATCAATATTGGTCAAATGCGTTGATCGTTTCGAAGAGTCCGGGATCGAGATTTATTTCTCGAAAACCACTTCGATCCAGTTTGAACGTTTCGTGAAACGAGTTCGGATTCGAAGATGGAGTAGTAAAGTGCAAGGGCTAGTCGCTACTAATCCTGAGGATATTTCCAAAATGGATGTAGTAGGAATAGTGCCTTCGGTTCCGTTCGAACCCGGGACGGACTTGTATGGATGAATGCTTGCGAAACATCGTCAGGTGGACGATGGGCATTCTAATTGATATATTCTAAAAAGTAACGCTTTTCCTCAAGCCTCATCAAATGGGAATGACTGAAAATCAGGGGATATGCAGCAAGGCTAGGTGGGTAGCACCCAAGCAAGGTGAGGTCATTCCGGTCTAGATGTCCCTTTTTATTTCGGCTTAGCGGGCGGATGCTGATCCCAACCGCGGGGTGATCTCACTCGAGATTATCCAGTAAGGGGTTGTCCCGGCCTTGTGTTGCAGGAGAGCGGGCGTACTCCTCGGTATGGTGATCTAGGCCCCGTACTGTGACAGGTGGTACCCCAGTACCTAGTCATTGGTTGGAAATCCATTCTCCCTACGAGCCTTGTACGAGTTTTGTTTGTATTACCCACTCTGTGGCTAGTAGCTGGAATTTAATAGATGTAACAATTTTGGCTATTTTATAAGTATTTGTATATCGACCCTATTATAATATCAGAGGATTTCTATAAAAATTGTTTTAGCTATCGTAAGGTAAAAACCCGACATGTTTATTTGTGACGTGGTCTTACGAGATGCTTTTGTTTTCAAAGGATTTTTGAAACTTTAATAATCAATTGAGTGTGGTTTTCTCACGCCGGTATTCCAGACTGACTCGGGTGTTATTTAATTGTAATGCTCGGGTCAGACCGAGTATTATAGAATACAGGATATGATGCTATGGAGCTCAGGAGATGAGCTGGATGGCGATACGTACTCCCGTATTTGTATATATGTACATATTCCGCTGTTTGAGTTGTTGTGTATCCATTTGTATGATATTGATGTGAGCCGTGATTGATGTACTCTGATGATGTAATATATGTAAACAGATATATTTGATTTTGAGTAAAGATTATTTACTATCTATTATATTCTATTCTGCTGCGATGGTTAGATTCTGTTGTTGTTTTCTATTTTTCTTCTTCCGCCTCTTCTTCTTTAACCCTAATGGTTCGTATTTCTGTGCAACTTGAGTTGATTGTTGTAGAATAGTGTTGACTCAAGGGGTATGGATCTGCGGGCTGTTACAGTTGGTATCAGAGCTTAGGTTGGAGATAACCTTGGCTCTGGTGGGAATTACTCATTTAAATTAGAGTCCGTAGTACTCTAAAATGAGTTTGAGCGCATTAATAGATATGAGCGCGTATTTGTTAGTGAATATAAATTATTTTAATATTGCGTTGATTGATTTATTGAATGGCATATGAACCTTCGTCGACACAGTCTGCGCAACTGTATCGAAGGGGTTTCTAAACACTTGAATAGAGCAATTGACACGGTATTGTTTTAAATGCGGGTAAATGAAATAATTTTACCAAAAATATATTTTGATATAAATAAAAGTTTTTGAAAACTATTTAGCTAATATATGGTTGCTTGGATGTTAGAAATGATAATATTAAAGTATTATCATTGTTAAGTGAAAATTTAACTAGAAATTGAAAATATAACTAAAGTTAAAGGAATAAATTCATTATAAAATGAAATTTATAAATATAAATTATGAATGTAATTTATAAATTGAAATACAATAAAATGAGAATTTGTATATGCACAAACTATACATATGAATTATAGTTAAAATTGATTTAAGCAGGATTCGGAAATTTAAATTCCGGAGATTTGGAAGTATTTGATGATAAATAATAGCACTATTGTTTTGGGGGTATTTCCGAAAGGAAATTGTTTTAAAATGGATTTTGGAAGTGGGATAGCATTGAATTCACTTCAGTCACTGGAAAATAACTTCGATGATGACTGCAGCATCATCGATGTTCATTTCCGAGTTTCTAAGTGATGAATTGCTATCAAATTGTTTTGTTCAGGAAAACCTGTTTGTTTTTGAAATATCAAAGGAAATTTGTTGGCAATAAAACCAGGATTGGGTTGGCCTTTGAGAAATGTGATTTGAGATGCTGGAGATTTCAAAATGTTTTGAAACCAAGCAGGGTGTTTAAAAATCCTGAAGAGATAGGTGGTAAGCTTATAAATTGAGATGATTTTTAAATCAGGAAGGAAATATAAGCTTTGGATGTTGAGAATTTAAATTTAAAAGGGCGAAAAGTTAAAAAATGAAATTAGCTTGGATTGGAGAATAAAAAATTTAACTGGATTGAAATTAATTGAATAAGCTGAAATAATATCCAGTTGTATTCAAATTTAGTTGCAATCGAATTGAACTAGATAAAATTGAGTTAAGATAGAATTGAATTGGAATAAGAATTCAATTGAATTATTTTATGGAATTAGATTCTTACCTTAATAAATGGAAAATAAGTGGAATAAGGATTGCAATTGAAATAAAAGAATAATGTGTAAAAGAATTAAAAATCCTTAAAATAAAATATATTTGGGTTGTAAATAAGCATAAGGCTTGAGTTAAAAATAAAAGATGAATATACTTAAGCCTTGAATGAATGGGATTGTGTAAAGAATAAGTTGTGACTTGTTAAATTTGAAGGTGAGATAGAAAACCCAAAAATAAATATTTTGATGAATTGAAAAATAAGATGGAGATCAAACTTGAATTATAAAATAATTTGAACCTAAGAAAAATTAAATGAAGAGATTTTGGGGTTAAAATCAAGTTCTGGATTATAAGTTGGAAAAAAACTAATTGATAATGAATTAGTTAATGAAATGTGTAAATGGAGTTCAATACAGCTAAAGTTGAATTGTGAGTTTATGATGAAGTTTGGAAATAAACTCAAGTTATAAATTAAATTCGACTTAAATTGTGGATGAAGTGAAAGCAATTGAGGATGAAGTTGAATTGTGACTTAATTAAATTGGATGGTAAATGGATAGTGGATTTAGAACTTGAGTTATTAATTTAAATTTAACTTAAAGTGGTAATAAATTAAATATAATTAGTAATGTATAGAATAAAAATGAGAGTAGATTAAAATAGTGATGGTTTGAATTGCGAATAAAATCCAAATAAGCGGAAATAAATTGGAAATGGTCATGTAATCAATTAAATGAGTTGAATCTGAAAGGTTAAATTTGATAATAACCAATCAAATGAGATTGCAGATTTAAAATGAGATTTAAATGGGAGAGAATTAAGTTGAATAAAGGAAAAGAAAAAAAGAGAGAAGGGATTTACTTGAAAATAAAATGGGCTTAAGTATAAAATTGGAGTGAATAAACTTAAGCTTAAAAAATGGAAATGAGTTGAATTGAATTCAACTTAAAATTTAGATTAATAATAGTAAATTGAATTTAAATCAAGTAAAAATAAATTTTAATTGAAATAAAATTCGGTGAGTTGCCGATAATATTGAATGGAATGAAAATGCTTAAATAAATAATTGTAAACCATTTAAATTATTAAGGGATTGAAATAATTTGGGACAATAAGGAAAATTGAATGATTCGAGTTTATTAGAATGGTTCAAGTGAATGTGGATAAACTAATTATATTGAATAAATAAATGACGGAGTAAATAAGTATCAAATGAAATGTGGTTTAAATAGGTTGAGAAATGGTTATGGAATGAAATAGCTTGGATTGTTTCCGAGGTAAATAAAGTAGTTTGGAATAAACTAACATGGAATAAAATGTAAATAAATGGATTGTAAATGAAATTTAAATGGAATGTGTCAAGCTAAATAAATGATTGTGAATGAATTAAAATAAAAAGAAATTTAATTAGTAATGAAGATGAACCTAAGTTGTTAATAGTTTTGGATGAACTAGTTTGGTTAATAAAATGAAATGCAAGTGAATGTATTCAAATCTAAAATGCAATGAAAATGAGAATATATGGATTGTGAATAAATTTAAAAATGGAATAAAATTAAGTATAAATTGAGTTGAAATCCATTTCAATTGATTATAAAACATAAGTACTTATTTATTCACATAGATCTCGTCAAATTACATAGAATAAATTGTCATTGGATGTAAATGGAAGTAATTAAAATTCTATGTGTTGATAAGGGTAAAATAAATTGATTTCGAAAGCAATTGAATTAAATATGAGTTCAGTTTGCTTAAGAATAAATTAAATGTTGGTGATTGAGTGTTAAACCATTTAAATTGACTGAAAATGGTTATAAAATAATTGGAACAGTTGAATTAGCATGGAAACTATATAAATTGCTTACGGAAAAAAAATGTGTGGTATGAGTTTCTTTTAGAATTCATATGTTTTAACTATTGTAAACAAGTGAAATGTAGTTAAATTTCATATATATGGCACTTACATGTTTAAATTGAGTAAGTACAGGTACCTGGAAGCCGTGTGGCTGGATTTGGTTGTGCTATTTGCTAAAAATAATAAGCTGCTTGCTTAAAATGCTAAATAAGGTACGCTTACGAAATTAAAATAAGAAATATGAACTGCTTTTGGTTTTTCCGACCGTGTGGGACGATGTATATATATTTATCTCTTTTGTGAAATTGCAAAAGCTCCTCCGTACAAAGGGGACTCTGCCAAAAATTTTCAGAAATTTTGGGAGTTAGAAAATTTTTGAAAATTTTGGAAAATTTTGTTAGCGACAAAACGAATTTAAAATTGGAAACTAAAATATTTTAGTAAATGAAACCAATTTAAAGTAATGACCTGAATTGGTAATGAATGACAAATTAAATTTATATCTACAGAGTTAAAGATAAATTGAATTCGTAAGGAAAAGAAAGAATCAGTTTGAATAAAAATAGATATAAACGGAAGTGGTAAGATGAAAATGAATATAAGAAGCATATAGAATGCTTATACTAAACTTAAGTATAAGGAACGGTGAATTCTTAATTGGAAATTGATACTACAAATATATTCTAAGATAATATTAGAATGATTAGATATTGACATTGGCAAGAAAGTCGATAAAATGTTTTGGGATATTGTGATTGGATATGAGTACTAAACATGATATGCAGGTATTATAAAAGGAAAAAGGGAATTGGATTGATTTCAAAGATAAAAATTTGAAATGCTCGACAAAAAGGTATGTATTTAAATTTGGTATAAAATTTGATTGGGATTTGGATTGAGCCACTTGGCCTTTTTGTTTTCTTTTTGAATTTGGGAGGCCGTAGAGCAATTTTGTAGTTGTACCGAGCTAGCCGCGCAAAGGAGAAACTGGCGAAATTTTTCGGGAATTTAGGGAGTTAGAAAATTTTTGAGGAAATCTTGATAATTCAAAATTTGGATTTAAACTGAAACTTGAATGGTTAAACACATAATATAGTTCGAAACTATGAGAGAGTTGAGAAGTTAATAAGAATGATAATGGGTCTTTGATAAAAAGATAGTTGGTAAGATGTTGAATTGTTTGGTTTTGAGGAAAAGTAAACGGGTATTGGATCATTCTTCCTAACTAGTAATTTCGGGGACGAAATTCTTTTAAGGGGGAAGGAATGTGAAGACCCGGAAATTTCAAGCATTTAAAAACGGAACATTTAATTGATTTTAAATATTCAATAGTGTAATTATACCTTGAATTCAAATATCACTAATTATTTGATAATTAAAATTTTGAATTAAATATTTTAAAATCGGGTAAAATATGAAGTCTGGGATTTTAAGCCTGTTAAAAATAATTTGAAGGCTCACAAAATTTATATTGGTAATAATGAGTATAATAGAAGTTGTAAAATTGAATTTAACTATTGTTTGTTCAGTTTTAAAAAAAAATTAAAAGTTTAAAATTGAATTTAAAAATAGCCTTCCGAGGCGCAGTCTCGGAATTTACCGAAACCGGTTCCATTGGGTCTGTAATATTGAATTATTATCGGATTTCAAATTTCCTTTTGATCAAAATTAGTGTGTGAGTATACGAAATATAAACGTGCTTGAAATTTAATTGATAATAATCTAATAAAATTTAATTTAATTGTTTAAGCTTCTTGTTTACGCCAACGTTTTTCCTTATCTTCTCGTGTACGCCTTTGTCCTTCCAACAGGAATCGAACCCTTATCCTCTTAAACGGAGCCATTCTTCTTGAGAGAAAAAAATAAGAAAGGAAAACAATGGCCTAAACTAACAAAGTCCCTAAAAAAGAAAAAAGAAAAAAAGGACGTATATATTTCAAACAAATCGTTCCCAAAATTCTATCGGCTGACCGAAACTTCTCCTCTCTAGTAAATCATTCCTAAAATCGAAGCTCTCTCTCTCTTCGATACGACTTAGAAATCAAATTCGAGAAATTAGGTTTTCGCGTGTCTTCAAATCAGCGAGCGACGTCGCGATTGTGGGAGCGTGTTTGGGGGCGAGGCGATTCGATTGAGGTCGCGTCCATTTCAAAATCTTGTAAAGGGCTTAGGATAGTGCTACAACATCAAAGACGAGGCGAACAAGCGCTTGGAGGAGCTGGATTCGTTTTGATTGGGATTGAAGGAGTCGCGACGAGCCTCATAACTCGAGGTGTTGAGGGTTGGCGGTCGCGTTTGAACAGTGGCCAAAAGGATGATGGGTAGTTCGTCAGTAATGGAGGCAGTTGCGTGGGGGAGGCCGTGCGCTAGGTTCCCAGTGGACTGTGAGGTATCCTCCTTTTATTTTCAGTTCAAACTGAATTTATAATCATATGCATTTTATAGACAGAAAATAAAACAAAATAAAATAGAGTCAAAGAGTATGTTTTCTTATTCTTAGGTTTATCTAATTTATATATATATATATAGGAAGGTTTATTACAGTAAGCTTAAGTGTTAAAATATGACTTGCACAGGAAAGAAACAAATCCTGTTTTGTTTATTCACAGAAGCAGAAATAAATATAAATCTCTTATATACATGTGTATATACAGTAAAGGAAGTATTAATAAATACACACACACCTATTTAATTTGCTCGGTTGTTTTAAAAATAGCGTATTGTTGGAAATTAATTTATTTAATTAACCTATTAAATTAATTGGTTGCTAAAATAATATGTTAAAAGGGAATTAGTTTAAATTTAAAATTTATTAGTTAAAATAGAATCATTGGTTAATTAAATTTATAAAATGGAAATAAATTGTTCAAGTTATTTCAAAGTGTTAATAAAATCATATGATTGTTATATAAGGTCAAAACCTGATAGAAGCAAGCCGGTTGGGTCGGATTGCAAAACAAAAAATCAAAGATGAGTTAATCTCACTCAGTTTAAATTTAAATTTAAATGATTAAATTTAAATAATTGATTATGTGGTTGAATTGATTGATGTGATATAGTATAATATAATTTGAACTGGGCATATTATGTGATGCTAACGTATGTGGATGTTGGGAAACAGGTTGGAGGGATCCAACTGGATCCCTCAACATTTATTTAAATTATTTATATCCCCTTGTTATGATGATTTGATGTTCTGTGATGATTTATGTTGGAATATTGAAGGTTATGGTTAGGTTGGATATAATTTGGTATAATGAATTACCGTGAAAATATATAAATTGAATTTTTGAAAATGAAAATAAAAGAAGTGAAATTGCAAGTAAAATAATTATAGAATAAATTGTAGAATAACTTGGAAAAGAAATAAAGTGACGTTAAAATTCTAATAAATGAATCTTGAAATGGAAAGGAAAATTTGTATAAACAGAAAGTTAATGAATTTTAAAATGCAACATTATTAATTAAAAAAGAACAAACAGTTATGTAGAATTTAAAGTTTGGATTATTGAAAGAGTAAAGAAAAATAAAATAATAAGAATAATAATAAAGTCCACAACTACAGAATTTGGAAATGTACTGATAAGTAATTGGAAATCAATTTGGGAAATTGATTTAAGTGATTGAGATTTGAAATTCTCCCTGGATAAACAAGTACGCTTTCAAAGTATTTTTTTTTAATTGTAAGATAAAGGATTTTGAAGTTGTTTAAAAAGTATGGTTTGTAAAATCTATTATTTCTAATATTTAAAGTCTACAGTAAATATTTTCCTTTAATCTAATTTAGAAGTAATTATTAAGAACTAATTTTGCATTTTTTTCAAAAGTTAAAAAAAAAATCTAGTTTATATTTTATTAAGTAACTTTATTTGTAAATGTTTCTATAGTATGTATTTTAGTAAAATATTTGAAATAGTCTTAACTTAAGTGTTAAAGGTAAATCCCAAAGTAAGTATTTTTGTTTTATCTATTACCGTAATAATTATATAAAGAATGACTTGGTATTTTGTTTAAAGTATTATTTTAAATTGAGTACTAAAGAAAGATTTTCTAAATTAAATATTAACCATACTTTAGAATTAAAGTGTTTTTAAAATTATTTTAAAAATCTAAAATCTTGTGCTTGGTGATTCCAGTGGAAATGAAATACTTGGAATTTATTCTGAGGAAAAGGAAGGTAGTTTGAAAACTGTTTTCAGAAGGATTTGAAAGTGAGAATATACCTAGTAAAGATATTTGAGATAAATAATTGGGAAATTATTTATTGTTTGATGGATGTTTGTGAATATAAATTGATAGTTAAATCACCGACTATCAATATTGGCCAAAAGCGTTGATCGTTTCGAAGATTCCGAGATCGAGATTTATTTCTCGAAAACCACTTCGATCCAGTTTGAACGTTTCGTGAAACGAGTTTGGATTCGAAGATGGAGTAGTGAAGTGCAAGGGATAGTCACTACTAATCCTGAGGATATTTCCAAAATGGATGTAGTAGGAATAGTGCCTTCGGTTCCGTTCGACCCAGGACTTGTATGGATGAATGCTTGCGAAACATCGTCAGGTGGACGATGGGCATTCTAAGGGATATATTCTAAGAAGGTAACACTTAGCCTCAAGCCTCATCAAATGGGAATGACTGAAAATCAGGGGATATGCAGCAAGGCTAGGTGGGTAGCACCCAAGCAGGGTGAGGTCATTCCAGTCTAGATGTCCCTTTTTATTTCGGCTTAGTGGGCAGTTGCAGATCCCAACCGCGGGGTGATCACACTCGGGATTATCCAGTAAGGGGTAGTCCCGGCCTTGTGTTGAAGGGGAGCGGGCGTACTCCTCGGTACGGTGATCTAGGCCCTGCATTGTGATAGGTGGTACCCCAGTGCCTAGTCATTAGTTGGAAATCCATTCTCCCTACGAGCCATGTACGAGTTTTGTTTGTATTACGCACTCTGTGGCTAGTAGCTGGAATTTAATAGATGTAGCAATTTCGGCTATTTTATAAGTATTTGTATATAGACCTTATTATAATATAAGAGGATTTCTATAAAAATTGTTTTAGCTATCGTAAGGTAAAAACCCGACATGTTTATTTGTGGCGCGGTCTTACGATATGCTTTTGTTTTCAAAGGATTTTTGAAACTTTAATAATCAATTGAGTGTGGTTTTATCACGCTGGTATTCCAGACTGACTCCGGTGTTATTTAACTGTAATGCTCGGGTCAGACCGAGTATTATAGAATACAGGATATGATGCTATGGAGCTCAGGAGACGAGCTGGATGGCGATACGTACTCCCGCATTTGTATATATGTACATATTCCGCTGTTTGAGTTGTTGTGTATCCATTTGTATGATATTGATGTGAGCCGTGATTGATGTACTCTGATGATGTAATATATGTAAACAGATATATTTGATTTTGAGTAAAGATTATTTACTATCTATTATATTTTATTCTGCTGCGATAGTTAGATTCTGTTGTTGTTTTCTATTTTTCTTCTTCTGCCTCTTCTTCTTTAACCCTAATGGTTCGTATTTCTGTGCAACTTGAGTTGATTGTTGTAGAATAGTGTTGACTCAAGGTGTATGGATCTGCAGACTGTTACATCTCCCGTTCCTCTGGGTTGTCTAGTGCTTTCATTAGTCTGCTTATCAATTTTTGATTTAGAGCTGGATTTATGCATTTGCGGTTTCACTCTTTGAATCTCATCATTAGTAATGCCAGCTCAGCTGCTCCATCATCATTATCATCACTACTTCCTTTTACTAATCCTGCTAAGCATGTTTCTTTAACCGAGTCAATTATGGAGGATCTCTCACGACTATTAACTTTTGCACCATATATTGCATCAAGAGTATTCCGAATTTCGTGTGCACTTTCACGATAAGAGATGAAGTTAAAAGTATCTTGATTAATATGAGAATATAATATATGCACAGCAAGAGCATTAATTGAAGTAATTTTCTCGTCTTTTATATCACACCCATTTTCAATAATATCCCAACATTTAAAATTAATAGATTATAAATAAAATTTTATTTTTAATTTCCAATTCAGAAAATCTGTTCCATCAAAAATAGGAGGAACAATATTGAACCGACCCTCACTAAAAGAAGCCATTTTAAAAATTCAAATTTGCAAATCAAATATTGGTTTTTGAAAATTCAAAACAAAAATGGCTTTGAACCAGGCTTTGATACCACATGTAGGATCGATTTCACCCTAGAGGGGGAGTAAATAGGGTGATACTAACAATTATAAAAATTATTTATTGCAGAAGCTTATATAAAATATTTTGATATATCAGAATAATAGCAGCATAGATAATAGAAGAATAATAAATGCAGAAAGAGAACGACAAAGAATTTTCCCAGCTTCGGCAAAACCCTGCCTACGTGCTGCCCCAAGGTTTCTACTAGAAATTTAGCAGTCAGACTGTGACGACCGCCCATTACTCCCGCACTAAACAAGAGAATGGTGCGCTGAAAGGCGTGCCAGGCAGCCATGGACGATAGTCAGGGTAAGATAAAACAGAAACTCTATCGTATTACTCACAGCGCATGGATAAAATACAATAAAAAATATACATAGTGAAGCTCTATAGAACGGAAGTCTCATCGTATAAACTCATAATAGTTTTATACAATCATCTGAATAGTCATTACATCAAGCCTCGCTACATAACACTCAGAGTATCAAACAAACAGTGGAACATCCGGTACATATAGTAAGAAAAAAATATGCAAAAGCCTTCAGCTCGTCTTCGTCATCAACAGCGTTGGTAGCCAAGAACAGCACCTGTCACCTGCTACCTAGTCTGTCCATCCCAACATGGATGAACAGCCCAAGGTAATAAGAGTTGAACATAAAACCTTGAGTCAGACAACAGTCTTAGTTAGCAGTAAATTAACTATCAAACATACCAAAAGAGCATAAAGGATAAAAGGAATAGGAACTCAACCATCCCACTCCACCTCATTCTACAGTGATAGCCCCCAGACCCACTAAGCATAAACAAGCATAGTAAAGCAGACAATTTAAGTAAAGTAATTATCACTCGAGTCAAGGTCGATATTTTCCAAGTACAAACCCCCAAGGCCTAAACCAAGATCAGATAAGCACCCAGAAAACACCGCTCTTGAGGCCGAATAATGATACAATCAAACATCCATGACTCTGGCTATCACTGTTATCATTGCCTCGATTTCACCGTTAATTGAATGACCGGCACCTTCTTTCAACCGTCCGTCAAGGGCTAATGGCAACCCTGGTTCTAGACATAACTCCACACGTCATCATGACCCGTGCCTAGGACTATCGCGTCTGCCCAGAGTACTAACACATCATCATGACCCGTGTCTGGAACGTCATCATGACCCGTTCCAACGTACTCTTTCTTTGAGCATGCTAGAACCTTCAATAACGATAAGATCCAAGCCTCCTAGTCATCCTCCTCGACGACTATTCTCACACTAGCTCAAGCGCCTCTCAAGCCCACCATTATCAACCAACCCGGACCGCATCACCGAGTTATCAACATGCTTGGGATGATCCCGTCTGGATTAAACCAAGGCTTTCACACATCATGCTTTGCTTCAACGCATCATAGCAAAGTCCCATCTCAACATCATGGTTTGCCCCATCGCATCATGGCAAAGTCCATCATCATCGAATCTATCCATATGAGCTTCCACATCCGCTTCATATGCCACAAGCAGCTTTCACCATTCAAGAGCCTTTCCACTTAGCTTTTGAATCATCTTCGACCAACTTGTCCCAAATCAAGTTATCGATCAACTAATCAATCAAATCAAACATCAATCCAAGTAATCAATCATTCAAACAAGATCTAATAAGCAATTACAACAATAATGGAAATTTCGTAAATAAAGAGTTCAAATCTAACATGCATTCTAACAAGCATGAATTATGAACAATATCTCTACAACTTGATGAATGAACTTGCATAAGTGAACATGTAGTAAAATAGGTGTCAAAACTTCATAGGTGATAGATCTACATGCAAACTTAAGGAAAACGCAAGAAATCACTATCTTTAACACATAAACAAGCCACCAATCCAATATACTCCCTTGGGTCCGTGTGAGAGATAACTACCACTCACCGAATCACCTAAACACCTCAAAAACAACCAACTCCAGATCTGGACAGCAAAGAAACAAGCTTGATCCGGCAAAATCTCACTTCAATTGATGAAATCACTCTTTGTTGGATGAAGATCTTCAACTTTGGCTCTTGGATCTTCGATCTTGGATGGATGTTAGCACTAGATTAGAGTGGAGAAAAGAAGTGAAGAAGTGTTGAAGTCGAGCTCTCAAAATGGCAGCACTTCGTCGCTTCGAAATCCGATGCCAAAAAGTGAGCCAAACCCCTCTATTTATAGGCTGGAAATCCTTAGGTCGCCGCCCCCCCTTAGGTCGTCCACGACCTAACTCTTAAGTCGTCGCCGACCTAACGACTTACCTATACTGCCGACCAACGACCTAAGCCTAAGCACTAATGCACGACCTAACGGCTTACGACCTATCAAGGGCCGCGACTTAACACTACAAGCAGCCTACAGACTCGAGTCAACGACTCAACAGGTATGCATGACTCACGACTCAAGCCCCTAACGACCTAAGACACAACGTCCTAACACGCGCGACTCAACATGTTCGCAACCTAACTCGCACGCGAGTTACGACCTAGCGACTTAACTATGTTGCCGACTCAACACAGGCACGACTCAACACAGGATCACACGACTTAACTATGAGACGACCTAAAACACACACGACTCAAGCCTTAGGTCGTTCACGACCTAACAATAAACCGACCCAACGACTCAACGAAGCCACAACCTATCACTAAGTCGTTCACACGACTCAGTGACCTAACTACAACACATACCATCCACTAGGTCGTTACTTCCTATAGGTCGGTCACGACTCATCTCCTTAACACGCTAACTACCTTAAGTCGCCAACGACCTATCTCCTAACTCGTTAACCTACTGAGTCGCTAGCTACTGTAGGTCGTCCCAATCCTTAGACCGCTAACCCTTAAGTCGGCCAGTTCCTATAAGTCGGCCACACCTTAACTCGGCCAACACCTTAAGTCGCTCAACACCACTAAGTCGTACAACCGACCTAACTTCCACACAAGCTAACCCTAGTAACCCGCTGACTCTTAGGTCGTTAACTCGTGCCACTAGCTAATTAAGGTCGCTCAAAACACTTAGGTCATAACAGCCAACTCGTAATTCCTTAAGTCGTCAACTACGACCTAAGCTAACCCATTAACTCGTAACCCGTACACGACCTATTCCTATACGAGTTAGCTTCCCTATCTAACCTCCTTACGACCCAAACAACACACGAGTTAACCTCCCATACGACTTACGCTATGGATGACACCACAACACTAATGACCTGTAAATTCTACAATTTATCGACACGTAAAGATACGGGTCGTTACACAGACGCTTAAACACGTAAACTCGTGACAACCGCTATCGACTAGCCTTAACTATACGCTCAAAACCCTACCACCACTCAGCCACTGAGTTGCGAATTCTCGAGCTACACCACCGTTGCTCGTCCCCTAGTCACACGACTAGACAATACACAAGTTTAAAAGGAAAAATACAAACTTAAAAACCAATTAAACACAAAACCATAATATATAAAACTAATGCCCAATTAATAATATAAAGGAGTCGGCCCAAAATAAATTATCACTGAAATATGCCGCCTCTTTATCTCTTTTATTTTGTTGCTCTATTTCGCTCTGTAAAAATGTCGTCTTCGTTCCTCCATGCGAAAACTAGGGTTTTGTGGGAATTGAGTCGCCGCTTCAATTTGTTGCTGATGCTTGGGTATCTTTTCTTCAATCAATTAGATTGCTCGTGGCTTCTTCAATTTAGTTTGCGATCCCTTCCAAATAGTCGAGTTTCATTTGAAAAAATTGGTAAGTTTGTTCCTTTTTTATTTATACAGCGCTCGACTTTGATTCGAGTTTTATGATTTATTCGTCTCTATTTAGCTCGAAATCGAATACCTTTCTCGGTCGATGATGAATGGGTTTATATAGCGTTCAAACATCTTGATTTTCGTTCGTTCTGATAATTCCTGGGCCATATGATTTTGATTGAATGTTGACGATGATTTCTGACTTTGTCAATTTTGTATATTTGGTTACTTGATAATCACGGTGTTGATCTCTTCCGTTACTACCACGGCTTCGATTTCTGACTTGTTCAACTTCAGCACTGACTTGTTTATGCGATGATATTTTTTGAATTTTTCCTCTGCAAAAATATTTGCTTCTTTTTTTCACTTCGGTTACTTGATTTGTTTTCTTGACAACCACGGTTTTTGAAAATGTTGTTGACGTTATTTGATTCTTGTTTGGTTAGTCTTTGTAGCATTGACTTGATTTGAAACTGCTATAGCTCATTCACTTGACACTTAACTTGGTATGTTTATTTGAGTTTCCTGCATCATTGTTTGTTTTGAAATTAACTTGCTTTGTGTCTTCATTTGTACACATATGTATGTGATGTCTTGGTTGCTCATGGTAGTCTGCTTTACTTTGTTTTGGAATTTGTCATCATATTGCCTATTGTGAGAAAAATTTGACTATATTTCACTTGGATTTGTACTTGGTTTTGTTTACATGTTCACAGCTTGGTTTTGAGTTCTGGTAGCACTCAAGTTGTAACGACCCGTTAAATTTGATAATATTAAATGGATTAACTTAATATAATTTTTAATCTAATTTATAATAAATGTAGGAGTTGGATATAGTAACTGAGATTAAAGATTTAACAATTGAAATGTTATATGGCAATAGGTAGAATAACGAAGATTTGTGTTGTGGTTATAAGTCATAATTAGTTGATTAAAATGGTATTAATGAAATAATAACTGAATTGAATTGCAATATATATAAACATCAGAAAAATTTAATTGGTGGATTAAATTTGTTAAAGTTCATAAGTTTTGTAATTTAGTTTAGTAGAACTTTAAATTATAAACGAAGATTGAAATAAACGATAAATGTAATTATGTAAATGGTGACTCAAGACCTAGGTTATAGGAATTGGAACATAATCCAATTTGAATTAAGTAGAAGAAGGATTTGGTTAATATGTAAGTTATTGTTCAAGGTATTGAATAAAAACTAGGAATCCAATCATAATTTAATGATAATAACGTTAGTATTAGAGAATAAACATATTTCAATGCAGTACCCGAATGAACTGAATAAAATGAATATATATTGAATAGAAATGAAATGTAAATTGGCACATTTGGTTGAAAGTTAATTTAAGAAACATATAAATATTGAATTTGTGAATATTAATATAAATATTAACTTGAATGGGATTTGTTAACCCTGCCTCGGTTCATAGACTACTGACCCAAGTGATGCCGACCTAAGGCGTGAAGGGATGTCGATCTAACAAGGCATAACAATCTAAAAGCTAACAGGGGGATACCGACCTAAGAGTTAAAGTAATGCCGACTTAAGGCTTAAAGAGGTTCCGACCTAGGACTTACGAAGGGGTACCGACCTAGTATCTTAATATGGGAGACCGACTTAACTGCATAAGGCAGAAAAGGGTTGCCGACCTAAAAGTCTAAATAGGTTGCCGACCTAAGGTTTAAGTAGGTCGCCGACCCAAGGTTCGAATCAGTTGCCGACCTAAAGCTTAAAGGAGGTTTGCCGACTTAATGATCAGTAGTGAGTTCTGACCCAGCATGTGTGCCGACCTACCTACCCAATTTGGTGGCCGACTTAAGTATCAAAAAGCATACCGGTTCATACTTGAGTCGTTAGCTCGGTAACGACCTAGGACTTGGGTCATAACAGTTAGCTCATAACACGTTAACATGTGTTTTCTGCTTAAGCCGTAGACTGGGCATAATAGATTGGCGCCGACCCATGACTTAGTCTAACCCGGAGCCGACTCATGATCTAACTTAACTCGGCAGCTACCTACAATTTGACATCGAAGGCCTCTATAAATAGGTGACCACCTCCAACACTTAAAGGACCTTTTGGGGGGGGGGGAGTTGATCAATTTCAAGCGCCATTACTCTGCCGAATTCCAGACTGCTTCAACACTAGAAGCTTTTGAGATCCAACAAACTCCTAAAAGAACTCCATAAAGAAATCATCTACGTTCACCATGGATTTGAAGATGATTGTCAACATCAAAGCTTGAGCTACTTGTTCTACATATCCCATCACTTGAAGTGTGTTGTAATTGAGAGATTTTGTAAAGAATTGTAATCAAACTTGAGATAAAAAGATTAAAGTGGACGTAGGCTCAATTATAAGCCGAACCACTATAAATACTGTGTCTCTTACTGTTTTTCTACATACTTTCTGCTTATTTCTGATTCCCATACGAACGGGTGGTGCTTTCACAATCACATCCTATACACCAGGGTGTCAGCGTTTAAATTTGAGCGTTAACATTTTGGTGCTTTCACTGAGAAGTGAACTCAGGAGATCTACCATCATTGCTTCAGAAAGATTTGTAGATAAAGTTTCTTTAAGAACCAGAAGTCTATCCGAAATCATGGCTCCTGGAAGGAAAAGTAAATCTGTGAGATCTGCAAACGCTCAAGAGGGAACCTCCGCTTCCCCAACACCAAATCAAGCCACTCCAACTGTCGGGGTTACGAAAGCAGAGTTGGATGCCGCAATTTTGGGGTTGAACAGACAGATACATGCTCAAAATGTGCAAATGGAAGCCCAGAATGCCCAAAACGCCTTAATCCTGAATAAGTTGAACGATTTGCTCGGGGCAAACCGTCAATCAACAGCTAATGAAAGGAATTTTGCTGGTAATATTCATGAAACTGAAGAAAGGAATGTTTCCGAAAGGGACACTAACCCCGCTGAGCAAATACTCCCTGAGGTAGGTGGATCTAGGGCTCGCAATGATGAAGAATATCTCTCTGGAATGGTTCGCCAAATTATGAAGGAGAGCATGCAAAGAGTCGAAGATCAGAAAGAATGGGGCTTTGCTCCAAGCAAGACTCCATTTACTGAAAAAATTCTAAAGGCTGAATTCCCACGAAAATTTGCTCCTCCAACTATCCCAGCTTATAGGGGGACAAGTGATCCAAACGAATTTCTGTACAAATATGATTGGCATATGACGGGTGCCCGAGCCTCAGATGAAGTAAAATGCAGATATTTCCCCGTATATCTGGAAGGCGTAGCTCTGCTTTGGTTCACAAAGCTACCTGTCCGGTCCATCGATCAGTTTTCAGACCTAACCAGGAAATTTAAAGAGCAATTTAGGCTATATGCTTCAAAGGCCAAAGACATCATGTCGTTATCTGGTTTGGAGCAGAATCCGGGGGAAACTATCAAGTCTTTCTTAAATCGCTTTAATATAGCGTTAGCTGAGGTGGATAATGCGGAACCTCGCATGGTCTTGACCTATTTGATGAGGGCCATAGATAAATCTAGTGAGTTTGGAAGATGGTTGAATATGAAGGAACCAAGCTCTCTCGAAAAGTTCTACAAGAAAGCAGACGAGTTCATGCGTCTGGAGAGCCGCCCTGTATCGACAAAAGCAGCATTGGAAAAGGTTGAAGCTAACGCCAATGCTCCACGCAAAAATGAGTCTGTGGGACAGAAGAGGGAGAACAACAATGGAAAACAACAGAATAATCAGAAGAAGCATAGATCCTTCAAGCCATCAGAATACACACCTTTGTCAGATACTCCAGAACGAATCTACCTGGCTACCAAAGATTCTGTCAATTATCCTAAACCCCCAGTCTTGAGAACCGGGAAAAAAGCCGTGCAAAGTGGGAGGTTCTGTCGCTTCCATAATCAGCCCGGTCATGATACTGATGACTGCCGCCAATTGAAGAATCTAATTGAAGAATTGTTAAGGGAAAATAAGCTACAGCAATTTGTAAAGAAGAATGATAATAATAATCCTGCTTCGTCAAACCAGGGGCAGCAAACTCCTGCTCATCAATCTGGGACTAATGGCAAGGACGCAGGTTTTGAGTCTGGAAGGCCTGTTATCAATATCATTACAGGAGGGCCTCACCCAGCGGGCAAAAGCTGGGGTGAGATGGAAAGGTATTCCCGGGCCTTGAAATATGCACCGGGGGAAGAAAATGTTTTTGTTCTGGAGGACACTACGCCTTTGAAGCAACGAAAGAAATTCAATGATGACATTGTATTCAAAACCAGGGATTCCATCGGTATTGAAGCCCCGACCTTGGATCCTTTGGTCATCTCGGCCGGCATTGGGCCAGCCATCGTCAGAAGGATTCTTATCGACAGCGGCGCATCCTGTAATATCCTCTTTAAGAAAACCTTCGACCAGATGAAAATTCCTATGGTTGAAGTGCAGGCATCATCGCAAAAAATTGCTGGCTTCGCCGGGGAGCCGAAGCAACCAGTAGGAACCATTGACTTGCTTGTGGAACTCGGGGAAGGAGAAAGAAAAGTAGTTCGCAAGCAAACTTTTGTGATAGTAGATGAATTTTCTGCTTATAATGCTTTCTTTGGTCGTCCTACTCTTGCAGCGTTCAAAGCTGTCCTTGCCCCATGGTGTCTTACTATTAAATTCCCTACAGACAATGGAGTAGGAGTTATTAAAGGAGACCAGAACGCTGGGCGAGAATGTTATATGACAGAGCTGCGAGAAACAAGGAAGAGAGAGATGGGAAAAGATGCGGCAACCCCAATCCGCATCAAAACACCAACCCTATAGCAACTACAGGGCGGACCCTGCACTGGTGAGCGTAGCGGGGCACGAAAAGAGATGGATCCTAGAAAGGCCAGTGCGGGGGAGAATAGAGTGGTACCAGCAGAAACGACGGTACCGGTGCCCGTTGATCTGAAGGACCCAAACAAGGTGCTAAATGTGGGTTCACAACTCAACGCGTCAGTTCAGAATGCCTTGATATCTTTTTTGAAAGCAAATCTGGATGTTTTCGCTTGGACCCATGCCGATATGTGCGGAATATCCCCAAAAGTTGCGGTACATGCTCTGAATATTGACCCAAAATTCACGCCCGTAAAACAGAAAAGAAGGATCCAAGGTCCAGAAAGGTCAACAGCATTGAAAGAGGAAGTTGATCGGCTCATGGAGAATAACTTCATCAGAGAATCTACCTATCCAAATTGGGTTTCAAATCCAGTGCTGGTTAAGAAAGCCAACGGTAAATGGAGAGTGTGCATCGACTTTTCAGATCTAAACAAAGCCTGTCCCAAAGACTGCTTCCCATTACCCAGGATCGATCAACTGGTAGATGGAACAGCGGGTCATGAATTGTTGTCTTTTATGGATGCCTACTCCGGATATAATCAGATCATGATGCATGAGCCAGATCAGGAGGACACAAGCTTTATCACCGATGTCGGTCTCTACTGTTACAGAGTTATGCCCTTCGGGTTGAAGAATGCGGGGGCAACATACCAAAGACTGGTCAATGCTATGTTCAAACCGCAGTTAGGAAAGACTATGGAAGTTTACGTTGATGACATGCTAGTAAAATCTAAGAAAGCAGTGGATCACATCGAACACTTAGCAGAAATGTTCGCAATCCTCCGAAGATACGGAATGAAGCTTAACCCTTTAAAATGTTCATTCGGGGTGGAATCCGGGAAGTTCTTGGGTTTCATCGTGAGCGCTAGGGGCATTGAAGCTAGCCCAGCTCAAATCACTGCCTTAAAAGAAGTCAAAGCTCCTAAAACAAAGAGGGAATTGCAAAGTCTCAATGGAAAAGTTGCCGCCTTAAGTCGGTTCATATCCAAAGCTACTGATAAATGCATTCCATTCTTCGACGCTCTAAAGAAAGGAAAGAAAAACTTTGACTGGACTCCCGAATGCCAGAAAGCTTTTGAAGAATTGATTCAACATATGGAAACGCCTCCAATACTTTCTAGGCCAGGCGATGGCGAGGATCTTCTTATATACTTGGCAGTTTCATCTCATGCTTTAAGTGCAGCGCTGGTACGGGAAGACAAAAGGATTCAACATCCAGTTTACTATATCAGCAAAAGACTCACTGGGGCAGAAATGAATTACTCCAAGTTGGAAAAACTCGCCTATTGTCTATTGATTGCCTCAAGAAAGTTGAGGCAATATTTCCATGCTCATCCTATCAAAGTCCTCACTGATCAACCTTTAAAGCAAGTCCTGTTTCGCCCTGAGACTTCGGGCCGCCTCCTAAAGTGGAATATTGAACTGAGTCAATATGACCTCACTTATCATCCCAGAAAAGCGATCAACGGACAAGCTTTGGCAGATTTTATCGCAGAATTTACAGACAAGGGTAGCAGCGAGGAAGAAACAATCGAGAACTCCCCAATCCAATGGAAGTTATTTGTAGATGGCGCAAGAAACGATTACTGTTCAGGTGCTGGAATTGTTTTTGAAACTCCTGAAGGCCGGTCTTTATGCTATGCACTAAGATTAGAATTTCCTTCAACAAACAATGAAGCAGAATATGAAGCTCTGATTGCTGGTTTGAAGATTGCTAAAGAACTAAACATTCGAGCATTACAGATCTTCAGTGATTCTCAGCTTATAGTATGCCAAGTCAAGAAGGAGTTTCAAACGAAAGGAGGAAATCTGCCCGCTTATGTGTCAAAGGCTTGGGAACTTTTATGTGAATTCGACCATTACACGATAAGTCATATTCCTCGAGAAGAAAACATGAAAGCAGATTCTCTCGCAAAATACTCAAGTTCTGGCGAAGCCCAATCCTTGGGATTAGTTCCAGTGGAAGTTTTGTCAAATCCAAGCATTGATGAAATGGATATCGATTGGATCATGAGTGTGTCACAAGAGCAAGAATCATGGATGACTCCAATAACAAAGTATCTACTCAATGGCTCTTTACCAGAAAACTCTAAAGAACGAAAGAAGCTACTGAGAAAAGCCTCACGATACATAATCCAGGATGGTCAATTATACAGACGAGGATTCTCAATGCCACTACTTCGATGTGTATCCAAAGAAGAAGCCAAAATAATCCTATCAGAGGTACATGGAGGAGAATGTGGGGATCATTCAGGTGGTCAAACTTTAGCAAAGAAAATTCTCCGATATGGATATTTTTGGCCAGAAATTAATCGAGATGCTGCAGATTACTCTCGAAAATGTGACAGATGTCAAAGATTTGCCAAAATTCCTAGAGCACCTTCTACTGAACTCACACAGATGATCAGTCCGTGGCCATTCGCAATTTGGGGAATGGATCTCATTGGGCCGCTACCAATCGCCAAATCTGGAATCAAATATGCCATTGTTGCTGTAGATTATTTCACTAAATGGGCTGAAGCTGAACCATTGGCAACCATCACCTCCAAAAAGATGATAAATTTTGTAACTAAGAATATTATTTGCAGATACGGTGTGCCTCAAAAGATAATTACAGATAATGGTACTCAATTTGAAAGTGAAGAATTCAAAGATTTTTGCAAGCGATTCAAAATCCTGAAAAGCTTCTCAGCAGTGGATCATCCGCAGACAAACGGGCAAGTGGAAGCAGTAAATAAAATTATCAAGTCAACCATCAAAAAGCAACTTGAAAGAGCAAAGGGTGGTTGGGTCGATAAGCTACCACTAGCACTATGGGCATATAGAACTACCCACAAAACTGCAACTGGGCATACTCCGTTTTCATTAGCATACGGGTCAGAAGCAATGATTCCGGTAGAAACAGAGATCCCTTCACATAGAAGAATCCACTTCAATCAAATGGAAAATGAAAAATTGCAATCTGAAGCACTAGATCTTCTTGATGAGAAAAGAGAAGAGGCTGAACTCAGAGTTGCAGCTCATCAACAAAGAATAGCCAGACATTTCAATTCTAAAGTTCGCCAACGCAGCTTTGGAATCGGAGATCTAGTCCTGAAAAGAATTATGATCGCGATAGGTGTGTTTGGGCCCAATTGGGAAGGACCGTATGTGATAAGTCAGAAGCTTCTTGACGGCACATTCAAACTCACTACTGTTGAAGGAGATCAAATTCCAAGGGCATGGAACAGCAATCACTTGCGTCCATATTTTACTTGAAATTTTTGTTGAAATATTGTAAAAAGAATTATGAATGTATGATTCTTGTAATTGAAAGCAATTGTAAAACTGATGCAAGTGAATAATGAATGAATATAAAGTGGATGTAGGCCCAGATTTTTGGCCGAACCACTATAAATCTTGTGTTCCTTACTTTTATTACATGTTTGCTTTATTTTCGATATAAAAAGTACATAGAATGTATTGCTAAAATGTCGATTTAAATTTTTGCAGACAATGGAAATAAAACTTGCACATAATAAGACCGAGCAATTCACTCCATCATTCAACAAACAAATTTCAAGTCACAAAGACCCCAAATTCAGATCCTAGATAGGAAATACTTCAATTGAACGGCTAATGATTTCGTAGAAACGAGCCCTTGCTAATAAATTGAGATTGTTTAAACAAACATCCAATTAAGAAGCTAGTGCCCGTTCTCACGAACTTGCCTGTCAATGAAGTACACTTCCTTGGATTAAACAAGCTACTTGCAAGAAAAGGGGAATGAAAACTTGAAAAAAGAAAAAAATGAGGGATCGCTGAAAAGGCATAAGCAAGAAGACGAGGAAACAACCAAAATCCATCATCGGCAACACAAGTCCTCTTCGGAGGCACAATTCTTCGGAGGATAAAAGACCTCTAATGGGTCATACGCCACAAAAAAGAAAGTTCTCTACTCAACAAAAAAGATTGGAGGAGTCATGACCCTCCAACCATGAGAGAGCAACTTCCAGGCGATGAAAACCCTCTCTGAGGCACATTTCACCAAGAGTCGGAGTAGTTACTCTTCGGAGTTTCACTTCACCAAAGTTGAAATGCAAACAAAATAAAGACCTCTTCGGAGGCATATTTCACCAGGAGTCGAAGTGTAACAGCCGCTCTTCGGAATTTCACTTCACCGGAGTTGAAAGACAAGCAAAATAAAGACCTCTTCGGGGGCACATTTCACCAAGAGTCGGAGTAGTTACTCTTCGGAGTTTCACTTCACCAAAGTTGAAATGCAAACAAAATAAAGACCTCTTCGGAGGCATATTTCACCAGGAGTCGAAGTGTAACAGCCGCTCTTCGGAATTTCACTTCATCGGAGTTGAAAGACAAGCAAAATAAAGACCTCTTCGGAGGCACAATCAAGAAGAAAGACCTCTTCGGAAGCCCACGTTTCGCCGAGATTGAAATAAAACTTCCAAGTGTTGAAACGTGGAATAGCTTTCTAAGGCAAAACTCTTTGGAGGTACACGTTTCGCCGAGATTGAAATAAAACTTCCAAGTGTTGAAACGTAAAAAATCCCTCCTTAGAGGTACAACTTTCCATATAAAAAAAAAAAAAAAAAATCCTCACAAGGGGCATGCTTTAACTCACGAAGGAAGAGTAATTTACCTATTCTGGAGAATGATCTTCCTTAAAAAAAAAAAAAAAAAAAAAAAAAAAAGAGAGAGAAGAGAAAAGGAGTTAAAGTACCCTTCAGAGGTCCGCTTTGCTACATAAAAGAAATCACTCGGCAAAAAAGAAAATGTACTTAAGCAAAAAGAAAGAAGTGATTTCTTCAAAGGACAAAGCGAGTAGAAACTCATACGAAGGGGGTTGTACTCTACAAGAATTCTTTTTAAAAATAAAAATAAAATAATTATTCTTTAGCAAATAAGAGTGCAAGTCCCCTCGAAGTATAGAATATTGCAGCAAACTTATGGAATGGGGGCAATATAGTATAATTACACACGATATGGTATAACGAAACCAGCAAAAGGTAACGCTCAAGTAACATACCATAAGCTCGCTGCAATATCAAATAAACTCATGCCAAAACGAATAACAAATGAATTCTCTAATTCAAACAAAAGTTTGTACAAACGAAGAATCATTTTATTCAATTATAGTGCAGGTACAGGTTTCAAAATAAAGAAAGGCGGGGGCCGGTACCCGCACAATTCTCGGCCAGTACATGCAAAACACAAAAAAAAAAAAACTAGAAACTGAAGATTCTCACTTCTTTTTGCTGCCTTTAGACCCTTTACCCGGCCGGATGATCAGCTTTTCAGGGCGGTCAGTGGGCATAAGGGAAGTAGGAGAGGAAGGCGCAACCGGTCCAGCTTTCAGCTCCTCTTCAGTGGTGGTGACTATCTTCCCCCTCCTCTTTGGTGTCCCACGCTTCTTTCTCCTTTTTGAGGAAGACTCACTCCCTGGAGTGACAAGTTTAGATAGAACAATGTCGTCAGAGGGAGTTCGCTCCGGAGATGTGTCACCTCCCTCAGGCCTTTCATCTTTCTGCTCTTGTGAAGCGATGGGATCATCCAAGTCGTGAAGAGCCTCTATTTGTTCTTCCTGTGATCCAGGTTGCGAGGCAGAAGGAGGCGCCACTTGAAGAGATGGAGGAAGGATAACCGGGGGAGAAGAAGCTTGAGTTTGGCTCGGTGCTTTCACTACAAAGGAGAAAAAACTTAAAATATCAGTATCTTTCGAAAAGAGAGGGGATGACGGCTCGTCAAAAGTCGGGAATTCATTGACATTTGAAGAATAATCAAAAGTCGGGAATTCATTGACATTCGAAAAATAATCAAGAAGATCGTCAAGTTCACAAGGAGCGAACGAGCAGTTCACCACTTGGGCTGGTCCGGTGTCAAGTTTACCTGGGGCAGTTGGATCTCTGATGCTGATTTCATATCGCTGCGCTTCGTTGCTTTCACCGCCTTCATCCCCGCCTTGTGCACTTGTAGTTTCAGTTACTATCTTAGTCGCAGGCGGAGTGTAGGAGCTAGAACCCGTGATGTCAACCACGGGAGAAACTGGAGGTTGGACAGAGGGAGTAAGTGGCAATTCCTTTCCAGAATGTTCCTCTTCCGCCATTCCAGCTCTCATCCTGGCAAGTTGTTCTTGCCCCTTCACAAGAGCAGCGCGAGCTTCCTCATCCAGGTAACGCGCCTCAAAATCTTCATCGCCATACCCGGCGTCTTTAAACATGCTAAGAGCAGCTTCCCACACCTCGGCCAGGGTGATTTCATATTTAGGACCAAGAAAAGAGAGGCTGCCGCGTCCCAAGACACAGTGTACATAAAAATCGAATAAAGTCGAATTGATGTCGGTTTCCATGGTCTGAACAGTTTCTTCGGCTGCAATCTTACCAGCCATGGCCTCATCTCGATCTTTTTCGGTCTGAGCAAGTTGGGCTTTTAGCGCTTCAATCTCCATGTCCCGGGCGCTCAGTTTATTCTGCAACTGGGTGACATCAGTGCGGTGGTTCTCTACAGCTTGCTCTAGCCTCTCAGCTTTAGCTTCGGCGTCCCTCTGGCTGGCGTGCGCATCTCGCACTTGTTTTTGCAATACCTCTTCTCTTTGGGTGTAAGTATTAGTAGAAGAGGCAAGATCATCTTTGAGCTGCTTTACTTCGGCTTCGAGTTTTTCATTGTATTCGGCTATCTCCTTCATCTCAACGTTGTGTTGATCAAGAATCTTCTGCCATTCTGATTTATCATTTTCCATGGTCAGCATTGCTTCGATGTTAGCCCGATTAACTCTTTGAAGTTCATCAACAAGCTTTTGCCATCCAGACATTCTATCAATATCAAGCCTGACAGCATCGAGATTTCTGTACATGGCTTCTTTGTCGATGGGGACCAAATCAAGGTCGAAGCGTACCCCCCTCAAACACCAGTTCGGGAATCGGCTCTGCAAAGTCGGGGGGCCCCTTTCAACATGGTATGAAGGCCTGTTGAGGAGTGTTTGAATGGCACTTCCTTCAAGAGCAGGAGATTTGGAAGGGATGTCAATAGAAACTGAGGCGCCAGGTCTCTCAGATGTCACAGGCGCGTGCTCCTCGCCAAGTTTGGTCCGCTTTCTCGAATCCTCAATATGGCTCTTCCCCCTATCATCATGCGTTTTACGTTTATGGGAATCATCACCCCTTGGGAAGGATTCGTATCGCGTGCCTGCTCCCTCGTGGCGTTCTTCATACTTTCTCCTCTCTTCATCTTTTCGCGCAGCTCTCTGCTCATTGGTCTCTCTGGAATCGGTATAGTATTGCTTGTAATCATAGCTGCCACGCCCTCCATAGCGTCGAAAGTCTTTGTAATAAGAACCGCTGCCGCTGCGCCCCATAGAGGAATCTGAAAGGCAAAAATAACAAGTCTTAAAAACTTCCAGAGAAAAGAAGTTAAATGTGAACAAATGCCAAAAAATCCTAAGTGTTGTGTGATGTGCAAGCTACACGCATTAAGCTACAAACCACTCTTTGGTGTAGAGGTGACGATAGCTTGGGTATGAGGAGTTGATGTTTGTGCTGGTGTTTGTCGAAGAAGGGACGTCGCCTCAATTACAGGAGAGATAGTTTTGGATACGTCATCTCTAAAAAGCTCCTGCGAAGTCACTATTATGTCACTCAACCCCTCATAAACATCGTCACCATCATGCTTGGTGGGACTTGTTTTCTCAATTCCTACATCAGCTAATCCCCCGAGAGGCTGTGAAGGTTCTTCTTCTTCCTCGATCGGGGCAAGCGCCGTCTTACTAGATGACCCCATAATGTCGGTAGGAGTGGAACACTTCACCAATGAAGCTTTAATATTAGACTCTTTTGATGTGAGTTGTTCGACAGTAACGAGGGCATCCGATGCTTTAGCCGGGGAATCGGGAACTTCAGTCGGAGCTTCACAAAGCTGAGTATAGCGAGAAGGGTGAAGAAGCCCGTATTGATGTAAAAAGTCGTCTCTCAGCAAAAACTTGATACTTCTCTCTTCTGCGGCTACAGCGCTCAATCTATCAAAAGTCTGCCTATGTATTGGATCTCTAGAGGGAAGGGGAAGTGCTGAAAAGAGCAAAGAATGAGATTAGCAATTTGGACCCCGAAAAGAATTAAGAAAGAAAATGGAAAGACGGAAACAAATGATCTTACTTCCTACTCTCCAAGAAGCATAAAACTCTGGGGGACTGCGGGCAAAGAAAAATTGGTTTAAAAATCCGTGGACACTTTCAGTAAGATCAAGAATAAGCTTGCGGTTTCTTGCACTTCTCACAATGATAAGAGAAGGATGGTCTTTGCTCTTTGCAAACGAGCATAAGTAGCGAATTTCTTCGAAGCTCGGCAAGCGATCAAGATTTCTTCTGAACAGAACACCCAACCCCATCAGGATAGCGTAACCGTTAGGATGAAGTTGGGACGGAGAAATTGACATCTGAAGAAGAAGAATTCGAAGAAAGTCATTGAAAGGTGGGATCGCCCCACTTAAGCACATTTGACGATTAATCGCAACAAAACCATAGGGAGGTCTGTCAGCAGTGTCATTCGGTCCAGGAAGTATGACATCATCTTCAGCAAAGCCGAATTGAGTACGCAACTGAATAAACGTTCTCAAAGATAGAATAGTCGAAGTTCTTTCCGGAGGATTCTCTATGGGAACAGCTATCGGGAAAGTTTCTTCTTCTTGACTGGCCACTTCTTCTCCTCGAGGGGAAGTCATTCTACACAAGCAACTGGATATTCAAATATGAAGGTGCACGTTTCCTAAAGTGTGTGAAGTGTTGTGTAAAATCAATTAAGCAGTAAACAAATATAACTGGATTAAAAACTAGCAAGCATTTGTTAGTTATAAAATTCAGGGATTATTGTTTTAAGTCTAAATATTCAAGTAAGATGTTGATGCAGATAAATCAGTTCAAATCATTGATACTTTGCATTAATATTTTACTATAATCAATTAATTCACAACATTTCATGCAATATATTCATGTCTCTTATCTTGTCTTGACTAATCTGTCATTTGATATGGGCAGTCAATGGCAGTATATGCGCCTTGGTTTTCTTTGTTTGTTTTTTATTCTCAACAGGTTTACAGCTTAAAAGTGAGAATGATCTGTAAAGTAACACAATGAAATTCAAGCAAACTTGAAGTTAGGCCAGTTCAAAATGTTCAAAATATAGGCAACTTAGTTCGGAAGTCCAAGTCAGAATACTTAAAGTAGGCCTATGCTCTTAAATGACAATACGCCCAGAGCCTAAGAACTAACTCGGCTACGGTTTAAAACTCTTTTGCAAGATGAAGCTAAGTAGGTAGCGGGTCAAGGTCTAGATGGTTTAACTTGGCAACTCGTTCACTAGGTCGCAAGCTCTGGTTCGAAAGGCAGGAATTTCTCAAGTGTTAGCTCGGTCACGACTCAAGCTTTAAGGTTTGAATCGGTAAACTTCTTTCTGGCATTATCTCGGCCACGGTTTAAAGCTTAGATCGGCAGAATGGTAGGTCGGTGGGTTTCCCACATGCATTAACACGGCCACGATTTAAGGATTGAATCGGCCAAAAGCTAAGTCGCCTGAAATCAACGGGTCGCATCAAAATCAATACTTCGACCCACTCAAACCGTTAGCTACCCCCTCGAATCAAAAAACCCACACTTCATTCCTATTAGTTCATACTTTCAGATCATCCATTGCACCAATTCAAAACCTCTGCAAATTCGAAACCTTGCAATCCTAGCACACATCAAAATCCACTAGCCTGAATCAGTGAACCATCTTCATCGTTTCATCGGTCAGTTAAAATCAAACCTAGCAACCTAAACTCCATCAGCCGTGGATGTAATAGGATTCGCGATAAAGCGTCATGTCAGGAAGCGATTAGATGGCGAAATTCACGAACTGATAGTGATCTATAATCGAAGAAGAGGATTCACTTACGCAATAGATAGCAGAGGATGTCAGTGATTAATTGGAATCGAATCGCCTTTTGAAGCTTGAAAAAATCTTTAATGGCAGAAGCAAGGGAGTAAGTAAAGCTAAAAAGAGAAGAGAACGAATACTTTATACAGGAGGAAGAAACTGAAGCGCCGACTTGTTGATCTAACTGATTGGATCGTGTCCGACCTAACAAGTGTACCGACCTAATGGAGGACGAGATAAAGGATATCGAAGCATACGACCAAAGCATTAGGCGTATACTTCGAGGGGCAAATGTTAACCCTGCCTCGGTTCATAGACTACTGACCCAAGTGATGCCGACCTAAGGCGTGAAGGGATGTCGATCTAACAAGGCATAACAATCTAAAAGCTAACAGGGGGATACCGACCTAAGAGTTAAAGTAATGCCGACTTAAGGCTTAAAGAGGTTCCGACCTAGGACTTACGAAGGGGTACCGACCTAGTATCTTAATATGGGAGACCGACTTAACTGCATAAGGCAGAAAAGGGTTGCCGACCTAAAAGTCTAAATAGGTTGCCGACCTAAGGTTTAAGTAGGTCGCCGACCCAAGGTTCGAATCAGTTGCCGACCTAAAGCTTAAAGGAGGTTTGCCGACTTAATGATCAGTAGTGAGTTCTGACCCAGCATGTGTGCCGACCTACCTACCCAATTTGGTGGCCGACTTAAGTATCAAAAAGCATACCGGTTCATACTTGAGTCGTTAACTCGGTAACGACCTAGGACTTGGGTCATAACAGTTAGCTCATAACACGTTAACATGTGTTTTCTGCTTAAGCCGTAGACTGGGCATAATAGATTGGCGCCGACCCATGACTTAGTCTAACCCGGAGCCGACTCATGATCTAACTTAACTCGGCAGCTACCTACAATTTGACATCGAAGGCCTCTATAAATAGGTGACCACCTCCAACACTTAAAGGACCTTTTGGGGGGGGGGAGTTGATCAATTTCAAGCGCCATTACTCTGCCGAATTCCAGACTGCTTCAACACTAGAAGCTTTTGAGATCCAACAAACTCCTAAAAGAACTCCATAAAGAAATCATCTACGTTCACCATGGATTTGAAGATGATTGTCAACATCAAAGCTTGAGCTACTTGTTCTACATATCCCATCACTTGAAGTGTGTTGTAATTGAGAGATTTTGTAAAGAATTGTAATCAAACTTGAGATAAAAAGATTAAAGTGGACGTAGGCTCAATTATAAGCCGAACCACTATAAATACTGTGTCTCTTACTGTTTTTCTACATACTTTCTGCTTATTTCTGATTCCCATACGAACGGGTGGTGCTTTCACAATCACATCCTATACACCAGGGTGTCAGCGTTTAAATTTGAGCGTTAACAGGATTCATTAATACAAAGATGTAATAAGAGTAGATAGTAAAAATTTAATGGCTGTAGTGGATAAAAAAATCTAGTAGTAACATAAAATTTATTTATATGTAAAAAGAGTGTAGATTTGAACAAATTTATGAAAATTTGATAAGAACAGTGGTTGTAATCAGTTTGGTTATTTAATGTTTGGAAGATAGAGATTTGTAAATCCGTTAATGAATTTATAATGGGAAGGAATGGTAAGAATGTAAAAATTATAAGCATTTGATTCAATTAAGGGAATTAAATTATAATAATGGTCATTTAATAAATTCAACGTTCTGTGAGAAATCATAATAGTTGTGTAAAATGTGTACAAACTTCGATTTGGAAATTTATTGAATTTATAACGGTTTTGGTATTACATTTATGAGTTTAAAAGTTATTCCATTTTGTAAAGTAATAAAAGCTTATTTAGGTGACTAGAATTTAGCGTAACGACTATTGTGTGTTACCTATTCTTGTTGCTTGTTAATTTAAATTTTGGGAATCAAATTCAATTTATCCGTCAATTTACCGCAGTTAAGGTGAAATAAATTGGTGAATGAGTAATGTTAAATACAAATAAGATGTAACCAAGAAAATCCCATTTATAATCATTTACATAGAATAAAGTAAAGAAACCAGGAAATGAAAATGTGAAAATGTGGATGCAATGAGATCTTAAGTAATAATAACTTTGTTAGGTAAGTGATAACGGATTTTTTTTGTATAACTAAATAAAGATCCAAATTTATTTGGAAATTAATTGCAATCAATTGAATTTATTGCAATTAAATGGATTTATTATTTAATAGTTATTTAATTATTATTTGGAAGAAATTGGAGTTATTTGTAATAAGTATGAACCTAATGTTAATTTTTCTTATAGGATTGACAATTGATATGGAATGAAAAGAAGAAAATTTGGGTCAGTAAAATTTGGAATTTATGCATAATAAAATGGATTCTAACGTTAAATACTACGTTATTGAGATTTAAATTAGACTTAAAGAATAATGATGTGAATCAGGAACTAATGTTTATGGCATCTTTATTTTAGGTGAAAGTTGAGAATATAAAGATTTAAAAATCTAAAGTATGGGTTTTGAGAATATAATTTATAAAATTCTTAAATATAAGAAAGTGTAGAAATTAACATTGCAATTAATATACTGTCAACTTTTAATTCACAGCTAAGCCTGTTAAATCTTTTCAATTGGTTACGAATCATATAAGAAATAAAATTTGGCCAATTTTAGAATTTAATATAAAATTTGGATTTTTATAATTTATTTATTTTATTTAATGAATATTAAAAATAGCCATTTTGGCCACGAACTCGGATTTCGACGAAACCAGTTTCATCGGATCCGTATCGGTGAATTATTATAGGGTTTCAACTTTCGTATCGATCGGACTTGTCGTTTGATCGTACGGGCGTGAAACGCCTTGAAATCAATTTTAATAAAATCAATTTGAAATCAATTTGGAAATTTTGTTTTTCAGCATAACTTCTTCATACGATCAAATTTGGACATGAAACTTTTTCCATCGCGTTCAGAATATTTTAAATTACCTATTTGGATATATAGATTTACGAAATTTCGTTCTAGAGACATAACGGGCTTTTTGGGCCATAGTTTGTTCCGCACGTTCATTCTACGGTCTATCTACGCTACCTCTAACCCTCTATATAAACCCAGCTATTCAAGCCCTAGCCTCCGCCTAATTTCATTCCACCTGCGCGTATACTTTCTTCAAGCTCCTCTTCTTCTTCAATGGGGGCTAACCCTAGATCCGATCAATTCAAAATTTCAATGAAAATTCAAACTCTCCAGAAAAATTCCAAAATAATATATGCTGATGCTCTCGACGAACGCAATTCAATGGTGGTATTCGTTTTTCAATTCGGGCTGTGGTTTGACCAAAATATGGGCGTTTATTCTCGGCCATCCATCACGTCGGAATCATTTGTCGCCTGATCGGAAATTTGTTACTGGGTTTTGTGGAGATTGAGGAGCGTAATTCATCGGCGTATTTCGTTTGGAGTTTCAACGGTCAGATCTATGGCAATTTTTGAATTAGGGTTCGGCCCTAGAGGTGTTTGGCGGCGGCGGAGGCGTTGGAGGTGGTGTCGGCCGGTAGAGGGGGAGATGGGGATCTCGTAGGTGGTAGCGGCACGTGGTGAAGGTGGCCGTGGTGGGAGCTCTCGGCGGTCAAAGGCTTGGTCAAAGGGGTGAGAGATGGGTTCGTTTGCAACCTGTAGGAGACGCGGGTTGGTCTCGCGTGAGGAAGTTGCTGAAGTAACGATGACGTGGCATATCTTGTTAATTAGGTTTGTTTTGTTTATTTTAAATTTTGTTGTCAACCGCAATTTTCGCCATAACTTCCTCATACGATCTCCGTTTCACGCGAATTTTTTTTGTTAGGATCGTAATTTAATTACGGACTTGATGACGCTGGTTTGGACGAATTCCGAGACGGGCGAATTTTTGGGTTTAAATCGAATTTAAATTCGATTTAAATTCAAAAGGTGAGTGTTTTAACCCACTCACAACTACTAGAAGCTTTTATGTTTGTTAAATTAATTTTAGAAATGAATAGAAATTTATTTATGAGTGTTTAGCATGTTTATTTCACTCATATTTGTTGAAATGCATTTATTAAATTTAACTGTAAATTTAATTCATTTATTGCGTATAAATTTACAGCTAAAATTTATTTGTTTGTATATGAACTGCTAGTTAACAGTTATATAATTTATTACTGAATATAGACTGTAGATTAATAGCTGTTAAATTTAATTTGAATAAAATTGCCAGTATTACCTGTTATGTTGTACCAAAAATAATATTGTTATTGATTGATATTGATTGATGATTGCGATTTGGATGATGGATGATGTTGATGAATGGATGTTTATTGTATATCATTAAATTGCAAATTATCATGCATACTTCATTTCATTCGGGATTGTGGTTTGAAATGATATATAACCGCAAAAAAATTTATATCTTTTAAATTGCGGATTGAAATGATAAATATCCGTATCACTTGACCATAGGATAGAAAATTATATACAGGCACCGCGGTATATATATAACTATTTAAATGTGATTTCTATGGTTTGGATGGAATACGGTTTATAATAATCTTAAATTTTATATTGTATAAAGATTTTTCTTCCATATATATATATACATATGAAGTTGAAAATTTTGAAATTAAAAGGTGTATAAAAATCTTTATTAAAAATGGAAGAAAATTAAGAAAACGGAGTTTAATAATTTATATCATATGTTTAAATGTTAAGTTTGGAAATTTTAAGATATGATATTTATAATTGGATTTTTCCCAAAATAAATTGAAATGAATATTCTAGTATAATTTGAATGGGAAAAATATATATATTTTATTACTAGAAATTGAAGTCTTATTTTTTTTTATGGATTTTATATGAATATTCAAGACAAATTAATAGAACAATTGATTTGTTGAAAGAATAAAATCCAACTTTAGTTTGAAATATTGATACTCAAAATGGATATACGTATATATAAATAAATTGAAGTGGTTTTGGAACTTGAGAGAGATAATATAAATTTTGGCTTAGACTTAAATAAAGAAATGTATTTGTAAAGCCATGAGAACTATTTTGTTTACAAAGTAACTTTAAAGTTAAACCATTTATTCTATATACCGTGGAATATCCAAACCATTAGAGTTTTAAAAGTTATGGTTTTAAAACTATAAATTTCAAAATATTATGCTTTGAAAAATATTTGATTTTCAGACGTTATGAAGTTTAAAGCATTATGATTTTGGGAAAAGAATTTTATTTGGGATAAATGATATCATATTATTTTGGGTTTTAATTTGATATCGTATGGGAAACTTTATTCTGGTTTTAAAGTATAAACTATTTTTAAATGACCGCGGTGTTATAATAAAGATGGGTTGGCAAAGAGACCGGGATCGGATATCTGACATACTCTCTGTCGATACCGAAAACCACTTTGACTAACCGTGTATGCGGTGGAGATTCCAGAATGAAGTAGGTGGTGGCGACGTTTCCTGTAAGGTAAATACGTGGACCCGACTCCTGTGAGTTGGCATAAGGTGGCTAAAACAGGAGCGATTCTCAGGCCAATGAGGTCATTCCTCTGATCGGACCCTCCTCTTCGATATTATACTTTGATTTTGGATTGATTCAGTGGCCACTTCTATATTTTGATTTTGGGGAGTTAGTCCGAGGTGGGCGGTAACTGCGGCTACGCGTTTCCACCAGCCTGGATAGCAATTGGTATATCTACCCTGGCATTGCCTAGTTGTGCCGTGTCACCTACCATACCGAGCCTTTACTACGAGTTTCTATTTGTGTCGTACCTATGGAGTATCCTCTGGTAGCTTCCCGATCAGGAGGTATTACGGTACTGTATAGACTATTGGCATTATTTGTGTTAAGGGCTATATGGGTAATCCCTTAACGCTATTAAAAAGTAAGTTTGTTTTATAAATAGACACTATTATAATAGCGCAATATACTACATAGTAAATAGTTTAACGGATCCTTAGGAGATGTAAATCCCGAACATCTCTTGAGTTACTGTATTCATATTTATTTCTGTTAATTTAACTCACATAAGATCTTTTAGTTCTGACTCAAGTGTTTTTGTCTTTTCAAATTCACTCGGGTCAGTCCGAGCGTTTCAGGATCGAAGACTTTAGCTTTGAAGGACGAAGACGAAGGAGTCGTATTATTATTATCTATAGTATTGCACCACACTCTTTCTATTCCGCTGCATTGATTGTATTGGTATGTGTAACTCTGATATTTATTGTATAATGCAAATCAAGTGTTTGTAAACTGTTTTGAATTGTATATTTATTATTATATTTTATCCTTCCGCTGTGAGATTCTATTTTCTTTTATTTCTTCTCTGTTTTTCTTATTTACCCCATAACAATCCGCCTTTGAGTATGCTTTGAATTGGCACGTGTGTCGGTTTAAAGTGTGCGAAAAGGCGGGATGTTACAGTTGGTATCAGAGCTTTGGTTTAGCGATAAACTTTGGCTTTGTAGGGTTTGACTCTTTGTTAATAGGGTAATAATGCCCTATGGGAGTCACTGAGCGTATATATATGAGAGAGCGTACTTGTTAGTGTTATAAAAAGATTTTGATATTGTGTTAATCTGTTTCGCTTTGTATTTATAAATTCTGGTTGATGCATGGGACGCTGTGACATCAATAGGAATTTCTAAATACTTAATAGGACAGACCGACATAATATTTGTTTTTAATATAGGTGAATGAAATAATTTTGCCTATTATATTTTCTATATATAAAAATATTTTTATAAAGATATATATATATATATATATATATATATATATATATATATATATTTGGTTGCTATAGATTGGGTGTTAGGAAATAAAAATATTTATAACAATTGAAGCTAAGTTGAAATTATAATAAATCAAATTGGAGATTTTAGAACTTAAGTCCGGGATTTTGAAAATCTTCTTTCAAAGGATTTATGAAATATAATGATTTGGTTTATAAATATTTTCTTATATAAATATTTAGTATAATTCGAAAGAGTTGGTTTAAGAGGATTTTGAAGAAAATAAGTTTGTAATTTCCTCTCTGTCGCTGGACAATAATTTCGGTGATGGCGGCCGCATCATCGACTTTCATTTTCGAGTTTCGAAGGGGAAAGGCCACTGTAGTAAATTCTACTACAGATTTGTTTTGAAATTATTTAAAATTTTAATTGTTTTAAAGGATAATTATAGATATAAAAGTTGTAAGAAATTAATTATCTATTATTTTTAAAGTAATTTTGAGGTTTGACCCGGTATTTAATTCTTAAATTTCCATTAATTAATTGTTTTAAATTATTTTAGTGAAATAAAAGGTAAGTAATTAATTGAAACCTCTAATGTAGGTAAGAGAATTAATGAAAAGTTATAAAGAGAAATTTGAAATTGTTACAAAGAGTAATATTGATTAACATTAAATTTAATTAAAAAGATGAGATATAGCTTGTATAAGTTTAATTGCATTTTTCTTTGACGTAAATAACTTACCAAATATAAAAGTTGAAATGTTAATTAAGAAATTGGATTAGAATATTATACAAGTAGAAATTTTGGAAATAGTGAAGTATTCAATAAATCGTTGTTATAAATGAGAAACTATTGGTATAAACTTAAGTTATAATTGAAATCTCAAGTTAAAGATAAGTAATATAAATAGGTGATATGAACTTAAGTAGATAAAATGAAGTTCTTTATTAAATAAGGATTGATGTGGAGGGTTATAAACTTCAGTACGGTATGAAAGCTACTAGTTTAAAATTAATAAAATGGAATTGAGAAGAAACTTGTAATTTTTCACTTACATTCTTAAAACATACATAACTTACCATATAATAAAAGTTGAAATGTTATTAAGAAAATGAAAGGAGAAATCTTACAAGTGAAGCTTGAGGTAATAAAGGTATTCTATTAATTTGCTATTGTTAATGAGAATTAATTGTATAAGCTTAAGATAAATTGGAAATTTTACTATATAAGTAAAGGTAAGTAGTATAAATAGATGATATATACTTTAGTCAATAAATTGGAATACAAATATAATGAATTTTGTAATAAATGGAAAATAAAATTGTAAGAAATAAAGAAATCCCTCCATAAATGAAAGAAAGAAAATCAAACCACTGAAGCATGAAATAAATGTATAATAAGTTAATTTGGTTGTTGGTTTGAATTGTATTGTTTGATTTATGATTGTGGGGTAAGGAACTTGAAGTTGTTGGATGAATAAATAATCTATCTTTGTTCCATCTAAGACTGTTGAGTAAAGGATGCACTTGATAGTTAATTTCATTTCATACAAATTTCAAGTTTGAACCCAAACAACTATTTGTTTGATGGATTAAATGACTGCTTTGTGTGTGTATGTATGTTGTTTGTAAGGTTGATGGTTGTTGAATTGTTTGGTTGATTAATGATTGAATCCACTTGAATAGTTCACTTTCATATAAATATTTAACCTTTTAGATTATATAAGTGAATACAGGTGATGGAAGCAACTGCTACTGCCTTTGGTTCCAAAATAATAAGCGTATATTGCCCAACAAATAGGTACGTTTCCGGATTACGTTTTAGCGCTATTTTAGATAATTTTCCCGTGTTGGGATATAATATTTTGATAATATATGTAATATATTTGTATATTTTGATATTATATTTTCTTCAGAGTCTCTCCGTACAAAGGAGACTCTGCCAAAATTTTCCGTAAATTTTGGACTTAGAATTTTGTGAAAATATTTTCCCAACTTTAATAATTTAAGTACAAAAGAATATAATGATTATAAAACTGGTATATATAAGGGAATTAATTTAGTAATATTGTCATTAAGTTAATGTTTGAAATAAGATGTACTGTTTTACTCTTCCTTCTCCCTTCTTTTTCCTTTTCGGGGACGAAAAGTTTTGAGTGGGGGAGATTGTAACGACCCGTTAAATTTGATAATATTAAATGGATTAACTTAATATAATTTTTAATCTAATTTATAATAAATGTAGGAGTTGGATATAGTAACTGAGATTAAAGATTTAACAATTGAAATGTTAAATGGCAATAGGTAGAATAACGAAGATTTGTGTTGTGGTTATAAGTCATAATTAGTTGATTAAAATGGTATTAATGAAATAATAACTGAATTGAATTGCAATATATATAAACATCAGAAAAATTTAATTGGTGGATTAAATTTGTTAAAGTTCATAAGTTTTGTAATTTAGTTTAGTAGAACTTTAAATTATAAACGAAGATTGAAATAAATGATAAATGTAATTATGTAAATGGTGACTCAAGACCTAGGTTATAGGAATTGAAACATAATCCAATTTGAATTAAGTAGAAGAAGGATTTGGTTAATATGTAAGTTATTGTTCAAGGTATTGAATAAAAACTTGGAATCCAATCATAATTTAATGATAATAACGTTAGTATTAGAGAATAAACATATTTCAATGCAGTACCCGAATGAACGGAATAAAATGAATATATATTTAATAGAAATGAAATGTAAATTGGCACATTTGGTTGAAAGTTAATTTAAGAAACATATAAATGTTGAATTTGTGAATATTAATATAAATATTAACTTGAATGGGATTCATTGATACAAAGATGTAATAAGAGTAGATAGTAAAAATTTAATGGCTGTAGTGGATAAAAAAATCTAGTAGTAACATAAAATTTATTTATATGGAAAAAGAGTGTAGATTTGAACAAATTTATGAAAATTTGATAAGAACAGTGGTTGTAATCAGTTTGGTTATTTAATGTTTGGAAGATAGAGATTTGTAAATCCGTTAATGAATTTATAATGGGAAGGAATGGTAAGAATGTAAAAATTATAAGCATTTGATTCAATTAAGGGAATTAAATTATAATAATGGTCATTTAATAAATTCAACGTTCTGTGAGAAATCATAATAGTTGTGTAAAATGTGTACAAACTTTGATTTGGAAATTTATTGAATTTATAACGGTTTTGGTATTACATTTATGAGTTTAAAAGTTATTCCATTTTGTAAAGTAATAAAAGCTTATTTAGGTGACTAGAATTTAGCGTAACGACTATTGTGTGTTACCTATTCTTGTTGCTTGTTAATTTAAATTTTGGGAATCAAATTCAATTTATCCGCCAATTTACCGCAGTTAAAGTGAAATAAATTGGTGAATGAGTAATGTTAAATACAAATAAGATGTAACCAAGAAAATCCCATTTATAATAATTTACGTAGAATAAAGTAAAGAAACCAGGAAATGAAAATGTGAAAATGTGGATGCAATGAGATCTTAAGTAATAATAACTTTGTTAGGTAAGTGATAATGGATTTTTTTTGTATAACTAAATAAAGATCCAAATTTATTTGGAAATTAATTGCAATCAATTGAATTTATTGCAATTAAATGGATTTATTATTTAATAGTTATGTAATTATTATTTGGAAGAAATTGAAGTTATTTGTAATAAGTATGAACATAATGTTAATTTTTCTTATAGGATTGACAATTGATATGGAATGAAAAGAAGAAAATTTGGGTCAGTAAAATTTGGAATTTATGCATAATAAAATGGATTCTAACGTTAAATACTACGTTATTGAGATTTAAATTAGACTTAAAGAATAATGATGTGAATCAGGAACTAATGTTTATGGCATCTTTATTTTAGGTGAAAGTTGAGAATATAAAGATTTAAAAATCTAAAGTATGGCTTTTGAGAATATAATTTATAAAATTCTTAAATATAAGAAAGTGTAGAAATTAACATTGCAATTAATATACTGTCAACTTTTAATTCACAGCTAAGCCTGTTAAATCTTTTCAATTGATTACGAATCATATAAGAAATAAAATTTGGCCAATTTTAGAATTTAATATAAAATTTGGATTTTTATAATTTATTTATTTTATTTAATGAATATTAAAAATAGCCATTTTGGCCACGGACTCGGATTTCGACGAAACCAGTTTCATCGGATCCGTATCGGTGAATTATTATAGGGTTTCAAGTTTCGTATCGATCGGACTTGTCGTTTGATCGTACGGGCGTGAAACGCCTTGAAATCAATTTTAATAAAATCAATTTGAAATCAATTTGGAAATTTTGTTTTTCAGCATAACTTCTTCATACGATCAAATTTGGACGTGAAACTTTTTCCATCGCGTTCAGAATATTTTAAATTACCTATTTGGATATATAGATTTACGAAATTTCGTTCCGGAGAAATAGCGGGCTTTTTGGGCCATAGTTTGTTCCGCACGTTCATTCTACGGTCTATCTACGCTACCTCTAACCCTCTATATAAACCCAGCTATTCAAGCCCTAGCCTCCGCCTAATTTCATTCCATCTGCGCGTATACTTTCTTCAAGCTCCTCTTCTTCTTCAATGGGGCCTAACCCTAGATTCGATCAATTCAAAATTTCAATGAAAATTCAAACTCTCCAGAAAAATTCCAAAAAAAAATATATGCTGATGCTCTCGACGAACGCAATTCAATGGTGGTATTTGTTTTTCAATTCGGGCTGTGGTTTGACCAAAATCTGGGCGTTTATTCTCGGCCATCCATCACGTCGGAATCATTTGTCGCCTGATCGGAAATTTGTTACCGGGTTTTGTGGAGATTGAGGAGCGTAATTCATCGGCGTATTTCGTTTGGAGTTTCAACGGTCAGATCTATGGAAATTTTTGAATTAGGGTTCGGCCCTAGAGGTGTTTGGCGACGGCGGAGGCGTTGGAGGTGGTGTCGGCCGGTAGAGGGGGAGATGGGGATCTCGTAGGTGGTAGCGGCACGTGGTGAAGGTGGCCGTGGTGGGAGCTCTCGGCGGTCAAAGGCTTGGTCAAAGGGGTGAGAGATGGGTTCATTTGCAACCTGTAGGAGACGCGGGTTGGTCTCGCGTGAGGAAGTTGCTGAAGTAACGATGACGTGGCATATCTTGTTAATTAGGTTTGTTTTGTTTATTTTAAATTTTGTTGTCAACCGCAATTTTCGCCATAACTTCCTCACACGATCTCCGTTTCGCGCGAAATTTTTTTGTTAGGATCGTAATTTAATTACGGACTTGATGATGTTGGATTGGACGAATTCCGAGACGGGCGAATTTTTGGGTTTAAATCGAATTTAAATTCGATTTAAATTCAAAAGGTGAGTGTTTTAACCCACTCACAACTACTAGAAGCTTTTATGTTTGTTAACTTAATTTTAGAAATGAATAGAAATCTATTTATGAGTATTTAGCATGTTTATTTCACTCATATTTGTTGAAATGCATTTATTAAATTTAACTGTTAATTTAATTCATTTATTGCGTATAAATTTACAGCTAAAATTTATTTGTTTGTATATGAACTGCTAGTTAACAGTTATATAATTTATTACTGAATATAGACTGTAGATTAATACCTGTTAAATTTAATTTGAATAAAATTGCCAGTATTACCTGTTATGTAGTACCAAAAATAATATTGTTATTGATTGATATTGATTGATGATTGCGATTTGGATGATGGATGATGTTGATGAATGGATGTTTATTGTATATCATTAAATTGCAAATTATCATGCATACTTCATTTCATTCGGGATTGTGGTTTGAAATGATATATAACCGCAAAAAATGTTATATCTTTTAAATTGCGGATTGAAATGATAAATATCCGTATCACTTGACCATAGGATAGAAAATTATATACAGGCACCGCGGTATATATATAACTATTTAAATGTGATTTCTATGGTTTGGATGGAATACGGTTTATAATAATCTTAAATTTTATATTGTATAAAGATTTTTCTTCCATATATATATATATATATACACACACATATGAAGTTGAAAATTTTGAAATTAAAAGGTGTATAAAAATCTTTATTAAAAATGGAAGAAAATTAAGAAAACGGAGTTTAATAATTTATATCTTATGTTTAAATGTTAAGTTTGGAAATTTTAGGATATGATATTTATAATTGGATTTTTCCCAAAATAAATTGAAATGAATATTCTAGTATAATTTGAATGGGAAAAATATATATATTTTATTACTAGAAATTGAAGTCTTATTTTTTTTATGGATTTTATATGAATATTCAAGACAAATTAATAGAACAATTGATTTGTTGAAAGAATAAAATCCAACTTTAGTTTGAAATATTGATACTCAAAATGGATATACGTATATATAAATAAATTGAAGTGGTTTTGGAACTTGAGAGAGATAATATAAATTTTGGCTTAGACTTAAATAAAGAAATGTATTTGTAAAACCATGAGAACTATTTTCTTTACAAAGTAACTTTAAAGTTAAACCATTTATTCTATATACCGTGGAATATCCAAACCATTAGAGTTTTAAAAGTTATGGTTTTAAAACTATAAATTTCAAAATATTATGCTTTGAAAAATATTTGATTTTCAGACGTTATGAAGTTTAAAGCATTATGATTTTGGGAAAAGAATTTTATTTGGGATAAATGATATCATATTATTTTGGGTTTTAATTTGATATCGTATGGGAAATTTTATTCTGGTTTTAAAGTATAAACTATTTTTAAATGATCGCGGTGTTATAATAACGATGGGTTGGCAAAGAGACCGGGATCGGATATCTGACATACTCTCTGTCGATACCGAAAACCACTTTGACTAACCGTGTACGCGGTGGAGATTCCAGAATGAAGTATGTGGTGGCGACGTTTCCTGTAAGGTAAATACGTGGACCCGACTCCTATGAGTTGGCATAAGGTGGCTAAAACAGGAGCGATTCTCAGGCCAATGAGGTCATTCCTCTGATCGGACCCTCCTCTTCGATATTATACTTTGATTTTGGATTGATTCAGTGGCCACTTCTATATTTTGATTTTGGGGAGTTAGTCCGAGGTGGGCGGTAACTGCGGCTACGCGTTTTCACCAGCCTGGATAGCAATTGGTATATCTACCCTGGCATTGCCTAGTTGTGCCGTGTCACCTACCATACCGAGCCTTTACTACGAGTTTCTATTTGTGTCGTACCTATGGAGTATCCTCTGGTAGCTTCCCGATCAGGAGGTATTACGGTACTGTATAGACTATTGGCATTATTTGTGTTAAGGGCTATATGGGTAACCCCTTAACGCTATTAAAAAGTAAGTTTATTTTATAAATAGACACTATTATAATAGCGCAATATACTACATAGTAAATAGTTTAACGGATCCTTAGGAGATGTAAATCCCGAACATCTCTTGAGTTACTGTATTCATATTTATTTCTGTTAATTTAACTCACATAAGATCTTTTAGTTCTGACTCGAGTGTTTTTGTCTTTTCAAATTCACTCGGGTCAGTCCGAGCGTTTCAGGATCGAAGACTTTAGCTTTGAAGGACGAAGACGAAGGAGTCGTATTATTATTATCTATAGTATTGCACCACACTCTTTCTATTCCGCTGCATTGATTGTATTGGTATGTGTAACTCTGATATTTATTGTATAAAGCAAATCAAGTGTTTGTAAACTGTTTTGAACTGTATATTTATTATTATATTTTATCCTTCCGCTGTGAGATTCTATTTTGTTTTATTTCTTCTCTGTTTTTCTTATTTACCCCATAACAATCCGCCCTTGAGTATGCTTTGAATTGGCACGTGTGTCGGTTTAAAGTGTGCGAAAAGGCGGGATGTTACACAAGTCTTGTTCAAGTCTTCATGCATTGTCCACCGATCATTTGTTCATGTTGCATATATGTCGGTTCGGACTTGTATCTTAATTCACCGTTTGCTGCCTGGTCGTCATTGTGTACACGTTTTAGTTTGATTTCATGCGTATTGTCACTACACACTGGTTTGATTAGATGCACCGTGACTCGAGTATGCTTGCATCTGCAGTGTTGCAGATTTGTTTCATTGAGTCTAGTTTGGTGCTTGAATTTGATCATGGCTCCTGTAACACTGTAGTTATCTTCACTCTGTACATTTGTCTACAGTGTTATCGTATTCACTTGGTGGCATTTGGTCCAAACATGTGTACATCACTGACTCTGCTATGTTCGTAATTCTTTGACCATTCATGTATGGTCTGCCTGTGCTAGGTCTGGTTTCTTCACTTGTTTTCATGGTCATGCACTTGAATGTGCAGTCTGGTCGACGCCTGTATTTTTTTTATATGACATTTAAGATGTTGAAAGTGCATTTTTATTTAAGTGGCAGCCTCTGGTTTTTCTAAATCTGATTTCAAGACTGGTTTTAGGTGTACATCACTAAACTTTTTGGTCGAGGCTTGTTTTAGTTGTTTTGACCATTTTTTTGAACTTGCACTTGTGTTTAATTCAGCTAATAGCTCATGTTTGACCTTGTGCTCTTGTCGTGACTTTATCTGTATTGCACTTGAGTTGAACCCGGCTTTTCGTTTGAGTTTGACCTGCGCTCACCTGTCCCTGTAATTTTATTAAGTGTATATATCGGTGTGCACGGCCTTATGGCATGCACGGTGATACACTGTGCATGTCACAAGCTGTTTGTATATGTTGAATTCAAAATTAAATGATGACGAACAACCCAAATAACTGAGGCAAATAAAATTTTCGAAATCACATTTTATTTTATGCTGCAAAAAAATTATTTTCAATTTTATTACGTCACTGTCTATTTTTGCAGATTGCTGAGACGCTGGATTCAATCTGGAATGGAGTTGAAGATAATTACGAGTGAATGAGTGAATTGTAGTGAGGTGCATTTTTAAGTGAAAAATTATGATGTAATCAAAATTTGTATTGTAATTGAAAATTGTGTATATATATAGTGAGAGCTCAAATTTGTACTACTCAAAATTATAATAAATATTGGTTTAAATAAAAATATTCGTTTGAATTCAAATACTTTGTTATTTATTTTATTAACCAAATATTTATTTAATTATGTGAAAAATAAAATAGTACATTAACAAATACATTTAAATGAATATATATATGTTTATTATCATCAAACAAAAATCAAATACTCGCATATTCAATGGTACGAACCGATAGGCTAACCAAAAGACCTTGTAAAATATTTATGGACTAACCTCTTTGAATGACATAGCTATTCAAATTTAATAAAAAACTATCACTTAATTCTTTATTTTTCCAAATAATCAACTAAACAAATAATTTCATATTCTTAACCATTAATTTATTGAGTTAACTTATCAATTTATATACATTTTAATAATTTGTGTTGAATCGTACCTCTTTTATATCAGAAAATAGAGAATTTACAATTTTATACTAAAAGATTTCTTGTATAATTTTTTAATTAATATTTATTTCAAATGTTCAGAAATAATTGTTTTTAGAAATCAATATTTCAAATTCACCATGTTATATTTATGAATGGACCCTTTTTATTATGGCTTACTAATTCTTACAAGCACGATTTTCCAAAAAAATCCGTTTATAACATAACTACTCATTGTATGTAGTTTAATTCGAAATAATTGTAAGAACTATCTTGCATTGGGAACTTATAAGAACGAAAATTATTTATGGACGTTGATATTTTTTTGTTCTTCAGCAAATATTATATTAAACAACTTCCCCAATTCAAATGCACTAATTTCAACATGCGAAAGGCTACCAGTATGTCTGTTATTTCTGAAAAGCTTTGCAAATTGATGTATGTTAGTTTTCCGCCATCTTCGAACATCCGTTATCTCCATCTTGGGATGTAAGATCAATTATATTCAACTATAAGCTTCGATTTTACTATTTACTATTTGAATAGGAAGAACCGACAGAAGAATTATGAAGGCAGAGAGCTGTATAAGCAGCTGGAACAATGTCGAAGGTTGCCTATTCATTCGTTTTAGCGGATAAGATCTGGAAGTTGATATATGTTAGTTTTCTACTGTCTTTAATCCTCTAATATTTCCTTCTAGGCATTTCTAATTTTTACATAACCTTTTTTATATAATATTTATTGCTCACACCTAGCCCTTTGTATGAAATTTAGGAAGTTTTCACCAGACCAGTTGATTTAAATTGGTTTTCATTATCTTCTACTCTTTGTGCCTAGGGACTTTATACCTTGATCATAATTTTGACTTATTCTTTTATTTCTCACATCTAGCAATTTGACCTTTTGATGCATGTTCCAATATATATATATATATATATATATATATATATATATATATATATATAACAAACTTCTACAAATCTTCCATAATTATTAATAAGAACCCAAGTTGATATGTTAATACTTTGTTTAGTTTGAACCTTAACTTATGCTTACTATAAACAGACTTAGTAATATACAATTACCATTGAGCATGTGTGTAGTTTATTTTACACCTTGACTTATGCTTTTTATAATTATATATGGTAATGGACAATGGTAATTACTGTAAAAATATACCTACAATAGGTATATACATCAGCATAATTTTTATGTTATGTTCAGTCTTTGATGTATTAGTAAATGTGTATTTAGCATAAGTTTATTAATATTACACAAAGCTAAATACCAACATTCAAATGGTATTGGGGAATTTGGTAATATTTATAGCTTTCATCGTACCTATATGCATATTAGTAAAATAAATTGTAACTATAATTATACCTTTTAGTGCATAAATTATCTCTATTAACAAAGCAATTCGTTTACATGGCTACGTATTCATTTGTTTCCTAAACTATTCATGATCTTACTAATATAGAAAATAGTAAAATGAAATATATTTTAGGGTACTCAATGTTTTTTTTTCTTTCTTAATTGTCTTATCTATAAACATATCTATTATAGTATTAAGTGGTGCTATATTTAGTTCACAAAATAAATTTGATTAGAAAATATACTACCAAGAACTTGATCTTAATAAAGCATCATTTATAAATAAGGTATGCCATGTTTTATTATGACTTTAATTTTGATATGCTCGATTATTTAGATTTATTCATTTCTATATATGAATATTACAAATTTATTACCTCATATAAATACCTTAAGCGTATTATCAACATTTAGTTTCATTTAAGGAAGATTGTGTTACGATGCTGTTGATGTGGATTTATTTGTTTATTTATTGGCATCATAAACATTTCCTTGAAATCTAACCATGTATACTAACAATTTTTTCAGTTCATACCTTTTATTCGTTTTACCTATCAGTTGAAGTGACTGGTACAAAACCATATAATTAATTGACGATGAGGAAATTAACTTCTGTGCATCAAGTGAAGAAATGGGTATGAAATGATGCAACTAATTAATGATGGGAATAGAACTTCTACGCATCAAGGGAAGAGATGTCTACTATCAGATAAACCAATTTTTAAGTTATTTTTAGTTGCAAAATTTGGTCAAATCAGCTGAAGCGTGACTTTCTCCTTATTCACAATAAATTTGCATAGTTATTGCTTCCGATTTTCATGGTACTTAAAACATCTACAACGTGCTAGAACCTGTCTTTAATAATATATTATATTTTACTTTTTGGAGTATTAGAAAAGAAATTATCAATTGTAAAGCAATTACTAAACGTGGTTACCAATGCTTTTAGATATTGACTAACATATCTCCAACTCACACACTTTTATAGCAAAAAAAATATGAACAATATGTGAAAATATATTTTGACTAAAACATTCATTTCTGTCAATAAATCACAAGTATGTGTATATATGTAGCTAGGCCTCATAATTACTAGAATGAAGTTACCAAAAAAAGAAAGCAAGATTGAGTGATAAACTTAATCTATTGAATGATGTATATTGGTTGATTTTGTTTCATTCAGTTTACCATTGTTTTTGGAATTAATTCCACCACAATTATTTGATTTAATTGCAGCTAGACATCGGAACATTTGTTGTACTGACCGCATCAAATTATGCTTGAAGCATACAAAATTTCAGTTGGTAATTTCTATCCACGTTTTAACACTAACTTGCGGCAGATATTACGACTAATGTGGAAAGCTCATATGAAATAAAAACATTACATTCGTCGAAAATAAATGGGGTACAGATTCGAAGTTAACTCCATGATAATAGTATACAACGGTAGACAAGTCAAAATAATAGCCAAGTTTAACGAGTAGGGTAGCATTGCTCCATTCATAATTTGTTTGTCTTTGTTCGACACGAACAATGACTGAAACAAGGAAGTAGATATTAATGTGGTGGATTCCATTACCATGGATGCATAAAGGCAACGTGAGGTTGTCATGGTCTCTAATGTGTAAATTTTAGTGATTTATAAGTAAATATGCATGGATGCAACAACTTATACTGTCAGTAAACTATGATATCACTATTATAAAATACGTATTGAAGTCTATGGTATTTTTAAAAGAAAATTAAAGAATGTGCATCTATGTATATTTACAGTTATAATGAATTCTCAATAATTTTAATCAATTGTAATTTATTATAGTTTTCACACATATTCACAGAGCATCCTAATTGTTAATGTTGTGGCCTACCTCTAAAATATATGGATGGTTTTATTATTTTTCCCATTATGCTTGTTAATATTTTAATCGAATACATCCATGCGTAAGCCCATTCCATACAAAATCACTATTTGTTTTGCAACATATGGGATATGCTCATCATTTTCTTAATACAAATGAACTTACATGGAAGCACTAGGCATTCATATGCATTTACTTTTAAAAAAAAGTTTGATACTTGCTCTATTATGGGAGGTTAGATTTTCTTTATTGCATGTTGATGGATGTACATCTGTTTCAATTTTTGTTTGTTTCCTTATTGATCTGAGATGTTTCATTCTTACTGTGTTTATTATGCCTTTGATATTTCCTTATAATCAATTAACTTCTAATCGTTATAACTTTGCACCATGGCTAAATATATAGGCCAATTATTAATTTGAACAAGTATAGAGATGCAACAATGAGTAAACTATCATTTGACTACTAATTGCTTTTTGATTCATGTTACAAAATATCAAAACATATTTTTATATAGATTCGATTGAAGTTGGTGACTCTTTGATCTTTGAGGGTATCCCTAAAAGGAATAATGCCCTAATCAGATGTATCAGTATTTGATGAATTTGCCTTTTTGTGCCCGCAATCGAAATATATGCACAGTAACAATGAATGACACATATATTTATATTTATGGGCGAAGGATTATGAATAGGGTTAGAGATTTGGGTGGAGCTTTATGCATACATAATTACGTGAATACACACACATATACAAATTGTTCATGCATACTTTATCAGATTTTCTCACCTTTGATTATAATTCAGTAATATGACTTCCTTTTTAACTTTTAAGGATTATTTTTGTTAATTTAAAATACTTTTTGCTCAATAGTGAAAATTTATTCAATTTTTTTTATAGATTTTGATGTAAAACAAAAGATACTACTTTAATGTATATGCTAAGTCAAGATTAGCATTTTGGATATACACGCACATACTACACATGATTAGGTACCAAGAGTAAGAAATGGTGTGCTGTCATCCCGGTGTTTGGTAGTTTTATATGTTTCTAAAAATTATAGGAGGTGGTCAAATTAGTTGGGTTTGATATTTCCTTTTTTAATTTACCTTCAACTCCTAAAACTATAGATGTAGAGTTCTTTGTATCAGTCAAAAATTATTGTTGTTCATCTTAGTTTGAATGAATATGAACAGAATGATTGGCAATATCACATAGTTGAGACTTATACACAATGAAAAGAAGACAATGAAATTCAATTTGTGTGCTTTACTTCACTTACTCTAAGATTTAATTGTAAGTTCATCGCCAGTTATAAATTTAGAAATGAATTCTAACTACGGACATAAGTATCACAAATTCGGGTTAAGAAACTAATTTATTTTATTTATGCATAGTTTACATGATTCATTTTACTATAAAAGTATATGTGATTGTTGTATATGAATCGGATCTATTTTCCCACAATCACTTATTGATGCATGGTTTAACACAATAGTGAATTATGAGAAAATTATTCATATCAAATAGTCAAATCTTTGGAAAAGTAAGTTTGGGTATACTTTAGGTGTTGATCTCAGTATGTCATAAATCAAAAGATATTCAATGAAATCAAATTTCTATTATACAACAATTTCAATATCAATCACAATATGTAATAGCTACAATGTAATTGTTTCTATCCTCAATTAATTTTTTTCTCTTACAGGATTTTATTCCAAGCATTCTAAAAGGGACAGTGACCTTTGGATTTATAAACATTACACTGTGTACTGTTTAATGCTCTTCAAATTTACTTACTGATGATACGAAGCTTCAATTTCATTTTTCTATTCAACATTATCATGTCACCGTTTGAAATCTATGATTTCTCTTTTCAAGTAAGGTATCAGAAAAATTTCCTTATATTGACCTAACATTAAAATTTTCGAGAAATATGAAAATCGTAATCGTCATGCATGAGAAAATTCCTTCCTTCGAAATTAATTGCTAAATGTTAGCAATCACTTCCAATTATATTTTTTAATTTGTAGTTCTAAATGCACTGTCACTCTTCGTGTTAACTATTTTTTATTTATGTCCTTCATTATTAATCCAATCAAATTACCATATAAATTTTCAAATATATATAAGGAAATATAATTTTTATTTCAATCCATAGATTGATCTTTCACTAAAGGATCGAAAAGCGGTCAAAGTTACGTTTAACTGATTTAGCAGTTCAATTTTGCTTTCAGCTTTAGAGAAAAATCATGAATTTATATGTATTTAGTAAAATTATATCAAATTGATTATGTTGTTCGGTTTTGAAAAATTAGGTAATTTGTTTACCTACTCGAATGATCAAAACCAAAATTAAGCACTCAAATTGCTAGAATGTCTTTGCATACATGTAGTAAGTGTTTTCTTTCCTGTATATTGATTTTAATTTGGGCTTCCTAAATTCGGTGAGTTTTTTGAACTATATTAGGTTACTTTATTGATTTTTAACTTTTTGTTTGAAAAAAAAGTCTTATGGTTGGGAAATAAATGGTGAGTGGATGCTTTCATCGTATATTTACCTATTTTTTAAATTTTTCAATGGCATATACGAAGTAGGTTTCGAAGTTTAAGTGGATTATTCTTTCTTCAATTGTGAAATCTGTTTTCTTTAAGCTTCATAGTTTCCCTTGCTACTTTGTTCAATTTTACTAAATTTAAATATCGTCGAAAATCACTATTATTCCACATTTGATATATATTTGAATTTTTTTAATTTATTATTTGTTAATTTATTTAGGCATGGTTAGAACATCTAATATAATCTTCTTGTATTACTTCAGTTTCATTACTCCCAACTGTAATCAAATTAGTAGTTTTAGGAAATTTCTACCCCTGTTGGTAAGATTGTTCGCACATATTAAATCTTTTTTCAGATTCAAAATTGCTAGCAATATCCGTGAGTGCCTTGATACAATGATAATCAAGGATGCTAGACTAGAACTACATAGTGAGGTACTCTAGCCTCTTCCACTTATTCCATCAAATATTAAATGCACCAATTTTTTTATTTACTACAAAAGAAATTCAAATTAATTTTCTTTTTCTCATTATTTATTTCCTTTAGTGGTTGAATTAGATCTACTAAAGAAAATGTCTTGTGCTTCCTTTATGTATAATTTTAGAGTTGAAAGACAATCAAAATTTGTTTCTATTTTCATTCATCAAATTCTTGATTCAATAGTGTTTGTTTAAAGATGTTATGATTATTAATTTCCTTTTAGGATCTTTTCAGTTTGATTAAAGAGAATGTCCTATCATATTTAATTTATATATAATGAAATAATAAATATACTCTACTACAATAAATATTGCATGCTTCATAAGCTTTATAAATTTGACATAAATGTAAGGGTTTAGGCACAACAAAATACAACCCAGTCTATTCTACTATATATAAAGTTCCATATCAGACATATAAATAATAAATGTATTGTTTTTGGTTTATGTTTCAACAACATACACTATTATCAGAGTGTATATTCGACTACTAATCAATGATATGCCGAATATCATGACATATATACAACGGTCAACCTCGTTTAAAACAAAGCATATTTTTAGTACCAGATTGCATAATTTGTAGTATCATGTATGTAACAAATATATAACATTGTATTTTAGGGATAATGTTGTAAATAGATTATATGCTTTGAAATAAAATAATTAACAGTTTTAGTATCAATGTTAGAATTGGTTTTAATATCAGTTTTAGTGTCTGTAGTTATCATTTTTGAGATCCGTGATAGTGGTTTTTTTAGTTTTGATTATATGTAGTTTTAGTATCAGTTTTGTTTATGTATGTATCAGTTTGTGCCTATAGGTATCTTTGTCTATCTGCAGGTATCAGTTTGATTTAAAGTAAATGTTCATTAAACTGAAAGAAAATAGCTTCTACATCAATCGAAATTAATTCAATAAACTAAGCATACAAAGATGTATTGTACTTTATATAAAAAATATAATGCAAACTGATAACAAGTTTAAGTTACTATTATTTCAGTATTATTATTGGTTTCAGTTCTAGCATCATTTTTGTTGTCAGTAGGTATCATTCTTAACAAAAAATAGCTTGCATGTCTAATGCTTGCTATGCACATTTAATGCAATGCATTTCACCTGACTTCACTTCCATAACTTGTGTATTGTTGTTTTTCCACAAGAACAACTTCTTTTCTCTATTAAAGACAAAACAATAACAAATTACTTAATGTTCACTTTGTTTCAATTATATTAGTTAATTATTTTGAAAAAAAATATCATACCAATTTCATTACTTCTTTCGAACTAGTGTTGTTTCTTCCATTTGATCTTCTAGGAAGTAAAGAATCTACGTGGTATTTTTTGAATTATAAGATATATCAACGCTGCCAATGTCTAATGATCTTTACAATATAGAGGAAAATAATTTGTATCTACATATTTATCTCGCATGATTTTTTAAGTAAAGGCAGTACTAAATGTTTATCAATACTTTTACATTGGCGACTTCTCCTTTCTGTTGAATATAGAAATTAGTAACAACTCGATATCTTTAGAAATTATTATGCACTTGCATATTAAACTTCTATTTACCATCATTGTTATTATCATTGCATAATCATGCTCTGCTAGCCCACATTTTGATGTATAACAATCGATTATCTATACTGACAATAAGAAATTGTAAGATTTGTTATTGATGAAGCAATATTAAACAATAAATAGTATCAATAAAGTTAACAGTGACAGTATATATCGAAAAGTATAAAAATAAATAAGCGTCAACTATAATCAAATAGCTTCTAGGTATCGGGTTTGCGTGGATTTTGTATCAATTATTGTTGAATATGCAAGTATATGATTTTTTTGATGATAATGAACATATATATTCATTTAAATGTATTTGTTAATGTACTATTTTATTTTTCACATAATTAAATAAATATTTGTTGAATAAAATAAATAACACAGTATTTAAATTTAAATAGATATTTTATTTAAATAAATATTTATTGCAATTTTGAATATTATAATTTGTGCTCTCACTATATATAAATAAAATTTCAATTACAGTACATTTCATTTTATGCAACTGTCCTCACTATATATCGCTCATTCAGTCGTATTATTCTTCAACTCTATTCTAGATTGAATCCAACATCTGAGCAATCTACAACATATATACTGACGCAGTAAAATTGAAAATAAAATAATTTTGCAGTGTAAAATTAAGCGTAATTTTGAAAATATTATTTGCCTCGGTTATTTGGGTTGTTCATCATCATTTAAATTTGAGTTCATCATACACGAACATCTTGTGACATGAATAGTGTATCGCTGTACATGCCACCAGGCCATGCACAGTGACATACACTTGATAATGTTACAGGGATAGGTGCGCACAAGGTCAAACCCAAATCAAAAGGCGGGTTCCACTCAATTGAAAGTCACGATATCAGCACAAGGTCAAACCCGGGCTTTAAGCTGGGTACAACTCATGTGCACTACAAAACATCCAAAACTATCGAGCAAATGAATTCAAATACAACCAAACACGAACAAAGTCTCGATCAGAACAGCACCAGGCCTCAACATAAAATTCAATAGCAATGAAGCATGATCAACCCAGACTGGTTAGAGAAACCATAGTGCAGACGCACAGTCAAGTTTAACATGCATTCAAGTACAAAAGGAAGTGCAAAAGGTTTAGATACAAGGAAAAATGAAATACAACAAAGTGAATAAGTAACTTTGATCAAGCAGACCAACCCGACGCTATGTCAGAAAATGTAAAAAGTGCAAACCATGATGAACTCAAACAATGCCAAAGCCATGGAACAACAAACCAACTCAAGCAAAGACCATTCAACAACATCTATTAAGTGTAAACTCAAATGAGAAAGTGCACCAGAGATAACAATAAATGAACATCACATGAAACTAGACTCAAGTACATCAAATCAGAGACAAGCACACAAAGAGACCATCAATCAAACTATATGTAAACAAGATGCGCATACACTTGACTACATGATGAACAAAGTTGCAAGACCAATATTAAACTGCAACTGGCCTCTACATCACAACACACATATACACACATACATATATATGTACACATATGATGAATGAAAATTCAGCAACTAAAACATACGGTGCGAACTCAAGTACAAAATATATGAAATCAGTGCAACAATGGTAAACTACAAATAAGTCAAGGACAGTGGACTCATGAAGAAACAATTCTATAAAAGGAACCAGACTCGAGTCAATCAAGTACGACAAGATAACATTGACACAATCATGTCATCAAGTATACACAAATCAATGCAAACCAGACTCGAACATACATGTACACATATATAGACAGTGCAGTAAAACCAAACTGCAAACTAACGCGAAGGAACACAATGCAACAGTCAATGATGAAGCAACTCGACTACAACAAACCAAACTCAAAGTATGTCAGACCACATATATAATATCAATATGAAGACAAATGCAAATGCAATGCATCAGTGCATATGCATACCAGACTAGACTTCGAATCAAGCGATGAAGACCAACAGTGAAACAAGTGAACAAGTGAAGACATATCAATGAAATAATCAACAACAATTCAATATGACCCAATTCAAATGCAAACAAGACTCGACCAATATATGTAGTGCACAGTGAGAACTAAATAGTGAAACGATAAAGATTAAATCAAGGTCAGGCAATAGGACAACTCAGCTAAAGACCAGAAACTCGATGTAGTTTAATCTAGTGAAACAAGAACAGAATCAATTCAAGTGACCAAACTCAACAACATACCAGCAACTATCAAGTCGTGGTGACCAAGATTCAAAGCCAGGATTATCAAGTAAACAAGCAACAAAATATACGAAATTGAAGAAGTCGGAAATCATCATCAACATCCAAGAAACATCAATGGCCGTAACAAAATAATTGACGAATTCAAATGAATTTATAAGAATAAAAATATAGGAATTCAAATCCTATAAAACCCAATCATCATCGGTCGTAAAATGCATCGAGTTCAACCTAGCTAAACATTAAAGCAAAACGAATAAATCACATACCAGTTGAACTTGATCAAATTGGAGAAGCCGTGTGCAAAGTAAAGAAAGAATCGATTGTCAAAGCAATCATGAAAACACCTAATTGACCGATTGATAAAAATTGGCTTCTTCAATTTAGAAAATCCCTAATATTATCAAAAAGGAACAAACGAAGAGAAGCAACCATTTTTCACAGAGCAAAGCAAAGTATCGGGCCATAGAAATTGAAGGAGAAAAAAGGCTGGCAATTCTTTTGTGATAATTCTATTGGGCCGGTTCCTTTTATTATTTGGGCTTTGGTATATTCAAATTAGGGTTCTATTTTTGAATTGTTTTTAAAGTTGTATTATTCTCTTTTAAACTTGTGTAAATTATAGTCGTGTGACTAGGGGATGAACTACGGTGGTGTAGTTCGAGAATTCGCAACTCGGTGGCTTAGTTGTGGTAGGGTTTTGAGCACAGAGTTAAGATTAGTGGTAAGCGGGTGTCGCGATTTTTCGTGTGTAAGCGTCTACTGCTTAATTTCTAGTAGAAACCTTAGGGGCAGCACGTAGGCAGGGTTTTGCCGAAGCTGGGTAAATCTGTGTGTTCTATTGTCTTTGTTTATTATTCTGCTATTATCTGTGCTGCTATTATTCTGGTAATATCTGTTTTGAAATTATTTTATACTTTCGCATTAAATTTTTGTAATTAATAGTATCACCCTATTCACCCCCCTCTAGGGTGAAATCGATGCTACAAGTGGTATCAGAGCGAGGTTCAAAAGCCATTTTTGTTTCAAAAATTTGATTTTTCAACGACGAATATGTGCTTTACAAATTTGAATTTTTAAAATGGCTACTTTTGCTGAGGGTCGGTCTAGTATTATCTCTCCTATTTTTGATGGAATATATTATTTCAATTGGAAATTAAAAATGGAATTTTATTTAAAATTTGTTAATCTTAAATGTTGAAATATTATCAAAAATGGGTGTGATATAGTAGGCCAGAAAATTACTTCGATTAATGCTCTTGCTATGCACATACTATATTCTCATATCAATCAATATAATTTCAACTTTATCTCTCATTATGAAAATGCATAGGAAATTTGGAATACTTTTGATGCAATATATGGTGCAAAAGTCAACAGCAATGAGAAATCCTCCTCAATTGACTCAGTTAAAGAAACAAGCTTAATAGGATTGGTAAAAAGCAGTAGTGATGAGGATGGTGATGATGGAGCAGCTGAGCTGGAGCTTCTAATGAAGAGATTCAAAAAGTGGAACCGCAAATACAAAAATCGGACTCTAAATCAAAAATCGATAAGCAGAATATTCAAAGCACTAGACAATCTAGATGAATGGGAGATCATCAGTCACCAGTGCAACAAACCCGGACACATCAAGCCCAATTGTCCTCGAAATCGACATGGCCAAGAAAAGAATTCAAAAAGGAGAAATTTTACAGCCACGTGAAATAAAAGTGATAATGATTATAAGAGTACTAGCAATAAGAGTGAGAAAGGGGATTTGTGCCGTCGAAGTGACATAACTAATAGCGATGATGATGAGCCAAGCGAGGTATCAAAACTTACTCACTAAGAATTACATATATATTTCTAACAAGTAAATGGCTGTTTTGAATGACTTAGGGAGAAAATGCCAAAATTGAATCATAAAAAGATAGTTTGATAGAGTCAAATAAAGAGCTTAATCAATTGGTTAAAAACTATCAAAGTACGATCCCTAAGTGTGATATGTGCCCATCACTCGAACAAGATGTTAAAAAAAATCAGACATTAAAATTAAATCGCTTGAAAATGAAATTCTAATTTTAAAAAAGAGTGAAAATACTAGGAGAGAGAATTCTATTATGAAGTGCACACAATTATTGAACGAAAATGAATCGCTAAAAACACAAGTCCAATAACTGTCAACGACTTAAGGAAAATTTCCAAAAGTGAAAAATCATTGAATATGCTATTAGGGAAACAAACTACTAATACTGTTAGACAAGGACTTGGATATAATAAATCTGAACTTATTAGACGCGAATTTAATCAACTCAAATTCAAGTGCATAATTTGTGGAAAATTTGGGCACAATCACAATATTTGTTGGCATAGACCCAAAAATGTGAAAACCATACCAATTTGGGATACAAAAGGCACAAATATAAAATCCCTCAAAGTTAAACAAATTTGGGCGCCGAAAGGAACGTATATAAATAGTTTTGGGTCTTCATAAACATATTTTTCAAAATCTCTGGCCACTAACAATCATGGACCTTTAAAAACAAATAAGTCAAAAAAATCTTTCATCGTGTAAGTGTGGTGGCAGGCTAAGGAACAACAATCGCGTTACTTGGATTATGGCTGTTCCAAGAACACAATGGGTGACAAATCGCATTTCCTTAACCTAGTATAAAGGTGGCAGAATCACAATGGGCTATAACGAAAAACTATCATATAGGTAATAGAGGTAACGGTATATTTATTTTGAACGATATATGTAATGTGAAAATCTGCACCGTAATCTAATCAGCCAGTTATGTGATAAAGAAATATATGCTGATCTTGATTTCGACTTAATCTTATTTGATATATTCTTATTTGACTTGTTGAAACTGAGTTGTGGAATTTTTGACCACTCTAGATACATGTAGATATATTTGACTGGACAGAGTATTTTGTGTTTGTGTACACGGCTTAAAATTCAAATTCAAGGGAAATCCATTTAAAAACTGCTAAAAATGATTTTAAGATATTTTGGTACATACTTCATGGTCTGGTCTATCAAATCCAACTAATGATAATTTCGAGTGAAAGGAAAATTCAGATGCAGATTACATTGGTAATCAGTTGGTAGAAAAAATACTAGTGAAACGTGATTTATGTTGAAACATTCATTAGCTGCATCACATTTTCAGAGTAAAAATCTGCATATTTTTCATTTCATGTAATTTTCAAATTAGCAGACATTTTTCTAATAAAAACCCCTTGCAGAAAATATTTTTTGCCGACCTTGTTTTAGATTAGTCTTCTTAAAATATTTGATTTTATAATTATTTTTGGATTTGACCCAAAATGACTACATTGACTAATCTGACTCCCTACTGATTATCGAAAAGATAAATAATAATTGAAAAAGTGATAAGTGTTGATATTAATTATATACTATTACTTGAGATGCTATATTTAGTAAATTTCTTAAGAAATATGAACAAGAGTTATAAAAACTTTTTGTTGGGAAAAATTCTATGATCATTTCTATTTCAATCCTATTTCTATCGATCATCACTTATCAAAATACAATATAGTATGTCAATATGTGGTGCTTTAAACAGGAATCATTTGTTTTTCATTTTGTTATTATTTTTGCAATAATAATATCCAAAGTATTCACTCTCATTTAAAGTCCTCACAGTTTTGCATGGGTGAATTACTTGGAACTTTTTTATGTGCTTTCATGCCCATTTAAAAGTCCTCACAGTTATGCATGTATGGAATGCATATTAAAATTGATTAATTAAATAGACAAGTTGATTCTAATCCCATTTAAAAGTCCTCACGGTTATGCGTGGCTAGAAGATACATGAATTCATTATAAAAATTAGAATACTACTAATCTCATTTAAAAGTCCTGACGGTTATGCATGGTTAGTAGATATTCAAATTCCTAATATAAATATACCACAAATAGACACAACTATATGGTTCTATATAATGATATCATCCCTATCATTCTAAAGTGGAATATGCGTCAAACAGAGTATTTATGATTTTTGTTTGATTTTTTATTGAAATTTAATGTTTATACCTGATTGAGCATTAATATTGTATTAATGTCCATAACTCTATCTCTATTTTTCTAACAATATTACTCTTGTGCTGATAACAAAAGCGGGAGAGAAATGTTAAGATGTACGCAAATAAAAATATTTTTCTATTTGCATCTAGACTCATTTGAATATTTATTTTCATGCATATATGAAGGGGGAGCTTTGTGTAAAGAGGAAGCATTCAAATAGGGGGAGCAAATTGAATGATCAAATACATTTAATATATTCAAAATCTTAAATATAAGTTTGTTATCATCAAAAGGGGGAGATTGTTGAATATGCAAGTATATGATTTTAGTTTGATGATAATAAACACACATATATATATATATTCAATTAAATGTATTTGTTGATGTACTATTTTATTTTTCACATAATTAAATAAATATTTGCTAAATAAAATAAATAACCTAGTATTTAAAATCAAAGTGATATTTTATTTAAACAAATATTTATTACAATTTTGAATAGTACAAATTTGTGCTCTTACTATATATATAGAAAATTTCAATTACAATACATTTCAATTTATACAATTGTCCTCACTATATATCGCTCATTTACTTGTATTATTCTTCAACTCTATTCTAGATTGAATCCAGCATCTGAGCAGTCTGAAAAATATACACTGAAGTAGTAAAATTGAAAATCAAATATTTTTGCAGTGTAAAATAAAATGTAATTTTGAAAATATTATTTGCCTAAGTTATTTGGGTTGTTCATCGTCATTTAAATTTGAATTAATCATACAAGAACAGCTTGTGACATGGACAGTGTATCACTGTACGTGCCATAACGCTGTGGCACCGATATACACTAGATAATGTTATAGGGATAGGTGAGAACAAGGTCAAACCCAAATCAAAAGCCAGGTACAACTAAAGTGAAAGTCACAATATTAGCACAAGGTCAAACAAAGCTTTAAGCTGGATTCAACTCAGGTGCACTACAAAACATCACAAATCTATCAAGCACAAGAATTCGAATACAACCAAACACGAACACAGTCTCGATCAAAACAGTGCCAGGCCTTAACATGTAGTTCAACAGCAATGAAGCATGATCGACCCAGACTGGTCAGAGAAACGACAGTGCAGATCGCATAGTCAAGTTTAACATGCATTCAAGTACAAAAGGAAGATCAAAAGGTTTGGATACAAGGAAATATGAAATACAACAAAGTGAACAAGTGACTATGATCAAGCAGAGCAACCCGAAGCTATGCTAGAAAATATAAAAAGTACAAACCATGATGAACTCAAACAATGTCGAAGCCATGGAACAACAAACCAAATCAACCACAGACCAATCAACAACATCTATTCAGTGCAAAATCAAATGAGCAAGTGCACCAACGACAACAATAAATGAACATCACATGAAACAAGACTCGAGTACATCAAATCTGCGACAAGTACATATAGAGACCATCAATCAAACTATATGTAAACAAGATGCGTACACACTTGACTACATGATGAACAAAGCTGCAAGACCAATATTAAACTGCAACTGGCCTCTACATCACAACACACGTATACACACATACATATGGATGTACACATATGATGAATGAAAATTCAACAAATAAAACATACAGTGCGAACTCAAGTACAAAATGCACGAATTCAGTGCAACAGTGGTAAAATGCAAATATGTCAAGGACAGTGGACTCATGAAGAAACAATGCTACAAAAGGTGCCAGACTCGAGTGAATCAAGTACGACAAGATAACAATGACACAATCAAGTCATCAAGTATACACAACTCAATGCAAACCAGACTCAAACACACATGTACACATATACAGACAGTGCAGTAAAACCAAATTGCAAACTGACTCGAAGGAACACAATGCAACAGTCAATGGTGAAGCAACTTGACTACAAAAAACCAAACTCAAAGTATGTCGGACCTCACATATACTATGAACATGAAGACAAATGCAAATACAATGCATCAGTGCACATGTGTACCAGACCAGGCTTCGAATCAAGCGATGCAGACCAACAATGAAACAAGTGAACCAGTGAAGACATATCAATGAAATAATCAACAACAATTTAATATGAGTCACTTCAAATGCAAACAAGACTCGAACAATATATGCAGTGCACATTAAGAACAGAACAGTGAAATGACAAAGATTAAATCAAGGTGAGGCAACAGGACAACTCGGCTAAAGACTAGAAAATCAGTGTAGTTTATTCTAGTGAAACAAGAATAGAATCAATATCATGTGGCCATAGTCAACAATGTACCAGCAAATGTCAAAGTTGTGGTGACCAGGATTCATAGCCATGATTATCAAGTGAACAAGCAACAAAATATACGAAATTGAAGAAGCCAGAAATCTCATCAACGTCCAAGCAACATCGAACGAACGGAACAAAATATTTGACGAATTCAAATGAATTTATACAAATGAAAATATAGGAATTCGAATCCTATAAAACCCAATCATCATCGATCGTAAAAAGCATTGACTTCGAGCTAACTAAACAGTAAGCAAAAAGAAAAAATCACATACCAGTCAAACTCGATCAAATTGGAGCAGCTGTGTGCAAAGTAAAGAAAGAATCGATCATCAAAGCAATCAAGAAAACACCAAATTGATCAATCAATAAAAATCGATTTCTTCAATTCAAAAAAGCCCTAATTTTATCAAAAAGGAACGAACGAGGAGAAGCAACCATTTTTCACAGAGCAAAGCAAAGTATTGGGCTATAGAAATTAAAGGAGAAAAAGGGTCGGAAATTGTTTTGTGATAATTCTATTGGGCCGATTCCTTTTATTATTTGGGCTTTAGTATATTTAAATTATTGCTTTATTTTTGAAGTGTTTTTAAAGTTGTATTTTTCTCTTTTAAGCTTGTGCAAATTCTAGTCCTGTGAGTAGGGGACGAACTACGGTGATGTAGTTCGAAAATACGTAACTCAGTGGCTGAGTGGTGCCAGGGTTTGGAGCGTAAAGTTAAGATTAGTCGGTAGCAGATGTCGCGATTTTACATGTGTAAGCGTATGACTGCTTAATTTCTAGTAGAAACCTTGGGGCAGGACGTAGGCAGGGTTCTGCCGAAGTTGGGTAATCTATGTATTCTATTGTCTGCGTTTATTATACTGTTATATCTGCGCTACTATTATTCTAGTAATATATGTGTTGAAATTATTTTATACTTCCGCATTAACTTTTTATAATTAATAGTACCACCCTATTCACGCCCCTCCCCTCTATAGTGAAATGGATCCTACAGTTTTGTCGTACAAGTGATATGTTGTCCTAGTGATATGTTGTACCTAAGTATTAATTCAAATTTTTTTATAAAATAACTTGGCATCAACTCCAAACAAACAACTACTAGGCTTCAGTTTTGCATAATTTTGTTATCACTTTTGTCATACATGATAGTCAAATAAATTATTAAAATTGTAGAGCATCAATTTATATCAAACAAAAATTAGGTGTCATTTTCGCAAATATATTGGTTTCCATTTTGATATAAATAACAATCAAAATAATTAGTAAAGTAAGTAAGCACCGACTCCAAACAAACAACTACTGGGTATTAGTTTTGCATTATTTTGGTATCACTTTTGTCATACATGACAGTCACATAAATAGCTAATTACAGAGCATCAACTTGTATCAAACAGAAACTTGGTGTTATTTTTGCAAATATGTAAATTAGGGTTAAAATAATTTATAAACTAAGCGCCAACTTTAAACAAACAGCTACTAGGTATCGTTTTTGCCTTATTTTGGTATCAATTTTATCATACATGGCAGTCAACAAAATAATTAAATTTGAAGAGCATCAACTTATATCATACCGAAACTAAGTATCATTTTTGCATATATATATTTATATACATATATACAAGTATCAGATATATATATATATATATATATATATGAGTTTTTGTTATAAATAATAGTCAAAATAATTAATAAAATAACCAAGTGCGAATTCCAATCAAACAACTATTAGGCTTTTGATTTTGTTATTATTTTGATTGGTTACAGTATCGTTCAGTAAAATATTAAATTTATTTACTTGTCCATGTATGAAACTTCCTTTAAGATCATGATGGTAGCATTTTCTCGAGTTGGGGATTGTTGAATTTTTGCATGAGCTAGGTTTTTGGTTTCTGTAGTTCGGCATTGCTATTGAACTTCAAGGGGGGCTAGGTTTTCGATTTCGTGATTAGGGGATGGTTGTTGAATTTCTTGTGGTTGTTCTCGTGCGTTGATGTTTGAATTTGCGCTGGAGATAATGATTTGCATCTGGTTTCCGGTGTCCTTGCTAAAGTGATTTTAAATTTTTAGAGAGAATCGAGAAAGAGTTTGAAATCGAAGAAGACAGTCGAATGAAAGGAAAAAACATAGAAGGGTTATAAATGGGATTTGGGCCAGTTCTTGAAAGAAAAAAATTATGCTTGTCATTTTTCCTAATTTTTTAAGATAATTTGTCCTTTAAAATATTTTAAAGGACAAATTGTCTTAAAAATTAGGCAAAAGGACACGTGTAATTTTTTTCTTTCAAGGACAAGCCTAAATCCCATTCGTCAATTAAATCTTCCCTCCACCTTTCTGTTTTATATCAGTCGACTGTCATCTTCGATTCCAACCTCTTTTCTCGATTCGCTCTTAAAACTTAAAATCACTTTAGCAATGACGTCTGAAACCAAAATCATTTATTATCTCCAACACAAACGCAAACATCGTCACATGGTGAACAACCATAAGAAATTCAACGCAGTCACCAAATCGCGAAATCGAAACCTAGCTCGGCTAGAAATTCAATAATAATGCGTAAATCGAAAGCCTAGCTCGAACAGAAATTCAATAACAATCTCTAACTTAAGAAATTGTTAAAATCACATTCTTAAATGAAATTTCACGGATGGATAGATACATAAATTTAATTTTTTACCTAACAATAATGTTACCAATCAAAATAAAGACAAAATCAAATACCTAGATTGGATTTCATGCTTAGTTATTTAATAAATTATTGACTATTATTTATAACAAAACCGATACCTATATATATGTAAAAAAAGGTACATAGTTGCAGTTTGACACAAGTTGATGCCCTGCAAATTTAATTATTTAGTTGACTACCCTGTACAACAAAAGTGATACCAAAATAGTTCAAAACTGATATCAGTAGCTGTTTGATTGGAATTAATTCTTGGTTATTTTATAAGTTATTTTAATTTTAATCTATAATAAAACTAACACACACACGAATATCTATATCACCACAAGAACGGCTTCGTTTAGCGATGGCAATTAGTGGTCAGCCGTCGCTAGCCGTTGCCATAAGCCATAGCAAAGTCACACGATGCAAGCAACATAGCGATGGCAGCGTCGCCATATTCGAGCCGGTTAGAGTTAGAATCCTCGAAAAATTGGCCATCACTAGCCATCGCTTAGCGACACATGCTAAAAGCTAGAAAGCCATTGCTACCTGTCGCCACCATTCTGAAACAGTTTGGCCGTGTTTGCCGTCGCAAATCTGAAGCGTGCAATTTTAAACAGAGCTGCCTTTTAGCCTTCCAACCACACAATAAACGTCATATCTCAATCTCACTTCATTCCTATGACATATAAACTCAATGTCACAACAAGTAACATCACATGAAATCTACAATCTCGTACATATCACAAATAATTAAAAACACAACGCAAATATCAATATTTACATACGCTTTCATCAACTAAAACCAATATTCCATCAACCAACCCAACCATATTTAGACAAATACTAATGCTCATCAAATCCACAATCATCATAATACATAACCATCAATAAAGTATCAACTCCATCAACACATGTCAATAATTACACCATAAACCATCAGAAATAGCCAAAAAACTATACCAACTCATCCTCATCATCATCTCCCGACCCATCCCCATTAGGCATCCTCCCATGCTCTCCAAAAAATGATGCAATTCGCTCATCTAGTAGTTGTACTAGCCTCCACGCTTCTGCCAGTCATTGAATACAGCCATCTGATGCTTCAGCTGAGCTATCTCCTCCTCGGCCTGAGATCTCCTATATTCCCTTTAGGTCATCATCGTCGGTAAATTATTTGATCCAAAGTTATAATTTATGCTTTAGGGTTAAATATAATTTATATATTAGTTAATGAAGCAATATAACTCCTGATTTCCATAACCATTACTGCTATTTCGAGCAGGCAGGTCAATGATAGCGTCCCATATATGGTCCTCCACCTCTAAGGTCTACTCATAGCTAATGGATTGCACCACTCGAGCTTTCTTCGCTTCGTATATCTCCTGCGATGACAAATAGTAGTTTGGAAAAATAAATAATAAAGAACTTATCAAATATAAAGTAAAAAAAAATAAACAAATTTACCATCATAGATTTAGATTTATCGTCCGTAAATTCATATAAAATATTTCCCTCCTTATCCGTGCGCTCGGCGACATGTGTGTGAGTGAAGACCTCAGCCAGTGTAGGCTTATGACAATATTTCTGAAACAAAAGTTATATATACAAATGAATAATGTTATCGATATGACTAAATTATGTTACAACTAATTATAAATGCTTTGTATAACATTACCAATTCCCTTCGATGTTATTGGAAGAACTTTGACCCGTCGCGGTGCAAACCAGGATTTTTAGCCCTGTTTGCATGGTTCCACACTGATAATTCTTATAAATTTAATTGCACAATTAACTAAATTAATGCACCAAATATACGAATTTTAAACAGAATGTAATGACAAAATGAAATGATATAACTTACCCTCGACTATGATGTATCCAATGGCTGTAGAAATTATAGCCCAAACAACATCTCGAACCTAAATTGGCTTCTTTCCCGCTTTCTTGGCTTTTGATATGGTGTCTCTATAATTTTTTCGCATTCTTTGATTCAAGTAATTTACGAAACATCCATATCCTATGGATCGACATGAACGCTTGCCTGCATATTGAAATTGAAATTGGTTTGAATTATATACATTGTGTTAATTTACAAATAAATTATAAATTTAAACTTTTCATTAAGTCGGAAAATATAGAATTCTTAATATGATCGGGAATGTTGTCCCAGTGAGCCCAACATTTTGACATCTGGCTCATGAACGCCTTCCTAGACACTTGTAAAATAAAGTCCGACGCTGTACCTCAAACCCCCTGTATAAAATAAGATGTACGAATTTAATAAATTTTAAATAGTAAACAGTTAATAAATTTGATACTAACCCCGCACTCTTTGGCACTGCCTCTGCCACCGGACGTTAATAAAACACTATGCCGCTGACACTCACACCAAGGGATGAGAATGCCGAGATCATTTTTTTTAAACCCAAGAGAACCCGATGGGCCGGTAAACTCCTAAGGAGGATATAGTAAAGTTGTCCGCTGATCGAAGCCCACATACCCTCGGTACATTTATATAGGTCCGGGAAGTGAATGGTAGGAATCGAACCTGGGTCTTTTTACCATAACCCAAGCCTCTTTTCAACTGCACCGCACCCACAGACGAACGCTGAGATCTTCTTGAGTGTCTCTTGTGCATAATTTTTACAAATAATCATTTCATATAGTGATAAAAATATCAGTTCATTATTACAAAACAAGTTTGATTAAACATCATTACATAAAACTTGTACTAAAACATCATAAATGAGACAAGGTCTCCTAAGTGTATATACATAATTAAAAAAGACATAACTCACAACATAATCATCATTACTGGTAACAGCTGAAACTCAAAATATACATTATACAACAACTGATTCAAAAATTAAAAAAAAATCAGTCTTCGTCGTCTTTTGATGAAGTCTCGGTCTCCTACTCTATATCGTATTCTTTTGTACTCTTAAATGCTTCTATTAAAACATTCGATTCATCATTTAACAAACCCAAATAATATCATCAGTTATTATTATTTCATTATTTGGCCCATGATCCATTTGACACGCCGCTTCTTCTGGAATGTTAATCCCATCATATGTGAAACTTGCCTTTGTTTTAAAAACAACAGACCAATCGGCTTTATATCCTTTTAACGATCGATACATAGCAAAATAAACTTGGAATGCTTGCTTGGCCAATACAAAAGGATCAACCTTATAGTAATGTGTGGTGTGCTTTATTTTTATAAGTTTATAATCTTTGTGCATGTTGATTCCAAAATCAGTAATATTGCTTAAAAAATTGCACTCGAATAAACAAACTTTTTCTGCGGGTTGTACATAATATGTCAATTCTAAAACTTGTGTTAAGACGCTGTAAAAATCTTTTATATACTCATTTGGATGTCACTGCCTTTGACAAATATGGCACAGTTATATATTAATTTTTCAGCACCATAATCCTTGGTGCTGAATTAAAATCTATTGACTAAGAATATTGGATAAGCATTGACATTTCTTTTTGGTCCAAGCGCAAGATGTTATAAACCTTCATCAACGACGCAGTTTCTTGGATCATAAACATAGTTGAAAACCATTTAGAAAATTCCTTACCGAGATCGCCAGAGGATGCTGTGATTCGTAAATACTGTGAATATATATGTACTATATGTTACATTACAATTAATATGCAAGTATCATTAAAATAAATATAAATTTAGTACTACCAAGCAAATGGTGCAACTTCAGCACAATTAAAAAGAACATATGTGTGTGCACCATGTAGATGTATATCGTCTAATCATATTTGCACACATTTTCCAGCAGGTCGGCCATGTTGTATAAAAATAAACAACGCTGTTTGAGAATAATCTTCTTCAACGGCTTCATTTTACGAGGACCACTTACAAATGTTAGGTTCACACGGTCATTGAAGTAATGAGAGAAAAAGAATGAAGCTTCTTCTTCAAGATATAATTTGTAAATTGAACCTTCAACTCGTGCTTTCTGTCTAATTTTTTCTTCAGATGATTCAAGTACCTGTTACAAAATTAATTCAATTTAAATTCACTTACTTAAATCTGAATTTTAAGGTAACAGCAGTTTTACGGATATTTATTATTACCTCTCAAATTGAAACATCCATCTACATTGCTTAGGACCTCGAAGAAGAGCTTCGGATGGAAGATGAACATGTAAATGCTCCATTACATTAAAGAAACCCGACGGACACATTTTCACAATTTTGCATAGAGGTATAAGGATTTCTACTTTAAGTTGACCTTTATGGTCGATTTTTAACGTTGTTGAACAATGTTATTTGTAAAATTGACTCAATTCGGTTATAACTATAATGACCCGTAAATTTTAACGGTTTAAATAACGTATTTAATTAATTTTTTGTGAAAATTAAAACTATTGAATTGGGTAATAAAAATTGGATATTTGGTATGCGTCTATTCAAACGCAGCAAATGGTAAATTTTATTGGAAATTATAAAAGTTTATTTTTTGTTCATTTTTATTTAAATTTAAATCAGTTAATATTAGATGATGATAAAATGTTTTTGAAATCTAAATATTTTTATATAATAGAAATGTAAACAATTTTCTTAGTAAGAGGTTGGAATTCGTTTCGTCAAATTTGGTCTTCTCTAGTCGCGTTTAACTAATTTTCAGCATTTCAGCAGCATTTTCGGTAGCAAAAAATCGAGTTTTATGACTTGATCATATCGCGGATATCTATGTACCATTATGTTTGTCTGGTTGTGATTATCTCCGTAGTATATTGATTTGGGTGTTTCGGTGTCTGGTACGTGGTGAAACATGTGAAAAGGTTAACCGCACGGTCCGTCGCTTTGTTTCTCTATGATCATTCGATTTCCGCCGTTGTAATACCGATTGCCATTTACCATTTAGTTTTTAGCTTTTCACTTTTACAATTCCCATTGTCTTGAACATAAAAAGATTCATCCTTTCACTTCTTTCTTTGGCTTCTTGCATTTTCACTCTGCCTTGTTCTTTTGAATATATACTAATATAATAATATACGAAACAAATCACATATATATGAGAAAAACCAAACCTGCTCTTATCTCCTTCATGTCTGCTCTTCCTTTTCTATTCGACCCGCCATTGGCCTGCTACTCCTACCTTTTAGCCGAAGCCCCTCCATCTCTTCCATCCACGACCATCTGCCGAATTCCAACACTCATCACCACGTCATCCACCTTCTTGCCTCTCGAGACCACCATGAACCACCACCGTCACACGATTTCGCCCAACCCACTGCCTTTTCGACCTCATACACCCATGTTGTCACCTTCCACACGTCAACGCAATGCCCTCCGCCTTGCACTGCACCTAACCCCGACAGCCTCTTAACCCACCTGAGCAAACCCATCATCTTTCTTCGCGTAAACGCTACTGCCCACGATAACTCGCCCGTGCTCCACCATAACTCCACCGAGATAGCCCTGCACCACAGCCCTTTTCCACCCTTTCAGCTGTTTCTACCCATTCCCAAACCCTAACCGGGCCTTGGGCTTCCATGCAACAAACACCATCGCTTGTATCCGCCATCTCCAGTAGCAGCCGAGATCTCCACTTCCAGCCCGATCACCATGCATCAAAATTCCTTCTTGTTGTATATGTATATATATATATATTGGCTCTGGTAAGTTGTATATATAATTCTATATATATATGTAAATTTATATACATACATATATATATATATATATCTATAAATTTATATATATACACACACACACACACATATATATATATATGTTACAAAGTTATATGTCGTTGTCCTATGCTGTAAATTATTCACTTATTATGTATGTAGTGTTCCAACTTGAAATTTCTTCTCTAGTATAAAAAGAAAAAAGGGATATATATGCATGGCGGCATGTATATATATGTATATATATGATGTGTTGAAAGTAATATTTATATATATATATATTTGTTATTCAAAAATTGATTTTTAGAGTGTATGTATGTAAGTATATACAGTTGTTTATAAGAAATAATTATTTTATCCATATATGATCTATGTGTATATATATTTGTAATATATGATATGTATAATCTGTAAGTTCATATATATATATAAGTGTATACATGAGTTTTGGGGTTTCGAGTTGAATGAAATGGTTTTATGTCAAATTTTAATGTGTGTTTTAATTTAAACAATAATTTTGAAATAAATGTATTTAAATTTAAATTGTGATTATATATATAGTTTATGTATATAAGTTCGCCTATATAATTGATTTTCATCAAATCTAGTTCATCATACCTTGCCTGCCACTTCGCTGTCTAGATTAACAGCAGCAATTCAAGCTTTCTCGCTGTGTCCGTATCCGTGAGCATGTCCTTGTTATCTTCTTGTTTCTCTAGCCTCAAAAGGTGAGCGATCACTCATGATTATTATTATTATATTTAATAAATTTAATTCACATTGAAATAACAATTGAAATATGTTGTTAAATTTGAACTTTTAATTATTTTATTGCTATATGTGATATGCCATTTTCTATAATTATTTACTCATGACATCTAACACCATGACCTGTTATTTATATTATAATTAAATTTGTTATTGCGATATATGCTCTTCATTGATATGTTATGTTATTATTATTTTATTGTTTTCACTCTGCAAGTTCTTTGTTAGTTTAGAAATTCCCTATGGGTTGAAATAATACATACCAGAACGTCTCATGGATTTGAAGGAAATCATTAAGGGTTGAAATGATAAACCAAAATGATTTTCTTTGAATTCAAATTTTGGGATTGTGGGTTGAAATGACATATACCCGTAAACTTCTAATTTCCGGATTTAAATGATAAATATCCATATCGCTTGGCCATAAGATAGAAAATTATATACAAACATTGTTGGTCTATATTTTGAAAATGATTACCAAAGTTTGGAAGGAAATATATGGGTTTTAGTGAAATTTGATTTTAAAATTAAATATGTGAATGCTATTTTTATATATGTATAAAATTTAGATTTTTCAAAATGATAAGTTTGGAAATTTTAATTTATAAGTTTGTTTTGGAAAATATAAATTTTAATATTTTTCTTATAATTTTATTTTTAAAAATATATAAACAAGATTAATATAAAATAAATTTAACAATAAGATTTAATTTATTAAAAATTTAATTTAATTAGTATATAATATGTTTGAGTATTTATTTAAATTTGTACTAATATTTTAAAATAAATTTTTATAACTTAGTATTATAAAAGGTAGGAAAGATAAATTAACGTCGACTTGGAACTTAATTTGGTTAATAATTAAATTTAAATAAGAATTGTTTTGAACATATTGATTTCAAGGTTTTGAAAGATATGATTTATAACTTGATTCGATAAAAAGTGATTAAATGAATATTCTCAACCTTAAATAAAATTGAGAATGAATATTTAATATTGATTTTAATTTATAAATTGAGATTTTACTTAATTGTTATTAAAATGATTATGTGAATATTTTCCAATTTGAAAAAAATATAAAGTTAAATGCTGAAATATAATGAAACTTATATTGAAATTGTTTGAATATTTAAACCTTGAATCTTATTGGAATCGAAATGATATTTCAAATCAGGATTTGAAATCGATAAATTGAAATGGTTTATTGATAATTTGAACTAAATCTTTAACCTTTTAAATTGAAAGTATTGAACAGGAATTTGTTTAAATTGAATTTTGGGATTTAATTTAATTCGAATCGACTTGTGAAATTGGAGTAAACTATTTTATTATGTAAAGTAATTTTAATATATATATATACATATACTTTTTAATATATATAAATTATTTTAGTATATAAACAATTTTAATTTATAACTATTTGAATATATATACTAATTTTAATACCTAAACTTTTTAAGTTGGAACTGTTATGATTACGGAAGTGTTATGATTTCCAAAGTGTTATGATTTCTAAAGTGTTATGATTTCAAAGTGTTATTATTTTGAAAGTGTGATGATTCTGGAAATGAATATTATTTAATGCGAATAATGATGTCAAATTGATATGGTTGAAATGAATACGATATTTTGATATGATGTATGAACTATTTGAAATGAAATGATCGTGGTGTGAAATAAGCATTTGTTTGTTAAAGAGACCGGGATCGAATATTATCATACTCTCTGCCACTATCGAAAACCACTTTAACAACTTCGTACGTGGTGGTGATTCCAGAACGAAGTAGGATGGTTCGGCGATGATTCTATATGAGGTTTTAGCGCAGACCTGACTCCCATGAGTCAGCTTGATTTGGCTAAAACAGGAGCTATACAAGGCCAAGTTGGGTCATTCCCCCTATCGGGCACATTTTTTCGATACCATTCTATTACTTTGTGATTTGATTGGTTGTACCTTTGATTTGGGAGTGTGTTTTGAGGTAGGCAGTAGTAGCTACCACGCGTTACCGTTAGTCTCGTAGTGCAAATGGTATTTCTACACTAGCATTGCCTCACGTGCCGTGTCACATGCCTTATCGCGCCTTCTACGAGTTTGGTTTGTGTCGTACCTATGGATTTCACCTTAATAGTACACTTGCGTGTGGAGTTTACAGTACTGTATAGACTACGACATTATATAAAATGCGTTAAGGAGGATATGGGTAATGCCTTAATGTTTTTTAATAGTTTACTTTACTATAGACATATTATAATAGCATATATTAATACATAGTAGATAGTTCCATGGTTCCTTAGAGGATGGAAATCCCAAATATCCTTTAAGTTTTTTGTATTTCAGTTGACATTTCACTTGAGTTGAATTTACTGTATAAGAATGTTAATCCTGACTCGAGTGTTTTCTCTTTTCGTTACACTCGGGTCAGACTGAGTGACACAGCATTTGAGACTTACCTTTGAAGATTGGAGCTTTGTTTGTTGATCTATCTATCTAACTTTCAGTCATTTATGTTCAGACTCGTCGGTTTCTTATGTATTTGAAACTCATTTTATTGAGATTCTGTTGTATTTTGTTTCAGACTCTGATGTTTTATAGTAGCTTCATAAACTACTATTTACCTATTCCGCTACTTATTGTTGTACTACTCTGTGTCTGTGATTTCTGTTGTTGATTTATTTACATTATATGTTGAGTTGTGCCAAATATAAATTAATAATCTAGTATTTTGAGCAATTCAAGTCTGATATGTGTGGATGCGAATGGTTTGAAATAGCGGGCCGTTACAGTTGGTATCAGAGCTCTGGTTTAGGCAATACTTTGCATATAGAGTAAATAAAATTACAGAATCACCTTCGTTCGAGCTTAAGTTTCTTCCTCTTTAATTTGGATTTCCTTTGAATTTCGAAACTTTTTCCTTCTTTCTAAAATCCATTCGTGAATTTTCCTGTTCCTATTCTTCCAAAACTAGGATAACTCATAGTTCCAACCTCAACTGTCAACTTCATCCTTGGGTGTAACTAATTCCATCGGTGGTCCCACCAACCTTATATGGTTTGTAAAGGGGTGAAACTCCTTTATAACAGTTGTCGATTAACTAGAGATTTCTATGTCCTCGGTGTTGATGTTGTTATCTCTTGCGAAACCTGAACTGTTTCTCTGATAGACGATTGAAAAAAAAATTCTCTTTTGACTGAATGTCAATTGTCTGAGGATTATGCAGCAGTTTTATCTTTCGCTTAATGCTCAACCTAGTGATCTTGACTCCACCCCTGTTGTCCGACTCTTTCCGGATGTTTTGGTGAAGCCACTTCCCTCCCTCTCAAGCGGGAAATTTAATTTCCGCATCGATCTTATTCCTGAAATCTCGATTGACCGGTTATGTCACCGTGATTAATATAAATCTATCCATCTTTTCCATTTGCAATTTAACTGTCTTATCTCCCTTTCGAGCCTACCTTCTTAGTTAGAATTCTCTTTGATTAGAATTCCTCTAAATTTGAATCTCTGTTCTTGTTCTATAATCCATTCTTGAATCACCCAACAAGGGAGTTTATATGAAATTAATATTAAAATGTTTTACATTGCGTTGTTTGAATTATTAGGTTGATTTGGGTTTTGATCGATTTGTTTGGCTGGTGTTATCGAGAGGAATTCCAAAACACTTGAATGGAGCAAACTGACACAATATTGTTTTCAAAAGTGAAATAAATTTATGTATGATATATTTATACATAAATTGGTATAATTTTCCAAAATTAGACAGTTATATGGATCGATTGTTAGAAATGATAATACTAGATATTCATTTATTGTGTATCAACATTCTTAAACCATTAACTCTTGGTATATAATAAGAGGAGATGAATTTTTAAACATGATTTATAAAGCTGCTTTGAAAATAAAATAAATTTAAATTAGGGATTTGAGAATTTAATTTCCTGTACTATTCAAAAATTTGGTTTTCAATGTTTTGGAATACATTATTTGAAAGTATTTTCGCATGAAAATTATTTTTCTAGAAATTTCAAAAAGAGGAAAAAGTCTGTACTCTTCTATTTGTTGCTGGAAAATAATTTTGGTGGTGACTGTAGTATCATTGACAATAATTTTCTACTCTTAGAGTAGAGGGACCAAATAGTAGCGTTGCTAAACTTTTTTTCAAAAAATGGATTTGTTTTGAATTTCTTCAGTATGATTTAATGTTCAAAATAAAATAAATATATGTATTTCAAAACTGTTGAAATGAAGCCGAGAATTTACCTCTTAAGTTCTATATTAGGTGATAGTTTTAAATTATTAAAATGAAGTAAATTTTTTGAATAACTGGATTTTCCAAAATGAGAAATGGAATTGCAATAACTTAAAACAATTTGAACTAGAACAAAAATTATTTATAATACTCAATTGCATTCTATAATATATATAACTTACCGGAACTATTCGAAAGATTAAAATGTTAAAGTGAAAATGTAATTGAAGGTTATACAAGGAAAACTTAAGTAATAGAAATGTCCAAACTAAAATCTCGTTTAACTAATATTGCAAATGAAAAGGTAAATTTGTGTAGTATTTAATTACATTCAGAAAATATAGTAAGACTTAATTGGGAAAAGTTTGAATGTAATTGAATAATATACAGTATAACTATAAGTGATAAGATGTTTAAAAATGAAAATTTTGATTAGGGAATTTTTAGTAAAAGTAAGTGGTCATAATAAATATTTGTATACTTAATTTGTGTCATGTGATACGTTAATTGGAATAAATTAAATAATAGAAAATGATGGCATTTGAGTAAATAAATATGAAATTAAGAATGGTTGAAATTAAATTTTTAAATGGAATTAACTTAACTGAAGATAAATGGATAGAATAAATGAGACAAATAAAAGAAATTTTGTTTTAAAAGAAATTTTGTAGCAAATATTAATAAATTGAAACAAACAAAATTGAATGAAAATAGCTTGAATTGAAAATCAACAAAATTGAACATAAATGAATATTATTGATTGAATAAAATGGATTGAGATCAAATTTGTTGAATATAAATCATTTTAAAAACTAATGAAATTTATAGGGCTTTGAATTTATTGGGTATCTGATAATATGTATTTCAAATCAATCTTTCCATTCTACAACTTCTATTCTCTATCTCCTTCTTTTTCGGGTACGAAAAGTTTTGAGTGAGGGAGAGTGTAGCGACCCGTAAACTTTAGCTGTTTAAATAACGTAATTAATTGAATTGGGCAATAAAAAATGGATATTTGATATGCGTCTATTCAAACATAGCAAATGGTAATTTTTATTGGAAATTAAAAAAGTTTATTTTTTGTGTATTTTTCCTTAAATTTATATCAGTCAATATTAGATGATAATAAAAAAAATTTGAAATCTGAATATTTTTATATAATAAAAATGTAAACTATTTTCTAAGTAAGACGTCAAAATTTGTTTCTTCAAATTTGGACTTCTCTAGCCCCGTTTATCTTATCTTCGGCGTTTCGGTAGCGAAAAATTAAGTTTTGTAACTTTATTATATCACTGATATCTATGTACCATTCTATTCGTCTCGATGTGCAGATCTCCACAGTATATTCATTTTGGTGTTATGGCATCCGGTACGTGGTGAAACATGCGAAACGGTTAACCGTAACGGTCTGTCTTTTCGTTTCTATGTGATCATTCATTTTCGTCTATTGTAATACTGATAACCAACTACCATTAATATTTTAGCTTTTGACTTTTACAATTCCCATTATCTTGAATATAAAAGGATTCGTCCTTTCACTTCTTTCTCTGGCTCCTTACTTTTTCACTCTGCCCTGTTCTTTTGAATATATATTAATATAATAATATACGAAACAAATCACATGTATGTGAGAGAAACCAAACCCTCTCTCATCTCCTTCATGCCTTGTAACATCCCGCCTTTTCACACAGTTTAAATCGACGATAAACCACACACGCCAGACTTAAACCATGCAGAAGGGTGGATTGTTATGGGGTAAATAAGAAAAAGCAGAGAAAGAAAAAGAACAAAACAGAATCTTGCAACGGAATGATAAAATATAATAATAAGATATACAGTTCATGAAGCTGTTCTACAAAATATTCGATTTTACTTATACAATACATATCAGAGTTACACATACCAGAGAATAATAATTAATGCAGCGGAAACAATATGAATGTGGTGGGATACTATAATAAATAATAATAATAGAATGTTCGTCTTCATCCTCCAGAAATAAAGTCTTCAAATCCTGAAATGCTCAGGCTGACCCGAGCGAATTGAAAAGACAAAACACACGAGTCAGAACTAAAAGATCCTATGCAAGTTAAAACAATGGTAAATAATATGAGTGTAACGGCGTCAGAGATGTTTACGGGATTTGACATCTCCTGTCCAGTGTCCAACGTGAGTGCAGTAACTCAAGAGATGTTCGGGATTCACATATCCTAAGGATCTGTTAAACTATTTACTATGTAATAATATTTCTCTATTATAATAATGTCTATTTGTAAAATAAACTTACTTTTAAATAGCGTTAAGGCTTTACATTTTCCACCTTAACACGTAATAGTGCCAATAGTCTATACAGTACCGTAATACCTCCCGATCGAGAGGCTACCAAAGGATACTCCATACGTACGACACAAATCAAACTCGTACAAGGCGCGCTAGGGTAGGTGACATGGCACACAAGGCAATGCTTGGGTAGATATACCAATTATGCACACGGGCTGGTGGTAATGCGTAGCAGCTACTACTGCCCACCTCGTGCCACACCCCCAAGTCAAAAAAAACAAAAGTGGCCACCGAATAAATCCAAAAGTCAGAGTATAATATCGAAGGGATGTGTCCAATCAGAGGAATGACCTCATTGGCCCGAGATCGCTCCTGTTTAGCCACCTTATGCCAATTCATGGGAGTTGGGTCCAGTATATACCTCAAAGGAAACGCCACCACCATCTTACTTCATTCTGGAATCTCCACTGCGTACACGGTTGTTAAAGTGGTTTACGGGGTTGGCAGAGAGTATGAGAACTTTCGATCCCGGTCTCTTTAACAACCAAACATTATTATAACACCGCGGTCATTTTAAAATAATTATACTTCAAAACCAGAATACAATATCCATTTCAAAACCATATAAATACGATATTAGTGCTATTTTAAAACCCAAATCAATACGATATCATTTTTATTTCAAATATATCCTTTTTCCAAAATCATAGCACTTTCTAATCTATATACCATGAAACCCATAGCTTTGACACATAACTTCTAGTACTTAAATGGTTTAAATATTAAATTTCTTTATATAATAAAATAGATCCTTTAATTTCACAATTAAATTCAAAATACCAGTTTGAACCTCCAAATAAACTATTTCAATTCATATATTTCAAAGCTTTATATATTCCACCATTTCAAAACTAATTCTTTGATAATTCCATTTCTATCAAATTCAATTACTATTATTCCGATTTGAAACGTTTACTTAATAAATCTTATCATTTAAGTAAAACCTTTAACTTCAAATAACTGGATATTGTTAAATTTTGGTTAACTTGATATATTCATTTAAATTAACTCGATATTTGTTTAAATCGCTGTACACTAAGTTAAGTTATAAGAATCATACCCTTTAAAATCTCAATTTTATTTAAGTTTCAAATCAAATTTATTCGAATATAATTCTTAAATAATTCAATTCAAACCAATTTCCAATTTATCTTCCAACTTAATTTTTATTTAGGTCATTAAAACTCCATATATACAATATCTTAAACCCGTACTTAACCATATAATATAAACAAAAATCAAATTCCATTATTCAACTTATTTTTATTAAACAAATTTATATATAGCTTAAATTCACGCATTTAACTATATATATATAATAATATTTGTATAATATCAAAAATTAATATTTATTAAACCTTATATTTCTTTCCAAAACCATAGAAAATCATTTCAAAATAATTTTGTATATAGACCACGATTGTCAGAACCCGATTCTTAAACTCCCGAATATGGACATTAATACGTCCACTATATCAACTGCCGAACAATCGAATGCCGAAAAACTGAACCCTTAGGGTTTAAGAAGAAGAAAAAGATAGAAGAAGTAAGAAAGAAAGAAAAGCAACAGAAACAATATCAGAATCTCACAATCGCAGCGGAACAACATTTAATAGATAAATGAATATCTTTAAATCAAAAGAACTGTACATTTTATACATTACATCATCAGAGTCAATTTACAACACATCACAATAATGAACATTTATATAAACCTGTCCTCACAACTGAATACACAGAGGAAAAGCTAATATCATATACAAGTGATACGTTTCACCATCCAGCTTGCTTCTGATCTCTACAACATCTCCTGAATTCCAAAATAACATGATAACCTGACTCTAAGCCGCCCGTGTGGAAGATGATGGGCACCCATAGTTTAGGAAGGGAACAATAAACTACAGGTTAGTCATGGGACTGGTGTGATAACTTAAAACAGTTTATCTTTAAAAAAACAAAGAAATATTTTAAGATAGATCCGCAGTGCTTTTAGAAAATGTAACTACCATAAGGCCTCCCGCCACACACACCATGCAAACGCAGAATTGGAGGAGATTTCTCCTTATGATAGTCAAACATGCTTGATATGCAAATTTCTTTGATATTATTACTATAAGTGCAAAGTGAAGAAAACATTTCGAAAGTATGATATAAATCTTAGCCAACATACGACCATTATTGTATGCCTACTATAGCTACCAGTTCAATAGCAGGTTACCGCCACATTCCATGGCAGGCTATACAACTAAAACCGTACCGGGCGCGTATTGTTTCTTTGAATTTTCCAACAAATGGTCAGGCTAAGGAACTTCCTATTGCCACATGGGTACGCCTCTGGAAGGACGCCCCGAGAACCAAACCAGATCTCTGCCAACACAAGGTCGGGTTACCTCTGCAAAAGTAGGTAACTATTGACACGAGTATGTCATCCCCCGGTTGTAAACAACCTTTATCCGAGGATCCTCAACCAACATCAATCACAAAGTTATATATATTTGCGATATCCACATAAGTTAAGTAACTGGGCTCAATACCATGATACCACTTCTATCTAGAAGGAAATGCACAGACCCTAAGCGGCGCTACTCCCTATAACCTTGCTGCATCTTTCCTGTTTTGACAATTACCGAGTTGTGAGGTCCAACGAAGTCTCGTCCATAAAGCTATGCTTTTCACAAAAGCTATGCTTTGATCAAAAAATTATCAGCAGCACTTCGTATGCCACATTACCAAATTGGGAATGTATCACTAGTAACCATCAACTACATAACCTCTGAGCTCGTACGTCTCAGAGAAAGGTGTTAAGCTAAGATAATAAATTCTCCGCCACCAACAGAAATGTATTTGATAGAAACCAACTTTACATCTCAAATTGTAACGTCAGACACACATCCATACAAGTTCGTTCCGGGATCGAATGGAACTGAAGGCACTTCCAAAGAAGCCTTTGCAATCAGAATATTCACTAATCACGTACGGACTTCCATCACAAAGGGTGATAAAATCTCTATATCGGAGATCAGCCGATGCAAAGACATTCGACGGTAATCCTTCCGTTTCCGAAAATATCTGGTCTTCAACACTGGTCTTCAAATGCTATCCATTACGACGTATCACTATTCGGAATGGGATTTATGACCCAAAGGTCCTCTCCCGGCTAAACCAATAACGAGCACTTATTTTTAAAATAAGTGTAGCATTCAAATTCAAGCAAATCACAACAAATACCCATTTAAAGGTAAATATTGATAGTCGGTTATTTAGCTATCAATAGATATGCACAACATCACCAGATTCCAAATAATTTCCTAAATTATTTATTTTCCAGAAATATCATCACAAGATATATTTTCCCACACTTCAACCATTCTAAAACAAATTTCAATTCACTATTCACCTTTACAACTTTTGAAAACAAATTTTAATTCATTTCCTTACGCGGAAACACTTCCAAATATTTATTCATTTTCACAGGAAATCAGTCGAGTTCAAATACTTTAAAATAATTTATATTACTTATCCAAAATATACCGGGAAAACACTTTGAAATAACTATTTTTCTTTTAAACACTTTACTTAAATATGAGTTATAAAAATATTATACCAATATTACATATAACTTAAGTCCGAACTAATTTTCAGAATAAAAATTAGTAGATAGAGTATAACTATTTTAATAACTATTTTCTAAAACAATTATTGATTATATCTTAGAAATAATCATTTCCATATCAACTTAATAAATCTTTACTTAAAGGATTTAAAACAATTTAAGAAGTTAATTTCTCCAAAGTATCCTTTTCAAAACCAATTCTAGAATTATATATATATATATATATATATATATATATATATATTCAAAGCTATTCAGAAATTTTATTCGGCTTTCCAGGGAGAATACACTTTCATTTCAAAATGGTTCATTTAAACCAATTAAATAAATTCTTACCGATTTACTTCAAATTTACGTTCCAAATCCGTAAATTTATTTCCACACTTCAAAAATAAATCAATGTTTATTTCTAAACAAATTTCCCTTTCCTTTATAAATTCCATGGTGAATTTAAATTTTCAAATATCCACTGATATAAGATTTTCAAATCGATTTCAAATATTCACTTTCAACAACAATTCAATTTTTCAATTGATTTCAAAAACAACCAAATCAAATTCCGTATTGATTTCCTAAGAAATTAAACACCAAGTGAATTTCATTCAAATCTTAAATTGAAATCAATTTCTACTAAACCCCAAATCAATTTTCAAATTGATTCCAAATTCTTTTCAAAACACCTAATAAATTTCTAAATGGTTTTTCAAAAAATTTAAATTTAATCACCAAAAATCAGTTCCCAAATGGATTTCAAATTTTATTTCCTTTTAAAAATAAATTCCTTTTAAAGGAAACCAATTCTTTTATTTTTCAAACTCTTTAAACTCCGTATTTTGAATAAATTCTTCAACTTTTGAATAATATTAACCAAAATCCATTTATTAAAGCTTTTCCCATATTTTGAAATTTCATTCAATAAGATTAAAAATAAAACTTTATCATTTTAGAATTCCTTCTTTTAAATTTATCCAGTTCTAAAAAATAAATTTTAATATAAACTTTGAACCTAAATTATAAAAAATCAAATTTTTATATATTCATTTCTGGTATCCAACGATACTAAAATTATATACGGCTAAATTTTAGCCTTCAACGATTTCAATCACAAAGATAATCACATAGAGATTATAAATAATCAACACACAACATTGAAACAAATTCAATTATTTGAGGAATCCAATTGGATCCCTCCAACCTATTTCCCTGCATCCACAGATGTTAGCACAATACCAATCCCGTTTCATGACGGAATATCGCGGTACATGGGTTTATATAAAATATCATCCGCTATTATGCGGTGCAACAGGGTCTCATCCGCTATATAATGCGGGAAAATCAACTCCAAGTACATGTATAATACCAATTCCACTTCAAGGTGAAATATCCTGATATATGTGTTTATATAAAATAACCTCCGCTTAATATGCGGCGTATAGGGTCTATTTCAATATAAAAGATAGCAATTTATCATTCAATCACACTATCAAGCAATTTTAAATTTAACTATTTAAAATTTAAATCGAAACAAATTCGATTGAGTGAGAAGTTCTCACCTTGCTTCCAATAACAGTTGTAGTGTTTCGTTCCGAATAAAATTAAATGCATGTTTAGTTTTACCTAAAATTATCACTAGCACCAATCGATTCCAATCTAGATCCATTGCGTAGTGCTCGTCAATACGAACCCGACGCAACTCGTTTCGTGCGAAACGGACCTCGTATCAAAAAGTTATACATTTTTAAACATTATACGAATTTAATTATAAAATTGTCTACACTTTTATTTATATTTTTATAAACCTTTTACAATCTGGCCGTTGATTTCCTGTAGCAACATCTCGGCCGTGATTAGCTTCTCCCTTCTTCTTCATTTCGAACCAGGCAAGGGTCGCCTTCAACCTATATACGCACGCATATCCCATCGACCACGTTCCGCCTACGACCATCTCCACGATGATCAAACACCACCACGCTAAAGCCCTCACGCACGTGCACCATTGGCCAGAGCTTGGTTGAACTCGATTGTTGCGTTCGAACCCCAATCGCCGTAGATCGGCTCCGCCTTAAACGATCAACAACGTTGGATCGATAGTTCTCAACGTGCTCTATATTTCTGTAGTTGGAGATTTTTCATGAAACTAAATGGATTAGAAGAACGAAAGGGAAGAAGCAAAGAAGACGTCGGCCATTGAAAGTGAATGTGGCGGCCGGCCCTAGCTCAGATTAGGGTTTGATGAAAATTAGAGAAAATCACGTCCTTTTATAGAAAATTCTCAAAACACTATTCATCCGAAATTTTTCCGAACTCCAAACGAAGCATGCCGACTGATGTTTATAATGTTTTACCCACGTTCCAAACACAATGGAACATGTTTCGGAGGCCAATTCGATCATATGTGCGAGATACGGAAATAAACGATCAAATTTAAATTAAATCGGTTAAACTAATTTCTATGCGTTTTGGCTTGCCCCTGACAAACCGTAAATCCGATTGACACGAAATTTGAAATCATATAATAATATAACATTACGGATCTATTGAAACTAGTTTCGTCAAAATCCGAGACTGTTTGAAAAATGACTATTTTTACTCGTCAATTAAATATTAAAATATTCAATTTCCATAAATTAACTTTTAATTCAATTTTAAAAGTTCTATAACATCATTCTAACTCCAATATGATTTAAGACAACTTTACAAATCAATTTTAATCACATTAAACCCAATTTTCAATTATTTCTATAATTTCAAATAATTATCGATTTAATTATCCAATTAAATCTAGATTTTCGAAATAAAATTTATTCGACTTACAAGTTTTACTTGTTAATAAATAAAATCAATTAAATATACGAATTTCAAATGACAGAAATTCTAGGTCGTTACAACGGTGTCTGTATAAAATTTTCTACCCTATGGTCGAGTGATACAGATATTTATCATTTCAATCCATAAATTAAAATAAAAATACGGTTACATATCATTTCAATTCGCATTCTCGAACCAAAAAGAACTTGCAGATTACAATGATATAAATAAACATCCATTCATCCATCATAAAAACTTACATCTATCACAGTCATCATCCAAAACAATCAATCAATATCAATATATAACTGATAATATTTAACAGGTAATTTAGTGGCAGTTATATTCAATAATAAATTTAATAACTATTTAATTTATATAAATACAATTAACTGAGATGATGATTAAAATATACTAAACAGTCTTAAATAAATGCACAATCACAACAAAATTTTAATTTAACGAACATAAGAAATTCTAGAAGTTGTGAGTGGGTTAAAACACTCACCTTTTGAATTTAAATTGAATTTATATCCAATTTAAACCCAAAAATTAAACATTCTCCAAATTCATCCAAACCTACGTCAAAGTATCGGGAATTCCAATATGATCCTAACAAAAAAAATCACGTGCAAATCGGATATAGTATGAGAAAGTTATGATCATTAGAAAAATTGGATTTAAAATTAAAATAAATTTAAACAAATCAACATCACCTCCAATTTCCAAGGTCACATCACCCTCTGCTCTCACAGTATCCACGCACAAGACCCTTCGCTCGTTCGTAACCCTGATGCCATACCGCAGCTGCCAGCATAAGCGACCAATACACCACCATCTCACGCGTTCTCCCCTCTCCTACAACGTCACGCCGTCACCTCCGCGACTTCCCCCATGTACGGCCTCGATCGGCATGAAATAGGCAGAGCTGCCACTTGGAACTAAATCCTAATCAAATTATCGCCTTCGATCTAGCTGTCATCTTGCGAAACCAACAACGCTGATGCGCAGCGCGCGGTTCTCTCTATGCGACGGTAACTTCAATTTTGCGATCCATCGAGGTTGGTTGTTGCGCGATGAACGGCCGAGATTTGTTCCTCGAATTCCGGCCACACAAAAATCTAGAATGAGAAACGGACAGCAGTGTAGACCTGCGCTCTTTGAGATCTTCGAATCCATATAAAATTCGGTAGGGTTTATGGAGTTTGAATTTTTCACTTTGGATTTGATTTGGAATTTGTATTTTGAGAATTAGGGTTTGTAGCCAATGGAAAGATGAGCTAATAGAACGTACAGAAATGAGGAATAGAGGTAGGCTAGGGGTTATAACCGGGTATTTATAGACAAAGTTGAAAATATAATAAGTGGATAAAATAGATATACGCGCTAACGACAAAGTGGTCCAAAAAGCCCGTTTCGACTCCGGAATGAAATTGGGTCAACCATATATCAAAATAGATGTTTTAAAATATTTTAAACGCAATGCAAAAGGTTTCAGGTTCAAATTGCATCGTATGAAGAAGTTATGCTAAAATCAATATTTTTCAAATTGATTTCAATTGATTATAATTTCATTTATTTCAAGGCGTTTCGAGTTCGTACGATCAAGCGACAAGCCCGATCTCTACGAAACTTGAAATCCTTCAATAATTCACCGTTACAGATCCACTAAAACTGGTTTCTTCGAAATTCGAGTGAGTGGCCAAAATGGCTATTTTTATATTAATTAAATAAATTAAAAATCAATCAATTAAATCCAATTTTTAATTCCACTTCTATAATCGACAATTTTATCACTTTTATTTTAATCATTCTCACTGATTAAACCTAATTTAGATGTCAATTTAGAGTTGATTAATTTAACCATTTCAGTGTTTACCTCAATTTCACTAAATTCAGAAATTGTAAATTGAATTTTCAAAAATTTAATTTAATTACTTCTCATTCTATTATTTAGTCTATTGTTATCAAACGGATGCAATTTACATTTGTTTGTAGTTATTGCATTAATATTCTCAAATTTCCTCTTAATTTCCATTAATGTAGTTTTTAATTACGTTTTATTTCAATGGATTTAAATCTAATTCAATTTCCATTTATTAAAATTCAAATTCATGAATTAATTGAATTCTTACATGTGTTTCCATATATCAAATTTGTGGCTAAGTATAACATCTACATTATTTCCATTGATTTGAATTAAATTCTCATCTTTATATAATGCCTATTATTACGCTATAAACTGGTTACTATTGATTACCTTTCATTTATTTGCCATATTCTCATTCCCATCATTGTAACCTTTGTTTATATTTATTAAAATTTGATTTATCATTTCAATTAATCGACTAAATAAACGGGCAACACATAGTTATTGCCATCGTTTACTTTTAACTACATTAACAAGTTTATTGTTTACAGACCCAAGTTACACAATTACATAATTTCATTTTATCGTAATCACATTCAATCTATCGAAAATTTAGCTTAGACAACATCCTTACCATTCATTTATTATTGACTTTAGTTAGCATTGCTAACCTTGCATTGGTATTATTACTTTAAATCTATATCCAATTACATTTAATATTCTCAATAAATTTATTACACCAATTACTACCTTATAAGTAGATGTATGTTACTATTTTAATTTACATTCACCCTTTCCGTTATTATATTAATTATCATTTAAGTACATTTAATTTATCTTGTATGTTCATTCTTCCCAACTAATTACCCCCTATTATATTATCCCACACATTAATTCACTAATTACACATATGAATTCACTATTCACAAACAAATGTTACAATTCTTACATAAATTTGATTTTATTCAATTTCCATTAACTATCTATTATCTCATTAATAAATTCATATTTACATCCACTTCCGTATATAACTTTTGTAACTAAGTTATACCATTTACGTTGGTTCAGTTATTGGAATTTCATCCAAGTTATTAACAATTAACTTACATTTATACAGTTGCAATTCGTTTTAGTTATTATTGCATTAATATTATTTCCAATTTTATTTCCTTCATTATTAATTACACAATCATATTAAATTAACAAATTATAATGTTTTCCACTATTTCTTTATTGGGATTTCATTCCAATTGTCAATAATTGATTTTATTTACCATTGCAACATTTAATTTCTAACATTCGCTCGAATATAAATTATAGGATTTTCATTTCTTTCTGCATTTAATTACAAAATCTTATAAATTTAACCAATTTTAATTATCGAAATTTACGGGTCGTTACATGCCTTCTTTTCCTTTTTCGTTCGACCCGCCATTAGCCTGCTCCTCCTACCTTTTAGCAGAAGCCCCTCCAGCTCTTCCATCCACGGCCATCTATCGAATTCCAGCTCTCACCACCACGTCACCCACTTTCTCGCCTCTCGAGACCACCTTGAACCTCCACCTTTACCTGATTCTGCCCCACCCACTACCTTGCCGATCGCTTACACCCATGCAGTCAACATACACATGTCAATGCACTGCCCTCCGCTATGCGCTACACAGCCCTCGACAACCTCTTAACCCACCTCAAAAAACCCATCATCTTCCTCCTCATAAACGTGACTGCCCACAATAACTCGCCTGTGCTCCACCATAACGCCACCGAGACAGCCCTGCTTTTGACCCAGCCTTCGACCCAGCCAGTGCATCATAGCCCTCATCCACCCTTCCAGCCATTTCTACCCATTCCCAAACCCTGACCTAGCATTGGCCTTCCACACAACAGGCACCGTTTCCTTTGTCCGCCATGTCTAATAGCAGCTGAGATCTCCACTTCCAGGCTGATCACAATGCATCAAGATTCCTTCTTGTTTTATATATAGATATATATATTGGATCTGGTAAGTTGTATGTATAATTTTATTTATTTGTGTATATATAATATTAAGTTATTTGCTTTTTTCCTATTCTATAAATTATTTATATTATGTATGTAGTGATTCAATTGGAAATTTCTTCTCTGGGTGTAAAAAGAAAAGAAAAAAGGTGGATATATATGCATGGCTATATGTTTGTGTGTGTGTGTATATATATGACATGTGGAAAGTAATATATATATATATATATATATATATATATATTTGTTTTTAAAATATTGATTTTTAAAGTGTATGTATGTAAGTATATGTTGTTGTTTATAAGAAATAAGAACTTTTATCCATATATGATCTGTTTGTATATATATTAGTTATACATGATATGTATGGTCTGTAAGTTTATATATATAAGTGTATACATGAGTTTTGGGGTTTCGTGTTGAATGAAACGGTTTTATGTCAAATTTTAATGTGTTTTAATTTAAACAATGATTTTGAAATATATATGTAGACTTTATCAAGTATTTGTTTAAATTTTAATTGTGATTATATATATATATATATATATATATATATATATATATATATATATTGTGATGTGCTGGAATTTCAAGCAAATAAATATGCGATGAATTCTTTTACACATTATTTAATATGAGCTAAATTATTGTTTTCAGACAAATCTAAACATGGATTGTTTATATATATATATATATATATATATAAGTTGATTTTAAATAAAATTTTAATTTGAATTCGAAATTCAAAGAATAAACATCTTAAAATAATTTGGATCTAAAAAAGTATATATATATATATACGATTTTTTTATGTAATTTGTTTTATATTATTCTCTTTAAAAAGATTTTATTTATATAATGAAAGAAAGTATTTACTAAATAGAAAATATAATATAAAAGTTTTATGAAAAACATTTAAAAATACGTAAAGAATGTATATAAAACTAGTATATTGTATAACTATTTATAAGTGAATAATTGAAAATTTTATATCATTTACTTTGAAAATTTTATATAGATAAATAGGAAAGAAAGTTTAAATATAAACACATAAGACATTAATAGAAGTAAATTAAAGATTTTTGGTATAAATCTATAAGTTAAAACATATATGTAGAATGGTATTATATAGATTAAAAAAAAATTATTAAATACATAAAACATATTTGGTACATTATAATGACAAATGTAAACAATTTACAAAACCATAATGCCAAATGTAAATTTTACAAGTACAAGTGTTAGTTGATTTATTATAGAAATACAAGTGGCAACCCCATTTCTTTAGGATTTTGATAAAATAAAAATAAAAATGGAAATGAATAAGAAACCACGATATTTTTGAATTTAAGAACTTCAATCTTCATCTTCATTTTAAAAAAAGGAAGAAACTAGGAAATCAAAAACTCTAAACAACCTCTGCCTGATTCAAAGCTAAATCATCTCAACTTAAAGCTTCAGATTCAACTCAGCAATCAAAGCATATGTCAACATCAAGTTTCAAAACTAAGATCAAGATTAATTCAAAATCCAGAACATTTTTCCAGGTTTCAGGTCTCTGTCCATGAACAGGTGAGTGAACCTTATTTTAAAATTTTGAATCTGGTTTAAATCATGATGTTTGTGGCAAAAATTTGAAGTTGTTGTGAAAACTATTGAATAGAAGATAAAATATGCCTGCATGTTTATATATATGTATATATGTATGTATGTATGTATGTATATTACTGGATATATATCTTACATATCAATTCTCTTTGTTATGTTTTTCCAGGCTTGAGATTTTATTATAAAATTTATATCTACCGATTTATACAGATTCAAGCTAGGATTTCCGAAGAAAAGATGATTGAAATAGTTTAATATCAATGTTAAAAAGAAATTCAAGATTTTATATTGTGAATTCATTTCTAGGATGAGGGATAACAGTATAAAATCAAAATTTGTCTAAAATCCAAGATATGAATTCTATATTCTAATTTTATGAATGGATTCGAATATTAAAACGATGAATTTTGATGTAAAATTCATGATTTTTAACTTTGAAAATCATGCGAATTCTCGTATTGAACGGAATTGGGGTTTTTGTCATTTCAAGATGAACGGTGGCAGGTCGAGCTATGTGATTGGCATGGAAGGAAGCCTGGGCGATGGTGATCTCAAGAAAATTGATGTTTGATTTTCCTAATCGGTGAATCATCAGAATGAGATGGTTTTAGGGTTTTAGGTTGTGTTTGGGACGGGGTCGTTTCATGGCTGATCGCGACGTCGTGCCAGAATCAAGGTGGAAAAATGGTGTAGGAAAAAGAAGGTAGAGGTCAGGCGAAGATTTTAGCAAGAGACCAGAGTGTCCGGTTGACGCAGCTTATAAGTAGGCTCGAACAGTTTAGATTGAAACTTTCGCAACCTATCCAGGATCTTCCCACGAAATAATGATTTCGTGTCAAATAAACCGAAAGAACGATAAATGCCCAATTCTGTTGATCGAGACGATGCCGGAATCTAGCTATCTCCAACCTGTTGATCTCGCAAGATGCCGTGTTGAAAGATCTACAATTCAATCGTTGATCACTCACAAGTGATACCGAGAATTGGCTTCTACTTCGTTGATTCGCGCACGAATAACCCAAAGAAGGAAAGAAGAAGGAGACCACACTCAACTTCAACAATGGTGGCAAAAGCTCACACACAAATTTTATTCAAAATCAACCATCTTTTACAATGACAACACAACCCTATTTATAGGATTTACAACACGCAGACCGACTTAACATACAACACACACGACATAAGAACTCAGTGACAGAAGAAATAAGCGATTTAAGACATCGGCGACTTAAGAAAGGCGACATTGGTTGGTTGGCCTGCGAACGACTTAAGAGATGGCCTGCGAACGACTTAAGAGATGCGGCAAGCTGAACGACTTAAAGAATTGCGGCATAAGGCAAGCGACTTAAGAACCAGCGACCTATCATGGTACGACATAAGAATGAGGGACTTAAGATGTAGGAAAGGTTTAAACTTCATGAGCGACTTAGCGATTTAAGCGACTTAAACGACTTAACGACTTAAGCTATGATGGTGCGCTGCCGACTCATGGACTGCGACTTAAGAAGATAGCGACTTAAGGAACTGTAACTATCATGGTGCGCTGCATCATCCTCTCCTGGTTGAAAAGAATTCGACCCCGAATTCACACTTTCCTCTTCTTCGACATGCTTATTCTCATGATATGGAATCAAGTGTTTGACTTTGAAAACGTCAGCGGTATGAATATGATCCCGCAATCTTAATTGATAAGCATTCTCATTAATCTTCTTCAACGATTTCCAAAGGACCAATCTTTCTAGCAGCTAGTTTGTTGTACGTACCAATAGAAAATCGATCCTTAGTCAAAACTGCATATACAAAATTTCCTTCTTTGAACTCAACATTTCGTCGTTCGATATCTGTGGATTGCTTATATTTCTCATTCGCCTTAAGCAATCGTTCCTGCACAACCTTGTGGCACTCTTGCAATTCATTCACAAAATCACTAGCTCGTTTGATCGCTCCTTTCTGCTTTGGTACTATAGATAAATCTAATGGTCCCTTACGCATTATTGAGTAAACGACTTGGAATGGACCGAACCCAGTGCTACGATTAACTGCATGGTTGTGCGCAAACTCAGCTTGACACAGCTTGGAATCCCAACTCTTCAAATTGTCATTCACGAGGCATCTCAATAGATTACCTAGGGATCTATTCACAACTTCTGTCTGTCCATCCGTCTGTGGATGATAAGCACTACTAAATTTCAGCTTTGTCCCAACCATTCTCCATTGACTCATCCAAAAATGACTCAGAAAGCGAGTGTCTCTATCCGATACAATAGATTCAGGCAACGCATGAAGACGATAGATCTCTCTGAAGTATAACTGTGCGACATTAACTACATCTGCCGTCTTCTTGCATGCGATAAAATGTACCATTTTTGAAAAACGATCAACCACTACGTGGATAGAATCATTGCCACGTTGCGTCCTCGGCAAACCCAACACAAAGTCCATACTAACATCCACCCATGGTTTAGTAGGTACAAGCAACGACATATATAACCCTGCATTAGTTGCGGTTCCCTTTGAAACTTGACAAATATGGCACATCTGAACAAACTTTTCAACTTCCTTCCTCATTGATGGCCAAAAATAAGACTTTGAGATCAACTGCATAGTACGGTCGCGGACCATGTGTCCTTCTTCATATAATTCTTTGATAATTTTCATTCGCAGACTGCAATCTGGAATATACAACTGATTTCCTTTGAATAGAAAACCATCAACCAGCATATATTCATCCATGTTTCCATGCTTGACTTTGTCTAGGATTTCGGAAAAATATGAATCTGATGTAAGCAAATCTGGAAGTAAGTCAAAACCCATCACCTCTACTCGCATGGTTGTTAGTAAATTATTTCTCCGACTCAATGCATCGTCAACGCGATTAGTTACTCCAGACTTGTGCTTCATGACAAATGTAAATTGTTGCAAATAAGCTATCCACGATGCATGCCTAGCTGCAATTTTATTCTTCCCTTGTAAATGTTTCAATGCTTCATGGTCTGTATACAAAACAAATTCTTTGTGGAACAAGTAATGTCTCCAATGCTTCACGGCCTACACAATAGCATAAAAGTCCACATCATAAGTATTGTATCTCATCTTTGCTCTAGAAAGTTTTTCACTGAAATAGGCAATTGGCCGTCCCTTCTGACTCAACACTCCTCCAATACCAACTTTCGATGCATCCGTATGTAACTCAAATAGTAACTGAAAATCTGGCAACACTAGAATCGGTGCTGAGGTTAAAAGTTCCTTGATTTGCTCAAGAGAAAATCCTGCCTCTTTCGTCCATGAAAACTGCTTTCCTTTCATACAATCAGTAACATGAGCCATCACACTACTAAAGTGCGGTATAAATCTTCGATAAAATGAAGCTAATCCATGGAAACTTCTGACTTCTGTTATAGTTTTGGGTTGTGGCCAATTTCTGATTGCAGCTAATTTACTCTGGTCCACTTGTATTCCTTCCTTAGACACGACATAACCCAGAAATAAAACACTTAGCGTCATGAACACGCATTTCTTCGTCGCTGCATAGAACTGTTCTTGACGAAGAATAGTTAACACCTTTTGCAAGTGTTGAATGTGATCCTCTGTATTAGCACTATATATCAAGATATCATCAAAGTAGACTACAACAAACTTCCCGATGTAAGGTCTGAAAATTTGATTCATCACCCTCATAAATGTATGCATTAGATAGACCAAACGACATGACCAGCCATTCATATAATCCTTCCCAAGTCTTGAATGTTGTCTTCCATTCATCACATGGTCTAATGCGAATCTGATGATAACCACTCTTAATATCGATCTTTGAAAAGATTACAGACCCACTAAGTTGATCCAATAGGTCATCAAGCCTTGGCATAGGAAATCTGTATCCGATAGTAATTTTTTTGAGTGCTCTGCTGTCGGCACACATTCTCCATGAACCATCTTTCTTCGGTACCAACAGAGCTAGTACAACACAAGGACTAAGACTCTCTCGAACACGCCCTTGCTCAAGCAACTCCTCAACCTGTCTCCTCAACTCTTCATGCTCTTTTGGAATCATACGAACGTGGCCAATGCGTAAAACAGCACCTGGCACTAGATCAATTTGATGTTGTATGTCCCTTAGTGGCGGTAATTCCTTGGGTAATTCCACAAGAAAGACGTCTTCAAATTCATTTAACACCGGCCTAACCTCCGTAGGAATTTCAAGATCTTCACTTGTTTCATACCCAATCAACATAAACAATTCAGTACTATCTTTCACTTCTTCAACAAATTCTTTCGTAGACAATAGACTAGTTGATTCCACTTTCTTCTCTGACTTGCTTTCACTTTGTTCATGCTTCTTAGGAACTAAGGTAATTTGGGTTCCTTCGAACATGAAACTGTAGCTGTTGGTGCGACCATTATGTTATACAGCTCTATCATATTGCCATGGTCTCCCCAATAGTAGGTGACACACATCCATATCGACAACATCACACCATATTTCATCTTTGTACTTCTTCCCACTGTCACTTCTCCACCTTTCTTTAATCATGCCAGTTTATAAGGTCTAGTGTGTTTTTCAGTCTTGAACCCTAACTTCATGACGGCTTCTTCAGAAATAATGTTATCGCAGCTTCCCGCATCAATAACAAATCGATAAACCTTTCCCAAGATAGTACATGTAGACTGAAAGATATTGCTTCTCAGCCAACTCGAATCATTCTCATGCTTTGGCACTAAACAAGACCTCCTTATCATCAAGTTACATCCTTCATCTCTTGACACAACTTCTTCATCTTCATCAAACTTCGATGGTTGAGAATAATCAACTTCAACTTCCACATCCTCATACTCACATTCTTTTGCAACAAATGCTCTCTTCTTTGGCTTTGTACATTCATTACTTTTATGGCCAAACTCCTGGCAATTATAGCACTTGATACTGTTACTGACCTTTGCTTTAGCGGCTTCATTGACAATTGGTTTATTGACTGGCTTGGAAACATTTGCGCTGCTACTAGCACCTTTATTCTGGTTGTTAGAACCCACAAACACACCAACTCCTCGTCTCCCTTGTTTCTCCCAAGCTAGAGCTTTCTGATGTGCTGCAGCAACAGACATTGGATTGAACATATTAACCATGTCTTGAATTTGCGTTCGTAACCCTCCAATATATCTAGCCGTTAGTTGTTCCTCGGTTTCCACAATATTATTCCTTGCAATCAACTGATAGAATTCATATGCATAGTCATTCACTGACTTCGTCCCTTGTCTTAAATTCTGCAAACGTTGATACATATGAGATTGATAATTGTACGGCAAGAAAGTTGCTTTCATCATCTTTCTCATCTTCTCCCAAGTGACAACTTTTGATTTTCCCATTCTCTCCCGAGTTAGTTTAGTTTGTTGCCACCAAGCCATAGCTCTTCCCCTTAGTCTTGTAGCAACTAATTGGACTCTACGATTCTCAGGCACCTCCTCGAATTTCAAAATCCCTTCAACAGTTGACAACCAATCAAGAAATTCTTCTACTTGCATACCACCTTTGAATTCTGTAATGTCCATCCTCATACCAGATTCCCATTTACGATCATTTTCTGAATCCACATATTGATTTTGCACTTGGCCTCAATTTCGATAATGAATACTACCTCCATAACCATCCTCCTCAAAACCATATGTATGTCGATATCGATCCTGACCATCTACATCTCTACGACGATACATGTCCCTTCTACCCTGTCTTTCAACATCATAATATGGTTCATTCTCAAACCCACGTCGAGTTCTTCTCTCTTCACTTCGATACCCATGGTAGTCTCGCATCATTGAAACTAATGATTCTCTCCTATCTCGATAAGATTGGGGTACATCCTCCTTTCTCCCGAATCGATGGTGAAACCCTGTTTCCACTTTGGTTCGAAACTGGTGACGTTCTCCTTTGATTGTGATTCATGTCTTTCATCAATTTCTCCAACTTTTTAATACCCTCATTGAACTTTTCATTAATACGCTGCTCCATCTGCTCAGCTTCTTGTCTTCTATACAAATCTGTAACATTATGAAAGCGATTAGCACGTCTCGGAGGCATGATCACCGAACAATCTCGTTTCTTTCTTTGATCTAACTTTGATACAAATTGATGCTTCGGTCTCTACTTTAGCTCGGATAGAAATTGAGGCACTGATCTAGCTTCAACCTGGCTTTGACTTGGCTTTGATTTGACGCAATCTCTGATATGGCTCTGATACCAAACTGACGTAGCTTATAAGTACGCTCGAACAATTTAGATTCAAACTTTCGCAACCTATCCAAGATCTTTCCACGAAATAATGATTTTGTGTCAAATAAACCGATAGAACGATAAATGCCCAATTCCATTGATCGTGACGATGCCGGAATCTAGCTATCTCCAACCCGTTGATCTCGAAAGATACCGTGTTGAAAGATCTACAATTCGATCGTTGGTCACTCGTAAGTGATACCGAGAATTGGCTTCTACTTCATTGATTCGCGCTCGAATAACCAGAAGAAGGAAAGAAGAAGGAGATCACACTCAACTTCAACAATGGTGGCAAAAGCTCACAAACAAATTTTATTCAAAATCAACCCTCTTTTACAATGACAACACAACCCTATTTATAGGAATTGCAACACACAGACCGACTTAACATACAACACACATGACATAAGAACCCAGTGACATAAGACATCAACGATTTAAGACATCAACTACTTAAGAATGGCGGCATTGGTTGGTTGGCCTGCGAACGACTTAAGAGATGGCCTGCGAACGACTTAAGAGATGCGGCATGCTGAACGCCTTAAAGAACTGCGGCATAAGGCAAGCGACTTAAGAACCAGCGACCTATCATGGCGCGGCATAAGGATGAGAGACTAAAGATGCAGGAATGGTTTAAACTTCATGAGCGACTTAAGCGACTTAACGACTTAAGCTATCATGGTGCGTTACCGACTCATGGACTGTGACTTAAGAAGATAACGACTTAAGGAACTGTGACTATCATGGTGCGCTACATCACCGGTGGTTGGAGATGACAAAGCGAGGCCGATTTTGGCAATGGGTTCTTGAGTCTGTAGATGATCTTTTGCTCGTTTTTATTTTACGTAGTGGTTCGTCGACCTGAGTGGTCGAGTTGACTTAGGGGCAGATCATTGACTTGGGCATGGTCGGAGCAGGGGTCGGAGGAGGCCTGGTTGCATGTGCACATGCACACGGTGCTTGGACATCAGATGAAGCAGCAGGTTTCAAGAAGAAGAAGAAGAGGAGAGATCAGGAAGGAAGCTTTGCTCGAAGTGATACTCGAAGTTACAACTATTTGCTCGGGTATGAATTTGCGATTTTTTGTGAGTGGTGTTCCAGGATTTAAATTTTTAAAATTTAACTAAGTCTAGAAAAAAAAAGTAAAGTGTTTTCTAGGGTAAAGACTCGATTAATGTATGGGTTGGACGCAAACTTTAATTTTAAACAGTTTTTGAAGATAAATATAAATAAGTTTTAAAAATTAAATGAATTTAGTTTAAAATTCATATACGATAAATGTTTTAAAATATTTGGTTTAAGAAGTTTTATGATTTGTTAACTTAATTTGTTAAATACTTAAGTTATTTTAAACTTAAATTAAATGATTTAATTAAGTTAATTTTAAAGATAAAATGTTTTAAATATGATTATGATAATTAAGTAATAAAAAAAGAGATAAATGGTTTATCTTAAGGTTCATTAAGACCTTGGGTGATTAAGAATTAATTAAATTATTAAAGTAATCAAAGAGTAATTAATTTATTTAATTAATTAATGATAAAAGGACAGTTAATTAAATAAATTTTGAGTTAATTAATTAGGGATTAATTAATTCATCATTAAGGATAAATTAATTAGATATTAATTGCTTAAATGATAATTACTCAATGTAAGTAATTAAAAGATAAAATGTTTAAGAATTAATTAAATTAATTAAAGGTTAAATTAATTAATAATTAAAGGTCACTTAAGGATAATTAACCAATGATGTAACAACCCTGGGTTTGGGGTCGTCTTTATGTTAAATTATATTGAAAGTTGTAATTTAATATGATCTTGATAATAAAATTGGAGTTAAAAATCTAATTATTGTGAGAATTGAAGATTTGTTGTGAAAAATAGAGTTTGAGAATTTTATTTCATGTTATGTAAGTGTAAATGAATGGAAAATGTTTTAATTTAGATAAAAATAAATAATTGGATAATTAACGTCAATTGCTTTTAGTGATTGGTTTTAACACAAGAAATCAATTTTTATTAAGTGTTTATTAAATAAAAACATGAGTTTGGGTTTGAGGTTTGTATTAAACACAAATTATGGCTCTATATGATTTTGTGTATTTTTCTATGTGGGAAAAAATATGTTTTGTGGAGTTTTAGAAGTTAAAATAAGAGCTCTCTTCTTTATTTAATTAAAAGTGTGCAATTTATAAAAAAGGGCTTTATTGTAAAAATGTTGAAAATGGAGATTTATCTTTTTATTTGGGTTGAAAATGTCTTAATATACAAGTGTACAAAATTTGGTTATTTTATCTTGTTTAGTCTGGAAGTTAATGATTTTTGTATTTGTGTATATATATAGAATTGTATGAATTAATTTATTCTTTCTATTTAGCCTAATTAATTCTTATTTGTTTTGAGCCCAAGCCCAATTAACCCATATCTTTTCTATTACTTGGTCTTGTTGAGAAGAAAACATTTCTCCAGTACGTTCTCTTTTCTTCATCAGCCCCTTTCTTCTTCTTCTTTCTGTTATTTGGGAATTCATGGCATCTCATCCAAATCAAAATTTAAGGCCTTCAAATCCCTTGTTTTTGCTAGCTAATCAAAGAAGAAAGATCTCTAGCATCTATTCCAGCTCCAAAGCTTCCACCATGTGTAACGACCCGCAAATCCGTACCCCTTGAGTCAACACTATTCTACATCAATCAACTCAAGTTGCACAGAAATACGAACCATTTGGGTTAAAGAAGAAGAGGTAGAAGAAGAAAATAGAAAACAAAAACAGAATCTAACCATCGCCGCGGAATAAAATATAATAGATAATAAATAATCTTTACTCAACATCAAATATCTTTGTTTATATATTACATCATCAGAGTACATCAATCACAGCTCAACATCAATATCATACAATGGATACTCAACAACTCAAACAGCGGAATATATATATAAAACAAGTACGAATATACGTATCGTCATCCAGCTCGTCTCTTGAGCTCCACATCATCTCCAGTATCCTATAATACTCGGTCTGACCCGAGCATTACAGTTAAATAATACCCGAGTCAGTCTGGAATACCAGCGTGAGAAAATCACACCCAATTGATTATTAAAGTTTCAAAAATTCCTTTGAAAACAAAAGCATCTTGTAAGACCACGCCACAAATAAACATGTCGGGTTTTTACCTTACGATAGCTAAAACAATTTTTACAGAAATCCTCTGATATTATAATAAGGTCTATATACAAATACTTATAAAAATAGCCGAAATTGTTACATTCATTAAATTCCAGCTACTAGCCATAGAGTGGGTAATACAAACAAAACTCGTACAAGGCTCGTAGGGAGAATGGATTTCCAACTAATGACTAGGCACTGGGGTACCACCTGTCACAGTACGGGGCCTAGATCACTGTACCGAGGAGTACGCCCGCTCCCCTGCAACAAAAGGCCGGGACTACCCCTCACTGGATAATCCCGAGTGAGATCACCCCGCGGTTGGGATCAGCAACCGCCCACTAAGCCGAAATAAAAAGGGACATCTAGACATGAATGACCTCACCCTGCTTGGGTGCTACCCACCTAGCCTTGCTGCATAACCCCTGATTTTCAGTCATTCCCATTTGATGAGGCTTGAGGCTAAGCGTTACCTTTATAGAACATATCCCTTAGAATGCCCATCGTTCACATGACGATGTTCCGAAAGCACTCGTCCATACAAGTCCGTCTCGGGTTCGAATGGAACCGAAGGCACTATTTCTACTACATCCATTTTGGAAATATCCTCAGGATTAGTAGCGACTAGCCCTTGCACTTCACTGCTCCATCTTCGAATCCAAACTCGTTTCCATGAAACGTACAAACCGGATCGAAGTGGTTTTCGAGAAATAAATCTCGATCCCGGTCTCTTCGAAACGATCAACGCATTTGTCCAATATTGATAGTCGGTTATTTAACTATCAATTTCTATTCACAAGCATCCATCAAACAATAAATAATTTCCCAAATTATTTATTTATCTCAAAATATCTTTACAAGATATAATTTCACTTTCAACCCTTTTGAAAACAGTTTCAAATTATCTTCCTTTATCTCAGAATAAATTCCGAGTATTTTCATTTCCACTGGAATCACCAAGCACAAACTTAAGATTTTTAAAATGATCTAAAAACACCTTATTGTAAAATATATTTAACATTTGATATAGAAAAATTACTTTAGTACTTAACATAAATAATACTCTAGAAATAACTAAAATAAGTTTACTTTATAAATATAACTAGATTTTCTGCTTTACACGAAATACCAAATCATTCCTTAAACAATTCTTACGATAATAGATTAACGAAAACACTTACTTTGGGATTTACTTTAAAATATTTAAATTCAGACTACTTCAATGATTTGCTAAAAATACATACTATATAGACATTGAAAATAAGGTTACTTTAAAAATATAAAACTAGGCTTTCACCTTTCAAACAAACACTAAGTCATTATTTATAAATATTTATGACGGTAATAGATTTGAAAAAAATATTTACTTAAGAATTTAAAATAATAAATTTTCTAAAACATGCTTTTTAAAACAACATTAAATCCTTTAACTTATATCTAAACGTTTACCTTGAACGTACTTGGCTATCCAGAGAAATATACCTCTCTTCACATTCTTCCTTAAAATTTCAATTTCAAACACTTGAATCAATTTCCAAATTGATTTCCCATTTACTCCCTTTTAATTCAAAATCTATTAATTTCAGATTTCATTTCTTAATTATGATTTACAGCACTTCAACTAAAAATTCCAATTTTTAGATTTCTCAATTACTTCTTTATCCTTTTATATAAATTTAAAAATTAAGTTTAAATTAATTCTTTATTTCTTTAAATTAATACCACATAAATTTACAATTCATTAATTACTGTTTATTCAAACTCTTTTCTTTCCATACTCGAAGTTATTTATTATTATTTTCATATTACTTCTATTTCTTTGAACCCATTCTTAATTTATTCAAATTTCCTATAATTATTTTACTCACAAATTCATTTCTTTTATTCTTTTTCCAAAATCCAATCTATATAAATTTGGTAATTCATTATGCCCAAATATATCCAATCAACCATAACATTCAATATTCCAATATAACTCATCATAGGATACCAATATTAACAGCAGAGAATATTAAATAATTCAAATAAATGTTGAGGGATCCAGTTGGATCCCTCCAACCTGTTTTCCCTGCATCCACCGACGTTAGCACAATATAATACACCAATTCCAAAATATACCATACTATAACACATCAATTAATTCAACCATTCAAACAATCATTTAAATTTAATCATTTAAAATTAATTCTAAATTCAGCTGAGTGAGATTAACTCACCTTCGATTTAGTTTGCAATCCACTTCAATATTGTCTTGGATTTCCAGATTTTTGACCTTAAATAAACATTATAGGATTTTATTAATACCTGAATTGATCGAACAATTTATTATTAGTTATTCATTTAAATTTAAACCAGCAAATGTTTCTTTAAACTAATAGTTTAATTTTAACTTAATTTCCTTTTTAAATAAAAATATTTTTATCAATTAATAATTTAGTTTAAACCAATAATTTCCCATCCAAATTGATATAAAAATAAATTATATATGCATATTCCATGCTTTGAACCTTATATATACATATATATATTTTTATAAAGTCTTATAAAATACTTTCTCCTTTTTAACCTATATATTAAAACAAAATTATCTTATTACAGTAAACTATAAAATTTGAAAATCCTTTTTTATATTATCATCCTATAAATCGAAAATTTTTCTATAAAAGATTTAAATCAAACAACTTAAAATTTTACTTAGAACAATTAAATTTCCAACTAAATTTTTAAAGACAAGTCCCTTTAATAACATACTTCCAAATAACTCTTAACTGTTTCAACATCCTACTGCAATATAATTATTTTTATTTTAAAATTTAAACCAATACTTTACTGGAACGAACCCAGGCCAGCCCCCTCGACCCAAATCGCAGCATCCCAAAACATCAGCCTTGATCCCTTCACCCACGTCGCTCGCCAGAAACTCGAACCCTCCTTTCAACACGCTGCTCCCAAATCTGTGATTAACCTCGCGAGCTCCACGACCTAGAACAACTCTCAGCAACGCAACCATCACCCCGAGCCTCGCTTTCCTTGCCTCAATCTTCGACTCCTCATTTGACCAAACTGTCGCGCTTCCAAATCACTGCCGCGCCAACCCCCGTAGGTCTCGAAAACGAAGCCCACATCGCAATCGATCGCGATTCACCCCTGACCCCAGCCGTCGTTCAACGAAGCGCAAGAATCAAAATTGTAGCCACACGCCTAACGATGCTCGACCCTTCCAAGTCTCACAGCCGTGATGACTTCGATCAATTAGGATTTTATTTTTTTTGCGAACTGGATTGGGGCTTTGAAAAGAAGGAGAGGGTGCGGCCATTATTATATTGAAACGAACAGATCGATCTTTTTTTTTTAAATAAGGGGATCTCGTTTGTGAAGGAAGGGACGAGATATCTAAAAGAAATAGGAACGAGATCTCTAATTTTTTTCCATTCGACATGGCTTTGAGTTGTGAGCAGGAAGCGTGATAAACGTAAACGAAAGGGAACAAGATGTGATGTCGATCAGAAAGTGGCTTGCGAAAGAAGGCTGCAGCGACATCGAAAAGTTTAGATGTGAAAGAATACGGCTGAAGGTTTGATTAGTATAAATATTTAATTTAAATTCAAATTCAAACCGTTCCGATAAATGTAACTTACAATTTCGAATTCCTATCGAGGCGTGCCGCTAGGCGTTTATAATGTTATACCTCTATCCCAAACGCAATGGAAGAGGTTTCGAGTTCTAATTCGATTGTATGGAAAAGATAGCTTTTTGAACCCAGTTATTATATTGAATTATCAATATAAATTTCAACGCGTTTATATATCGTACGCTCACACATTAACTCGATAAATATGAAATTTGAAATCCGATAATAATTCAATATTATGAATCCAATGGAACTGGTTTCGTTAAATTCCGAGACTGTGCCTCGGAAGGCTATTTTTAAATTCAATTTAAATGATGAAATTTTCAAGACTGAACCATTCAGTGTTAGATTCAATTTTAACACTTCTATCATCTTCAACATTATCAATATAAATTTCATAAGCCTTCAAATTATTTTTAACAAGCTTAAAACTCCAGATTCAACATTTCACCCAACTTCAAATTATTTAATTTAATAATTTAATTATCAAATAAATTGCGATATTCGTAATACAAGTTAAAATTACTCCTTTGAATATTTACAATCAATTAAATATTTTGATTTTAAATGCTCGAAAATTCCGGGTCGTCACATTCCTCCCCGCTTAAAAGAATTTCGTCCCCGAAATTACTAGTTAGGAAGAATCGTCCGATACCCGTTACTATTTTTCCAAAACCAACAATTTAACATCCTACCAATTATCTTTTAATAAAAGACACATTACCTTTCTTATTACCTTTCCAAATCTTTCCCTAATTTGCAAACAAACCTATTTGCCCAATCATTCAGGTTTCAATTTAAAACCAATTTGGAATTATCAAAATTTTCTCAAAAATTTTCTAACTCCCTAAATTCTCGAAAAATTTCGCCAGCGTTTCCTTTGCATGGCTAGCTCGGTACAACTACAGAATGGCTCTACGGCCTCCCAAATCCAAAAAGAAAACAAAAAGCCAAGTGACTCAATCCAAATCCCAATCAAATTTCATATAGAAACCTAAACACATACCTTTTTGTCGAGCATTTCAAATTTATCTTCTAAAATCAAAATCAATTCTCTTTTCCCTTTATAATACCTGCATATTCTACTAAACAATAATATCCAATCACAATATTTCAAAACATTTTATAGACTTCCTTACAAGTGTCAATCATTTACTCATTCAAATATCAGCTTGGAATATATTTGTAATATCAATCTCCAATTAAGATCTCACCATTCCTTACTTAATTTTAGTATAAGCATTCTATATGCTTCATTGTTTGTTTTCACTTTACCACTTTAGTTAATATCTATTTCTATTCAAATTGATTTCCACTTTACATATGAATTTCATTTATTTTCAACTTTGGATCTTTAATTTTTATCTTTCATTTGTAACTAATTCATGTCATTTACTTTAATTAGTTTCATTTACTAACTTATTTCAATTTTCCCGTTTAAATCGTTTTTCGTTAACAAAATTTTCAAAAAAAATTTCGAACTCCCAAAATTTCTGAAAATTTTTGGTAGAGTCCCCTTTGTACGGAAGAGCTTTTGCAATTTGACAAAAGAGATAAATATATATACATCGACCCACACGGTCGGAAAAACCAAAAACAGTTCATATTTCCTATATTTATTGCGTAGGCATACCTTATTTAGCATTTTTAAGCAAGTAGCTTATTTATTTAACCGTTAGCACAACCAAATCCAGCCACACGACATCCAAGTACCTGTACTTACTCAATTAAACATGTAAGTGCCAAATATATGAAGTTTAATAGCATATCACTTATTTGCAATAGTTAAACATATGAATTCTAAAAGAAATTCACACCAAACATTTTTCCGTAAGCAATTTATATAGTTTTCATGCTAATTCAACTGTTTCAACTTATTCATATCCATTTTCATTCAATTTGAATGGTTTAAAACTCAATCGCTTACATTTAATTTATTTTTAAGCAAACTGAATTCTTATTTAATCCAATTGATCTCAAAATCAATTTATTTTACCCTTATCAACACATAAAATTTCAATTACTTCCATTTACATCCAACGACAATTTATTCCACGCAATTCGACGAGATTTATGTGAATAAATAAGTATTTATGTTTATAACCAATTTAAATGGATTCCAACTCAATTTATACTTAATTCTATTCCATTTTTTTTAAATTTATTCACAATCCATATATTCTCATTCTCATTGCATTTTAAATTTGAATTCATTCACTCGCATTCCATTTTATTAACCAAACTAGTTTATTCAAAACCATTAACAATTTAGGTTCATCTTCATTACCTATTAAATTTTATTCACAGTCCACTCATTCATACTTCATTTCTTATCCCCATTCATTTAAATCCATTCTATTAAACTTGAAACATTCCATTTTCTTATTGTCTCAAGTTATTTCAATTCCTTAATAATTCTAAATGGTTTACAATTATTTATTCTAGAATTTCATTCCACTAATATTATTTATAACTCACCGAATCTTATTTCGATTAAAAATTTATTTTCACTTGATTTAAAACCAATCCAATATTATTAAACTTTGTTTAAGTTGAATTCAATTCAACTTTCCTTCATTCATTTAGCTTAAGTCAATTTACTTCAATTTATTCAGATTTTATACTTAAGCTCATTCTCATTTTGCAAAGAAAGTTCTCTTTTCAATTTAACTTGATTCTATTTCAATCCAATCTCCTTTCAAACTACAAATTTATTTGATTAGTTATTATAAATTTCAAATTTCCAATTTCGATCCATCTCAGTTCACTTAAATAAATTACAAGGTCATTTCAATTTATTTCTACATATTTGGATTTTATTTACAATACAAACCATTATTATTTTAATCCAATTTCATTTTTTATTGATACCTTTCCAAGTATATCTAATTTTTTAACACTTCAAGTTAAATTTAAATTAATAACTCAAGTTCTGAATCCTCCATCCATTTTCAATTCACCACCCAATTTATTAATCACAATTAAATTACATTTTCTTCACTATCGATCCAAGTCGAATTTGATTTATAACTTGAGTTTTATTTCCAATCTTCATTATTAGCTTACAATTCAGCTTCTATTTAACTACATTGAACTCCATTTACACATTTAATTCACTAATTTCTTATCAATTAGTTCTTCCCTTATCTATAATCCAACTCCTGAATTTTAATTCCAAATATCACTGCATTTAATTTCCTTAGTTAAATTTAGTTTATAATTCAAATTTTGATTTTTATTTTAACTCAGTCTTATTTAACTCAATTCGATTTCAACTTAGTTCGAATACAACTGGATATTGTTTCAGCCTATTTAAATTAATTTTCAATCCAGTTAAATTTTATTTTCCAATTTAAGTTAATTTCATTTTCAACTTTTCTCTTTAAATTTAAATTCCAACCTTCAAAGCTTATATTCCATTCCTGATTTAAAAATCATCTCAATTTATAAGCTTACAACCCATCCTATCAGGATTTTTAAACTCCCGGCTTTAGTTTCAAATTATTTTGAAATCTCAAACATTCCCAAATCACACTTCTCAAAAATCAAACCCATCTTGGTTTTACTCCCAACAAATTTCCTTTGAAATTTTCAAAATCAACTTGCTTTTCTAAACAAATCAATTTGGTAGCAATTCTTCACTTAGAAATTCGAAAATGAATACTGATGATGCGGCCGTCATCGTCAGAATTATTTTCCAATAATCCAAGTGATTTCAATTCTATATCATTTTCGAAATTCATTTAAAACAGATTTCCATTTAGAAATATCTCCAAAACAATAATGCTATCATTTATCTTCAATATACTTCCAAATCTCCGGGATTTAAATTTCCAAATCCTGCTTTAATTTAAATTTTAAGTATAATGCATTTGTATAGTTTATGCTTATACAAATTCTCATTTGATTGTATTTCAATTCATAAATTGCATTTATAATTCATATTTATAAATTTCATTTTATAATGAATTTATTCCCACTTTAGTTATATTTCAATTTCTAGTTAGATTTTCACTTAACAATGATAATACTTTAATATCATCAATCGTATTATTTGTGAATTCATGGCATCTTTCTTCTTCTTCAACCCCTTTCTTCTTCTTCTTTCTGTTATTTGTGAATTCATGGCGTCTCATCCAAATCAAAATTTAAGGCCTTAAATCCCTTGTATTTGCTACCTAATCAAAGAAGAATGATCTCTAGCATCTATTCCAGCTCCAAAGCTTCCACCTTGCATGCAAAATTTTTGCCAATCGCTACCAAAACAAAGGAAAGCAACATGCTATAGCAAGCTAAAATGGTTTTTGCCAAAATTTGGTTTGATTTTGAATATTTCGTTGCATGTTGATCTTTGTTTGCTCATATATGTTGTCTGAAATTATCCAATCTTTGAAAAATCATAACTTTCTTGTTACCTATCGGAATTTAGAAATTTTTGAAGTTATGGAAACCTTATTATTTACGCTATAACAATGTTGTTTGAGATTTGACTATTTTTGCTATTTATATGGTGAAAAATCCATATCTTTGTGACCGTCCTGTCATTGACACAGAGTGTTTATATATTCACCTGGAAAGTAATTTGATCATAACTTTCTTGTTACCTCTCGGAATGGAGAAATTTTTGAAGTTTTGGGAACCATATGATTTAGGCTATAATTTTTATCCTTTGAGATTTGACTAATTTTGTCATTTATATGGTGAGAAATCCATATCTTTGTGACTGTCCTGTCATTGACAGAGAGTGTTTATAAATTCACCTGGAAAGTAATTTGATCATAACCTTCTTGTTACCTTTTGGAATTTAGAAAATTTTCAATTTCGGGAAACTTTATGATTTAGGATATAACTTTGATATTTTGAGTGTTGAGTATTTTTGATGTTTATATGGTGAAAAATCCATATCTTTGTGACTGTCCTGTCATTGACAGAGAGTGTTTATATATTCACCTGGAAAGTAATTTGATCATAACTTTCTTCTTACCTATCGGAATTTAGAAATTTTTGAAGTTCTCGAAACCTGAGTATTTAGGCTACAACATTTACATTATAGTTATTCTCAGATTTTGCAGATCTCTATGTGAAAATATATATTCTTTACAACAGGACCGAAATATACGTAGTGTTTAATTTTCGTGTTTGATGATATTCTGACGATTTCTATGATTTCAGTCGCATTCATTTTTTATAAAACTTGATGTTATTAGACGGAAATGATGTCCATGAATATATTATCTTAGATTTAAAGAAGTTTGAGATTTAATTTTTATTTAAATTCTATTTAAATTTAAATAACAGTTAATACCGATGTGTGAGCATTTTGATGGTTTTAAATGATTTTAGTTTCAAATAAATTCCTGAAAATTTCTTAAATAAAAATAAAAATAAATCATTGTTTATAAAATAAGTATTTTGCAGCATTTTTAAGAGATTTTTTAATCAATTATTGATTATTTTAAAGTGTTTTTATAATAGAAGTTCTCATTAAAATAGCGGATTTTTCTGTACAAAGCTTTTAAAATTGTTTCTACACCGTTTAAGAATTCTATTTCTCTAAAAATCTATTTTAAATATATTTTAGCCTATGTTTATGGGTTTCGACCTATAAGAATGTGAATTAAACAATTTAGTAAGAAAATACATGGTATGGGACATGTATATTTGCTTTATCGCTTAATATCGGACTTGTACGATCGAAACCAATTTGAAGTGTTATTTTGAGTTGATTTAGAAGTTACCAAGTTTTGGTGAAGATTATTGGTTTGAGAATTACTCTTTGAGTACATTCGACGACGAACCAATCTAGATGCATTTTGTGATGGCCGATGAAATGAGGCTTTATTGATGTTAAGTTTTAATTGGAAACTATGGTTAGAAATAACCATCATTATGTTCTTTTACTTGCCTAGGAGATGAGGCAAGTTGTTATGATGGATTGATGATGATTTCGGTATTTATGATTAATTTCATCTTGTTAATGAAATGAGACAAGTCTCGATGTCACTTAAAACTCGTCCAAGTAAGAGATAAAACGAGTTAGGTATCTTACATTCGCCGATGAGATGAGACAGTGTTTATTTCACGATGATTTATGATGGTTTTCTAATGTGGCATCGACTAATGATTTGTAAACCAATAAGTGCGAACGTATGGTATGGGACGTACGTTGACGCCTATTGGGTTCCTATTCGAGAAGTTGAGGCACATTCACAATGTTACTAGTACTACAGACCGAGTAATCGATTGGAGTCATCACGATGTTCATGATGTTATTACTCGACTCCAATCATCAAGATGTTATTACTCGGGTTTCTGTTACTGGGTGTCATCAAGATGTTTCCGACTACAGTCAATCAAGATGATCAAGGTGTTATGATGTTATGTGACCCCAGGTCATCACGATGAATGGTACCAAATAATGGTAGTACTAGTCAAGATATAAATACGCGTGCTGTTTTCCATGGGGTTTTAGGTGTTTCGATTTCACTATTTTGATGATGATGCTTTAGTATAGCCTTATCTAAGAAAAAGGCTTATTGACATACATGGTTTTATTTATGATTTCGAATATGATGTTTTGTATTCTTTCCGGGCTCTAGCAAGATGGATTTGAGACATTATATATTTATACCAATGAGATGAGGTATAAATTATGGAAATGCTTTTATGATGACTTTTGATAATGGATTTAAGATATATTTATATTTATATCAATGAGATGAGGTATAAATGATTATGGTGATTCCTTTATAATTAGTTTAATGATGGATTTGAGATGTATTTATATTTATACCGATGAGATGAGGTATAATAATTAAGAAGTTTCTATTATATGAGTTTTATTTATGATGGATTCTTAAAGTTTTAATTATCTTATGAAGATTTATTTTATGGTCCATATCCTCACACATTTTATTCGGTTATATATGTAATTAGATGGACTATGTCTATCTAATATACATATTGTATTCCTCTTTGCAACCATGTTGAACCATTGATGTATCACTCTAGAGATAACTTGATGACTTATAGTATTCCATTGGTAACGTTGGAATGGTTTTCCCCTTATTTCTTATCATCACCTTTATCAAATGATAAGTTCTAGCCTACCTGACCCGCGCGGTTTTCACTCGGGTCAGTCCAAGTTTGTTTCAGGTATTAGATTCTCTTTTGGAATGTAGCAATTCATGATGCTTTCTTGAGATCGTGTCTCTCCCCTTTTAGAGGTTTATTTCACTGAGATGATGTATATTCATTTGATTCGTTCTTATATCCATGTGGTTGTCATACTACCAATTGTAGTATTGGTATTATAAATTGATGTATCATTGTATATGAGACGTTCATTCATGTATGTATATATGTTCTGTGATGAGATGTTCGTTTAGCTGTTGTGTTTTGTTCTGATAGATCCTTAGCCACCTATAGCTTTGTGTTAGTCGTTTATTCGACACGTCGAACCTCTTAAGTGAAAAGACTATACAGGTAGCATTCATCGATGTTTTCAATAGATGGTTAAGGCAAAGTTACAGATGGTCGCCCTTAACCAGCCCTATTCTCCGTTTTAGTAGACGGAATTACACGTTAATTCTCTTTACTAAGGTGGGTCTCGGGGAGGGGCGTTACAGTTTGGTATCAGAGCGAGCTTTAGAACAAAATATGATAAACTCTGAATAGGAACATATATGACGGTACATCCAAATATAGTACGAATAATTACTAGTCATCTTATCTTGCTGGCTTTCACCTTTCAACAACCCTTCGAACCAATATTTTGGAGTACGTCAAGGAATATAGTTATTCCGTAGTATTCCAAATCGGTTTGGTGATGTCTTATCCGTAGAACAATTCTTTTGGGTTATTTCCATTTGAGTTTCTTCTGATACAGATGTAAGATATTTATCCGTACCAAAGGAAATTAAATGATGATCTTCGACGCCTTGTTGTGAGATTTCCTTGAATGGTTTGCTACACCGTTGGTAATAACGAACCTTCAAGCTTATCATAACAATCATTGAATTAAGTATTACTATAATATCTCAATGAGTTCTCTATGATGTGTATTTTAATTGGGTTTTAAAACTTTTGAATTTGAAGGTTCGTTTTCCAAGAAATTAAAATTTTGTTTGATTTAAGGAGGTTTTAATAGAGGTGAATTTTGTTTTTAAATGAGAAGTGTTTTATGAATTATTTTTTGGTGAGTTAAATCCGTTTTGTAATGAGCTTTGTTATGATGGAAATTTCTTATAGAAAATGTTTTCTTAGTGTTGGGTCGCCCGTCGAGTGTTTAAAAGTTCTATTTGATACGCCTGATCAATGTTATCGACAAGAATTTCCTAAACGTTAGGATGAGATAAACAGACCCGATAGGTTTTGATTTAAAACGTTTGAATTTAAGGTTTTGATTTGGAATTTTGAATATTCGTGTCCTTTATGCTTATTTGCCTTAGAGAAATATTTTTACGACTCACTTTCGTGCGGTCACTGAGGTTGGTGTCTCTTTTTATAACCACCTCTTCTTCGAAATTGTACTTGTATCTTGAGGGTATCCTTTGGTTGATGGGATTTTCCGTGGTATTACATAGGGAAATTTGTTTCGATTGACCTTTTTATCTCTTGAGTTGAGGTAAAGGTTGAGCTAAATCTCAGCTCTATCCGGGTAATCTATCTATTTTGATTGGATTTGTTGGCGTTTTGCCTTCTTGTTGCTATTCGGAGACGAAGTGTCTTCGATATTTCGGGTGTTGCTTGGAAATTTTTATGTTACGCTTATCCCCTTTTCGATGTTCGGGGAGATTTATGGTTATTTCAAGCAATCTTGTTATTCTATTCCTCTATCTTAAGGTATGAAATGAGGAATTTTCCGAATCAATGCTTATCTAAGCGTCTTTCGGTTGATTGAATTCGTTGTTTTGTACAAACTTTTACTACAAATTGCGAGTACGCAATTTCGTTAAGGGGGAGTATGTAACAACCCTGGGTTTTGGGTCATCTTTTTATGTTAAATTATATCGAAGGTTATAGTTTAATATGATCTTGAGAATAAAATTGGAGTTAATCTAATTATTGTGAGAATTGAGGATTTGTTATGAAAATAGAGTTTGAGAATTTTATTGCATATTATGTAAGTGGAAATGAATGGAAAATGTTTTTATTTAGATAAAAATGAAATAATTTGATAATTAATGCCAACTTCTTTTCGTGATTGGTTTTAATACAAGCAATCAATTTTTATTAAGTGTTTATTAAATAAAAACATGAATTTGGGTTTGAGGTTTGTATTAAACATAAATTATGGCTCTATATGGTTTTGTGTATTTTTCTATGTGGGAAAAATATATATTTTATGGAGTTTTAGAATTTAAAATATGATCTATTTTCTTTATTTAATTAAAAGGGTGCAATTTATAAAAAAAGAGGGGTTTATTGTAAAAGTGTTTAAAATGGAGATTTATCTTTTTATTTGGGTTGAAAATGTCATAATATACAAGTGTAGAAAATTTGGTTATTTTATCTTGTGTAATTTGGAAGTTAATGATTTTTTATTTGTGTATATATATAGAATTGTATGAATTAATTTATTCTTTCTATTTAGCCTAATTAATTCTTACTTGTTTTGAGCCCAAGCCCAATTAACCCATATCTTTTCTATTACTTAGCCTGGTTGAGGAGAAAACATTTCTCCAGTATGTTCTTTTTCTTCTTCAGCCCCATTTTCTTCTTCTTTCTGTTATTTGAGAATTCATAGCATCTCATCGAAATGAAAATTTAAGGCCTTCAAATCCCTTGTTTTTGCTAGCTAATCAAAGAAGAAAGATCTCTAGCATTTATTCCAGCTCCAAAGCTTCCACCTTGCATGCAAAAATTTTTCCAAATCACTGCCAAAAGAAAGGTAAGCAATATGCTACAGCAAGCTAAAATGATTTTTGCCAAAATTTTGTTTGATTTTGAATATTTCGTTGCATGTTGATCTTTGTTTGCTCATATATGTTGTCTGAAATTATCCAATCTTTGAAAAATCATAACTTTCTTGTTACCTATCGGAATTTAAATTTTTTTAACGTTATAGAAACCTTATGATTTAGGCTATAACTTTGATGTTTTGAGTTTTGAGTATTTTTGATGTTTATATGGTTAAAAATCCATATCTTTCTGACTGTCCTGTCATTGACAAAGAGTAATTATATATTCACCTGGAAAGTAATTTAATCATAACTTTCTTCTTACCTATCAGAATTTTGAAATTTTGAAGTTATGGAAACCTTATGATTTAGGCTATAACTTTTATGTTTTGAGGTTTGATTATTATTGAAGTTTATATGGTGAAAAATCCATATCTTTTTGACTGTCCTGTCATTGACAGAGAGTGTTCATATATTCACCTGGAAAGTTATTTGATCATAACTTTCTTGTTACCTTTCAGAATTTAGAAATTTGTGAAGTTCTCGAAACCTTATGATTTGGGCTATAACTTTGATGTTTTCAATTTTGAGTATTTTTTACGTTCATATGGTGAAATATCCATATCTTTGTGACTGTCCTGTTATTGACAGAGATTGTTTATATATTCACCTGGAAAGTAATTTGATCATAACTTTCTTGTTACCTATCAGAACTTAGAAATTTTTGAAGTTATAAAAACCTGAGGATTTAGGCTACAAGTTTTAAATTATATTTTTTCTCAGATTTCGTAGATTGCTATGTAAAAATGTATATTCTTTACAGCAGGACCGAAATATCGTAGTGCTTAATTTCCGTGTTTGATGATATTCTAACGATTTCTATGATTTCGGTCACATTCATTTTTTATAAAACTTGATATTATTAGATGGAAATGTTGTCCATGAATATATTATCTTAGATTTGAAGAAGTCTGAGATTAAGTTTTATTTAAATTCTATTTAAATTTAAATAACGGTTAATACCGATATGTGAGTATTTTGATGGTTTTAAATGATTTTAATTTCAAATAAATTCTTGAAAATTTCTTAAATAAAAATAAAAATAAATCATTGTTTATGAAATAAGTATTTTGTAGCATTTTTGAGAGATTTTTTAATCAATTATTAATTATTTTGAAGTGTTTTTAAATAGAAGTTCTCTTTAAAATAGTGGATTTTCCTGTACAAAGCTTTTAAAACGGTTTCTAGATTTTTTAAGAATTCTATTTTCTCTAAAAAATTATTTTAAATATATTTTAGCCTACTATTTTGAGTTTCGATGTATAAGAATGAGAATTAAACAATTTAGTAAAAAAAATACGTTGTATGGGACATGTATTTTTGCTTTATCGCTTAATAGCGGACTTGTACGATCGAAACCAATTTGAAGTGTTATTTCGAGTTCATTTAGAAGTTACCAAATTTTGGTGAAGATTACTGGTTTGAGAATTACTCTTTGAGCACATTCGACGGTGAACCAATCTAGATGCATTTTGTGATGGCCGATGAAATGAGGTAATATTAATGTTATGTTTTAATTTGCAACTATGCTTAGAAATAACCATCACGATGTTCTTTTACTTGCCTAGGAGATGAGGCAAGTTGTTATGATGGATTGACGATAATTTCGGTATTTATGATGAATTTTTACTTGTCGATGAAATGAGACAAGCCTCGATGTCACTTAAAACTTTTCCAAGTAAGAGATAAGACGAGTTAGGTATCTTACACTCGCTGATGAGATGAGGCAGCGTTTATTTGATGACGTTTTATGATGGTTTTCTAGTGTGGCATCGACTAACGATTAGTAAACAAATATGTGCGAACATATGGTATGGGACGTATGTTGATGCCTATTGGGTTCCTATTCGAGAAATTGAGACACATTCACGGTGTTGTTAGTGCTGCAGACCGAGCACTCGATTGGAGTCATCACGATGTTCATGATGTTATTGCTCGACTCCATTCATCATGATGTTATCACTCGTGTTTTTGTGACTGCGTGTCATCAATATGTTTTCGACAATAGTCAATCAAGATGATCACGATGTAATGATGTTATGTGACCCCAGGTCATCACGATGAATGGTACCAAATAATAGCAGTACTAGACAAGATGTAAATTCACATGCGGTTTTCCATGAGGTTTTAGGTGTTTCGATTTCACTATTTTGATGATGATGCTTTAGTATAGCCTTATGTAGGAAAAAGGCTTATTGACATACGTGGTTTTTATTTGTGATTTTGAATATGATGTTTTGGATTCTTTTTGGGCTCTATCAAGATGGATTTGAGACATTATATATTTATACCAATGAGATGAGGTATAAATTATGGTAATGCTTTTATGATGAGTTTTGATAACTGATTTAAGATATACTTATATTTTTACCAATGAGGTGAGGTATAAATGATTATGGAGATTCCTTTATAATGAGTTTAATGATGGATTTGTGATGTATTTATATTTATACCGATGAGATGAGGTATAATAATAATGAAGTTTCTATTAGATGAGTTTTATTTATGATGGATTCTTGAAGTTTTAATTATCTTATGAAGATTTACTTTACGGTCCATATGCTCACCCAATTCATTCGGTTATATATATAATTATATGAACCATTTCTATCTAATATACATATTGTATTCTTCTATGCAATCATGATGAACCATTGATGTATCACTCTAGAGATAACTTGATGACTTATAGCATTCCATTGGTAACGATGGAATGGTTTTCCCCTTATCTCTTGTCATCACCTTTACTAATAATACGTTCTAGCCTGCCTGACCCGTGTGGTTTTCACTCGGGTCAGTCTGAGTTTGTTTCAGGTATTAGATTCTCTTTTGGATGTTGCAGTTCATGATGCTTTCTTGAGATCGTGTCTCTCCCCTTTAGAGGTTTATTTCACTGAGATGATGTATATTCATTTGATTCGTTCTTGTATTCGTGTGGTTGGCATACCACCAATTGTAGTATTGGTATTATAAAGTTATGTATCATTGTATATGAGACGCTCATTCATGTATGTATATCTATTCTGTGATGAGATGTTCGTTTAGTTGATATGTTTTTTTCTGATAGATCCTTAGCCACCTACAGCATTGTGTTAGTCATTTACTAGACACGTCGAACCTCTTAAGTGAAAAGACTATACAGATAGCATTCATCAACGTTTTCAATAGATGGTTAAGGAAAAGTTACAGATGGTTGCCCTTAACCAGCCCTATTATCCGCTTTAGTAGACGTAATTACACGTTAATTCTCTTTACTGAGGTGGGTCTCGGGGTGGGACGTTACAAATGAGATAATTACTTGATGAAGTAATTAATCGAGCGAAATGACATAATAAAAGTAATTAAGGAGTAATTACATAGAATAATTAACTAACGATTGATTGGTTAAGATAATTAATCAAACGATAGTTAGTTAATGGGTAAAGGATAATTAATCAATGTAGGTGATTATAGGATAATTAATTTTAATAAATAATTAAGCATGAATAAATCGTTGTTAATTTCTTTATAAGAGTAATTAAAGTATTATTAAATGTGATGGTGAAGGTTAATTAATTTGTGTAATTAATTAAGAATTAATTGCTTATTGTAATTAAAGGGTAATTAGTCAAGGGTGACTAATTAAGATGGAAAATTAAAGGATGATTAATTAATTGGTTTGTAATTAGTAAAGGGAATCTAAGTGAATAAAGTTAGAAATTATTTTGATTAGAGATAAATTTAAATAATTTTGGAAGTGACAAATCTTGCTTATGAATGATTTAATGATGTAAATGCCTTGAATCACTTGATATCTTTGACATGAAATGTTTTCTGATATGATATGTTTGGGTGGACAGTGATAGTATGTTTATCTATCGTTGATGAATTGCGGTGTACAAAGTGACATCCTGTATATAAAGTTGAATTGTATCTCACTTGAATAACTTGGGTTATAAGATGGTATTGAATTCGTAGAGACCGCGGTCGGGTATTAGTAAATACCCAAACCCACTTCGATTTGTAACTTACAATGATTCTTTATAGATTGATATGTGAAATCAATAGACTTGAATGCAAAAATATGGACCTTGAAACTTAGGGATTGATTTGTGAAATAGGTATTGATTAACAAATTGTGAACTTGTAAACAGTATGAGTTACCCCGGTTTTAAATTGTCTATATGCATGGATATTTCTTGATAGATGATTTTACTCACGCTGGTTTCCAGCCTGACGCGGGTGTAACTTTGATGTAATGTTCGGGTCGGACCGAGTATTACAGAATTTCAGGTAAGGACGTTTTGGAGCTCAAGAAGCGAATTGGATGACAGGAACGTATGAAGGGCATTCCGCTATGATATATATGTTGTAGTTTGTCTGGGATTGGTTGATTATGTCTGTCCATTGTGTTGGTGTAAACGTTGTAGCTCTGATGTATTAATGAAATTAACTGATACAGTTTTTCTTTGTATAACTGTTATTTTATTTGATATTATATTTTGATCCGCTGCGAAGTAAGATTTTGTGTTTCATTTCTGTTTCTTCTTCTAACTCTTTCCTTTTTTTCCTAACTATCCGGAATTTTCGGGATTGAAAATTTCGGGTCGTTACATTTGGTATCAGAGCTTATGGTTAAGCGAGAACCGTGGCTCTGGTGGGATTACTCATTAAGGATAAGGTCAATGGTACCATAGGATGAGTTGAGTGTATATATATAAGAAAGCGTACTTGTTATTTTCTTATGTAAAAGTTTTAAAATGATTTCAAAAGTAAATGAATCTTATATGTGTTTATTAAGCAATAGATTTTTTATTATATTAAGGAAATTGGTTGTTGTATTAATTGAATTAAAAGTAATAATAAGAATTAAGTGGCAAAAGAAATAGAACCAAATTTAAATTGAATAAAGACAAGTTTGAAATGGATTCGAACTGAAATTAAAATCTTGAATTTGGAGAAGAGTTTCAGAATAAGATAATAATGTATTGGTTTCCTTGGTTATTATCATAAATGATTGTTGTGTTTGATAATAAAATGTGTATTAATGAGTAAGCAAAATGAAATGTTTTAGGAAATTAAAACATTTAGGCAAGTATGACTTATAAATTGGAATTGAAGATGATCTGAATTGTGAAGTTTTAAATCTGGGTCCAGAATTCGAAAATTGTTTAAAAGTGATAAAGAAATGTTATTTAATATATTTGAATGAAAGGGTCCTATTTCAAACAAGAGTTGTTTGAAAATTTAAAGAAATTTGTCTTATGTTAAAAACCAAACGTGTATTAAAATAATATTTATATATGAGGAATATACATAATATCAGTGATGGTTTCAAATAAACTCTAAATGTTGAATTTTAAATTTTTATTTGGAACGAGATGAGAAAACCCAAAGTGATATAAATTTTGAACCTATAAGTGGGAAAGAATTTTGAAATTTAAAATGGGAATTCAAATCTGGTAGGGTTGACTGGATTATGTAAATTTAATTTAAGTTGAAGGAAGTTAAATAAGTTTGAATAAACAACCTGATTTGGAAATTTCAAGATGAAATTGAGATTTAACTTGGGAAGTTAAATGGTAGATCTGAATTGGGAATTTGTATTATCTCAAAATGGGTTTGAGATCTGTAAATTGGAAATGGAAGGATACTTTAAAATAATTTGAATGATACCATCCTGTTGTTATTAATAAACTTTAAGCTGAAATTGGATTTGTTTAAATGAATGTAGAAACGGGGTGTGCTAACATATCCATTATTAAGATAAAATGGAATCATTTTGACCTTAAGATTTGAATGTTTAAGATAAAACATCAAAGGTTTGGTTTCAAAGTTGAAATTTGGTAATAAATTGAATTTCAATGATTTAGTTGTTTAAAAAGGATTTGAATTATTATTTGAACTTTCAAATAGGTTAAAAATGGAATTTAATTTAGAATTAAATGGTTTAAAGATATAAGTTGATTTGATTTAAAGGATTAAATCATCATAAAAAAATTTAACTCGAATTTATATAATTCGGGATGGTTTAAATTTGAAATTTGAATTGAATTAGTTCATACTGAATTTGATTTGAATTAATTGGAATTGTGATTGAAGATGCATAAGTTTAAAAATTCAAATGGAAATTTTGAATTTGATTAATTTGAAATGAAATTGAAGTTGAATGAGTTCAAACTCAAATAGAGAATTGAGGAATAATTCGACTTGAATTGCGGTTAAATCAATTTCAATGGAAATTGAAGTTATTTAAGTTTGAATTAAGTCAATTTAAATTGAAGTGAAAATTTAAATTGAGTTGATGAAAATGGAAATCGAAAATTTGAACAGTTTGGCTCTGGACTATTTTCAATTGTTTTAAATATAAATCTATTTTTCCAAACTATTTACTATACAATTTTTCTTTTTAAACCTAAAACTATCTTATACTTATTTTACAATTATTTTAGAACAATTTAACTATTTTACAACTATTTTATAAGCTAATTACTATCTTTCAACTATTTTATAACTAAATACTTTTTTACAATTATTTTGCAATTATTCAAATTTTTTGTAACTATTTGACTATATTCCCACTATTTTACAATTACTCAACTATTTTACAACTATTTTACAAACTAATAATTATTTTTCAACTGCTTATCTATTCTTAATTTTTCGTGCTATTTTCTAAATTTAAGCGGGGCAGAGTTTAAACTGTTTATGATCAATTACCAATTGAGATAAGGATTAAAGTGATAATCCAAATGGAATTGAAACAACTGTGAATAAGGGGATAGAAATTAGAGTGAATGTGAATAGAAAAGGAGATTGATTTGGCTAATAATCAATAAAGATAAACACGTAGGATATACGTATATTATTCTATTCTCATAGTGATTTCATCCAGATCGAGCATAGTATTTCGAGATAATACATCGATCCGAGTTGGGATATTTCACTCGATTTTCGAAGGCAAACCTGGATATGGATTGTTGATTAGTTATGGATATTCTCTATCATAGTTAGGCCTTGTAAGGAGAATGACGATTTTTGATCAAGAAACCAGATCTGAGTCTGCACTAGGAAGTCGGGTGGACGATACTAGTTCGGAAGAGAAATTGTGTGATCGGGTGAGCGATCAGATTGATATTGCGTATGGATGATATGTGTACATCGTACGGATTGGAATGAAATTGATATTGAAAGTTTGTGGATAAGAACTGTAAAATGGTTTTTGAAGTGAAAAATATATTTTGTGAAATATATGATGAAGTAAAATAGAAATTGGATATTTCTATGGTAGAAATATTCGTTTTGGAAGTAAGTAAACTAGTAAGTGACTTTATAGAGTAATCAAATTTGAATATTTTATTTGGAATAAACAAAGTTATATATCTTTGTTATATAAGATAAATCTTCCCTTGTTAAATTTTTGCCAGAAGAAAAGGGTTTTGAAAGTTTTTAAAGTATGAAAAGGGGATTTATACAAGTTTGAAGTCATCCAAAGATTTTTAAAATTATATATATATATATATATATATATATATATATATATATATATATATATATATATATATTTGTAAAGGATCTTATGAGAATGATTTTTAGAAAAGGTTTTTTGGAACCTATAAATTTGGAAAGGCTTTTGATTTTCGGAGAAAAATCATTTCTGGAAATTTGGAAATCCTAGTTATGAATTATCGATTTTGGTATAATCGATTTTGAGAAAGGAGATTTATATGGGATTCATACTAGGCGTATGATTTGGAAGATACTATATGTGTATAGTATAAAGTGTTTTGTAAATGGCTTTGGAGAAAAAGTCGCTCCCTTGAAGTGAACGTCTCTGGAGTACCAAACGTTGGTAGTGCCTTGAGCCTCAAATGTGGAGGTTTTAAAGTTGATCCTATGAGGAATCCGGACAAACTAGTTCCTGAGGATTATTGGGTAGCGAAAGTCGAGGGTAATGATGGCTGTAGAGGCATTTGGGTTATGCTGTGACGACGGTTTAACTCGATATCTCTGCAATCTACTGTAGACCATAGCGAAAGTCGTGTGTGGCGCTGAGACCCAGCAGTCTACGTTTGATTTTATATTCGTAGACTGCGACCTATGGTGACATAGCAAAAGTCATGTGTGCCACTGAGAGCCAACAGTCCACGTTTGATTTTATATCGGTAGACTACGACATATGGTGACATAGAGAAAGTCATGTGTGCTGCTGAGAGCCAACAGTCTACGTTTAATTTTACATCAATAGACTACAACCTATGTGGCAGTGGAGAAGTTTCATTTTTTGACAGCGAAAATCGAGGGAGCTGATGCCTACAGCTACATGGACTTTTGCTGTTATGGCAATGTAACCCTGGAATGTAACTGCGATCTGTGGCATGTTCCATGGGGTAATCGAGGGGCGCGGAGTGCCTACAGTTACATGGACTTTTACTGCAATGGCAACGTAAACCATGATATAACTGCGACCATGGACGGGTGTGATGATTTCCAGAGCATTCTCACCAAAGATATTCCATCAATTTTCAAAAGTATTTTCTATATTTTCAATAAAATTATTTTCCAAAGTATTTTCACTGGGTGTTGAAAATGGGTCTGCTAAGTACTTATAGATTTTCAGTCCCATGCGTGATCAAGTATGACCGAATTTCTGTGGGAACATGGAGGGACTGGTTGAGACATCGAGTTATGAGAAGTTTTCCTGCAAAACTATTTTTGGTAATACTATGTAGATTTTAGAAATGTTTAAAAAAATCTTAATAGAAAGGGAATTTATAGTTTAAAAATGTTCAAAGAATAATTTATCTTATGTAAGTATTTTAATAAGCTCTGGCTTTGTTCCTTTTCGAGGACGAAAAGATTCAAATGGGGGAGGAATGTGATATCCCGGAGTTTCAAGCAAATAAATATGTGACGCATTCTTTTATGCATTATTTAAAATGAGCTAAATTATTATTTTCGAACAAATATAAACATGGATTGTTTAAATATATATATATATATATATATATATGTATATGTATATGTATATATGAGTTGATTTAAATTGAATTTGAATTTAAATCCGAAATTCAAAGAATAACATCTTAAAATAATTTGGAATTAAAAAAGTGTATATATATATATATGATTTTTTTGTATGTAATTTGTTTTATGTCATTCTCTTTAAAAAGATTTTATTTATATAATTAAAGAAAGTATTTACCAAATAGAAAATTTAATATAAAAGTTTTATGAAAAACATTTAAAAATACATAAAGAATGTATATAAAACTAGTATATTGTATAACTATTTATAAGTGAATAATTGAAATTTTTATACCATTTACTTTTAAAATTTTATATAGATAAATAGGAGAGAAAGTTTAAATATAAACACATATGACATTAATAAAAGTAAATTGAAAATTTAAAATATAAATCTATAAGGTTAAAACATATATGTATAAATGTATTATATAGATTAAAAAAAATTATTAAATATATAAAACATATTAGGTACATTATAATTACAAATGTAAACAATTTACAAAACCATAATGCTAAGTGTAAATTTTATAAGTACAACTGTTAATTGATTTATTATAGAAATACAAGTAGCAACCCCATTTCTTTAGGATTTTGATAAAATAAAAATAAAAATGGAAATGAATAAGAAACCAAGATATTTTTTACTTTAAGAACTTCATTCTTCATCTTCATTTAAAAAGAAGAAGAAACCAGGAAATCAAAAACTCTAAACAACCTCGGCCTGATTCAAAGCTAAATCATCTCAACTTAAAGCTTCAGATTCAACTTAGCAATCAAAGCATATGTCAACATCAAGTTTCAAAACTAAGATCAGGATTAAATTCAAAATCCAGAACAGTTTTTCGGGTATCAGGTCTCTGTCCAGGAACAAGTGAGTGAACATTATTTTAAAAATTCGAATCTGGTTAAATTCATTATGTTTGTGGCAAAAATTTGAAGTTGTTCTGAAAATGTTTGAATAGATGATAAAATATGCCATGTCTATTAATATATATATTACTGGATATATATCTGTAAATATCAATTCTCTCTGTTATGTTTTTCCAGACTTGAGATTTTATTATAAAATTTATATCTACCAATTTATACAGATTCGAGCTAAGATTTCCGAAGAAAAGATGATTGAAATAGTATAATATCAATGTTAAAAATAAATTCAAGATTTTATATTGTGAACTCATTTCAAGAATGAGGGATAACAATATAAAATCAAAATTTGTTTAAAATCCAACATCTAGATTCTATGTTCTAATTTTATGAATGGATTAAAATATTAAAATGATGAATTTTGATGTAAAATTCATCATTTTTAACTTTGAAAATCATGTGAATTCTTGTGTTGAACGGAATTGGGGTTTTTGTCATTTCGAGATGAACGACGACCGGTCGAGCTTTGTGATTGGCATGGAAGGAAGCCTGGGCAATGGTGATCTCAGGAAAATTGATGTTTGATTTTCCTAATCGGTGAATCATTAGAATGAGATCATTTTAGGCTTTTTGTTTGCGTTTGAGATGGGGTCATTTCATGGGTGATCGCGACACTATACGAGAATCGAGGTGGACAAATGGTGTAGGAAAAAGAAGGTAGAGGTCCGACGAAGATTGTAGCAAGAGACCGGAGTCTCCGGTGATCCGAGATGACAAAGCGAGGTCGATTTTGGCAATGGGTTCTTGAGTCTGTTGATGATATTTTGCCTGTTTTTGTTCAACGTAGTGGTTCATCGACCTGAGTGGTCGAGTTGACTTGGGGGCAGATCATCAACTTGGGGATGGTCGGAGCAGGGGTCGGAGGTGGCCTGGTTGCGTGTGCATGTGCTCACAGTGCTTGGACATCTGATGAAGCAGCAGGTTTCAGGAAGAAGAAGAGGAGAGATCAGGAAGGAAGCTTTGCTCGATGTGATACTCGAAGTTACGACTGTTTTGCTCGAGTATGAATTCGTGATTTTTTGTGAGTGTTGTTCCAGGATTTAAATTTTTAGAACATAACTAAGTCTAGAAAAAAAAGTAAAGTGTTTTCTCGGGCAAAGACTCGAGTACTGTATAGGTTGGACCCGAAATTTAATTTCAAACAATTTTTGAAGTTAAATATAAATAGGTTTTAAAAATTAAAATGAATTTAGTTGAAAACTAATATATGATAAATGTTTTAAAATATTGGATTTAAGAAGTTGTATGACTTGTCAACTTAAGTTGTCAAATACTTAAGTTATATTAAACATAAATTAAATGATTTAATTAAGTTAATTTTAAAGATAAAATGTTTTAAATATGATTATGATAATTAAGAAATAAAAAAAAGATAAATGGTTTATCTTAAGGTTCATTAAAACCTTGAGTAACTAAGAATTAATTAAATTAATAAAGTAATCAAAGAGTAATTAATTTATTTAATTAACTAATGATAGAAGGGAAGTTAATTAAATACATTTTGAGTTAATTAATTAGAGATTAATTAATTCGTCATTAAGGATAAATTAATTAGATATTAATTGCTTAAATGATAATTACTCGGTGTAAGTAATTAAAAGATAAATTTGTTAAGAATTAATTAACTTATTTAAAGTTTAAATTAATTAATAATTAAAGGTTAATTAAGGATAATTAACCAATGAGATAATTACTTGATGAAGTAATTAATTGAGGGAAACGACTTAATAGAAGTAATTAAGGATTAATTATTTATAATAAATAACTAAGAATTGATTGATTAAGATAATTAATCAAAGGTCAGTTAGTTAATGGGTAAAGGAAAATTAATCAATGTAAGTGATTATAGGATAGCTAATTTGAATAAATAATTAAGCATAAATAAGTCATTGTTAATTGCTATATAAGAGTAATTAAAGGATTATTAAATGTGATGGTGAAGGTTAATTAATTTGTGTAATTAATTAAGAATTAATTACTTATTGTACTTAAAGGGTAATTAGTCAAGGGTGAATAATTAAGATGGAAAATTAAAGGATGATTAATTAATTGGTCTGTAATTAGTAAAGGTAATTTAAGTGATTAAAGTTAGAAATTAGTTTGATTAGAGATAAATTTAAATAATTTTCGAAGTGACAAATCTTGCTTTATGAATGATTGAATGATGTAAATGCCTTGAATTAGTTGTTATCTCTGATATGAAATGTTTTCTGATATGATATGTTTGGTCGATAGTGATAGTATGGTTATCTATCGTTGATGAATTGCTGTGTATAAAAGTGACATCCTGTATATAAAGTTGAATTGTACCTCACTTGAATAACTTGGGTTAAAAGATGGTATTTAATTCAAAGAGACCGGGGTCGGGTATCAGTAAATACCCGAACCCACTTCGATTTGTAACTTACAATGATTCTTTATAGATTGATATGTGAAATCAATAGATTGGAATGGAAAAATATGGACCTTGAAACTTAGGGATTGATTTGTGAAATGGGCATTGACTAACAAATTGTGAACTTGTAAAGCAGTACGAGTTACCCCAGGTTCTAAATAGTGTATATGCATGGATATTTCTCGATAGATGAATTTACTCACGCTGGTTTTCAGCCAGACCCGGGTGTTCTTTGATGTAATGCTCTAGTCAGACCGAGTATTATAGAATATCAGGTAAGTAAGTTCTCGAGCTCAGGAAGCGAACTGGATGGAAGGAACGTATGTAGGGCATTCCGCTGTGATATATATATATATATATATATATATATATATATATATATATATATATATATATATATATATATATATTGTAGTCTGTTTGGGACAGGCTGATTATATATGTCCACTGTGTTGGTGTAAATGTTGTAACTCTGATGTATTAATGTAAAATAACTGATACATTTTTTCTCTGTATAACTGTTATTTTATTTGATATTATATTTTGATCCGCTGTGAATGTAAGATTCTGTGTTTCATTTCTTCTCCTATCTCTTTTCTTCTTTTCCTAACTACCCGGAATTTTCGGGATCGAAAATTTTGGGTCGTTACATATATATATGTGTGTGTGTGTGTGTTTGTATATATAAGTTAGCCTATATAATTCATTTTCATCAAATCTTGTTCACTGTGCCTTATCTTGTCTCTTAGCTCTCCAGATTAATAGCAGCAATTCTAGCTTTGTCACTGTATCTGTATCAATGAGCCTTTCCTTGTCATCTTCTTGTTTCTCTAGCCTCGAAAGGTGAGTGATCACTCACAATTAACATTCTTATATTTAATAAATTTAATTCACATTGAAATGACAATTGAAATATGCTGTTGAATTTGAACTGTTAATTATTTAATTGCTATATGTGATATGCCATTTTCTATAACTATTTACATATGACATTTGACACCATAACCTTTTATTTATACTATAATTAAATTTGTTATTGCGATATATGCTCTTCATTATATGTTATGTTTTTATTATTTCATTGTTTTCACTCTTCATTGATATCCTCTTCATTTAATTTATTATAATTAAATTTGTTATTGCGATATTGCGATATATGCTCTTCATTGTTATATTATAATTTTTATAGTGGTTCGGCTCAAAGTCAAGCCTATGTCCACTTTATATCTTTTATTATTATCTTTGAGTACACTTTGTTACAACTAAACTTCAAGTACAATGAACTTCAAAGACTTGAGCTTCCAAAGTAGAATCGAATCGGTGAAGAAGTTTGATCCATTCTGGAGTTGATCTCTGAAGTTGTTATGATGTTTTCGGACTTGGAGAACGAGTTGCATGAATTTCACAGTGGCAGAGTCTCGGCTTTTTCAGGAAAAAATCCCCCCTCCAAGTGTGGAGCAGGTGAGGTATTATAGGAGAGGTTGGGCTTAGGTCGGGCTGGTCATAGGTGTGAGCGGCCTAAGGAGTTGCGACCTAAGGAGTTGTGACATAAGAGTTATCCCGTGGCAGCATGATTCGTTAACGACCTATTGGAGCCATCCGTGACGAGATACACGCTTTGAACGACTTAGTATGTGTAATGCAGGAGTTATCTCGGCTAGCATTAGGTCACAAGTGACCTAATGGAAGAGTCAGTGTGCATGCGGCTTTACCCTTGAGCTCACTAGTTCGTTAGGTCTCTAGGCCGCTAACTCGTTAGGTCGTTAGGTCGCCAACTCGTTAGGTCGTTAGGTCGCTAAATCGTTAGGTCGTTAGGTTGCTTCCCATCTAACTCGTTAGGTCGTTAACCCGGTTGAGCCGCTCTTTTCTTTAAGTCATTAAGGCGTGCCCTGCTCTAGGTCGTTAAGTTGCCTATGCCCTTAGGTCGCTGAGTCCTTTAGGTCATTGGGTCGCAAGGCTTCTTTTAGGTCGTTGAGTCACTAAATCACAAAAAAGAGGTGTTAACACTTGCCCTCGAAGTACACGCCTAGGGGCTAGGTCGTGTGCTTCGATTTAACCATGCTAAGTCGTGGGCGACTCAAGGCCTTACTAACTCGCGTGCCATGTTGAACCGCCCGGTACTTTAGGTCGCTAGGTCGTGAGCGACTTATGAGACTGCTAGGTCGCTCGTGCCGATTCGTGTTCCATTGCCCATGTATATAAGTCGCTTATGTTGATCCTTCTTCTTCACTTGCTCTAACACCCTGAACCGCCATTGATGAATTCTCTGAGCTCACAAAGACAAACTTAAGCTAACCGGCCGTTGCTCATCTTCTCCATCACACTACGTAAGTGAATCCAATCATTATCCAACCACAATCACTGTCGAATCGCGAATCCCCCTGTTTCCAACCCTAATCCAATTTCATGTGCTGCATTTCACCACGAATCATGTTACAATCGATCTTTGGTCGTCATTGGACGCGTTGTCATTGTTATCCGTGAGAACATAGCAATGCATTGGATCCATGATGGATCTGAGGTGATTTGAACCGGTTTTGGGTGATTTGGTGGTGTGGAAAGATGATGGATTCTATAGTGGAAATGATAATGGGTTATCGGGTCACAAATTAATGGGTTAGCGAGTTTGTGAGTTAGGCAATTGTTGAATGAAGAGAGTTAGCGGGTTAAGGAGAGTGAGGAAGTGATCGGCCTAGGAGCTTCGGACGACCTTAGGCTTATCGGTTTGAATGTGAATCGCACGACCAAACTTACTTGCGACTTAACTTGCTAGCGACCTATCTTACTTGCGAATTAACTTGCCGGGATAGCATATGGCTTAAAGCAGAGCGACTTAAGGAAGCCCGACCTATGTTAAGTCATTTGGGCATGACCTGGGCGACTTAAACAGTCCCGAGCTAACTTAAGTCGTTCCTGCGATTTAAGGAATGAATAGGACTTCAATACTTGTAGAATTTGACAGAACTTGATTGAACTTCCAACTTGAACTGCCAGAATGAACTGCTTAAACTTGTCTTACTCTTTCACAGATTATATGAAATTTTAAGCTAACAACCTGTTAAATACAATATTTGCACAAAACTAGGACGAATATGCTGCCCACCGACTGCCCACATCGAATGATAGATTAGTCGATAAAGAATAATCAACTTAAAGGAACTATGTGAACGAAGTGCTATGAATTAACAAGTTCAAGTGAAGTATTAAAGAAAAGCTAAATTAATCAACTAAAGCTGATCTGTTTGCATCAACACTGTACTTGGACTTAAAGTTACAAACCCTGAAACTTTATAATCGACAAATGCCGACTAGTTTAATTCCAGTTATATTTGCTTGTTATTTTATTAGTTTTGCACAACACTTCACACATTTAGGAAACGTGCACCTTCATATTTGAATATCCAGTTCCGATGAAGTTTTCCCAATAGCCGACCCTCTAGAAAATCCTCCAGAAAGAGTTTCAACTTCATTGAGTCAACGGGCTTTTAGCCTACTATGCATTCAATTCGGCATTGCTGAAACGGATGCTTTGCTTCCAGGGGTAAATAACACTGCCGATAGGCCGCCTCCAGGCTTTCTTGCAGTCAACCGTAAAATGTGCCTGAACGGAGCTATTCCCCCATTCAACGATTTTCTTAGAATACTCCTTCTTCGATTGACTATCTCTCTTTTCCAGCTGCACCCTAATGGCTACGCCATTTTGATGGGGTTGTGCGTACTGTTTAGTAGGACGCTTAATCGCCTTCCAAGCTTCAAGGAGATCTGTTACTTGTGTTCGTTCAGGAGGAACAAAGATCACCCTTCCATCACCCTTGTAAGGAGTGCGAGAAAACGTAAACTGATTACAGATCTTCCCGAGAGTGCTCACGGGTTTTTAAATCAGTTCTTCTTTGTCCGCTGCCCCCCGGGATTCTACGGCATCTGGAGAGTAGGTAGTAAGACTACTTATCTTCGTTCACTTCTTTTCTGAGCCTTTCAAAACTCGAGTCATCAAGTGTTAACTTCATTCTTTACTTTTGCAGCAATTCCTCCTCCCTCAAGAGATTCTAGCCATAAACCGACTTATGAAAGATTGAACGCCGTAGCTGTTGATGAGAGAAGTATTAAGTTCCTATTGAAGGATGAGTTTTTTCACCAATTCGGACTTTTGCACTCTTCTCGATCCATTCAGCCTCGTGATGCCCCCAGTTCTCAGGTAGAAACGTCAGATGCCGCAGCTTCCATAAAGTAATCCGCACCGAAGGAACCTATTGTAGAGGCTTCATTATTGAAATGCTCCAGTTCCGTCGACGGTACAGGATTATCTGGAAAATCTGAACTTCTTCCAGTTATTGAAGAAGAGGAACTTCCTCAACGTTCTAGGAAAGCTACTGGAGAAGCTGGTGAGGGAACTGAGAAAGAAAGTCTCATTATAAAGAGTGCAAAGTGTGTCGAAGAGGGGCATGACCCATTATGTTGGGCATGATGGTGACGATGTCTTTGGGGGACTGAGCGACCTTATGGTGACTTCCCAAGAGCTTTTTAAAGATGACACCATCACCTCTAAGCTCACTTCTCCATCAATCGAAGCAACATCCGTTTTGTAATCAACTCCATCAACCCAAGAGTTGACTCTTGCTGCAAAAGCTGACATCACTCCTAAGCTGAAGAGTTGTTTGTAGCATGACGCGCTCGCACACCACACACACTTAGGATTTTTGGCAATTATGTGCACTTAGCTTCTTTATTTCGAAGATTTCTAAACTTTGTCTCTTCTTCACTTTCAGGTTCTCCTATGGGACGCAGCGGTTCGTATTACGACGACTTTCAATGCTATGGGAGGCGCGATTCTTACGACCCCAGGTATTATCTTCCTGCCCCCAGAGAAACCGATGTGGAAAGAGCAGTTGGAAAGGCTTGCGAAAGGCAGGCCTATGAGGAGCGGTATGGTAGAAGAGATGACCGCCATGATTCTCACCCAAGGGTTGATGAATCCCATAAAAGAAAGTATCACAACAACAAAGGGAAGAGTTATGAAGCTGAAGAGTCCAGCAAGCGGGCCAAGCCCAGCGAAAAATTTTCACCTGGAATCTCTAAAGTGCCCGCTACTTCTATTTCTTTAGACATCCCTTCTAGCTCCCCTGCCCTCAAAAGAGCTGAGATTCAAACAATCATTAATAGGCCTCCGTATCAAGTTGAGAAGCTTCCGCCTACACTCCAAAGTCGGTTTCCAAATTGGTGTTTAAAAGGAGTATGCTTTGATTTGGACTTGGTTCCCATTGACAAACATGCTATGCTGAGAAATCTTGATGCTGTTAAGCTTGGCATTGAAAGAATGTCCGGGTGGCAAAAGCTAGTCGATGAGCTTCAAAGAGTGAACCATCTAAATCTCGAAGCTATGCTGACCATGGAAAGTAATAAATCTGAATGGCAAAAAGTTCTTGATCAGCACGACACGGAGATGAAGAACATCACCGCATATAATGAGAAACTCGAGGCTGAAGTCAGGCAACTCAAAGATGACCTTGCTACCTCTTCCACTTCTTATACTCAAAAGGAAGAGGTACTTCAAAAGCAAGTGAGAGATGCCCATGCTAGTCAACGAGATGCTGAGGCTAGACTTGAGGCACAGATGAGAATTGTGGAAAGCTACCACAGTGATGTTGCTCGGCTGCGTGAAAAGACTAGCTCCCAAGACTCCGAGATTGAAATGTTAAAGGCTCAGCTTTCTAAAGTTGAAAAAGAGCGCGACGAGGCCATTGCTGGAAAAGCAGCAGCTAAACAATCTCATGAGGAGACGAAGGCCAACGTCAGTTCCACTTTATTCGAGTTTTACATTCACAGCGTCTTGGGGCATGGCAGTCTCTCGTTTTTGGGCCCAAAGTATGAAATTACCCCAGCTAAAGTGTGGGAGGCAGCGGTTGAAATGCTTAAAGGTGTCGGCTACGCTGAGGAGTTTCTTGAGGCTCATTTTTTGGACGATGAAGGTCAAGCCGTCCATGCCAGAGGGAAAGAACAACTCGCCAAAGAACAAGCCGAAGCGGCGGAAGGAGAGCATTTAGGGAAGGCACCTTTGACCGACCCGACTCATCCTTCGGCTTAGGTTGACGTCGACATTATTGGCTCTAGTTCTCATTCTCCGCCTCCTGCCAAAGCCGAGACCGGGATTACAACTGCCCACACCTAGTCCCGGGAAGACATTGAAGCCCATGATTTTGAAATCGACGTGATAAAGCCAACTCTTCCAGGTAACTTCAACACTGATCTAGCTGAAGTGGAATACTTTTTTGCTTCACATGAGCTCGATGAACTTCTTGATTATTACCTAAACCTCGACGTGCCACTATCTCCTCTTTTTGTGAGAAATACCGATGCTTAATTCTTCTTCTGTAGTGAAAATAACAAGCATTGAATAGGCTTCGCCTCCTCCAGCCACTTCTCCTCCATCTCTTCAAGTTACTCCTTCTCTTGTGACGCAGCGGATTAATCAAGCAAAACTTCAATCGATGAAATGTAGCAATCGGTGAGTTGAAGATACCAAAATGCCCAAGTTCGTTGATCCAAAGATACCGAACTCTAGCTATCTCAAACACGTTGATAGCGCACTATACCGTGTTTAAAGATCTACGATTCTTCGCACGTTGATCTAGCGCACTAGATTCCGTGAATCGGCTTCTACGATCGTTGAATCGAGCGCACTCGATTAACCGAAAGAGGAGATAGGAGATTACACTCAACTACCAATTGGTATGAAAGCACAAAGCTAACAAAAGAGAAATTTTATTCAAAATCAACCCCTTGAAATGTACAACACTCTCCCTATTTATAGTGTTTTCGACCCAGTTCCTTAACTCGTGACCGACTCAACATACTTAGGTCGGCACCGACTCAACTTGTAGCAACACAGCTCTTTACAACACACGCCGACTCAACTTATCACTTCATACCTTCAAGACCAACTTACGACTTAACTATATACAAGACCATCGGCCGACTCAACTGAGTACAACCTCACACGCAACCGACTCAAGTATATACCGACTTAAGAAATTCATGACTTACGACTTACAACACACGACTCATCACAACAAACGACTCATCGCAACCGACTCAAGCGCATGCCGACTCATCTCCTTGCCGCCTTAACTCCCTCCGACTCAAAGTTTTCACTTGCTGGGTTTTTCGTTGCTTCATGTTAAGTCGTAGACGGCTTATGCGAATATCATTAGGTCGGAACATCTTCTCCTGAGCTTGGTTAACTCGTATACGACTCAAGCCTCGTCGTTAACTCGTATACGACTCAAATCTACCTCCTTTATGCGTCTTGAATGGTTGTTAACTCGGAACTTACTATCTCGTGCTCCATTAAGTCGGAAACGACTTAACCCTGCCCTCCTAAGTCGTGAATGACTTAACCTCTCTATGAGTCGTGTACGGCTCATTCCTGTTAGAAATTTTGGTTGCATTTCTTCTCTGTTCTGAGCTGCATCATCCTCCCCTGGTTGAGAAAAATTCGACCTCGAATTTGTAAATTCTTTCTCAACAATCTCATCGCCATGATATGGAATTAAATGTTTGATGTTAAAAACATCAGAAGTATAAACATCATCTGGTAACTTTAATCGATAAGCATTCTCATTAATTTGCTTCAAAACTTTAACTGGACCAATTTTTCGCGCCTTCAACTTGTTATAAGCACCCACCGGAAAACGATCCTTTGTCAATACGGCATAAACCAAATCACCTTCTTTAAATTCAACATTTCGACGTTTCAAATCTGCAGACTTCTTATACTTCTCATTCGTTTTCTCCAATCGTTCCTGAACGACTTTATGACATTCAGTCAGCTCATCAACAAAATCAGCAGCTCGTTTAACTGTTCTCTTTGACTGTGGTACAACTGCTAAATCCAACGGTCCCCTGGGTAAATTTGAATAAACAATCTGAAACGGACTGAATCCCGTGCTACGGTTCACTGCATGATTGTGAGCAAATTCTGCCTGGCATAGCTTCATGTCCCAACTTCTCAAGTTATCCTGTACAAGACAACGCAACAAATTTCCCAATGATCTGTTAACAACTTCTGTCTGCCCATCAGTTTGTGGATGATAAGCACTGCTAAATTTCAGTTTCGTTCCCACCATCTTCCACAAACTCAACCAAAAATGACTCAAGAAACGAGTATCTCGATCAGAAACAATAGATTCTGGTAAACCATGAAGTCGATAAATCTCCTTGAAAAATAACTGTGCTACTCGAACTGCATCTGCTGTCTTCTTGCAAGCAACAAAATGTGCCATCTTCGAAAACCTGTCCACCACAACAAATATCGAATCATTTCCCCTTTGAGTTCTCGGCAAACCCAAAACGAAATCCATGCTAATATCAACCCATGGCTTAGATGGTACTGGTAACGGCATATACAACCCTGCATTCGTTGCTGTCCCCTTTGAAACCTGGCAAATATGACATCGCTCCACAAACCTTTCAACCTCTTTCCTCATCGACGGCCAAAAATAAGATTGTGAAATCAACTGCAAAGTACGATCACGGCCCACATGTCCTTCCTCATGCAATTCCTTCACAATTTTCATCCTCAAACTACAATCCGGAATACATAAACGATTTCCTTTAAACAGAAAATCATCAACTAACATGAATTCATCGGTACTTCCATCCTTCACTTTCTCAACATACTTCTCAAAGTAAGGATCTCCTTCAATCATCTCAGGCAACATTTCAAACCCCGTCACTTCAACCTTCATTGTCGTTAGTAAATGAATCCTCCTACTCAAAGCATCTGCTACTCGATTTGTCACCCCTGATTTGTGCTTAACGACAAAAGTAAACTGCTGCAAATAAGCAATCCATGACGCATGTCTCGCTGAAATTTTATCCTGTCCCTGTAAATGTTTCAAAGCTTCGTGATCAGTGTACAGAACAAATTCCTTCTGAAATAAGTAATGTCTCCAATGCTTAACAGCCTGAACAACAGCATAAAACTCAACATCGTATGTACTGTATCTCATCTTTGCCCCTGACAGTTTCTCACTGAAATATGCAACTGGCTTCCCATTCTGACTCAGAACTCCTCCAATTCCAACCTTCGAAGCATCAGTATGCAATTCAAACAACAACTGAAAATTAGGTAGAACAAGAATTGGTGCAGACGTCAACAATTCCTTGATCCTTTCAAAGGCAACCCCCGCTTCCTCTGACCACACAAACTGTTTACCCTTCATGCAATCAGTCACTGGAGCCATCACGCTACTGAAGTGTGGTATGAACCTTCGGTAGAATGACGCTAGCCCATGAAAACTTCTCACTTCTGTAATTGTCTTTGGTTGTGGCCAATTCCTGACTGCTTCAACTTTGCTCTGGTCAACTTGAATACCTTTCCCTGAAACAACATAACCCAGGAATAAAACACTGGGTGTCATAAACACACATTTCTTTGTAGCAGCATAAAATTGTTCTTCACGAAGAATAAGCAACACTTCCCTCAAATGTAGAACATGCTCCTCCGTACTCCTGCTATAAATCAGAATATCATCGAAATAAACCACAACGAACTTCCCAATGAATGGTCGAAAGATTTGATTCATCACCCGCATGAATGTACTAGGTGCATTTGACAAACCAAATGGCATAACCAACCATTCGTACAACCCCTCTCTTGTTTTGAAAGCTGTCTTCCATTCATCTCCAGGTCTGATTCGAATTTGATGGTAACCACTTTTCAAATCAATCTTCGAGAATATAGTTGCCCCACTCAACTGATCCAGCAAATCATCCAACCTCGGCATAGGAAATCTGTATCGAACAGTGATCTTATTCAAAGCTCTGCTATCAGTGCACATTCTCCAAGTTCCATCCTTCTTCGGCACCAACAATGCTGGCACGGCACAAGGACTCAAGCTTTCCTGAACACGTCCCTGTTCCAACAACTCTTCCACCTGCCTTCGTAATTCCTCATGTTCCTTCGGACTCATTCGATAATGTGGTCGATGTGGTAACACTGCTCCTGGAACAAGATCAATTTGATGCTGAATGTCTCTAAGTGGTGGTAACTCCTTTGGCAACTCCTCTGGAAAGACATCTTCAAATTCTTTCAAAACTGGCTTTGCTTCTTCGGGAATCTCAACTTCTTCACTACTCTCTCTCCCAATCAACAAAAACACTTCCGGTTCTTCTTCCACTTCTTTGACAAACTCCTTCAAAGTTAACAGAGTTTTCAATTCTTCAATCTCTTCTAGTTTGCTCTCCTTCTGCTGTTGTTTCTTAGGAACCAAAGTGATTTTAGTACCCTCGAACATGAAACTGTAACTATTGGCACGACCATCATGTTGTACTGCTCTATCAAACTGCCACGGTCTGCCCAACAACAGATGACAAACATCCATATCCACAACATCACACCAGATTTCATCTTTGTACTTCTTCCCAATCGAAAAATTTACACAAGCCCTTCGACACACTTTCACTTCACCTCCCTTCCTTAACCATGCTAGCTTGTATGGTTTAGGATGCTTCTCGGTCTTCAAGTTCAATTTCCTCACAGCCTCTGTAGAAATAATATTATCACAACTTCCCGCATCAATAACGAACTTGCAGACTTTCCCCAGAATAGTACATGTCGACTGAAAAATATTGCTTCTCAACCAACTACAATCCTCCTCTTGCTTTGGTGTCAAACAACTTCTCCTCATCATAAGATTACATCCTTCATCACCCGACACTTCTTCTTCCTCCTCAACATAAGGTACATTTGAATACTCTGCCTCCTCACCATCATCTGCTTCAACCTCTGCAACCATGGTTCTCTTCTTCGGCTTCGGACATTCGTTGCTTTTGTGACCCAACTCCTGACAATTATAACATTTGAAAACACTACTAGCCTTCGCCTTCTCAACCTCCTTCACCACTGGCTTGGTAACTGGTTTAGGAACATTAGAACTTCCGCCAACACCCCTTGCTTGATTATTGGAATTAGTAAACACACCACCTCCACGCCTTCCTTGTTTCTCCCAAGCTAACGCTTTCTGATGTGCCTCTGCAACGGATCTAGGATCAAACATATTAACCGTATCCTGGATCTGCATTCTCAAACCCCCAACGAATCTAGCAGTTAGCTGTTCTTCAGTCTCCATAATATCATTCCTGGCAATGAGTTGGTAAAATTCATCAGCATAATCGCTAACAGATTTCGTCCCTTGCCTCAGATTCTGCAACCTTTGGTACATAAGTGACTGGTAATTGTAAGGTAAGAAAGTAGATCTCATCAACTTTTTCATCTTCTCCCAAGATTCTATCTTTGACTTCCCCATTCGTTCTCGAGTAAGTTTAGTTTGCTGCCACCATGCCAATGCTCTTCCCCTCAGCCTTGTAGCAACTAACTTCACCCTTCTATTCTCCGGCACCTCCTTGAAATCAAAGATTTCCTCCACATTAGACAACCAATCTAGAAACTCCTCAGCAACCATTCCGCCTTTAAATTCTGGAATTTCCATCTTCATACCTGATTCCCATCGACGATCATCCTCCACATCACGGTAAGAATTTCGAACTTGGTCTCGATCTCGATAATGAATACTTGCTCTATCACCCTCTTCAACAAAATCAAAGGTACGCCTACATCGATCTCGACTAACATCATCCCTTCTCTCATGCATGCTTCTTTGACTATGTCTCTCTTCATCTCTATATGCTTCATGGTCAAATTCTCGATGACTTCTTCTTTCTTCATGTGCATAGTCATGATGATCTCTTCGTGATGAAATTGATGTTTCTCTTCTATCTCTACAAGAATGTGGTGATACCCTCCTCGCTTCCGTAACCAATGGCGAAACTCGGTTTCCTCCATGGTTCGAGTTTGGTGATCTCCTCCGTTGATTCAAATCATTCATCAATCTCTCCAATTTACCAATGCCTTCATCAAACTTTTCATTAATACGTTGTTCCATAAGCTCGGCTTCTTCTCTACGATAAAAAGCTTCAACGTTTTGATGACGATTAGCTCTCCTTGGTGGCATGGTTGTAAACTTCACAAGACTTCAAAAATTCAACACAGGACTTCAAGCTTCAACAAAATAACAAGTTATGGCTCAACACTACACGGCGATGCTTGTCTCGGCTCACACTAACTCAGCAACGAGTTAACGACTCAAGCAAGATCGGCTCCCACTTGACTCGGCCTTGACACTTCACGGCTTGGATTCAAACTTACTCCAAAACCCTCCAAAAATTGGCGCGCAAACACCAATTCAAAATCCAAACAAAGTCCAACTCCTCGATCCAAAATGAAATGGATCAAACACTCCTAACTTGATGCAACTTCAATATGAACACGATGAACTCCTTTAAACTTCAAAAACTTCAAAAACTTGGCTCCAAGAATCAACTTAGCTATGATTGGCTAAGTATGGCTCCGATACCAAATAATGACGCAGCGGATTAATCAAGCAAAACTTCAATCGATGAAATGTAGCAATCGGTGAGTTGAAGATACCAAAATGCCCAAGTTCGTTGATCCAAAGATACCGAACTCTAGCTATCTCAAACACGTTGATAGCGCACTATACCGTGTTTAAAGATCTACGATTCTTCGCACGTTGATCTAGCGCACTAGATTCCGTGAATCGGCTTCTACGATCGTTGAATCGAGCGCACTCGATTAACCGAAAGAGGAGATAGGAGATTACACTCAACTACCAATTGGTATGAAAGCACAAAGCTAACAAAAGAGAAATTTTATTCAAAATCAACCCCTTGAAATGTACAACACTCTCCCTATTTATAGTGTTTTCGACCCAGTTCCTTAACTCGTGACCGACTCAACATACTTAGGTCGGCACCGACTCAACTTGTAGCAACACAGCTCTTTACAACACACGCCGACTCAACTTATCACTTCATACCTTCAAGACCAACTTACGACTTAACTATATACAAGACCATCGGCCGACTCAACTGAGTACAACCTCACACGCAACCAACTCAAGTATATACCGACTTAAGAAATTCATGACTTACGACTTACAACACACGACTCATCACAACAAACGACTCATCGCAACCGACTCAAGCGCATGCCGACTCATCTCCTTGCCGCCTTAACTCCCTCCGACTCAAAGTTTTCACTTGCTGGGTTTTTCGTTGCTTCATGTTAAGTCGTAGACGGCTTATGCGAATATCATTAGGTCGGAACATCTTCTCCTGAGCTTGGTTAACTCGTATACGACTCAAGCCCTCGTCGTTAACTCGTATACGACTCAAATCTACCTCCTTTATGCGTCTTGAATGGTTGTTAACTCGGAACTTACTATCTCGTGCTCCATTAAGTCGGAAACGACTTAACCCTGCCCTCCTAAGTCGTGAATGACTTAACCTCTCTATGAGTCGTGTACGGCTCATTCCTGTTAGAAATTTTGGTTGCATTTCTTCTCTGTTCTGAGCTGCATCATCTTGCTTCTCAACCGGGGTCACAAAAAGAATGAATAGAAGCTCTTCAAGGCTTGGATGACCCGGCCGCTTCACAAGAGCAGAAAGCTGAAGAGCTTGAGGAGGGTGAGAGGACCCCAGAGGAATTAACTGCCGATGATACAAATTTGATTGATCTTATTGCTTTGGGCAGCGAATCTTCTTCAAAGAAGAGGGGCAAGCGTGGAGTTTCGAAGAAAAGGAAGGAGACTTCTGCTGGTGATGAGAAAGCAGAAGAGGACCCAATTGTGCCTCTTTCTACTCTTTCCCGACCCGTTCAAGACGACTTAAGAAGTTAACCATTTGGCCGGGTGAAGGCTCCAAAGGCGGAGGGAAGAAGAAGTGATGGGTCCGACTTTATCCTTCTTGTTTTGCTTTTTTGCTTTTTGCTTGTATTTAAAGACTTGTATTGACTGGAGATTGTGCGGGTATCGGCCCCCGCTTTTTGAAACCTGCACATGTATACAGATTTTTTTATTGTATGGAATAAAGTGATTCTTTTTACTTGTACATAATTTTGTCTGTATTTGTAAATGCATTTATTCCGTATTTTCACACAAGTTTCTTTATTTTCTTTGTGTGATATTGCAATGAGCTCGTGGTATGTTGCTTGAGCGTTGCTTTTATTAATGCAGCTATATTATATTGCCCCCATATCATAGCTCATTGCAATCTTCTCCATTTTGAGGAGACTTGTACTCTTACTTTAGAGAACAGTTTTTCCATTTTGAGGAAGTATTATTCTACTTTAGTAGAGTGCGCTTTTATTGGAGAAGTCTTCTCTCTTTTTTTTATAGAAAAAGTTTTTACGCTTCAACTTTCGGAGGTGGTCACCTTTTATTTTGGAGAAGTGGATTCTCCTACTCGGTAAAGCGGGCTTCCAACGAAGGCTTTGATTTGTTTGTGCCTCTGAAGAGGGCTTTCTGTTTGTGCCTCTGGCGAGGGCTTTTTTTTGTGCCTCTGGAGAGGGCTTCTTTGTTTGTGCCTCTGGAGAGGGCTTTCTTTTTTTCTTTACGCGGGGAAGCGTGCCTCCGAAGAGGGCTTTGGCACTTCAACTTGGTGAAGTGGGCCTCCGAAGAGGGCTTTGGGACTACAACTTGGTGAAGTGGGCCTCTGAAGAGGGCTTTTGGCACTTCCCCCTTGAGAGGAGAAGTGGGCCTTCGAAGAGGGATTTTGGCACTTCCCCCTTGATAGGAGAAGTGGGCCTCCGAAGAGTGCTTTTGGCACTCCCCCTTGAGAGGAGAAGTGGGCCTCCGAAGAGGGCTTTTGGCACTTCCCCCTTGAGAGGAGAAGTGGGCCTCCGAAGAGGGCTTTTTTGGCACTCCCCCCTTGTGAGGAGAAGTGGGCCTCCGAAGAGGGCCTTTGGCACTTCCCCCTTGAGAGGAGAAGTGGGCCTCCGAAGAGGGCTTTTTGACACTCCCCCTTGTGAGGAGAAGTGGGCCTCCAAAGAGGGCTTTTTGGCTCGCCAGGAAGGTTGCATCTCATAGTTAAGTTGATCCACGGAGCAGACGCAAGCTACCTAACTGGATGTTTGTTTGCACAAACGATCGCAATTAACCGGCAAGGGCCTGGAACCTTCACTTTGGGAAGGTGTCCCTTCGGTGGTTCCATCAACCTTTTTGGTTGGGGTACAAGATTCCATTTTGGCTGTTCTTTCTCTGCTTGCCTATGTCTTTCCACCATCTGCCTCTCAGCGATTCCTCGTTATCATTTCCAAGCACATATTCCCTTCCTTTGCAAGTTGTTCTCTTTCTTCCAAAGAAGTGCATTTCATTGTTAAGCGAATCCACGGGGCAGATGCAATCTACTTGACCGGATGTGCGTTTGCACAAACGATCGCAATCAGTTAGCAAGGGCATGGAACCTTCACGTTGGGAAGGTGCCCCTCCAGTGGAATCACAAACTATTTGTGAGAAGCACTTTTTGATGTAGGAATTGAGTGTGGAATTTTTGTAGCTTGACATTTTTCGTTGAGTGATTTGTAGGAATCACTGGGCCTTGTGATGTGTTGAATAGGTAAGCTTTGCTTTGATAGCCTGCATTATTAAATCGACATTTTAGCAATATGTTTAAGATATGTGCACATCGAAATGAGATAGGCATTTTATAGTAATAAAGAACACAAGATTTATAGTGGTTCGACCAAGAATTGGGCCTACATCCACTTTATAATTCTCATTATTGATTTACACTGATTTAACAATGGCTCATAATACAAGAATGATACATCCATAATCATTTTACAAATTGAAGCATGGCTTCTAAGTAAAATATGGACGCAAGTGATTGCTGTTCCAGGCTCTCGGAATTGGATCTCCTTCGACAGTTGTAAGCTTGAAAGTGCCATCAAGAAGTTTTTGGCCTATGATGTACGTACCTTCCCAATTTGGCCCAAACACGACGGTTGCTGTCATGACCCTTTTCAAGACTAGATCCCCAATTTTAAAGTTGCGTTGGCGAACTTTGGAATTGAAGTGCTTGGATATCCATTGCTGATGGGCTGCAACTCTGAGCTCAGCCTCTTTCCTTCTTTCATCAAGCAAGTCAAGTGCTTCAAGTTGCAGCTTTTCGTTTTCAGCTTGGTTGAAATGAATTCTCCTGTGCGAGGGGACCTCTATTTCCACCGGAATCATTGCTTCTGATCCATATGCTAATGAGAACGGAGTGTGCCCAGTCGCAGTCATCTAGGTAGTTCTGTATGCCCATAGTGCTAGTGGCAGCTTATTGACCCAACCACCTTTTTCTTTTTCCAGCTGTTTTTTGATGGTTGGTTTAATAATTTTGTTCACTGCTTCCACTTGCCCGTTTTCCTGCTGATGAGCCATTGCTGAGAAGCTTTTTTGGATTTTGAATCGCCTGCAAAAGTCTTGGAATTCTTCGCTTTCGAATTGAGTACCCTTGTCTGTGATTATCTTCTGAGGCACACCATACCTGCAAATGATATTCTTAGTCACAAAGTTTATTATCTCATCAGTACTTGGAGCTAACAAGAATTCCAGAGGAACCAATCCCAGTAATTAAGCTTCGCTAGAGCTTGAATATTTTGCGAGAGAATCTGCCTTCATGTTCTCTTCCCGGGGTATATGGCTTATTGTATAATGATCAAAATCATTAAGAAGCTCCCAGGCCTTTAACAAGTAAGCAGGAAAATTTCCTCCTTTAGTTTGAAACTCTTTCTTGACTTGACACGCAATAAGCTGGGAATCACTGAAGATCTACAATACTCTGATGTTCAGTTCTTTAGCAATCTTCAAACGGGCAATAAGAGCTTCATATTCTGCTTCATTATTTGTCGAAGGAAATTCTAGTCTCAATGCATAGCATAATGATCGCCCTTCAGGGGTTTCGAGCACAACCACAGCTCCGAAACAACAATCATTTCTTGCACCATCAACATATAATTTCCATCGGATCGGGATGTCCTTAGTGACCTCTTCTTCATCATCACCCTTATCTATGTATTCTGCAGTGGAATCCGCTAAAGCTTGACCATTGATTGCTCTTCGGGGATGGTAGGTGATATCATACTGGCTGAGTTCAATATTCTACTTCTGAAGATGACCCAAAGTTTCAAGGCGAAAAAGGACTTGCTTTAGAGGTTGATCAGTGAGGACTTTAATAGGATGAGCTTGGAAATATGGCCTCAACTTTTTGGATGCAATCAACAGACAATAGGCGGGCTTTTCTAGCTTTGAATAATTCATCTCTGCCCCAGTGAGTCTTTTGCTGATGTAATAAACTGGGCGCTGAACTTTTGCGGCTTCCCATACCAATGCTGCACTGAGAGCGCGAGATGAAACCGCCAAATATATGAAAAGATCTTCACCATTGCTGGGCTTAGAAAGTATTGGAGGCATTTCCATGTGCCGAATCAGTTCATTAAAGGCTTTCTGACATTCAGGAGTCCATTCGAAGTTTTTCTTTCCTTTCTTCAGAGTGTCAAAGAAGAGAATGCATTTATCAGTGGCCCTAGAAATAAACCGACTCAAAGCAGCGACTTTCCCATTGAGGCTTTGCAATTCCTTCTTTGTCCTAGGGGCTTTGACTTCTCTTAGAGCAGTAATCTGAGCAGGATTAGCTTCGATGCCCCCAGCACTCACAATGAAACCCAAGAATTTTCCGGACTCCACCCCGAATGAACATTTCAGAGGATTTAGCTTCATCTCGTACTTTCGGAGGATCGTGAACATTTTTGCCAACTAATCCACATGGTCTACTGCCTTCTTCGATTTTACCAACATATCATCAACATATACTTCCATAGTTTTTTTCCAATCTGGGGCTTGAACATGGCATTAACAAGTCTTTGATAAGTTGCCCCCGCGTTCTTTAGTCCGAAGCGAATGACTTTATAGCAGTAAAGACCAACATCAGTGATGAAGATGGTGTCCTCCTGATCTGGTTCATGCATCATGATTTGATTATATCCTAAGTAGGCATTCATAAAAGACAATAATTCATGCCTTGCTGTTCCATCCACCAACTGATCAATCTTGGGTAACGGGAAATAATCTTTTGGGCATGCTTTGTTCAAGTCTGAAAAGTCGATGCATACTCTCCACTTTCCATTTGCTTTTTTAACAAACACCGGATTAGAAACTCAATTTGGATAAGTGGATTCTCTGATGAAGCCATTTTCCATGAGCCGATCTACTTCTTCTTTTAATGTCGCCGACCTTTCAGGACCCTGGGTTCTTCTTTTCTGCTTTACGGGTGTGAATTTCGGATCAATATTCAAAGAATGCACCGCAATTTCTGGGTATATTCCACACATGTCGGCATGGCTCCAAGCGAATACATCCAAGTTTGCTTTTAAGAATGATATCAACATATTCTGAACTGTTACACTGAGTTGTGAACCCACGTTCAGCACCTTGTTTGGATCTTTCGTGTCAACAGGTATTGGCACCGTCACTTCCACCGGCACCACTCTACTCTCCCCTGCACTAGTTTTTCTGGGATCAATTTCTTTTCGTACACCACTATGCTCACTAGTGCAGGGTCCACCCTGTAATTGCTACAAGGTGGGTTCTTTGATGCGGAGCGGAGATGTCACGCCTTTTCCCATTTCTCTCTTCTTCGCTTCCCGTAACTCTGTAAGATAGTATTCTCGCCCGGCATTTTGATCCCCCTTCACAATACTGACGCCATTATCAGTGGGGAACTTCATAGTCAGGCACCATGGGGCGAGAATGGCCTTGAATGCAGCAAGAGTTGGTCGACCCAAGAAGGCGTTGTAAGCAGAGAATTCGCCAACAATCACAAAAGTTTGCTTTCGGACCACCATCTTTTCCTCTTCTCCAAGTTCTACAAATAGGTCAATAGTCCCAACGGGTTGTTTTGGTTCTCCAGTGAACCCAACAATTTTCTGAGTGGAAGCTTGGACATCATCCATGGGAATTTTCATCTGATCAAATGTCTTTTTGAAGAGGACATTGCAAGAGGCGCCGTAGTCCACAAGCACCCTTCTTACAATGGCTGGTCCGATGCCTGCAGATATCACCAAAGGATCCATGGTGGGAGCTTCGATACCAACAGAGTCTCTAGCCCGTAATATGATGTCATCGTTGAAAGTTCTTTGCTGTTTTAGAGGTGCAGCATCTTCCAATACAAAAACACTTTCTTCAGCCGGGGTATATCTCAAAGCATGATCGTATCTTTCCATCTCACCCCAACTTCTGCCTGCTGGGTGAGGACCCCCTGTGATGACATTAATGACAGGCCTTTGGGATTCATGCGCTGCAGCCCTCTCACCTGAACTGGGTTGATGAGTGCGAACTTGTTGCCCCTGAGTAGATAAAGTTGGGTCATTCCTATTTCTCTTCGGATATTGGTGAAGTTTATTCTGTCTCAACAGCTCCTCAATCAAACTCTTTAAATGGCGGCATTCATTAGTGTTATGGCTAGGTTGATTGTGGAACCGATAGAATCTTCTATTATGCACAGCATTTTTCCCAAGCCTCAACTTAGGTGGTTTGGGGTATTCAACAGTATCCATTGTTGCAAAGAAGATATTTTCTGGAGTATCAGTCAAGGGAGTGAAAACTGAAGGTCAAAAATGACGAGTTTTCTTCGCATTTCCCTGCTTCTTCCCACCGTCATTCTCCCTCTTTTGAGCACCAGATTCCTTTTTGTTTGAAGCAACAATATTATTCTCAACCTCAGTCACGACTACTTTTGCCGGCATAGGAAGACTTTCTAGGCGCATAAATTCATCGGCCTTCTTGTAGAATTTCTCAAGTGAATTTGGCTCTTTCATCTTTAGCCATTTTCCAAATTCATTAGTTTTGTCAATAGCTGGCATTAAGTAGGTCAGAATCTTTCGAGGCTCTGCATTGTAAACTTCGGCCAAGGTTATGTTGAAGTGATTTAAGAAAGATCTGAGAGGCTCTCCAGGGTTTTGTTCAAGGCTGGACAGTGACATTATATCCTTAGCCTTTGAAGCATATAATCAGAACTGATCTTTGAATTTCCGAGTTAGGTCGGAGAACTGATCCACAGAACGAACTGGCAGCTTCGTGAACCAAAGCAGGGCCACTACTTTCAAATACACCGGAAAGTTTCTGCACTTGATCTCATCCGACGCTCTGGTACCTGTCATATGCCAGTCATACTTGTACAAGAACTGGTTAGAATCGCTTATCCCTCGATAAGCTGGGATAGTGGGAGGAACAAACTTCTTCAGAAATTCAGCTTTCAGGATTCTTTCAGTAAAAGGAGCCTTGCTTGGAGCAAACCCCCAGTCATTTTCATCTTCTTCCATTTGCATGCTCTCTTTCATAATTTGTCGAATCATTCCCGAGAGGTATTCCTCATCGTTTAGAGGCCCCGCGGGACAGACGTCAGCTACTTTTTTGGAAGTTTGCCTGGACAAACGTTCACGAAGAGTTGGCTACGGCCCTAAACCTCTGGCTTGGGGAGGTTCCCCTTCCGCGGTGCCAGCTGCCCTTTGAAGAATACTTTTACCTTGAGGATCATGAATTTTTAGGCAAAGGTTTCTTCGTTGTTTATTGGTTGACGGTTAACTCCAAGAAGAGCATTTAACCTATCCAACATCAAAGTGTTCTGGGCTTCCAACTGTTGATACAACCCAGACACTACATCATCCAACTCCGCCCTTGTGACTCCAACACTAGGAGCCGCTTGATTCAATGCGGGAGAAGTAGCGGTGTTGTCATAAGCACTTCCAGATCTAGCAGATCTACCATTTCTTCCAGGAGCCATAATCTCGGATAGACTTCTGGTTCTTAGAGAGAGTCTTTCAACAAATCTTTGCGGAGCAATGATGAGAGCAGCCGTTTGGTAAGCGGGAGGTCCTGAGTTCAATTCTCAGTGAAAGAACCAAAAATGTTAACACAAAAATGTACGCTAACACCCTGGTGTAAGTTGTGAGATAGCCAAAGAACCACCCGTTGGTACGAGAACTAAAAATAAGCAGAGAATAGCAGAAAATAGAAAAGAGACGACAATTTTTATAGTGGTTCGGCTCAAAGTCAAGCCTACTTCCACTTTATATCTTTATTATGATCTTTGAGTACGCTTTGTTGCAACTAAAGTTCAAGTACAACGAACTTCAAAGACTTGAGCTTCCAAAGTAGAATCAAATCGGTGAAGAAGTTTGATCCATTATGGAATTGATCTCTGAAGTTGTTATGATGTTGTCGGACTTTGAGAATGAGTTGCTCGAATTTCAAAGTGGCAGAGTCTCGGCTTTTTTAGTAAAAAATCCCCCCTCAAAGTGTGGAGTAGGTGAGGTATTTATAGGAGAGGTTGGGCTTAGTTCGGGCTGGTCATAGGTCGTGAGCGGCCTAAGGAGTTGCGACCTAAGGAGTTGCGACATAAGAGTTATCCCGAGGCAGCATGAGTCGTTAACAACCTAGTGGAGCCATCCTTGATGAGATACACGCTTTGAATGACTTAGTATGTGTAATGAAGGAGTTATCTCGGCTAGCATTATGTCGCAAGCGACCTAATGGAAGAGTCAATGTGCATGCGGCTTTACCCTGGAGCTCACTAGGTCGTTAGGTCGTTAGGCCGCTAACTTGTTAGGTCGTTAGGTCGCTAACTTGTTAGGTCGTTTGGTCGCTTCCCTTCTAACTCGTTAGGTCGTTAACCCGGTTGAGCCGCTCTTTGCTTTAAGTCGTTAAGTCGTTCCCTGTTGTATGTCGTTAAGGTGCCTATGCCCTTAGGTCGCTGAGTCCTTTAGGTCGCTAGGTCGCAAGGCTTCTTTTAGGTCGTTGAGTTGCTAAAACACCAAAAAGAGGTGTTAACAGATATGTTATGTTATTATTTCATTGTTTCCACTCTACAAGTTCCATGTTAGTTTAGAAATTCCCTATGGATTGAAATGATACATATCCAAACGATCTTATAGATTTGGGGGAGACTCCAAAACGAAATAAGGATGGTTTGGCGACGATTCTACATGAGGTTTTAGTGCAGCCCAGACTCCCGTGAGTTAGCTTAATGTGGCTAAAATAGGAGCTATACCGGGCCAAGTGAGGTCATTCCCCCTATCGGCCACATTTCTTCGATACCATTTTATTACTTTATGATTTGTTTGGTTGCACCTTTGACTAGGGAGCATGTCTCGAGGTGGGTGGTAGTAGATGTTATGCGTTACCACCAGTCCGGGAGTGCAAACGGTATTTCTAACCTGGCATTGGCTCGCGTGCCCTAGCATATGCCTTTTCACGCCTTCTACGAGTTTGGTTTGTGTCGTACTTATAGAGTGCTTCTGGATAGCCCACCTGCGGGTGGAGTTTACAGTACTTTGTAGACTATGACATTATATATAATGTGTTAAGAGGGATATGGGTAACGCCTTAACGCTATTTTAATAGTTTTCTTTACTATAGACATATTATAATAGCGTATACTACTGCATAGTTGATAGCTCCACTGATCCTTGGAGGATGGAAATCCCAAACATCTATTAATTATTAATATTTCAGGTGACATTTCACTTGAGTTGAATTTATCATATAAGAATGTTTATCCTGACTCGGGTGTTTTGTCTTTTCATTACGCTCGGGTCGGGCTGAGTGACACTGCATTTAAGATTCAACATTGAAGATTGGAGCTTAGTTTGATGACCTATCTATCCAGCTTCCAGTCATTTCTGTTTGTTCCAATCATTTATGTACAGACTCATCAGTTGCTTGTGTATTTGAAACTCATTTGTTTGAGATTCTGTTGTATTTTGTTTCAGACTCTGATGTTTTATCGTTACTTCTTGAATTACTATTTACCTATTCTACTGCTTATTGTTATATTACTCCATGTCTGTGATTTCTTTGATTTCTTTTTTACTGTATATGCTGAATTTTGCCAAATATAAATTAACAATATGATTTTTTGAGCAATTCTTGTTTGACATGTGCGGATGTGAATGGTTTGAAATAGCGGGTCATTAAAATAACACTGCACATTTTTATGGGCAACAGTTCTTTGAAAACCACTAGTAATAAATATTCCATCATTATATGAAAATCGTGAATTTTCATCCCACTCAATTTAATTTTTTAAAAATCACTTTTACGAAGATTAGAAGACATCCAACCAGGTTATTTGTGTCCTTCCACCCACTTCAGCATGAGTTTTATTTGCTTGTTGTCTAGCACATAGCGTGATTTGGGTTTTTATTGCCATTCGGCTTCATATGAAGTTTGGGACACTTACAGAAGTGTGTTATATCAAGCATCTGAATTTAGTTCGTCCTTAGTTTTCCCTTTAACATTCATAATTGTATTAAACACGTTATCAAACATGTTTCTTTCTTTTTGCATCATGCCAATATTATGTCGAAGTAGGAGATCTTTCCAATAAAGTAACTCCTAAAATATACTTTGTTTGCACCAATTATAAATGTCCAATTTACCTGGAATTTCAGTTGGTATTCTAGTTTCATGTATCTGTAAGTAGTCCTTTACAATTTTATATATTTCGTCACTTGACCAAATCTTTGCTCGTTGCATACTCTCTTCTCGATTAGCTTTAAATTTTTTACCTCTTTTAAAAGTATGATTACGATGGAGAAAACACCACGACGATCAAATAAGAAATTTTTCTTCCATATCGTAAAGAAAATGATCGTGTTTCTTCCATGCAATAAGGATAGGCTGGACGACCGACCATACTCTAACCTGAAAGCATCCCATATGTAGGAAAATCACCAATAGTCCATAATAAAGAAGCGAACATACGAAAATACATTTTTTGTGAAATGTCATATGTTTCAACACCTTCAAGTCACTATTTTTTCAGCTCTTCGATTAATGTTTGTAGATAAATATTGATTCCTTGTGTCGGACATTCAGGCCAGGAAAGACAATGGTGAGAAACATATATGGAGTTTTCATACACATCCATAGAGGTAAATTATAAGGAGTAACAATAATAGGCCAAGATGAATACTTTCTACCAAACTGAGAGATGGCGGAAACTCATCCATAAATAAACCTAGTTTGACGTTACGGCTCTTTACAGAAAAGTTGGAATACGTCTTATCGAAATGTTTCCACGCTTCTCCATTGGATGGATGTGTCAAAGTTCCCTCTACCTGTCTTCACACGCTATGCCATCACATATGACATAGTGCTGCTGAAGGCGCATATATTCTTTAAAGTATAGGGGTAACTGGTAACACTATAAGAGAAACAATATATAGTGACAAAAACCGTCTGATGGCCGCCGACGGCATTTCTGACTGCTTTCGATGGCTCGTCATCTCAGTGGCTTTTTTGTAATTAAAATGTAGTTTCCATCAACATCCATTGGTAACCAACAGAACAAGAGCCGTCGACGGCCGTCGGAATTTCAGGAGTATACTGAGATTACAACAGCTTGAAAATTCACTTTCCTCCTCCTTCTTCAATCCAAAACCCCATTTCTTCCCCAATTCGCCCAACACCACTACTAACTGTCGACCAACATCCGCCACCACCAGAAGCACCTTCGACTTCTCCTCTTCGACCCCAGAAGCTACTATTTCAAAAAATGATACTTTTTTCCAATTTTAATTTACCTTAATAAGTTAAATTAGTGTTAATTTGTAGTTATATTGGATGATATTAGCCCTTTGAATGTTTGCAATTGTATGTTGATTGAAATTGTATGCTAATTATGGTTGTAAGTGTGTAAATTCGATAATTACCCTAATTTTAGCCTAGCTGTATTGTAATTATGGTTGTAAGTGTGTAAATCCGATAATCAAAATATAATTATGATCAACTTATGTTGATTAGCTTGTGTGTTAACAGGTGTTATTATTTAGTTTTAATTATGTGCTAAAATGACAATTTAATTATTATTATTGTAGATTATCAATTGATAGTTTATATAACAAATCTAGTTTACTTGGACGTGGAATCGATAAAATAAATAAATGAGAGGTTATGAAGTTTATTTTTTGAACGTAATATTGCATCAATAATTTATTTTAATTGAAAAGATAAAAGAGTTTATATAAAATGGAAAAATATATATTATATTATTATTAGAATATTACAGCGAATAAATGAATTAGCTAATATATGTTATACAAAATTAATATCCCTTAAAGAGTTTATGGCCCCATCTGACAAGTATTGTATATGATCGTTATATAGATATCTGTTTTTATTACAAAACTGACATGCATATTCATCTGATACAATATTTTTTAGGTTTTCCCTTGTATTGGACAAGTTACAAACATTATAAAGTAATTACATTTTGTAAATCATTTCATTTTAAATAGTTCACAAATTTTCGACAGCACTTCCATTTTGTCCCTTGTGTGCACACATTTGTGTATGACACATGGAGCAAGGGGAAGTGCAGCCGTAATTTTGTGAAATTGTTTAAAATGAATTGATTTATGAAATATAATTACTACCGTGTTTGTAATGGGAAGTAGGAGGACCGACCATCAAAGCAAAAAATAATGTAGAAGTTAAAGTTTTGATATTATATTCATTTCAAGGTGTTAACCAATTCAAGGTGCAAGAAAGTGCAAAAATGCACAAAAGCAATTTCAATGCACAAAAAGATGCTATAAGACACAAAAATTTGCAAATTAGCAAACTCCATAACATTATAAATAAATACTTTTTAATTAAAATTTAATTTTCAATCCATAAAATTAAATGATTAATCCTAATTTTAATTTATCATTGGTTTTAAAGTAGGAAAATTGGTTAATTATTTTACGGATCGGAGCTGGATGTATGAATAATGAAAGGAAATGGGAGGCTCAATAAGTGAACATTTTTGTAATGGGGTACATGTGTTTATTGAATTTGCTTTAAGTATTAAATGGAACGATAAAAAATTTGTTGTCCATATAGTAAGTGCAAACTGTTGAAGCATTTGATACTGGCTATGGTTAGAGTTCATTTGCGCCAATACGGTTCATGCCGAAATATTTAGTGTGGGATCATCATGGAGAAATTATAGCACCTAATCAGGAATAGTCATAGGAGGTGGTTGGTGATGAAATTAGTACGAAGAATCTCATATAACATATGGTTGAAGATGCAACACGATCAATATTCCCTGCCGTTGAAGTTGAAAATGATGATGTTAGCATGGAAGAGGAACTATGTGTGGGAGCAAAAAAAATATATGATTTATTGGATGATGCTAAGAAACCCTTATGGAATGGCTATACAAGCAGCACTCAATTATTAGTAACTACATAGTACATTGCGATGAAATCAAAATACAACCTCACAGAAGCAGGATTTACAACTGTTGTACAAGCTGCTAAACAGCATATGCCACCCGATAATTTAATGTGCGAAAATTATTATGAAGTAAAAAAAAACTTATGTCTGCTTTCGATTTCCTGAATCAAAAAATAGATACTTGTTTAAATGGTTGCATGTTGTTTTGGAAAGAAGACATCAATCTTAGCAATTGTAGAATATGTAACCAGGAAAGATACAAACCTAGAAAAAAGAAGGGAAAAGAAGTTCCATACAAGCGTACGCATTACTTACCTATTGCTCCTAGACTTCAAAGGTTATTCGCAACATCTGTAACAGATCATATGAGATGACACAATGTGAGAACACTAGAAGAAGATATGTTAACACACCTAGGTAATAGAGAAGTATTGAAGCATTTTTATAAGAAATATCTTTCTTTGGCAGTGGAGAGCCGTAACGTTAGGCTTGGTTTATGTACGAATGGATTTTCGCCGTTTTTCCGGTTTGTTTCTAAATATTCATCTTGGGCTATAATCGTTGCACCTTACAATCTACCTCTGTGGATCTGTATGAAAACTCCAATACATTTCTCACAATTGTCCTTCCTGACCTAGATGATTCGACATAAGGAATCAATGTTTACTTACAACTATTAGTTGAAGAGTAGAAAACATTATGGTATGAAGGAGTTGAAATATACGACGTATCAAAAAAAATTCAGTTTTTTTCTTCTTTATTGTGCATTATTAGCGATTTTCCTATATATGCAATGCTTTAGAGTTGGAGTACGACCGTACATTTAACATGTCCTTACTGTATGAAAGACACACGAGCATTTTCATTATCAAATAGGAATAAAATTTCATGGTTTAATTGTCATCGGTGTTTCCTCCATATTAATCATCCATTTAGAAGAGACAAACAAACTTCATAGCTAATTTGGCCAACCGAAGATATATATGAAGTTTTATAGGATTATCCAAAGATACATGAAACCAAACAACAAATTGATATTCAAGGTAAATCGACGATTCATAATTGGTGCAAACAATGTATACTTTGGAAGTTGCCTTATTGGAAACATCTCCCAATCCATCATAACATTTACATGATGCATAACGAGAAAAACATATTTAATAATCTGTTATATATAGTTTTGAATGTCAAAGGCAAGACTAAGGACGATTTTAAATGAAGACATGATATAGAAGAAATCTGTAACCATCCTAAGCCTCATATCAAGCCAAATGACACTAATAAACCTAAAGCATGCTATGAGTTAGACAACAAACAAGTTAAAGTACTGTTAAAATGGGTGGAAGGATTACAATTTACCAATGGGATTTCCCCTAATCTTCATAGATGTGTTGACTATAAGTACTGGAGAATAAATGGGATGAAAAGCCATGATTGTCATATAATGATGGAAAATTTGTTGCCCGTCGCTTTGAGGGAACTGTTGCCCGTAAAAGTTTGGAAGGTTGTAACAGAACTTAGTTTGTTTTATAAGTAGCTTTGTTTAACAACGTTAAAAGTTGATCATCTATGTAAACTTGAGGAAGAAACCCCTGTACTGCTCTGCAAATTGGAGAAAATGTTTCCTCTAGATTTCTTTAATGTAATGGAGCAATTATCTGTTCATGTTCTATATGAAGTAAAGTCTTCGAGGTCCTGTGCAACATGGACGGATGTATCCATTCGAGAAGTAAGGTATTAATATCGAGTATGTTAAATATAATTTTAATTACATATATATAAGTTATTTTTAAATTGAAATATTTTCTATTATGTACTTAAATCATATAAAGAAAAAAGCGAGTCAAAAAGCTCAAGTTGAAGGTTCAATTTGCAAATCATATATTGAAGAAGATGCTTCAATCTTTTTTTCCTCATTATTTCAGTGATCGTGTGAAGTTATCTTTTGAAAGTGATACGCGTAATGATGAAGCTGTTGAACAAGATTGTTCTTCTAAGGTAATGTTATCTATTTTGAGACAACACGGTTGACCTGTTGGAAAATGTGTGGAAGTATGTTTAGACGATTGAGATTACCATGTAGCACACACATATATTCTTCTTAATTGTACTGAAGTTGCACCATTTATTAGGTAATATTAAATTACAAGTTTTTATGCATTTATTTTATTTAATACTATATGTGTACATTAATTAAAATGCAATATATTATCTATGTTTGTAGTGTTTATGAATCACAACATCAAAGTGGCGATATAAGAAAAGATTTTGCTACTTGGTTTTTGAACTATGTTTATGATCCAATAAATTATATGGTCGATGAAGGGCTAAAATATCTAGCGATGGGACCAAAAAGAAAAGTAAAGACATATCCAATGTTCTTCGTTAATGGATACAAATTCAACACCAAGGAACATGGTGCTACAAAATTAACAAAAAATGTCGGTGTATTCGTTAAAGGCAGCGATGATCCAAATGATCATATAAATGATTTTTATGGCGTGTTAACCCAGTTTTTTGTTAACCCAGTTTTTGCAATTGACATATTTCACCAGACCAGTGGAAGTATTTTTTCTGTTTAGATGCAACCAGTTCAACAATATTTCAGGTTCTGGAGTTATCATGCATCCAAATTATAAGCTTATAGAAATAAAACATGCCTAGAGTTATCAAAAGTACGATCCTTTTGTACTAGCCAAATAAGGCCTACAAGTTTATTATATCCCTTATCCATCTCTAAAAAGAGAGAAAGCAGGCTGGCCGAAATTTTTTAGAACGAAGGCAAGATTTACGTTTAATGGAAAGAATATTCCAGACAAAGAAGCCTATCAAGAAGATATCAAGGAAAATGTTGAAATAACAATAACGGACGATGACACTAATTTTGGACTTCTAAATAATCAACCAAATGTGTTACTAGAAGCATTTGAAACCATAGAAATCGAGTCCGAATCAAAAAATGACGAGGATTGATTGCTAATATACATTTTAATATAAGGTAATTTATGCGATTATTCATGTTACATTTTTCTCATCAATTATGATATCTTTTCTCATAATTATTGTGAATTACATGTTCTGACATAATAAATTCATATGTACATGACAGGTATTATGTCTTTTTTCCAAAGGCATAACTCTTCCACTCTGGTTCCCCCTCTTATTCTCAAAGAGATAATAGAGGTGATGACAGTGGCCCTTCAAAGCCAGCAGCATGACTAGTAGTGTATTTACAGCCCAAAGCCGATGGATCTTAAGTATTAAAATTAGTAGCATAGCATTAGAATTATTTTGTGTACGATATATATAATAGTATAAAGCTATGTTTCAAATTTAACATAGCGGATTTGATCTATAGTTATCGGGAGTGGTTCTTAGTATTTCCAAGCAAGCATATATGAGTAGGACGACTAGTTGTTGGCCCCAATGGGGTAAGATCCCTAAACCAATTAGAGTGAGCATCTGGTGGTACTTTTTGGCGAGTTTAAATTTACATAGTTATAAATAACCGTTTTACAGTTTGTTGACTACTTAAAATGCACAACTTATATTTTATTTTCTCAATGTGTAGGGTTATGTAGATCTGCAGGAAGCGAAAATTTCCCTTGTGCAGCGACATTGGAATTCTATGATGGCAAAGAATTATCGAGACACGATGTCGGGCCTTAGAAGAACGAGGAAGAAACCGAACTAGATGGGTGCTAGTGCATGGGATGCTTGGGTTGCCTGTTGGAACAACTATGAGTTCAAGGTAATTAATCTATCATATATATCTCATTACTTTGTTTTACAGCTATTAAATATATTATTCAATTACTTACATTTGTATGCAGAGTCAGAGAGGAACTATGCAAATAGAAATAAGAACACAGTAACACATTGTGGCGGTTCCAAGTCTTTCCAACATCATCGTGAGGATTTTGTATACTCATTAACTGCGATTGCAAACAATTATTACATTTATATAGTTTAAGTTATAAGTTATTAATAAACAGTTGATATAAATAGTAATATATATAAATTATTTATGGTAGGAAAGAGCGCGTCAATGTTAGGTCTCATTCATGGAAGTATTTGCTCATACCCAAGCCATAAAGCAAACGTACGAAGCTGGCAACCTTACATATACATAGGAAGATAAGGATAAGGCGGCGGCTGCATATGTTTGCATATTTTTAATTTTAAGTTATTAATAATGATTAGTTTAAATAATTGGCTTTGAAGAATTAAGGCAATGTTGTGTTAATTTCGATTGTAATTTTTTGGCATTGTGGAAAAGGTTTCAAGAGGCATGGACGCAGATGCTAGAGGGATCAGATCGTAAAGAGTTGACCCACGAGGAAGAAGATGCTAGTTTTGACTCCAACATGGATGCAACATAGGCAAAGTGTTAACTCCTCTAAGCGACCTAATGGAATGAAGAGCCTAGCGACCTAAAGTTATTGCGACCTAACGAGCTAAGAAACTCAGCGACCTAGATAGTTAAACGACCTAACGATTTAATTACCAAAAGGGTATAGCGACTTAACATCATGGAGCGGCACAGTGTGACACAACTCCGCGACTTAACGGGCTAAAGGTACAAGAGATCAGCGACCTATCGACCTATGGAGTAAAGCGACCTAACGACTTATAGAGATAAGCGACCTAGCGACCTAGTAGCTAAACGACCTAGCGACCTAAAAGATCCTGCGACCTAGCGAGTTATCACAGAATGAAGCAACTTCTTATGCCGTTCCCAACCATAAGTCGCCAACTATTCTCCCTAGGTCGCTTACGACCTAAACATATTGAAGAAACTTCTTATGACGCTTCCTCCCAAGGTCGTTCATGACCGATGACTTGTTAGTTTTTTCGAGGTGATTAAATACACTCTAGTTAAGCCGTAAGCTGCTCCCACTAGGTCGCTCATGACCTACGACCTACCTCTAGGTCGCTCACGACCTACGACCTAGCTCCGAAATTTCCCTATAAATACCGTGCCTACACCACTGAAGAGGGGATCTTTTGGCTGATTTCTGAAACGCCTATACTCTGCTGATTTCTCGACTCACTCGAGACTTCAAACACGAAAGACATCTCAACGAACTTCAAGAAGAAATCTAACACATTCTACATGGATTCAAAGAGTTCTTCCACATCGGAGTTTTAGCTATTTGTCCTAGCAGTGTTGTAATCGAAGATTGTTGTAAAGTTGTAATTGATTCAGCAATAAATAAGATTAAAGTGGACGTAGGCTTACCTTGAAGCCGAGCCACTATAAAACTGTTGTCTCCTTACTGCTTTTTCTGTGACTTTTCTACTTACTTCTAATTCCCGTATTGACGGGTGGTGCTTTCACTTAATCTCTACTTACACCGGGGTGTTAGCGTTCAATTTTTAGTGTTGACATTTTTGGTGCTTTCACTGAGAACCCAACTTAGGATACTTTCGTCATTGCTTCGCAAAAGTTTGTTGAAAAAATCTCTCTCAAAGCCAGAAGTCTATCAGAGATAATGGTTCCTGGAAGAAAGCGCGGATCTACTAGACCCAGTGATGTTCGTGAGAATACTTCCACTTCTCCCTCGTCAAGTCAAGCAGCACCAAGTGCTGGAATTACACGAGCGGAGTTAAATGCTGCAGTATCTGGGTTATACCAGCAGATGGAAACTCAGAATTCTTTAATGCTTGATAGGTTAAATGCTTTGCTCGGAGCTAACCGTCAACCGATGAATAATGAAGAGAACCTTACAGATGATGTTCATAATCCTAAAGAGAGGAATATTCCTTAAAGAGGAGCTAGCCCCGTCAAAAAAACACCTCCCCAAGATGGAGGATCGAGAACGCAACCAACTCTCCGCGAACGTATGTCCAGACAAACTTATAAGAAAATGGCTGAAGTCTGTCCTGTATAACCTTTAAATGATGAGGAATACTTTTCGGGCATGGTGCGATAAATCCTGAAAGAGAGCATGCAGAGGGATAAAGGTGAAAAAAAATGGGGATTCGCTCCGAGCAAGACTCCATTTACTGAAAGGATTTTGAAAGCTGAATTTCCAAGGAAGTTTGTTCCTCCTACCATTCCGGCTTATAAGGGAACAAGCGACCCTAACCAATTTCTGTATAAGTATGACTGGCACATGACTGGTGCTAGGGCATCGGATGAGATCAAATGCCGGTACTTTTCGGTATAGTTGGAAGGAGTGGCTTTACTCTGGTTCACAAAGCTACCGGTCCGATCCATAGACCAGTTCATCGATTTGACTCGAATGTTTAAAGAACAATTCAGGTTGTATGCTTCAAAGGCAAAGGATATTATGTTACTATCGAGCCTGGAATAGAACCCTGGGGAATCTATTAGATCTTTCTTGAACCGCTTTAACATAGCTTTGGCCGAAGTGGATAATGCAGAGCCACGAATGGTCTTGACATACTTGATGAGGGCAATCAACAAATCGAGTGAATTTGGGAAGTGGCTGAAGATGAAAGAACCGAATTCGCTTGAGAAATTCTATAAGAAAGCTGATGAATTCATGCGCTTGGAAAGCATTCAAGCATCAGCTAAAGTGGCATTGACAGAGGTTAAGGATAATACAGCTGCTCCTACCAAAAAGGAATTCGGAAATCAGAAGAGGGAGAATAATCGTGGGAAGAAGCAGAAGGATATGAAGAAACCTTGCTTCTTAAAACCTTCAGATTTCACTCCTTTTACTGACACCCTGGAGAATATATTTTTTTCTACCAAAGATGTGGTAGAATATCCAAAACCACCTGAGATGAGAGTTGGGAAAAAAGCTGCTCAAAGTGCGAGATTTTGTCGATTTCATAATCAACCCGGTCATGATACCAACGAATGTCGCCACCTGAAAAGTTTGATTGAAGAATTGCTGAGAGAGAACAAGTTGCAGCAATTTGTGAAGAGGAATAGGAATGACCCAACTTCATCTACTAAGGGTCAGCAACTTCCTGCTCATCCATCTGGCTCGGGTGAGAGGACTACTGCGCATGAATCAGAAAGGCCCGTTATTAATGTGATTACGGGAGGTCCTCACCCAGTAGGCAGAAGCTGGGGCGAGATGGAAAGATATGCCCGTGCCTTGAAGTATGCACCAACAGAAGTGAGTGTTTTTATGCTAGAAGATGCTGCACCTTTGAAGCAGCAGAAAACTTTTAATGATGATATTGTGTTCGGAGCCAGAGACTCTATGGGCATTGAAGCTCCAACCATGAATCCCTTGGTCATCTCTGCAGGCATTGGGCCGGCTATTGTAAGGATAGTGCTTGTTGATTGCGGCGCTTCTGGCAATATTCTCTTCAAAAAGACATTCGACCAAATGAAAATTCCGATGGCTGATGTTCAAGCTTCATCGCAAAAAATTGCTGGGTTTACTGGGGAACTGAAGCAGCCAATTGGAACTATCGACCTGTTCGTGGAGCTTGGAGAGGGGCAGAAAAAGGTGGTTCGAAAACAGACTTTTGTAATTGTTGATGAATTTTCTGCCCACAATGCCTTCCTAGGCCGACTAACTCTTGCGGTTTAAGGCAATTCTCGCCCCGTGGTGCCTTACTATGAAATTCCCTACAGATAATGGAGTTGTTGTTATTAAAGGGGATCAGAATGCTGGACGAGAATGTTATCTTATAGAGTTGCGTGAATCAAGGAAGAGAGAAATGGGAAAAGATGCGGCAGCCCCAGTCCGCATCAAAGAACCAACCTTGTAGCAATTATAGGGTGGACCCTGCACTGGCGAGCATAGCGGGGCACGAAGGGAAATGGATCCTAGAAAAGCCAGTGCATGGGAGAATATAGTGGTGCCAGTGGAAGTAATGGTGCCAGTAACTGTTGACCCGAAAGATCCGAACAATGTGGTGAATGTGGGTTCGCAACTTAGTGTGACGATTCAAAATTCCTTGATATCATTCTTGAAAGAAAATCTAGACATATTCGCTTGGAATCATGCCGATATGTGTGGAATATCCCCAGAAATTGCAGTACATACTCTGAATATTGATCCGAAGTTTACACCGGTAAAGCAGAAAAGAAGAACCCAGGGTCCTGAAAGGTCAGCAGCGTTGAAAGAAGAGGTATACCGGCTCATGGAGAATGGTTTCATCAGGGAGTCCACTTATCCGAATTGGATTCCAAATCCAGTACTGGTTAAGAAAGCTAATGGGAAGTGGAGAGTATGCATCGACTTCTAAGATTTAAACAAAGCCTACCCCAAAGACTGCTTCCCGTTAGCCAGGATAGATCAGTTGGTGGATGGAACAGCGGGACATGAATTGTTATCTTTTATGGATGCTTACTCCGGATATAACCAGATCATGATGCATGAGCCAGATCAGGAGGACACGAGCTTCATCACCGACGTTGGTCACTACTGCTATAGAGTTATGCCCTTCAGACTTAAGAATGCAGGGTCTACTTATCAAAGACTTGTCAATGCTATGTTCAAGCCACAGATTGGCAAAATTATGGAAGTAAATGTTGACGATATGCTAGTAAAATCAAAGAAGGAAATAGACCATATGGATCACTTGGTAGAAATGTTTGCAGTCCTTCGAAAATACGGAATGAAGCTTAATCCTTTGAAATGTTCATTTGGGGTGGAGTCCGGAAAGTTCTTGGGTTTCATTGTGAGTGCTAGGGGCATTGAAGCCAATCCTACTCAGATTGCTGCCTTAAAAGAAGTCAAAGCTCCTAGAACGAAGAAGGAATTGCAAAGTCTTAATGGAAAAGTCGCTGCCTTGAGTCGATTCATTTCCAAAGCTACTGATAAATGCATTCCATTCTTTGATGCTCTGAAGAAAGGAAGGAAATTTTTTGACTGGACTCCTGAATGCCAAAAAGCTTTCGATGAGTTGGTTCGTCATATGGAAACGCCTCCAATACTTTCTAAGCCCGACGATGGGGAAGTTCTTTTCGTATATTTGGCAATCTCATCTCATGCTCTCAGTGCGGCGTTGGTACGTGAAGACGCAAAAATTCAACGCCCGGTCTATTATATCAGCAAAAGATTCACTGGGGCAGAGATAAATTATTCAAAATTGGAAAAGCTCGCCTATTGTCTACTAATTGCATCAAGAAAATTGAGGCCATATTTCCAAGCTCATCCTATCAAAGTCCTCACTAATCAACCTCTGAAGCAAGTCCTGTTTCACCCTGAGACTTCGGGTCGCCTTCTGAAGTGGAATATTGAACTCAGTCATTACGATATCACTTATTATCGTCGGTGAGCAATCAATGGACAAGCTTTAGCAGATTTCATCGCAGAATGTACAGACAAAGGTGACAGTGAGGAAGTGGTGACTAATAATACCCCAATTCGATGGAAATTATATGTTGATGGTGCAAGAAACGATTACTGTTCCGAAGCTGGGGTTGTGCTTGAAACCCCTGAAGGGCGGTCATTATGCTATGCATTGAGATTGGAATTCCCTTCGACAAACAATGAAGCAGAATATGAAGCTCTTATTGCCCGCTTGAAGATTGCTAAAGAACTGAATGTCAAAGTGTTGCAGATCTTCAGTGATTCACAGCTTATTGTATGCCAAGTCAAGAAAGAGTTTCAAACTAAAGGAGGAAATCTTCCTGCTTACTTGTCAAGAGCCTGGGAACTTCTCGATGAGCTTGACCATTATACGATAAGTCATGTACCCCGAGAAGAGAACAAGAAGGCAGATTCTCTCGCAAAGTACGCAAGCACTGGTGAAGCTCAATTATTGGGATTAGTTCCTGTGGAAATCCTGTAAGCTCCAAGCACTGATGAGATGGATATTGACTGGATCATGACTATATCTCAAGAGCAAGAATCGTGGATGACTCCAATCAAGAAATATCTACTTAACGGATCCCTTCCAGAAAATTCAAGGGAGCGTCAGAAGCTGTTAAGAAAAGCTTCTAGATATATAATTCAAGATGGCCGATTGTACAGGCGGGGATTCTCAATGCCATTACTCCGATGTGTGACCAAGGAAGAGGCTAAGACAATTCTAGCTGAAGTACACGGAGGAGAGTGTGGAGATCATTCAGGTGGTCAAAATCTAGCAAAGAAAATTCTCCGTTATGGGTATTTTTGGCCAGACATTAATCGTGATGCTGCAAGCTACGCCCGAAAGTGTGACCGATGCCAGAGGTTTGCAAAAATCCTAAGAGCACTTTCACCGAGCTAACACAGATGGTCAGTCCATGGCCATTTGCTATTTGGGGAATAGATCTCATCGGACCTTTGCCAACCGCCAAGTCCGGAATCAGATATGCCATTGTTGCTGTTGATTATTTTACTAAATGGGCTGAATCCGAACCATTAGCTACTATTACCTCTAAAAAAAATTGTAACTAAGAATATCATTTGAAGGTATGGTGTGCCTCAAAAGATAATCACAGACAATGGAACCCAATTCGAAAGTGAAGAGTTCCAGGATTTTTGCAAGCAATTCAAGATCCAAAAAAAGCTTCTCAGCAGTAGCTCATCCGCAGGCAAACGGGCAAGCAGAAGCATGAACAAAATTATCAAATCAACCATCAATAAACAGCTGGAGAAAGCGAAAGGTGGTTGGGTCGATGAGGTACCACTAGCACTATGGGCATACAGAACTACCCATAAAACTGCAACTGGGCACACTCCATTTTCACTAGCATATGGATCAGAAGCAATGATTCCGGTGGAGATAGAACTCCGTTCACACAGAAGAATCTATTTAGATCAAGATGAAAATGAAAAGCTACAACTTGAAGCACTTGACCTCCTTGATGAAAGAAGGGAAGAGGCTCGGCTCAGAATTGCAGCCCATCAGCAAAGAATCGCCAGGCACTTCAATTCCAAAGTTCGCCAATGCAGCTTTGAGATTGGGGATCTAGTCTTGAAAAGGATCATGACAGCAACATGAGTGTTTGCGCCAAAATGGGAAGGACCGTATGTCGTAAGCAAAAAACTTCTTGATGGCACTTATAAACTGACAACTGTCGAAGGAGATCCAATTCCAAGGGCTTGGAACAGCAATCACTTGTGCCCATATTTTACTTAAAAGCTTTACTGATATACTATAAAAGAATTATGGATGTATGATTCTTGTATTGAAAGCCATTGTAAAGCCAGTGCAAGTGAATAATAAGAAATATAAAGTGGATGTATGCCCAGTTCTTGGCCGAACCACTATAAATCTTGTGTTCTCTACTATTATAAACTGCCTGTTTTATTTCGATATGTAAAGTACTTTAATTGTATTACTAAAATGTGAATTTAATATTGCAGGCCATTAAAACAAAGCTCACCCATCACAAGACCAAGCGATCCTTGACATCACTCAACAAACAAATGTTAAGCCACAAAAATTCCAGACTCAAATCCTATATAAGAAGTGCTTCAAGCAGACAGTTAGTAGTTCCGCCGGAGGTGGGCCCTTGTTAACTAATTGTGATCGTTTGTGCAAACGAACATTCGATTAATTAGCCTGTGTCTGCCCCTGTGAACTCACTTAACAATGAAGTAAACTTCTTTGGATAAAATAAACTACTTGCAAAAGAAAGGAAAGTGTGCTTGAAGATGATAACAAGGAGTTGCTGATATGTGCAAATGGCGAAAAGACATGGGCGAGCAGGCAGGAAACAACCAAAGACCTCTTCGGAGGCACAAGCCCTCTTCGGAGGCACAACTCTTCGGAGGATAAAGACCTCTAATGGGGCTTGCCAGAAAATGAAATTTCTCTTTCTCAACCAAAAAAGATTGGTGGAATGACCGGAGGCACCTTACCAAGTGGAAGGCACAGGGCACTCGTTAACTAGCTGAGATCGTTTGTGCAAACAAACATCCAAGTAACTTGTGTCCTCCCCGTGAATCCATCCAACCATGAGAAAGAAACTTCCAGGCAAAAGCCCTACTCGAAGGCACACATTTCACCAAGATCTGAAATAAAACTTCATAAGAGTTGAATTGTGCAAAGCCCTCTTCGAGGGCCCATTTCACCAGAGTTGAAATGCTAAAAGACCTCTTCGGAGGCAAACATTTCACCGAAATCTGAAATAAAACTTCACAAGTGTTGAAATGTGAAAAGCCCTCTTCGGAGGCCCACTTCACCAGAGTTGGAGTGTAAAAGCCCTCTTCGGAGGCCCGCTTCCCAGCGAACAGGGAAAAAACAAAAGCCTCTCCCCAAAGGCTGAAACAAAAAGCCCTCTTCGGAGGACCGCTTCCCAGCGAACAGGGAAAATACAAAAGCCTCTCCCCAGAGGTAGAAACAAAAAGCCCTCTTCGGAGGCCCGCTTCCCAGCGAACAGGGAAAAAACAAAAGCCCTCTCCCCAGAGGCTCACACAAAAAAGCCCTCTTCCCAAAGGCACAATCAAACAAAAGCCCAATTCGGAGGCATAAACAGGTCAAAGCCCTTTTCGGAGGCCTACTTTACCGCGTAGGAAAATTCGCTTGCCAAAAATAAAAGTGACTTTCTCCGAAAGTGAAGTGTAAAAACTTTTACGAAAAAAAAGAGAAAGAGAAAACTTCTCCAATACAAGGCACATTCTACCAAATCAGAGAAATATTCCCTTAAAATGGAAAAATTATTCTCTAAAGAACGGATGCAAGCCTCCTTCAAATGGAAAAGTTGTTCTCTAAAGAAAGAGTACAAGTCTTCTCGAAACAGAAGAGTTGTTCTCCAAAATTTTGCCAATGTGAAAGAGATTACAATAAACCATGGCATGGGGCAATATAATATAGTTACAAAATTAAAAGCAATGCTCAAGAAACATACACAGGTTTACTGCAACATCACACAAGGAAGATAAAGAAACTTGTATGAAAAAGAAGAATAAATGCATTCTCAAATACAGACAGAAGTTTTTACAAGTTAAAGAATCATTTTATTCCATACTATGAAAATTTTATACATGTGCAGGTTTCAAAATAAAAGAAGGTGGGGACCGGTACCCGCACAATCTCCGGTCAACACAAATCTTTATATATACAAGCAAAAAAGCAAAAAGTATAGGTCCCAAACCCATCACTTCTTCTTCCTGCCACCTTTCGAGCCCTCGCCTGGCCGGATGATTAACTTTTTGGGTCGGCTTGTGAGAGTAGGGGAAGAAAGAGGAAGGGGTGCAATTGGACTTTCTTTTGCTTTTTCTTCGCCGGCAGAAGCTTCCCTCTTTTTATTTGAGACTCCACGCTTCCCCTTCTTCCTTGAAGAAGACTCACAGCCCGGGATGAAAAGTGTAGACAACTTTATGTCATCAAAAATAGTTTGCTCCAGGGTTCTTTCTCCTTCTTCAGGTTCTTCGACCTTCTGTTCTTGTGAAGCGACCGGGTCATCCAAGCCTTGAAGAGCTTCTATCTGCTCCTCTTGTGACCCCGGTTGAGAAACGGAAGGAGGAGTAATCTGAAGAGGCGGAAAGGGAACCTCTGGAAGAGGGGAAGGCTGAACAACACTTGGCGCTTTCACTATAGGAGAAGAGAAGTTAAAGTAAGTATCTCTCATTAAAAGAGGAGAAAGTGGCATGTCCAGATTTAAGTAATAATCAAAAAGTTCATCAAGCTCATGTGAAGTAAACAAGCAGTCCACTTGAGCATGTTCATCATTGAGTATACCTAGAGAAGTAGGCTTTACTATGTCAACTTCAAAGTCCCGTGCTTCAGTGAGTTCTTGAGTCTCATCTCCAGTGCGGGCGGTTGCACTTTCAATGACAACTTTAGCAAGGAGGTGGAGAATGGGAACTGGAGCCAACAATATCGATGTCGGCCGAAACCGAAGGTTGAACTGGGTCGGTTGAGGTTGCCTTCCCTAAATGTTCTCCTTCTTCCATTTCGGCTCTCTCTTTAGCGAGTTGCTCCTTTCCCCTGGCAAGAACAGCACATGCATCGTCATCTAGATAGTGCACATTAAATCTTCTTCAGCATATCCAGCTCCTCCAAGCATATCAAGTGCGGCTTCCCACACTCTGGCCAAAGTGATTTCGTACTCCGGTCCCAAAAATCTAAGGCTACCGCGCCCCAGAACACTATGAATGTAAAACTCGAATAAGTAGAGTTGACTTTGGCTTTAGTTGCCATATGAGATTCTTCGGCTGCTGCTTTGCCGGTAATAGCTTCATCCTGCTCTTTTTCAACTTCAGAAAGTCGAACTTTTAACATTTCGATGTCCAAGTTCTGGGAGCTGGTTTATTCTCGCAACTGAGCAATGTCAGTTCGGTAGCTTTCTATAACTTGCTGTTGTGCTTCGAATTTAGCTTCAGCGTCTCTCTGTGCAGCGTGAGCATCTTTCACATGTTTTTGAAGCACTTCTTCTTCTTGAGAATAGGAAGTGGAAGAAGTGGCCAGGTCTTCTTTAAGTTTTTCAACTTCTGCTTCAAGCTTCTCATTATAAGCGGCAATACTCTTCATTTCTGCATCATGCTGATCGAGTGTTTTCTGCCACTCGGATTTGTCATTTTCCATAGTCGGCATGGCTTCGAGATTTGCACGGTTTACTCTTTGAAGCTCGTCAACAAGTTTTTGCCAACCAGACATTCTCTCGATATCGAGTTTGACGGCTTCAAGATTTCGCAACATGGCTTGCTCATCGATTGGGACCAAGTCAAGGTCAAAACGCACTCCCCTTAAGCACCAGTGCGGAAACTGGCTTTGAAGAGTAGCCGGACCCTGTCTAACTTGATATGGGGGCCTATTGATGATTGTTTGAATATCAGCTCTTTGAAGGGCAAGAGAGCTGGAAGGGATTTCCAAAAAGACGGGAGCAGTGGGCTTTTTAGAAATTTCAGATGTCGGTTTTTCGCCGAGTTTGGCTTGTTTACTCAGATCTTCAGCGACATGACTTTTCCCTTTATCATCACGAGATTTTCGTTTGTGGGAATCATCCTCTCTCTGGGAAGAATCAAGTCATTCGTCCCTTCTCCCGTAGCGTTCTTCATAAGCGCGCTTCTCACGAGCTTTCCTCGCATCTCTTTCTTCGTCGGTTTCCCAGAAGGCAGGAAGATACCTCTTGGGGTCATAAGAGCCGCGCCTCCCATAACGCTGGAAATCATCGTAGTAAGAGCCACTTCGTCCCATTGGAGAACCTAAAAATGAAGAAAAGATAAGTTCAGAAATCTTCAAAGCAAGAAAGTTGAATGCATAAAAGTGCCGAAAAATCCTAAGTGTGTGTAACGTGCAAACTATGCGCGTCAAAACTTCTACCACTCCTTGGTTGGGGGTGATGACGGATTTTACAGCAAGTGTTAATTCTTGGGCTGACGGAGTTTGTTGCAAGGCAGATGTCGCTTCAACTGCTGGAGAAATAACTTTAGCAGTAGTAGTATCGTCTTTAAAGAGCTCCTGTGAAGTGATTTTCAATTCGCTCATTCCATCAAAATTGTCGTCACCATCGTGCCCGGCGGGACCCTTCCCTTGAGCTCCTTCATCAACAGTCTTCCCGGACCGGTGAGGTGGTTCTTCTTCCTCAATGACCGAGGCAAGTGCAAGTTTTCCGGACGACCCCATAACATCAATAGAAGCGGAGCACTTCACCAGTGAAGCCTCAACAGTATGTTCTTTCGGTGTAAGTTCTCCGACGGAAACTGGGGCATCCGATGTCTCTACCAGAGAATCAAGAACTTCATGAGGCTGAGTAGAACGAGAAGGGTGCAGAAGTCCGTATTGGTGAAGAAATTCGTCTTTCAGCGAAAATTTAATACTTCTTTCTTCAACCGCCATGGCGCTTAATCTTTCAAAAGTCGGCTTGTGGCTGGGATCTTTAGAGGGAGGAGGAAGTGCTGTAAAAGAAAAGAACGAAATTAGCACCTAGCAACTCGGACTTTTAAAAGCTCAAATGGAAAAAGTGAGAGTGAGCAATCTTACTTCCTACTCTCCAGATTGCGTAAAATCCTGGAGGGTGATGAACGAAGAAGAACCGATTTAAGAACCCATGGGCGCTTTTCGGAAGATCGACGATCAATCTACGATTCCTGGCGCTTCTCACGAGTGTGATAGAGGGATGATCTTTGTTCTTTGAGAATGTTCACAAGTAGCAGATTTCTTCAAAGCTCGGAAGACGATCAAGTGTCCTCCTGAATAGCACACAAAGTCCCATTAGGATGGTATGGCCATTGGGATGTAGTTGGAAAGGAGAGATAGTTAATCGGAGAAGGCGTCGTTGAAGAATGTCATTAAAAGGAAGAATGGCACCACATAGGCACATTTGACGGTTGACAGCGATAAAACCGAGAGGTGACCTATCAGCAGTATCGTTTGGCCCAGGAAGTAAAGCATCTGCTTTAGCAATACCAAACTGAATACGTAGTTGGTTGAATGCCCGCTGACTCAGGGTAGTTGGAGTTCTTTCCGGAGGATTATCCAATGGATTGGCTATCGGGAAGACCCCTTCAGCTTGCTCTATTATCTCTTCTTTAGAAGACATTCTACACAAGGAACTGGATATTCAAATATGAAAGTGCACGTTTCCTAAATGTGTGAAGTGTTGTGCAAAACTAATAAAACGACAAGCAAATAAAACTGAAATTAAACTAATATGCATTTGTCAATTTTAAAGTTTCAGGGCTTGTTGTTTGAAGTCCAAATACAAGTGCAGTGTTGATGCAAACAAATCAGTCTTAATTAATTAATATGGCTTTGCTTTAATACTTCACTTGAATTTGTCGATTCACAGCATTTCATATAATTTCTTTAAGTTGATTTTCTTTTATCGACTAATCTGTCATTCGATGTGGGCGATTAGTGGTAGTATATTCGTCCCATTTTTCTGCAAATGTTGTATTTAACAGGTTATTAGCATTAAAGTTAATGAGATCTGTAAATAAGTGCAACAAGTTTAGAAATGTTATCTCGGCAGTTCGAGTTGAGAGTACAATTCAATAATGTCATGTTCATTCAAGATTAAAGGTATTCAAGTCCTTGGGTCGTAGGAACGACTTAAGCTAGCTCGGGGATTATTTAGGTCATCCAGATCAAGTCAAATGACTTAACATAAGTTGAACTTCTTAAGTCGCATTGTTCAAGGCCAGGCAGTCAAAAATTATCCAAGTCCTAACTCGGCCGCTACCTAAAACCTCTGCCGCGGAAAGTTAGGTCGTTAGTTCGTTAAGTCGCTCTACTTAAAGCTTTATGTTATTCAGGCAAGTTAGATCGCAAGCTAATTAGGCCGCAAGCGAGTTTGGTCGTAAGCAAGCTAGGTCGCAAGTAAGTTGGGTCGCGTGTTTCATGATCAAGCCGGTAAGCCTAAGGTCAGCCGAAGCTCCTCAACCAATCATTTCTTAACTCCCTTTGCTCCTCCCTACTCAGCAAACGACCTAATGAACAAACACGTTAACCCAAAAACCTATTATCACCTCTACAGTAAAATCCACCATCCCACCACCAAATCACCCAGAATCGATTCAAACCACCTCAGATTCGTCATGGATTCAGTATGCTGCTGCGTTTTCGAAGAATTACAATAATGTTGCAACCAAAGGCAGACGAGGATCGGTTGTGACACGATTCATGGCGAAGCACGGTGTACAAAGCTGGATTAAGGATGACAGTTAGGGAATTCGCGATTTGATGATGAATATGGTTAAATTTTTGATGGAATTTACTTACGCAATATAATGGTGGAGACGATTGATGATTGAATAATGAGAATCGTCTTCGAGAAGCTCAGAAACTTGTTAATGGCAAGACGAAATGTTAGAGTAGATGAAGCAAAGAAGAAACGACCTAAACTATTTATGCACCGGAGCAGTGAAACTAGAATCGGCGCACACGACCTTAGCTTCTCGTAAGTCACTGACGACATAACAGCTCAAAATAGTACGAGTTGAGAGATATCGAAGCACACGACCTAACCCTTAGGCGTGTACTTCGAGGGGCAAGTGTTAGCTCCTCTAAGCGACCTAATGAAATGAAGAGCCTAGCGACCTAAAGTTATTGCGACCTAACGAGCTAAGAAACATAGCGACCTAGACGGTTAAACAACCTAACGATTTAATTACCTAAAGGGTCTAGTGACTTAACATCAAGGAGCGGCACAGCGTGACACAACTCCACGACTTAACGGGCTAAAGGTACAAGAGATCAGCGGCCTAACGACCTATGGAGTAAAGCGACCTAACGACCTATAGAGGTAAGCGACCTAGCGACCTAGTAGCTAAACGACCTAGCGACCTAGCGAGTTATCACAGAATGAAGCAACTTCTTATGCCGTTCCCAACCGTAAGTCGCCAACTATTCTCCCTAAGTCGCTTACGACCTAAACATACCGAAGAAACTTCTTACGCCGCTTCCTCCCTAGGTCGTTCACGACCTATGACTTGTTAGTTTGTTCGAGGTGATCAAATACACTCTAGTTAAGCCGTAAGCCGCTCCCACTAGGTCGCTCATGACCTACGACCTACCTCTAGGTCGCTCACGACCTACGACCTAGCTCCGAAATTTCCCTATAAATACCGTGCCTACACCACCAAAGAGGGGATCTTTTGGCTGATTTCTGGAACGCCTGTATTCTGCTGATTTCTCGACTCACTCGATACTTCAAACACGAAAGACATCTCAACGAACTTCAAGAAGAAATCTAACACATTCAACATGGATTCAAAGAGTTCTTCCACATCGGAGTTCTGGCTATTTGTCCTAGCAGTGTTGTAATCGAAGATTGTTGTAAAGTTGTAATTGATTCAACAATAAAGAAGATTAAAGTGGACGTAGGATTAACTTGAAGCCGAGCCACTATAAAACTGTTGTCTCCTTACTACTTTTTCTGTGACTTTTCTACTTACTTCTAATTCCCATATTGACGGGTGGTGCTTTCACTTAATCTCTACTTACAACGGGGTGTTAGCATTCAATTTTTAGCATTAACACAAATCGTTGTTTTGATTATGGAAACCAAGCGGTAATTTATAAAAATAAACGATCTTATAAAAGTTACACAATTGTTATAAAAGTTGTTGAAAAGTTCTATAACATTTTTTTTCTATTCGCTGGCCAGGGCATCTGAACATTTGTATCGAAAAGAGCAGGACAAAGCCAAGATAAAAGACATAAGAGCCATGGTTGAGCAACTGCAGGAGCAGGACCGTCTTCGTGCTATATAGATGGAGTAGTTAAATCAGTGCTTGGCGGAGTACATTTAGTAACATGGTACATTTTCTTTGACATCTGGTGCTTCCGGAGGCAAGGACGACTCATGATAGGTACGCTTTTCTATGTTTGTGCTTGGATGTTGTACATGATGACTTGGAGTTGGTGAGGATGATTTGTTTTTGTATGTCTGATACACTTTAATGAGATAACGGATGTGTTATATTGATTTGATACATTTTGTGGAGTTGTTTGATGTTTGAAGTTTATTGGCTAGTGTTTTGTTGGATGTTTGAGGATGTTTGATGGTTGATTTTGTATACATTGGAGTTTATGGCTTTGACTTTGTATATATTGGAGTTTATGATTTTGTTTATATTGGAGACTATGGTTAATATTCTTCTTGGAATAATATGTGATGTCGGTTGTTATATATACATACATACATATATATATATATATATATATATATATGCATGTATATATGAATTATCTATGTGGATTGGAGTTGAGAAGTATATAGATATATGTAGATTTTGTGGAAGTCGAAGAGGCATAGAAATAAAAAAAATAAACCTAGATTTTCGACGGCTACTGACAGCTTACGCGTCATAATCTTCAGACGGCTATTGACGGCTACCAATGGATTGTTGGTTACGAGTGGATCCATGTGTACATCGTTGATCATCGAAGCCGTCAATATTTTCTATTAGAAGACATCGAAATGATGTCGAAAGATTGTCACCGCCGCCGTCGGTAGTTGAAAAAAATAGTGTATGCTATTACGATGGCTATATTGTCGGCTTCCGACGGTCGAAAACGGCTATTTTTCGTTGGAATAGCAATGTGTTCTTATAGTGTAAATAATGCAATCTATTATATGGAACTTCCTTTCCTTTCTTTTTTCTTGGTTTATATGTTTCCTTATTACATATTTTGTAGTTCCTATGATTAATGTCATCTTTCCAACACAACATGCAACCTTTTATACATGTATTTATCTTTTGGTAAGGCAGACTTGTAACATCCTGGAATTTCCAGGAGTTTAAAATGCTGATAATCTCTAATTTAATTATTTGAATTGATAAATTGTTATTCTCAAAGATAATTAACCAAGTAATAATAATATAGTGTTTTAATTATGGTTATAAATTGAATAGGAATAATTATTTTATTTGTATAAATAAATTCTAAATTGATTTATTGTTTTCAAAATTTATAAGTATGTTTAAATACATTTATATCTGTGTATTTAAATCTGTGTCTTTTAAATTGATTTTAAAATAGGATATATTATTTGTAAATAATAATGAGTTGATTTTAAAATAGTTGTTTATATTTATTTAAATTTAGTTTAGATTTGGATTTTTAAATTGTACTTTGAAAATGGATATAAATTTGAATTTAAAGGTATACATTCATAATTTAATAAAATAATATGGTTTGGTTTTAAATTACATCGGTAATGTTTTTAAATAAAATAAGATTTGTTTTATACAAATTTGATTTGTGTTTATTTAATAAAATAAATGTAAGGCTTTTGAAATAGCATTTTTAAAAATAAGTTTGCAATGTTTTATAATTTTATTTAAATTATCATTGATTTTATTTTATGTTCCTTTTAAAAGATTGTATTTTATAAACTAAGCATACATTTGTAAATGTGTAAGTGAATTTGTTATTTGATATTTAATAAGAAAAGCATTTTTAAATTTAAGAAAAAACATTAGTAACTAGGAGAATAATTTTAAAATGCTTTTAAATTTCTTTAAAATTAAAAACTAAATTTATTTGACATGTGTTAAGTTTTAAAACAATATGATAACAAGTGTTAAACATTTATGTGAACTAAAGACAAGTGTCAATTTTGTTTTAAAATTTTCTTTTAAATTTGTAAAATCTGAAAATTTGCTTATATAATCATCCTATCTCTTCACTTTCTTTTCTTTAAACATTTTGTTCAATTCTAAGAGAAATCAGAAAACTTTTCCCTGAAATCTTCACTCTTCAAAATCAGAAAAAAATCCTCAAACTAAAATTTTGTAAAGCTTTGTCAAATCAGAGAAAATGTTATCAAATTCTTGTAAGAAAATCAAGATCTGCTCACAACAAACCTGTAATGTTCAGACCTATCAAGCAAGTTTTTCCAAATCAAATCTGCATTTTAATGTCTGCAGTTTTCCCCAAAACAGAAATCAATTCCTTAATTTCAAAGCAAATGTTCAAATCACAAAGACCTGATCAATCTTCAATGCAACAAATTCTGTAATTTGTTAACCTGGAAGCACCACAGTTTAAAACCTAGATTTGCTAATTTTCAAACCAGATCTGCATCATGTTTCAAACATGTTTGCAAGCTTTGATTAATCACCAAGGCCTGTAACTCTCTGTCAAGTATGCATGCAAGTTTCTAGGCTCCAGTTTTTAAAGCTTCAAGATTCAAAATTCTTTTGCAATTTCCTGCTCTTCTTCATGAGGCTCTGCACTTCAAAAATAAGGTGAGTAAACATTTTTATTAAACTTAATTAGTCAAGTAGCTGATTGCTATGAGTTTATGATGATATTCATATACATATTATTTTGCTTCTGTATAGTTATATGTTTAATATGTTGGTTATGGCTTTGAAACTGCGCATGTTTGTTTGCTTGATCATCTCTGTTTTTGACTTACTGCAGAGTTAAGTTTAAATCTAAACTTCAAGCTATTTTGTTTAGGCAACAATTAGAACATAGATTTAAAACAAAATAAGTAGCTTAAGTTTAAATTTTAGAACTAAAAATAAAACTAAGTTCTGAAAATTAAAGTTATCTGAAGAAAAAAAAATTGCAGTAAACAATTTATCTTCAATGTTTGGAAACAAGTATTTAATTTAGTTAAAACAGTTACATGAATCAAAGTGTCATTGGAAGTTATGAATTGTGGAAAGAGATTCAAAAATTTTAAAAACTGTATTGAGCTTGTATTTGGGTTTTTAGTGCAAATAGGGTTTTGATCTATAACTGATAATCTATTCATTTGAATTGCTTGAAATTCTTCATGAAGTTAGTGTGTGCATCAGAGAGTATAAGAAAATTGTTGAAGAATTTTTAAATCATCGTGGTTGCCTGATTTTGTGAAATTTGATTATAAACCTAGTTTGGGTTTTTACTGGGAAATCGCTCACCGCAACATCATAACTGCGTCGAGCTCTATATGATTTCTGGTGAAGGAAGCATGGTAGATAAGCGAGCTATGGCCGGCGTTCTGGCAACTATAGTTGATCGGAGGCGATTCGAATTGGGTTTTTCTGGTGATGTTTTAGGGGTTCAGTCCAACCTAAATGCTCGATTTTGAATTGGGTTAAATGTTGGAGTTTGGTTGGTCGGGGAGGCTTGTAGGGTGGTAGAGTGACTCGGCGGTGGGTTCGCCGATGACCAGAGAGGGTCCGTCAAGGGTGCAGGTTGCACGGTGGGTTGTTTGTGTCAGAGTGAATTAGGTTTGTTTTGTGTTGGGTACTGGGTTGAAGCTCGGGTAGAAAGGGAGTAGGACTCGGGTTAAAGCTCGAAGTAATTTGGTTGTGGCTCGGGTTGAAGAACGTGTGGGGTTATGGGTTTATATAGAGAAGATTACTGTTAAGTTTTTAACAGTTAGTTTTTAAAACTTAACTGTTTTAATTTATTTTTATTTTTTTGAATTGAAACAGTTTTAAAATTTTAAATCAGATTCTTAGATTCATGTGTATAGGTTGCATCAAAATAGAAATGCTTAACCAGATTTGAAATTTTAAATAAGTAAGTTTTAAACTTTTAAAAAGGTTTAAGTTAAAATTTAAATTCTTGTTTTTGAAATTGAATTGTTTTATAATAAAATTTATATGATTTGTTTAAATGTTTTAGCTAATGTTGTTTTCAAACTTATTTTGGAAATAATAAAGGAAATTTATAATTGTTTTATTAATTAACAAATAAAGTTTAAGATAATTTATTAACGTGAATTAAGAATTATTACTTAATGATTAAAGGAAGTTAATTAATGATTTCTTTATAATTTAATTTAATTTAAGAATTAAGTTAAGTTAAAGATTTCAAGATTTATTTAAGATAATGTTTTATCTTAAAATAATTAATTAAGTATTAATAATTTGTAATTAGTTGATTAATTAAGGAATTTCAAGTTTAATTAAATTATTTAATTATTATTTTAAAAGGAGTTAATTAAGTAATTAATTAAGTATAATTAATTATTTAATTAGCTATTAATTGAGATGTTGATTTTAATTAATGACAAATGATTAATTAAATTATAATTACTTATTAACTAAGTAATTAAGTGTTAATGAAAATAGTAATTAATTAATGAAGGTTTTTATTAAATTTTAAATGGGTTTTCTTAATTAATAATTAAAGGATAATGCTAGTTAATTAAGAATTAATTAACTATTTTTATTTAAGGTTAATTAATTTTAATTAAGGATTAATTAATTACAATTATGGATTAATTAATTTGAAAATTAAGATTTGTTAATTAATAATTAAGTTTATTAATTAATGTTTAAGAGTTAATTAATTAGTTAATTAAGTTTAATTAATTAATTATAGAAGTAATTAATGATTAATTACTTTTGATTTAAAGGATTGATTAATAATTAAGGTTTATTAATTAATAGTTGGAGATAATTAATCTGATAGTTGAATATTAATTTGGGTTAATGAGTAATTAGGGATGAGTTACTCAATGTTGTTTTATGGGATGAGTGAAATCAAGTATGTTAATTAATTTGTTAATTGATTAAATATAGTTACTTGATAAATGATTAAGTATTATTACTTAATAAGTTTTGATAAGGTTAATTACTTAAGATAAGTAATTGATAAATTACAGAGGTAATTGAGTTAGGGAAATTACTGATTGGAAAGTAATTTTAAATTGGGTAATTACTGGTTAAAGTAATTAAAGGTTTATTACTTGGGTAATAAATCAAAGGATTTATAAAGTAATTAAGAAGTAATTAAGAATAATTAATTACTGTATTTAAGTTGATTAATTAAAAGCAATTAATCTAAGTACGATTAATTAAGGTTCATTAATTAATATGATTAATGAAAATAATTAAAGATTAATTACTTTATTAAGAGTTAATTAATCAAGATTGATTAGGATTAATTAATTGATTTAACTAATGTTAATTTAAGCAAGATTTATTTTGATGAAGGTAATTAATTTAATTAATTTTAAATTAATTAAGTGATTAGGTAATTAATTTAATTCACTTTAAATTAATTAGAGATAATTAATTTAATTCATTTTAAATTAATTATGTTATGATTTGAGTTAATCATTGCTTATGAATGATTGGATGACATTGATTGTCTTGAATGCTGTGTGATCTCAGTAATGAGATAAGTATGGTTGTGTGATATGAATGCTTGGTTGAATTGTGATTATCAATTGGAATGTTGATATATGGATTATCTATTATGATATGGATTATATGAATTACCTGTTATTTGATAATGTTTATTATCAATTGTGGCCTGTGAATTATCTATTCTGTGTATATATAGATAGTTGAATTTAATTGTTTTAAAACCTTAAAAACAACTTGAACCTAAAAGACACGCTTTGATTTCGATGAGACCGGGATCGGGTTTCCATATTTGGATATCTGAAAACCACATCGATTCCAAATAACGCTAGGTCGTGAGTCAAATTGGAGCTTTGTGAAGACTCGAGGTGTAAGGGCTATACGTTAGTATAACTCTGTGGGTGATTCCGTAATGAGTTAACGGAATAGTACTTATAGATTCGAGATGGTGATTTAGAGTGCAAGGGTTATTGTCGTTAACTTTGAAGGTGATTCCAAAATGAGTGTAACGAGATAATGCCTTCGGTTTCGTTCGAACCCGGAACGAACTTGTACGTATTGAATGCTTTCAGCACATCGTCAGGTGGGCGATGAGAATTCTAAGTGATATGTCCTATAAAGGTAATCGCAGCTTCAAGCCCCATCAACCGGGAATGGCTAAAACAGGGGAGGTGCAGCAAGGCTTCGTGGGTAGCTCCCACTGGAGAGCAAGATACATCCCTGTCGAGATGTCCCTTTATATTTCGGCTGTGTGGGGCGATTACTAGCTAGAATCGTCGGGGTGGTCTTGTTCGGAACTGTTCAGTAAGGAACGGGTCCTGCCTTGTGTTGCAGGGGAGTGGGAGTACTCCTCGGTACAGTGATCTAGGCCACGTACTGTGACGGGCGGTACCCCAGTAGCCCTGCCATTGTATGGAATCCAAAATCCAATAAGTGCCAACGGTTTTGATTGTATTACCCACTTTTGTGGCTAGTAGCTGGAATTTAATCATGTAACAATTTCGGCTATTTCTTATTTACTTGAAAACCCTAGACACTATTATAATATCACAGAATTTCCTATCAAATGTTTTGGTTAGCGTAAGGTAAAAACATTTCCATGTTTATGTGTGGGAAGTCTTACGTGATACCTTTTCTTTCAAAGGATTTTAAAAGTTAAGCAACTTTAACCGTTTACTCACACCAGACCCATGTCTGACCCGGAGTTTATTCTATTTTTCTTAAACTCTTGGGTACTCAAATTTTTACGAGTAGCCAAGGGATTCAGGTTAGGATTTAAGTTGGCTTGACGAATTCTGAAGGAGCAATGGAGCAGGAGGCTTCTGCGTATAGTTATAGAGTTTTCCGCTGTGTGTTCTCTGAGTTGTTGTATTGTGTTGTATAACTAGACAGGTGTTTATAACTGTCTAGTACATGAGTTGTATATCTGTGTACTCTGATATGGTTGTAAACTATGTAATATTTATGTTATTAATATAATTTATTCGTTCCGCTGTGTAAGATTCTGATGTTGTTTCTTTCTTCTCTTCTTTCCTTTCTTCTTCTATCCCTTTCTTTCTTAAAGATGATGCGATTTTCTGGGAGTGGAAAGTCGGGTCGTCACATTTGGTATCAGAGCATTAGGCTGAGTGAATACCTAGGCTCTATAGTGGTGTCTTCCTTGAGAGAGCGTACTTGTAATTTTTATATATATATATATATATATATATATATATATATATATTTCTACCTATCTGTTGGGTTACCTGTTTGGGTATTCCAATATAAGTTATAAAGGTAGATGGGGTAGTAGTGTGTGTAACACGATTATTACCATTGGTTGGAGTTTGAATGTTTGAGGTTGGAAGTGTATTTGTCGAGACTGTAGACCTAGTACCGTCTCGAGTAATCTTTGTATTTGGAGTAAGGATTTCATTTGATCTCTGAAGGAAACCTGTTAAGGTTTGGAGTTCATCTTTGAAGTGTAAGTTTGGTTGCGCTCGTGTGAGCGGATTTTTGAGAATTTGGATCTGTCGGTTAAGCAGAAGAGAGTGATGGTATTTTGATACCTCAGGAAGTAGTAGCTGTGTGATGAGACGCAGTGACTATAGTTATCTCCGGAGATGTTTCTTTCGGAGCAAGTTTAAGGAAGTATGTTTGCTTTGGGGTTGTAGCTGAGTTCAGCAGGATGTTTGTGTTTTGTTAGAAGTACGAGTTTCTCAAAGAGCTATGGATAAGGAGTCCTTGGCATCTGTGTTAGCAGTGCAGCTCGGGAGTGTTCTGTGTTTCAGTAAGAAGATCTTTTTGGCTTGGTATTTCCTGGAGGTGGAATTCAGAAGCAGCAGTGAGGACCTGTTTCTTAGATGGAATGGTTAGTCGATGATAAACTGTTCAGTGGAGAGAGAATGGTATCTTGGATATTGGATTGGTTGATCGCAAAAGTGACTTGCGATGGTTTGATAATTATCTCAGATAATCTTTTGCTTGGATTTGTGGCATCTCTAGAGGATGTGAGAATTATGGGATTGCTGAAGATTTTTCTGGATATATCTTCAGGAGAGTTAGAGTTTTGCCCGCATTGGAGATTGAGTTCTGAATCGACTTGATGCCAGGAGTGATACCGGTGATTCGGTTGGGTAGAAGGTTGTCTCCTAGGTTGGTGGCTAGGTGAAGCAGCTCTGTATTTCTTGGAATTTCTGTTGATCCTTATTTATGAGATATGATGTTTAGTCTTTGCCTGTGTTCATTCGACGGCATTTTTATCTGCTCCAGATCAGAGTTGTGCAGTGGAAGCAAGGTGGTTGTTGACTTGAGTAGAAGCAACTGGAGGTTGCAGTATTTTGGATTAGAGAGCTTCTACTGAATTTATTTTTCAGAATCTGAGGCAAGTTGGCGAGTGATTCTATTCTGTCTTTTCTGAATAGGAGAAGTTGTTTTCTACTGTTGATAGTAGAGTTTGGTTTTGGTTTTTGGATTGATCTTGTGAGGATCAGTTTGTGTTGTGATCCAGTTGGTTTTTAGAAGCATCAGCAAAGGTTGAGCTGATCGAGAAGGATCTTAGGCAGCCCGGATCATCTGGGGAGTTTTTGAGGTTAAGTAACGAAAGAATTTGGAATTCGAAGTTGGAGACTTCGATGTTGTTGAGTTTCCTCTGGTAAAGGAAGTAATAAGTTTTCGTAAGCTTCGAAGTATATTGGGTTTTGAGGTGATCTTCGAGGTATTGGATTCTTCTGAGTTTTTGTAGAGATCGGTGCTTTGGATTGAAGAGTCGAATTGCCAGTTTGGAAGTCTGGAATTCAAATTATTTCACGTGTCTCTAAGGGAGTACGTGCTTTGGTCATCACTGGTTTTTGAGACCAGTAGTTTTGTGAAGGTTTTAGATGTTGATCAGACTTGTCTATGGTCTAGTATTTTGGGTAAATTATAGATCTAGCTAAGTGGGAACTCAGTAGCTTATAAGTATGGATAGTCTGGGTTTAATAGAGAGAGTATCCCTGTGTCTGTACTGGGGAAACTCGAGATAATTTAGGAAGTTTATTCGGATCTGTGTCCGGATAGCTAGTGTTGTTTGGTTGAATTGGTTGTTTGGGTAAAATTGTTTGTTTGGTTGATAGTGTATGGCTGTTATGAATGTTTGAATTGGTTGAAAATAAGAAATAAAACTTTGGATTATCTTTGTTTTAAATTTCAAGAACGAAATTCTGTTAAGGGTGGAGGATTGTAACATCCCAGAATTTCCAGGAGTTTAAAATGCTGATAATTTCTAATTTAATTATCTGAATTGATAAATTGTTATTCTCAAAGATAGTTAACCAAGTAATAATAATATAATGTTATAATTATGGTTATAAATTGAATAGGAATAATTATTTTATTTGTATAAATAAATTCTAAATTGATTTATTGTTTTCAAAATTTATAAGTATGTTTAAATACATTTATATCTGTATATTTAAATCTGTGTCTTTTAAATTGATTTTAAAATAGGATATATTATTTGTAAATAATAATGAGTTGATTTTAAAATAGTTGTTTATATTTATTTAAATTTATTTTAGATTTGGATTTTTAAATTGGACTTTGAAAATGGATATAAATTTGAATTTAAAGGTATACATTCATAATTTAATAAAATAATGTGGTTTGGTTTTAAATTACATAGGTAATGTTTTTAAATAAAATAAGATTTGTTTTGTACAAATTTGATTTATGTTTATTTAATAAAATAAATGTAAGGCTTTTGAAATAGCATTTTTAAAAATAAGTTTGCAATGTTTTATAATTTTATTTAAATTATCATTGATTTTATTTTATGTTCTTTTTAAAAGATTGTATTTTATAAACTAAGCATACATTTGTAAATGTGTAAGTGAATTTGTTATTTGATATTTAATAAGAAAAGCATTTTTAAATTTAAGAAAAAACATTAGTAACTAGGAGAATAATTTTAAAATGCTTTTAAATTTCTTTAAAATTAAAAACTAACTTTATTTGACATGTGTTAAGTTTTAAAACAATATGATAACAAGTGTTAAACATTTATGTGAACTAAAGACAAGTGTCAATTTTCTTTTAAAATTTTCTTTTAAATTTGTAAAATCTGAAAATTTGCTTATATAATCATCCTATCTCTTCACTTTCTTTTCTTTAAACATTTTGTTCAATTCTATGTGAAACCAGAAAACTTTTCCCTGAAATCTTCACTCTTCAAAATCAGAAAAAAATCCTCAAACTAAAATTTTGTAAAGCTTTCTCAAATCAGAGAAAATGTTATCAAATTCTTGTAAGCAAATCAAGATCTGCTCACAACAAACCTGTAATGTTCAGACCTGTCAAGCAAGTTTTTCCAAATCAAATCTGCATTTTAATGTCTGCAGTTTTCCTCAAAACAAAAATCAATTCCTCAATTTCAAAGCAAATGTTGAAATCACAAGGACCTGATCAATCTTCAATGCAACAAATTCTGTAATTTGTTAACCTGGAAGCACCACAGTTTAAAACCCAGATTTGCTAATTTTCAAACCAGATCTGCATCATGTTTCAAACATGTTTGCAAGCTTTGATTAATCACCAAGGCCTGTAACTCTCTGTCAAGTATGCATGCAAGTTTCTAGGCTCCAGTTTTTAAAGCTTCAAGATTCAAAATTCTTTTGCAATTTCCTGCTCTTCTTCATGAGGCTCTGCACTTCAAAAATAAGGTGAGTAAACATTTTTATTAAACTTAATTAGTTAAGGAGCTGATTGCTATGAGTTTATGATGATATTCATATACATATAAGTTTGCTTCTGTATAGTTATATGTGTAATATATTGGTTATGGCTTTGAAACTGTGCATGTTTGTTTGCTTGATCATCTCTGTTTTTGACTTACTGTAGAGTTAAGTTTAAATCTAAACTTCAAGTTATTTTGTTTAGGCAACAATTAGAACATAGATTTAAAACAAAATAAGTAGCTTAAGTTTAAATTTTAGAACTAAAAATAAAACTAAGTTCTGAAAATTAAAGTTATCTGAAGAAAAAAAATTGCAGTAAACAATTTATCTTCAATGTTTGGAAACAAGTATTTAATTTGGTTAAAACAGTTACATGAATCAAAGTGTCATTGGAAGTTATGAATTGTGGAAAGAGATTCAAAAATTTTAAAAACTGTATTGAGCTTGTATTTGGGTTTTTAGTGCAAATAGGGTTTTGATCTATAACTGATAATCTATTCATTTGAATTGCTTGAAATTCTTCACGAAGTTAGTGTGTGCATCAGAGAGTATAAGAAAATTAGTTGAAGAATTTTTAAATCATCGTGATTGCCTGTTTTTGTCTGAAATTTGATTATAAACCTAGTTTGGGTTTTTACTGGGAAATTGCTCACTGCAACATCATAACTGCGTCGAGCTCTACATGATTTCTGGTGAAGGAAGAATGGTAGTAAGCGAGCTATGGCCGGCGTTCTGGCAACTATAGTTGATCGGAGGCGATTCGAATTGGGTTTTTCTAGTGATGTTTTAGGGGTTCAGTCCAACCTAAATGCTCGATTTTGAATTGGGTTAAATGTTGGAGTTTGGTTGGTCGGGGAGGCTTGTAGGGTGGTGGAGTGACTTGGCGGTGGGTTCGCCGATGACCAGAGAGGGTCCGGGAAGGGTGCAGGTTGCACGGTGGGTTGTTTGTGTCAGAGTGAATTGGGTTTGTTTTGTGTTGGGTACTAGGTTGAAGCTCGGGTAGAAAGGGAGTAGGACTCGGGTTAAAGCTCGAAGTAATTTGGTTGTGGCTCGGGTTGAAGAACGTGTGGGGTTATGGGTTTATATACAGAAGATCATTGTTAAGTTTTTAACAGTTATTTTTTAAAACTCAACTGTTTTAATTTATTTTTATTTTTTTGAATTGAAACAGTTTTAAAATTTTAAATCAGATTCTTAGATTCATGTGTATAGGTTGCATCAAAATAGAAATGCTTAACTAGATTTGAAATTTTAAATAAGTAAGTTTTAAACTTTTAAAAAGGTTTAAGTTAAAATTTGAATTCTTGCTTTTGAAATTGAATCGTTTTATAATAAAATTTATATGATTTGTTTAAATGTTTTAGCTAATGTTGTTTTCAAACTTATTTTGGAAATAATAAAGGAAATTTATAATTGTTTTATTAATTAACAAATAAAGTTTAAGATAATTTATTAACTTGAATTAAGAATTATTACTTAATGATTAAAGGAGGTTAATTAATGATTTCTTTATAATTTAATTTAATTTAAGAATTAAGTTAAGTTAAAGATTTCAAGATTTATTTAAGATAATGTTTTATCTTAAAATAATTAATTAAGTATTAATAATTTGTAATTAGTTGATTAATTAAGGAATTTCAAGTTTAATTAAATTATTTAATTATTATTTTAAAAGGAGTTAATTAAGTAATTAATTAAGTATAATTAATTATTTAATTAACTATTAATTGAGATGATGATTTTAATTAATGACAAATGATTAATTAAATTGTAATTACTTATTAACTAAGTAATTAAGGGTTAATGAAAATAGTAATTAATTAATGAAGGTTTTTATTAAATTTTAAATGGGTTTTCTTAATTAATAATTAAAGGATAATGCTAGTTAATTAAGAATTAATTAACTATTTTTATTTAAGATTAATTAATTTTTAATTAAGGATTAATTAATTACAATTATGGATTAATTAATTTGAAAATTAAGATTTGTTAATTAATAATTAAGTTTATTAATTAATGATTAGGAGTTAATTAATTAGTTAATTAAGTTTAATTAATTAATTATAGAAGTAATTAATGATTAATTACTTTTTATTTAAAGGATTGATTAATAATTATGGTTTATTAATTAATAGTTGGAGATAATTAATCTGATAATTGAAGATTAATTTGGGTTAATGAGTAATTAGGGATGAATTACTCAATGTTGTTTTATGGGATGAGTGAAATCAAGTATGTTAATTAATTTGTTAATTGATTAAATATAGTTACTTGATAAATGATTAAGTATTATTACTTAATAAGTTTTGATAAGGTTAATTACTTAAGATAAGTAGTTGATAAATTACAAAGGTAATTGAGTTAGGGAAATTACTGATTGGAAAGTAATTTTAAATTGGGTAATTACTGGTTAAAGTAATTAAAGGTTTATTACTTGGGTAATAAATCAAAGGATTTATAAAGTAATTAAGAAGTAATTAAGAATAATTAATTACTGTATTTAAGTTGATTAATTAAAAGCAATTAATCTAAGTACGATTAATTAAGGTTCATTAATTGATATGATTAATGAAAATAATTAAGGATTAATTACTTTATTAAGAGTTAATTAATCAAGATTGATTAGGATTAATTAATTGATTTAACTAATGTTAATTTAAGCAAGATTTATTTTGATGAAGGTAATTAATTTAATTAATTTTAAATTAATTAAGTGATTTGGTAATTAATTTAATTCACTTTAAATTAATTAGAGATAATTAATTTAATTCATTTTAAATTAATTATGTTATGATTTGAGTTAATCATTGCTTATGAATGATTGGATAACATTGATTGTCTTGAATGCTGTGTGATCTCAGTAATGAGATGAGTATGGTTGTGTGATATGAATGCTTGGTTGAATTGTGATTATCAATTGGAATGTTGATATATGGATTATCTATTATGATATGGATTATATGAATTACCTGTTATTTGATAATTTTGATTATCAATTGTGGCCTGTGAATTATCTGTTCTGTGTATATATAGATAGTTGAATTTAATTGTTTTAAAACCTTTAAAACAACTTGAACCTAAAAGACACGCTTTGGATTTCGATGAGACCGGGATCGGGTTTCCATATTTGGATATCCGAAAACCACATCGATTCCAAATAACGTTAGGTCGTGAGTCAAATTGGAGCTTTGTGAAGACTCGAGGTGTAAGGGCTATACGTCAGTATAACTCTGTGGGTGACTCCGTAATGAGTTGATGGAATAGTACTTATAGATTCGAGATGGTGATATAGAGTGCAAGGGTTATTGTCGTTAACTCTGAGGGTGATTCCAAAATGAGTGTAACGAGATACTGCCTTCGGTTTCGTTCGAACCCGGAACGAACTTGCATGGATTGAATGCTTTCAGCACATCGTCAGGTTGACGATGAGCATTCTAAGTGATATGTCCTATAAAGGTAATCGCAGCCTCAAGCCTCATCAACCGGGAATGGCTAAAACAGGGGAGGTGCAGCAAGGCTTCGTGGGTAGCTCCCACTGGAGAGCAAGATACATCCCTGTCTAGATGTCTCTTTATATTTCGGCTGTGTGGGGGCGATTACTAGCTAGAATCGCCGGGGTGGTCTTGTTCGAAACTGTTCAGTAAGGAACGGGCCCGACATTGTGTTGCAGGGGAGTGGGAGTACCCCTCGGTACGGTGATCTAGGCCACGTACTGTGACGAGCGGTACCCCAGTAGCCCTGCCATTGTATGGAATCCAAAATCCAATAAGTGCCAACGGTTTTGATTGTATTACCCACTTTTGTGGCTAGTAGCTGGAATTTAATCATGTAACAATTTCGGCTATTTCTTATTTACTTGAAAGCCCTAGACACTATTATAATATCACAGAATTTCCTATCAAATGTTTTGGTTAGCGTAAGGTAAAAACTTTTCCATGTTTATGTGTGGGAAGTCTTACGTGATACCTTTTCTTTTCAAAGGATTTTAAAAGTTAAGCAACTTTAACCGTTTACTCACACCAGACCCATGTCTGACCCGGAGTTTATTCTGTTTTTCTTAAACTCTTGGGTACTCAAATTTTTACGAGTAGCCAAGTGATTCAGGTTAGGATTTAAGTTGGCTTGACGAATTCTGAAGGAGCAATGGAGCAGGAGGCTTCTGCATATAGTTATAGAGTTTTCCGCTGTGTGTTCTCTGAGTTGTTGTATTGTGTTGTATAACTAGACAGGTGTTTATAACTGTCTAGTATATGAGTTGTATATCTGTGTACTCTTATATGGTTGTAAACTATGTAATATTTATGTTATTAATATAATTTATTCGTTCCGTTGTGTAAGATTCTGATGTTGTTTCTTTCTTCTCTTCTTTCTTTTCTTCTTCTATCCCTTTCTTTCTTAAAGATGACGCGATTTTCTGGGAGTGGAAAGTCGGGTCGTCACAAGACCGAAAGCCGACATAAGTGTTTTTACTTTATAATGACTATTGCACATCAGATCATTGGGTGGCATATTCCATTTTTCAGCCTTTACAACAACTATAAATCCAGCTTCTGTAAAGTCGAATTTGATTTTGTAGTGATGTATTCAGCGGTTACTGATAATTCAATTCCACTTTTACAACCATCCCACAATGGTCCCTTAGTGGCATCCAATAAATCGTTACTTTTTGCTCCCACATTTGATTCTTCATCGATATTGACGTCTTCATCGTCAACTTAAACAATAGGGAACATTGATCGTTCTGCATCTTCCTCCATACCTTTATTTGATTTGTTATAACAGCGTCAACCTCTAACGCAATAGGATATACTATAAGTGCAACAAGTTCTCCATGATGATCCCATAAATAATAATTTGGCACTTCCAGATTTATACAAATGTAATTTAACTGTATCTGGTTTCCAATGCTTCAAATGTTGATACTTACTAAAAGGGAAACAAAGTTCTTCTTTATTTTGATTATTAAATATTGCGAATCTAATAAATTTGTATACACCATTATAGAAATGTTCTTTTACCGAACCTTGCATTCTAGTCCTGACTTCATACATCCAAATATGGTCGACAAAATAATCGAACATTATTCCTAATTTAATTTAAAAAAAGGTTAGTAATTGTGACAACACTTCACTTCAGTTCTATTTTATGCACAACTTCTCATCCAAGTGATATATGGCTGTTGTTTTACTTTCTAAAATAACGTATAACCTTTTAGGACTACAGGCTTCACACACCACACTTTTATCTAATTTCAACAGTACTTCACTTCACTTGTCTTCGACGCATAACTTTACATCCGAGGGAGTATTTCATTTGTTGTATTTTCTAAAATAAAGTAAAGCCTTTTCGGTCTATAGGCTTCACAAACCAAACTTCTATCAAATTTCAACAGCACTTCGCTTCACTTCTCTTCTACGCACAACTTTGCATCTAAGAGGAGTATTTTTGTTGTTGTATTTTCTAAAATAAATTCAAACCTTTTTGAAATAAAGGCATTCTCTAATCAATATTATATTCCTTTCAAATTTGTTTAGATAATAGATTTTAGTACAGTATTTGTTCTTGTATATAAATTTCATATAGCTTTTTAAAAAATCAATTTGTGTACATTATTTGTTATTGTTATATTCATTTCTTAACCTATTGGAAATCGATTTTACTAGCATATTTCTTATTGTTATGTTCGTTTCTTAAGCTTAGAGAAAATCGATTTGAGTACGTTATCTGTTCTTGTCATATTCATTTCTTAACTTTTTGGAAAATCGATTTGAGTACAATATTTGTTGTCATATTTTTTTTTCTTGATTTTTTTACAAAATCAATTTCAATAGATTATTTGTTGTTGTAATATTTATTATTAACTTTTTACAAAATCAATTTTATTACAATATTTGTTGTTGTTATCTTCTTTTCTTAACTTTTTACAAAACCGATTTAAGTATAATATATCTTAACTTTTTGTTAACTAAATTATACGCTTTATAATGTATTTTCAAACTCTTTTAACTAATAAAATTTTAATTGATAGGTTTTGTAATTTAATATTAGAAGTTAGCACTAATAATAAAAAAATAAAAAAATAAATTTTATAGTGAGCGCTAACAGTTATAATTAAACACATTAATTAGTTAAAGAATATTACTTATGTTTAACCGTTTAGCGTGAACTATAATAAACATTGTTTTCCACTATAAAAATATTCGCGTAAACTTATCAATAAGCATATTAATCAATAATACTAATTTTCGAATTTTATATCAAACCTAATTTTTAATTACAAATTAAACAATGAAACGACTTAGTAACATCCCCAAATCAACTAACACACTATAGTTATCAACTAATATACAATAATCATCAATTTCAAATCAATAATCAACTAATTTTCTAAATTAGGGTTTTAACTTTATCCCAAATCAACTAATAAACTATACCATTACCAATTCATCTAACCTACTCAAACAAAAAGTAATAAATTTTTAATAAATAGGGTTTAAAGTAACATACCTCAAATATTGGAATAAAGAGGAGGAAGGAGGGTGCAGTAGGAAGGGGTCATCTGCGTTGGTTGGAGGCGGTGGAGTCGGCTGGAGGCGTGAATTGGGTGGAAGCAAAAGAAAATGAGGGGAGCATAAGAATGAATAAGTTGTAGGTGAATTCATGGGTTATATTCCTATAGGCATAGCAACGACCGCCTTTTTTAGCCAATGCAAACCGCCGCCACATGATGCGCCAAATGAAGCCATTCTAGCAGTGTGTGTATGTGTATGTCTATACACACACAGATATATATATGAAAAATTGATAGTTAGTTTCTATTAGATAAAAGTTGATGTAATTTTAATTATTTATTTGACTGCCATGTATGACAAAAGTGTTATCAAAAATAAAATAATGCAAAACCGATACCTAGTAGTAGTTTGTTTGTAGTTGATGCTTACTTACGCCATAAGTTATTTTGACTATTATTTATATCAAAACTGACACTTGTATATTTCCAAAGATGATACCTACTTTCTGTTTGATATAAGTTGATGCCGTGTAATTTTAATTATATATTTGTCAGGACCCGATTCTTCGACTCTCGAATATCGACATTAATACGTCCACTTTATCAACTGCCGAGCAATCGAATGCCAGAAAACCGAACCCTTAGGGTTTAAGAAGAAGAAAAAAATAGAAGAAATAAGAAAGAAAAAGCAACAGAATAATATCATAATCTCACAGTCGCAGCGGAACAACATATAATAGATAAATGAATAATCTTTAAATCAAAAGAACTGTACATTTTATACATTACATCATCAGAGTCAATATACAACACCACACAATAATGGACAGTTATATAAACCTGTCCTCACAACTGAATACACAGCGGAAAAGATAATATCATATACAAGTGATACATTTCTCCGTCCAGCTCATTTCTTGAGCTCCACAGCACCTCTTGAATTCCAGAACATCCTGATAACCTGAATCTTGGCTACCTGTGTGGAAAATGATGGGCACCCAGAGTTTAGGAAGGGAACAACAAACTCCAGGTCAGTCATGGGACTGGTGTGAGAACTTAAAACAATAATATCTTTAAAAACAAACAAGGAAATATTTTAAAATAGATTCGCAATGCTTTTAGAAAATGTAACTACCATAAGGCCTCCCGCCACACACACAATGCAAACGCAGAATTGGAGGAGATTTCTCCTTATGACAGTCAAACATGTTTGATACGCAAAAAAATTCATTGATATTATTACTTTAAGTGCAAAGTGTAGGAAAACATTTCGAAAGTATAATATAAATCTTAGCCAACATAGACATTACGAACTATGCCTACTATAGCTACGATCTAAACAGTGGTGACCACCACAAGTAAATGGAAGGTTCTATAACTAAAACCGTACAAGGCTCGTATTGTTTCTTTGGATTTCCAACAAATGGCCAGGCCAAGGAACTTCCCATTTCCACATGGGTACACCTCTGGATGGACGTCCCGAGAACCTAACCGTATCTCTGCCAACACAAGGCTGGGTTACCTCTGAACTAGGTAACTACATAAACGAGTATGCCATCCCCCGGTCGTAACCGACCTTTATTCTGGGATTCACCAACAACCACAAAGAAATAAATTTGCAGCAACCACATAGGTTAAGTATCTGGGCTCCATACCATGATACCACCTCTATCCAGAAGGAAATGAACATACCCTCAGGGGGCGCTATCCCCAAATAACCTTGCTGCATTCATCCTGTTTTGACCATTATCGGGTTGTGAGGTTTGACGAAGTCTCGTCCACAAAGCTACGCTTTTCACAAAAACCACGCTTTGATTAACAAATGATCAGCAGCACTCAGCATGCCACATTACCAAGTTGGAAATATATTACTGATAACCTTCAACTACATAACCTCTGAGCTCGTACCTCAGAGAAGGGTGTTAAGTTAAGAGAATATATTCTCTGCCACCAACAGAAATGTATTTGAAAGAAATCTGCTTTATATCTCAAAATGTAATATCAGACATACAATCCATACAAGTCTGTTATGTGTTCGAACGGAACCGAACGCACTTCCGAAGAAGCCCTTGCAAATCCGGATAATCCCTAATCACGTCCGGACTTCCCATCACATATGGAATCTCTATACCGGGGACCAGTCGATGCAAAGACATTCGACGAGTTATCCTTTCGTTTTCAAAAATATCCGGTTTTCACCACCGGTATTCAAATGCTATTCATAACATCGTATCACATATTTGGAATGGGCTATATGATGCAAAGGTCCTCTCCCGGCTAAACCGAATAGTCAGCGCAATATTTACAAGAAGCATATGCATATTGGGGTCTCACTTAAGTCGCAGATTAAAGCCCAAAACCTTTCGTTCGAATGGTTAAACTAAATTACCAATTCCAATCTTTTAAACAAAAAGATTTATTTCAACAACCCTAAATGGTTTAAACAAATTTTCACACTTTAATCTTTTAAACAAAAAGATTCAATTCGCAAAGTTCACCCTATTCACAAAGATCCATTCATGGATTTCAAAACAATTTCCATTTCAATTGGATTAACTCGTTAAATCTTAAAATCAAGGTTTAACTTATAGCTTTCAAAATTCGTTTCCAAAGATTCATTCATAGCTTTTCAAAACATTTCAATTTCAAACTTGGAACCTTTCAACACAAATTGGAAGTTCATTGCTTATGTGACAGCTTTTATTATTTGAAAACAATTAGTTTTCATCTCAGAAAAATCTAATTATATTTGCATGAGTTAAAGCCCTTGAATTAAATTCAAATTCCAAAATCAATACATTGAAAATGGTTTGACCCATATATAATTAGTATAACATCTTTAATCCCAAGTTTGCAAACATAGAATTCAATTTCAAATCTTGAATTCAAATTTAAGTCAAATTATTTCATTTCAAAACTATATCAAGTTATTCAAAAATAAATTTTATCTTGAAATTCCATTCCAAAAGCTTTTCGTTTTAAACCCAATCCACTTCCAAAACCATTTGGGTTTAAATATTCAATTTTTTAAACTATTTCAAAATTGTGACTAAATCTATTTCCTCGTGAAATCCATATTTATGTGTGTATAAGTGTGGTCCAGGTGTTTAACACAATAGTGCAACATCATTCAATCATCACAGATTAAAACACAGAAATATAGTTGATAAGCGATATAAACTATAACACTTATCGTCCATCCACAGATTCACAGATAATATACAAATGTAAATAAATAAATAAATTATACATAGCTCAATCCATAGAACAAAATATCATAGATTAGATAGGACAATCAATTCAAAGCATCTTGTAACAGCCCGCAAATCTGTACCCCTTGAGTTAACACTATTCTACCTAAATCAACTCAAGTTGTACAGAAATACGAACCATTTGGGTTAAAGAAAAAGAGGTAGAAGAAGAAAATAGAAAACAATATCAGAATCTAACCATCGCAGCGGACTAAAATATAATAGAAAATAAATGATCTTTATTCAAAATCAAATATATCTATTTATATATTACATCATCAGAGTACATCGATCAACGGCTCAACAACAACATACAAATGGATACACAGCAACTCAATCACAGCGGAATATATATATAACAAGTACGGATATACGTATCGTCCTCCAGCTCGTCTCCTGAGCTCCACAGCATCACATCCTGTATTCTATAATACTCGGTCTGACCTGAGCATTACAGTCAAATAACACCCGAGTCAGTCTGGAATACCAGCGTGAGAAAATCACATCTAATTGATTTTTAAAGTTTCAAAATCCTTTGAAAAACAAAAGCATCCCGTAAGACCATGCCACAAATAAATATGTCGGGTTTTTACCTTACGATAGCTAAAATAATTTTCATAGAAATCCTATTATATTATAATAGGGACTATATACCAATACTTATAAAATAGCCGAAATTGTTACATCTATTAAATTCCAGCTACTAGCCACAGAGTGGGTAATACAAACAAAACTCGTACAAGGCTCGTAGGGAGAATGGATTTCCAACTAATGACTAGGCACTGGGGTACCACCTGTCACAGTACGGGGCCTAGATCACCGCACCGAGGATTACTCCCTTTATCCCCTGCAACACAAGGTTGGAACCATTCCTTACTGAACAGTCCCGAACAAGATAAACCCCGTGGTTGGCGCGACCAACCACCGACTAAGCCGAAATAAAAAGGGATATCTAGACAGGGGAAATATCTTGTCCTGCTTGGGCATGACCCACCTAACCTTGCTGCATATCCCCTGATTTTCAACCATTCCCGGTTGATGAGGCTTGAGGCTAAGCGTTACCTTTAGAACGTTTTCACTTAGAATGCCCATCGTCCACCTGATGATGTTTCGCAAGCATTCGTCCATACAAGTCCGTCCCGGGTTCGAACGGAACCGAAGGCACTACTCCTACTACATCCATTTTGGAAATATCCTCAGGATTAGTAGCGACTAGCCCTTGCACTTCACTGCTCCATCTTCGAATCCAAAATCGTTTACACGAAACGTACAAACCGGATCGAAGTGGTTTTCAAGAAATAAATCTCGATCCGGGTCTCTTCGAAACGATCAGCGCATTTGTCCAATATTGATAGTCGGTTATTTAACTATCAATTAATATTCACAAACAACCATCAACCAATAAATAATTTTTCAAATTATTTATTAATCTCAAAAATATCTTCACAAGATATATTTCTATTTTCAATCCTTTGAAAACAGTTTCAAAACCATCATTCTTTTCAGAATCAACTTTTCCAAATATTTTATATCTCCTTTGAAATCACCAAGCACAAAAATAGATTTTTAAAATAATTTAAAACACTTTATTTCGAAACATTTAAGTTAAAATTACTTTAATAATTTGTTAAAAATACATACTATATGAATGCTTGAAATAAGGTTATAAAACTAGATTTCTACTTTTAAAACAAAATACTAAGTTACTTCTTAATAATTACCGCTAGAATAGATTAAAGAAAATACCGACTTTAAACTTTAAATTTTTCAAAACTTGCTTTCTTTAAAAACAGCTTTAAAACATTTAATTTATGTTTACAATTTTACCTTTTAAAAAATGTACTTGGCCATCCAAAGAAAGTTCCAACTCAATCACTTAAACCAATTTCCCCGAAATTGATTTCCAATTTATTTTATTTGAAGTAAGTTTCTTTAATTGCTCAATTCATTTCAAAAATTCATTAGTTACGGACTTATTATTGTTGTTGTTATTTTCCGTTTGATTTTAAACCTTTTAACTAAAATATACGAATGTCAGGCTTTTTTTCCCATTTCTTCTTTATTCCTTAAGTTAAATCTTAAATATTAAATAAATGTTTGTTTTTATTAAATAATATCATTGAAGTTTCTAACTTCATTAACCTTCTGCTTATTCAAAAATTCCTTTCCATATACAGAATTTTATTAATTAAAAAGTGATACAAATGAAAGTTATCACATTCTTCCTACAGTTTCCAAAACTTTAAAAATTATAGGATTTGGATAAGAAACGCAAAAGTTATGCACAAAATAATAGCTCAGGTTTGCACAAAACACTGAGTACTCTACAACAACAGGACAGCGAGTTTGCAAGAGGTTTTTCCACGTTTTAATAAAATAATTTTAGAAAATGATACAAATAAAAGTTATAGGACTTTCTGTTAGCTTTCCGGAATGACCAAGATCGTCGAATTTGGATTAACGGTTCAAAAGTTATGACCATTATAGTAAAAACATTAAACTTAGCCTGAACTTATGCATTTGCAGGACAGTGACCAGCAATTTCAATTTTAGCATAGAAAACATCAAAATTAGGCAAAACGAATAAAGAAAAAGTTTTAGCTTAGTTCCTAAGATTTCCGGAACATTAAAAATTTCTGAATTCTGATAAGAATTGTAAAACTTATGGATAAAACAATTCTAAGATTTGAATTTCACAACTTATGTCATTTTGTCTCGGGACAGCGATAAACAATTATAATTTTGGCCAAGATAACATCGAAAATTTGGAAAACTCAAAACTTAAAAGTTTTATAAAAAAAGTCTAATCTTTCTGGAACATCTAAATTTATTGAAATCGGTTGAGGAACGAAGAAGTTATGGCTAATTTAGTTTCATCCTTAAGCACAGAGCTAATATTGGTTTTGCACTCGGGATTACAGTAGAAAAATTCAATTTTGACATGGCTATCATCCAAATTACAGAAAACACAAAACATAAAAGTTGTAGCACATGAAATAATCTTTCCAGAACATCCAAGAAATGGAAATTTCATTAAGGATTGAGAAAGTTATGGTTAAATTACTAAGCCGCGTTTTTGATAGAACCGAGCCATTTTTACTTATAACTATCATCTCTTCAAGATTAACATGAATACTAGAAATTAAATAGTTTTTCTCACCATAAACTTGTGTATTTGACTTGACACTTTTTCCTTAGCTTTCTCCAAGCTTTTTCACTTTATCTTACTTTTGTTTTTGCTTTGTGAAAGTACTAAAATAAGTGAACATTTCCACCCTTTACATAGAAATTTTCAAGGCTAGTTTGGTAATTTTAGTTTTGGACACTTGTCTTCTTCTCTTTGCACAAGTTTTAGAATGTTGACACATGTCTACTTAGGTGTCTTAAAATGTTTCTACACATGGACACCTAATGGGGTTATGTGTCTACTTAGGTGTCTTAAGATGTTTCTACACATGGACACATGTCCTTCATTTTTTTATGCAAGCTTTATTTCATGACACATACCTTATTTAGTAATCATTTAAGGTGTTCTAGAAGTGTACACCTAAGTGATATATGTGTCATAATTCTATTTCATCTTAAGATAGGTGTATGATCTATATTATGCCACTTGTCTTCACCATGTCATGCCACTTATCCTATACTTATACATACTTATACCTTTTGTATTATTATAAATATGAATACAATAGAGATGGTGTATACAAGAAGCTTGACTAATTAAATTATTATCAATTAAATTTTTAGCGTGTTTATATATCGTACACTTACACACTAACCCTGATCAAAACGAAATTTGAAATCCGATAATAATTCAATGTTACGGACCCAATGGAACTAGTTTCATCGAATTCCGAGACTGTGCCTCGGAAGGTTATTTTTAAATTCAATTTAAACGATGAAATTTAAAAAACTGATCAAATCATTGTTGAATTTGATTTTAACACTTCTATCGTCTTCAAAGTTCTCAATATAAATTTTACAAGCCTTCAAATTATTTTTAACAGGCTTAAAATTCTAGATTCAAAATTTACCCAATTTCTAATTATTAAATTCTATTATTTCATTATCAATAAATAGCGATATTTGTATTTCAAGTTAAGATTGCTCTATTTAATATTAAAAATCAATTAAATATTCCGATTTTAAATGCTCGAAAATTCCGGGTCGTCACACATCTCATATAATACAATCATTCATAAGTAAGGTCAAGCATTCAATAGTCATTTATAAGTAGGATTAATTTAATTGCTTAATCCTTATTAATTCAATTTATTTCCAATTAAATTAATTACTTATGAATTAATTATCCAATCACAATTAATTAATTACAAATCATTTGATATAAATTAATTAATCAATCACCTTAATTAATTAAATTATTCTTAAATAATCATATTAATTAAGTTAACCTTTAAACCAATTACATAATTAATTACCCCTTAATTATTATTATTTTTAAAATTAAACCTTTAATTACTTACCATTAAGCAATCATCTCATACCAGTAAATCATTAATTACCAATTAATCTTTATCAATAAATTAATCAAAATATCCAATTTTAATTACAATTAGTAATTAACCCCTTAATTACTTTCATTAAGAAATTATCTTAGATTAATTCATTATTAATAATTTGTAATTATAAATTAATCTAAATTATTTATTTATAAATTAACTAAATCATTCTTCAATTACGTTATTAATTAATCCTTAATTATTTAGTAAATTAAGGGTTAACTATAACTTAATAAATCATTATTTTGAATAAATTCTTCAACTTTTAAATAATATTACCCAAAATCTATTTATTTAAGCTTTTCCCATATTTTGAAATTTTATTCAATAAAATTAAAAATAAAACTTTATTATTTTAGAAGTCCATCTTTTAAATTTATCCAATTCTCAAAAATAAATTTTAATATAAACTTTCAATCTAAATTTTCAAAAATCAAATTTTTATTTATTTTCGGTATTCAAGATACCAAAATTATATCCGGCTAAATTTTAGCCTTCAATGATTTCAATCACAAAGATAATCACACAAATATTATAAATAATCAACACACAACATTGAAACAAATTCAATTATTTGAGGAATCCAGTTGGATCCCTCCAACCTGTTTCCCTACATGCACAGATGTTAGCACAATACCAATCCCGTTTCAAGGCGCAATATCGCGGTACATGGGTTTATATAAAATATTATCCTCTATTATGCGGCGCAATAAGGTCTCATCCGCTATATAATGCGGGAAATCAACTCCAAGTACATATATAATACCATTTCCACTTCAAGGTGGAATATCGCGGTATATTTGTTTAATGTAATAACCTCCGCTTAATATGCGGTGTATAGGGTCTATTTCAATACAACAGATAACAGTCATCATTCAATCAAACAATCAAGCAATTTTAAATCTAACTATTTAAAATTTAAATCGAAACACAATTCGATTGAGTGAGAAGTTCTCACCTTGCTTCCAATAATAGTTGCAGTGTTTTATTCCGAATAAAATTAAACACGCGTTTAATTTTACCCAAAATTCACACTAGCTCCAATCAATCCCAATCCAGCTTCATCGCATAGTATTCGCGAATACGATTCTAACGCAAGTCATTTCATCCAAAACGGACCTCGTATGAAAAAGTTACAATGTTTTAAACTTTAAACGAATTTATATATATTAATTTACTATTTTTATTTTTATTTTCTTAACCTAGAATCAATCCAGGCCTTTGCTTTTTCTATAGAAAACTGGGCCGCACAATACTTCTTCCTCCCCAGGTATGAACGAACGCGTTCAAACCCATATGGCCGCCGTTCTTCGCGAATTAACGCGCCACGCTCGTCGCCCTCGACGACAATCAGAAGCCGCCAATCAACTCGCCTACGTGTGCTCCACCCCAGGCCAGAACTGCGTGCAACTTGGCCCCCATCTCAATGTAATAGACGTGAATGAACACGGTGCGTTTAAGCAAGGATTGCTGCCGATCCACACAATATATATCGATCACCACCGTTGATCTTCAAGACCTCGTCGTGCTCTACAAATTTCCAGTTGGAAGTTTCTTGAAATAAGGCGTGGATTGGGAGAAATGGAGGAGGGAAAATTTGAAGATTTCGGCCATTAAACATTTGCTGGAGGCTAGGGTTAAGCAATTAGAGTTTTGTGAAAATAAGGAAAGTTTATGGCCTTTTATAGAAAATTCCCGCGCACTATTCATCCCGAATTTTTCCGAACTCCAAACAAAGCGTGCCGCCTAGCGTTTATAATGTTTTACCCCCATTCCGAACGCAATTGAATATATATTGGGAGCCAATTCGATCATATTTGGAAGATAGGTTTTCAAATCGACTATTTGAATTTAAAATTCACTTAAACCAATTTCAGTGCGTTTTACCTTGCCCCGGACAAGCCGTACATCCGATTGACACGAAATTTGAAACCTTACAATAATATAGCATTAAGGATCTGATTAAATTAGTTTCGTCAAAATCCGAGACTGTTTGAAAAATGGCTATTTTTACTCGTCAATTAAATATTAAAATATTCAATTTCTACAACTTAACTTTTAATTCAATTTTAAAAGTTCTATAACATCATTCTACTCCAATATGATTTAATACAACTTTACAAATCAATTTAATCATATTAAACCCAATTTCCAGTTATTTCTGTAATTTCAAATATTAAATTATCAATTTAATTATCCAATTAAATTTAGATATTCGAACTAAAATTTATTCGACATACAAATTTTTCTTGCTAATATGTAAAATCAATTAAATATACGAATTTCAAATGACAGAAATTCTGGGTCGTTACAAATTTTCCCCTTAAAAGAATTTCGTCCTTGAAATTGCCAAATAAGAAAAAGTTACAGAATCCATTAACTTTTTTTTTCAAAAAAAAACGTTCCAACTTGATTTCAGATTCATTTTAATCTCTTAACTTTCCCAAAATCCAATGGTTACACTTTTAGTTCAATTCCTACATTTGCATTACAATTTAAAAATTGACTTTTCATTAACAAAAATTTTCCAAAATTTTTCAAAAAAATTTCTAACTCCCAAAATTTACGAAATTTTTTTGGCAGAATCTCCCTTCTACGGAGGAGCTTTTGCAATATCACAATAGATATAAATATATATACATCGACCCACACGGTTGGAAAATAGAAAAACAGTTCATATTTCCTATTTTTATTGCGTAGGCGTACCTTTTTAGCAATTTTAAGCAAAGTAGTTATTTTTGTAACGTCCCGGAAATTTTCGACTTTCGAAAATTCAACATCGATACTCACTTTATCGACTGCCGAGAAATCGAAGGCCGAAAACCGAAATGTTATGGTTTAAGAAGAAGAAAAAGACAGAAGAGAGAGAGAAAAAGATAGAAAAGATAGAGAGAGAAAAGAAAATAGAAAATAGAGAGAATAGAATAGAAAGAAAAGAGGATAGAAAATAGAACGGAACAGAACACAACTGAACAACATCAGAATCTCACAATTCGCAGCGGAACAACATATAATAATAATTGAATAATCTTTAAACAAAGAACTATATCAGTTATTACATTACATTACATTTCATTACATTACATCATATCATCATCAGAGTGTACAACATCAAACAACAAATAGTGCAGCGGAAAAAGAAATACTATATAAACTAGTAATACGCCATGCCATCCAGCTTGCCTCCCGCAACTCCAGAATATCCTGATATCCTAATAAACCTTAACTCTTGACTGCCCGTGTGGAAATTGGTGGGCACCCAGAGTTTAGGAAGGAAAACAATAAACTCCGAGTCAGTCATGTGACTGGTGTGAGAACTCGAAACAGTTTATTTATCTTTAAAATCAAAATAGAAGAATATTTTTAAAGTCAATTCGCAATTTTTTTTAAAAATGAGACTACCATAAGGCCTCCCGCACACACACACAATGCAAACGCAGAATCGGAGGAGATTTCTCCTTATGATAGTCAAAGATGCTTGATACGTATTAAAAACAACATTTGATATTATTATTAGTGCATAGTGTAGGAAAAATTCATTTCGAAAGTAGAATATAAATCTTAGCCAGCATAGACATTCTGAACTATGCCTACTATAGCTAACTATGTTCAATAGCAGGTTACCGCCACATTCCATAGCAGGTTATACAACTAAAACCGTACAAGTCTCATATTGTTTCTTTGGATTTCCAACGAATGATCAGGCCAAGGAACTTCCCATTGCCACATGAGAATGCCTCTGGATGGACATCCCCGAGAACCAAACCGGATCTCTGCCAACACAAGGCCGGGTTACCCCTAACTGAGTAACAACTGACCGAATATGCCATCCCCCGGTCCTTTGAGACCTTTCACCGAGCGCTCGCAATCAATTCACATAATCATAAAGTGTTTTCAACATGAGTAAGCATCTGGGCTCCATACCATGATACCACCCTTTTCCAGAAGGAAATGCACACATCCTAAAGGGCGCTGCCCCTCATAACCTTGCCGCATCTTTCCTGTTTTGACCATTCACGGGGTGTGAGGCTTGACGAAGTCACGTCCACAAAAACATACTTTATACAAAAGCCATGCTTTGGGTCAACAAATGATCATAGAAATGATCACCAGGATAGGCGATCAAATAAACGATCCTATCACAAATAATCAACACAATGATCATTTCACAGCAACACTCAGTATGTCACATTACCAAATTGGGAATATATTGCTGATAACTTCAACTATATAACCTCTGAGCTCGTACGTCTCAGAGAAGGGTGTTAAGCTAAAAGAATAAATTCTCCGCCACCAACAGAAATATATTTGAAAGAAATCTGCTTTATATCTCAATTTGTAATGTCAGACATACAATCCATACAAGTCTGTTCTGGGCTCGAACAAAACCGAAGGCACTTACAAAGAAGTCCTTGCAATCCGGATATCCACAATCCTGATCGGATTTCCCATCACATATGGAGAACTCAATACCGTAGCTACTCGGTGCAGAGTCAATCGACAGGTCATCCTATCGCTCTCGCAAATACCGGGTCTTCAACACCGATCTTCAAATGCAATTCACAACGACGTATCACATATTCGGAATGGGTTATACGACCCCATGGTCCTTTCCCGGTTAACCCGAATAGTGAGCGCTTATTCAAAAATAAGTGTGGCATTTAAATTCAAACAAATCACATCAATTACCCATTCAAAGGGAAATATTGATAGTCGGTTATTGAACCATCAATGGATATGCACACATCACCAGATTCCAAATAATTTTCCAAATTATTTATTTTCCAAAATATCTTTACAAGATATATTATTTCAATACTTCAAAAATAAATCAATATTTATTTTTAAACAAATTCTCCTTTTCTTTTATAAATTCCTTAGTGAATTTATAATCCAAAATATCTATGAATATTCGATTTCAGTTATTCATTTCAATTTATCTTCAAAAAGATAAATTCTCTAATATTCACTTTATATTGGAAAACATTTCCATACTTATTTATTAAGTAATTCTCAAATCCATCTATTTTCAACACTTGGAAAATATTCAATATACTTAAATCGAAATTAAGTATATATTTCATTCTTTAAGGAAATCATTCTCTTAAACATATTTATTTGGGCCAAAACGAATGTTGCGTAAAACATCGTTACGACAACCCAAAATCTCTAGTATAGGGATTCGAAATTAAAATAGATACATAAATCCCAATACTATACAAAACATTTCCTTTCGGAAACCATTTACTATAACAACAGTGTTATAGTCCACCATTTCCTTCTATTTCTCGAAAACGTCTATTTCAACAATGAATGTTGAAATCTATGGTTTCGAATCTCAACACATTTAAAACATCGTTAGATAGTTTTAATTTTGTTTAAAATATCACATCCTAAACATTTTCTTTAACATATTATTCACTATTCAAAAACGTGAATATACTAAGTTAACAATTTCATCCTTTTATTCATTTTATTTCAAAGGATTATTCACAGTTCAAAAACGTGAATATAACTCCATTAATAGGTTTCAACAATTTACTTATCAAAATAAGTCGTTTACGAATTTATGAAACAACGTTTATAAATTCCTTTATTAACCTATATTCAATTCATAACCCAATTATAAAACAAAATTCATATTATAAGTTAAACACCTATAATTTATTTGTTTGCACAATCGTTCCTCTAAACTTCATAATTATGAATCTTATAACTTATAAGATTCAATCATTTATCCAAATCTATTCTTTCAATAACTTTATAAATTTTATAAACCTACTGCTTATAAAATTTCATTTATAACTTCACCGTTTATGATTCTATAAATTTCATTCATTTCTGAAATTCATTCACAATTCATTCTAACACTTATAAAAACCCGTTTTATAATCTCAATATTTCAATTTATAAATATTCATTTATAAATCCTTTATAAAATCAATTTATACCATTATTTTAAAACATCTTTAATCTCCTTTATAATTTTACTATTTTGATTTATAAAATAATCAAATTTCATAAATCCTATATTTTCAACTTTTAATAATAAATTCAGAAAATTCCAATTTAACTATTTTATAAAGTCATTAATCCCATATTTTCAAAAATCAACTTTTAACTATATTTCTCAAAAATTCATAATTTTTATAACATTAAAATTATGACGTTTATTTATTTAAAACGAATCAATTTCCAAACATACAGTATATTTTCAAAAATCACTTTAAAAATCATTTTAAAGTTCCAAATTTGGTCTAGTGATGCTACACACCAAATAGTCAATCACGACAACAACGATATCATATATCGATATGATCATCCATCAAATATCAAAATATCTGAAATCTAATAAATACTGTTGAGGAATCCAGTTGGATCCCTCCAACCTGTTTTCCTGCATCCACAAACATTAGCACAATACCAATTTCGCTCCAGTACGAAATTATCGCGGTATATGGGATTTAAAATATTATCCGCTTAATAGACGGCGCAATAGGGTCTCATCCGCTAAAAATGCGGGGAATCAACAACTCCAATATATACATATGCCAATATATATATATATTGCTATTATATATAATACCAATTTCACTGTTTATGAAATATTCGCGGTATATGTTTTTAATAAATAACATCCGCTTACTAACGGCGCATAATGTCTATTTTAACAATCAATAGATAACAATCATCATTCAAACATGCATTCAAATATTTTAAATCTAACTATTTAAAATAAAATCGAAACTGATTCGATTGAGTGTGAAGTTCTCACCTTGATTTCAAATTCCGTTTTAGTGATTTATTTCGAATAAAATTAAACGGGCGTTTAATTTTACCCAAAATTCTCACTAACTCCAAACGACTCAAATCCAATTCCATCGCGTAGTGCTCGTCCATACGATTCCATTGCAACTGGTTTCGCGCGTTTTCGACCTCGTATGAAAAAGTTATGTATTTTCAAAGTTTTACACGATTTATACACATAAATTTATAACATAATTTTACAAATAAAACCCCAAAATAGATCTCAACCGTGCATTCCAAAGCCAAGAAGATCTGGCCGCTCCCTTCATCTCTCCCTCTCCCTCACGTTTTCACGTCTCCAGTATACAGAATGCACAAAAGAACCCACCACATAGATATTAGGGTTTTAAAATCTGGCCACCACATCAACTTCCATCTCGATCAAGCACCATAGCATCGAAGCCCGACCCAAGCACCATGCTCGGCCTCAAGGCTTTGAAGCTCGGCCCCCCTACCTCCTCGAGTTGCGTGCGCAACTTGCCACAATCGGCCCCACTTTGCTCCCTCTACGTTGCACCAAAACACATCAACTCCGTATAGATTTAAAGATCTCATCTCACTCTTCAATTTTGTAGTTGATCATTTCGCGTGAATGTTTGTGGATTGGGAGAGATTAAGAGAAGAAGGAGATTGAATTCTGGCCTTTGGTTTATAATGTGGCGGCTAGGGTTTAGAAAATTAGGTTTTTATTTTTTTTTTATTTCTAAAGAGAAGGGTGCTATTTATAGAAGAACGAACGAACACTATTCATTCCGATTTTCCAAACTCCGATTTACACACCGAAACTGACGTTCCTAGGGTTTACCCCGCGTTCCGGACACAATGGAATAGGTTTCGAAAGCTAATTCGGACATCTGTGCGAGTTATGGCTATAAACGTTTGATTTAAATTAAACCGATTTAAACGATTTTCTAGGCGTTTTAATTTATACCGGACAAACGGTAAATCCAATTGACATGAAATTTGAAACCTTTCAATAATATCACATTACGGATCCGATGAAACTGGTTTCGTCAAAATCCGAGACTTTTTGAAAAATGGCTATTTTAACTCGCTAAATTAATATTAAAAATAATTCGATGCGTTTTGAGCTGCCACGATCAAACGATAACTCCGATTGATACGAAAATTGAAATCCGGTAATAACTAACTATTACGGATCCAATGGAACTAGTTTCGTTCAATTCTGAGACTGTTCAAAAATTGACTATTTTCACTAGTCGATTTAATATTAAAATATTCAATTTTCACAAATTAACTCTTAATTCGATTTTAAAAGTTCTAAAATATCGTTCTAACTCCAATATGATAAAATAAAATTTTACAAATCATTTTCAATCATATTTAACTCAATTTTCAATTATTTCCATAATTTAACACATTAAATTATCGATTTAATTATCCAATTAAATCCAATTATTCAAATAAAATTTATTTGACTTATAAATTCACTTATTAATATCTATAATTAATTAAATATTCAAATTTTAATTAAATAAAATTCTGGGTCGTTACAATTTTGTTAGCATTTTAGCTTGACCAAATCCAGCCAACTACAGCCCCGGTACTTGTACTTACTCAGTTTAAACATGTAAGTGACATATATATAGGAAATTCATTTACATTTCACTAATTTTCAATGGAAAACACATAGTTTTCATAAGCAACGCAATCAAAATAATTCCCATAAGCAATTTGTAAGGTTTCGATACAAATTTTAATTGCTTACAACCAATTCATAACCAACATAACCAAATTATTAAATTCACATTCAATTTGGTTTAACACTTTTAATTCCAATTGGTTTAATATCTAATTGACTTTTCTTTCAATTATTCAATTTCCTATTTACTAGTTTTTAATGAACTAACATTTACATCCCTTATTCCATATCAATTCATTTACATTAGATCGATTAACATTCAATACATTTATTAATTCGATTGCTAATTCATTTAACAAATAAGGTTGAATTTCATTTATATAACTCAAGTTCATATTCATCACTTCACTTTATTAGTTTACTTCGATACCAAAATCAACTTTATTCTTTTAGTTAACTTATATATATTCTTACATTTTCAACAACCAAACAATCAATTTATATACACTTTAGTAATTTCTGAAAAATTATTTCCTTCATATGAAAAATATAATCGAGGTAAAATTATTTCATTTACCCAATTTAAAATGATACTATGTCGACTTGCCTCGTTTAAGTGTTTAGAAATCGTTATCGATAATATGGCCCTATATACCGACCAGAATTCACAAACATCTCAACAGATAAGCAAATACAATATATAACATTTTTATATTCACTAACAAATATGTGCTCGTATCTGTCATTACACTCACACTAATTCTAGAGTACTACTGACTCTATCTCTAATGAGTAACACCCAACAGAGCCAAGGTTGTCTCTTAACCAAATGCTCTGATACCACTCCGTAAAGACCGATTCTTCGACCCCCGAATATCGACATTAATACGTCCACTGTATCAACTGCCGAGCAATCGAATGCCGAAAAACCGAACCCTTAGGGTTTAACAAGAAGAAAAAATAGAAGAAGTAAGAAAGAAGAAGCAGCAGAACAATATCAGAATCTCACAGTCGCAGCGGAACAACATATAATAGATAAATGAATAATCTTTAAATCAAAAGAACTGTACATTTTATACATTACATCATCAGAGTCAATATACAATACCACACAATAATGGAAAATTATATAAACCTGTCCTCACAACTGAATACACAGCAGAAAAGATAATATCATATACAAGTGATACGTTTCGCCATCCAGCTCGCCTCATGAGCTCCACAGCACCTTCTGAATTCCAGAACATCCTGATAACCTGACTCTAGACTGCCCATGTGGAAAATGATGGGCATCTAGAGTTTAGGAAGGGAACAATAAACTCCAGGTCAGTCATGGGACTGGTGTGAGAACTTAAAACAATTATATCTTTAAAAACAAATAAAGAAATATTTTAAAATAGATCCGCAATGCTTTTAGAAAATGTAACTACCATAAGGCCTCCCGGCACACACATAATGCAAACGCAGAATTGGAGGAGATTTCTCCTTGTGATAGTCAAACATGCTTGAAACGCAAGAAATTTCATCGATATTATTACAATAAGTGAAAATTGTAGGAAAACATTTCGAAAGTATAATATAAATCTTAGCCAGCATAGACATTCCGAACTATGTCTACTATAGCTACCATCTAAACAGTAGTGACCACCATAAGTAAATGGCAGGTTCTACAACTAAAACCGTACAAGGCTCGTATTGTTTCTTTGGATTTCCAAGAAATGGTCAGGCCAAGGAACTTCCCATTGCCACATGGGTACGCCTCTGGAAGGACGCCCTGAGAACCTAACCGGATCTCTGCCAACACAAGTTCGGGTTACCTCTGAACTAGGTAACTACTGACATGACTATGCCATCCCCCGGTCGTAATCGAACTTTATCCCGGGATTCACCAACAACCATAAAGAAATAAATTTGTAGCAACCACATAGGTTAAGTATCTGAGCTCCATACCATGATACCACCTCTATCCAGAAGGAAATGAACATACCCTCAGGGGGCGCTATCCCCAAATAACCTTGCTGCATTCATCCTGTTTTGACCATTATCGGGTTGTGAGGTTTGACGAAGTCTCGTCCACAAAGCTACGCTTTTCACAAAAGCCACGCTTTGATTAACAAATGATCAGCAGCACTCAGCATGCCACATTACCAAGTTGGGAATATATTACTGATAACCTTCAACTACATAACCTCTGAGCTCGTACCTCTCAGAGAAAGGTGTTAAGTTAAGAGAATATATTCTCTGCCACCAACAGAAATGTATTTGAAAGAAACCTGCTTTATATCTCAAAATGTAATATCAGACGTACAATCCATACAAGTCTGTTCTGGGTTCGAATAGAACCGAAGGCACTTCCGAAGAAGCCCTTGCAAATCCGGATAATCCTTAATCACGTCCGGACTTCCCATCGCATATGGAATCTCTATACCGGGGACCAGTCGATGCAAAGACATTCGACGAGTTATCCATTCGTTTTCAAAAGTATCTGGTTTTCACCACCGGTCTTCAAATGCTATTCATAACATCGTATCACATATTTGGAATGGGCTATATGACACAATGGTCCTCTCCCGGCTAAACCGAATAGTCAGCGCAATATTTACAAGAAGCATATGCATATTGGGGTCTCAGTTAAGTCGTAGACTAAAACCCAAAACCTTTCATTCGAATGGTTAAAATAAATTACAAATTCCAATCTTTTAAACAAAAAGATTTATTTCAACAACCTTAAATGGTTTAAACAAATTTTCACACTTTAATCTTTTAAACAAAAAGATTCAATTCGCAAAGTTCACCCTATTCACCAAGATCCATTCATGGATTTCAAAACAAGTTCCATTTCAATTGGATTAACTCGTTAAACCTTTAAATCAAGGTTTAACTTATAGCTTTCAAAATTCATTTCCAAAGATTAATTCATAGCTTTTCAAAACATTTCAATTTCAAACTGGGAACCTTTCAACACAAATTGGAAGTTCATTACTTATGTGACAGCTTTTATTATTTGAAAACAAATAGTTTTCATCTCCGAAAAATATAATTATATTTGCACGAGTTAAAGCCCTTGAATTAAATTCAAATTCCCAAATTAATACATTGAAAATGGTTTGACCCATATATAATTAGTATAACATCTTTAATCCCAAGTTTCCAAACATAGAATTCAATTTCAAATCTTGAATTCAAATTTAAATCAAATTATTTCATTTCAAAACTTTATCAAGTTATTCAAAAATAAATTTTTATCTTGAAATTCCATTCCAAAATCTTTTCGTTTTAAACCCAATCCATTTCAAAACCATTTGGATTTAAATATATGTTTTTAAACTATTTCAAAATATGTGACTTAATCGATTTCCTCATGAAATCCATATTTGTGTGTGTATAAGTGTGGTTCAGGGGTTTAACACAATAGTAAAACATCATTCAATCATCACAGATTAAAACACAGAAATATAGTTGACAAGCGATATAAACTATAATGCTTATCGTCCATCCACAGATTCACAGATAATATACAAATGTAAATAAATGAATAAATTATACACAGCTCGATCCATAGAACAAAATATCATAGATTAGATAGGACAATCAATTTAAGGCATCTCATATAATACAATCATTCATAAGTAAGGTCAAGCATTCAATAGTCATTTATAAGTAGGATTAATTTAATTGCTTAATCCTAACTAATTCAATTTATTTCCAATTAAATTAATTACTTACGAATTAATTATCCAATCTCAATTAATTAAATACAAATCATTTGATATAAATTAATTAATCAATCACCTTAATTAATTAAATTATTCTTAATTAATCATATTAATTAAGTTAACCTTTAAACAAATTACGTAATTAATTATCCCCTTAATCAATTTTTTTTAAGAAATTAAACCTTTAATTACTTACCATTAAGCAATCATCTCATACCAATAAATCATTAATTACAAATTAATCTTTATCAATAAATTAAGCAAAATATCCAATTTTAGTTACAATTAGTAATTAACCCCTTAATTACTTTTATTAAGAAATTATCGTAGATTAATTCATTATTAATCATTTCTAATTATAAATTAATCTAAATTATTTATTTATAAATTAACTAAATCATTCTTCAATTACCTTATTAACTAATCCTTAATTATTTAATAAATTAAGTGTTAATTATAACTTAATAAATCCTTATTTTGAATAAATTCTTCAACTTTTAAATAAATTACCCGAAATCTATTTATTTAAGCTTTTCCGACATTTTGAAATTTTATTCAATAAAATTAAAAATAAAACTTTATTATTTTAGAATTCCTTTTTTTAAATTTATCCAATTCTCAAAAATAAATTTTAATATAAACTTTCAACCTAAATTTTCAAAAATCAAATTTTTATTTATTTCCGGTATCCAACGATACCAAAATTATATCCGGCTAAATTTTAGCCTTCAATGATTTCAATCACAAGGATAATCACACAAAGATTATAAATAATCAACACACAACATTGAAATAAATTCAATTATTTGAGGAATCCAGTTAGATCCCTCCAACCTGTTTCCCTGCATCCATAGATGTTAGCACAATAATAACCCCGTTTCAAGATGGAATATCGCGGTACATGAGTTTATTTAAAATATTATCCGCTATTATGCGGCGCAATAGTCTCATCCGCTATATAATGCGGGAAATCAACTCTAAGTACGTATATAATACCAATTCCACTTCAAGATGGAATATCGTGGTATATGTGTTTAATATAATAACCTCCGCTTAATATGCGGCATATAGGGTTTATTTCAATACAACATATAGCAATCATCATTCAATCACACAATCAAGCAATATTAAATCTAACTACTTAAAATTTAAATCGAAACACAATTCAATTGAGTGAGAAGTTCTCACATTGCTTCCAATAACAGTTGTAGTGTTTTATTTCGAATAAAATTAAACACGCATTGAATTTTACCTAAAATTCACACTAGCTCCAATCTATCCCAATCTAGCTCCATCGCGTAGTATTCGCGAATATGTTTCCAAAGCAAGTCGTTTCATCCAAAACGGACCTCGTATAAAAAAGTTACAATGTTTTAAACTTTAAACGAATTTATATATATTAATTTACTATTTTTATTTTTATTTTCTTAACCTAGAATCAATCCAGGCCGTTCCTTTTGCTATAGAAAATCTGGGTCGCACAATCCTTCTTCCTCACTAGGTATGAACGAACGCGTTCAAACCCATATGGCCGCCGTTCTTCGCGAATTAACATGCCACGCTCGTCGCCCTCGACGACGATCAGAAGCCTCCAATCAACTCGCCTACGTGTACTCCACCTTAGGCCAAAACCGCGTGCAACTCGGCCCCCAGCTTGACGTAATAGACGTGAATGAACATGGTGCGTTCAAGCAAAGATTGCCGCCGATCCACACAATATAAATCGATCACCACCGTTGTTCTTCAAGACCTCGTCGTGCTCTACAAATTTCCAGTTGGAAGTTTCTTGAAATAAGGCGTGGATTGGGAGAAATCGAGGAGGGAAAATTTGATGATTTTGGCCATTGAACGTTTGCTGGCTGCTAGGATTAAGCAATTAGGGTTTTGTGAAAATAAGGAAAGTTTATAGCCTTTTATAGAAAATTCGCGCGCACTATTCATCTGGAATTTTTCCGAACTGCAAACGAAGCGTGCCTCCTTGCGTTTATAACGTTTTACCCCCATTTCGGATGCAATGGAATATATATTGGAAGCTAATTCGATCGTATTTGGAAGATAGGTTTTCAAATCGACTATTTGAATTTAAAATTCACTTAAACCGATTTCAGTGCGTTTTAGCTTGCCACGGACAAACTGCACATCCGATTGACACGAAATTTGAAAGCTTACAACAATATAACATTACGGATCCGATGAAACTTGTTTCGTTGATATCCGAGACTGTTTGAAAAACGGCTATTTTTACTCGTCAATTAAATATTAAAATATTCAATTTCTACAAATTAACTTTTAATTCAATTTTTAAAAGTTCTATAACATCATTCTACTCCAATATGATTTAATACAACTTTACAAATCAATTTAATCAAATTAAACCCAATTTCCAATTATTTCTGTAATTTCAAATATTAAATTATCGATTTAATTATCCAATTAAATCTAGATGTTCGAAATAAAATTTATTCGACTTACAAATTTTTCTTTTTAATATGTAAAATCAATTAAATATACAAATTTCAAATGACAGAAATTCTGGGTCATTACAATATTTGACAATCATGTATGACAAAAGTGATACGGAAATAATGCAAAACTAATACCTAGTAGCTGTTTGTTCGAATTTGATGCTTACTTACCTTGTATATTATTTTGATTGTTATTTGTATCAAAATTAATACCTATATATTTTCAAAATGATGTCTAGTTTCTTTGATATAAGTTGATGCCTTGTAATTTGAATTATTCATTTGACTGTCATGTATGACAAAAATACTAACAAAAAATGCGAAACTGATACCTAATAGCTATTTTTTTAAAGTTGATTCCTCGTTATTTTATAAATTATTTTGAATTTAATTTATACCAAAACTGATACCAAAATATATGCAAAATTTGTACCTAGTTTCTCTTTGATAAAACTTGATGACGTTTAATTTTAGAAACTATTTTGACTATCATGTAAGACAAAATTGATACAAAATCAAAGCAAAACCAATACCTAGAAGTTGTTTGATGGGAGTTGATGCTTAGTTATTTTTATATTTTTCAATATATACTGCCATTATTAATGTTACTAGTAATATTTATTATTTAACATTGCTTGACTAATAACAAAAAATTACAATTCCTATTGTTAATATAGATAATCAATTGGTATATATCAAAATGTGGGCTGATGGAGCATAACTATGCAAAGATGACAACAATGACGGGAAAACAGAATTTTTATATGCAAGTAAATAATAATTGCTCCATACACTGAATTGCAACTAATTTCTATATTCAACGGAAAAGGACTAGTCGTTAATGTTGAAATTATGAAAAAATACATTTAATCCTGCCTTTACTTAAATAAATAGTGTGAGATAATTATGCAAATACAATGTATTTCCCTCTATATTGTAATAATTATTAGACATTGGTAGCATTGACATATCCTACAATGCAATGGTATCACTTAGGTTATTTTCGTCCTAGAAGATCAAATGAAAAAAAAACAATCCTAGTTTGATAGAAGCAACGAATTGGTATGATTTTTTTACAAAAAAATTAACTAATATAATTGAAACAAAGTGAACATTAACTAATTTTGTATTGTTTTGTCTTTAAAAGACAGTAGAAGTTGGTTGTTGTGTTTCATTACATTCACTTTTTTTTACTTTGAACTCTATATTATATTATAAAGGAGGGCTTAAACTTATTGTGATGTGCTAATTGAACGACGATTTTATCAAATAATAGCGGTATAATGGATGGCGATAAATATTTTGATTGTTTGATTCATAGATCTTGGAATTGAAACTCACTGACATCAATTAGTGTATGTTCAGAAAAATATAAACATATCTACATAGAGTATTATGTCGTTTTTATGAATTTATATTTAACATTGACATATATCTTACATATTGAAAAGTTGTAGCTTTGTTGTAATAACACATTAGACTATATGGGCTTCTTTAAAATAATAACGTATTAATTGCTATATGGATATATATTGGTTTACAATAATATGTACGTGGATTATATTGCTCATTATGTGTAATATATTATAGCGTAATGCATTACATTGTTGTTTGTGATCTATTTTTCTTCACCTTTTATCCCATTTTAGTTAGCAATCATCAGCCTAATGTTAACCATTTATAGAGGTAGATGATCAAATTAGAGATTTATATCCACGCGATTAAAATAGAATTTTATAAACAAGATATTTTACATTGGACTAAAAAATAGTAACGTAGATCATAATTTTCTTCATATGGGCCTTAATACTGTAACTTGATTCATTGGTTTATTTACTTGATTTGTTAGAAGGATCTTTGTAAACAACATGCGTGGTTATATCTTTACCTTTATGCCACTTTCATGAGCATAAAAAATTGATACATTTATTGTATTGCATTGTTTAGAACATAATTTGACATTTCTACTAAAACAATTGCTAAACAAAATCACCTTTTGGGCAATATCTTAAGCATCTATCAAGAAGTTAGAAATAGTCAACTTAATTTTCAATAATCCTAAATAACATAAAGGTTCAACAAGAATTACAAAAATAAATATAGTTACGGCTTGTATGCGAAGCATGGATTCGCACTAGTATATTTAAAAAGAAAAGGTTGCGTCTACTTTTATATATTTGAAAAGTGAAGATAATGAGATACCGTAGCAATAAGTAACTGTGAAAAAAAGGTGACATGACCATATATATGAAAAAAAAATATTTAGAAAAATAAACATTACAAAGGATAATAAGAAAAGAAAAGAGTATTAACGGAAGGAAACCATTTATTAAAGGAAAGTTAAGGTATGTCATTCCTTATTTGTAAAGAATGCGACTAAGTTTGATTTTTTAAATTAAAAACATTAACACTACTCAATTAATGTAATTAATTGCTCAATTTATGGTAAAGAATAATATCTCTTATTAAAACACATAGATACACACACCCATATGTTTGGATGTAAACCTTGGAATCCAACCAAGAGGTCTGCGTATATCGATTATAGAGTTGATATAAATTATAATTAATGAAATCGATTTTGAATTGGAAACCATTTACAAAGTAATTGGTAAGAAATATGGTTTTGAATTAAATAAACACAAATCTACATGCGTACATACATACATATATAGAATAATAGTTAAGGATATTGACTGGATTATAAAATTTAATAACATCAGCTCAAAGTATAACTAATTGAATTTAGTTATAATTAGAGCATTCATTTAAGGTAATTTCACTGTTATGTTAACAAAGGAAAAAAGGAAAAGTGATACGTAAGGATAAAACATGGTATGAACGGAGGAATGATTTTCCTAAAAATAGACTTCGTTTAATTTATATCTATAAATACAATGGAGATAAATATACATGGACATACATGCTCATGTATTTTTGAATACAAATACAAGATTCTCTACCATATATCTAATAACAACAAAGGTGCAAAATATTAGAGGTAAATAATTAAGTAAAGAAATTAAATTGAAACAAATGGCTATTAATGACATTAAAAAGGAGAGTGAAGAGGTTACCTTCTTACAAAGAGAAAGAAGCCCTAGCCTCCAACATCATAATCTTCTTTCTCCTCGAAAATTCTTAAAACATTTCCTATTCTCTTTCTCAAATTTTCTTAATGGAAATAAAAAGACTACACATCAAATTAAAGGGGAGAGAGAATCGGAATAAAAGAGAAAGGAAGAAGGAAACTCAATCAACATATGAGAGAGGTGGTGAAATCAAATCAGACCAGAAGAGGAATTCTTTCGCGGTTAGTGGGCATATTTTTAATAAAATGATTTATACGAAGTTAATTTTGATATACCCTATATGATTTGGAATGTTAGAAATTAAATTGAGAAATGTATCATCTAGATCTAAAGTTGAATAACAATTAAATTGAGAAAACTTGTTAAATAGAAATTTATCTAGATTAAACTCCTCCCTCTAAACCATTTCTATTCCTTTTCCTAATCGCATAATCTATTGATATAAATGGTTAATGTTGATATTAATTGTAACCCTAGATTTTAAGTGTTTTTATAAATCTAAAAATTTGTATTTGAGTATGAAATCTGGGAAATTGGAAATTTGGTTTGTTGTAATCGCTCTAACATGAACCCCTCTAACATATATTTTGAACGAACAATTAATTATTAATTGTAGAACCGAATCAAATAAAAAATAAAAAATAAAAACCCTAAATAAGTGACGACCGATCAACTGCACAATCTGGAGTGGCTACCAGTAAAGGGCCGCATCTGGAGTAGGCAGTCGACTGGTAGGCATTCCAAAAGCACTTCAGGAACCTCTTTATAAGGCCCAAGTTATAAATAAATTAGTTGGTAGTGTACATAAGTTATAATTATGTATGGATCTTTGAAGTAGGGAAGCTAGTTCCATATGAGTTAGTACCCGGACGTTGTGAGACTGGGTAAATGTTATTTATTTATTGGGGTTCGATATTCGAATAAGGCCAGTTATATTGCAAACGACACTAATAGGAGATTCTACAATGGACGGACGACACTAACTAATGCCTAATGAAGTTTGTTGATCCGACACAATGGAGTTCCTTGGAATTCATTGATATGATACGATGCGAGGTTGCATTGTTATTGAATCGCGCTGTATATAATAAGAGGCGCTACATTAACATTGAGAGGTGGACAGGGATACAAATGATGAGACACTTCGGTGAGTCTGCGTTGCAGGCTCCCTCTCAATGCATAACGAGGGTATGTGTAGTTATAGTTGTGTGATGCTTAGTTCCATGGTAGAAATAACAGGGTAACCGATGCGAAATAGTTACGCTAGTCATAGTGTTTGAGCTGTAGTCCCATAAAAGAAACGTAGGGGTAACCTAATGTTCAAAAAGATCCAATAATTATTAGTCGATCATTAATTCTATATAGATTTGATCAGTTGTTTGATCCTAGGTATGAGCCTGGATAAGTAGTTAGTGTAAGCATGTATTAAGTCAAAACCCTTAAGTAAAGAAACTAGTCATCCACTGACACTTGTAGAACACCCTATGTCATATAGTATTGTTAAAGTCAACTGAGTCTGTCACCAAATATTAATGATGTGCTCATTTACAAGACTTTGTCTTACCCACTTCCTTCCCTTCTTTGCCCCCTCCCCTCGCCCCCACAGACTAACAAAACAGTAATTGATTTGGTACAAAGCATGGAGAAAGTAGCTAAGCATTAAAGTTTCACTACCCTTGGTTGTTCCTTATATACTTTTAGTTGTATTAAATGTCTAGTAAATTTATATTGTACTTTAGAAACAATGTATATGAACTGAGCATTTTCAAGATTGTTTTTCAGAAATGTATATTTTCATTACAAATATTTTATTTCTTCCACTGTAAGATCTGCAGGTGTAGATGCCTTAGATTTATCCCTATATTCTCAGTCTCTGATAATGTATAAAAACCGATAGCTTGTGCTTCTGGGCACTGATGTGAGTCTAAAAGTCACTCTTGCCATTGGATTGGTGTGTCAAAAGGTGCTGGTTGTCAGAGTTGGTATCGGAGCTTAGGTTTAGGATTCTTTAAGGACTACGTATGTATTAAGGGAATGTACTTGTATATTTTTGAAAAAAAATTCAAAACATTTTTCAAAAGGTTTCCTAATAGATACATACATATAGACGCGCGCGCACACACACACACACAGACATATATATATATATATATATATATATATATATATATGACGTTTTCTAAGGTTGTACGCATATAAAAGTAAAACACAAAAAATGTTTTCGCTCTATCCTTAATACTATATGTGGGAAAGTTGTTAATAATTTCTAATCATAAGTAAAGGAAGCATATTTGTAATTTCTACTTTATATATGTATATATACGCATATATACATATACGCACACACATATATACATATATACATATATGCAACACCCTATACATTTTGAGTCATAAGGTACTTGTTGACTTTTTCCTTCAACAAGCAAACAATTATGTGTTAAAGTAAGTGTTAATGTTGTGCAGTTAAGGTGGAAAATTAGGCCTTCACATTTATTATAGTTTACTCGACAATGAAGTACTAGTAGAGATTTTCTGTACCGATTGACAATTTCAAGTAAATTATGGATTTAAGGGTAAGTGGAACCTACTTTATTTCCCAAGAATTCAACCATGTCCATATAACAACTACAAATTACACATTTATGTTAAGAGGTTACAATTAAAAAGTATTATTAACATAATTAGAAAAATAGCTAATAGCAAGAGATTTATGCAATTATAGTAATTGTGAATTATTTATTCGAAAAGCACCATACCATCTTATGATGGTACATTTGTGAACGTATTTAAAATTTGCACTAACATGTATTTTTTAAGTTGAGCCTTTAATGATACGTTGAAATGAAATAAAAATATTTAGTTTATGTTTACACGAACAAAGTATAAATTAACCCGAATCTATCGTATATCCAACTTGTTAGGTGGAGAAATGGAACTTGTTAAATGTATGGGAAGAACTACAAAGTGAATAACCATGACATCGTTGACATAGATGATTTAACAAAGCTTCAATTTTTCTTTCATTATTCAGAACTATGCTAATTACTGAAATATTTCATCTAAATCAAGCCTTAGTTATAGAAACTGATTTTTTTAGGAAGTACAACAATCAATGGTACTTGTATTAGCTTAAAATTAAATTTGAAGGAAAAAATAAAAATGGATCAACAGTTAATTATTTATCAGAATTTTGGGCTTAATTTGTGTTTGTATTATTTAGGTTTCAATTTTATTGTTATTAAAAAATGAAAATAATTAACTTTACTTTTAGCTAATACCATCCAAATTTATTTTTTGTTGTCATTAATTCAATTTAAAAAAGGAATGGAAGATGGAGGAAAGAAAGAATGTAAAATTTAACAAATTGTCGAACAATTGTGATACTTCAATTTTTTTTTCTTCCACCAATTAAAGCATGATATTTAATGATATAATAAAATAGCCCAACTCATGCCTTAATTGTTGAATTTCAATATAACAATCAACTATACGATAAACATTATGTTATATTGGACTAAAATATAGGCGAATAGTAAACTAATAATTATGTTACAACTGACCGTTTATTCAATTTAATAGGTGCATTATATATATATATATATTTCCTTAGGCTATAAACTTATTGCTGTCCCAAAAAGGGAAAAAGAGAGATTATTTATTTTTATGTTGACACTGTCCAAATTCATACCCAATCTATCATTAGTTTAACTTAAAATTAAAATGGATGGTTCATAAATTAGAAAATTTTAAATTTTGAAAACAAATAATAACTAAATATCCACGATACAATTATAAAGATTTTGCAAAGCGTTAATTTAACTTTCACATTTAACCCTTATTTATGTGAAAATTATGTTTTCCCTCTTGGAATATTTTAGAAAACCTCCAACCCATTTAGGTTAAAGATAATACTCCTAGAATTTATGGAAATTCATAGCCGGCCCTTTTTTTAACCATTATTTAAAATGTAACATTTTAATTTACATAGGTAAAATTACATTCAAAATAAAAATAAATGTTACTAACAACAAAGTGTTCATAATAACGTGTTTCTGTGCAATTTATTTGCTTTTTTACACATTGCAACAACCACAGTTTATGGTACACAATCTGTAAATGCTGCATTTTATTGCATTATTATTGCACATACTAATTTCAAATTTATTTGTTTTTGCTAAAGTACCTTAGGTCCTAGGTATAAAAATGTTATATTTCATGAAATTAAATGATAAAGATATATTACATGTTCAGATATATTACATGTTCAAAATTGTATTTCTTTTTGCTTTTGATTTATTGCATTGAACGTTACATTTTAGACAACACAAGTTACTTGATTTATGGTTTTTTGCATTTAATTTTAGATTTATGATTTGAAATTTTGATTTAGATTCCTAATTTTGTATTACAATGAATTTATACATGATTTTATTTTCACTAAATTTAGGGGCTTAATGTATAGTATGAAAAGTAAGAATGGCTTTTTTCCTATTATGATAAATAACAAGGATATTATTAAAAAATCTATTATAAACAAAAATCAATAACTACACATCAATCAAGCTAAATTATAGGAAGTTAAACTCTTATTATAATGGTTAACAATTTGATTCATCCAGCTAATGTCTAGAAGAAATGAAAAACGAAAAGTAAGATTCCACATTAGACTATTTTCTAGTTTATTTGTTGGAAAGAATAAAAAGTGAGCTTTGAATTTAGGGATGGAATTTTTTTTTGGATTGGAGATGATTGAATATTATGAGAAGATTTATTGATAAATGAAGAGCAAAAGTCATAAAAGCTCTTTGCATTCTTAATGCACAATGATTATCGCATGCTAGCATCAGGAGAGAATGTTAAGAATGAAGGAGAAAGCATGGATGAGAACTCATCTTTAATAATATAGTACACATGGTCTTTATAAAATTTCCTTTATCACCACACTATTCACATAATATACATTGGCTTGTTTATTTTCCCATCAGAATCATTCACGCTTTGATATGAGATATACATGAAAATTAGAATGGAATTAATTTTGAAAATATTTTGTTTGAAACCAGTTTTACTTGCAGGTGCTAGAAGTTTAAAAATATGACATAAGAAATTAAAATTTAAATATTAACAATTTTTCAAAAGAAAAGAGAAGAGTAGAACTTATAACGCTAAACAGTGTCTTTGTATATAGCTTGGATTAAACGGTTACACATATTAATTCAAATCGGACCCACTTACACAGTATTAAGTAAGATATATTAATGCAGTTACTTTTTGAGTAATCTATATCAACAAAGATCTTATATTTCTCTGTCATCCAACACATTCGTTTTAGAATTTGACAATCCATGTAGATTTCACAACATTTTAAATAAGGAATCAATATTGCTTGCACCAATTAACAAAATATATCATTCAAAAAAATAAATAAAATATTATTTTCTTAATCAATAAATAACAATTGCTAATCAGATTAAACCACTATGCCTTGGAGTTTATATATGCAGGCTTGGTTGTTTAATATCAAATAAATAATAAGGTTTTCTAAGTTACTTAAATCGGTTTTTTGATAGAGCATGGTTAAATTTTATGGAAGAGAGTTTGCACTCAATAAATTATTTATCGATGTTTATTTTTAAACCCTTTTAAAATGCAGTACATATGCTCGTAGAATTATTGTTAAAGCATAGAAAAATGATAAACGTCAAAGATTTAGAAAAATATTTCAAACCATATGTCCAAAATCTCAAAACAATAGATGAATTACAAAATTAATCGAGTTCAACAGTAGCTCTAAACATTAACTAGAGACCTCTTAAAACATAAAAGAAAATATAAATGTAACTTGGCACCGTAGGTTCATCCAAATAAAAGTTGAAATAACTCTCTTTACAATCGTATTTTTAACAAAAAGCGGTTTGTTATATTTTCTTAAAGCTCGTATTCACCAAAGAAATAGTTGCATCATTTGTCCTTCTTAATGCACAATATTTTGATAATAAAGCAAAATATCATATTCAAGCTATATTTGGAACATAATAGCTAGTTGTTAACCATTGAAAGATGAACCTAAATATTTGGAACAAATTAAATAGCTAGAAATCAAAATTAACGAGGAAAAAATAAGGAAGCAAAACTAAAAGCTAATAGACTATTTACAAAAACAAATGGGGAATAAATTGTCTAGTTTGAGGAAATAAGCAAGAAAAAGAAGGGTAAGTGTCAATGTCCAGAAGCTCTTCCTTGAAATTTAAGTGGAAATTCTAAAAATTATTTCTAATGAGTCTACTTTGGAATTTACATGGTCTCATTTCAGATGCTATGCACTTGGATGTTTTTATCATTCAATGAACAAATACAAGCTTTCTCTTCTAGGATATTAGAAATGTATATTCGTAACAAAGAGCATTCAATGCTATGGAAATGTGATGGACAACATGTACACAATAGCAACATATTGAAACAAAAATACTCAAGCTTGTGTGGTAAGTAACAGCGATCAACAAATAACACTCATGGCTAGTAACATTTGGGGATGAATAACCCCTATCAGTTTTTTGTATACAATAGATTGGCAACCATAAATATTTTACCTTGTTGGAACAGTTGAAATCAATACAAAATTCATACTACTCTTCGCTTATTCTAAGAGAATTCAACGTAGTTTTAAACGCTAGCTAATGAAAAAAGATAGAATGAATTGGAAGTGTCTCAATTGACATATTTTAATAATTGCATGCCTGCAGCTGGTCTTATTGAAATCGTTCATGCATGATTCAGTTGCCCATGAAGTAGTGGAAAAGTTAAAAAATTAACTTTTAGGCTAGATAGAGCCTTGGATAGTCCATAAGCATCGCACAAATTCTCGGATCTAAAGTAGCTAGCATGTTCTTTCAATGATCACAACCTCTCCAGGTATACTTTCATTCTAATCATAAGTAAACCATTTGGGTATATTAGCCACTGATTTATATTTCATGTTTACACACAAGCAATTAATTTTAGTTTTATCAAGGAAAATTACATGTTTAAAACAATAACGATTCCATAATCTACAAGCAATCACATTTAAAACAAAAGGCAAAGGCAAAATGACTATCAGATGGGGATGAGTGTACTAGAGTTTTTTCATACTAATGTCTTGAAAAATGAATATTAGTGAGATTATGAACATTACTCCACAGTGATTTACAACAAAGTTAAGCCGAGCTGCAAGATGGCGTTTTTCAATATTTCCCTAATGCTCGCGAATTGAAACAGAGCTACACTAGAATGATTTCAGTATATCAATCCAGATTTCCAACATACATATTTACAGTGCTTACTTGAGTATGTTGTCGACTAAAAAGAAATATTACCTTCTAGTACTTCAATTTTGCTGCCAATGATATACGATTACTAGAAAATGTCAATTACAGCAGCTCGTCTTTTGAAAACATATGAAGTGATTCAACACATGCACCACCTAAATAAAATTGATCCGTATGTAATAAAAATTTTATGCTACCTAAACTTCTATGATTATGTATTGCATAAACTTACTTGCAAACATAAAATAATCTCTAGTAGTTATCGACTTTTTCTTTTTGTTTTAAAAATTTGAATGGATCGTTATTATTTTATCTATATAACAGACTTGTTTTCTTATTTTTGGAATAGTTGCTCTATATAAACTTGATCGAACAAATGTTAGAAAAATTAATTATTGGAAACAAAAGTTAGTACAATATAGTAGGTAAAATTTGAAACAAATCTTAGAATTCATACCTTTTTTGGAAATTTTAGCGAGAAAACTTTACTCAGTTCTGAATAAGGTGCATATAGAATGTTTTTTATTCTTTTCACTTTATCCTCTTTTAGTGCTACTAGAACATCCTTATATATTAGAAAACATGTTATTTAGATAAATTAAGACAAAATACTACATAATATATGTAAACTTACAAATTTAGAGATTTGCTATTATACTGACGAAAACTATCGTAAAGCCACTTTCTAAACCCAACTTTAATCATATTACATATTTAGACTACTATATAATAAAAGTAAAAAATTCTAAAAAATTCCTCATATATTCCTTCTTAGAATATTTCATTTTTCTTATATAATCTAAATTTGTAATATGATTGAAGGTGGGTTTAGAAGCAACATTTGGATAGTTTTCTTCACTATAGTAGCAACACTCTAAAGTCGTAAGTGTACATATGTTAATGTATCTAAATGTTATGTTTTCTAATATATAAGGATGTTCTAACAGCGCTAAAAGAGTGTGAATTGAAAAAAAATAAAAAATGATCAGAACCTTATTCAGAACAGAGTAAGAATTTCTCATTAAATTTTCCAAAAATAGTATGAATTCTAGGATTTGTTTCAAATTTTACACACTATGCTCAACTAGCTTTTTTCTAATGATTAATTGTCCTCGTATATGTACAATTAAGTGCATGTGAAGCGGTCTTTCTAAAAGATAGGAAAATAAGCTTGCTATATTGATAGAATAATAACGAGTCGCGAACATTTAATAACAAAGACAAAGTCGATAACTACCGAAGATTATCTTATATTTACAAGAAAGTTTAAGTAGTACATAGCAGCAAAAGTCTAAGTAACATAATATATTTTTTACATACTGAAAGATTTTATTTTGATGGTGCATGTGTTGAAGCATTTCGAATGTTTTCAAAAGATGAGTTATTGCGATCGCCATTCCTAGCGATCATAGATCATTGGTAGAAAAATTAAAGTACTAGGAGGCAATTTGTTTTTCATAAAAAAATGTACTTAATTAAGCCCTATAAATATGTATATAGGTAATCTAATTAAATATATTGAAATTATGTTAACATACCACTGCTTTAATTTTCGAGTATTAAAGAAATATTGAAAAACACCATCTTACAGCTCTGTTTAACTTTGCTGTAAATCACTAGTGTCTTTGACATTGTTAATCATCCTATTAAAATTCATATTTTAAGACATTCTCGTATAAAAAACTCAAGAACACTCATCCCCGTCTTATAATCATTCTTCCTTTGCTTTGTATTTTAAATGTGATTGCTTGTAACTCATGGAGTCATTGTTGTATCTAACCGGAGCTGTAAGATGGTGAACATTGTCAAAGATGCCACAGTGATTTACAATAAAGTTAGTAGATCTTCAAGATGGTACTTTTTGATATTTCCATAAAGTTTGTGAATTAAAACAAGATATACTAGCATAATTTCAGTGTATCTAACCAGAATACCAACATACATATTTATAGTGCTTATTTGAGTGCGTTTTTCGATGAAAAAGAAATATTACCTCCTAGTACTTCAATTTCGCTGCCAATGATATATGATCACTAGAAAATTCGATTTAAATAACTCATCTTTTGAAAACATTTGAAGTGCTTCAATGCAGGCGTCATCTAAATAAAATTGATCAGTATGTAATAAATATATTATGTTACTTAGACTATTACTATTATGTATATTTTTAAACTTACTTGCAAACATAATTTAATCTCTAGTAGCTATCGACTTTTTCTTTTTGTTTTAAAATGTGTATGGCTCGTTGTTATTATGTCTATATAACATGCTTATATTCTTTTCTTTTGGAATGGTTGTGACATATGCATTTGATTGAACATGTTAAGAAAATTAATTATTAGAAAAAAAGTTAGTATAATATAGTGTGTAAAATTTGAAACAAATCTCAAATTCATACCTTTTTTGGAAATCGTAATGAGAAAACCTTACTCAGTTCGGAATAAGGTGCATGTAGATCGTTTTTTATTTTTTTCACTTTACCCTCTTTTAATGCTACTAGAAAATCCCTATATATATTAAAAAACATGTCATTTAGATAAATTAGACAAAGTACTATCTAATATATGTATACTTACAAATTTAAAGTTTTGCTATCTCACTGATGAAAACTATCCTAAAGCCACTTTCTAAACCCAACTTTAATCATATTACAAACATAGAGCTCAGAACAATAAAAATAAAATATTCTAGCAAATTCCTCTTATATTCCTTATTAGAATATTTTACTTTTATTTGACAGTACTCTAAATTTGTATTATGATTGGAGGTGTGTTTAGATGTGGCGTTTAGATAGTTTTTGCCAGTATAATAGCAACAGTCTAAAGTTGTACGTATACATATATTAAAGTATCTAAATGTTATGTTTTCTTATATATAAGGATGTTCTAGCAGCACTAAAAGAGTGTGAAGTGAAAAAAAAATTGATCATCATTCACCATATTCACAACTGCATATGGTTTTCTCATTAAAATTTCCAAAAATGGTATGAATTCTGAGATTTGTTTCAAATTTTACACACTATACTAAACTAGATTTTTTCTAATGATTAATTGTCCTCTTATATGTATAACCAAGTGCATATGAAGTAATCATTCCAAAAGACAAGAAAATAAGTCTGCTATATAGATAGAATAAGAATGAGTCGGACACATTTAATATCAAAAAGACATAGTCAATAGCTAGAAGAGATTATCTTATATTTACAAGAAATTTTAAGTAATACATAACAGCAAAAGTCTAAGTAACATAATATATTTTTACATACTGAACGATTTTATTTAGATGGTTCATGTGTCGAAACATTTCGGATGTTTTGAAAAGATGAGTTATTGCGATCGACATTTCCTAGCGATCATAGAACATTGGTAGCAAAATTTAAGTACTAAGAGGTAATTTATTTTTCTTCAAAAAATATACCCAAGAAAGCACTATAAATGTGTATATAGGTAATCTATTTAAATACACTGAAATTATGTTAATGTGGCCCTGTTTTAATTTTCAGGAATTAGAGAAATATTGAAAAACACCATCTTGCAACTCTGCTTAACTTTGGTGTAAATCACTAGTGTCTTTTATATTATTTATAATCCTATTGAAATTCATATTTTATGACATTCTCAAACAAAAAAACTCCAGAACACTCATTCCCATCTAATAGTCATTCTTCCTTAGCCTTCTATTTTAAATATGATCGCTTGTAACTTATTGAGTCATTTTTGTGTCTAACCAAAGCTAGAAGATGGTGAACATTTTAAAGACCCCACAGTGATTTACAAAAAATTAAGCAGAGCTTTAAGATGGTGTATTTTAATATTTCTATAATGCTCACGAATTAAAACAGAGTTACACTAGCATAATTTCAGTGTATCTTACCAGATTACCAACGTACAAATTTATATTGCTTACTTGAGTATGTTTTTCAATGAAAATGAAATATTACCTCCGTGTACTTTAATTTTCCTGCCAATGATATGCGATCTCTAAGAAATGTGGATTTCAATAAATCCTTTTGAAAACATTTGAAGTTCTTCAACACATGCGCCATCTAAATAAAATTGATCAATACATAATAAATATATTATGCTACTTAGACTTCTACTATTATGTGCTACTTAAAATTACTTGCAAACATAAGATAATCTCTATTAGCTATTGACTTTTTCTTTTTTTTAAATGTGTGTGGCTCGTTGTTATTCTGTCTATATAACAGACTTATTTTCTTATCTTTTGGAAAGATTGCTACATATGCACTTGATTGAACATATGTCAGGAAAATTAATTATTAGAAATAAAAGTTAGTACAATATAGTGTGTAAAATTTGAAAATCTCAGAATTCATACCTTTTTTGGAAATTTTAATGAAAAAACCTTACTAGGTTTTGAATAAGGTGCATACTAATCGATTTTTTTATTCTGTTCAATTTACCTCTTTTTAGTGCTACTAGAACATCCCTATATATATTAGAAAATATGTCATTTAGATAACATATATTAGAAAACTTGTCATTTAAATAAATTGAGACAAAGTACTATACAATATATGTTTACTTACAAATTTAAAGTTCTGCTATCATGTTGACGCAAACTATCCTAAAGCCACTTTCTATACTCACCTTTAATCATGTTACAAATTTAGAGCACTGAATGATAAACGTAAAATATTCTAACAAATTCATCATACATACCTTATTAGAATATTTTGCTTTTATTATACAGTACTCTAAATTGTAATATGCTTAAAGGTGGGTTTAGAAGTGGCGTTTGGATAGTTTTCGTTACTATAGTAGCAACACTCCGAAGTTGTAAGTATACATATATTAATGTATCTAAATTTTATGTTTTCTTATATATAGGGATGTTTTAGAAGCGCTAAAAGAGGGTGAAGTGAAAAAAATAAAAAACGATCAGCATTCAGCTTATTCAGAACCGGGTAAGGTTTTCTCATTAAAATCTCCAAAAATGTTATGAATTCTGAGATTTTTTCAAATTTTATACACTATACTCTACTAATTTTTCTAATGATTACTTGTAGTCATATATGTACAATCAAGTGCATATGAAGCCATTATTCCAAAAGACAAGAAAATAAGTCTACTGTAGAATAATAACGAGTCGAACATTTTTAACAATAAAAAGACAAAGTCGATAGCTACCAGAGATTATCTTATATTTACCAGAAAGTTTAAGTGGTACATAACAGTAAAAGTATCAGTAATATAATATTTTTTACATACTGAATGATTTTATTTAGATGGTGCAAGTGTTGAAGAATTTTAAATATTCTCAAAAGAAAACTTATTACGATAGACATTTTCCAGCGATCATAGATTATTGACAAAGAAATTGAAATACTAGGAGGTAATTTCTTTTTCATTGAAAAATATACTCAAGTAAGCACTATAAATATGTATATAGGTAATCTAGTTAACTACACTGAAATTTTATTAATGTAGCTCTGTTTTAACTTGTGAGTATTAGATAAATATTGAAAAACACCATCTTGCAGCTCTGCTTAACTTTGCTTTAAATCACTGATGTCTTTGATAATGTTCATCATCCCATTGAAATTCATTTTTTAAGACATTCGCATATAAAAATACTCAAGAACACTCATCCTAATATGATAGTCATTTTCCTTTGCCTTTTATCATAAATATGATTGCTTGTAACTTAAGGAATCATTTTTGTTTTAAACATGTAGTTTTACGTGAGAAAAATCAAATAGTACTAAAGTCAACTGCTTGTGTATAAACATGACATGTAAATAAATGATTAAAATACCTAAAAGGTTTACCACAATACACCTTGTTGTGATTACAAGAAAATTCTAATTGGAGAGGGCTGCGGTCATTGATAGAACTTGCTACCTATTTTAGGTTCATGAATTTGAGTAACTGTAATGACCTGGAATTTTGGATGCTTCGCATTTAAATATCTTAATCATTTATATATTTGAATATAGGATTAGTGTAATTAAATTGATTTAATAATCTTTCTAACCCTCATTTAGATCATAACTAATGATGGTAAACTTGTTTTATAAAAATGTTTAAAAAAATAAATTTTTTGAAAAAATATCGATAACGTGAGAAAAAATCATTTTAATGGCAAATAGCTTTTTACTCGAGAGAAGTTGTTTATTTTTTTTTAAATACACTAAAACACTTAGGAGATCATTTATAAGAAAAAAATATTTTGCAATTTATGGGACATAAAATATTTGATGTTGTCATGAGTGATGTCATGGGAAGATATTTAAGAAAATGAGCTTTTAAGGAAAGTCTTAAGTGTTTAGTAAAAGATGCAATGGTATAAAGTAAAATAGGCATGCAAGGAACCTTATGTGTCATGGCTATGTAAATAGGGTGCTTAGGTATATGTATTCATTTATTATCTCCTAAAGCTTAAAAAATAAAAATAAAAGATCAATAACGATGGAAGTGATTTAGCACTAATCCACTTTTTTCTACACTAATCTTTCTCTAATTAACTCAAATCTTCTCCAAACTCCACCAAACTTTCACCAACACCTTAGAACACCTTAAGAAGCATGGATCAAAAGTCAAAGGGGAAGATAGTGAAGAGGATAGGGCTTGCTAGCTTGGTCCGTAAGCATTGATAAGGAGGAAGAGGCTTGGCATGGCTTGGAAGTGTTAAAGTTTGGACCTTTGGAAGTTTGGTGATGGTAGGAGTGGTTCTATTTTTTAGTAGCTTTTTCTTTCTTTTTGCATGGATATTGTGTTTTTACTCACCATTGAATGATTAGATATCATGTGATAGATTTTCTATATTTGAAATATAAAGTTAATGACATTAACTAAATAAAATTATAACTTTGGACCCTCTTGCTTTCGAAAGCAAATGACAACTATACATTGTATATAACATCACTCTCGTTACCTTTTATAACATATGGAGTGACCTTGAATTAATGTTTAAATGATTGTTTAGATTATATGTTCAATTTGGAAAGATTTGTAATGGTCTGTATAACGATCGTCCCTATAAGTGCACTTTGACATCCCTTAACTTTAACTTATGCGCATGGCATATTTATAATGTTAAATAGGTGAAATTGATTTGGTTGTTCTCTACATATATTTTGGTTTATGATATAGTAAAAAAATTAAAAGCTGTAGAAATTGTGAACCAAAGTTATGAAAGTTAGAAGCAAAAAGAACTCTAGGATGCTGCTAACCGGGTTTTTAACCCTCAAAATTCAATTGGAGTTAGAATATTCAGGCTATGCTAGAATAAATCGAGACTCAACCAAAACAACCAAGCGAATAAGTCAATGAGAATTAAGGAAAATCAACCAATAAAAAACTAAGTAGATGGATCGCTAGTAATCAGATCACTCCTGGATCGCAAGCCATCAATAGGGAAGCATCATGAGTTTCCCAAACCTCTTGCATTATGATTCATTATCATTTCTAAGCATGCTTTCCATGTTTCATAGGATCCCAAACAATCTAGCTCGAGAAGTGAAGACTCGCCTAATTCAAGTTGTTTGACGAAAAATAGCTAATTTAAAATGGACTATAGAACACATACGGAGTCAGATTGACTTGAAATTTTAGGAGAACACTTAGAAGAAATAAAAGAAGGTTCACAGATAAAATGGGATCATTTGGAGGTTTTAATGGATTTCTAGCGGCCTAAATAGATAGATCGCTAAAGATCCATGCAGATTGGGCCCCACCACTTGAAATTTTTATGTAGGTTCCACAACCCTAGGGAGAGTACCTGCAAAATTTAGATTAGTTTCGTTGGGTGATTTATGTACGATTCCTCTGGATTGGAAGATCCATGAAGACGGATGATTAAATTTACTCCAAACGACTTGATATTTGGATAGGGCACTTAAATAGATGGTAGGAAGACAACCAAACAAACATCACTCAAAAATATGCTAGGTGGATGGATAACTAATGATCCATTCACTATGGATAGATAGCGATCCATCAAGATAGGTCAAAGTGCCCTCAAACTTTTCGAGCTCCTTTGTAGCACTACATAAAGGCTTCTTGTGAAGACCCGCAAATCCGTACTCCTTGAATATACACTAATCTCCATAGATTAATTCAAGATGAACAGAAATATGAATGCTCAATGTTTAAGAAATAGAAAAAGAGAGAAGAAGAGAGGAAAGATAGAAAAGATAGAGAGAAAGGAAAATAGAAAATAGAACGGAACAGAACACAACACAACAATAACAGAATCTCACAATTCGCAGCGGAACAACATATAATAAATAAATGAATAATCTTTAAACAAAGAACTATATCAGTTATTACATTTTATACATTACATTTCATTACATCATATCATCAGAGTGTACAACAACAACAACAAACAGTGGAGCGGAAAAAAAAATACTATATACTAGTACTACGCCATGCCATCCAGCTTGCCTCCAGCAACTCCAGAATATTCTGATAAACCTAACTCTTGACTGCCCGTGTGGAAATTGGTGGGCACCCAGAGTTTAGGAAGGAAAACAATAAACTCCGAGTCAGTCATGTGACTGGTGTGAGAACTCAAAACAGTTTATTTATCTTTAAAATCAAAATAGCAGAATATTTTTAAAGTCAATTCGCAATGCTTTTAAAAATGAGACTACCATAAGGCCTCCCGCACACACACACAATGCAAACGCAGAATCGGAGGAGATTTCTCCTTATGATGGTCAAAGATGCTTGATACGCATTTAAAAGACATTTGATATTATTACTAGTGCATAGTGTAGGAAAAATTTATTTCGAAAGTAGAATATAAATCTTAGCCAACATAGACATTCCGAACTATGCATACTATAGCTACCATCCAAACAGTGGGGCGCCACCATAAGTGAATGATAGGTTCTACAACTAATACCGTACAAGATCGTATTGTTTCTTTGGATTTCCAACGAATGATCAGGCCAAGGAACTTCCCATTGCCACATGAGAATGCCTCTGGATGGACATCCCCGAGAACCAAACCGGATCTCTACCAACACAAGGCCGGGTTACCCCTAACTGAGTAACAACTGACCGAATATGCCATCCCCCGGTCCTTTGGGACCTTTCACCGAGCGCTCGCAATCAATTCACACAATCATAAAGTGTTTTCAACATGAGTAAGTATCTGGGCTCCATACCATGATACCACCCTTTTCCAGAAGGAAATGCACACATCCTAAAGGGCGCTACACCTCATAACCTTGCTGCATCTTTCCTGTTTTGACCATTCACGGGGTGTGAGGCTCGACGAAGTCGCGTCCACAAAAACATACTTTATACAAAAGCCATGCTTTGGGTCAACAAATGATCATAGAAATGATCACCAGGATAGACGATCAAATAAACGATCCTATCACAAATAATCAACACAATGATCATTTACAGCAACACTCAGCATGTCACATTACCAAATTGGGAATATTACGCTGATAACATTCAACTACATAACCTCTGAGCTCGTACGTCTCAGAGAAGGGTGTTAAGCTAAAAGAATAAATTCTCCGCCACCAACAGAAATATATTTGAAAGAAATCTGCTTTATGTTAACGCTAAAATTTGAACGCTAACACCCCGGTGTATGAAATTAGATCGTTAAAGCACCACCCGATAGCTCGGGAACAGATTATAAGCAGATAGTAGTAGAAAACAGTAAACAACAGCAATTTTATAGTGGTTCGGCTTTAGAGATAGCCTACGTCCACTCTGAATATCTTTATTGATGATTTTATTACATGTCAATGCAGTTACACTTTGATTACAACACACTTTGAGTTTCAAGTGACTTAGAACAAGTAGCCTAAACTTCAACGTCGATCCAAATCTTTGAACACTTGTTTGACATATTTGATTTGTTCCTGAAGTTCCTTGAAGGTGTTGAAGTAGTTCAGAATGCAGCAGAGTAACGGCGCTTGAAATGAATGAGCCAAAGGTCCCTTGAATGTTGGAGGTGGCCATGTATTTATAGGCAAATTTCTGGGCTGGAATTGTTAAGTCATGAGTCGTGGCCGACTCAGGATGAACCGTGACCGACTTACATGTCACGAGTCAGCAAGTAGTGGCATAGATGAAATGGCATTGAGCTTATTCCTCGTATGCTTAGGTCGCCAGCGACTTATGATAGGTCGTTAGAAACCCTGAGTCGTTGGAAACCCTGAGTCGGTCTGCCCCATAAACCACTAACTAGTTAAACCACTCTGCTCTTCTAAGGCATTAACTCGTTGAGTCATATTGTATGTGCCGTGAACTTCGTTGAGTCGGTAACTCAATGAGTCGGCCTGTATCATGAACCGCCAACCTCCATGAGTCGTTCCATCCTTCTAAGTTGCCTTGAGCCTTAGCTCGTCAGCCAATTGAGTCGCTACCAGTTGAGTCGCTGAGGCAATTCCTTTGATGAGTCGGTAATGCATTGAGTCGGTTTGTCTTGTAAGCCGTTAACCCCCTTGAGTCGTAACCCTTTAAGTCGCTTTGAGCTTTAGGTCATTAACTTAGTGAGTCGGTGACTCGATGAGTCGTGAGGCTTCCTGAGTCGTAGATCCTTCCTGAGCCGTTAAACACCTTAAGTCGTAGCTCACCCCAGGCCTTAACTCGTTGATTCCTTTAACTCGTGGGCCTCTTAACTTGTAGGCTGGAACGGGGTTAACATTTGCCCCTCGAAGCGCACGCTTAAGTCGTAAGTCGTGTGCTTCGACTTATCATAACTCGGGCGAGCCGATTCGAGTTCCAGCTCTTCCAGGTATAAAGTGCTTGACTCGTTCCTCCTATCTCCCACTTCTTATCAAAGATCTTCTAAACCGCATCCGCCATTAACGCGCCTCCAAGTTCTCACAGGCGATTCCAACTCGATTCTCCTCTGATTATCTTTGACACCACATTACGTAAGCAATCTTGCTTCCCTTCTGATTATCGATCATTGTTAACCTGTGCGCTCCATCCCTACCTTCATTTTACTCCCTTGAGTCTTGCAAGTTCGGTCATTCTAACCGTCAATGGATGTAGGGTTGTTTGATCTGATGATTCTCGTCTTGAGGTGATTTAGTGGCGTGATAGGACTGGGGTTGTTTATTGAGAGTTTTATTGGGTTAATGGGTTAAAAGTTGGAAGATTTATCGGGTTAGGAGTGAAATGGTTTATGGGTTAGAAGTTGGAAGATAGAATCGAATACTGCTTTAGGTATGACTCGGCTATTTTTGTATGATCCAGCGACCTTTGCGATTTAACCATGATACGACACAACATGCTCCACGACCTAAGCCTTGAGTCGTGGCCGAGATAAAACCCTTGAGTCATGGCCGAGATAAGACTTGGAGATTTTCTTATTACTTTGAACCAGAGCTTCTCTCTTTTCCTACGACCTACGACTTAGGGCACTGCCGACTCAAAATTTTTGAGCCGTTGACGAGTTAGGACTTGCATGAATTCTGCTCGAACTTTGAACCATTGCATAAACTTTGAACTGTCGAATTTTATTGCATTCATTCACAGGTTATTTTGACTTACAGGTTAACAATCTGTTCAATACAACATTCACAGAAAATTGGGACGAATATACTGTCATCGACCGCCCATATCAAATGACAGATTAGTTTATAACAGATAATTAACTTAAACAAATCGTGTGAACGAAGTGCTATCGATTTCAAGTAGAATATTAAAGCAACACTGACACAGTCAATCCAAACTGACCAGCCTGCACTAATATTATGCTTGAATTTTAAATTAACAAGTTCTGAAATTACCTTAGTCGATCAATCGTCAACCAGTTTAATTCCAGTTATATTTACTTGTTATTTTCATTAGTTTTGCACAACACTTCACACTTTTAGGAAACGTGCACCTTCTCATTTGAACACCCAGTTGCTTGTGTAGAATGACATCTCAACAAGAAGAACCGATGGGCCAGGCTGAAGATGTCTTCCCAGTAGCCAACTTGTTGGATAACCCTCCGGAGAGAACTCCCACAACTCTGAATCAGCGGGTGTTTAACCAATTGCTCATCCAGTTTGGCATTGCTGAGGCTGATGCCTTACTGCCGGGGCCAAATGATACTGCAGATAGGCCCCCTTCTGGCTTTATTACTGTCAACCGCCAAATGTGCTTGAGCGGTGCCATACCACCTTTCAATGACTTTCTTCAGCAGTTCCTGCTTCGACTATCTATCTCTCCATTCCAATTGCACCCCAATGGTCATGCCATTATGATGGGGTTATGTGTGCTATTTAGTAGAGTTCTGGGCCGATTACCGAGCTTTGAGGAAATCTGCTACTTCTGCTCATTCACAAAAATTAAAGATCATCCCTCTATCGTAGTTATAAGGAGTGCTCGAAACCGCCAGCTCATCACCGATCTTCCTGAAAGCGTTCATGGATTTCTAAATCAGTACTTCTTTGTCCGCTGTCCTCCAGGGTTTTATGCCATCTGGAGAGTAGGAAGTAAGATTTTCCTTCTTTTATTTCTCCATTCTTGGGCTTTTCGAAATCTGGGTTGCTAAACGCTAACTTGGCTTCTTTTTTTTTCTGTTTTAGCACTTCCTCCTCCCTCTAGAGATCCATGCTATAAACAAATTTTTGATAGACTGAACGCCGTGGTGGCAGAAGAGAGGAGTATAAAGTTTTTGTTAAATGATGGATTTTTACATCAATATGGGCTTCTTCATTCTTCTCGCTTCACTCAGCCTCGTGAAGTCCCAACTGAAATTCCTGATTCTCCGACGGAAACTCCTGATGCCCCGGTCTCTATTAAAGAGAACATGCAGGGAGGAACCTCTATAGAAACTTCACTAGTAAAGTGTTCAATTCCGAAGGTTGTCGCGGGGCCGTCTGATAAGTCTGTACTTGCCCCAGTTATTGAAGAGGAAGAACCTCCACGATCTTCCGAAAAATCTACTAACGAAGGGGTTAAGAAAGCAAGTCCCAAAAAACATGATGGTGATGATGTTTTCGAGGGGTTGAGCGATTTAATTGTGACTTCTCATGAACTTTTCAAAGATGATGTTTCCAAAACTATCTCTTCTGTAATTGAGGCGACATCTTCTCTATAACAAATGTCAACTCCTCCTACTCAAGTTATCACTACCTCTATTCCACAGAGTGGTCTGTAACTTGATGCGTGTAGTTTACACGTTACACAACACTTAGGGTTTTTCATCACTTCTACGCACTTATCTTCTTGTACTTTAAAGATTTCTAAAGCTTATTATTTTTATTCCAGATTCTCCTATGGGGCGCAGCGGCTCGTACTATGATGATTTCCAACGCTACGGGAGGCGTAGCCAGTATGATTATAGGCGTTACCTCCCTTCTTACAGAGAATCCGATGAAGAGAGGGCCATCAGGAAAGCAGACGAGAGACGAGCATATGAAGAACGTCACCGAAGAGAACAAGAAAGACATGACCCTCCCCACAGAGATGATGAAACCCAAAAAAGAAAGACTCACGATGAGAGAGGTAAAGGACACATGGAAGATTCTTCTAGCAAGCGGGCTAAACTTACTGAAGAAACAATGCCGACAGTTTCTCAAAACGTTCCTGCTCAATCTCCTGCCCCTGTTCGTTCCGACATTCAAACAATCATCAACCGGCCCGCATACCAAGTTGGGCAAGGTCCTCCCACTCTTCAAAGTCGATTCCCTCAGTGGTGCCTGAGAGGGGTTCGATTTGATCTCGACTTGGTTCCTCTCGACAAATCGGCCATGCTGCGAAATCTTGATTCTGTCAGGACCGATATTGAAAGAATGTCGAACTGGCAAAAACTTGTCGACGAGCTTCAGAGGGTTAACCGAGCCAATCTCTAGGCCATGCTCACAATGGAGAACGATAAGGCTGAGTGGCAGAAGACTCTCGAACAGCATGACGCCGAAATGAGAAGTATTGCTTCCTATAATGAAAAGCTGGAAGCGGAAGTAGAAAAGCTTAAGGAAGAATTAGCTACTTCATCTAATTTCCATTCTCAAAAGGAGAGCATACTTCAGCAACAAGTACGAGATGCGCATGCCAGTCAAAGGGCAGTCGAAGATAAGCTTACACACCAGGAGAAGGTCATAGAAGAATATCGCGCTGAAACTTTACAACTGCGAGAATAGGCCGGCTCTCAAAGCTTGGAGATAGAGATGCTAAAAGCTCGACTTGCTATGGACGAAAAGGAGCGTGACGAGGCTGTTGCTGGTAAACTCGCGGCCGAAGAGGCCCATCAAGCAACCAAAGATGACATTAGTTCCACATTATTTGATTTCTATCTGCATAGCATTTTGGGGCGTGGCAGCCTTGCCTTTCTAGGCCCTAAATACGAAATTACATTAGCTGAAGTCTAGGAGGCAGCACTCGATATGCTAGGTGGTAAAGGTGCTGGCTACGCTGAGACAGCTCTTGAAGAGCATTATCTCGATGATGATGCCTGCGCCGCTCTTGCCAAGGGAAAAGAGAAACTCGCCTAGGTACGGGCCGGAATGGCGGAAGGGGAATGTTCTGAGAAAGAAATACCACCTACCACTTCTGAACGTCCTTTAGTTTCTTCCGAAGTGGACATTACAGGTTCTAGTGCTCATTCGCTGCCTCCTATAAGAACCGGGGTAATCACCCCTACTGATGATGAGGCTTTGGAGGATATCGGGGCTCAGAATTATGAGATTGAGCTAACGAAGCAAACATCTTCAGGTAATTTTGATATTGGTCCGATTCAGGTGGATCGCTTGCTTACTCAAAAGTTTGATGAGCTTCTCGATTACTTTTTGAATCTCGACGAACCCATATCTCCCTTCTTTCGGGGAGATACTAATATTTTTAATTTCTCTTCTTCTGCAGTTGAAACACCAAGTGCTGTGCAGACTTCACTTCCTCCAATTATCCCTCCTCCATCTCTTCAGGTGACTCCTCCTTCTGCTTCACAACCCGGGTCACAAGAGGAACAAATTGAGGCTCTTCACGGCTTGGATGACCCTATCGCTTCGCAAGAGCAGAAGGACGAGGGGCTTGAAGGAGGCGAGATCTCTCCGGAGCGGACTCCCTCTGATGACATAGTTTTGTTCGCTCTTGTTACTCCAGGGAGTGAGTCTTCTTCGAAGAGAAGAAAGAAGCACGGAACATCGAAGAGGAGGGGGAAGAAAATCATCACTACTGAAGAGGAACCGGAAGTTGCACCGGTTGCACCTCCCTCTCCTTCTTCCCTTATGCCTATAGGTAGACCTGAAAAACTAATCATTCGGCCAGGCAAAGGGTCCAAAGGTGGCAAGAAGAAGTGAAGAGTCGGACTTCGGGCTTTTTGACTCCTTTTTTGTGTAATGGTCAATGTTGTGCAGGCACCGGCCCCTGCTTTTTATTTTTATTTTGAAACCTGTATCTGCAATTGAATAAAATGATCCTTTATTCGTACAGACTCTTGTTTGAATTTGAGAATGCATTTATTATTCATTTTTGCACAAGTTTATTTATATGATATTGCGGTGAGCTTGTGGTATGTTGTTTGAGCGTACTTTACCGATGTAGCTATACCATTTTGTATGTAACTATACCGTGTTGCCCCCATACCATAAGCTTGCTGCAATATTTTATACTTTGAGGGGACTTGTACTCTAATTTTCTGAAGAATAATTACTTCATTCTTGAAGAAATTTTTCGTAGAGTACAACTTCCTTCACATAAGTTTTTACGCTTTGTCCTTCGAAGAAATCACTTTTTTCTTTTGCTTAAGTACGCATTTTGCCAAGTGAATTCTTCTATGTGGTAAAGCAGGCCTCTGAACCTCTTTTTTTTTGAGGAAGGTTATCTTCCTTTGAAAGTTAAAGTATACCCTTGATGAGGATATTTTTTTTTTTTTTTGAAATAGAAATTTGTACTTCTGAGGAGGGATTTTTCACGTTTCAACACTTGGAAGTTTTATTTCAATCTTGGTGAAACGTGTACCTCCAAAGAATTGTGCCTTCGAAGAAAGCCTTTTCACGTTTCAACACTTGGAAGTTTTATTTCAATCTCGGTGAAACGTGGGCTTCCGAAGAAGTCTTTCTTTTTGATTGTGTCCCCAAGAGGGGGTTGTACCTCTGAGGAGGGATTTTCCACGTTTCAACTCTTGGAAGTTTTATTTCAATCTTGGCGAAACGTGTACCTCCAAAGAGTTGTGCCTTTGCAAAAAAGCCTTTTCACGTTTCAACACTTGGAAGTTTTATTTCAATCTCGGCGAAACGTGGGCTTCCAGAAAGGTCTTTATTTTGTTTTGCATTTCAACTTTGGTGAAGTGAAATTCCGAAGAGCGATCGTAACACTTCAACTCCTGGTGAAATGGGCCTCCGAAGAGGGATTTTATTTTGTTTACATTTCAACTCTGGTGAAGTGAAATTCCGAAGAGCGGTTGTTACACTTCAACTCCTGGTGAAATGGGCCTCCGAAGAGGGCTTTTATTTTGTTTACATTTCAACTCTGGTGAAGTGAAATTCCGAAGAGCGGTTGTTACACTTCAACTCTTGGTGAAATGGGCCTCCGAAGAGGGCTTTTATTTTGTTTACATTTCAACTCTGGTGAAGTGAAATTCTGAAGAGCGGTTGTTACACTTCAACTCCTGGTGAAATGTGCCTCAGAGAGGGTTTTCATCGCCTGGAAGTTACTCCCTCATGGTTGGAGGGTCATGACTCCTCCAATCTTTTTTGTTGAGTAGAGAACTTTCTTTTTTGTGGCGTATGACCCATTAGAGGTCTTTATTCTCCGAATAGTTGTGCCTCCGAAGAGGATTTGTTCTGCCGATGATGGCTTTGGTTGTTCCCTTGTCCACTTGCTTATGCCTTTTCAGTGATCCCTTTTTTTTTTTACAAGTGACTTGTTTAATCCAAGGAAATGTACTTCATTGTCAGGCAAGTTCGTGAGAACGAGCATCAGCTTCTTAATTGGATGTTTGTTTGTTCAAACGATCTCAATTTATTAGCAAAGGCTCGTTTCTGTCGAAATCATAGGCCGTTCAATTGAAGTACTTCCTATCTAAGATTTGAATTTGGAGCTTTTGTGACTTGAAATTTGGCGAGAATCACTGGGTCTTATTATGTGCAAGCTTCGCTTCCATTGTCTGCAAAAATTTGAATCGACATTTCAGTAATACATTCTATGTGCTTTTTATATCGAAAATAAAGCAAACATGTAATAATAATAAGGAACACAAGATTTATAGGGGGTCGGCCAGGAAACTGGGCCTACATCCACTTTATATTTTTTCATCATTTACTTGCATCAGTTTTACAATTGCCTTCAATTACAAGAATCATACATTCACAATTCTTTTTACAATATTTCGACAAAATTTTCAAGTAAAGTATGGACGCAAATGATTGCTGTTCCATGCCCTTGGAATTTGATCTCCTTCAACAGTAGTGAGTTTGAATGTGCCGTCAAGAAGCTTCTGACCTATGACATATGGTCCTTCCCAATTTGGCCCAAACACACCTGTCGCTGTCATAATTCTCTTCAGGACCAGGTCTCCAATCTCAAAGCTGCGTTGGCGAACTTTGGAATTGAAATGTCTGGCTATCCTTTGCTGATGAGCTGCAATTCTGAGATTAGCCTCATCTCTTTTTTCATCAAGGAGATCTAGTGCTTCAAGCTGTAGCTTTTTGTTTTCTGCTTGATTGAAATGGATTCTTCTGTGTGAAGGAACCTCTATTTCTACCGGAATCATTGCCTCTCACCCGTATGCCAATGAAAACGGGGTGTGCCCAGTCGCAGTTTTGTGAGTGGTTCTGTATGCCCATAGTGCCAGTGGTAGCTTATCAACCCAACCACCTTTTGCTCTTTCAAGTTGCTTCTGGATGGTTGACTTAATAATTTTGTTCACGGCTTCCACTTGCCCGTTTGCCTGCGGATGAGCCACTGCTGAAAAGCTTTTTCGGATTTTGAATTGCTTGCAAAAATCTTGGAATTCTTCACTTTCAAACTGAGTACCGTTGTCTGTAATTATTTTTTGAGGCACACCGTATCTGCAAATGATGTTTTTAGTCACAAAACTTATCATCTTCTTTGAGGTGATAGTAGCCAGTGGTTCAGCTTCTGCCCACTTAGTAAAATAATCTACAGCAACAATGGCATATTTAATTCCAAATTTGGCAGTTGGTAACGGTCCTACAAGGTCTATTCCCCATATTGCAAACGGCCATGGACTGACCATCTGTGTGAGTTCAGTGGAAGGAGCTCTAGGAATTTTGGCGAATCTTTGACATCTGTCACATTTTCGGGTATACTCTGCTGCATCTCGATTAGTTCTGGCCAAAAATATCCGTATCGGAGAATTTTCTTTGCTAATGTTTGGCCACCTGAATGATCACCACATTCTCCTCCGTGTACCTCTGCTAGGATTGCTTTGGACTCTTCTCTGGATACACATCGAAGTAATGGTATTGAGAATCCCCGTCTGTACAATCGGCCATCCTGGATTATATATCGAGAGGCTTTCCTCAGTAGCTTTTGTCGTTCTTTTGAGTTCCCTGGTAAAGATCCATTGAGCAGATATTCTGTTATCGGAGTCATCCATGATTCTTGCTCTTGAGACATGCTCATGATCCAATCAATATCCATCTTATCAATGCTAGGAGTCGACAGGACCTCCACTGGAGTTAATCCCAGAAATTGGGCTTCGCCTGTGCTAGAATACTTTGCGAGAGAATCCGCTTTCATGTTTTCTTCTCGAGGAATGTGACTTATCATGTAATGATCGAAATCACCCAGGAGCTCCCAAGCCTTTGACAAGTAGGCGGGCAGATTCCCCCCTTTCGCTTGGAATTCCTTTTTGACTTGGCATAAAATAAGCTGAGAATCGCTGAATATCTGTAACGCTCGGATGTTTAATTCTTTAGCAATCCTTAAGCCAGCGATAAGGGCTTCGTATTCTGCTTCATTGTTTGTTGAAGGAAATTCCAATCTTAGTGCATAGCATAATGATCGGCCTTCAGGAGTCTCAAGTACAACTCCGGCTCCAGAACAGTAGTCGTTTCTCGCACCGTCGACATATAACTTCCATTGGATTGGGAAATCGTCCACTGTTTCCTCCTCACTGTTACCCTTATCTGTGAATTCTGCAATGAAATCTGCTAAAGCTTGTCCATTGATTGCTTTTCGGGGATGATAAGTAATGCCATACTGACTGAGTTCAATATTCCACTTTAGAAGACGACCCGAAGTTTCAGGGCGAAACAGGACTTGCTTCAAAGGTTGATCAGTGAGGACTCTGATAGGTTGAGCTTGAAAATATTGCCTCAATTTCCTAGATGCAATTAGTAGGAAATAGGCGAGTTTTTCCAACTTAGAGTAATTCATCTCTGCCCCAGTGAGTCTTTTGCTGATATAGTAAACTGGATGTTGAATCCTTTTGTCTTCTCGTATCAGCGCTGCACTTAAAGCATGAGATGATACTGCCAAGTATATAAGAAGATCCTCGCCATCGCCAGGCCTAGAAAGTGTTGGAGGCATTTCCATATGGCGAATCAATTCATCAAAAGCTTTTTGGCATTCGGGAGTCCAATCGAAGTTTTTCTTTCCTTTCTTTAGGGCGTCAAAGAATGGGATGCATTTATCTGTGGCTTTGGAAATGAACCGACTCAAGGCGGCGACTTTTCCATTGAGACTTTGCAATTCCTTCTTTGTTCTAGGAGCTTTGATTTCTTTCAATGCAGTAATTTGAGCTGGACTGGCCTCAATGCCCCTAGCGCTCACGATGAAGCCTAAAAACTTGCCGGATTCCACTCCAAATGAACATTTTAAAGGATTGAGCTTCATTCTGTATTTCCGAAGGACTGCGAACATGTCTGCTAAGTGTTCTATGTGATCCACTGCTTTCTTAGACTTTACTAACATGTCATCCACGTAGACTTCCATAGTCTTGCCCAGTTGCGGTTTGAACATAGCATTAACGAGTCTTTGGTATGTTGCCCCTGCATTCTTCAACCCGAAGGGCATAAATCTGTAGCAGTAAAGACCAGTGTCGGTGATAAAGCTCGTATCCTCCTGATCCGGCTCATGCATCATGATCTGGTTATATCCGGAGTAAGCATCCATAAAAGATAACAATTCGTGTCCCGCTGTTTCGTCTACCAATTGGTCGATTCTGGGTAATGGGAAGCAGTCTTTGGGGCAGGCCTTGTTTAGATCTGAAAAATCGATGCATACTCTCCATTTTCCGTTGGCTTTCTTAACCAGCACTGGATTTGAAACCCAATTCGGATAGGTAGATTCCTTGATAAAATTATTCTCCATTAGTCGATCAACTTCTTCTTTTAATGCTGCCGACCTTTCTGGACCTTGAGTTCTCCTCTTTTGTTTCACAGGTGTAAATTTTGGATCAATATTTAGAGCATGCACTGCAACTTCTGCGGATATTCCGCACATATCGGCATGAGTCCAAGCAAAAACATCCAGATTTGCCTTTAAAAAAGAAATCAAGATACTCTGAATTGACACATTAAGTTGTGATCCCACATTCAACACCTTGTTTGGGTCCTTTGGGTCAACAGGTATTGGTATTGTCGTTTCCACTGGTACCACTCTATTTTCCCCTGCACCAACTTTTCTAGGGTCCATCTCTTTCCTTGCTCCGCTGTGCTCGCCAGTGCAGGGTCCGCCATGTAATTGCTACAAGGCTGGTTCTTTGATGCGGACTAGGGCTGCCGCATTCTTTCCCATCTCTCTTTTTCTGGTTTCTCGTAGCTCTGTCAGATAACACTCTCGCCCAGCATTTTGATCCCCTTTTATAACTCCTACTCCATTGTCTGTAGGGAATTTGATAGTGAGGCACCATGGGGCAAGAACAGCTTTGAACGCTGCCAGAGTTGGACGACCAAGGAAAGCATTGTAAGCAGAAAATTCGTCGACAATCACAAAAGTTTGCTTGCGGACCATTTTTCTCTCCCCTTCTCCAAGTTCCACAAACAAATCAATGGTTCCTACCGGCTGTTTTGTCTCCCCAGTGAAGCCAGCGATTTTATGCGATGAAGCTTGCACATCAGCCATAGGGATCTTCATTTGGTCGAATGTTTTCTTGAAGAGGATATTGCAGGACGCGCCACAATCAATGAGAACTCTTCTGACAATAGCTGGCCCGATACCAGCCGAGATGGCTAAAGGATCCAAGGTAGGAGCTTCAATACCTGCGGAATCCCTAGCTTTGAATACAATATCATCATCAAGAGTTCTTTGTTGCTTCAAGGGCGTAGCACCTTCCAAAACGAATACATCTTCCTCGGTCGGTACATACTTTAAAGCTCGGGTATACCTTTCCATCTCACCCCAGCTTCTGCCCGCTGGGTGAGGTCCTCCTGTAATGACATTGATAATGGGCCTTCCAGATTCATGCCCTGAAGCCTTCTCAATCGTCCTAGGATGATGAGTAGGAGCCTGTTGCCCCTGACTAGATGAAGCAGGATTGTTGCTATTCTTTTTCACAAATTGCTGCAGTTTGTTTTCCCTTAGCAACTCTTCAATCAGATTTTTCAACTGTCGGCATTCGTCGGTTTCGTGACCGGATTGATTATGGAAGCGGCAGAACTTCCCACTCTGTATAGCCTTTTTCCCGGTCCTTAGAGGAGGAGGTTTAGGAAAGTCAATAGAATCTTTAGTGGCAAGGTAGATACGCTCCGGCGTATCTGATAAAGGAGTATATTCTGATGGCTTGAAGGATCGGGGCTTCTTCAGATTACTCTGCTTCTTCCCATTGTTATTTTCCCTTTTTTGCCCTACAGATTCATTCTTGCGTGGAACAATAGTGTTATCTTCGGCTTTTTCCAACACTGCCTTTACCGGTACGGGACGGCTTTCTAAGCGTATGAATTCATCTGCTTTTTTATAGAACTTTTCAAGGGAATTTGGTTCCTTCATGTTTAGCCATTTCCCAAACTCGCTCGACTTGTCAATACCCTTCATCAGATAAGTCAATATCATTCGCGGTTCTGCATTGTCCACCTCAGCTAGCGCTATATTAAAGCGGTTTAAGAAAGATCTGATAGTCTCCCCTGGATTCTGCTCCAAACTTGACAGTGACATGATATCCTTGGCTTTTGAGGCGTATAGTCTGAACCGCTCCTTGAACTTCCGGGTTAAGTCAGAAAACTGATCGATAGATCGGACTGGAAGTTTGGTGAACCAAAGCAGAGCTACACCTTCGAGATACATAGGAAAATATCGGCACTTTATTTCATCAGAGGCTCTGGCACCTGTCATGTGCCAATCATACTTGTATAAGAATTCGTTCGGATCACTCGTCCCCCTGTAAGCTGGAATGGTTGGCGGGACAAACTTCCTTGGGAATTCAGCCTTTAAGATTTTCTCAGTAAAAGGAGTTTTACTTGGGGCGAAACCCCATTCTTTCTCGTCTTCAACCCTCTGCATACTCTCTTTCATAATTTGTCGGACCATTCCAGAAAGATACTCCTCATCATGTCGAGTTCTAGATCCACTAACCTCTGGAAGTGTTCGTTCAAAGGGGCTAGCAGCGCTTTCAGGAGCATTTCTTTCTTCAGCATCACGAATGTTGCCAGCAAAATTCCTTTCATTATCTGCCGGTTGACGGTTTGCCCCAAGCAAATCGTTCAACCTATTCAGAATTAGGGCAATCTGGGCATTCTAAGCCTCGAATTGTGCATTTTGGGCATTTATCTGTTGGTTCAGCCCTAAGATTGCAGCATCCAGTTCTGCCTTTGTAACTCCGACAGCTGGAGTGGCTTGATTCGATATAGGGGAAGCGGAGGTTCCCTCTTGAATATTCCCAGATCTGACAGATCTACTTTTTCTTCCAGGGGCCATAATCTCGGATAGACTTCTGGTTTTCAAGGAAATTCTCTCTACAAATCTCTGTGAAGCAATGATGATAACTCTCCTGAGTTCAGTTTCTCAATGAAACACCAAAAATGTTAACGCTAAAATTTGAACGCCAACACCCCGGTGTATGAAATTAGATCGTGAAAGCACCACCCGATAGCTCGGGAATAGATTATAAGCAGATAGTAGTAGAAAACAGTAAACAACAGCAATTTTATAGTGGTTCGGCTTTAGAGATAGCCTACGTCCACTCTGAATATCTTTATTGATGATTTGATTACAAGTCAATGCAGTTACACTTTGATTACAACACACTTTGAGTTTCAAGTGACTTAGAACAAGTAGCCTAAACTTCAACGTCGATCCAAATCTTCGAACACATGTTTGACATATTTGATTTCTTCGTGAAGTTCCTTGAAGGTGTTGAAGTAGTTCAGAATGCAGCAGAGTAACGGCGCTTGAAATGAATGAGCCAAAGGTCCCTTGAATGTTGGAGGTGGCCATGTATTTATAGGCAAATTTCTGGGCTGGAACTGTTAAGTCATGAGTCATGGCCGACTCAGGATGAACCGTGACCGACTTACATGTCACGAGTCAGCAAGCAGTGGCATAGATGAAATGGCATTGAGCTTATTCCTCGTATGCTTAGGTCGCCAGCGACTTATGATAGGTCGTTAGAAACCCTGAGTCGTTGGAAACCCTGAGTCGGTCTGCCCCATAAACCACTAACTAGTTAAACCACTCTGCTCTTCTAAGGCATTAACTCGTTGAGTCGTATTGTATGTGCCGTGAACTTCGTTGAGTCGGTAACTCAATGAGTCGGCCAGTATCATGAACCGCCAACCTCCATGAGTCGTTCCATCCCTCTAAGTTGCCTTGAGCCTTAGCTCGTCAGCCAATTGAGTCGCTACCAGTTGATTCGCTGAGGCAATTCCTTTGATGAGTCGGTAATGCATTGAGTCGGTTTGTCTTGTAAGCCTTAACCCCCTTGAGTCGTAACCCTTTAAGTCACTTTGAGCTTTAGGTCATTAACTTAGTGAGTCGGTGACTCGATGAGTCGTGAGGCTTCTTGAGTCGTAGATCCTTCCTGAGCCGTTAAACACCTTAAGTCGTAGCTCACCCCAGGCCTTAACTCGTTGATTCCTTTAACTCGTGGGCCTCTTAACTTGTAGGCTGGAACGGGGTTAACACTTTATATCTCAATTTGTAACGTCAGACATACAATCCATACAAGTCTGTTCCGGGCTCGAACAAAACCGAAGGCACTTACAAAGAAGTCCTTGCAATCCGGATATCCACAATCCTGATCGGATTCACCATCACATATGGAGAACTCAATACCGGAGCAACTCGGTGCAGAGTCAATCGACAGGTCATCCTATCGCTCTCACAAATAACGGGTCTTCAACACCGATCTTCAAATGCAATTCATAACGACGTATCACATATTCGGAATGGGTTATACGACCCCATGGTCTTTTCCCGGTTAACCCGAATAGTGGGCGCTTATTCAAAAATAAGTGTGGCATTCAAATTCAAACAAATCACATCAAATACCTTTCAAAGGTAAATATTGATAGTCGGTTATTGAACTATCAATTGATATGCACACATCACCAGATTCCAAATAATTTTCCAAGTTATATATTTTCCAAAATATCTTTACAAGATATATTATTTTCAATACTTCAAAAATAAATCAATATTTATTTTTAAACAAGTTCCCCTTTCTTTTATAAATTCCATAGTGAATTTTCATTCCAAAATTATCTATGAATATTCGATTTCAATTATTCATTTCAATTTATCTTCAAAAAGATAAATTCTCTAATATTCACTTTATATTGGAAAACATTTCCATACTTATTAAATAAGTAATTCACAAATTTTATTTATTTTCAACACTTAGAAAATATTCAATATACTTAAATCGAGATTAAGTATATATTTCATTCTTTAAGGAAATCATTCTCTTAAACATATTTATTTGGGCCAAAACGAATGTTACGTAAAACATCGTTACGACAACCCAAAATCACTAGTATAGGGATTCGAAATTAAAATAGATATATAAATCCCAATACTATACAAAACATTTCCTTTCGGAAATCATTTACTATAACAACAGTGTTATAGTCCACCATTTCCTTTTATATCTCGAAAACGTCTATTTCAACAATAAATGTTGAAATCTATGGTTTCGAATCTCAACGCATTTTAAAACATCGTTAGATCGTTTTAATTCAATTCAAAATATCACATTCTAAACAATTTCTTTAACATATTATTCACTATTCAAAAACGTGAATATACTACGTTAATAATTTTCATCCTTCTATTCATTTTATTTCAAAGGATCATTCACAGTCAAAAATGTGAATATAACTTCATAAATAAGTTATAAAATTCAACTTATCAAAATAAGTCGTTTGCGAATTTATAAAACAACGTTTATAAATTCCATTTCTATTTGTTTTATAACTACTTCCTTTTTATACATCTCCTTTATTAACCTATTCGATTTATAACTCAATTATAAACCAAAAGTTCACATTATAAGTTAAATGCTTATAAAACGATTATTTTAGAAAATCATTCCTTTAAACTTTATAATTATAAATCTTATAACTTATAAGATTCAATTATTTATCCAAAACCATTCTTTAATAACTTCACGAAATTTATAAATCTTACTATTTATAAATTTCATTTATAACTTCACCATTTATAATTTTATAAATTCCATTCATTTACAAAATTCATTTTCACTTCATTCAAACACTTATAAAAACTCGTTTTATAATGTCAATATTTCAATTTATAAATATCCATTTATAAATCTCTTAATATAAATCAATTTATATTATTCTTTAAAACGTCTTTAATCTCCTTTATTATTTCACCACTTTGATTCATAAAATAATTAAATTTTATAAATCCTATATTTAAAATTTTTATAATAAATTCAAAAATCCCGATTAAACTATTTTATAAAATCATTAAACTCCATATTTTCAAAAATCAACTTTTAACTATATTTCTCAAAAATCATAATTTTTATAACTTTAAAAATTATAACGTTTATTTATTTAAAATGGATCAATTCCAAAAATATTTTATATTTTCAAAAATCACTTTAAAAATCATTTTTAAAGTTTCAAAATTTGGTCCAATGATGCTACACACCAAATAGTCAATCACGACAACAACGATATCATATATCGATATGATAATCCATCAAATATCAAAATATCTGAAATCAAATAAATACTGTTGAGGAATCCAGTTGGATCCCTCCAACCTGTTTCCTGCATCCAAAAACATTAGCACAATACCAATTCCGCTCCAGTACAAAATTATCGCGGTATATGGGATTTAAATATTATCCGCTTAATAGACGGCGCAATAGGGTCTCATCCGCTAAACAAATGCGGGAAATCAATAACTCCAATATATACATATGCCACTATATATATATTGCTATTATATATAATACCAATTTCACTGTTTATGAAATATTCGCGGTATATGTTTTTAATAAATAACATCCGCTTACTAACGGCGCATAATGTCTATTTTAACAATCAATAGATAACAATCATCATTCAAACATGCATTCAAATATTTTAAATTTAACTATTTAAAATAAAATCGAAACTGATTCGATTGAGTGAGAAGTTCTCACCTTGATTTTAATTCCGTTTTAGCGATTTATTTCGAATAAAATTAAACGCGCGTTTAATTTTACCCCAAATTTTCACTAACTCCAAATGACTCCAATCCAATTCCATCGCGTAGTGCTCGTCCATACGATTCCAACGCAACTGGTTTCGCGCGTTTTCGACCTCGTATGAAAAAGATATGATTTTATGAAGTTTGTACACGATTTTATAACTAAATTACAACAATTTCTTTTTAATTTATATCACTACCCAGATCATAGCCGTAGGATCTCTCCTCCTTCCATCATGACCGCACACTTCATCTTCCCCACTCACGTACCTTTCCAGGTTATAGCCGCAACAAACAAACCCATGAACATAAACTAGGGTTAATTAATTCGATCACCTCGACGCATGAAAACACGATCAGGTAGTTCCATCGCGTAGCCCTCACCCAACTCCTTGCTCGGCCATCCCCTGTTGAGTGCGCACGCAAGTGAACGGCCACGCACGCAACCACTTTCCCCCTTCCACGCGACGCCAAATTCGATCATAGCCGTATAGAATCGTAGAGCTCTCCTTCCTCTTCAATGTTGTAGTTAACAACTTTGGCTAAAACTTCACGCATTGGAAGTAATTGAGGAAAGAAAATCGAAAAATTCTGGCCATTGATGAAGCAACTGGCAGCTAGAAGAATTAGGTTTAGGGTTTAATAAATTTCTTATTTTTGTGAAATTATGGGCTATTTATAGAGAATTCTCAAACACTATTCAATCCGGAAATTCCGAACTCCGATTCACGCGCCGTAACCAACGTTTCTAGGGTTTACCCCGCATTCTGGACACAATGGAACAGGTTTCGAAAGCTAATTCGGACATATGTGCGACTTATGGCAATAAACGTTCAATTTAAATTAAAACGATTTAAATCGATTTCTAGGCGTTTTAATTCATACCGGACAAACGGTAAATCCAATTGACTTGAAATTCGAAACCTTACAATAATATCACATTACGGATCCGATGAAACTTGTTTCGTCGAAATCCGAGACTTTTTGAAAAATGGCTATTTTAACTCGCCAAATTAATATTAAAAATAATTCGATGCGTTTTGAGCTGCTACGATCAAATGGTAACTCCGATTGACACGAAAATTGAAATCCGGTAATAACTAACTATTACGGATCCAATGGAACTAGTTTCGTTCAATTCTGAGAATGTTCAAAAATTGACTATTTTCACTAGTCGATTTAATATTAAAATATTCAATTTTCACAAATTAACTTTTGATTCGATTTTAAAAGTTCTAAAATATCGTTCTAACTCCAATATGATAAAATAAAATTTTACAAATCATTTTCAATCATATTTAACTCGATTTTCAATTATTTCCATAATTTAACATATTGAATTATCGATTTAATTATTCAACTAAATCCAATTATTCAAAATAAATTTATTCGACTTATAAATTTACTTATTAATATTTAAAATTAATTAAATATTCAAATTTTAATTAGTAAAAATTCTGGGTCGTTACAATCTTCCCCCCTTAAAAGAATTTCGTCCTCGAAATTATTAAGTAAGAAAAGTTACAGAATCTATTAATTTTCCAAAATCCATAGTTTAAACTTCTTATAATAACTTACTAAGTTTTCAAATCATACTTAGTTATCTTTTCAAAAACAACTACTATTGTTTAACTTTCAATTCCAAATCAAAGTTAAAGTTTTCAAAATTTTCCCAATTTTCTCAAATTTTTCTAACGCCTTAAATTTTCGAAAAAATTCGCCACAGTCTCCTTTGCGCGGCTCGATCCGAAAAAAAATGACAGTATATATATCACAAATATACATCTCATCAAGTAATGAGGCATCCCGAAGGGAAAAATTATAAAAGTATACGGTATGTAATCCGAGATATGTACCTTATATTTTATTGGCGAGCATATACGGCTAATATAGCGCGAAAGCGAGCTCCAAATGCGAAGCAAACGCGATCGGCACCTACTAAACACTCAACAAACAACATGTGAACATGCATATATGAAAATAATCTCAATATACATCATATAGCAACATAATAACTATATATGTCAACATAGCAAATGCAAACAAACAACAAATGCAAACATCAACCAATTATCATCCATAATCAATAAATATTCATTCATATTCTCATTAATATTCAATGAAATGGTTTTCACTTTAATCATATTTGATTTATTAACAGTGGATGTTTTTACTAACATTCATTTTCAATTAGTTTATATTCACTAATTCATATTCAAGTTGGTTCACTTCCAAATCAAATTCAATTCTATTTAAGATTCACTTAACTTACTCACTTAACTTCCAATTGGATTTTAATTACTTTAGCTTTCAATTTCATTAAATCTTAATGAATTATATATAATCAATCAACTAACAATCATATAACAATCAATGTATAATAATTACAACCAAATTCCTTTGCTTATATTCATTCAATTTGGTTTAATTAAATTGATTTTCATTCAACTATTCAACTTTCAATAACATTAGATTTTAATGAATTAACACTTATATTCATTATTTCACATCAACTTAATTCACATTCAATTGATTAACATTTAATCCATTAATTCAATTCAATTACAAAAGTTGAATTTCATTTATATAACTTTAGTTCACATTCATTACTTAACTTTAAATTCATTTTTTTATTTCAACTCATATTCATAAATATATTCATATAGTTTCACTTCTTATATGTATAAGTTTATTTTACAATTGTAAATCACTTTAATTATAATTCAATTCTTATAATTCATTTGCTTATACAATTACTCTTTTATTTAGATTATTCAAACAACTAAACAATCAACTTATAGACACTTTAATAATTCTGAAAAATTATTCCTTCATATACTAAATATACTCAAGTAAAATTATTTCATTTACCCAATTTAAAACAATATTGTGTCGAATTGTTCTGTACAAGTGTTTAGAGATCCCTATCAACAACGTTAATTACTCGTATTAACCAGAATCTATATACCACTCAACAAACCAATCATCACAATATAAAACAATTTTTTATATTCACTAACAAATACGCTCTCATAGCTATTATTACACTCAACTCATCCTAGAGTACTACTGACTCTATCTCTAATGAGTAATACCCAACAGAACCATGGTTGTCGCTTAACCATATGCTCCGATACCACCTGTAACGACTAAGCGGTCACAACCGGTAGGCTTTTCAACCATCCCAGCCCCACCGTGGCTTACACTGATATCCCAAACTTGCTTTTACGGCCACCCTTTCGAATGTCACGGCTTCGCCTAACCAACCCCGTAAAGAGGACGTGTGGGGGTAAGAGTCTCCCGTTCGCCACCAAACCGCGAAGCGAGAACCCCCCATCACATATCACCTAGCATAAGCAAGACTGGTCCGGGCTCGAATAAAACCGAAGGCACTTACAAAGAAGTCCTTGCAATCCGGATATCCACAATCCTAATCGGATTCACCATCACATATGGAGAACTCAATACCGGAGCAACTCGGTGCAGAGTCAATCGACAGGTCATCCTATTGCTCTCGCAAATACCGGGTCTTCAACACCGATCTTCAAATGCAATTCATAATGACGTATCACATATTCGGAATGGGTTATACAACCCCATGGTCCTTTCCCGGTTAACCAGAATAGTGAGCGCTTATTCAAAAATAAGTGTGGCATTCAAATTCAAACAAATCACATCAAATACCTTTCAAAGGTAAATATTGATAGTCGGTTATTGAACTATCAATTGATATGCACACATCACCAGATTCCAAATAATTTTCCAAATTATTTATTTTCCAAAATATCTTTACAAGATATATTATTTTCAATACTTCAAAAATAAATCAATATTTATTTTTAAACAAGTTCCCCTTTTTTTTATAAATTCCATAGTGAATTTTCATTCCAAAATTATCTATGAATATTCGATTTCAATTATTCATTTCAATTTATCTTCAAAAAGATAAATTCTCTAATATTCACTTTATATTGGAAAACATTTCCATACTTATTAAATAAGTAATTCACAAATTTTATTTATTTTCAACACTTAGAAAATATTCAATATACTTAAATCGAGATTAAGTATATATTTCATTCTTTAAGGAAATCATTCTCTTAAACATATTTATTTGGGCCAAAACGAATGTTACATAAAACATCGTTACGACAACCCAAAATCACTAGTATAGGGATTCGAAATTAAAATAGATATATAAATCCCAATACTATTCAAAACATTTCCTTTCGGAAATCATTTACTATAACAACAGTGTTATAGTCCACCATTTCCTTTTATTTCTCGAAAACGTCTATTTCAACAATAAATGTTGAAATCTATGGTTTCGAATCTCAACAAATTTTAAAACATCGTTAGATCGTTTTAATTCAATTCAAAATATCACATTCTAAACAATTTCTTTAACATATTATTCACTATTCAAAAACGTGAATATACTACGTTAATAATTTTCATCCTTCTATTCATTTTATTTCAAAGGATCATTCACAGTCAAAAATGTGAATATAACTTCATAAATAAGTTATAAAATTCAACTTATCAAAATAAGTCGTTTGCGAATTTATAAAACAACGTTTATAAATTCCATTTCTATTTGTTTTATAACTACTTCCTTTTTATACATCTCCTTTATTAACCTATTCGATTTATAACTCAATTATAAACCAAAAGTTCACATTATAAGTTAAATGCTTATAAAACGATTATTTTACAAAATCATTCCTTTAAACTTTATAATTATAAATCTTATAACTTATAAGATTCAATTATTTATCCAAAACCATTCTTTAATAACTTCACGAAATTTATAAATCTTACTATTTATAGATTTCATTTATAACTTCACCATTTATAATTTTATAAATTCCATTCATTTACAAAATTCATTTTCACTTCATTCAAACACTTATAAAAACTCGTTTTATAATGTCAATATTTCAATTTATAAATATCCATTTATAAATCTCTTAATATAAATCAATTTATATTATTCTTTAAAACGCCTTTAATCTCCTTTATTATTTCACCATTTTGATTCATAAAATAATTAAATTTTATAAATCCTATATTTAAACTTTTTATAATAAATTCAAAAATCCCGATTAAACTATTTTATAAAATCATTAAACTCCATATTTTCAAAAATCAACTTTTAACTATATTTCTCAAAAATCATAATTTTTATAACTTTAAAAATTATAACGTTTATTTATTTAAAATGGATCAATTCCAAAAATATTTTATATTTTCAAAAATCACTTTAAAAATCATTTTTAAAGTTTCAAAATTTGGTCCAATGATGCTACACACCAAATAGTCAATCACGACAACAACGATATCATATATCGATATGATAATCCATCAAATATCAAAATATCTGAAATCAAATAAATACTGTTGAGGAATCCAGTTGGATCCCTCCAACCTGTTTCCTACATCCAAAAACATTAGCACAATACCAATTCCGCTCCATTACGAAATTATCGCGGTATATGGGATTTAAATATTATCCGCTTAATAGACGGCGCAATAGGGTCTCATCCGCTAAACAAATGCGGGAAATCAATAACTCCAATATATACATATGCCAATATATATATATTGCTATTATATATAATACCAATTTCACTGTTTATGAAATATTCGCGGCATATGTTTTTAATAAATAACATCCGCTTACTAACGGCGCATAATGTCTATTTTAACAATCAATAGATAACAATCATCATTCAAACATGCATTCAAATATTTTAAATTTAACTATTTAAAATAAAATCGAAACTGATTCGATTGAGTGAGAAGTTCTCACCTTGATTTTAATTCCGTTTTAGCGATTTATTTCGAATAAAATTAAACGCGCGTTTAATTTTACCCAAAATTTTCACTAACTCCAAACGACTCCAATCCAATTCCATCGCGTAGTGCTCGTCCATACGATTCCAACGCAACTGGTTTCGCGCGTTTTCGACCTCGTATGAAAAAGATATGATTTTATGAAGTTTGTACACGATTTTATAACTAAATTACAACAATTTCTATTTAATTTATATCACTACCCAGATCATAGCCGTAGGATCTCTCCTCCTTCCATCATGACCGCACCCTTCATCTTCCCCACTCACGTTCCTTTCCAGGTTATAGCCGCAACAAACAAACCCATGAACATAAACTAGGGTTAATTAATTCGATCACCTCGACGCATGAAAACAGGATCAGGCAGTTCCATCGCGTAGCCCTCACCCAACTCCTTGCTCGGCCTCAAAGGCACAGAGCTCAGCCATCCCCTGTTGAGTGCGCACGCAAGTGAACGGCCATGCACGCAGCCACTTTCCCCCCTCCACGCGACGCCAAATTCGATCATAGCCGTATAGAATCGTAGAGCTCTCCTTCCTCTTCAATGTTGTAGTTAACAACTTTGGCTAAAACTTCACGGATTGGAAGTAATTGAGGAAAGAAAATCGAAAAATTCTGGCCATTGATGAAGCAACTGGCGGCTAGAAGAATTAGGTTTAGGGTTTAATAAATTTCTTATTTTTGTGAAATTATGGGCTATTTATAGAGAATTCTCAAACACTATTCAATCCGGAAATTCCGAACTCCGATTCACGCGCCGTAACCAGCGTTTCTAGGGTTTACCCCGCGTTCCGGACACAATGGAACAGGTTTCAAAAGCTAATTCGGACATCTGTGCGAGTTATGGCAATAAACGTTCAATTTAAATTAAACCGATTTAAATCGATTTCTAGGCGTTTTAATTCGTACCAGACAAACGGTAAATCCAATTGACTTGAAATTTGAAACCTTACAATAATATCACATTATGGATCCGATGAAACTAGTTTCGTCGAAATCCGAGACTTTTTGAAAAATGGCTATTTTAACTCGCCAAATTAATATTAAAAATAATTCGATGTGTTTCGAGCTGCTACGATCAAACGGTAACTCCGATTGACACGAAAATTGAAATCCGGTTATAACTAAATATTACGGATCCAATGGAACTGGTTTCGTTCAATTCTGAGACTGTTCAAAAATTGACTATTTTCACTAGTCGATTTAATATTAAAATATTCAATTTTCACAAATTAACTTTTAATTCGATTTTAAAAGTTCTAAAATATCGTTCTAACTCCAATATGATAAAATAAAATTTTACAAATCATTTTCAATCATATTTAACTCGATTTTCAATTATTTCCATAATTTAACATATTGAATTATCGATTTAATTATTCAATTAAATCCAATTATTCAAAATAAATTTATTCGACTTATAAATTCACTTATTAATATTTAAAATTAATTAAATATTCAAATTTTAATTACTAAAAATTCTGGGTCGTTACACTTCTGGTAGAAAAATATGGATAGATAGCGATCCATCAAGATAGGTGAAAGTGCCCTCAAACTTTTCGAGCTCCTTTGTAGCACTACATAAAGGCTTCTGGTAGAAAAATATGCTAAGTTGATGGATAGCTAGCGATCCATCCACTATGGATAGTTAGCGATCCATAGAAATGACTCAGATTGATTTGAGATATTCGGTGGTGAGTTGGCATAACAACTGGACTCTTCTGCACTTGGACTTCTCGCCCAATACTCATTGAATTCCCTTATACATATTCACCTAACTGCAACTAGAGATGGAACTTTTTTGGGAGAGAGCCGCCATAACTCAACTAGAATTCGTTCAATTCTTCATCTTTCTTTTCCCTCACAATAATCACCAAGGGAGTCACTTTGATTCTCCAGTCAACCCTTATACTTGTGACTATTCTAACTCGTTGTAACTTAGATCTAAGGACTAACTAGTTGATATCCAGAGAGATTCAACTAGATAACGATAATAAAGATTGATTAAAGTAGACGTAAGCCAAAGTCAGCCGAACCACTATAAAAATTCTATGTATTTTTCTTACTTTTTTTAATTTTTTGTTATTTGAGATTTTTGGTGCTGACTATCTTCACTTGTGCTTTCACACTCGATCTACGGTGTTGATCCACTTTTTAGGTTAACAAATGCACTATGAAAATGTTTCGTGTTCAGCGATTTTCAAAGTCAACTTTGAGAGTCATCCTAGGGACTATGTTGCAACTTTAATAAGTACCATAAGTGTACTTATTACTGAAAACATATGGAAGTTTAAATCACTCAATAACTTGTAAAACAAGGTTGCTAAAAGTTACGTTGAGAAGAAGATCGCGGTATTAGCATTTTGGAATACCTTATTTTTGGTAAATTTTCGAATTAATTTGATAGACATCCTTAGAAGTTTCGTTCCATTTTTAATAAGTATCATATGAGTACTTATAATTGTAATAAAAATCAAAGTTTAAAAGATACTAGGACCGATCAAACAAAGTGGCTAATGTTAGAGTAAATTGGTGGTTGTAAATACACTTTGAAAATGTTGTTTTTTGGGAACTTTTACACATAAATCAATAGATATACTTAGGGCATTTTTTCCACGGATTTCGAGTATCCTAAGGGTAGTACATATTGAAAAAAAATTCAAATCTTAAATTATTAATTAAAGTGGTTAAAACTGGTTGCAAATAATGTGCTTTCAATGTTGTTCATTGATAAAGACTTTTAACATCGCTTATAAATGCCGTTGTAAGTTATTTAAGGTCTCAAGTGTTTAAAATGAATTTTAAATTTGGTAGTTTTCCCTAATATGTTTAGGGATGATTTCTTACATATTTTGTAGTATTTTAAAGTTAGATTGAAGTTTAAATATATTTTCAGTAACTATTTATGAATTTTCAAAGTAAAGGGTTCGGTAATATAAAACTTGTTTTTTAATTTTTTTAGTCAAATTCTAAATTAGTTATATTTTACATAGATAGCTAAAATCTATTTATAAGTGTTTTTAGAGTATTTATATGTAAGTTCGAACAATATGTTAAGTATTTTACAAAAGAATGAAAGCTAGATCAGGTAATAACACTTATGTTTAATAAATGGTTTTGTAAATGTAACATTCCTGTTTTTAAATCAAATTTAATTGGTTTAATTTTTGGAATTAAATTGTGAATTAAGTTGGTATTTTCCAAATTAAATAGGTATTTGTTTTTTTATTAATATAAATGAATATAAATATGATTTTAAAATAGAATTTCTAATTTGATATTCACAAATAAGTATTTTGAATAATATATTAATTATAAATTTGATTGTGGATTAATTTGAAAACTTATGAATAAATATATTTATGAATATATATAGATTGATTTGGAATTTCATTTTGAATTCGAAACTCTAAGATAAATATTTTTTAAAATAAATTGAGTTTAATTTGGGAATTCAATTTTAAATATTTTGCAAATAAATTGAATTTAAAAATTTCAAAATGAATGTTTTAAATAATATATATTGGATTTGAAAACTATACTTTAGAGCTAATAAGAGTTTGTTTTCAAATTTTGTATATAATATATAGATGTTGAAAGTGGCTACTATATGGCTAGCTATCACTTAGGATCGTGTAATATGGAATATAATTAAATGTAAATGCGGAAATAGATGATAATAGCAAAGTAAATAAAATTGAGCACACCAGGAATTTTTATACCGGTTCGAACTTCCCGTTCTACGTCCAATCCTAGACTTCCTTCTATAATTTCTCACAATAACCCTCTCTTAACCCGGAGGAATAGGTATACAACACCTGAACAACCGAATATGATTTTTCTGCCTCTAACAACCGAAAGAGGACTTTATCCGCCTGAACAACCGAACAAGACTTCAACAGTTTTAGTAGAATTGCTTTGACACTATGTGTTCTTAATAACACTGATATGTCTTTGATAGTACAACCTTCCCATAATCTTTCCTCAAGTATATATGTGTGTATAAAGATTTAGAATGGAAAAATATTGCTTAGAATCAAAGAATAAGTTAATTGTTTCAGAGATTCAAGCAACATATGTAAGTTATGATTACTTTTTAGAATGCAGAGATAGTAGAAAGTAAGATCAAAAAGAAATCAGTAAATTGGTGATTTGTGAAGTGGATTTTGTGTGTTTATATAATAGTTAAAGAGGTGCAACCGTTCATGAAGAGCTCTGATCAACAGAAGCATCCATACCTCTTCATATTAGAACATGACTCTTGGCAAAAGGAAGTGTCCATTCGAAAAAAATAGCTGTTGAAAGAATTCAGTCGAGTGACCCAAAACGATCAGTCAACTGAATATTCATAGTTGTTAAAAAAAGAACGTTTCTGTGCACCTGTATACGGTCAGTCGACTGGCCATATACGGTCAGTCGACTGGCCGTATACGGTCAGTCGACTGAACTAACAGTCAAAGCACACTTCTCACATTTTATATAATTTAAAGTTTTTAAACTAACTTAACTACTTTAGGATAGATTTTACATTTATATGACTAAAAATTTCAATATATCAACGTACTATACGTAGTTTTGTAGCCTTGTCTCCTTTGTAGTTTGAATAGCATACTTCCTTTTCTTTTTGTCGCTTATCCATATAGTATAATTTATTGCTTTGTCATGAATCAAAATATGTGATTCAACAGATGTTTTGGAAGTTGTTTGTTGAATTCAATTTTTCCAAAAGCCATTTATAAAGATTTAATTCAAATAGATATGTATTTTTATCTTAGTGATTAATCTATTATTAAATTATATTCTTTAAAGTTATAAATATATATATAAATATTAATTATATTTTATAAAAAGATTTAAAACTCATTTTATTTTGGAATAAATAAATATAGTTTGTATATTCATGTATTTAAAATGTAAAAAATTAACATATGTTAAGATATGGAATATAAATAATTAAAGGGTTTAAAATAAAAATTGCAAATTAAATGGTATAAGGGTTTTAACACAAAAATGCAATTTTATGACATTTGTAAAACAATATGGTTATGTAATTAACAAATGTAAGATCAGTGGCAACATTAATTTACAAGTGTTAGTATAATTTAACAAGTGTCATGTTGTTTTTTTAAAGAAAAATTAATAAAAATATGAAACAAGAATATATAAACACAACGTCTCCCTTTTTCTCACATCTTTGTGAAAATTCAAAGCAAAGCAAAAATCTAGAAATCAAAACCAGAACTACAATGTAATCTGGAACAAAAAGAAAGAAAAAAATATAATGATGCTAAAGAAAAAAATCAAATCAGAAGCAAGAAAGCTTAAAATACCAAAGCCAAGTTCAGATTCAAAATGCAAACAAGGTATTCAGGTCAGAGCAAATTTGAATACAAATCAAGCATGCAATCTTCTGTTTCAAGATCAAATGCAACTGCAAGTTTCAGTTTTAAAGCAAAGATCAACTAAAAAAAACGAAAAGTTTCAGATAAAACCTTAGAGCAAAACAGATTTCAAAATTCAAAACAACTTTGGTTTTTAAAGAGCAAGCTAATTCAAAACCAGTGAAGTTCAAAACAAGAACAAAGCTTCAGTTTAAATTCAAAACAATAAGCATGCTGATCCAAATTTGCAACCTGACATCAATCAGATGCAAGTTCCACTTTTTCAAACTCAAAAGCAAAAATTCTTGTTCTCTATTCCTCTCTGTTCTTCATTTCCTAGGTGAGCAAACTACATCCCAAAACTTTTAATATGTTTCACATTTTGATCTGCATGCAATAATCTTGAAAGTGTGAATATGAATGTATATGTATCTGTGAATGGATGTGTATGCCTGTATATGTATAGATGTTTCTCTGTTTAGTCACAGGTTAACCAAATTCAAGAGAAATTCATATCTCTTTACCCAAGAAAATTTAGGCTATGATTTCTAAATGGAAATTGTTTATGACAACATAAATCCAATTTTGAGAAGTGTTTCAAGAAGAATGATTTAGAAAACATATCAAAAACTTAGTATTACAGTGAAATCTCTTTTAACTAGAAAATCAATGAGAACAATTTCAAGTTTTTATTGTATATTTGAATTCGTATTGGTAAATCATGATTTTTAATATAGATTTTACAATTTTTAAGTGCGTGAGTAATAAGGACTTGTTAGATGATCAATAAATGCACATTCATCGATTTCTGTCGAACGGCGAGATTAGGTTCTTCGATTTTTGGCCAAATAATGGATTAAGCATCAATGATCATGGGAAAAATACTCGCGAATTTTCCAAAAGATCGTGGTGGTTTGGCGAGATTATTTTAGGGTTTAAGACTCCTTTTTGGGCAAGCTTGTTCTCAGAAGAACTGCGTCGTCGTCGAGATGTTTTAGAAGATCAGACTAAGGGGAGAAGGTTCTTGGGTGAGTCGTAGTGCTTTGGTGAAGCTCGCGTGGTCTCTGGTGATCTTGGGTGGCGTGGCGAAGAGATTTTCTATCGGAAGGTGGTTCCCGTATTTCATCGTTTAGAATAAATTTCGATTTCCGATGGAATCATCGGAGTCAGGTAGTCAAGCTCATTGTCGAGGTCGTGATGGACTAGTGGTTGAGCACGATGTTGATCAAAAGACTTCAGGCGACTTGCACAGTTGCACCCGTGTAAGTGTGTACTTGCTGTTGTTTGAAGTTTTGCGGAAGAAAAGGGATTCTCGGGTTCAAGCACGAGAAAATGCAGGATCGACTCGAAGTAGGTGAAAGGGTGGGTTGCCTAAGTAAGGCTCGGGTAAAATAGAGATTGGCTTGGGTAAAATAAAAATTGACTCGGGTTTGTGAAATCAAATATAATACAGGTTTAAACTTTTAAAACAAATCAAGTTAATTTAAAACAAAATTTTGTAAAAGCAAGATCTTTTGGTAAATAATAAAGTTTTTTCTAAGTTTGAATTGTTTTAAAGGTTTTTAAATAAAATTATTTTATTTGACCAAGTTTAAAAATGTTTTCAAAGTTTATTTTAAATAAAATTAGTAATTTAAAGGAGTTAATTATGAAAGATGTTTAATTTGTTAATTTACTTTTAAAATCTAAGTAATTTATTTTGTTAATGAAAATTAAATCCATGGTTTGTTAAATAAAGATTTTTAATGATGATTAGGTAATTAATTAAGATAAAAGGGATAATCTTTTAATTTAATTAAAGTCTTAAGTGATTTAAGATTAATTAAAGGTTGATTGATTTATTAATGTTATTAATTAAAAATAATTAATTTATGATTAGGGGATAACTAATCGAGTGATTAAAGGATAATTACTCAATTTGTGATTTATTGATTAAAGTGATTAGGGGCAATCATTTTATTGTTATTAATTAAGGATAATCAATTGAATGATAATTAATTAAGGTAAGTAATTAAGGTTAACTAATTAAATAATAATTAATTAAGGGTTAATTAATTATGTAATTAACTTAAAAGTTAGTTTAATTAATGTGATTAATTAAGGACTAATTAATTAATTAAAGGTAATTAATTATGATGGATAATTAAGGATTAATTTATTAATTAATTAGTTAATACTAAATGATTCGTAATTAATGAATTAGGATTGAGTAATTAATTCATGAGTAATTAATTCAATTGAAAATTAAATTGAATTAATTTAGGATTAAATAGTTAATTAATTCTGTTTATAAATGATTATTGAATGCTTGGATTGCTTATGAATGTTTGCATTGCATGAAAAGCCTTGAATTGATTATTATCTCTGCACTGTAATATTCTGTTCTGTGAATTGAGCTGTGTGTAATTTATTTTTTATTTTTTTATCCGTGATACATTTATCTGTGAATGAGGATAAGCGCTATAGGATTATACCACTTATCGATATTATTGTGTTTGAATCTGTGATGATTGATGATGTTGAACTATTGTGTAAAACCCCTGTACTACACCATGCATACATAAATATGGATTGCACGAGGAAATTGGTTAAGTCACAGATTTTTGAAATGGTTTTAAGATTGAATTTTGAATCCAAATGATTTTGGAAATGGAATTGGGTTAAATATGAAAAGCTTTGAAATGGAATTTTTAAGATAAAGTTATTTTGAATAACTTGATAAAGTTTTGAAATTTAAATAATTTGATTTGAATTTAAATTCAAGAGTTGAAATTGAATTCTATGTTTGAAAATTATGGTTTAAAAATGTTATGCAAGTTATAAATGTGTTTATATGGGTTTAAACCATTTTAAAGGTATTATTTTGGGAATTTGAATTTAACCCAAGGGCTTTAACTTATACAAATGTAATTGGATTTTCCCGAAAACGAAAACTATTTGTTTTCAAACAATAATAGCTTTTATATAAAGAAAGGATTTCCAATTTGTGATTGAAAGGATTACAAGTTTGAATTGTAAATTGTTTTGAAAGCAATCAATGAATTTAAGTCAAAGATTTATGAACTCTATTTCCAAAATAAGAGGATCTTAAAGGTGTATCTTTTGTGTAAAAGATTTGGGATCGAAATGGAATTGTTTTGAAGGGCTATAAATGAATCTTTGTGAAAGATTGGTGAATGTTGCGAAGTAAATATTTTTGTTTAAAGATTTGAAAGTGGTAATTGGTTTAAACCATTTGCAAGAAAAGTTTTGGGTAATAAGTTGTGACTTAACTGCGATCCCATTATCCATATGGTTTTTAAATATTGCGCTCATTATTCAGTTTAGCCAGGAGTGGACCTTGTGTCATATAACCCATTCCGAATAATGATACGAAGATATAGAGAGCAATTGAAGACCGGAGGTGAATACCAGATATTTTCGAAAGCGAAAGGATATCCCGTTGAACGTCTCTACACCGAATGGCCCTGATATAGAGATTTGATCACCCTTTGTGATGGGGAGTGTGGACGTGATAAGGGATTATCCGGATTGCAATAGCTTCTTTGGAAGTGCCTTCGGTTCTGTTCGAACCCGAAACAGACTTGTATGGATGTATGTATGACGTTGCACTTTGAGATGTAAAGTTGGTTTATATCAAATACATTTCTGTTTGGTGGCCGAATTTATTCTCGTAGCTTAAAACCCTTCTCTGAGACGTACTGTGACGCCCCACCTCTATAACCACGCTAGACAAGGACACTACGGGGTAATGCCGTCAACTAGCATGGAGAAAAAGGCTGTTGAGGAGCGACGATCTGTATAATTGCTTTGTGCGAGTACCGATATGCCAGATAAAAATATAACTTTTCATCTCAAGAGGAAATCCGACGTACCGACACAAACTCAAAGCTACTACATAGTGGCTATATATAATCTTCGGTAACAAATATAGATATATCATAACACAAATCAGTCACAGAAGTTCATATCTCAAAGGCGGAAACAGATATGAATATTACACATAAAAGTGTATAGAGTACTGGTCTATCAAGATCCACAATATCACAAAAGAATAGTTACAAGTGATACACAAAAGAATAAGCATACATCATGGAGTCTATATCTCAAATGTATACATAAAATAAACTACTAATCTCAGTAGTTAGCCAAAAGTTAGAATAATAATCCCAGATGGGGAGTCAAACAGAAACACCTGCAACATCTCGGTCTGACCCGAGTTATTTAATAAGAAAATAATAAACGGATCAGTCTAACTATAAATATCAGATGAAATGATATAGAATAAGAGATATGACAAAAACGTATGATAACCATAAAGCCATACTGTGATAAGTATGTAATTGAAAATCAATCAGAGATTAATCAATATCACAAGAATCTTCTCAAAGATCAAAAGAATGTCATACTCTTTAGTTTTATTCGCCAAGTCACAAATATCGACATCATATCAATGCTAATCATAAAAGCTGGTGGAACACAAATTCTAGGAATCAACAATAGAAATCCAAAAATCACAAAAAATGAGGAGGCCTACCATAAACGGGAGCGTGAAATCTCACCAACACGTGTATCACAAACGGGACGCTATCCCATGGTCGCTAACCATAGAGTCGGTGCAACGACGTAGTACAATAACGGTACGCCCGAGCAACTTGAAACTCGAATAATTCAGAACAACGACGTAGTACAACGGTATGCCCGCTGATCCTGATAAGCCAGAACAACGACGTAGTACAAAGGTACGTCCGATGAACCGAACTCCATAAACAAATATGGGTCGCTAGCCCGCAAAAATTGAGTCGAAGCTCCAAATATACATAGGTCGTTAGCATATAAAAGAAATGAGAGGAAACTCAATAAAACGAGGTACCGTCCCCTACGTGGACAAAGAAACATAGCCTTTCGCTAGTCTAAATCTCATAAATGATCATCAATGATCATCAAGAAGTGTCAACTACATTAAGCTAGTAAATAAATGTGCTTAGCTTCATGTCCCATAACCACTGGCTTAACTTAAGTATTTACTAATAAATTGTAAATCTCCACTCAAAAATTGTCACAAGAGATTCAACCTAACAAGTCCAAGAATTATCCGACGAAGTGAACTCAAGCGTTTCATAGCACTTATTTTACTAAGTCGGTTAATTAGATTTCTCATACAAGTGAGGTAAAGGTTTGTATATACTAGTAGATTGGAAAATGGTTTAAGAAAAGAGCTTTGTAATAAAATAGTGTTGAAATTTCTTTGATGAAAGAGCTTTAATATTTACTACTAGTATTGAAACCTTTATATTTTTAGAGTGACAAATCACAAAAATGATTGTAGAAACAATCATCCACCAAAATTCACGTTCACAGCCATGAATCAAATCCATATAAATCGATATCGAATCCACCAAATGGATACTCTCAAATATCCCAAAAAGGAAAAGTTATCAAAGTCAATAATAAATGATAACAATAAGTCGGATAAACACGAATCGATTTAATTTGGAAACTAAGCAAAATAGGCATAAATAGTCATAACAGGAAAAATAAGAACAGGTCAGTCGACTGGTTCACCGAGTCAGTTGACCAAACACAGACCCTGAAAATTCTCAGGTTTCAGCTCAGTCGACTAACCCAGAAGGTTCATTCGACTGAACACTGTTTTCCAACATTCCTAACCTATTTTTAATTGAAGTGCAAACTCTCTCAACTTGCAATCGGACGAGCAACGGGCGCTAAGGGTTTACGCCAATCGACAACCCAGCCCTTTTGGCTCCTCGATGCATCACCAAATGCATGATCAAACATTAAAGTTATGATTTTTAGAGATTTGACTTCAAAACACTAAAAATTGGAATATTCATAAGAATCGATTCAAATCAAAAGCAAATGATCATCAATAATGAAAGGAATTCATACCTAACAACAAAGATAGATATAGACATAGATGTGAGATAAAAATATCACCTTTAAACCCAAAACAAATGAAGAAGAAGCTATAGAGCAATAGCAAGGACAATCACACTTCAATTCTAACCCAACAAGCTTGAATCTGAGCTTAAAAGAGAAACAATTCCTAAGTTAGGTTCAGGAATTTCTGAAATTGAAAAGAGAACGAGTTGGAGAAGATGAAGAGAAGGCTTACCAAAGGTTCTTTTATGAATTTGGAGCTAGAACTTGAATTTGCAAAAAATGATTAGTGCTTGGAGTTTTAGTTTCCCATTCCACTCTCCATTGTTGCTAAAGCTTGAGTATTAGGAAAATTATGAAGGAATTAAGAGAAGAGAGGGTGAACCTTGGGTCTAATGGGCTGAAACCAAACCAAAGCCCTAAGTTAAAAAGTAGCAAAATTCCCCTAGCTAAAAACATATCGAAGTTTATACTCAAAAAGTTTGCAAACGTCATTTTGAACTCGATGGGGGTGGTCTCGAGTCCTAATTTGACCGTTTGCAAAAGGTAGCTTTTCGGACTATAATCCGACTAACGATGCTACATTTAAATAAAATATTTAAATACATAATCGTAAAATATGCGGGTTGTTACAGACTCCCCTCCTTAAAGAAATTGCGTCCTCGCAATATTTAAGAAGAAAAATAAAAAGTAACACCCTTAAAATCATATCAACACAAAAGAAATTTGAAATAAAAAGTTCACCTCAAAGAGCACTAGAAGTAAGTCCGGATGTGTTCGCTCAATGAATTCTCTAGATTCCCAAGAGAAATCCTTAAGATTTGAGGACCAATGAACTTTCACAAGAGGAACATCTTTATTTCAAAGGCATTTTACCTCCGAAGCAATAATACGAATAGGATTTTTCTCATAAGTCAAATTAGGTGAAACTTCAATTTCTTCCACAATACTAGGCTCAAGAATAGAATCAGAATCTCGAAGGCATTTCCGTAGTTGAGAAACGTGAAACACGTCATGAATAGCAGAAAACTGAGTCGGTAATAAGAGGCGATAAGCCACGGAACCAATACGTTCGATGATGGAAAATGGACCAATATATCTAGGTGCTAATTTTCCCGATCGACTGAAACGCACAACACCCTTCATAGATGAGACACGAATAAACATAAAATCTTCCACAGAAAATTCCAATTTCCTCCTTCGGTCATCGGCATAGGATATTTGTCTACTTTGGGCTTCTTTCATCCTATGACGAATAAGGTCAATCTTTTCTATGGAACCACGAATAAAATCTGGACCTAAAACCAGCTTCTCACCGGCCTCAAGACAATAAGAAGGAGATCGGCATGGCCTTCCATAGAGTGCCTCGAAAGGTGCCATACCAATAGTAGATTGGAAGCTATTATTATAGGAAAACTCAACAAGAGAAATATGATCTTCCCAACTTCCACCAAAATCAAGAACACATGCACGAAGAAGGTCTTCAAGAGTTTGATTCACATGCTCGGTTTGTCCATCGGACTGAGGATGATTAGCGGTGCTAAAATTAAGCTACGTTCCCAAAGCTTTTTGAAGACTCTTCCAAATCCACTAGTAAACAATGTATCGCGATCACTAACAATAGAAGTAGGAACTCCATGCAATTTAACAATTTCTTTGATAAAGAGTTTGGCCAAAAGAGGAACGGTCCGATTAGACCGAACGGGAATAAAATGGACGGATTTAGTAAGTCTATCAACTATCACCCATAAGCTATCATGACCCAAATGAGAACGGGGAAGGCCGTCGATAAAATCCATGGAAATATGATCACACTTCCATATTGGAATGACCAAAGGTTGCAATAACCCATCGGGCCTTTGATGCTCGGCTTTAACAAGTTGGCAAGTCATGCAACGCTTAACAAAGTTAGCAATATAAAATTTCATTCCCTCCCAATAATAAAGTTGCTTCATATCCGCGTACATTTTACTACTACCGGGATGAATGATGAATTTAGAACGATGAGAATCTTCTAAAAAATCTTTATGAAGATTAATAATATTTGGCACGATAAGCCTACCAAATTTTCGAATGCCCCCGCGAGAATCAATATCAAAGTCTTTCAAACCTTCAATATCAACTTTATCCCTAAAATTTTGGCGAAGAAGAGCCAAATCGGGATCTAGCTTTTGAGCTTCAAGGATGCGGTCAAAAAGAGAAGGATGAGCCTCAAGGCTACATAAAACAAGAGATGAACATAAATTGGATTCACGATCTCGAATCTCACAAGTGGATAAAGTCTCAAGATCATTCCATTCGGATATCATCATAGAAACAACCGCTTGTTGCTTACGATTAATTGCATCAGCAACTCGATTCCCCTTTCCGGGAGTATAAAGAATATCAAGATCATATGATGCAAGGAACTCGAGCCAACGTTGTTGACGCAAATTATGTTCCTTTTGAGAAAATAAATACTTCAATGATTTATGATCTGTGTAAAGAATAAATTTTTCTCCCAAAAGAAATGACGCCAAATCCGAAGGGCGAAAACAATAGCCGCAAGCTCTAAATCATGAGTGGCATATCTAGTCTCGGCTGGCTTCAATTGCCAAAAGCATAAGCAATAACACGTTCCCTTTGCATGAGAATGGCTCCCAAACCAACACGACTAGCATCAGCATAAACAATAAAATATTGATTCCCTTCGGGAATAACAAGAATAGGAGCATCGGAAAGGAGTTCTTTTAATTTCTAAAAAGAAGCTTCACATTTGTCCGACCAAATGTATTTAACTCCTTTCTTTTTTGAGATTAGGGCATTTGAATTTAATAGGCCTTTTCTTGTTGTTGTTGAATTTTGGTTTGGCACCCACCACTTCAACATCACTTTCCTTATCTGCCTCTTCAATTCGAAGAGCGATATCAATAAGTTGATCAAAAGCAAGTTCTAATTTTATAAGTAATGGCTTCTTGAGATTTTTATTCAAGCCATAGACAAATCTCTGATTCTTCTTCAATGGGGTATTAATGTACTCAACCTCGTATTTAGATAGAGATTCGAAAGATGCGACATATTCCGTCACAGAAGATTCACCTTGAACAAGATCTCTGAAACGCCGGGCTAAAGTTACTTTTTCAGCCTCCGGCACAAACTTTCATTCAAATCTTTCCCGGAATTGCTCCCAAGTAAGATCCGCTTCAATAATTTCAGAAATAAGAAGCTCATACCAATCTAATGCTCTTTCTTGGAGCATACTTGAAGCCACTTGGACACGGTGAAGATCAATAAGATTCATGCGAGTAAAGATGCGATCGCATGTTTTGAGGCAAGCTTGGACTTGAATGACGCTTTTGGAACCCTTAAATGGCTTCCCACCCAAGTTGGTTTAGTCACTGCACAAACGTGCAAATCCAGACTTAGGGTGAGTATGCTCTGGATTGGGTCCGGCAGCTTGAGCATTCTTCACGAGATCTAAAAGCTACTGGGCAGACACAAATACTCCATCTTGGGGAGTAGCACTAGATTGACTGGCGCTGGGACGGCCAGGCCTAATCATTTCTCTTCTTTAAGAAAGAAAGAAAGAAGAAAAAGGTTATTCACAAAATAATTATCAAATAATCATGATTGATAAAACAAGGCGTCACAAAGAAAATAGGATAGAACGGTTCGAAGACCCGAATATAATCCAAAGGCACGACTCCTAAGATGGGCTTAGGATGATGATCCTTGTTAAATTATTCTACATTGTTCCGAAGTTTGGCTTTCATACCAAGCTGTGACACCCCACCTCTATACCAACGCTAGCCAAGGACACTATGGGGTAATGCCGTCAGCTAGCGTGGAGAAAAAGGCTGTTGAGGAGCGACCATCTGTATATAATTGCTTTGTGCGAGTACCGATATGCCAGATAAGAATATAACTTTTCATCTCAAGAGGAAATCCGACGTACCGACACAAACTCAAAGCTACTACACAGTGGCTATATATAATCTTCGGAAACAAATATAGAAATATCATAACACAAATCAGTCACAGAAGTTCATATCTCAACGGCGGAAACAGATATGAATATTACACATGAAAGTGTATATCAGAGTAGTGGTCTATCAGGATCCACAATATCACAGCAGAATAGTTACATGTCCACACAAAAGAATAAGTATACATCAGGGCGTCTATATCTCAAATGTATACACAAAATAAACTACTAGTCTCAGTAGTTAGCCAAAAGTTAGAATAATAATCCCAAATGGGGAGTCAAACAGAAGCACCTGCAACATCTCGGTCTGACCCGAGTATTATTTAATAAGAAAATAATAAACAGATCAGTCTAACTATAAATATCAGATAAAATGATATAGAATAAGAGATATGACAAAAACGTATGATAACCATAAAGCCATACTATGATAAGTATGTAATTGAAAATTAACCAGAGATTAATCAATATCACAAGAATCTTCTCAAAGATCAAAAGAATGTCATACTCTTTAGTTTTATCCACCAAGTCATAAATATCGACATCATATCGATGCCAATCAGAAAAGCTGGTGGAACACAAATTCTAGTAATCATCAATAGAAATCCAGAAATCACAAAAAAAGGGAGGCCTATCATAAACGGGAGCATGAAAACTCACCAATACATGTATCACAAACGGGACGTTATCCCATGGTCGCTTACCATAGAGCCGGTGCAACGACGTAGTACAATAACGGTACGCCCGAGGAACCTGAAACTCGAATAATTCAAAACAACGACGTAGTACAACAGTACTGCCACTGATCCTGATAAGCCAGAAAAAACGACTTAGTAAAAAGGTACGTCCGATGAACCGAACTCCATAAAAGGACATGGGTCGCTAGCCCATAAAAATTGATTCGAAGCTCCAAATAATACATAGGTCGTTAGCCTATAAAATAAATGAGATGAAATCAATAAAACGAGGTACCGTCCCCTACGTGGACAAAGAAACATAGCCTTTCTCTAGTCTAAATCTAATAAATGATCATCAATGATCATCAAGAAGTGTCAACTACATTAAGCTAGTAAATAAATGAGCTTAGCTTCATATCCCATAACCACTGGCTTAACTTAAGTATTTACTGACAAATTGTAAATCTCCACTCAAAAATTGTCACAAGAGATTCAACCGAACAAGTCTAAGAATTAACTGACGAAGTGAGTGCAAGCATTTCATACCACTTGTTTTACTAAGTCGTTTAATTAGATTTCTCATACGAGTGAGGTAAAGGTTTGTATATACTAGTAGATTGGAAAACGGTTTAAGAAAAAAGCTTTGTAATAAAATAGTGTTGAAATCGCTTTGATGAAAGAGTTTTAATACTTACTACTAGTATTGAAACCTTTATATTTTTAAAGTGACAAATCACAGAAATGATTGTAGAAACAATCAATCACCTAAATTCACGTTCACAGCCATGAATCAAATCCATATAAATCGATATCGAATCCATCAAATGGATACTCTCAAATAACCCGAAAATGAAAAGTTATCAAAGTCAATAATAAATGATAACAATAAGTCGGATAAACACGAATCAATTTAATTTGGAAACTAAGCAAAATAGGAATAAATAGGAATAACAAGAAAAATAGGAGCAGGTCAGTCGACTGAACACAGACCCTAAAAATTCTCGGGTTTCAGCTCAGTCGACTGACCCAGAAGGTTCAGTCGACTGAACACTGTTTTCCTGCATTCCTAACCTATTTTTAATCGAAGTGCAAACTCTCTCAACTTGCAATCGGATGAGCAACGGGCGCTAAGGGTTTACGCCAATCGACAGCCCAGCCCTATAGGCCCCTTGATGTATCACCAAAAGCATGATCAAATATCAAAGTTATGATTTTTAGAGATTTGACTTCAAAACACTAAAAATTGGAATATTCATAAAAACCAATTCAAATCAAAAGCAAATGATTATCAATAAGTGTTAGGAGTTCATACCTAACAACAAAGATAGATATAGACATAGATGTGAGATAAAAATCTCACCATTAAACAAAAACAAATGAAGAAGAAGCTATAGAGAAATGGCAAGGACAATCACACTTCAATTCCAACCCAACAAGCTTGAACTAAGCTTAAAAGAGAAACATTTCCTAAGTTAGATTTAGGAATTTCTGAAATTGAAAAGAGAACGAGTTGGAGAAGATGAAGAGAAGGCTTACCAAAGCTTCTTCTATGAATTTGGAGCTAGAACTTGAATTTACAAAAAATGATTAGGGCTTGGAGTTTTAATTTCCCATTCCTCTATCCATTGTTGCTAAAGCTTGAGTATCAGGAAAATTATGAAGGAATGAAGAGAAGAGAGGGTGAAGCTTGGGTCTAATGGGCTGAAACCAAACCAAAGCCCTAAGTGAAAAAGTAGAAAAAATCCCCTAACTCCAAACATATCGAAGTTTATACTCAAAAAGGTCGCAAACGTCATTTTGAACTCGATGGGGGTGATCTCGAGTCCTAATTCGACCGTTTGCAAAAGGTAGCTTTTCGGACTATAATCCGACTAACGATACTATATTTAAATAAAATATTTAAATACACAATCGTAAAATATGCGGGTTGTTACACGTACGAGCTCAGAGGTTATGTAATTGACGGTTACTAGTGATACATTCCCAATTTGGTAATGTGGCATACAAAGTGTTGCCGATCATTTGTTGATCGAAGCATGTCTTTGTGAAAAGTGTAGCTTTGTGGACGAAACTGCATCAGGACCTCATACCCTGGAAATGGTCGAAACAAGAAAGATATGGCAAGGTTATCAGGGGTCGCACCCCTAGGGTATGCCCATTTCTTCCAGAAAAGGGTGGTATCATGGTATGGAGCCCAGATACTTATCTCATGTGGACACTGCAAATTTATTACTTTGTGGTTGTTTTGTGGTTGAGAGCTCTTAGAGAAAGGTCGCAAACGACCGGGGATGGCATATCTGTAGGTGTTACTCCAGGGGCGTACCCATGTGGCAATAAGAAGTTCCTTAGCCTGACCATTTGCTGGAAATCCAATCACCAATACGCGCCCAGTATGGTTTTAGCTGTAGAACCTACCTTTTAATATGGTAGCTAGAGTAGGCATACTATAATGGTACGTATGCTGGCTAAGATTAATATTATACTTGTAAATGTTTTCCACTATGCACTAATAATAATATCAAAAGGATTTTGCATAGTAAGCATGTTTGACTATCATAAGGTGAAATCTCCTCCAATTGCGCGCATGCATTGTGTGTGTGCGGGGAGACCTTATGGTTGTTTCATTTTCCAAAAAGCATTGCGGATTTCAATCTTCAAATTCTTTTATTGTTTGTTTTTGTTTAAAACTGTTTTTGTTTGCTCATATCAGTCCCATGACTGACCCCGAGTTTATTGTTCCCTTCCTAAAGTCTAGGTGCCCGCAATTTTCCACACGGGCAGTCTAGAGTTTGGATTTTCAGATAATCAAATAGTAGGTGTAGATTCGATAGCATTCAATCTTTGGATATTGGCAATCGCATTTGGATTGGGTTGCTTCGCTTCAGCATGGATGATAGTTCCCGCTTTCTGGTTTGGAGTCTTTCTAGATTTGGAGCATTGGCAATGGAGTCACTAGATGTTGGATTCTCGCTCTCTTACTTGGAAATTCAATTGGAGTTATCTCTCCGCTGTCGATGGTTGCATAGTCTAGACCATCCAGTTGTGTTATATCTTTCCGCTATTATGTAGCTCTGATTTTATGATTTTCAATATATCATCGTTGTATCAAAATTTTGTGTATCAATGATATTATTCATTTTCTTCCGCTATGTTGCTGTACTTAATGTGTTATAAGCTCTGGTGGATCGGATTTTTACGGTTGAATCTGCGACATTCGAGTACAAGTGAATTACGATTGTCGATTTTCAAACGCGAAAATCAAGGGTCGTTCCATTTGGTATCAGAGCTAAAGGTTGAAATTTAGCTTATGGAACATAACACATTATGTAACTCATTAGAGATAGGGTGAAGTATGCCCCAGAATGTGTGTATCCCTAAGATATTCGTCCGTATGCCTTAGTAAATTCTCTTACTATCCACTAACAGTGAGTATGAATGCAAGAAGAGGACGAGATAGGGGACAAGGGAATACCACTACAAATGGTCAATATCATGTAACAACGAGGAAACAATCTTTTTCTCATCTCAATCTCCTTTGATCTAGTTTCAATTCTTTTATTGCTTTGTGGCAGCTCAAGTGAGAAGCTGATAGAAATTATAATGGCCCTACGAATTGTGTAGATAAGTTCCTATCTTGTATTCTCGTTATCAGTTTTTCGATTCAACATTAAAGAGTTTGATATTTAAATTAAAATAAATTTGTAAACAAGAATAAAAAGATGAATTGGGTTGTATCGATTTCGATCAGTACTAAATATGAAATTCTGTTGTAATTTCTTGTGTGGATCAAAGTCCAAAGAGGGACAAGTTGATGTAAACTTTGGGATATTCCGACCTGAGTTTGGAATCCATACCTAGTGTTTAAGAATTGTGGATGATTGAATCTATTTGTCTGTTCTTTTGGGTCCAGATATATTCTATGAGTGGTTAGTTATCCTTCGAACTAACAAATTGCTCTGCATATTTCGAAGATCAAATGGCCTGAATATTTCATGGAAATTTGTATGAGATCATTCTCATATTTATTGATGATATTCTGATTTGGCAAGCCAAATGCAGAATAACTAATCAGTTTGATCTGGAAAACTGTTTTTCTATCTTTGTGTATCCATCCTTTGTTGTCTCCTTGGCAAATGTCGAGGACCAAATTTTCTTTAGGGGGGAATTTGTAACATTCCTGTTTTTAAATCAAATTTAATTGGAAATTAATTTAATTTTTTGAATTTAATTGTGAATCAATTCTGTATTTTCCAAATTAAATAGCTATTTGTTTGTTTATTAATATAAATGAATTTAAATATGATTTTAAAATAGAATTTCTAATTTGAAATTCAGAAATAAGTATTTTGAATAATATATTAAATATAAATTTGATTGTGGATTAATTTGAAATTTTTTGAATAAACATATTTATGAGTATATATAGATTGATTTTGAATTTCATTTTGAATTTGAAACTCTAAGATAAATATTTTTGAAAATAAATTGAGTTTAATTTGGGAATTTAATTTTAAATATTTTACAAATAAATTGAATTTGAACATTTGAAAATAAATGTTTTAAATAATATATATTGGATTTGAAAACTATATTTTAGACTTAATAAGAGTTTGTTTTCAAATTTTGTATATATAATATGTATATGTAAATATATAGATGTTTTGGAAGTTGTGTGTTGAATTCAATTTTTCCAAAAGCCATTTAAAAAGATTTAATTCAAATAGATATGTATTTGTATATTAGTGATTAATTAATTATTAAATTATATTCTTTAAAGTTATATATATATATATATATATATTCGATTTGATAAAAAGAATTAAAACACATTTTCTTTCGAAATAAACAAATATAATTTGTATATTCATGAATTTAAAATTTAAAACATTTACATATATTAAGATATGAAATATAAATAATTAAAGGGTTAAAAATAAAAATTGCAAATTAAATGATATAAGGGTTTTAACACAAAAAAGTAAGTTCATGGCATTTGTAAGACAATAAGATTATGTAATTAAAAAATGTAAGATTCGTGGCAACATTACTTTACAAGTGTTAGTATAATTTGACAAGTTTCATTTTTTTTTTATTAAGAAAATTTAATAAAAATATGGAACAAGAATATATAAACATGACATCTCCCTTTTTCTCACTTCTTTGTGAAATTCAAAGCAAAGAAAAAATCTAGAAATCAAAACCAGAACTAAAATGAAATCTAGAACCAAAAGAAAGAAAAAATATAATGATGCTAAAGGAAAAAAAAATCAAAATCTGAAACAAGCAAGCTAAAAAATCAAAGCCAAGTTCAGATTCAAAATTCAAGCAAGGTATTTAGGTCAGAGCATGTTTGAATACAAATGCAGCAGGCAATCTTCTGTTTCAAGATCAAATGCAACTGCAAGTTTCATTTTTAAAGCAAAGATCAACTAAAAAAGAAGACGAAAATTTTCGGATAAAATCCAAGAGCAAAACAGATTTCAAAATTCAAAACAACTTCGGTTTTTAAAGAGCAAGCTAATTCAAAACCAGTGAAGATCAAAATAAGAACAAAGCTTCAGTTTAAATTCAAAACAACAAGCATGCAGATCCAAATTTGCAACCTGACATCAACCAGATTCAAGTTCAAGTTTTTAAACTCAAAAGAAAAAATTCTTGTTCTCTTTTCCTCACTGTTCTTCATTTCTCAGGTGAGCAAACTACATCCCAAAACTTTAAATATGTTTCACATTTTGATCTACATGCAATAATCTTGAAAGTGTGAATATGAATGTATATGTATCTGTGAACGGATGTGTATGCATGTATATGTATAGATGTTTCTCTATTTAGTCATATGTATAGATGTTTCTCTATTTAGTCACAAGTTAACCAAATTCAAGAGAAATTCATATCTCTTTATCTTAACAAATTTAGGCTATGATTTCCAGATGGAAATTGTTTATCACAATATAAATCCATTTTTAAGAAGTGTTTCAAGAATAATGATTTAGAAATCATATCAAAAATATAAAATTACAGTGAAATCTCTTTTAAACAGAAAAATTCTTGAAAACAATTTCAAGTTTTGATCATATATTTGAATTCATATTGGTATATCATGATTTGTAATATAGATTTTAGAATTTTTAAGTGCATGCGTAACGAAGATCTGTTAGATGATTAGAAAATTTCATCGATTTCTGTCGAACGGCGAGATTAGGTTTTTCGAGTTTTGGTCAGATGATGGATTATGCATCATTATTATGGGAAGAATACTCGCGAATTTTCCAAAAGACCGTGTTGGTTTGGCTAGATGATTTTAGGGCTTAAGACTCATTTTTGGGCATGCTTGTCCTCAAAAGAACTACGACGTTGTAGAGATGTTTCAGGGGATCAGACCAAGGGAAGAAGGTTCATTGGTGAGTGGCAGAGCTTTGGTCAAGCTCGCATGGTCTCTGGTGATCTTGGCTAGCGTGGCGAAGATATTTTCTGTCGGAAGGTGGTTCCAGTATTTTATCGTGTAGCACAAATTTCGATTTCCTATGGAATCATTAGAGTCGGGTAGTCAAGCTCGTTGTCGAGGTCATGATGGACTAGTGGTTGAGCACGACGTTGATCGGAAGACTTCAGGCGACTTGTAAACGTGCACCCATGTATGTGTGCACTGTTATTATTTGAAGTTTTGGGAAGAAAAGGGATTCTCGGGTTCAAGCACGAGAAAAAGTAGGATCAACTCGAAGTAGGTTAAAGGGTGGGTTGCCCGAAGTAAAGCTGGGGTAAAATAAATATTGGCTCGGGTAAAATAAAAATTGACTCGGGTTTGTGGAACCAAGTATAATATAGGTTTAAACTTTTAAAACAAATCAAGTTAATTTGAAACAAAATTTTGTAAAAGCAAATTCTTTTGGTAAGTAATAAAGTTTTATCTAAGTTTTAATTGGTCTAAAGGTTTTTAAATAAAATTATTTTATTTAACCAAGTTTAAAAAATGTTTTCAAAGTTTATTTTAAATAAACTTAGTAATTTTAAGGAGTTAATTATGAAACATGTTTAATTTGTTAATTTAGTTTTAAAATCTAAGTAATTTAGTTTGTTAATGAAAATTTGGTTTATTAAATAAAGATTTTTAATGATAATTAGGTAATTAATTAAGATAAAAGGGATTATCTTTTAATTTAATTAATGTCTTAAGTAATTTAAGATTAATTAAAGGTTGATTGATTTATTAATGCTATTAATTAAAAATAACTAATTTATGATTAAGGGCTAACTAATCAAGTGATTAAAGGATAATTACTCAATTTGTGATTTATTGATTAAAGTGATTATGGGTAATTATTTTATTGTTATTAATTAAGGATAATTAATTGAATGCTTATTAATTAAGGTAAGTAGTTAAGGATAATTAATTAAGGGTTAATTAATTATTTAATTAATGTAAAGGTTAATTTAATTAGTGTGATTAATTAAGGACTAATTAATTAATTAAATGTAATTAATTTAGATAGATAAATAAGGATTAATTAATTAATTAATTAGTTAATACTAAATGATTTGTAATTAATGAATCAGGATCGAGTAATTAATTCATGAGTAATTAATTTAATTGAAAATTAAATTGAATTAATTTATTATCGAACAATTAATTAATCCTATTTATAAATGATTATTAAATGCTTGGATTGCTTATGAATGTTTGCATTGTATGAAAAGCCTTGAATTGATTGTTTTCTCTGGACTGTAGTATTCTGTTCTATGAATTGAGCTATGTGTAATTTATTTATTTATTTATCTGTTATACTTTTATCTATGAATCTGTGAATGATGTTAAGCATTGTAGGATTATACCGCTTATCGATATTGTTGTGTTTGAATCTGTGATGATTGATAATGTTGCACTATTGTGTAAAACCCCTGGACTACACCATACATACACAAATATGGATTGCATGAGGAAATTGGTTAAGTCGCAAAGTTTTGAAATGGTTTTAAGACTGAATTTTGAATCCAAATGATTTTGGAAATGGAATTGGGTTACATATGAAAAGCTTTTGAAAAGGAATTTTTAAGATAAAGTTATTCTGAATAACTTGATAAAGTTTTGAAATTTAAATAATTTGATTTGAATTTAAATTGAAGACTTGAAATTGAATTCTATGTTTGAAATTATGGTTTAAAATTTTTTATACAAGTTATAAATGCGTTTATATGGGTTTAAACCATTTTAAAGGTATAGTTTTGGGAATTTGAATTTAACCCAAGGGCTTTAACTTGTACAAATGTAATCACATTTTCCCAAAAACGATAACTATTTGTTTTTAAATAATAAATAGCTTTCATATAAAGAAAGGATTTCCAATTTGTGATTGAAAAGATTTTAAGTTTGAATTGTAAATTGTTTTGAAAGCTATCAATGAATCTGAGTTAAAGATTTATGCACTTTGTTTCCAAAATAAGAGAATTTAAAGGTGTATCTTTTGAATAAAAGATTTGGATTGAAATGGAATTGTTTTGAAGGGCTATAAATGAATCTTTATGAAAGATTGGTGAAATTTGTGAAGTAAATCTTTTTGTTTAAAGATTTGAAAATGGTAATTGGTTTAAACCATTTGAAAGAAAAGTTTTGGGTAATAAGTTGTGACTTAACTGAGATCCCATAATCCATATGGTTTTTAAATATTGCGCTCATTATTCGGTTTTGCCGGGAGAGGACCTTGTGTCATATAACCCATTCCGAATAATGATATGACGATATGGATAGCATCTGAAGACCGGTGGTGAAGATCAGATATTTTCAAAAGAGAAAGGATAACCCATCGAATGTCACTGCACCGAATGTCCTCGGTATAGAGATTTGATCACCCATTGTGATTGGGAGCCTAGATGTGATTAGGGATTATTCAGATTGCAAGGGCTTCTTTGGAAGTGCCTTCGATTTTGTTCGAACATGGAACAGACTTGTATGGACGTATGTCTGACGTTACACTTTGCGATGTAAAGTCGGTTTCTATCAAATAAATTTCTGTTTGGTGGCGGATAATTTGTTAGCTTAACACCCTTCTCTGTGACGTACGAGCTCTGAGGTTATGTAGTTGATGGTTACTAGTGATACATTCCCAATTTGGTAATGTGGCATACGAAGTGTTGCTGATCGTTTGTTGATCGAAGAATGGCTTTGTGAAAAGCGTATCTTTGTGGACGAGACTGCATCAGGACCTCACATCTTGGAAATGGTCGAAACAGGAAAGATGCGGTAAGGTTATCAGGGGTCACGCCCCTAGGGTGTGTCCATTTCTTTTGAAAAAGGGTGGTATCATGGTATGGAGCCCGAATACTTAACTCATGTGGATACTGCAATGTGGTTGCTTTGTGGTTGAGAGCTCTCAGATAAAGATCGCAAACGACCGAGGATGGCATATCTGTAGGTGTTACTCCCAAGCAGGGAATAAATCAGCCTTGTATTGGCAGAGAGTCGGGTAGGTTCTCAAGGCGTCCCTCTAAAGGCGCACCCATGTGGCAATAGAAAGTTCCTTAGCCTAGCCATTGTTGGAAACCCAATCTCCATTACACGCCCAGCACAGTTTTAGTTGTAGAACCTGCCATTTAATATGGTATCTATAGTAGGTATACTATAATGGTACGTATGCTGGCTAAGATTAATATTATACTCGCAAATGTGTCTTTCACTATGCACTAATAATAGTATCAAAAGGATTTTGGATAATAAGCATGTTTGAGTATCATAAGGAGAAATCTGCTCCAATTATGCCCTTGCGTTGTTTGTGTGTGGGGAGGCCTTATGGTAGTTTCATTTTCCAAAAAGCATTGCGGATTTTAGTCTTTAAATTCTTTTGTTGTTTGTTTTTTTAAAACTTTTTGTTTGCTCATACCAGTCCCACGAATAACCCGGAGTTTATTGTTCCCTTCCTAAACTCTGGGTGCCCACAATTTTCCACACGGGCGGTCTAGAATTAGGATTTTCAGATAATCAAATAGTAGGTGTAGATTCAATAGCATTCAATCTTTGGATATTGGCAATCGCATTTGGATCGAGTTGCTTCACTTTAGCATACATGGTAGTTCTCAATTTCTGGTATGGAGTCTTTCTAGCTTTGGAGCTTTGGCAATAGAGTCCTTAGATGTTGGATTCTCGCTCACTCACTTGGAAATTCTATTGGAGTTGTCTCTCTGCTGTCGATGGTTGCAAAGTCTAGACCATCCAATTGTGTTATATCTTTCCGCTATTATGTATCTCTGATTTTGTGATATTCAATGTATCATCGTTGTATCAAAATTTTGTGTATCAATGATATTATTCATTTACTTCCATTGTGACGTTGTACTTAATGTGTTAAAAGCTCCAACAAATCGGATTTTTACGGTTGAATCGGCGGCATTCGAATATAAGTAAAGTATAGACGTCGATTTTTGAACGCGAAAATTAAGGGTCGTCACCGTAAAGTTAACTAAAATTATATTACCTTTTTAATAAGTGTAGGTGTACTTAAGCTTCAAAATAAATGGTTTAAAGATAGTAACAAGTATGGAATGGTTTCGGGTTTGTTAACAACGTTTGTCTTTAACCCTTTTTTGTTATGCCTAGTAATATAATTAGATTTTTAAAAGAATGTTTTAAAGATAATTATAAATGGAATGGTTTTGTTTTGCAGCAACAATGTTTCAATGACATTAGTTTTTGACCCATTAAAGTATATTTATACAAATATGAAATTTTTTAATATTTGTGAATATTTTTATACCTTTTTGTATAAGAATATGGATGCAATATTAAATATTGAAAAGAGTTAAAAAAATAGTAAAACATAGCATATATGTATGTACCTTTTGTAAAGGTATTTGGATTTGAAATAAAAGTAGTTACAAAGAGGTTTAAATTAACAAAAGGATTAATTAAATAAAATGAGGATTAGATGTCGCTTATGTGTATGGCGACCTACCTCCTCGACCCTCAAAAATCGACACTAATACATCCTTGAAATTCATCATATCACAAATCCAAGTGCCGGAGAGGCAGATCATCAAGGGTTTTAAAAGAAATAAAGATAAAAGATAGAAAAGATAGAATCTCACATCGTATTTAAAACAACTTACAGTTATACATGCGGAAAGTGCATACAATCAATCCTAGTGATTAATTAGAGTTAAGGTAGGTACTAACCCAGCCAGGGATAGTTATAACCGCCAATCCCATACAAGGGCTGATGGATACCCAATACATAATAAAAAATACAGTGGAAACTAACAATAGATAACTATCATCATAAGAAGCTCTATGCTTCATGTTTCTCCTGAAATTCTCCATACTTCTCCCATAATGCTCCATACTACCTCACTAATTGGTTGCTCGAAAAATAGGGCACCCAAATTTAATGGAGAAGAAAATAAACTCGAGTTAGTCAAGGGACTGGTTTGAGAAACACAAAAATACAGGTATTGAAAAACAAAGGATATCTCATAAGAGCACGTCGCACCTAAACACAGAATGGATTTTTAACTTTTGATAACCAAAACATTTGCTATGTAAAATCGGGGATATTATCTTTAATGATATCTTTGACAATCCATTCAAATAACGTATTAATCATAGGTGGAATTGATACATTTGTTAAATTCGACAGCATAATAGGTTTACAACTAAAGCCGTAAAGGCTCTATTAAAGAATGGATTTCATACAATAAAAATGTAAGAGACTACCTTACGACAATATATCTTTATAAAAATGCACCGAGGCGCCAATAGATGGTCCCCTACCAACACAGAACCAACTTACCTTTATCGTAGATAGTACCGAATATGATATCACCTCGGTCGATACCGACCTTCACCGAGATCCCAAAGCATACACAACATACCCGACATATAGAGGGTAATCTGGAAAGGTGATGACCACATCCTAATGGCTGTAACCAATGTACTCTACCGCATCTACCCAGTTTTTGCCATTTACAAGTGCGAGGCCTAAGGTCACATTTTACTTTGCATAGAATCATCAAATCCTACTTAGAATTGCACATTGCCATTTCTATCACACACTATTGATTTCCACAAATGTACGAACTCTGAGCTCATGCATCTCAGAGAAGAAATGCAATGTCAGATATTCATTCGTACAAGTTATCTAGAAACATGACAAACCGAATGCACTTTCCTACTACATCCTATTTTGGGAATCACTCCTAGGATTAGTAGGTAGAAGTCCCTGCATCAAAGATTTTAAAAATTAAGTACTACTGCCCCCATAGGCATATAATATGGAAATCAAGCGGCCAATGTCAAGTAGTCTTTCATTATAAAGATCTCCATCTTCCAAATCATTTCCATTATAATGTTTTCACTTTCAAATGACATTGGTTTGAAGTGGTTTTTAGACAGGAATCTCCCAAATCCGATCTTGGTCTCTTTGAATCAATTCTCGATAAAACATCTTCTAGAGATATATCGTTTCTTTTCTAGTATATGTGAGATTATTAAACCTCTCTTTAACTTTGGAAAAAACTAAATCATTTTTCATAAATAATGTTGGAAAACATTGTTGAGTAAAAAGGTCGATAGAAATTATACTAATTCTACTTAATATCAATTTCCATATTTAACCATTACTATCCATCGCATAACGGTGGAATCAACTTTTAAATTCACATGGATAGTACATGTGCCCTCCTTGGAATTTAATACTGGGTATAAGAAGATTATTTCTACACAATCCAATTTTTACTAAATTTATATATTGAATCTTTTATACTTGCCACATTTTCGACATTTAACCATTATCCATTCCTCGTCCAAGAAAGAGGCCAAGAGAGCCAGAGCACAGGTTTCTCCAAAACTTCTCCTTAGTTTAAGAGCCCCACATTTGGATCTCACGAATAGAAAAATCTGGACTACTCATCGGCTTTTAGAGTCAATATTAAATCATTTATTTTTAACAGCTTTTCTTTTAACCATTTATTTAAACTCTTTTAAAACTAATATTAAAACTTTGAAATCATCTTTAAAATACTTAATTATTTATCTGAAAACATTTATAAATTATTTGGAAAAGAAAAATTAAGTTTAAAATCAATATTTCAATTTTTATTAAAAACCGTTGTAAATAGTGCTGCAAAGAACGCTTTTAAGGCCTATTTGATCAAAATAATTTTTCTATCATTTAGAAATCAATTTTTATAAATCAAATCTCTTTTAAAACATTTTAATATGTTTACACAATGTATTACATAATCTTGGATAATTAAAACTACCCATTTAAACAATTTATCGCTTTGGTTTCCAAACTGCCAAAGAGCGCCTGTTTTGAAAACTTGTTTTTTTACTTATATTTCGAAATCTATTAAATGAAATCAAATCCTTTTCTTTTGTTTGAAAACTATGATTGCTATTATAAAAAATTTCTTCCAAAGAATTTTGACTTCGAATCCATTATACAAATGGGTTTAAACTACTATGGCGCGAAATCGCGAACTCGCCGAAGTAATAAATCCTAACTTTACAAATGCCGATAGGGGTACTATATAATACAATGGGAAATGAAACACTACGATAGGTAAATCTCTAGCTCCCTCCAAGATCTCCATAACACCAAAGGTAACCTAGGAAAATACTCGGACTAACTAGAGTACTATAATAAAATAACACCCAGATCAGTCTGAAAATGCGAACGCGAGATAACCCAAATAATATGGAACATATAAAAGTCCCGTGAGACAATGCTGCTAAAACGGAATGGATTCTTACCTCAAAAAAATAACATCCATGCAGGCAATAGTAGAAATAAAAAAACAAGAAACAAATCCAAGTTAGAATGGGCATAAGTAGTATTAAAAATCCGGACTTGGAAGAATGAAAATAAGCTAAGAAAAATCCAAACTAGATAGAATGGATAAAATAAGGAAAACAGTCCAAATTTGATTGAATGGATTAAATAAGATGACAATTCACAATTGATAGAATAGACTAAATCAATACATAAATGCAGCAAAGAGTGGTTGACTCTTCTCGTGGCAAACTAAAGATAAATATATTCAAGGATTCGAACTAAATAATAATGGGAAATTGTAACAACCAGGTATTTTCAACCATTCGCATCCGCACATGTCGGACTTGAATTGCTCAAAATACCGCGTTGTAAATAAAATTTGACAAATCTCAGAATATACAGTAAATAAAATCACAAATCACAGATCACAGACACAGAGTAATAATAGTGCAGCGGAAGTAAAAGAAATAGTAGTTCATGAAGCTACTATGTAAATATATCGGAGTTACATAAGATACAACAGAAGAAATAAAGTACAAAAGAAGTCTCTAGATGATTTACAAGTACAAAATGAATACAACACAATGATCAGCAGGATAACTGGAAGTGAAACAGATAGAACTAGACAACCAGATAATCTCCAGCGATTCCAAATCTCTAGAAAGTGGAAATCCAAATCCGTGGATACTCAGGCTGACCCGAGCGTAAATGAAAATACAAACACTTGAGTCAGGACATACATACTTATACAATGTAAACCAACTCAAGTGAACGGTAGTAAAGTACAAGTAACTTAAAGGATGCTTGGGACCGCCCATCCTTTAAGGATCCGTTAAACTATTTACTATACAGTATATTGCGCTATTATAATAATGTCTAACAGTAAAATAAACATCCTTTTAAATAGCGTTAAGGATTTACATTTTCCACCTTAACAGAAATAATGCCAATAGTCTATACAATACCGACATATCTCCTGATCGGGAGACTACGAGATGATACTGCATAGGTACGACACAAATAGAAACTCGTGGTGAAGGCTCGATATGGTAGGGGACACGACACACAAGGCAATGCCAAGGTAGATATACCAATTACGACACTCGAGCTGGTGGCAACGCAGCAGCCACATGCACCCACCGCGGAACACATTCCACAAAAATCGAAGGGGCTCCCAAACAATCACAAGTAATAGTATGGTATCGAAGAAATGCGTCCGCTGCGTTGTGCGACCTCAACTGGCCCGAGACCGCTCCTATTTTAGCCACCGTATGCCAACTTACGGGAGTTGGGTCCATGTAACATACCATAAGAACGTCGCCACCATCCTACTTCATTCTAGAATCTCCACCGCGTACACGGTTGTCAAAGTGGTTTTCGGTATCGACAGAGAGTATGCCCATATCTGATCCTAGTCTCTTTGCCAATTAATCGTTATTATAACCCGTGGTTATAACTTCTAAAAATAATACTTTTATACTTCAACATAAAATATCATTTCAAATCCAAATCTTTATCAAAACAAAGATTAAATCATTTCCAAACCATTTCAATATATCAACATACCATATCTTTCAAATTCAAATATTTATTAAATTAAATATCAAGTCCTTTCCAACTATTTCAGTATATTAAATAATCATATCCTTACAAAACTTTATTTCAAATCATTTTAATACATAAATATCATATCTTTTCGAAGCTTCATTTCCAACTCATTTTAATACATTAAAATATCATATCCTTTCAAAGCTTCATTTCAAATCATCATATAAGTTCAAGCCCAAATATTCAACTTTAAATACATTTAAATTCAAAGATATCATTCATTTATTATCATTCCAAATCACCTTTTAAATAGCTTATATTTCAATCAAAATAATTCATTTGAAACCATTTAAAATTGAAGTTTATATACTTTCAAATCAAGTATTCAATTTCCAAAGATTTAAACCATTTTGAGTTCATTTACTAAGTCAAAACCATAAATATTGAAAATTTCAGCCTTCGCAGCATTTAGAAAAAAGACTGTAGCAAGTTATACCTGAAAACATTTTTATTCAGCAAAGACAACATTTAAAACTGCTATTAAATCTCATTTTAGTTGAAATTTTAGTTAAAACAGCAAAGACAGCACTTCCAGAAATGCTGTAATAGCTCCGGTTTCAAAACGAGGGTTTTAATTCATTTCAGCAAAGACAACAGCCCACTACAGCATTTTCAAAATGCTATAATATAACTGGGTTATGTTTTTAGCCTATTAGTTCAACTACAGCAACTACAGCATTTCAGAAGTACTATAGTAGCTCTTTAGTTCATTTCCAGAAAGCATAGCATTTCTGAATGCTATTAAAAGTGATTTTCAGATTTTAGTGTATTTCCAGCAATTAATAAACTTCATTTTAAACCCTTTAAACATTATAAAAATCATATTTTTACATTCAAAAATGTTCATTAAAAATACTCTTTCAACTTATGATTTTATAAAGTAACCTTTACAGAAAAATCCAAATTTTCAATAATTTCACCTAACAAATTCAAGTGTATAATTTCCATTCCTTCACATATACAATTTATTAACACTTACATTTTTTAAAATTCCCATTTCGCAAAATAACTAAATTTCCAATTTATTTAACTGACCTAAATCTTTAATTAAAACCCAAATTTCACATTTCCAAGTCAAGTTGTATTTTAAAATTACACATTAAAGCATTCATAGATTTAACTATTTTAATTCATAGAAAAATTAATAATACTTTATTAAATCGATTAAATTCAAATTCAAATCAAATTATCATATCTACCATTTTCCAAATGTAATTAAATTTCCATTTTATTTATATAACTGAAATATCATTTTTAACCAAAATTTCAAATTTCCAAACTTAAGTTATATTTCAATAATTCAATTTAACCATTTATTTATTTAACATTTACAATTATAGAAAAATCATAAATCCTTTATTTAAAACAGTTTAAAATCTATTTACATCAAACTATCATAAAATTTATATTTTAAACCACTTAATTTTATTTATATAACTTAAATGTCACTTTAAAAGCCAAAGTCCAAAATTCCAAAATTAAGTTATATTTCAAAATTCAATTTAATCATTTATTTATTTAACATTTTTAACTTATAGAAAAATCAAAATTTCTTTACTTAAACATTATAAATCCAATTTAAATCAAATTTTCATAAATTTACACCTTTAAGAATATTTAAAAATATTCAAAACACTTTATAAAATAACCATGGACCTATATATAGTTTACTGACCTAGGTCAAGTGATACAGATATATATCATTTCAATCCGTAGTTTACAAAGAAAATCCGGGTTCTATCAATTCAAACCCGCAATCCCAAGTTAAAATAAATGAATAAAAATCGTTCAGGCCTATCATTTCAGCCCATAACAATTTTTCCTTATTCTAAAGTCCGTTTGGGTATGTATCATTTCAACTCATAGTGAACCTAAACTACAGGGAAACTTGCAGTGTGATAAACAGATATAAATGAACAGTTAACAGCATATAACAGTAACAGATGAGATGACATGTAAACTAACAGGTTTAACATCATATATAAAAAATCATAAGCAATTATAACATAATATATCATTCTACGCATTCAATTGTTGTTGCTTTACAATTGCATAAGTATAAATGTCAGGTGAGATTTACTCACCTCATTGTGCTGGAGATAGCGAATACAATGACACAAACGGATTCCCAAAGGCACGATGACACAACAACAGTTTCAAGTGGATGAGAGAACCAAGCTTAATGATCTTTTCACAACCCATAAACAAAAGCAAATATAAATATGAATTCAATGCAATATATTATGAAACAACTTTGAAATAGAAGCAACAAATGAGACAAAATGCATTGGCCATGCTTTCTATCATCGATTGCTCGACTTAGGGGTCTTGTACGCTCGGCCATAACATGGTTTTGGTTCAGGTTTGGACTAAAAAGGCATGGCTACATGGACTAGAAAGTGGTAGAGAAGTTACCACACAAGAAGACAAAGAGGCAAAGATAAATAGGAGGGTTTGGTGCAATATTAGGCTCGGCTACATGCATTGTTTTGCTCCGCCATTCATGTTTCAGATCTGGACAGTAACTAAGGTGATTGGTGGTGGTCATATCATGGTGGTGGTGGAGCAATAGGAGGTGGCCAAGGCAATCTAAGGTGATGTTGTTGAAGTTTGGCTCGGCTAGGCATGGTTTTAAAGGATTTAGCAATGTTTTGTGTGGTTTTTGTTCATGTGGAGTGCACGGCCAGTCATGGTCAGGTTTGGACAGAGGCTAAGGATGATGGCTAGGGGTGTGTACTTGCTGGTGGTGGCGGCTAGAGGTGGTGATCGTGGCTGCAAATGAAGGTGGTGAATCAAAAGTGGTGGCTAGCATGGATTTAAGTGGTTTTTTGCATGTTTTGTGGAGTTCTTTGCCAAGGAGAGAGGCATGGCTTGTATTGGTCAGAGGAGATGAAGGTTAGGTTGTGGATTAAGTGGGGAAAGAAGTGGTGATGGTTGGTGGAAGAGATGGTGGAGGGTTTGGCCGAGCATGGCAAGTGAAATCATGGTCAAAAGTCATTGAAAATAGTAGAAAATAAAGGGAAAAAGTGGAAAAGGAAGAAGAGGCCGACAAGCACCATTGACCAAGTGGTTAATTGATTCGAATTTGGTGCAAGAGGTCAAAAGTTGGAAACTTGCTTTCGAACATTTATTGACATGGGATATGTTGTCCCAATGATTTGTTGTATATAAAGTACCATTTCAAAAAAAAGGAAGAAGAGACCATTACCATTTTTCTTAGCCATGAAAATGAAATGGAAGAGGATAATTTTCACGTGAAAATGGCTTGAGAAACTCACGGCTAAGCAATTAGGGTGTATGGCCAAAACAAAGCAAATGAAAGGTCAAGAGAAAGTGAAAGGTCTAGCAGATGAAAAGCCATGGGAAAAGGAAGAGTCTTGTCTCTTCAATTTACCATTTCTATTAAATCAAATATAAAAAATAATTTCAGTAAATACATTTAAAAACTGAAACAAAGTGAAATAATATGAAAATAAATAATTAAGTTTAAAGAAAAAAGAAAAACATTTAAAGAAATTGCTAAAAATTCAAAACAGGGTTCAAAATTTACAAATAAATCATCACTAGCCTCAGAAAAATATCCACTTCATTTTAAAAATATTATAAAGCAAAATTTTGAAATAAAATAATTTATTTATCATATTCAAAGTGAAATAAAAAATTAAATTGAGAGAAAGTAGAAAAAGAACAAAAGAAATTGTTTAAAAATTGGAAACTGGACTTAAAACTTACATATAAAATGCCACTGTCTCTAGAAAATTCTGCTTCGCTTTAAAACAAATAAAAAGTCAAATAAATAAATAAATAAATGAGTAACAAAAAAAGTGGGAATGAGAATAAAATAAGTTCTTACGAAAATTGAAAAATAAACGAAGAATTTGTTTAATTAATTGAAGTTGAAAATTAGAAATTTTAAACAAAATACAACTGACACTAGAAAATGTCAATACACTATCAAAAATGTTTTTAAACCAAAATATATACAATACATGTTATTTTACCCATATAAACATAAATTAGAACATTACATGACCAAATAAAATATTATTTATATAATGTAAAATAACAATTTTGTTAAATACAGCAAATTACACACAATAGTTAAAAAGGCATAACTTTCAAACAATAAATCAGATTTCAACGAAATGACAAGCAACATTCTTAAAATTTTATTTACTTCCATAGTAAAAGATTAAATTCAAATTTTCAAACTTTTAAATTTTTAAATTTAAAAGTCAAAGTTGACCATATTGACCAAAATGCATTTATTTGGAAAATATTCTTTTTAGTCATATTTGGAATTCTAATTCACATCAAAAATCAAAATTTATATTTAAAATAAAAGATTTATCCATTTAATAAATCAAGTAAAGTTTGTAATCAAAAATTCAAATCAAAAAAGTTAAAATATAAAATAAAGTAATCACAAAATACAGGGTTGTTACACTCTCCCCCACTCAAAACTTTTCGTCCCGCAAAAGGAATGTGGTGCGGGAAAGCACAGAGAAGATAGAAATGAAATAAGATTAAGACATGGTTATAAGAAGATTGAGATTTATACTTGATAATTGTTGTTATAGGTAAGTTTAACAAGGTGGAGACGATCTTTCCAAGATCCTCCAGAATCAGGAACACAAGCACGAAAAAGGTGGACTCAAAAATGAGTACCAAAGATTAACAAAATTATAGAAAGATTTCTAAACAGAAAAATTATAGAAAGATGCCTATACCAGTCTGCAGCAAGATAAGGATAATAAGGACCGCCAAAAGATAGTTTGAAAAACAAAATAAGGAAATAAGTTTGAAACCATGGAAATTTCAACTTAAATAGAAAAATAAATTTTCACACGGGTTAAATAAATCTTAACTATCTCAAATTTCATTATCTTATTATCCAATCAACTTAAATTAACCATTTTTTAAACCATGGGTTTGAAAAAAATAATCATTTATTATACTCATAATGTATTTAATAAATTTAATTCTTCTGTATTCCTAATTAAAATTAAATTTATTCCTCTCAATATATTTATCACTTATGTTAAATATACTTACACTTATTATAACTGCTCTATTTTATTTTTAGTTCTTTTAACATTATTTTATTGTAAGTTATTCAATTACCCTTTAATTATATTTGTCTATGTTAATCATTTTATAAATAAAATTTAAGTGTATAACATTTATTATAACCACTCAAATTTTCTTTATAAAATCTTTTTATATTGTGTGTTATCCAATTACATTGTTAACTTCATAAATTAAGGTAAGTTATATTTGAATGCAATTGTATTATAAAAATAAAATTTTCCAATTAAATCATTTCATGCTTGAATATTCATCCAAAATTTTGATTTTCGTTTTATAATTGAATTTAAGAATTAAATTTCCGATCTCTTCAAACCATTTAGAGATAAATAAATGTATGTACATAATTTATCAAATCAAATTTAAATCATACATCTATATATATTATAAATCAAGTCATATTTTAGAAATTCAAATCAATTTGATTTTCCAAAACAAAGCTGTAGCAAGACTACAGAGCGGTATCTTCACTTCGAAACTCGAAAATGAATGTCGATGATGCCACGGTCATCACCGAAGTTATTTTCCAGCGACAAAGAGAAGAGCACTAATTTTAAACTTTAAAATTCCTTGGAAACAAATTTCTATTAGAAAACACTTTAAATAATATACTTTAAAACTTAAACACAAGGTTTGAAACCATCGGAAATTAAATTCTCAAATTTCTTGTTTTAAATTCATTTCAGTTCCCAAATCAATTTATAAACAACTATTTATAAATTCATTTATAGAACAATAAATGATAAATCAAGTATTACCATTTCAAATAACCAATTTAAATCAATTTAATAAGTTCCATAAGTTTACATATATATCAAAATATATTTCAGTAACCAAATTTTAAAATAATATCGTGTCAATTTGTTCTGTCAAAGTGTTTTAGAAATTCTATCGATAGCGTTGATCAGACGAATCGATCGGAAATGCAAATAAACATCAACAACTCAAACAACATAATATATAAAACAAAACATAGATATACTAGTACAATTCAAAATGTTTGGAAGAATAGATTGGAAACAAAAGACAAGATGATTAAATAATAGAGCAGGGAGATGGGTAAGCTTAAGTAAATCGCGGGTAACCTTAACCGGGTCAACCTGACTTAAAGAATAAGATCAATGTGGATTTTTCTGGGTAAATCTACATTCGATCTCAAGTGATAGAGTTTGGAATAACAAAAGATATTAGCATCTAAACCAAGGATAGATATAAATCTCTGGTGAATCGATGCTAATTGTAAAGGAATTTCACCTATATACAAGCAAAATAGAATATTTGCGAGACCGCCAATTCACTATAAAGATTATTCAAAGCGGAGTTATGGGATACTCCAGAATCAAAAGAGGATGAATAGTGAGAGACACGAATGGATTTTGGAACCATAGGGATCGTTCCAAAAATTCAAAGGAAATTCGAATCAAAGAGGAAAAGATTCAAACTTGAATGAAAGTGATTCTGTAAATACATTCACTCCATATGCAGAGTTTTTCCTAGAGCTGCCAAAGCTCTGATACCAAATGTAGCAACCAGGTATTTTCAACCATTCGCATCTGCACATGTCGGACTTGAATTGCTCAAAATACCGCGTTGTAATTAAAATTTGGCAAATCTCAGAATATACAGTAAATAAAATCACATATCACGGAAACAGGTTAATAATAGTGCAGCGGAAGTAAAGGAAATAGTAGTTCATGAAGCTACTATGTAAATATATCAGAGTTACAAAAGATAAAACAGAAGAAATAAAGTACAAAAGAAGTCTCTAGATGATATCCAAGTATAAAATGAATGCAACACAGGGATCAACAGGATAACTGGAAGTGAAACAGATAAAACGAGACAAGCAGATAATATCCAGCGATTCAAAATCTCTAGAAAGTGGAAATCTAAATCTGTGAATACTCAGGCTGACCCGAGCGTAAATAAAAGTGCAAACACTCGAGCCAGGACATACATACTTATACAATGTAAACCAACTCAAGTGAACTGTAGTAAAAGTACAAGTAACTTAAAGGATGCTTGGGACGTCCATCCTTTAAGGATCCGTTAAACTATTTACTATTTAGTATATTGCGCTATTATAATAATGTCTAACAGTAAATAAGCATACTTTTAAATAGCGTTAAGGCTTTACATTTTCCACCTTAACACAAATAATGCCAATAATCTATACAGTACCTGCATATCTCCTAATCAGAAGACTACGAGAAGATACTGCATAGGTACGACACAAATAGAAACTCGTAGTAAAGGCTCGATATGGTAGGTGACACGGCACACAAGGCAATGCCAATTTAGATATACCAATTACGACACTCGGGCTGGTGGCAACGCAGCAGCCACATACCCCCACCGTGGAACACATTCCACAAAATCGGAGGGGCGTCCAAACAATCACAAGTAATAGTATGGTATCGAAAAAATGCGTCCGCTACGAGGTACGACCTCAACTGGCCCGAGACCGCTCCTGTTTTAGCCACCTTATGCCAACTCACGGGAGTTGGGTCCATGAAACATACCAAAAGAACGTCGCCACCATCCTACTTCATTCTGGAATCTCCATCGCGTACACGGTTGACAAAGTGGTTTTCGTTATCGACAGAGAGTATGCCCATATCTGATCCCGGTCTCTTTGCCAACCAATCGTTATTATAACCCGTGGTTATAACTTTTAAAAATAATACTTTTATACTTCAAAATAAAATATCATTTCAAATCCAAATCTTCACCAAAACAAAGGCTAAATCATTTCCAAACCATTTCAATATATCAACATACAATATCTTTCAAATTCAAATATTTATCAAATTAAATATCAGTCATTTACAACCATTTCAGTATATTAAATAATCGTACCCTTAGAAAACTTTATTTCAAATCATTTTAATACATAAATATCATATCTTTTCAAAGCTTCATTCCCAACTCATTTTAATACATAAAATATCGTATCCTTTCAAAGCTTCATTTCAAATCATCACATAAGTTCAAACCCATATATTCAACATTAAATACCTTTAAATTCAAAGATATCATTCATTTATTATCATTCCAAATCACCTTTTAAATAGCTTATATTTCAATCAAAATAATTCATTTAAAACCATTTAAAATTGAAGTTTATATACTTTCAAATCAAGTATTCAATTTCCAAAGTTTTAAACCATTTTGAGTTCATTTACTAAGTCAAAACCATAAACATTGAAAATTTCAGCCTTTGCAGCAGTTAGAAAAAAAACTGTTAAAAGTTACAATTGAAAACATTTTTATTCAGCAAAGATAGCATTTAAAACTGCTGTAAAATCTCATTTTAGCTGAAATTTTAGTTAAAACAGCAAAGACAGCATTTACAGAAATGCTCTAATAGCTCAAGTGTCAAAACAAGGGGTTTAATTCATTTTCGCAAAGGCAGCAGCCCACTACAACATTTACAGAAATGCTATAATATACCTAGGTTAAGTTTTTAGCCTATTATTTCAACTACAACATCTACAACATTTCAGAAATGCTATAATAGCTCTTTTAGTTCATTTCCAGAAACCATAGCATTTCTAAATGCTACTAAAAGTGATATCCAGATTTTAGTGTATTTCCAGCAACTAATAAACTTAATTTTAAACCCTTTAAACATTATAAAAATCATATTTCTACATTCAAAAATGTTCACTAAAAGTACTCTTTTAACTTAAAATTTTATAAAGTAACCTTTACAGAAAAATCCAAATTTTCAATAATTTCACTTAACAAATTCAAGTGTATAATTTCCATTCGTTCACATATGCAATTTATTAACACTTAATTTTTTTTTAAATTCCCATTTCACAAATTAACCACTTTTCCAGTTTATTTAATTAACTTAAATCTTTAATTAATACCCAAATTTCACATTTCCAAGTCAAGTTGTATTTTAAAATTACACACTTAAGCATTCATAGATTTAACTATTTTAATTCATAGAAAAATCAATAATACTTTATTAAATCAACTAAATTCAAATTCAAATCAAATTATCTTATTTAGCATTTTCCAAATATAATTAAATTTCCATTTTATTTATATAACTTAAATATCATTTTTAACCAAATTTCCAAATTTCCAAACTTAAGTTATATTTCAATAATTCAATTTAACCATTTATTTATTTAACATTTTCACTTATAGAAAAAATCATCAATCCTTTATTTAAACCACTTTAAAATCTATTTAAATCAAATTATCATAAAATTTATATTTTAAACCACTTAAATTTTATTCATATAACTTAAATGTCACTTTAAAAGCCAAAGTCCAAATTTCCAAAATTTAGTTATATTCCAAAATTCAATTTAATGATTTATTTATTTATCATTTCTAACTTATAGAAAAATCAAAATTTCTTTATTTAACATTATAAATCCAATTTAAATCAAATTTTCATAAATTTACACCTTTAAGAATATTTAAAAATATTCAAAAGACTTTATAAAATAACCTCGGGCCTGTATAAAGTTTTCTAACCTAGGTCAAGTGATACAGATATATATCATTTCAATCAGCAGTTTACAAAGAAAATCCGGGTTCTATCATTTCAAACCCGCAATTCCAAGTTAAAATAAATAAATAAAAATCTTTCAGGCCTATCATTTCAGCCCATAACGATTTTTTCTTATTCTAAAGTCCGTTCAGATATATATCATTTCAACCCATAGTGAACCTAAACTACAGGGAAACTTGCAGTGTGATAAACAAATATAAATGAACAGTTAACAACATATAACAGTAACAGATGAGATGACTTGTAAATTAACAGGTTTAACATCATATATATAAAATCATAGGCGGTTATAACATAATATATCATTCTACGCATTCAATTGTTGCCGCTTCACAATTGCATAAGTATAAATGTCAGGTGAGATTTACTCACCTCTTTGTGCTGGAGATAGCGAATCAAATAACACAAACGGATTCCCAAAGGCACGATGACACAATAATAGATTCAAGTGAATGAGAGAACCAAGCTTAATGATCTTGTCACAGCCCATAAACAAAATCAAATATAAGTATGAATTCAATGCAACATATTATGAAACAACTTTGAAATAGAAGCAACAAATGAGACAAAATGCATTGGCCATGCTTTCTATCATCAACTGCTCGACTTGGGGGTCTTGTAGGCTTGGCCATAACATGGTTTTGGTTCAAGTTTGGACTTAAAAAGCATGGCTACATGGACTAGAAAGTGTTAGAGAAGTTACCAGACAAGAATACAAAGAGGCAAGGCAAAATAGGAGGGTTTGGTGCAATATTAGGCTCGGCTACATGCATTGTTTGGCTCGGCCATTCATGTTTCAGATCTAGACAATAGCTAAGGTGATGATTGGTGGTCATATCATGGTGGTGGTGGAGCAATAGGAGGTGGCCAAGGCAATCTAAGGTGATGTTGTTGAAGTTTGGCTCGGCTAGGCATGGTTTTAAGGGATTTAACAATGTTTTGCGCTGTTTTTGATCAAGTGGAGTGCACGGCCAGTCATGGTCAGGTCTGGACAGAGGCTAATGATGATGGCTAAGGGTGTGTCCTTGATGGTGGCGGCGGATAGAGGTGGTGGCCATGGCTACAAATGAAGGCGCTGAAGCAAAAATGGTGGCTAGCATAGATTTAAGTGGTTTTTTGCATGTTTTGTGGACTTTTTTGCCAAGGAGAGCGGCATGGCCTGTACTGTTCAAAGGTGATGAAGGTTAGGCCGTGGATTAAGTGGGGAAAGAATTGGTAGTGTTTGGTGGAAGAGATGGTGGAGGGTTTGGCCGAGCATGGCAAGTGAAATCATGGCCAAAAATAATTGAAAACAATAGAAAATAAAGGGAAAAAGTTGAAAAGGAAGAAGAGGCCATTGCCATTTTTCTTAGCCATGAAAATGAAATGGAAGAGGATAATTTTCACTTGAAAATGGCTTGAGAAACTCAGGGCTAAGCATTTAGGGTGTACGACCAAAATAAAGCAAATGAAAGGTCAAGAGAAAGTGAAAGGTCTAGCAGATGAAAAGCCATAGGAAGAGGAAGAGTCTTGTCTCTTCAATTTACCATTTCTATTAAATCAAATATAAAAAAATAATTTTAGTAAATACATTAAAAAACCGAAACAAAGTGAAATAATATGAAAATAAATAATTAAGTTTAAAGAAAATAGAAAAACATTTAAAGAAATTGCTAAAAATTCAAAACAGAGTTCAAAATTTACAAATAAATCATCACTAGCCTTGGTAAAATATCCTCTTCATTTTAAAAATATTATAAAGCAAAATTTTGAAATAAAATAATTTATTATCATATTAAAAGTGAAATAAATAATTAAATTCAGAGAAAATAGGAAAATAAATAAAGAATTTCTTTAATTAATTGATGTTGGAAATTAGAAATTTTAAACAAAATACAACTGACACTAGAAAATTCAATTACACTATCAAAAATGTTTTAAAACATAAATATATACAATACATGTTATTTCACCCATATAAACATAAATTAGAACATTACATGACCAAATAAAATATTATTTATATAATGTAAAATAACAATTTTGTTAAAACAGCAAATTACACACAATAGTTAAAAAGGCATAACTTTCACATAATAAATCAGATTTCAACGAAACGTGTTAACGCTTAAATTTGAACGCTAACACCCCGGTGTGTGAAGTGTATTTGTGAAAGCACCACCCGATAGATCGGGAAAGAATTATAAGTAAGGAGATTGCAGAAAAGCAGTAAAAACACAAGTTTTATAGTGGTTCGGCCCAAAATCAGGCCTACGTCCACTTAGATTCTCTTTATTGCTGATATGAGTACAATTTATATCACTTTCTTCAATTACAATTAACTTCAGACAAATAGTTCAAACTCCCATGAAGAATAATCTTTCGAATTCATCTTGAATGATTGTGATTCTTCTTTGAAGTGTGTAATAGCGTCCTTGGAGTTTGGAGTGCTTGGAGTGCTGCTTGAGTTGATAAAATGGCAGAGTAACGGTGCTTCGAGAATTAGCCAAAAAGTCCCCTGAATGTTGGCGGTGGCTGCCTATTTATAGGAATTCTCGGAGTTGAGCCGCCCCCTATGAGTCGCATGCGACTCATTTCATGTACTAGGTTGCTGGCGAGTCACGGGTCAACGAGTCACGACTTCAGCATTTCCCTTATTTCCTCCCAGGGCCACGAGTACCAACCCGCGTCTTATAAGAAGCGGCACCATTTTTTTGCCTAAGTGCTAGGTCGCACGCGACTTAGAAGGATGAGGCATATGTCGGCAACGACTCATGATAAGTCGTAGATCACGTCTTTGAGTTGTGGTTGAAGCAGTTTGCAATGCTTAATATGATGAGTCGCTAAGTCGGTATGCCATGAGTCGGTAGACCACTGAGTCGTTGAACCGCTCCATATGCTTGAGTCGTGAACATCTTAACTCGTTAAGTCACAAGGCACCTTAAGTCGTTAAGCCATTTAGTCGCTCCCTTTCTTAAGTCGCTGGAAGCATTGAGTCGCTCCCATTTTTAGGTCGCTGGAAGCATTGAGTCGCTACCTGATGAGTCGGTAACTCCTATGAGTCGTAAGCCCCCTTGAGTCGCTCGGCGTTAACAATTGCCCCTCGAAGTATACGCTTAGATCATGAGTCGTGTGCTTCGACTTTCTGCTTGAGTCGTGAACGACTCAAAGCGGCTTATGACTCGCGAGTCCCTTCCTCTTCTCCTCCATCCTGTATATAAGCTATTAAGTCGCCCCTTCTTCCTCACTTAACTACTTCAATATCCAGCTCTGCCATTAGCGAAACTCCAAACTCCCAAAGGCGAATTCGAGTTAATCAATCGACGATTCATTCCTGCTATTATATTGCGTAAGTGAATTCAACCTTTATCCAACTCACGATCACCATTAAACCATGAACATCCAACTTTTGATCCCAGCTCAAATCCATACATCACATCCCACTTTCGGGCCATGTTGCAGTCGGTTTTCGTTTACCATTGGCTGTGTTGCTATGGCGGCTAATGAGAGCATAACAATGCATTGAATTTATGATAGACTCGAAGTGGTTCGAATCGGTGTTGGGCGATTTTGATGGTATGGGTAAATAATGGGTTTCATTGAGAAGATGGTGAACCTTTGTTGCTTGAGCGTTAGCGGGTTAGAGGGTTGAGGAAGATAAGGGGGCTGTAAGATGTGGCGTGGAGAGGAAGTCTGCGAGTTAGCAAATCAGGTCTTGAGTCGCTGCCGAGTCAACTTGGGACCATGAGTCGTGGCCGAGACAACCTGAGTCGCTGCCGAGATAGGACTTAGACAATTTTGCATGTCCCTGAACTGGGGCCCCTTGACTCATACAATGCGACTTTAAGTAATAGCGACCTTCCTGTTAGGCCATGAACGACTTAAGATTAGGATGCAAAATGCCGTGCCTTGTGTTTCTTAACTCGATCCGAACATCCTGGGTTTTAAGCAACTTTGAGAACTTTTTAAAATTTTGGTAGAACTTGCTTATATTTCCATCTTGAAGTTTGAATTGCTGAGACAACTCCAATGACTCTGTTATGCTTTGTTACTGGATTATGCGATCTTTAATATTGATAACCTGTTTAAACATAACCTTTGCAAAAAAGCGGGACGAATATACTGCCACTGACTGCCCACATCGAATGACAGATTAGTTAATAATAGACAATCAATTTAAACAAATTGTGTGAAAGAAGTGCTCTAAATCAACAAATCCAAGTAGAATGCTAAAGCAATATTGAAACAGTCAACTGAAATTGACCGGTTTGCACTAACACCACACCTGAACTTTTAAGTTAATAAGTCCTGAAATTTGGTAGTCAACCAACTGCCAACTAGCTTAACTTCAGTTATATTTACTTGTTTATTTTCATTAGTTCTGCACAACATTTCACACTTTTAGGAAACGTGTACCTTCGCATTTGAACATCCAGTTGCTTGTGTAGAATGACCTCTCATCAAGAAGAGCCGATGGGTCAGGCTGAAGATGTCTTTCCAGTAGCCATCCCTATAGACAACCCTCCGGAGAGAACATCCACAACTTTGAATCAGCGGGCATTTAACCAACTGCGCGTCCAGTTTGGCATTGATGATGCCGACATCTTATTTCCGGGGCCAAATGACACTGCTGACAATCCTCCCTACGGCTTTGTTGCAGTCAATCGCCAAATGTGCTTAAGTGGGGCGATTCCTCCTTTTAACGACTTTCTCCAACAGTTCCTGCTTCGGTTGTCTATCTCTCCATTCCAATTACACCCCAATGGCTACGCCATTCTGATGGGGTTATGTGTTCTATCCAGGAGAGTTTTGGATCGGTTACCAAGCTTCGAGGAGATCTGCTATTTTTGCTCATTCACGAAAACTAAAGACCATCCCTCCATCGTGGTTGTAAGAAGCGCTCGAAATCGCAAACTTATTACTGATCTCTCCGAAAGCGCTCACGGATTTTTGAATCAGTTTTTCTTCGTTCGCTGCCCTCCAGGGTTTTATGCCATCTGGAGAGTGGGAAGTAAGATTTCCTGTCTCTACTTTTTCCGTTTTGAAACTTTCTCGAGATCTGAACTCTCAGCTGCTAATTTCATTCTTTTCCTGTTTTTAGCACTTCCTCTCCCTTCTAGAGATCCGATTCATAAACAAGTTTTCGAGAGGTTGAGTGCCGTGGCTGCGGAAGAAAGGAGCATAAAATTTCTGCTGAAGGACGAATTTTTACACCAATACGGGCTTCTACACGCTTCTCGTTCTACGCATGCTCATGAAGTTCCAACAGAAGTTCCCGATTCTCCGACGAAAACTCCTGACGCCCCGGTTACTGTCGAACAACTCGCATCAAAAGAGTCTAATATTGAAGCTTCATTGGTGAAGTGTTCCACTTCTACCGACATTATGGGGTCATCCAGTAAGACGGTGCTTGCCCCGATCGAGGAAGAAGAAGAACCTTCACGGCCTCTCGGGGGGTTAGCTGATGTAGGAATTGAGAAAACAAGTCCCACCAAGCATGATGGTGACGATGTTTACGAGGGGTTGAGCGACATAATAGTGACTTCGCAGGAGCTTTTTAGAGAAGACCCTGCTCATGGTAAAGCTATACCTCCGACGATTGAAGCAACATCTGCCCTCCAACAGACTCTAACTCCTTCATCTCAAGAATTGTCATCAACGGTGAAATCTATCACTTCCCCCCAACAGAGGAGTGGTTCGTTATTCCAACGCGAGTAGCTTGCACTTCACACACAACTAAGGATTTTCCAGCACATTTATGCACTTATCTTCTTGTACTTTAAAGACTTCTAAAGCTTATCTTTTCTTATTTCAGATTCTTCAATGACACGCGGCAGATCATATTACCAAGATTTCCAACGCTATGGGGGGCGTGGTCAATATGATTATCGGCGTTACTTTCCCTCCTATAGAGAGTCTGATGAAGAGAGGGCTGCTCGAAAGGCTCGTGAAAGGAGGGATGCAGAAGAGCGTCATGACAGAAGGGATAGGGATGAGCACCATGATTCTCTGCAGAGGAGTGATGACTCGCACAAAAGGAAATCTCACGACGACCGAGGAAAAAGTCACGTAGCTGAAGATTCAGGCAAACGAGCCCGACATGGTGAGAGACATGCTTCCGCTATTCCCGAAAAGCCTACTGCCCCTGCCCCTCTTGACATTACTTCTGACTCTCCTGCTCTTGGGAAGGAGGACATCCAGACAATAATAAGTAGGCCTAAATTTCAAGTGGGACCGGGCCCAGCCACTTTACAAAGTCGTTTTCCGCAGTGGTGTTTAAAGGGTGTGAGGTTCGATCTCGACCTAGTCCCTATTGACAAGCCTGCTATGCTACGAAATCTTGACGCCGTTAAACTTGATATCGAGAGGATGTCAAACTGGCAGAAGCTTGTTGATGAGCTTCAACGAGTTAACCGCGCCAACTTAGAGGCTATGCTCACCATGGAAAACGATAAGGCTGAGTGGCAAAAGGTCCTTGAGCAGCATGATACCGAGATGAGAAGTATTACTTCCTACAACGAGGAGCTCGAAGCAAAGGTTGAGAAGTTGAAAGATGAGCTTGCTGCTTCCTCTACTTCATACTCTCAAAAAGAAGAAGTGCTTCTCAGACAAGTTAGAGATGCTCATGCCAGTCAGAGAGACGCTGAGGACAGGCTTGAAGTACAAAAAAGAATCAGTGACGGCTATGTCTCTGATATTGCCGAGCTTCGAAAGAAAAACAACTCCCAGGAGGCGGAGATACAAATGCTCAAGCTTCAGCTTGCCAGAACTGAAAGGGAGCGCGATGAGGCTGTCGCCGGCAAAATCGCAGCCGAAGAATCTCATGAGGCGACCAAAAACAGCTTCGGCTCAACATTATTCGACTTCTACTTGCATAGCGTCTTGGGGCGTGGAAGCCTCGCCTTTCTTGGTCCCAAGTATGAGATCACTTTAGCTGAAGTGTGGGAGGCCGCCCTCGATATGCTTGGTGCTGAAGGTGCTGGTTATGACGAGTCAGCCCTGGAAAGGCATTATTTTGATGAAGACGCTCGCGCTGCTCTCGCCAGGGGAAAGGAACAACTTGCCAAACTAAGAACCGAAGTGACGGAAGGGGATCAGCTGGGGAAAACCACTTCAACTACTCTAGTCCAGCCACCTTCTTCGTCTGAAGTCGACATTATTGGTTCCAGTTCCCATCTCGCTTCTCCTACCAAAGTTACCGCTGATATTACAAGCACACAAGGTGGAGACGAGGGTGAAGAGAGCGCTGATACGCAAGCTTATGAAGTCGATATCAGGAAACCAGCTTCTTCAGGTAACTTCACTGTTAATCTCGCTACTGTCAATTCTGCTCAAGCTGGTTACTCGCTTATTTCACACGAGTTTCACGAGCTCCTTGGCTATTTTCTCAACCTTGACGAGCCTTCATCTCCTCTCTTTACTGACTTCATTGGTGAACCCTCATCTCCTCTTTTTACTGACTTTAACCTTTTTTCTTCTGTAGAGAGAGTACCAAGCACTGCTCAAACTTCTACTCCTCCGGTCATCCTTCCTTCGTCTCTTCCGGCGGTGCCTCCTTCTGCCTCGCAACCTGGATCACAGGAGGAACAAATAGAGGCTCTTCACGGCTTGGATGATCCCATCGCTTCGCAAGAGCAGAAAGATGAGAGACCTGAGGGAGGTGACATTTCCCCGGAACGGACTCCTTCTGACGACATTGTTCTATCAAAACTTGTCACTCCGGGGAGTGAGTCTTCCTCACAGAGGAGAGAGAAGCGTGGGACATCAAAGAGGAGGGGGAAGAAAATCACCGCCACTGAAGAGGAGCCGGAAGTTGGACCGGTTACACCTGCCTCTCCCACTTCCCTTATACCCACTGGCCGTCCTGAAAAGCTGGTTATTCGACCGAGTAAAGGGTCCAAAGGAGGGAAGAAGAAGTGAAGATTTTAGCTTTTTGCCTTTTGTATGAACTGGCCGAGAGTTGTGCGGGTACCGGCCCCCGCTTTTATTTTGAAAACCTGTATCTGCATTATAATTGAATAAAATGATTCTTCGTTTGTACAAACTTCTGTTTGAATTTGAGAATGCATTTACTATTTATTTTATTTCTTGCACAAGTTTATTTACACGATATTGCAGCGGGCTTATGGTATGTTGTTTGAGTATTACTTTACTGATGCAGCTATGCTACTATACCATGTTGCCCCCATACCTTAAGCTTGCTACAATATTTTATACTTCGAGGGGACTTGCACTCTTATTTGTTAAAGAATAATTATTTTATTCTTTAAAGAAAATTTTTATAGAGTACAACTCCCTTCGTATAAGTTTTTACGCTTTGTCGTACGAAGAAATCACTTTTTTCTTTTGCTTATGTGCATATTTTACCAAGTGAATTCCTCTATGTGGTAAAGCGGACCTCTGAAGGGTACTTTAACTTCCTTTTTTTTTTTTTTTTTTTTTACGATCATTTTCCATAGTAGGCAAATTACTTTTCCTTTGAAAGTTAAAGTACGCTTTTGATGAGGATTTTTTTTTTTATATATATAGAAAGTTGTACCTCTGAGGAGGGATTTTTCACGTTTCAACACTTGGAAGTTTTATTTCAATCTCGGTGAAACGTGTACCTCCAAAGAGTTATGCTTTAGAAATCCTTTTCACGTTTCAACACTTGGAAGTTTTATTTCAATCTCGGTGAAACGTGGGTTTCCAAAGAGGTCTTTCTTCTTAATTGTGTTCCCGGGAGGGGGTTGTACCTCTGAGGAGGGATTTCTCACGTTCCAACACTTGGAAGTTTTATTTCAATCTTGGTGAAACGTGTACCCCCAAAGAGTTGTGCCTTTGAAGAAAGCCTTTTCACGTTTCAACACTTGGAAGTTTTATTTCAATCTCGGTGAAACGTGTGCTTTCAAGAAGGTCTTTGTTTTTGCATTTCAACTTTGGTGAAGTGAAATTCCGAAGAGCGGTTGCTACACTTCAACTCCTGGCGAAATGTGCCTCCGAAGAGGGCTTTTATTTTGTTTACATTTCAACTCTGGTGAAGTGAAATCCCGAAGAGCGGTTATAACACTTCAACTCCTGGTGAAATGGGCCTCCGAAGAGGGCTTTTATTTTGTTTACATTTCAACTCTGGTGAAGTGAAATCCCGAAGAGCGGTTATAACACTTCAACTCCTGGTGAAATGGGCCTCCGAAGAGGGCTTTTATTTTGTTTACATTTCAACTCTGGTGAAGTGAAATCCCGAAGAGCGGTTATAACACTTCAACTCCTGGTGAAATGGGCCTCCGAAGAGGGCTTTTATTTTGTTTACATTTCAACTCTGGTGAAGTGAAATCCCGAAGAGCGGTTATAACACTTCAACTCCTGGTGAAATGTGCCTCAGAGAGGGTTTTCATCGCCTGGAAGTTACTCTCTCATGGTTGGAGGGTCATGACTCCTCCAATCTTTTTTGTTGAGTAGAGAACTTTCTTTTTTGTGGCGTATGACCCATTAGAGGTCTTTTATCCTCCGAAGAGTTGCGCCTCCGAAGAGGACTTGTGCCGCTGATGGTAGCTTTGGTTGTTCCTCTGTTCACTTGCTTATGCCTTTTCAGCGATCCTCTTTTTTTTTTCTTTTCAAGTTTTCATTCCCCTTTCTCTCACAAGTGGCTTGTTTAATCCAAGGAAGTGTACTTCATTGCCAGGCAAGTTCGTGAGAACGGGCACTAGCTTCCTAATTGGATGTTTGTTTGTTCAAACGATCTCAATTTATCAGCAAGGGCTCGTTTCTATCGAAATCATTAGCCGTTCAATTGAAGTATTTCCTATCTAGGATTTGAATTCGGGGTCTTTGTGACTTGAAATTTGTTTGTTGAATGATGGTGAGAATCGCTCGGTCTTATTATGCGCAAGTTTTATTTCCATGGTCTGCAAAAATTTAAATTGACATTTTAGCAATACATCTTATGTATTTTTATATCGAAAACAAAGCAAACATATAATGATAATAAGGAACACAAGATTTATAGTGGTTCGGCCATGAAATTGGGCCTACATCCACTTTATATTTTTTTTTCATTATTTACTTGCATCAGTTTCACAATTGCTTTCAATTACAAGAATCATACATCCATAATTCTTTTTACAATTTTTCAACAAAATTTTCAAGTAAAGTATGGACGCAAGTGGTTGCTGTTCCATGCCCTTGGAATTTGCTCTCCATCAACAGTGGTGAGCTTGAATGTGCCGTCAAGAAGCTTCTGACCTACTACATATGGTCCTTCCCAATTTGGCCCAAACACACCTGTCGCGGTCATAATTCTTTTCAGGACTAGATCTCCAATTTCAAAGCTGCGTTGACGAACTTTGGAATTGAAATGTCTGGCTATCCTTTGCTGATGAGCTGCAACTCTGAGGTTAGCTTCATCTCTTTTTTCATCAAGGAGATCCAGCGCTTCAAGTTGCAGCTTTTCATTTTCCGCTTGATTGAAATGGATTCTTCTGTGTGAAGGGACCTCTGTTTCAACCGGGATCATTGCTTCCGATCCGTATGCTAACGAAAAAGGAGTATGCCCAGTTGCAGTTTTGTGAGTAGTTCTGTATGCCCATAGTGCAAGTGGTAGTTTATCGACCCAACCACCTTTTGCTTTTTCGAGTTGCTTTTTGATGGTTGATTTGATGATCTTGTTCACTGCTTCCACTTGCCCGTTTGCCTGCGGATGAGCTACTGCCGAAAAGCTTTTCTGGATTTTGAATCGTTTACAAAAATCCTGGAATTCCTCGCTTTCAAACTGAGTACCATTGTCTGTGATTATTTTCTGAGGCACACCGTATCTGCAAATGATATTCTTGGTCACAAAGCTTATCATTTTCTTAGAAGTGATAGTAGCCAATGGTTCAGCTTCAGCCCACTTAGTAAAATAATCAACTGCAACAATAGCATATTTAATCCCTGATTTAGCAGTTGGTAGCGGCCCGATGAGATCCATTCCCCAAATTGCAAATGGCCATGGACTGACCATCTGTGTGAGTTCGGTAGAAGGTGCTCTAGGAATTTTGGCATATCTTTGGCACTTGTCACATTTTTGGGAGTAATCTGTGGCATCCCGATTAATTTCTGGCCAAAAATATCCGTATCGGAGAATTTTCTTTGCTAGTGTTTGACCACCTGAATGATCACCGCATTCTCCTCCATGCACTTCAGCTAGGATTGTTTTGGACTCTTCCCGGGATACACATCGAAGCAATGGCATTGAGAATCCCCGTCTGTATAATCGGCCATCCTGAATTACATAGCGAGAGGCCTTTCTTAGAAGCTTTCGTCTTTCTATCGAGTTTTCTGGCAGAGAACCCCCGAGTAGGTAATCCAGTATTGGAGTCATCCATGACTCTTGTTCTTGAGATACATTCACAATCCAGTCTATATCCATCTCGTCTATACTTGGCGCTGAAAGGACTTCTACAGGGACCAATCCCAATAGTTGAGCTTCACCAGAACTTGAATACTTTGCGAGGGAATCTGCCTTCATATTCTCTTCCCGAGGAATGTGGCTTATTGAATAGTGACCGAGTTCACATAGGAGTTCCCAAGCCTTTGACTAGTAGGAAGGCAAATTTCCACCTTTTGCTTGAAATTCTTTCTTGACTTGGCATACTGAAAATTTGTAATGCTTGAATGTTCAGCTCTTTAGCGATTTTCAGACCTGCAATAAGAGCTTCATATTCTGCTTCATTGTTTGTTGAAGGAAATTCCAGTCTTAGTGCATAACATAATGATCGACCTTCAGGAGTTTCAAGTACCACTCCGGCTCCAGAACAGTTGTCATTTCTTGCGCCATCAACATACATCTTCCACTGGATTGGAGAATCATTGACCGCTTTTTCCTCACCATTATCTTTCTCTGTGAATTCTGCAATGAAATCAGCTAAAGCTTGTCCGTTGATTGCTTTTCGGGGGTGATAGGTGATGTCATATTGACTAAGTTCAATGTTCCATTTTAGAAGACGACCCGAAGTTTCAGGGCGAAATAGGACTTGCTTTAGAGGCTGATCAGTGAGTACTTTGATAGGATGAGCTTGGAAATATTGCCTCAGTTTCCTCGATGCAACTAGTAGGCAATAGGCGAGTTTTTCCAACTTGGAGTAATTCAGCTCTGCCCCAGTGAGTCTTTTGCTGATATAGTAAACTGGATGTTGAATCCTTTTGTCTTCCCGTATCAGCGCTGCACTTAGAGCATGAGATGATACTGCCAAGTATATAAGAAGATCCTCACCATTGCCTGGCCTAGAAAGTATCGGAGGCGTTTCCATATGACGGATCAACTCTTCAAAATCTTTTTGGCATTCGGGAGTCCATTCAAAGTTCTTCTTTCCTTTTTTCAGGGCATCGAAGAACGGGATGCATTTATCAGTAGCTTTGGAAATGAACCGATTCAAAGCGGCGACCTTTCCGTTGAGACTTTGCAATTCCTTCTTCGTTCTAGGAGCTTTAACTTCTTTTAAGGCGGTAATTTGAGCTGGGCTAGCCTCTATGCCCCTAGCACTGACAATAAAACCTAAGAACTTTCCGGATTCGACCCCAAATGTACATTTCAGAGGGTTAAGTTTCATTCTGTATTTCCGGAGGACTGCGAACATTTCTGCTAAGTGTTCAATGTGATCCACTGCTTTCCTGGACTTCACTAACATGTCGTCGACGTAGACTTCCATAGTTTTGCCCAATTGCGGTTTGAACATAGCATTAACAAGTCTTTGGTAGGTTGCCCCTGCGTTTTTCAATCCGAAGGGCATAACTCTGTAGCAATAAAGTCCAACATCTGTGATAAAGCTTGTATCCCCTTGATCCGGCTCATGCATCATGATTTGGTTATAACCGGAGTAGGCATCCATGAAGGATAACAATTCATGTCCCGCAGTTCCGTCTACCAGTTGATCGATCCTGGGTAATGGGAAGCAATCTTTGGGGCAAGCCTTGTTTAGATCAGAAAAGTCGATGCATACTCTCCATTTTCCATTAGCTTTCTTGACCAACACAGGATTTGAAACCCAATTCGGATACGTAGATTCTTTGATGAAGTTATTTTCCATGAGTCGATCAACTTCTTCTTTTAATGCTGCTGACCTTTCTGGACCTTGGGTTCTTCTTTTCTGTTTAACTGGCGTAAACTTTGGGTCAATATTCAGAGCGTGTACTGCAACTTCTGGGGATATCCCACACATATCGGCATGAGTCCAAGCAAAGACATCCAGATTTGCTTTCAGGAAAGATATCAAGACATTCTGAATTGACACATTAAGCTGCGAACCCACATTCAACACCTTATTTGGGTCCTTCGGGTCAACAGGTACCGGAATTGTCGTTTCCACCGGTACTACTCTATTCTCCCCTGTACTGGCTTTTCTGGGATCCATTTCTTTCCGTGCCCCGCTGTGCTCGCCAGTGCAGGGTCCGCTCTGTAATTGCTACAAAGCTGGTTCCTTGATGCGGACTGGAGTTGCCGCATCCTTTCCCATTTCTCTTTTTCTTGACTCTCGCAGCTCTGTCCAATAACATTCTCGTGCAGCATTTTGATCCCCTTTTATAACTCCTACTCCATTGTCAGTAGGGAATTTAATAGTGAGGCACCACGGGGCTAGGATAGCTTTGAATGCTGCGAGTGTTGGACGGCCAAGAAAAGCATTATAGGCAGAAAACTCATCGACAATCACAAATGTTTGCTTTCGGGCCACTTTCCTTTCTCCTTCCCCAAGTTCTACAAACAAATCGATGGTTCCTACTGGATGCTTTGGCTCCCCTGTGAAGCCCACGATTTTCTGTGATGAGGCTTGCACATCGATCATAGGGATTTTCATCTGGTCAAATGTCTTCTTGAAGAGAATATTGCATGATGCTCCGCAGTCAATGAGGACTCTTCTGACAATGGCTGGTCCAATACCAGCCGAGATGACCAAGGGATCTAAAGTAGGAGCTTCAATACCTGTAGAATCTCTGGCTCTGAAAATAATATCGTCACTGAAAGTTTTCTGTTGTTTAAGGGGCGTAGTGTCTTCTAGAACAAAGACGTTTTCTTCGGCTGGAGCATATTTCAAAGCCCTGGAATATCTCTCCATCTCACCCCAACTTTTACCAGCTGGGTGAGGTCCTCCTGAAATGACATTGATAACGGGCCTTCCAGATTCATGCCCCGTAGCTTTCTCTCCTGCCCCACGCTGATGAACAGGGGCCCGCTGCCCCTGACTCGACGATGCAGGATTGTTGCTATTCTTTTTTACGAATTGCTGCAACTTGTTTTCTCTTAGCAACTCTTCAATCAGATTTTTCAGCTGGCGGCATTCATCAGTTTCATGACCTGGTTGATTGTGGAAGCGGCAGAATTTCCCACTTTGTATGGCTTTTCTCCCAGTTCTCAACGGGATAGGTTTAAGGAAATCGACGGAATCTTTAGTGGCGAGGTAGATGTGCTCCGGTGTATGTGATAATGGAGTGTATTCTGATGGCTTGAAGGATCGGGGCTTCTTCAGATTACCCTGTTTCTTCCCATTACTATTCTCCCTTTTTTCCCCCACCGATTCATTCTTGCGTGGAGCGACAGTGTTGTCTTCTGCTTTTTCTAACACTGTCTTTACTGGTAAAGGACGGCTTTCCAAGCGAATGAACTCGTCTGCTTTTTTGTAGAACTTTTCGAGAGAGGTTGGCTCCTTCATATTTAACCATTTCCCAAATTCGCTTGACTTATCGATAGCCCTCATCAGATAAGTCAATATCATTTGTGGTTCAGCATTGTCCACCTCAGCCAGTGCTATATTGAAGCGGTTCAAGAAGGATCTGATAGATTCACCAGGATTCTGCTCTAAACTCGATAGTGACATAATATCCTTGGCCTTCGAAGCATATAGTCTAAACTGCTCCTTGAATTTTCTGGTCAAGTCTGAAAACTGATCGATAGATCGGACTGGTAACTTGGTGAACCACAATAAAGCCACGCCTTCCAGGTATACGGGGAAATATCGGCACTTTATTTCGTCGGAGGCCCTGGCACCTGTCATGTGCCAGTCATATTTATACAGGAACTCATTCGGATCACTCGTCCCTTTGTAAGCTGGAATAGTCGGAGGGACAAACTTCCTTGGAAATTCCGCCTTCAAGATTTTTTCAGTAAACGGAGTTTTACTTGGAGCGAAACCCCATTCCTTCTCATCTTCAACCCTTTGCATACTTTCTTTCATGATCTGCCGGACCATTCCAGAAAGATATTCCTCATCATGTCGAGTTCTAGATCCACCGGCGTCAGGTACTGCCTGCTCAAAGGGACTAGTAGGCCTTTCAGGAGCATTCCTTTCATTAACATCATGAATGTTGCCAGCATAGTTCCTTTCATTACCAGCCGGTTCATTGTTTGCCCCAAGTAAGTCGTTCAACTTATTCAGAATCAGAGCATTCTGCGCACTTTGAGCCTCTAGTTGTGCATTTTGGGCGTTTATCTGCTGGTTTAGCCCTAGAATCACAGCATCCAATTCCGCTTTTGTAACTCCAACAGACGGAGTGGGTAGATTAGGCACAGGGGAAGCGGAGGTTCCCTCTTGAATGTTCCCAGATCTGATAGATCTGCTTTTCCTTCCAGGAGCCATAATCTCAGATAAACTTCTGGTTTTTAAGGAAATTCTTTCTTCAAATATCTGCGAAGCAATGATGACAGCTGTCCTGAGTTCAATTCTCAGTGAAAGCACCAAAAATGTTAACGCTTAAATTTGAACGCTAACACCCCGGTGTGTGAAGTGTATTTGTGAAAGCACCACCCGATAGATCGGGAAAGAATTATAAGTAAGGAGATTGCAGAAAAGCAGTAAAAACACAAGTTTTATAGTGGTTCGGCCCAAAATCAGGCCTACGTCCACTTAGATTCTCTTTATTGCTGATATGAGTACAATTTATATCACTTTCTTCAATTACAATTAACTTCAGACAAATAGTTCAAACTCCCATGAAGAATAATCTTTCGAATTCATCTTGAATGATTGTGATTCTTCTTTGAAGTGTGTAATAGCGTCCTTGGAGTTTGGAGTGCTTGGAGTGCTGCTTGAGTTGAGAAAATGGCAGAGTAACGGTGCTTCGAGAATTAGCCAAAAAGTCCCCTGAATGTTGGCGGTGGCTGCCTATTTATAGGAATTCTCGGAGTTGAGCCGCCCCCTATGAGTCGCATGCGACTCATTTCATGTACTAGGTTGCTGGCGAGTCACGGGTCAACGAGTCACGACTTCAGCATTTCCCTTATTTCCTCCCAGGGCCACGAGTACCAACCCGCGTCTTATAAGAAGCGGCACCGTTTTTTTTCCTAAGTGCTAGGTCGCACGCGACTTAGAAGGATGAGGCATATGTCGGCAACGACTCATGATAAGTCGTAGATCACGTCTTTGAGTTGTGGTTGAAGCAGTTTGCAATGCTTAATATGATGAGTTGCTAAGTCGGTATGCCATGAGTCGGTAGACCACTGAGTCGTTGAACCGCTCCATATGCTTGAGTCGTGAACATCTTAACTCGTTAAGTCACAAGGCACCTTAAGTCGTTAAGCCATTTAGTCGCTCCCTTTCTTAAGTCGCTGGAAGCATTGAGTCGCTCCCATTTTTAGGTCGCTGGAAGCATTGAGTCGCTCCCTGATGAGTCGGTAACTCCTATGAGTCGTAAGCCCCCTTGAGTCGCTCGGCGTTAACAAAACGAAAAGCAGTTTACTTAAAATTTTATTTACTTTCATAATAAAATATAAAACTAAAATTTTCAAACTTTCAAATTTTTAAATTTAAAAGTCAAAGTTGACCATATTGACCAAAATGCATTTATTTGGAAAATATTCTTTTTAGTCATATTTGGAATTCTAATTCACATCAAAAATCAAAATTTATATTTAAAATACAAGATTTATCCATTTATTAAATCAAATAAAGTTTTTCAATCAACAATTCAAATTAAAAAAAATTAAAATATGAAATAAAATAATCACAAAATACAGGGTTGTTACAGAAATTTTTCATCAAATGACTAGGAAGGTCACCCCCTGGAAGTATACCTCTAGTAATATACTCCTGAGAAGCTGATGTATTCCATGACGCTTCTCGTACAATACCTAGATGGACACCGCCAAACCTGTAACACCACTAATTTTTTTTAACATTATTCAGGACAATTAATTGGATAAATAAAATAAAATAATGTGGTTGATTAAGGAGTTGAGATTTAATTGTCAATTAACTTGGCTGGGCTGAACTAATGAATGTATAAGTATGGTTAACAATTTATATGTTAGGAGAATAAGTGGAGGGCAATATAGGAATAGATAGACCCATATATCCTCAAACGCTCCCTTACTCTCACCTACTATTTCATATATCAAAATAAATACAAAAGAGAAGTTATAGCCAGCCCTTACAACACCTTAGGGTATCAGCAAACTTGGATGATCCAAGAGTGAAAGCTAGAAGATTAAAGTTATTAAAAATCTCAAACTCCAACAACTTAATCAAGGTGAATAATGGTGTAAACCATCTCATTTTTCCTTATTTTTGTTCGGTTGTAGATAGAAAACAAATGTATTTTGCTCTGTTGATCATGTTTGGATCTAATAATAATGTTTGGATAGAATAATGATTTATGGTGATTTATTGGAAGTTTTATGGAATTAAAATGATGGGTTTTAAAATAAAAGCCTAAATAAACGACCTTCAAATGACTTGATGTTTGGATATGTTGTCTAGAACGTAATTTTAGATATGGTTTTTAATTTCTAATTTCCGGAGTTAATTGGAATATTTTATGACTTTCCTAAGGTGAAAAAGACATTTATTTTGGGTTTTAATTATTAAAAATAATAAAATAATGAATTCTGCCATGAAATTTCTATGTGATAGAGAAAATGTTTTTTCAGATTTTTGATGAATTTTTGAGATTTTTCCCAAGCGATTGCCATTTATTATAAATTTTGTAAGCTAAAAATGCTTAATAATTATGTTAAAACATTAATACAATTACTTATTTTGAAAATAGTAAAATCTGATCTATAACAGTTTTTTGCAAAGAAAGTGTTAAAGTATGTCATTAACCAACAGAAATTTACAATGAATAGGAGTGGGTGAAAAGAATATACTTTAATTAGCAAAATAATGGTTTTCAAGTTATTTACAACTCTACAATTCGACCTTGTCGAAAGCATCATTCAACTGCATCATTGCGCAGTAGTTCCAAACACTTCTATAGCATTTTTGGAAGTACATTTCTAATTAGTAGCATTTCGACTTGTAGTGACCCAGATTTTTGACATCTGTTAATTGGGTGATTAACGGGTTTTATTATTGAATTATTGATTTCATTAGCGAAGCATAAATTTTTGCTGATTTAATATATTCGGATTCATATAAATTGGTTTAAACACTATATACAAACTCAAATTATAACATATTGGGTATGATAAACTTTATAGAATATATATATATATATATATATATATATATATATATATATATATATAAACTCCACCGTTTTAAATATATATAAACTCCACCGTTTTAAATTAAGATAAAATATCCAATATATATATATGGACACACACATACATACATACATACATACATACATACATACATACAAGCTGATGATGGTAAAAATGCGCATATATATGTGTGTGTGTGTACATGCGACCATATGAAGTAAAATATAGGAGGTTTGTGTAAATAGAAATAAATATACATGAAATACCAAAGTATACACAGGTAATGTATACTGAAAAGTATATGAAAGAAGAAAGTATGTATAAGTGTGAATGTATGTATATGACAACAATACATAAGCAAATGAACATATATTAAATTGTGAGAATATATGTGTATAGGGTGATAACAATATATCTATACGTATATATTTGTCAGGAAATATGTGTGTGGGTAAAATTGAAAAGTGATTTAAACATGTAAGTATATATGTTAACATAGCTATGCATATATATATACATATACATATAAAATTCATATAAAAGTTCTTGTAAACGCATAGGGAGACAAGCATTTAGTTATAACATACAAAATATTACATCAAGTCTCATAAAAGGTCAAATTCATTCAAAAATCAAATCAAGTCAAAAACTTTTCTCAAATCAAAAAAATAATAACAAAAAAGCCTGCAACAAGAAAGCATCAGCCACCCTATGTGCATGTTAGGAACCTATGCTCACTGACCTTCGATTTCCCTTAACCCCTCCCTTTTAGCTTGCACTATACACTCCTCCGCTCCTATATATATCTATTCATTCCTGCCTAGTTTATACCACTCGAACATGGAAAAAAGAAGAAAAATTATTAAGTAAAAAAAGCTCTGTAATTAGACAAAGCAAAGGAGGTTAGAGACTTAGGCAGGGGCATAACCAAGCTGCCATTAAGAACTTAAGAATCAAGGGCAATCAAATCTAGGAGATCAAAAAGAGGGGAAAAAATAAACATTGCTCTATTCTAGGAAGAAAAGGTGAGTAAAACTTGTACGCTGCAACTAAGTTAAATGCTTGGATTTAGTTGTTTTTGATTAGTATGCTTGCGCAGGCATCTAAAACATATACATGCATGAGTATATAAGTCTGGTAACCAGGAAAAACCCATGCATGTGCATCATTTTACTTCTATTCTTTGTATAAGGAAAAGTTGAGCTTAGTTTCAAAGATTTCTGCCTCTCACCCTAGTTCACTTTAGGATTTGACATAAAAAGGAAAAACGTTTTTTAATATATTTGGGTTTAAAATTTGTTTTGTCAAATATTAACAAGTATAGAGAAGTAGAAGTGTAAAGTATAGTAAGTTACCCGATTTGTAAGAAATTCGAATATATTGTTTTGGACTTTTACATATATGAATATGATCGGCGATTAAAATAATGAATTTTAGTGGTCGTTCCATGATTTTTAGATTTGTATTTAATGAGATAGAAAGGGATGAATGTGGATTGGGTTTTGACTAAATTGCGGCGATTCGGTCATAGCTAGAAGTCAGCTTTGGGTTAGAAGGAGGCGGTAGAGGTAGAGAGCTTTGGAAAAATGAAGGGGTGATTTATTGATGATTGTGGAGGCGGATCGATTTCAGTTTAGGGTTTAGGTAGGGTTGTTAGTGGTGCTCAACTTTGGGAAAATGGTGGTGGCGAGGGCTACGTAGGGGTGTGCGGTCGAAAGGAGAAAGGGAGAGGGAAATTTGGTGGTCCGGGCGGCGTAGTTTGGTGGAGGTTTGTGCTACACGGTGGCACGGTGAGACAGCGGAGCAATGCTGGGTGGTTCGTGTATTCAGAGCGGATGATCAAATCCTCGAAGCTGGTATGTTTGTGATTTCTTTGAACGAATTAAAGATGGGTCGGTCATGGTGACGTGGCAGAAGATTTGGCGGCGAAGTTGGTTTGGATGGTGCCATATGCATGTGTGCAACAGTGCGTGCACAATTGATGCACACTTGGGTCTTCATACACATTTTCGTTTTTCTGGTGGGAGAAAAGGAAGAAAAGAAGTAAGGGAGGAGGGGAAATAGGACGAAAATAATGATAGGCCAGAAAAAATAATAAAGAGAAGCGAATACAAAGAATAAAGGAAAAGAAAGAAAAATAAAAGTTAGGAAAGAAAGTAGGGAAAAATGAAGAAAACGTAAAAGATAAGGGAAAAGGAATGTGGAGAGAAAAAAAAATAAGTAAGAAAATGAAAATAGAAAAAGGAAGAGAAAAAGTAAGAGAAAAATGAAAGAAGAAAGAAATATAATAATGGGAAGAAGAAGGTAATGAAATCTATATTTATGTGATAACTTATATTCCTTTCCTTAACTAAAGATCTAATTTTATTTTAAAATAGGTAATTTAAAGTTTCGATGATATTTACAATTTCATGGAAATTAGTAATATTATTATTATTTAATTTAAACCTATGAAACTTAATGGTATTTTACAATTTATTATTAATGGTTTTAATTTGAATTAATTTAGGTTCTAAGGGTAAATGGATATGATAAATCAAGGATTAATAAAAGTATGACGTGTGAATTATTTTGACATCCGTTATACACCTTTAAATTGTTTAACAATCTATATCATAGCTTAATTTGATTGGAGATTTGAACTCAATTATTCTTTCCTGTGACATCTAGCGACCAATTTAGGTAAAATATTTGGATTAAAAATGATGATGCATTTTATTTGAAATGTATGAATATTATCACTTGGTTTTTAAATTGTTCGTTTTAAACAATTTACCTGTTAAAATTATTGAGATTCGAAGAGACAAGGATCGAATATCAGTGTTAACCGGAACCACTTCGATTTAATAACCACTACAATCTTCACGGGTTTGATTTATTAAATCAAATACGCTAGAATTGAACAAATTAAGTAAATCCGACTACTTGAATAAATAACTGTAAATAGTTATTATTTTAATAATGAATTTAGTAAAAAGTGTTGGTTATAACAAGATAAGAACTTGTAATGTTGGATGATTTACCTTGGTTTTTAAAAGAAGTTTTATAACTTAAGTATTTCATATTAAATGGTTTTACTCACGCAGGTTTCCAACCTGACTCGGATGTTGCTTTATTATGATGCTCGAGCCAGGCCGCGTATTACAGATTTTCAAGTTAGGACATTCTGGAGCTCCAGAGACGAGATGGATGGCAAATTCAACTGTGTATTATAAAGTGTATAGAAAGTAGTCGAGGACAAGTTATTATAACTGTCCTAATTTGTTGTACTCTGATATCTTGCATGCATTTTGACAGTTACAACTTTTCTTTGTATAAAATGTTGTTATTTCATATTATATTTTGTTCCGCTACGATTGTGAGATTCTATGATGTTGTTTCTGTTTTTTCTTCTATCTCATTTTCTTCTTAACCCTAACAGTCTAGGATTTTCGGCACTCGATTGCTCGGCATTCTATATAGCGAACGTAATAGTGTCGATTTTGGGGGTCGAAAATCCTTGGGCTATTATACTTGGCATCAGAGCTAAAGGTTAAGCAAGAACCTTGGTTCTGGTGGGGATTTACTCATTAGAGATAGGGACAGTAGTACCCTAGAATGAGTTGATATTATTATATGAGGGCGTACTTGTTATTTTCTTGTATAATGATTTTCAAACTGTTTAAAATTGATTTTTATAAGCTTATATTTTGGTATAAAAAAATAATTTACCTAATAATTACAGTATATTAAGGTAATTGGGCGATGTTAGTAAAATGAGACAAAAGTATAAAATTTAAATGGTAATCATATCACTAAATAGAATTTAGGTAAGAATAAATTTTGCAAATAAGTTAAGCTAAAAATGGATTGAAAACCCAAATTTAAAGCCCAGAAATTTCTAAAGAATTTTCAAAATTTGAAATAAGTTACCCTGATTTTATTTTCCATTAAATTTTGATGGAATATATGGTGTGTTTGGTTTCTAGATATGATATTATTGATTATTATTGGGTGTTGTATCTCAATAAAGGATGTTTATTATAGGATAAACAATGATAAAACATGGTGCAATGTTTATGGAAGTAAAAAATATATTAGTCGAATTTATAAATGTGACTTATAAATTAAAAATGAATTTAAATAGGAAGCTTTAAATCAAAGCCCAGAAAAAAAATTTAATTATTTCATTGTTAACGGAAAATTGTATCGACCCAAATTTTCGACTTCCGAAAGTCGACATCAATATGTCCACTGTATCAAATGCCGCCCAATCGAATGCCGAAAAACCGAACCGTTAGGGTTAAAGAAGATGGAGATAGAAGAAGAAACAGAAACAACAACAGAACCTCACATTTCGCGGTGGAACAAATAAAATAGATAAATGAATAATCTTTAAAACAAAAACACTATATCAGTTTATAAATCACATTATCAAAGTTTACAACGACACAATACAAACACTGGCAGTTATTTTAACTTTCTTACATAGAAATTTTGACTTGCACCAACCCAAATGCAACGGACACTACATAGTATAAGTGGTACGTCTCACCATCCAACTTGCCTTCTGATCTCCACAGCAACTTCTTGACTTCGCTCCCAAATAACTGATTACCTGACTCTAGGCTGTCCGTATGAAAATTATGGGCACCTAGAGTTTAGAAGGGAACAATAAACTCCAGGTCAATCATGGGACTGGTGTGAGATCTTAAAAACAGTTATTTTCACAAAGAAAGTAAAAGAGAAAATCCGCTATGCTTTTGGAAAATGAAACTATCATAAGGGCTCCCGGCACACACACAATGTAATCGCACACTTGGGGGAGATATCTCCTTATGATAGTCAAATATGCTTGATACGCAAAACTCTATTTAATATTATCATTAGTGCATAGTGGAAAAACATTTGCAAGCATAATATAAATCTTAGCCAGCATATGTACCATTATAGTATGCCTACTATAGCCACCATATTAGATGGCAGGTTCTACAACTACAACGTACAAGGTGCGTATTGGAGATTGAATTTCCAACAAATTGTCAGGCTAAGGAACAACCTGGGCAACATGGGTATGCCTCTGAAGGGTCGCCTCGAGAACCTAACCGGATCTCAGCCAACACAAGGCCAGATTACCTCTATAACTAAGTAACTACTACACGAGTATGCCTTCCCTCGATCGTTTGCGACCTTTATCTGAGGATCCTCAACTGTAAAGCAACAAACACAAAGTATAAAAAATTTGCAGCAACCACATAAGTTATGTATTTAGGCTCTAGACCACGACACCATCCTTTTACAGAAGGAAATGACATATCCTCGGGGGGAGCTACCCCTAAATAACCTTGCTGCATCCTTCCTATTTCGACCATTTCCGGGGTGTGAGGTCCGACGAAGGCTCGTCCACAAAGCTACTCTTTTCACAAAGTCATGCTTTGATCAACAAATGATCGACAACACTTCGTATGCCACATTACCAAATTGGGAATGTATCACTAGTAACCTTCAACTACATAACCTCTGAGCTCGTACGTCTTAGAGAAGGGTGTTAAGCTAAGAGAATAAATCCTCTGCCACCAACAGAAATATATTTGATAGAAACCAGCTTTACATCTCAAAGTGTAACATCAGACACACATCCATACAAGTCTATTCCGGGATCGAGTGTAACCGAAGGCACTTCAAAAGAAGCCCTTGTAATCCAGATTTGCACTAATCACATCCGGAATCCACATCACTAAGGGTGATAAAATCACTATACTGGAGCAACCCTGTGCAGAGACATTCGACGGGTAATCCTTTCACTTTCGAAAATACCCGGTCTTCAACACCATCTTCAATTGCAATCCCATTTCATCGTGTCATTATTCGAAATGGGTTTTATGACACAAAATCCTCTCCCGGCTAATCCGAATAATGAGCGCTTATTTAAAAAAATAAGTGTTACATTCAGATTTGAAACAAATCACAACAAATTTCCACTTTGATCTTTTAAACAATAGATCCTACACAAAGATTCGATGTGGTTTTCGAATATCCATTCGGAATTCGACCCCAGGTCGCATCAAAATTCAAACGCCATTTAAAGGCTAATATTGATAGTCGGTTATTTAACTATCAATCAACATTCACTATAATTACCAGATTTAAATAATTTTACTAATTATTTATTTTCAAAATATCTTCGCAAGATATAATTTTAACACTTCAACCATTTGAAAACAAAATTCAAATCACTTTTCACCTTTCAGTCTTTTGAAAACAAATTTCAAACCACCTTCTTCACGTGGAATAAATTTCCAAATATTTATTTGTTTCCATTGAAAATCTGTCGAGTCCTAATACTTTAAAAATTTAAAGTACTTATCCAAAGATACATATTTGGAAACATTCAAAATAAAACTATTTTATTTAAAATTTTATTTAAAAATATTAGTTATGAAAATATTATACTAATATCTCATATAAACTTTAGGCCCAAAAATTAATTTCAAAGTAAAATTAGTAGACAGGATACAACTATTCAAATAACCAATTTCTAAAACAAATATGAATTTAATCTTTAAATAATGACTTCTATAATTCACTAAATAAATCTTTTGCTTTAAAGAGTTAGAAACAACTTAAGAAAATAATTTCTCCAAAACTTCTTTCCATAAAATCATCTTTAAAACTTCAATTTATATTTATAAACTATATTGAAAACAAACTCGACTTTCTAGGGAAAGTACGCCTTCCATTCTAAAATGATTCATTCAAATCAATTCATAAATCTTTTTTGGATTTATTTCAAATTTACATTCTAAATCCGTAAATTCCTTTACACGTTTTTTAAAAATAAAACCATATTTGTTTTTAAAACAAATTTCCCTTTCTTTTATAAAATTCCCATTGTGAATTTAAATTTTCAAATATCCACTGATATACGATTTTCAAATCCATTCCCAAATATCCACTTTCAACACCAAATCAATTTTCAAATTGATTTCTAATTTTATTTTCCAACACCAAATCAAACTTTTCAAATCGATTTCCCAAAAAATTATTTTTAAATATCAAATCAATTTTTCAAAGATTTATTTCTAACACAAAATCAATTTTCATATTAATTCCTAAATTTATTTCAGACACCGAATCAAATTCCAAATTGATTTCCCAAAATTATTTCAAATACCAAATTAAATTCCAAATTTAATTTCTAAATTTATTTCATTTTAAAATAAATTCCTTTATCTTTTCCAAACTTATTTAAAATTCAAATTTTAAATAAAATTTTCAATCATTAAGCAATATTACTCAATATCCATTTATTAAAATCCTTCCCCATATTTTGGGATTTATTCGATAGAGTTCAAAAATAAAACTTTTTCTATTTAAATTTTCTTATTTTAAATTCACCTAATTCTTTTAAATGAATTTATTATAAATTTTCTATTAAATTTAAAAAATTCAATTTTATTTATTTCTGGTATCCTACGATGCCAAAAATATATTCGGCTAAATTGTAGCCTCAACGATTTCAATCACAAATATGATCACATATAGATTTTAAATAATCAACACACAATCATTGAAACAAATTCAATTATTTGAGGAATCCGATTGGATCCCTCAAATCTATTCCCCTACATCCATAGATGTTAGCACAACAATTAAATACCAATTCCACTTCCGGGTGGAATATCGTGGTATATAGGATTAATATAATATCATCTGCTATTATGCGGCGCTTAGGGTCTCATCCTCTATGTAACGCGGGAAATAAATCACTCCAAGTACCTATATAATACCAATTCCACTTCGTGGTGGAATATCACAGTATATGTGATTAATATAATGTCATCCGCTATTATGCGACACATACTATCTAATTCAATACAACCGATAATAATTTATCATCCAAGCACACAATCAACAATTCTAAATTTAACTATTTAAAATTAAATCAGAAAAATCTGATTGAGTGAGAAGATCTCACCTTTGCTTACGCATGCAACCATTTCCAATCCAGCTTTTTTCTTCACTGTATCAGACCTTGTACAAACAATTTTATACAAATTATTAATATATGAATTAATCGAACAGTTAGTCACTATTTATTCATTTAATTTGACTAACAATTTGGGTTTAAACTAATAATTTATCCTTAATTTAAAATTTAAAATTTTGAACTAATATTTTTGTTTTAAAAAAATCTTTTAACAACTAAAGGTAATTAAATTGGTAAATAATGAATTAATTGCCATTTAAAAATTTAATTAGCTAATGACTTAGTTCAAAACTAGTTTTCCTTTAATAAATATTTTTCGGGACAAAAATAAATTAAATAAGCTTATCAAACAACAATATAGTCTCCATGCTGATTTAAAAATATGAATATTCTTACTGTTTTAAAATATAACATACATGTGTATTTATGTATATATACATACATATATATTTTAAAATAAAAATTTGACGTAAACATTAAAAGCTACTTAACAGAAAAATAAAATAAAATAAATTCATTTTGCTGTAAATTATTTTTTCTCTACTTCTGTGTATATATATACACACACATGTAAAATGAATATGTATGTATATTTATATAAGCTAGAATTGTTATACAGATTCCCAAAATCTAAATTTACCGCACACGCATTTTATTAAATAAATTTTGAATTGAAGAATTTAGAAAAACCTTACTGCACAAAACCTTCATCCAACATGAACACTTGAACATGCTTCTCCGAGTCACCTGCGAGCTCGCAACACCCCAGCTCATGGTGCAAAAGCCCTCGCAGCGAAATGCCAAATCAGTTGTGCCTCAGGAATCGACCGCGACTCTCCCCTGCCGCACCATCACTCCTGATTTCCTCGATGCCTCAAGCAACTAGGCTGCTCGCCATTGTCGGCCCATGCTATCGCGACTTCTACCTTCGCGCGCCTCGCTGCATAGATTTCAAACTTTCTCCTAAAAGTAATGACATCTAGCATGCGATTGATGATATCGAGCCTCGTTTGAGTTGCACGATTCAACTTCATAGAGGATTTGATTCCTTCTTGTCGAATCAAATAATCGATTGATTGATTTTTTTTATAATTATCGAACGAGATCCTATGCTCGATAATCCCTCACTAGATAGTTCTGTAAATTAAAAGGAAGATGCGAATTTCTTTCTCGTTTTGATTTCGTCTTATTTTCCTTATTTTTATCGTTTGTGTTTTACATCTGATAAAAATGGTATGCGACAAGTATTTTTTTTTAATTTTAAACCGAACGAACACGTGCAAACTTTTACGGAGTAAGTGGAACACGTGGTTGAAATTTTCTTCAACATGTCTAATGCTACAGTATCCGTTTTTATTTTATTAAAATTTAAATTCAAATTTAAATTTTTTTCGAATTGTGCAATTCAAAATTACGAACTCCAATCGAGGCGTGCCGCGAGGCGTTCATAAGGTTATACCCCTATTCTGAACGCAACGTAAAAGATTTTGAGTCCCAATTCGATCGTATAGAGGAGATAGCTTTTTGGACCAGTTAAAATATCGAATTTTCGATTTAGCTTTCAGTGTGTTTATTGACCGTATGGCCAAACGATCATTCCAAACATTACAAAAACTGAAATTATATAATAATACAATATTACGGATAAAATGGAATTGGTTCGTCAAATTCTGAGACTGTGCCTCGGAAGGTTATTTTTAAATATCGATTTAAACAATATAAATTTAAAACCGAACAAAACGTTTCCAAATTCAATTCTGAAGCTTCCATTATCTTTAGTATTATCAATTTAAATTTTATAACCGTTTGAATTATTTTTAACAAGCTCAAAATTGAAGATTCAAATTTTTACCCAAATTTCTATAATTAAATTCAACAATTAAATTGCCAAATGTATAGTTATGATTAAAATTCAAATTAAACTAAAATTCAAATATTTAAAATCAATTAAATATTTTATTTTCAAACGTTAAAATTTCCGGGTCGTCACATTCTTTCCCTTTAAAAGAATTTCGTCCCGAAATTACTAGTTAAGAAGAATGATCCTTAACCCATTATCCTTTTCCCAAATCAAAATAGTTTTATCAATTTGCCCAAAAAATATATTTTTATTAACGACCATAATTGCTTCAACTAACTTTCCAACCTTAACTATAAATTCCAAACAATATTGTTTTCTTAACAATTCAAATTCAAATTTAAATTTGAATTTTGAATATTCAAAATTTTCTTAAAATTTTTCTTACTCCCTAAATTGTCGAAAAATTTCTCCAGTATTTCCTTTGCGCGGTTAGCTTGGTACGACTACAAAATGGCACCAGGCTCCAGATTCAAAAAGAAAATGAAAAACCAAGTGGCTAGACAAGAAAGTTATCAAATTTCATACTGAAATTCAAATACATAGCTTTTTCGAGTAATTTAAATTATCTTCAAAATCAAAATCCCTATTCTATTTTCCTTCATAATACCTGTATGCAATTTAACAACCATATCCAATTTCTAATTCAAATATCATTTTGCACGTTCCATTACAAAAGTTTCAATATATGTTTCATTCAAATCCGTACGATATACATACATCATTCGTATGCAATACTAAATTCGATTGCTCATTCGATCACACAATTTCACTTCCGAACTAGTATCGTCCACCCGACTTCCTAGTATGGACTCGGATCTGGTATCTTGATCAGAAACCGTCATTCTCCTTGCATAGTCGTAAACTATGATAGAGAATTTCCATAATTAACCAAAAATCCACATCCAGGTTCGTCGTCGAAAATTGAGTGAAAAATTCCAGCTCGGATCGTTATAACTATCTCAAAATTATGTGCTCGAATTTCTAGATCAAATTATTATGCGAGTAAAATAATATACGTACATCTTATGTATTAATTCCAAATTGATTTTAGGCTTTATTAATTTCTTTTCTTTTATTCACATTTGATTTTCATTTCATTATACTAATTCACAATCCCCATTTCAAGATTTTGTAGTTTAATCTTCGTTCAATCATTAAATTGTTAAACTCCAAATTTTTCTTAAGAACTTCACCACTTTGGTTTTATCTATACTTTTATTCAAGCTGAATTTCAATTCCATATAATTCAATTCAGCTTTTGTTGGATTCAAGTCATTTCAATCCATACTTAATTCGTCATTCTTTAAATTAGTTTCAGTTACTAATTTCATTTAAATACTTCGCTTTGTTTATCACAAATCAAATCAAATTTAATTCCAGTCCCATTTCTATTTACTTACAAATTCAAACTGAATATCAACATCCAATTTCACTTTCATTTACTTGCAATTGTAAATTTATCTATTCATTCAAATTTTATTGTCCACCTTAATAAATTTTATTCCATAACTATTTTTATCAAATTCCAGAGTCATTTGAACATTTTCAAAATCATTTTTTTGAAATCAATTCAAATTATCTTTTGAATTCCCAAAACCAAACCCAGTTTGCAAAAAAATTCCATTTAAAATAATTTGGCAGCAATTCCTCTTTTGGATACTCGAAAATGAACACCGATGATGTCGTGATCATCATTGGAATTATTTTTGACGACCAAAAAGAGTTTAGTGCTTTTATCCCATCAAAAACATTTTTCCAAAACTTTAGAAATCCATTATCAAGCTCCAAGGAAATTTAATCTTTTTCAAATTTTAAAACTTTCAAACCCTTTCAATTCATTTCAAAACATTTCTCAGGAATTTCATTTCAAATTACAAATCACATTTACAATTTACATGTCTGATCATTCTTAACAAAAAATAGCTTACATGTCTGATGCTTGCTATGCACATTTAATGTAATGCATTTCACCTGACTTCACTTCCATAACTTGCGTATTGTGGCTTTTCCACAAGAACAACTTCTTTTCTCTATTAAAGACAAAACAATAACAAATTAGTCAATGTTCACTTTGTTCCAATTATATTAGCTAATTATTTTGAAAACAATACCATACCAATTTCATTACGTCTTCCGGACTAGGGTTGTTTGTACAATTCGATCTTATAGGACGTAAAGAATCTACGTGGCACCTTTGGATTATAGGATATGTCAACGCCGCCAATGTCTAACGATCTTTATAATGTAGAGGAAAATAATTTGTATCTGCAAATTTATATCGCATGATTTTTTAAGTAAACGCATCACTAAATGTTTATTAATACTCTTACATTGACGACTTCTCCATTCTATTGAATTTAGAAATTAGTAATAATTCAGTATCTGTAGCAATTATTTGGTACTTGCATATTAAAGTTCTATCTACCTTCACTGTTGTCATCATTGCATAGCCATGCTCTGCCAGCCCATATTTTGACGTAAACAATCGATTATCTATACTAACAATAAGAAATTGTAAGATTTGTTATTGATGAAGCAATATTAAATAATAAACAGTATCAATAAAGTTAATAGTGACAGTATATATTGAAATTATAAAAAAAACTAAGCGTCAATTACAATCAAACAGCTTCTAGGTATCGGGTTTGCATTGATTTTGTATCAATTATTGTTGAATATGAATGTATATGATTTTTTTGATGATAATAAACATATATGTTCATTTAAATGTATTTGTTAATGTACTATTTTATTTTTCATAATTAAATAAATATTTGCTGAATAAAATAAATAGCACAGTATTTAAATTCAAACAGATATTTTATTTAAACAAATATTTATTACAATTTTGAAAATTACAATTTGTGCTCCCACTATATATATATAATTTCAATTACAATACATTTCAATTTATACAACTATCCTCACTACATATCGCTCGTTCACTCCTATTATTCTTCAACTCTATTCCATATTGAATCCAGCATCTGAGCAATCTGCAACACATACACTGACGCGGTTAAATTGAAAATAAAATAATTTTACAGTGTAAAATAAAATGTAATTTTAAAAATATTATTTTCCTCAATTATTTGGGTTACTCATCATCATTTAAATTCATCATACACGAACAGCTTGTGACATGCACAGTGTGTCACTGTACATGCCACAAGGCCATGCACACCGACATACACGTGATAATGTTACATGGATAGGTGAGCACAAGGTCAAATCCAAATCAAAAGCAGGGTTCAACTCAAGTGAAAGTCACAATATCAGCACAAGGTCAAACCCGAGGTTTAAGCTAGATTCAACTCAGGTGCACTACAAAACATCCAAAACTGTCGAGCACAAGAATTCAAATACAACAAAACACGAAAACGGCCTCAATCAGAACAGCACCAGGCTTCAACATCATGTTCAATAGCAATGAAGCTTGATCAATCCATATTGGTCAGAGAAACCACAGTGCAGATCGCATAGTCAAGTTTAACATGCACTAAAGTACAAAAGGAAGTGCAAAAGGTTCGATACAAGGAAATATGAAATACAGCAAAGTGAATAAGTAACTATGATCAAGCAGAGCAATCTGATGCTATGCCAAAAAATATAAAAAGTGCAAACCATGATGAACTCAAACAATGCCAAAGCCATGGAACAGCAAACCAACTCAGGCAAAGACCAGTCAACAATATCTATTCAGTGCATACTCAAATGAGCAAGTGCACCGGTGACAATAATAAATGAACATTACATGAAACTAGACTAGGGTACATCAAATCATAGACAAGTACAAAAAGAGGCAATCAATCAGGCTATATGTAAACAAGATGCGTATACACTTGACTACATGAGGAGCAAAGCTGCAAGACCAATATTAAACTACAACTTGTTGCTACATCACAACACACATGCACACACATACATATGTATGTACACATATGATGAATGAAAATTCAACAACTAAAACATACAGTGTGAACTCAAGTACAAAACGTACGAAATCAATACAACAGTGGTAAACTACAAATAAGTCAAGGACAGTGGACTCATGAAGAAATAATCCTACAAAAGGTACCAGACTCGAGTGAATCAAGAACAACAAGATAACAGTGACACAATCAAGTCATCAAGTATACACAACTCAATGAAAACCAGAATCAAACACACATGTACACATATATAGGCAATGCAGCAAAACCAAACTGCAAACTGACTCGAAGGAACACAATGCAACAGTCAATGGTGAAGCAACTCGACTATAACAAACCAAACTCAAATTATGTCAGACCTCATATATAATATCAAGATGAAGACAAATGCAAATACAATTCATCAGTGCACATGTATACCAAACTAGACGTCGAATCAAGTGATGTAGATCAATAGCGAAACAAGTGAACAAGTGAAGACATATCAATGAAATAATCAACAACAATTCAATATGGCTCAATTCAAATGCAAACAGGACTCGAATAATATATGTAGTGCACAGGGAGAACAGAACAGTGAAATGATAAAGATTAAATCAAGGTTAGGCAATAGGACAACCCGGCTAAAGACTAGAAAATCAGTGCAGTTTAATCCAGTGAAACAAGAACAGAATCAATATCAAGTGACCAAACTCAACAACGTACCAGCAAATGTCAAAGCCATGGTGACCAAGATTCAAAGCCATGATTATCAAGTAAACAAGCAACAAAATATATGAAATTGAAGAAGTCGGAAATCATTATCAACAAGCAACATCGAATGGCCGGAACAAAATAATTGACGAATTCAAATGAATTTATAAGTATGAAAATTTAGGAATTCGAATCCTATAAAACCCAATCATCATTAGTCGTAAAAAGCTTGGATTTCAAGCAAGCTAAACATTAAAGAAAAAAGAATAAATCACATACCAGTCGAACTCGATCAAAATGGAACAGCCATGTGCAAAGTGAAGAAAGAATCGATTGTTAAAGCAATAATGAAAACATCCAATTGATCGATCAATAAAAGTCGGCTTCTTTAATTTATAAAAGCCTTAATTTTACCAAAAAGGAATGAACGAAGAGAAGCAACCATTTTTCACAGAGCAAAGCAAAGTATCGGGCCATAGAAATTAAAGGAGAAAAACTACTGGCAATTTTTTTGTGATAATTCTATTGGGACGGTTCCTTTTATTATTTGGGCTCTAGTATATTCAAATTAGGGTTATATTTTTGATTTTTTTTAAAGTCATATTTTTCTCTTTTAAACTTATGTAAATTCTAGTCGTGTGACTAGAGGACGAACTAAGGTGGTGTAGTTCGAGAATTTGCAACTTAGTGGCTATGTTGTGGCAGGGTTTTGAGTGCAGAGTTAAGGTTAGTGGATAGCGGGTGTCGCGAATTTACTTGTGCAAATGTCTGAATGCTTAATTTCTAGTAGAAACCTTAGGGGCAACACGTAGGCAGTGTTTTGCCAAAGCAGGGTCAATCTGTGTGTTCCATTGTCTGCATTTATTATTCTGCTATTATCCGTGCTGCTATTATTCTGGTAATATCTGTGTTGAAATTATTTTATACTTCCACATTAAATTTTTATAATTAATAGTATCACCCTATTCACCTCCCCTCTAGGGTGCAATTAGTCCTACAAGTGGTATCAGAGCGAGGTTCAAAAGCCATTTTTGTTCTAAAAATTTGATTTTTCAAGGACAAATATTTGCTTTACAAATTTGAATTTTTAAAATGTCTAATTTTGCTAAGGGTCGGTCTAGCATTATCCCTCCTTTTTTTGATGGAACAGATTTTTTAAATTGGAAATTAAAAGTGGAATTTTATTTAAAATCTGTTAATTCAAAACGTTGGGATACAATTGAAAAAGGGTGTGATATAGTAGACAAGAAAATTACTTTGATCAATGCTCTTGCTATGCACATACTATATTCTCATATTAATCAAGATAATTTCAACTTCATCTCTCATTGTGAAAATGCATAGGAAATTTGGAACACCTTTGATGCAATATATGGTGCAAAAGTCAATAGCAATGTTGTATTCTCCTCAATCGACACAGTTAAAGAAATAAGCCTAATAGGGTTGGTAAAAAGCAGTAGTGATGAGGATGATGATGAAGGAGCAGCAGAGCTGGCGCTACTAATGAAGAGATTCAAAAAGTGGAACCGTAAATATAGAAATCCAACTCTAAATCAAAAATTGACAAGCAGAATGTAACTTTCCCGAATTTTAGCCAAGTGTAATTCCACAATTTATTAACATTCTCGAATTTTAGCCAAGTTTAATTCGACAATTTATTTAATTTTTGAATTAAATTGTGGAATTATTTGTGAATTAATTAGAAAATTTTCAGAATAAATAAATAATTTTGAATTACAAATAGAATTTTGGTTTGAAATTTAAAGATAAGTATTTTATAAATAAAAATTGGATTTAAAAAAATAAATATATTAGAAACAAAGAGGATTTATAATTTTATTTTTTAGTTAATAAGAATTTGTTATTAATTATATAAAAATGAGTTAAAATTAAAAAAACGATGTTTGAATTTGATATAATAAATTTTTCTAAGGCTAATTAAAATGAAACTCTAATATATTTATTCATGTGTAGTTAAATTGTAAAATCATCTTTTGCTTTAAAAGATTTTATAAATGATTAATAAAGAAATGTATTTTATTTAAATAGGGAGTATAATATTAAGTTATACTTAAAATATTATTTGTAATGTTTAAAATATATTAAAATTTTAAAGTTGTTTAAAAGTTAAATTTTATAATATATATACATGTGTTATTTATTAAACTATAATTTGTTTTAAAAATTCAATTTTTCTTAAGATTTTATAAAGGGGAATGTATTTATTAAATAATAGAAATTGATATAAATAAATTTACAAAAGTAATTTAAAAGGTTAAAATCAAATATATACATATCTTTTGAAAATTTAAAAGATTTTGAATAAAGTATTTAAAAAGGAAAAGTAATTATAAAAAAAATTTGAAAATTAGATATCAACATATATATATATATATAAACTAATATATGTATTTTATAAAATTCTTATTAATATATGTAATTTGCAAATATAAACACTTTGTAATATAAACTAAATAAATGTAAACATTTTAATGGGAAGATTAACAAGTATAAGTAATTTATAATGTAAATGGACATTTGTGAGTAAATTTCCATATGTATAAACAAGTGTTAATATAGATTACAAGTGGCATACCTATTTTATTTAAAAAAAATCACAATGTTAATAACAAGTAAAAGAAACCAGGCTAATACATTTCATTCTCCTCTTCAATCCTCATCTTATCTTCAAACTTAAAACTGAAAATAAAAAGATCAAATAAAAATCAAAACAAACCAAGGCAAAGATTGAACCAGAAAAAAAATAGATAAGAAGCCAGAACCTGTAAACAACTTCAAAGTTTTCATAGCCTGGAAGCATTAAACAAAAAATCTGAAGTATGCAAATGTATCAATAATCAAGTAGATTTAACAACCAAACAAATCAAAGTAAAGATTCAAATCAAAGTGCAATGCAAAGATTAGGCATGCAGTAGATAGATTCAGATCCAAACTCAACAAAATCCAGATCAAAAACAACTACCATATTTTCACATCAATTTTCAAGCTTGTCTGTTCATCATGATAGGCTTTGTTCTTTTCTTCCATACTTCTTGGTGAGCGAACTTTCGCCCCTCAATATATCTATATTTGTTGCTTGATTTCTGATGCCTGTGATGCGAAAATTAAAATGTTTGGTTATGGATGAAAATGTTGTAAATAAATTAAGAATGCTTGTGCGTGCCTGAAATGTGTGTATATAACTCTGTTAGTAAACAAGCACATGAAATTCATCTATATCTCAATATATAAGCAGAGTTGTGTTATGATCCTTAAAAGAAAGATGATGGTATTAACTAAATCTTGATTTTAAAAATGTTCATAAGGATAGTTAAAAAGCAGCGAACTAGAAAATATAAATATACAGTGAAAATCTTATATCTGTTAAAATGTGATGATCATTAGTTTGTGTTTCAATTTCATAAATGAATTCAAGAATGAAAATAATGATTTTAGAAAATCGTTTTAGAATTTTTAGTTTTATAAATTATGAGGAATTGTATATTGAACAGAAATTACATATTTGTAGTTTCTAGTGATCGACGGCGAACTGTTGGCCATGCTTAATGTCGGAGGTGGTTGGAGGATAGAAGACTATGGGATAAATACTCGTTTAAATTCTTGTTCGCCGTAGTGGTTGAACGAGAACGAAATAGGGTTTTATACCCAAATGTGGTCAACAAGGTTGGAGAGGGTAGTTCGTCATCGACGTGGCACTAGAAGGCACTGGATCGGGGGGAAAAGGAATGTGGGTTATCGGTGGAGCTCAGGAAATGATTGCGAGGTTGCTGACGATCTGTGGTGGTGGTACGTGGTGATTTTGATAACCGAGTTTGGTTCCAGTTGAGTGCTGTCACACTCGATTTTCAACCACCGCAATTTCGTGTGTTTTGGGTGTTCAGTTGATTTGAGATGGTCGTTGTCGACTTGTGTGTGGCTACAACAGTAACTGGAGGTGATCGATGCGATTCTGTACGTGCATGAATGTTGGTGTGCATCTGTTGATTGAGGACGATGAAGGCGACTCAGGGGCAAACTCGAAGAAACGCGTGAAACGGTTCGGAGAAAATAAAGAGATGAGTAACCTGAAGTTTTACTCAGGAAAATATAAAATTGGCTTGAGTTTTTGATCGAGCAGGTTGGGGTAGGCTCAATTTTTTTTTTAAAACCTGATAGTTTAACAGATTTTAAAGTTCTAAAGAATATAAACTAAGTTTAAAAGAAAAGTATAGAACAAGTTTTAAAAGTTTTAAAAATGTTTGAGATTATTTGTTCAAAAGGGTTATTATATAATAGTTTGATTTTCAAATGTTTTTCATCGGTGATTTAATGAGGTAATTAAATAATGGATTTAATTACTTAATGAAAGAATTATCAAATAAAGATTTTTTATCATAATTAAACAATTAATTGAGATAAGGGGATTATCTTTTAATTCAAATTTAAAGTCTTAAGTGATTAATTACTTGATTTAAGTTATTACTTAACGTAAGTAATTTAAAAAGAATAATTAGTTAATTAAAGGTTGATTAAACATTAATTAATGATTAATTTAAGATAAATTATAAATTAAAGGTTGACTTATTAACTAAATTAAAGGTTGATTAATTAATAATAAGTAATTAAGAATAATTCATTACCTAAAGATAATTACTTAATTAAAAGAAATTAATTGATGATTTAAATTTATTAATCTAGTAATTAAAGGATAATTACTTAATGTAATTAATTTGTGTTTAATTAACGTAAGTGATTAGAATAATCACTCATTGTGGTTAACTAGTGATTAATTATATAATAATTAATTAAGGGTTAATTAATTAATGTAATTAATTAAGGGTTAATTAATTAATGTAATTAATTAAGGATAAATAATTTGGGTTTAATTAATTAATGATTAGGGGTTGATTAATTTATTAATTAAAGTTGATTTATTAATAATTTAAGGTTAATTAATTTATTTTTAATGGTTGATCAATAAATGATTAAAGGTTGATTAATTAAAAAAAATTGTAATTAATTAATTAACCAGGATTAGTAGTTTATTCATAAGAAATTAATCTGATTCAAATTAATGAGATAACTAATTGATCTTACTTATGAATGTTTACATTCTATTGATCATTGAATTGTTTGATATCCCTGATATGTTATGCTTTGTACTATGAATTATTTTGGTGTGATCTGTGATGAATGTAATTTATTTATCTGTGATAGAATTTATATATTATCTGTGATTCTGTGAATGAAGATAAGCGTTATAGGAATATACAACAGCTTATCGATATTGATATGATTGAATCCGTAATGCTTGATGACGTTGCACTATTGTGTAAAACTCCTGGACTACACTATACACACACAAATATGTTTTGCACGAGTAAAATGGTTAAGTCACAGATTTTTGAAATGGTTTTAAAGGTTGAATTGTTTTGAATCCAAATGGTTTTGCAAATGGATTTGGGTGAAATGTAAAAAGCTTTTGAAAAGTTGTTTTAAAGATAAAAGTTATTTTGAATAACTTGATAAAGTTTTGAAATTTAAATAGTTTGATTCAAATTTAAATTCAAGATTTGGAAATTTAATTCCGTGTTTAGAAATTACGGTTTAAAAGATTATAAGTGTTGTAAATATATGTGTTTTAAACCATTTTAAAAGTATTGTTTTGGAAATTTGAATTTAACCCAAGTATTATACTTGAAGGACTTCAACTTGTGCAAATGTAATTGGATTTTTCCGAAACAAAAAACTATTTGTTTTCAAATAGTAAAAGCTTTCACATAAAGAAAGGATTTCCAATTTGTGTTGAAATATTTCAAGTGTGAAATGGAATTGAAATAGTTTTGCAAACTATGAGATAATCTTTGTGAAAAATTGTCGAACCTTGTTTTGAAATTGAAAAGGATCTTAAAGGTATATCTTTCGTATAAAGGATTTGAAATGGAATTGTTTCAAAAGCTATGAAGGAATCTTTGTGAAATATTTGGTGAACGTTGTTTTCATACATAAGAAGTTCTCAAAGATAGATCTTTTGTTTAAATAGTGGAAATGAATCTTTGTGAAAGATTAGTGAACTTTGTAAAGTGAATCTTTCTGTTTAAAAGATTAAAATGGCAACTTGTTTAACCATTTGAAAGAAAACTTTTGGATTTCAAAGTTGTGACTTAACTGAAATCCCAATATCCATATGTTTTTAAAAATTTCGCTCATCATTCCATTTAACTGAGAGAGGACTTTTTGTCATATAACCCATTTCGAATAATGACAGGACGATATGCATAGCATTTGAAGACCGGTGGTGAATACCGGGTATTTACGAGAACGATAGGATAACCTATCGAATGACTCTGCACTAAGTAACTACTATATAGAGATCTCCATATGTGATGGGGAGTTCGATCGGAATTGTGGATACCGGGATTTGCAAGGGCTTCTTTGGAAGTGCCTTGGGTTCTTTTTGAACCAGGAATAGACTTCTATGGATGTATGTCTGACATTACACCTTGAGATGTAATGCTGGTTTCTATCAAATACATTTATGTTTGGTGGTGGAGAATTTATTCTCTTAGCTTAAAACCCTTCTCTGAGTCGTACGAGCTCCGAGGTTATGTAGTTGATGGTTACTAGTTATACATCCCCAATTTGGTAATGTGGCATACGAAATGATGCTGATCATTTGTTGATCAAAGCATAACTTTGTGAAAAAAGTGTAGCTTTGTGGACATGACTTCGTCGAGCCTCACAATCCGGTAATGGTCGAAACAGGAATCGTGGCAGCTAGGTTATTTGGGGTAGCTCCCCTGAAGGTATGACCATTTCCTTCTGGATAAAAAGGAGTATCATGATATGGAGCCCAGATATTTACTTATGTTAATTTTGAATTGGTACATGGTATGGAGCCAAGATACTTTAATGTGTGGTTGTTGGTGTCGAGGCCTCGGATAAAGGTCGGCAACGACCGAGAGATGGCATACTCGTGTCAGTAGTTATTTTTGCCCAGGAGTAACCCGGCCTTGTGTAACAGGGATCTGGTTAGGTTCTCGGGGATGTCCCTCCACAGGCGTTCCATTTGGTGTGGGAAATTCCTTTGCCTGACCATTTGTTGGAAATACAATCATCCAATGCGCGCCCTTTACGATTGCAGTTGTATAACCTGCCACATCAGGTGGTAGCTATAGTAGGCATAGTATAATGGTACCTGTGTTGTCTAAGATTAATATTATACTTTCGAAATGTTTTCCACTATGTACTTTTAATAATATCAAAATGGTTTTCGCTTATCAAGCATTTTTTACTGTCATAATGAGAAATCTCCTCCAAGTGTGCGCTTGCATTGTGTGTGTGGTGGAAGGCCTTATGGCAGTTTCATTTTCTAAAAAGCATTGCGGATTTCAACTTTAAATCTTTTGTTGTTTGTTTTAAAGATAAAACTGTTTTTGTTTTCTCATACCAGTCCCATGACTGACCCGGAGTTTATTGTTCCCTTCCTAAACTCTGGGTGCCCATAATTTTCCACACAGGCAGTCTAGAGTTGGGTTTTCAGATAATCAAATAGTAGATGTAGATTTGGTAGCTTTCAGTCTTTGGGAATCTTCTTCAGTCTTTGGATGACTAACCTTGCTTAGGACAACTTGATGGGGGTTCTCGCTAGCTTTGGATTGGAGATGGAGTTTTTGGAGTTGGCATTGAAGACATTATCTTTCCGCTGCTATTGTCTCTGCTATTGTCTTGTATCTATCATTGATATATTGATAGTCAGTTGTATCAAATGTGTTGTATCAAATACTGTTATATTTCAATGATATTATTCTTTTCTTCCACTGTGTTGTTATATCTAGTGTGTTATAAGCTCCGGTGAGCCAGATTCGACGTTTGAATCTACGGGATTCGAGTACAAGTGAAGTACAGATGCCGATTTTCAAAGGTCGAGTCAGGATCGTTATAACTGGTATCAGAGCTAAAGATTGAAACTTTAGATCAGGAGTATGATACATTAGGTAACTCATTAGAGATAGGGTGAAATATACCCTAGAATGAGTATATCCCTAAGATACCGTCTGTATGCCTCAGTAAATTCACTTGCTACCCACTGATAGTAAGTATGAGTGCAAGAAGGGGACGAGATAGGGGACAGGGGAGTACCGGTACCATTGGTCAATACCCTGCAACAACAACGGAAATGTCTTTCTCTATCAATCTCCTTTATTAATCGTCCAATTTCAAAATTCTCTGATGTCTTCATGGCAACTGCACAGAGAAGCTTCGGTGTGGTGATGGCCTTGTGAATCGTTGTAGAAAATCCTTACTTCGTATCTTCATCGTTTTCTTATCAATCTTCCCGTTTTTAACTTCAATGAATTTGAGATATTATTTGAAATAACTGGTTAACATATGAAGACAGATTAATTTTTATCGATAAAACAACTTCGATTTAAAACCAAATTTAAGATTCTATTGTATTTTTCTGGTGAGTATCAAAGTCCTAAGAGGGACAAGTTAATATATACTTTGGGGTATTCTGACCTAAGTTTGGAATCCATACCTAGTGTTTGAGAATTATAGAAGATTAAATCCAATTATCTTTTGTTTGGGTCTCGATATACTACGAACGGTTAGTTGTCCCTTCGAACTAACCAGTGCCCCTGTATATTTTGTAGACTGAATGACCCGAGTATTTTGTAACGTATTGAATAAGTTTGTTCCCGTATCTATTAGTGATATTCTGATTTGGTAAGCCAAATAGAGAATAGATATTTGGTTTAATCTGAAAAGTTATTTCACTATCTTTTATCTGTCCTTGTTTGACTCCCTGGCAAATTTCGAGGGCGAAATTTTCTTGAGGGGGGAATCTGTAATGTTCCCGAATTTTAGCCAAGTTTAATTCCACAATTTATTAACATTCCCCAATTTTAGCCAAGTTTAATTTGACAATTTATTTAATTTTTGAATTAAGTTATGGAATTATTTGTGAATTAATTTTGAAATTTTTTAGAATAAATAAATAATTTTGAATTATAAATAGAATTTTGGTTTGAAATTTAGGGATATGAATTTTGTAAATAAAAATTAGATTTAAAAAAAAAATATTGGAAATAAATAGAATTTATAATTTTTTTTTAGTTAATAAGAATTTGTTTCTAATTATTTAAAAATGCATTAAAATTTTAAAAAAAATGATGTTTGAATTTGATATAATAAATTTTTCCAAGGCTCGTTAAAATAAAACTCTAATATATTTATTCATGTGTAGTTAAATTGTAAAATCATCTTTTGCTTTAAAATATTTTATAAATGATTAATAAATAATTGTACTTTATTTAAATAGGAAGTATAATATTAAGTTATATTTAAAATATTATTTGTAATGTTTAAAATATAGTAAAATTTTAAAAGTTGTATAAAAGTTAAATTTTATAATATACATATGTGTGTTATTTATTAAAGTATAATTTGTTTTAAAAATTCAATTTTTCTTAAGATTTTGTAAAGGAGAATGTATTTATTGAGTAATAGAAATTGATATAAATAAATTTACGAAAGCTATTTAAAAGGTTAAAATCAAATTTATATACATATCTTTTGAAACATTAATAGATTTTGAATAAAATATTTAAAAAGGAAAAGTAATTATAAAAAATTTGAAAATAAGATATCAACATATATATTTCTAAATATAAACTAATATATGTATTTTATAAAATTCTTATTAACATATGTAATTTGCAAATATAAACACTTTGTAATATAAAATAAATAAGTGTAAGCAATTTAATGGGAAGATTAACAAGTGTAAGTAATTTATAATGTAAATGGACATTTGTGAGTAAATTACCATATGTATAGACAAGTGTTAATATAGACAAGTGGCATACCTTTTTCCTTTAGAAAATTTAAAAAAACAAAATCACAATGTTAATACAAAGTAAAACAAACCAGGCTAATACATTTCATTCTCCTCTTCAATCCTCCTCTTATCTTCAAACTTAAAACTGAAAATAAAAAGATCAAATAAAAATCAAAACAAACAAAGGCAAAGATTAAACCCGAAAACAAAACAGATTAGAAGTTAAAACCTGCAAACAACTTCAGAGTTTTAAACGCCTAGAAGCATTAAACAAATCTGAAGTATGCAAATGTATCAATAATCAAGCAGATTTAACAACTAAACAAATCAAAGTACAGATTCAAATCAAATGCAATGCAAAGATCAGAATGCAATAGATAGATTCAGATCCAAGCACAAAAGAATCCAGATCAAAAACAACTACCAGATTTTCACATCCATTTTCAAGCTTGTACTCTGTTTATCATGACAGGCTTTGTTCTCTGCTTCCATACTTCCTAGTGAGCAAACTTTCGACCCTCAATACATCTATATGTTTTGCTTGATTTCTGATGCCTGTGATGCCTGTGAAAATTGAAATGTTTGGTTATGGATGAAAATGTGGTAAATAAATTAAAAATGCCTGTGCATGTCTGATATGTGTGTATATATCACTTTGTTAGTAAATAAGCATATGAAATTCATCGATATCTCAATATATAAGCTTATTTGCGTTATGATCCTTAAAAGAAAGATGATGGTATCAACTAAATATTGATTTTAAAAATGTTCGTAAGAAAAGTTAAAAAGTAGTGAACTGAAAAATATAAATATATCGTGAAAATCATATATTTGTTAAAATGTAATGATCATTAGTTTGTGTTTCAATTTCATAAATCAATTCGAGATTGAAAATAATGATTTTAGAAAATCATTTCAGAATTTTTAGTTTTATAAATTATGAGGAATTGTATATTGAATAGAAATTACATTTTTATAAATCTCTGGTGATCGACGGCGAACTGTAGGCCGTGCTTACTGTCAGAGGTGGTTGGAGGATAGAAGATTATTGGAAAAATACTCTCTTACATTCTTGTTCACCGTGGTGGCTGAACGAGAACGAAATAGGGTTTTATACCCAAATGTGGTCAATGAGGTTGGAGAGGGTAGTTCGTCATCGATGTGGCACTGGAATGCACCAGACCAGGGGGAAAAGTAACATGGGTTATTGGTGGGGCTCGGGAAGTGATTGCGGGGTTGCTGACGATCTATGGTGGCGGTACGTGGAGATTTTGGTAACCGAGTCTGGTTCCAGTTGAGTGCTGTCACACTCAATTTTGAACCATGACAATTTCGTGTGTTATGGGTGTTCGGTTGATTTGAGATGGTCATTGTCGACTTCTGTGTGTCTGCAAAAGTAACTGGAGGTGAACGACATGATTATGTACATGCACGAATGTTGATGTGCATCTGTCGATTGAGGAAGATGAAGGTGGCTTGGGGGCAAACTCGAAGAAACGCGTGAAACAGCTCGGAGCAAATAAAGAGACGAGTAACCCGAAGTTTTACTCAGGAAAATATAAAATTGGCTCGAGTTTTTTATTGAGCAGGTTGGGGTGGGCTCGAGATTTTTTTTTAAAACTTGATAATTTAACAGATTTTAAAGATCTAAAGAATATAAACTACGTTTAAAAGAAAAGTATAGAACAAGTTTTCAGAGTTTTAAAAATGTTTGAGATTATTTGTTCAAAAGGGTAATTATATAATAGTTTGATTTTCAAATGTTTTTCAAGGGTGATTTAATGAGATAATTCAATAATGGATTTAATCACATAATGAAAGAATTATCAAATAAAGATTTTTTATCATAATTAAAACAATTAATTAATATAAAGGAATTATCTTTTAATTTTAATTTAAAGTCTTAAGCGATTAATTACTTGATTTAAATTATTGCTTAACGTAGGTAATTTAAAAAGAATAATTACTTAGTTAAAGGTTGATTAAAGGTTAATTAATGACTAATTTAAGATAAATTATAAATCAAAGGTTGACTTACTAACTAAATTATGGTTTGATAAATTAATAATAAGTAATTAAGAATAATTAATTACATAAAGATAATTACTTAATTAAAAGAAATTAATTAATGATTTAAATTTATTAATCTAGTAATTAAAGGATAATTACTTAATGTAATTAATTTGTGCTTAATTAATGTAAGTGATTAGAATAATCACTCATTGTGATTAATTAGTGATTAATTAAATAATAATTAATTAACGGTTAATTAATTAATTAATTAATGTAATTAATTACGGATAAATAATTAGGGGTTAATTAATTAATGATTAGAGGTTGATTAATTTATTAATTAAAGTTGATTTATTAATAATTTAAGGTTAATTAATTTATTATTAATGGTCGATTAATAAATGATTAGAGGTTGATTGATTAAAATAATTTGTAATTAATTAATTAACTAGGATTAATAGTTTATTCATGAGTAATTAATCCGATTCAAATTAATCAGATAATTAACTGATCTTACTCATTAATGGTTGAATTCTATTGATTGTTGATTTGTTTGATATCCCTGATATGTTATGCTTTGCACTATGAATTATTTGGTGTGATCTGTGATGAATGTAATTTATTTATCTGTGATAGAATTTATATATTATCTGTGATTCTGTGAATGAAGATAAACCTTATAGGAATATACCGCTTGTCGATATTGATATGATTGAATCTGTAATGATTGATGAAGTTGCACTATTGTGTAAAACCTGGACTACACTGTACACAGACAAATATGGATTGCACGAGAAAATGGGTCAAGTCACAGTTTTTTGAAATGGTTTTAAAGGTTGAATTGTTTTGAATCCAAATGGTTTTGTAAATGGATTTGGGTGAAATGTAAAAAGCTTTTGAAAAGTTGCTTGGGAGATAAAAGTTATTTGAATAACTTGATAAAGTTTTGAAATCTAAATAGTTTGATTTAAATTTAAATTCAAGATTTGGAAATTTAATTCCATGTCTAGAAATTATGCTTTAAAAGATTATACGAGTTGTAAATATATGAGTTTTAAACCATTTTAAAAGTATTGTTTTGGAAATTCGAATTTAACCCAAGTATTATACTTGAAGGACTTCAACTTGTGCAAATGTAATTGGATTTTTTCGAAACAAAAAAAATTAGTTTTCAGATAATAAAAGCTTTCATATAAAGAAAGAATTTCCAATTTGTGTTGAAAGATTTCAAGTGTGAAATGGAATTGAAATAGTTTGGAAAACTATGAATTAATCTTTGTGAAAAATGTCGAACCTTGTTTTGAAATTGAAAAGGATCATAAAGGTATATCTCTCATATAAAGGATTTGAAATGGAATTGTTTCAAATGCTATGAAGGAATCTTTGTGAAATATTTGGTGAACATTGTTTTCAAACTTAAAAAGATCTCAAAGATTGATCTTTTGTTTGAATAATTGAAATGAATCTTTGTGAAAGATTAATGAACTTTGTGAGGTGAATCTTTTTGTTTAAAAGATTAAAATGGTAATTTGTTTAACCATTTGAAAGAAAAGTTTTGGGTTTTCAAGTTTTGAATTAACTGAAATCCCAATATCCATATGCTTTTGAAAATTGCGCTCATTATTTGGTTTAGCCATGTGCGGACTTTTTGTCATATAACCGATTTCGAATAATGATACGACGATATAGATAGCATTTGCAGACCGAATATTTACGAGAACGATAGGATAACCTATCGAATGACTCTGCATTGAGTAGCTGCGGTATAGAGATCTCCATATGTGATGGGGAGTCCGACCGGGATTGTGGATACCCAGATTTGCAAGGGCTTCTTTGGGAGTGAAACAGACTTGTATGGATGTGTGTCTGACATTACACCTTGAGTTGTAATGCTGGTTTCTGTCAAATCCATTTCTGTTTGCTGGCGGAGAATTTATTCTCTTAGCTTAACACCCTTCTTTGAGGTTTACGAGCTCAGAGGTTATGTAGTCGATGGTCACTAGTAATACATTTCCAATTTGGCAATGTGGCATACAAAGTGCTGCTGATCATCTGTTGATCAAAGCATGACTTTGTGAAAAAAGTGCAACTTTGTGGACGTGACTTCGTTCGAGCCTCACAACCCGGTAATGGTCGAAACAGGAATCATGGCGGCAAGGTTATTTGGGGGTAGCTCTCCCGAGGGTATGACCATTTCCTTCTGGATAAAAAGTAGTATCATGATATGGAGCCCAGATATTTACTTATGTTGATTTTGAAAGTGGTATCATGGTATGGAGCCTAGATATTTTACTGTACGATTGTTGGTGGCGAGGCCTCGGATAAAGGTCGGTAACGACCGGGGGATGGCATACTAGTGTCAGTAGTTACTTCCGAGCAGAGGTAACCCGGCCTTCTGTAGCAGAGATCTGGTTAGGTTCTCGGGGACGTCCCTCTAGAGGCGTTCCATTTTGTGTGGGAAGTTCCTTTGCCCGACCATTTATTGGAAATCCAATCATCCAATACGCGCCCTTTGCGATTGCAGTTGTATAACCTGCCACCTCAGGTGGTAGCTATAGTAGGCATAGTATATTGGTACATATGTCGGCTAAGATTAATATTATACTTTCTAAATGTTTTCCTCTATGCACTTGTAATAATGTAACAACCCGGGGTTTTTCCCAATTTATAATCATCATTAAACGATTAGTGAGCTAGCTAATCGCTAATTGAAAATTCTTTCAAAATTCGTTAAGGAATTATTTGGGCTTTATAAATAAATTTTTAGTCATGTCTCCTTTTTATTTTTGGGCCGTGATAATCGTTAAAAAGTAAATAGCCGTTTCTCTTTTGTTCATTCAAAAACCCTAGATTAAATCGGATGAAAAAAAAAAGAAATGGCGGCTTCGTCCTCTTCTTCGTTCCTCTGCAAAAATTAGGGCTTAGTGAAATCAAGGGCGCCGACTTTGATTATCTCGATCGATTGATCCCTTAGCTTTGTCGATCGATGCTTTCTTCACTTCGTGCTCGTTCACGGCTCCTTCAAATCGCGTCGTGGAAGGTGAGTGATCTTCTTTTCACTCACATCTAATTCTAGTCATTTTTGGTGATTTATGGCTTCTTAAAATTCATGACTTTTGTGTTTGATTAATTGAAATTGTCGTCTGGATATCTCGGCCATTCGATTTTGCTATATTTGATGATTTCTGACTTCTTTCTCTGATTTCATGAAGTCTATTGGCTTCGGCTTTCACCGGATTTTACGATGTAGTATTTGTATGACCTTCGATTTTTTCAATTTTGGCTTGATTTTGTTCATTGAATTTTCTGGCTTCAATAATCATTATGACTTTGATTTTGTGGCCGCTGTGTATGTCGGCTCTGGCCATCTTCGTGTTCATCCCTGAGCAGTGTTGATCTGTTGTTGCACTGCAGTTTTGTTGTATTGACCTTTGGGTTGCAGACTTGTGCTTGACTTGTTTACCTCGTCTTAGACTTCTTTGTGATGTTGGTCTCTCGGCTATGAATTATTTTGTGATACTTGTTTTGAACTGTAGCTTGACTTCGTCATTTTTCTGTTGGCTTCGGCATGACCACGGTGTTTTGTTATTACAGGTTTGAAGTCTGCAAGCATGATTTGCGAAAACATTTTTGGGATAAGGATTTATTGTTTCTTTGCATTGCTTCGTCTTCAACATGCCTGTAGTGTTCACTGTTTTATATGTTGGTGATTTGTGAATTTTATCCCTGATTGCACTTTCGATCTGTACCTAGTATGTATGAGTTGTTTGCATTTTTACTGGTTCGCATTGCTCTATCCATTTCGGATAAGTTTACATCTATTTTACTTGAGTATGTGCACTTAGATCATGTGGATGGTCAGGCTTTGTATTGGTTTTTGTATTCACACTTCATGTTTTAGTTGAGTCTGGTTCGGTCTCGACCTGAGCCGCAATGAAGTGTTGCATTGTATCATGTTATATGTCCCAGTGCATTTACTTGTGTACATTGTAGTTTTCATTACATTGTATATTCATCATGGAAATTGTTCATGTGTCTGCACATCTGAAGTATTCACTGACCTGAGTTGTTGCATTGGTTATCCACTTGATACTTGAGTCTTTAATTGGGCTTCAGTTCGACTTTGACTTGGTGATACTAGTGACCAATTGCTGTGTTTTACCTCTGACTGATTTACACTGTCTTTGGGTTCACTGCATAGTCTTGTGTCTGGTTCATTTTGATGTTGGATTCAGTCTTGTACCACTTGAGTCTGCACTTGCACTGTCTCTGACCTTTTGGCACTTATGTTGCATTTCATTCTGTTGTTGGTTGGTCAACACTTATTGTTGTAGTCACTGCACAGTGCACTCAGTCTCCTTTATGTTGCATAGCTTGTTCTTGGGTGTTGAGCATTTGCGTCTGCAGTTTTCACTGCAACCTTTGTCTGCATATCGCGTTGTTTCACTGATGCATTCATTTGCACATCACTTGGTTACCTCTTTTAATGCCTGTTCTTCGAGACATGTTGTCTTGTACACTTGTAGTCTTCATATTTGTTTCTAACCATTCTTTGTGCTACCTAACTGGAATGGTTTTACACTTGTGGCCTTGTGGTGACTGCAGTTTTTGGTTGCAGTTGCCCTTGTTGTTTTTCATTGCATTGATGCAAATGGATTGTTTTCTGACTACACTTGAGTTGAATCCAGCTTAAATGTTTGGGTTTGACCTTGTGTTCATTTGTGAATTTTCATTATGTACATCATCACTGTAGTGGCAAGGCAGTGCACGCAAGCGTGAACTGCAGCCACACGGTATTGATTTTATTGGAATTTCTTTTGCTTTTGATGCGTTGATCTTTTGTGTGATGCATGTTGTAGTGGCGAGGCAGTACACGCGTGCGTGTACTGCAGTCCTACCCGAGTTGGCATTTTAAATTGATATTTCAATGGTTTGAATGGTGTTTTGATTTGGTTAGTTTGATGATTTTGTTGTTGTATAATTATCAATTTGATAATTAGATTACGAGTTTCTAATTATTTACTTAATAATTAAATTTTGTTGTTAATTGCCGATTAGGCAATTCTGATGTTTTTCTAAATTATCTTCATTGAAATTCTTTTCACTCATCTTTGTTGATGATTTGATTATGTTGATTTGTTGTTTAACACTGTTATGTGTTATATTTATTGTTATCCGATATCTTTATTTAAGAATCAGATAGGTAAATTTATTAGGACTGTCGTCTATTTGATTATTTAATTATTATTTCTTCTGCGCATTAATAACTGAGTTTGAATTAGACTAACCCGTGTATTATTTTATTTTGAATGTAATACTCGGGTCACACCGAGTTATTACAGGTTGTAGATATCTTGCTTTGGGTTGCTGCTTGAGCTATGAAGTCTTTTCTTATCTTTTAGAGTAGTTGTCGTCATTGTATAGTAGTCAGTATATTTATATAGGTTGTTATGTATTCATGTATATTAATCATGATAATGTACTACTGTGTATAACTTCCTGAGTCGGCAATTTTAGTTGTATCATATGTACTGTATCACATGTATTGTAACTGACATCAGTTATTATATATATGAGACTTTTGCTTTATCTGTGTTACGCATTTATATTATCTGTGTTATTATTATATTTATTGTCCTAAACTATTATGAACCATCGTAGTTCGTTTTATACTGGAATTGGGTATGTCGATGGGAGTAAATAAATAAGAGATGAAAAATAAAAATATATACCACTCCTATCGAAATAACCAATACTAGTGTAAGGCCTAACTACGGATGGCCGCTCCTATCCAGCCTTATTCTTCGTAATAACAGACAGTATTTCTTTTAATACCCTTTGTTATTGTGAGCATAGAGGTGGGGCTTCACAAATAATATAAAAATGGTTTTCGCGTATCAAGCATTTTGACTGTCATAAGGAGAAATCTCCTCCAAGTGTTCCCTTGCATTGTGTGTGTAGAGGGAGGCCTTATGGCAGTTTCATTTTCTAAAAAGCATTGAGAATTTCAACTTTAAATCTTTTGTTGTTTGTTTTAAAGATAAAACTGTTTTTGTTTGCTCATACCAGTCCCATGACTGAACTGAAGTTTATGGATCCCTTACTAAACTCTGGGTGCCCACAAATTTCCACACGGGCGGTCTAGAGTTGGGTTTTTCAGATAATCAAATAGTAGATGTTGATTCGGTAGCTTCAGTCTTTGTGAATCATCTTTAGTCTATAGATGATTGACCTTGCTTAGTACAACCTGATGGGGGTTCTCGCTAGCTTTGGATTGGAGATGGAGTTTTTGGAGTTGGCATTGAAGACATTATCTTTCCTTTGCTGTTGTCTATGTTATTATCTTGTATCTATCTTTGATATATTGATAGTCAGTTGTATCAAATACTATTGTATATTAATGATATTATTATTTTCTTCTGTTATGTTGTTATATCTAGTGTGTTATAAGATCCGGCGAGCCAGATTCGATGTTGTAATCTGTGGCATTCGAGTACAAGTGAAGTACAAATGCCGATTTTCGAAGGTCGAGTTAGGATCGTTACACAGAATATTCAAAGCACTAGACAATCCAGAGGAACGGGAGATCATCTGTCATAAGTGCAACAAACTTGGACACATCAAGCCAATCCTCGAAATCGACATGGCCAAGAAAACAATTCAAAAAGGAGAAATTTAACAGCCACGTGGAATAAAAGTGATAATGATTATATGAGTACTAGAAATAAGAGTGAGAAGGGAGATTTGTGCCATCGAAGTGATAGAGCTGATAGCAATGATGATGAGCCAAGCGAGGTATCAAAACTTACACACTCATAATTACATATATATTTCCACAAAGTAAATGGCTGTTTAGAATGACTTGGGGAGAAATATGCCAAAATTGAATCACAAAAAGATAGTATGATAGAGTCAAATAAAGAGCTTAATCAATTGGTTAAAAACTATCAAAGTAAGATCCCTAAGTGTGATAGGTGTCCATTACTCGAAGAAGAGATTAAAAAATTAGAAATTAAAATTAAATCGCTTGAAAATGAAATTCTAATTTTGAAAGAGTGAAAACACCAAGATAGAGAATTCTATTATAAAGTGCACACAATTATTGAACTTAAATGAATCACTAAAAACACAAGTCCAACAACTGTCAATGACTTAAGGAAAATTTTCCAAAAGTGAAAAATCGTTGATTATGCTATTAGGGAAACAAACTATTAATACAGTTAGACAAGGACTTGGATATAATCAATCTGAACTTGTTAGACGCGAATTTAGTCAAGTCAAATTCAAGTGCATAATTTGTGGAATATTTGGGCACAATCATAATATTTGTTGGTATAGACCCAAAAATGTGAAAACCATACCAATTTGGGTTCTAAAAGGCACAAATATTAAATCCCTCAAAGTTAAACAAATTTGGGTGCCGAAAGGAACATATATAAACAGCTTTGGGTCTTCACAAACATATTTTTAAAAATCTCTTGCCACTAACAATCGTGGACCTATAAATGCAAATAGGTCACAAAAATCTTTCATCGTGTAGGCGTGGTGGCAGGATGAGGAATAGCGACTGTGTTACTTGGATTCCGGCTGTTCCAAGAACACAATGGGCGACAAATCACATTTTCTTAGCCTAGTATAAAGGTGGCAGAATCATAATGGGCTATAACGAAAAACTATCGTATAGGTAAAAGAGGCAACGGTATATTTATTTTGAACGATATATGTAATGTGAAAATCTGCACCGTAATCTAATTAGCCAGTTGTGTGATAAAGAAAAAAAATATTAATCTTGATTTTGACTTATTCTTATTTGATATATTCTAATTTGACTTGTTGAAAATGATTCGTGGAAAAATGTTGATTTTTGACCACTCTAGATGCATGTAGATATATTTGACTTGACAGGGTATTTTGTGTTTGTATACACGACTAAAAATTAAAATTCAGGAGTAATAAATTTAAAAACTGTTAAAAATGATTTTAAGATATTTTGGTACACTCTTCACGGTCTGGTCTATCAAATCCAACTAATGGTAATTTTGAGTGAAAGGAAAATTCAGATCCAGATCACATTGGTAATCTAGTTGGTAGAAAAATTACTAGTGAAATGTGATTTATGTTGAAACATTCATTAGCTGCATTGCATTTTTAAAGTAAAAATCTTCATATTTTTCATTTCAAGTAATTTTCAAATAGCAGACATTTTTCTAATAAAAACCCCTTCTAGAAATTATTTTTTGTTGACCTTGTTTCAGATTGGTCATCCTAAATATTTGATTTTATAATTATTTTTGGATTTGATCTTAAATGGCTACATTGACTATCTGACTCCCTACTGATTATCGAAAAGATAAATAGTAATTGAAAAAGTGATAAGTTTTGATATTAATCATATATTATAACTTGATATGGTATACATAGTAAATTTCTTTAGAAATTTGAATAAGAGTTATAAAAAAATTGTTGGTAAAAATTCCATGATCATTTCTATTTCTATCATATTTCTATCAACCATCACTCATCAAAATCCAATATAGTATGTCAATATGTGGTGCTTTAAACAGGAATCATTTGTTTTTCATTTTATTATTTTTTTGCAATAAAAATATCCAAAGCATTCACTTTCATTTAAAAGTCCTCACAGTTATGCGTGGGTGAATTACTTGGAGTTTTTTTTTATGTGCTTCCATGCTCATTTAAAAGTCCTCACAGTTATGCATGTATGGAACGCATATTAAAATTAATTAATTAAATAGACAAGTTGATTCTAATCCCATTTAAAAGTCCTCACGGTTATGCGTGGCTAGAAGGTACATGAATTCATTTTTAAAAAAAAATTGGAATACTACTAATCTCATTTAAAAGTACTAACGGTTATGCATGGTTAGTAGAAATTCAAATTCCTGATATAAATATACCACAAATACACACAGCTATATGGTTTATATGATGATATCATCCCTATCATTCTAAAGTGAAATGTGCATCAAATAGAGAATATATGATTTTTGTTTGATTTTTTATTGAAATTTAATATTTATACCTGATTGAGTATTAATGTTGTATTAATGTCTATAACTCTAACTCTATTTTGCTAACAATATTACTCTTTTGTTGATAACAAAATGGGGAGATAAAAGTTAAGATTTAGACAAATAAAGGTCAAATATTTTCTATTTGCATCTAGGCTCTTTGAATATTTATTTTCATGCATATATAAAGGGGGAGCTTTGTGTAGAGAGGAAGCATTCAAATAGGGAGAGCAAATTGAATGATCAAATACATTGAATATATTCAAAATCTTAAATATATGTTTGTTATCATCAAAAGGGGGAGATTGTTGAATATGAAAGTATATGATTTTTGTTTGATGAGAATAAACATATATATATATATATATTCATTTAAATGTATTTATTAATGTACTATTTTATTTTTCACATAATTAAATAAATATTTGCTGAATAATAAAAATAACACAGTATTTAAATTCAAACAGATATTTTATTTAAACAAATATTTATTACAATTTTGAATAGTATAAATTTGTGCTCTCAGTATATATATACCAAATTTGAGTTACGATACATTTCAATTTATAAAACTGTCGTCCCTACATATCGCTCATTCACTCGTATTATTCTTCAACTCTATTCCAGATTGATTCAGCATTTGAGCAATCTGCAAAATATAAAATGGCGTAGTAAAATCGAAAATAAAATATTTTTGCAGTATAAAATTTTGAAAATATTATTTGCCTCAGTTATTTGGGTTGTTCGTCATCATTTAAATATGGATTCATCATACACGAACAGCTTGTGACATGCATAGTGTATCACTGTACATGCCACAAGGCCATGCGCACCGATATACACTGGATAGTGTTATAGGGATAGGTGAGCACAAGGTCAAACCCAAATCAAAAGCCGGGTTCAACTCAAGTGAAAGTCATGATATCAGCATAAGGTCAAACCCGAGCTTTAAGCTGGATTCAACTCAGCTGCACTGCAAAACATCACAAAACTATCAAGCACAAGAATTCAAATACAACCAAACACGAACACAGTCTCGATCAAAACAACACCATGCCTCAACATGAAGTTCAACAATAATGAAGCATGATCAACCCAGACTGGTCAGAGAAACCACAGTGCAGATCACATAGTCAAGTTTAACATGCATTCAAGTACAAAAGGAGGAGCAAAAGGTTTGGATACAAGGAAATATGAAATAAAAAAAAGTGAACAAGTGACTGTGATCAAGTAAAGTAACCCGAAGCTATGCCAGAAAATATAAAAAATGCAAAACATGATGAAATCAAACAATGCGAAGCCATATAACAGCGAACCAACTCAAGCAAAGACCGTTCAACAACATCTATTCAGTGCAAACTCAAATGAGCAAGTGCACCAGAGACAATAATAAATGAAGATCATAGGAAACAAGACTCGAGTACATCAAATCAGCGACAAGTACACAAAGAGACCATCAATCAAACTATATGTAAACAAGATGAGTACACGCTTGACTACATGATGAACAAAGCTGCAAGAACAATATTAAACTTCAACTGGCCTCTACATCACAATGCACAAACACACATACATATGTATGTACACATATGATGAATGAAAATTCATCAACTAAAACATACAGTGCAAACTCAAGTACAAAATGTACGAAATTGATGCAACAGTGTTAAACTGCAAATACGTCAAGGACAGTGGACTCATGAAGAAACAATGCTACAAAAGGTACCAGACTCAACTGAATCAAGTACAACAAGGTAACGGTGACACAATTAAGTCATCAAGTATACACAACTCAATGCAAACCAGAATCAAACACACATATACACATATATAGATAGTGCAGCAAATCCAAATTGCAAACTTACTCGAAGGAATACAATGCAACAATCAATGGTGAAGCAACTTGGCTACAAAAAACCATAGTCAAAGTATGTCAGACATCCCATATACTATCAACATGATGACAAATGCAAATACAATGCATCTTTTCACATGTATACCAGACAAGACTTCAAATCAAGCGATGCAGACCAATAGTGAAAAAGTGAACAAGTGAAGACATATCAATGAAATTATCAACAACAATTCAATATGACTCAATTCAAATGCAAACAACACTCGAACAATATATGCAGTGCACAGTGAGTACAGAACAATGAAACGATAAAGATTAAATCAAGGCCAGGCAACAGGACGACTCGGCTAAAGACCAGAAAATCAGTGCAGTTTAATCTAGTGAAACAAGAATAGAATCAATATCAAGTGACCAAAGTCAACAATGTACCAGCAAATGTTAAAGCCATGGCGACTAGGATTCAAAGCCGTGATTATCTAGCGAACAAGCAACAAAATATACGAAATTGAAGAAGTCAGAAACCATCATCAACATCCAAGCAGCATCGAACGACCGGAACAAAATAATTAAAAAATTCAAATGAATTTATATGAATGAAAATATAGGAATTCGAATCCTATAAAACCCAATTATCATCGGTCATAAAAAGAATCGACTTTGAGCTAGCTAAACAAGAAGCAAAAAGAATAAATCACATACCAGTCGAACTCGATCAAATTGGAGCAGCCATGTGCAAAGTAAAGAAAGAATCGATCATCAAAGCAATCAGGAAAACACCCAATTGATCGATCAATAAAACTCGGCTTCATCAATTTAGAAAAGCCCTAATTTTATCAACAAGGAATGAACAAAGAGAAGCAACCATTTTTCACAGAGCAAAGCAAAGTATCAGGCCATAGAAATTAAATGAGAAAAATGGCCAGAAATTCTTTTGTGATATTCTATTGGGCCGGTTCATTTTATTATTTGGGCTTTAGTATATTTAAATTAAGGTTTTATTTTTGAATTGTTTTTAAAATTGTATTTTTCTCTTTTAAACTTGTGTAAATTCTAGTCGTGTGACTAGGGGACGAACTACGTTGGTGTAGTTCGAGAATTCGCAACTCAGTAGCTGAGTTATGGCAGGTTTTGGAGTGCAGAGTTAAGATTAGTCAATAGCGGATGTCATGGGTTTACGGGTGTAAGCGTCAGACTGGTTAATTTCTAGTTGAAACATTAGGGGCAGCATGTAGGCAGGGTTTTGCCGAAAATGGGTAATATATGTGTTCTATTGTCTGGGTTTATTATACTGCTATTATTTGTGCTGCTGTTATTCTAGTAATATCTGTGTTGAAATTATTATGTACTTCCGCATTAAATTTTTATAATTAATAGCATCATCCTATTCACCCTCTCCCTCTATGGTAAAATCGATCCTACGGTTTTGTCGTACATGATAGTCTAAATAGTTTCTAAAATTAAATAACATCAGGATTTATCAAATAGAACGTAGGTATCATTTTTGCATGTATTTTGGTATCAGTTTTGATATAAATTACAATCGAAATAATTTATAAAATAGACAAGCACCATTGTCCAATTGGTTATGTGATTCGACTTTGGTGCGAGAGGTCACAAGTTCGAAACTTGTGCAGTGTGATTCGAACAGATATTGAAATGTTATATGTTATCCCAGTGATATGTTGTATCTAAGTACCAATTCAAAAAAATTCAAAAAATAACTTGGCATCAACTCCAAACAAACAACTACTAGGCATCAATTTTGCATAATTTTGTTATCACTTTCGTCATACATGATAGTCAAATAAATAATTAAAATTGCTGAGCACCAATTTATATCAAACAAAAATTAGGTATTATTTTCGTAATATATTGGTATCCATTTTTATATAAATAAAAATCAAAATAATTTATAAAGTAAGTAAGCATCGACTCCAAACAAACAACTACTGGGTATCAGTTTTGCATTATTTTAGTATCATTTTTGTCATACTTGACAATCAAATAAGTGAAAGTGCGGTGTGTATACAATTATATGTGCTAATATAGTATACACGGATCATATAATATGGATTACAATACAAATGCAGAAATAGATGATAATAGCATTGTAAATAAAAAAATAGAAAAATCACACCAGAGATTTTTATACTGGTTCGGAGCACCGTCCTACGTCCAGTCCCAGACTACTATCTGGATTTTCACTAATTACAACCTCGCTTCACCCGGAGGAACAGGTTTACAATTACCCGAACAGCCGAACGGGATTTCACGCCTCTACAACACTGAGGGCTTCAACACTTGCCTCTTACAATACTGAGGACTTCAACAAAAAAACAATTACAATTGTTGTTGACAACTTGTGCTCTTGTAAACACGGATTTGTCACTTGTAGTACACTCTTCCTATAATCTTATCCTCAAATTGTGAATGATGTTTGTGAAGATTATGGAATTTATATTGCTTATTGAATCAAAATATATGAGATAGTGTCAATGATTCAATAAGGAATGAAAGTAGTTTAGAGCTTTTTGAATGCAAGTGAATTCAAAGAATAGATAGAGAGCATATATAATCTTGATAAAACTTGTTATATTAATCAATGATATTGATGTGTATTTATAGAGAGAAAATAGTTATAACCTTTGGTGAAAAGTTGCAGTCAAAAGTTATGATCATTGATGAAGAAGAAGAGACGCAACCATTGAAGAAAGATGTGTCTTTTGGAAGAAGTTGCTCTCTGTTTAAAAACGGTCGACAGGTCAAAAACTAACCGGTAGACAGGTTTTTAAAAATATAGTCGTTATGTACATGTGTGCACGTTTATTGTGCACATTCAACAGGAACGGTCGACCGTTCATTTTTGGACCGGTCGACCGGTCTCTGTTAAGTTGCACAATAAAGTGCACAACCTATATAAATGTGTATGTATATATATTATATTTTGTGCATGATTATTTGAGGATAGATTTTGACAATTTTATTACTATTATAACATCAAATAATCAACCTATAATCTAGAGTACCATATGTACGTCTTGATTTGTCGATCGCTTTAATATTGTTGTCAGCAATCAAAATCTTTATAGAAGCTGTGACTCAACATTCTCCCCCTTTTTGATTGATGACAATATAAAAACTCAAGTATAGGATCTCCCCCTGAATATGTGATTTCCTGCAGACAATTATTAGCACCTTTCTCCCCCTTTGTCATCGACAAAAAGGAGTAAACACTAGAAAATATAAACCAAAGAGAACAATGCATACATTCAAACACAGGATGTTTTGATGAAGTACAATGCAAGTCATAGTCTAGTACGAATAAAAAGATGGACACTATTTAGTACAAGTGCCATATATGTTTTTAAAGAAATGAAAAGAAAAAAACAAACTAACTTCATTCCGACTGAATCTCTTCCTCATCATCATCATCATCGTCATCATCATCGTCATCGTCATCGTCATCATCATCGTCATTGTCCCCACGACCTTGTCCGCTTGTACCACCGGATTCCTCGGATGTCGACCAAGTAAAAGTTGGAGGAGCCGGACGTTTTCCGGGGTCTTGATGTTGGGTCGAGATGGATGTGCTACATGATATAGCATCCCATATAGCGCCGAAGAATGACTTTACCTTATTGAATCGTCTATCAATTTTCGAATCCATTCGTTTTAGTCTTGATTCAAGTAAAAATTGATTCCGAGCGATGGTTTCAAGAGATTCTCTTGTAGATGATTTAGATTTCAATAATCTAACATCTTCAGAACGACGACGAGATGGTGGAGCTTGTTGTTCTTGAGTATCGCGTTGTTGCCATTGTTCGAATGGCATAATATGAACATATGGAGGAGGAAGCTTCATCCGTTTAATAGTAGTGGAGTCAATACACTTTGGTGTAGAATATGCCGAATCCGGGGGTGTGACTCCACATGCAAGCAACATACGCATAATATACTCGTTATAGAAGAAATGTGGACGAGTAGAGTTATTTACCTTAAGAATTTCATCGAAAATCATGTGAACCCAATTTATTTCGATATCATCGTAGATAGCATAAAGAGCCTTGAAATTCTCTTTGTAAACGGCATCATAGTTTCCTAATCGAGGAAATAGAGAGTGCATTAGGACATGGTGTAACAACCTTGCAGTCGGTCGTAGCCCAATCGATTTGGTGCCGTTACTATCATCTTCTATAAATTTATGACTCGTACTATTCCGGGTAAAAACTTCACAAAATGTTGATGAAAACTCTTCACCCCTATTCGGTATTCCCAAAATAGAAGCAATTCTATCATAAGTGAGATAGATTCGTTTGCCACATACTACTGACCAAATAACTCCATTTGGATTTTCCGGAGTATATTCCTCTAAATTCATATTCGCATAAAATAGCTTAATCATCAAATGATTAATTTGTACGCTATTTACAGAAAAATCAATAAGAGGAGAGATACGAGATCTATTTGCTAATCTTTGAATACCGTATGCAGTGAAATCGTCGAATTTGATGAATGAGCCTGGATGGAATTTGTAATTTGTCATTTGATTCCATCTAGTTACTGCAACCGGAGATTCTAACCATTTTCTAGCAGAGAGAGTAAGAGAAGAAGTTTCTGATGTTGCTCTTTTCTTTGATTTTTTCTGAGGAGGAGCCATTGAAGAGAATTTGAGAGTTTGTGAAGCTTGAGAATATGAACTAGGGTTTGGAAATGGGAAAATTTTCAGTGGAGAGTAGAAAGTAAAGAGGGTTGGTGGCAAAAATATATACGTGAAGTATATAAAAAAATAATAACTGCCGACCGGTCGACCGCCTGCGTATTGCCGGTCGACCGTTTTCAACCAGAGAGCAAAACGGTCGACCGGTCATAATTTAGGCTGTCGACCGGTTTGGCTCTGTGTGCAAAAATGCAGATTTTTGGCAAAAATTTTGAAAACGAGTCGAATTAATATATTATATATTATGTTATTATTGCAAAAATATACTGTATTACAAGAATTATATATGAAAGCAAAATAATATACATTATGGAATTCTAATGAGAAGGTGAGTTGTTATTAGAATTCTTGTCGTTTTCAATGCGTTTAGCCCACGGACTCCACTTATATCGAGCTCCTTCATTCTCGTTATAGTTTTTATCCCAAGAGTTTGGAGTTGTTGAAGTCGATGGTCTTGACGGCATTGGTTCATGAACATCGTGTTTGTTTGAACCGCAGAAGAATGAAGCCATTCGTTCTAAAGCGGATAAACGAGTTGAAGTACGTTGTTGTTCATGGTATAGTAGGTTTTGACCATAATGTAGTTGTCGTTGAAGATCAATTTGATGCTTTTGGTAGTGATGAATTTCATCGATTTGCGCCTTCGTGCGCGGAGAGCAGAATAGTGCTTTCTTTGCACGCTTGGATGTTGGAGTATGGCCAGGTGTGCGAAAACAATGGTGAGGGCATTCCGGCCTTTGTTTCGGTGTAATCGGAGAATATTGTTCCTCCGACTCCGAGCTAGTGATAGAAATATGAGATTCCTCTGCGCATTTGTCGCAAATGTGTGCCATGGTAGCTTGTTTAAGGTGATTTATAATTTTCAGCAAGAAGGTGAATGAATGAAAGTGTGTTTTTCAAACGTTTATATAGAAAAAACTTTGCCAATGAACTTGAGGAAAGGATTTGTTAGAGATAATTAGCCGTAAACAAAAACAATGATAGATAAAAAAAGTTATAAAAATAGGTATAGTTTGTTATAGGCTGAAATTTGAGAATTATTTGAAAAATATATAGCTTAAGTTTGAAGGTTACTTATTCTATTCTAGATCTTTCCGAGATACTAAGCCAAGCTCTCTTCGTAGTTTAATAAAACTAGATTCAAGTAATGGTTTAGTGAAAATATCGGCTATTTGATTGTCAGTGTGAACATATTCAAGATGTATATTACCTTTTTCAATATTATCTCTAAGGAAATGATGACAGATATCAATATGTTTGGTTCTAGAATGATTTACTGGATTTTTAGAGAGATTTATTGCACTCGTGTTATCACAGTATATAATTGAATTCGATAAATGTATATCGAAATCTTGAAGTGTTTGTTGCATATATAGTACTTGAGTACAAGCGAGAGCCGCTGATATATATTCAGCTTCACATGTTGATAGTGAAACACAATTCTGTTTCTTACTAAACCAAGAGACAAGTGATTTTCCAATAAAATGGCACGTACCACTTGTACTTTTTCTATCCGTCCGTGAGCCACCAAAATCAGCATCACTATATGATACTAATTCAAATGGACATTCTTTTGGATAGAAAAGACCAAAATCTTTGGTATTATTTAGATAACGAATTATACGTTTCACTGCTCGTAAATGTGATTCCTTTGGATCGGCTTGAAAACGAGCACATAAACAAACACTCATTAATATATCTGGACGACTAGCTGTAAGATAAAGAAGAGAACCAATCATGCTTCGATATAATTTCTGGTCAACATTCTTACCACTTTCATCTTTTTCAAGATGTGTAGTTGTACTCATAGGAGTTGGTTTACCAGATGTATTTTGTAATCCGAAGCGTTTGATAAGATTTTCACAGTATTTTTCTTGATTGATAAAAATACCGTTTGAAAGTTGTTTGATTTGAAGTCCAAGAAAATAAGATAGTTCTCCCATATGAGACATTTCGAATTCTTTGGTCATAATACTTGCAAATTCCTTGCAGAGTTTATCGTTTGTTGAACCAAAGATGATATCGTCTACATATATTTGGATAACCAGAATATCATTTCGAGAATGTTTAATAAACAAAGTTTGATCGACTTTGCCTATTTCAAATCCTGAATTAATAAGATAGCTACGTAAACGTTCATACCAAGCACGAGGTGCTTGTTTTAAACCATACAGAGCTTTCTTAAGTTTGAACACATGGTCAGGATATTTTTCATGTACGAATAAAGGTGGTTGTTCGACATAGACATTCTCTTTGATAAATCCATTGAGAAAAGCACTTTTGACATCCATCTGATAAAGTTTGAAATTATGATAACAAGCAAAAGATAATAGAATTCTAATAGCTTCTAGTCGAGCAACTGGTGCAAAAGTTTCTTCATAATCGATACCTTCTTCCTGATTGTATCCTTGTGCTACTAATCTTGCTTTATTTTTAGTGATATTTCCTTGTTCGTCAGCCTTATTTTTATAGACCCATTTAGTACCAATTACTGACTGATCAGTTGGTCTCGGAACAAGTTCCCAAACGTCATTGCGCTCGAACTGATTTAGTTCTTCCTGCATGGCAATGATCCAGTAATCATCTGTAGCAGCTTCTTTTGAATTCTTGGGTTTGATATTTGAGAGAAAAGCGACATGACCCATTTGATTGAGTTGACTCCTTGTTCTGACATGTGATGTTATTTCACCTATTATATTTTGGGCCGGATGGTCTCTTAATATTCTTGGTGGTGATTGTAATTCACATATTTGAGGAGTATTCTCAATAATTACTTCTGAGTCAGAATCAGTATTTGAGATGATTGGATTATTAATGACTATTGATTCGTCATCATCTGATATTGTGTGAGAATGCTGATAGATTTCATCAAAAGATACATGAAGTGATTCTTCAATAGTTTTGGTTCGTTTATTAAATATTCGATAGGCCTTACTTCGTTCCGAATAACCGACAAATATTCCTTCATCGGCTTTTGGATCGAATTTTCCAAGCTGGTCTTTCGTATTTAAAATAAAGCACTTAGAACCAAAAACTTTGAAGTATGAGATTTTGGGCTTTCTTTTGTTAAACAATTCATAAGGAGTATTCTTGGTAAGAGGTTTTATGGACACACGATTTAAAACATAACAGGCAGTTGCAACAGCTTCTGCCCAGAAGTGTTTTGGTAAGGTGGTTCCATTTAATAATGTTCTTGCACATTCTTGTAAAGTTCGGTTCTTTCGTTCTACTACTCCGTTCTGTTGTGGAGTTCTGGGAAACGAAAAAAAAATGTTCAAATTCATTATTTTCAAACTCTCCGCCATGATCACTTCTTATATTTTTAACTTTAATCCCTTTTGATTTTTGAATTCTTTTGACGAAAGATTTGAAATGATCGAAAGTATCACTTTTATTTTTTAAGAAAATTGTCCATGTATAACGAGAGAAATCATCAACAATTACAAGCACATATTGACTGTGATTTATTGATTGAACTCTAGTAGGTCCAAATAAATCCATGTGCAGTAACTCAAGCGGTTGTAATGTTGATATGACTTTCTTGGATTTAAATGATGATTTGGTCAATTTTCCTAATTGACATGCATCACAAATGTTGTTAACTTTAAAACTCATTTTGGGTAGTCCTCTAACTAGATTGTTTTTGGCTAGCTTGTCAATAGTTCTGAAGTTTATATGACAGAAACGTTTGTGCCATAGCCATGGATCATTGTCATTAGCCATAAGACACATATCTGAATTATGATTAATATTCATATTTAGAATATATATATTTCTGTCTCTATAACCTTCAAAAACCAAATTATGATCTTTATCTAAAATACTACACTTATTATTTGAAAAGGAAATTATAAAACCCTTGTCACATAACTGACTAATACTAAGTAAATTGTGTTTTAAATTTCTAACTAGCATGACATTAGTAATAAGAGGTAAGTTAGATGTACCACAATTGCTCACATCGCCTTTGCCGATGATATAACCTTTTGAATTGTCTCCAAAAGTGACTGAGCCACCATCTGAGTATTTAATATTTGTTAGTAAGCTCTTGTCTCCCGTCATATGCTTTGAGCAACCACTGTCCAATATCCACTTTCCTCTTTTCTTCAGTGGGACCTGCAAACATAGAATTAAGTTCATGGTACCCACTTTTCATAGGGTCCTAAGAGTTAGGTCTTAGGAGTCCAAACCCATTTGGGTCCGGTATCCCCTTTATATATATAATTATTATTAAGATGCACAGTATTCATGAATTGCTGAATGTATTTGTTCCTAATCAAATTGTTATTTGTTTTAGGAACCCATATTTTGATAGTCTTGACATCTTTCTTTTGAAATTTCACTATTGGTTTTGGTTTGAAATATAATAAACTAAGATTTTTCTTAGCTTCAGTTTTTTTTACTTTCTTCTTCCTTTTATTTCTAAGATGTTTCTTAGTTTTATGTTTGTTATATCCCAAACCTTGTTTATCTGAAATAGATTGTGAACTTTCAATGATTTTAGTCAAATTTTCTCGACCTTTGTTAAAGTTAGAAACATTTTGAGTAATGTCATCAAACTTTGTTTGTAAACTAGCTTTTTCTAGGTCTAGAATTTTGACTTTTGCTTTAAGTTCATGATTTTCAGTAGTGAGAGCATTATTTTTCTCTTTTTGAGCTTCTATTTCTTGACTCAAAAGAGATATTTGAGAGTCAACATTAGATGATGATTCTTGAATATTTTCAAGTTCTTCTTCTAATATTTTCTTCTCATCTTTTAACATATCTCGTTCAAACTCTGCTCTACTTAAATCTGCTTTGACTACTTTTAATTGACGTTTTATGTCTTTATATTTGACTATCAATTCAGCATTAATATCAAGTAATTCATCAAATGTAGGAATTTGTACCTCATCTTCTGTTGCCATAAAACAAACATTAGCTTGTTCATTCTCCGAATCACTTTCACTTTCTGATAAAGATGACTCTGAATCATCCCATGTTACTGAGAAGGCTCGTTTCTTTGATTTGTCCTTCTTATATTTGAATTTGTCATTTTCTGACTTTTTCTTTTGTTCTGGACAATCCTTCTGCATGTGTCCCTTTTTATGGCAGTTGAAACATTCTATAGCAGATGAAGATGGTTTATTTGATCCAGGTTTCCTTTTATTGTAGCGACTGGCTTTTCGATATTTTAGGAATTTTTTGAAACCTTTAGCAATGAACGCCAAATCTTCATCTTCAGAATCTGATTCATTTTCATCTTTCTCAACATGAAATGCTACATTTTTCTTTTCTTCTTTCTGTTCTTTTCTAGCCTGCAAATTTGCTTCATAGGACATTAAATTTCCTATCAATTCATCTGGCTTCATGACGGAAAGATCATTAGCTTCTTCAATTGCTAATACTTTTCCTTCCCATTCATTAGTCAGAGAATGTAGGACTGTTGAAACAACATCAAAATCAGAATACTTTTGTCCTAACCCAATAAGTGCATGGTGAATAGTTTGAAACCGTGAATACATTTCATTGATTGTCTCATTTGGTTTCATTTTGAAATTTTGAAATTGACTTTTCAGCATGGCTATTTTGGCTTGTTTAACCTTGTTAGTACCTTCATGAGTGATTTTTAGCGTTTGCCAAATTTGATATGCAGTAGTGAAGATACTAACACGGTTATATTCATTTTGGTCTAATGCACAGAACAACATATTTATTTCTCTTGCATTTACGGCTGCTGCCGTTTTCTCAGCCACAGTCCATTCTGAATAATCAGTTGTTGGATTCACTATTTCTCTTTGAGTAGCATTCCAAGCATCATAGCTACTTGATTGCATAAAGAATGACATACGTGTTGCCCAATAACTATAGTTAAGACCATTGAAAAATGGAGGTCTTTGTGTCGATTGCCCTTCTGTGTAAGTGGTGTTTTGAGTGCTAGTACTTGCGTTATTTGCCATATTACAAGAATATATCAAATAACTGTGTTACGGTTATATGATGACCTCGCTCTGATACCAAATGAAAGTGCGGTGTGTATACAATTATATGTGCTAATATAGTATACACGGATCATATAATATGGATTACAATACAAATGCAGAAATAGATGATAATAGCATTGTAAATAAAAAAATAGAAAAATCACACCAGAGATTTTTATACTGGTTCGGAGCACCGTCCTACGTCCAGTCCCAGACTACTATCTGGATTTTCACTAATTACAACCTCGCTTCACCCGGAGGAACAGGTTTACAATTACCCGAACAGCCGAACGGGATTTCACGCCTCTACAACACTGAGGGCTTCAACACTTGCCTCTTACAATACTGAGGACTTCAACAAAAAAACAATTACAATTGTTGTTGACAACTTGTGCTCTTGTAAACACGGATTTGTCACTTGTAGTACACTCTTCCTATAATCTTATCCTCAAATTGTGAATGATGTTTGTGAAGATTATGGAATTTATATTGCTTATTGAATCAAAATATATGAGATAGTGTCAATGATTCAATAAGGAATGAAAGTAGTTTAGAGCTTTTTGAATGCAAGTGAATTCAAAGAATAGATAGAGAGCATATATAATCTTGATAAAACTTGTTATATTAATCAATGATATTGATGTGTATTTATAGAGAGAAAATAGTTATAACCTTTGGTGAAAAGTTGCAGTCAAAAGTTATGATCATTGATGAAGAAGAAGAGACGCAACCATTGAAGAAAGATGTGTCTTTTGGAAGAAGTTGCTCTCTGTTTAAAAACGGTCGACAGGTCAAAAACTAACCGGTAGACAGGTTTTTAAAAATATAGTCGTTATGTACATGTGTGCACGTTTATTGTGCACATTCAACAGGAACGGTCGACCGTTCATTTTTGGACCGGTCGACCGGTCTCTGTTAAGTTGCACAATAAAGTGCACAACCTATATAAATGTGTATGTATATATATTATATTTTGTGCATGATTATTTGAGGATAGATTTTGACAATTTTATTACTATTATAACATCAAATAATCAACCTATAATCTAGAGTACCATATGTACGTCTTGATTTGTCGATCGCTTTAATATTGTTGTCAGCAATCAAAATCTTTATAGAAGCTGTGACTCAACAATAAGTAGTTAATTACAGAGCATCAATTTATATCACACAGAAACTTGGTATTATTTTTGCAAATATGTAGGTATCAGTTTTGATATAAATTAGGGTTAAAATAATTTATAAACTAAGCATCAACTTTAAACATACAGCTACTAGGTATAAATTTTGCCTTATTTTGGTATCACTTTTGTCATACATGGCAGTCAACAAAATAATTAAATTTGCAGAGCATCAACTTATATCACACCGAAACTAAGTATCATTTTTGCATATATATACACATATATCTGATACCTGTATATATATATATATATATATATGATACCTGTATATATATATGAGTTTTTGTTATAAATAATAGTCAAAATAATTTATTAAATAACTAAGTGTGAATTCCAATCAAACAACTATTAGGAATTTGATTTTGTTCTTATTTTGATTAGTTACAGTATTGTATAGTAAAAAATTAAATTTATTTACTTGTCCATACATGAAACTTCCTTTAAGAACACGATGGTAGCATTTTCTCGAGATGGGGATTGTTGTTGAATCTTTGCAGGAGCTTGGTTAGTTTGGCATTGGTATTGAATTTCAAGGGAAGCTAGGTTTTTGATTTCACGATTAGGGGATTGCTGTTGAATTTCTTGTGGTTGTTCATCATGCGTTGATGTTTGAATTTGTGCTGGGGATAATGATTTTCATCTACTTTCAAGTGTCCTCCCTAAAGTGATTTTAAATTTTGAGTGCGAATCAAGAAAGAGTTTGAAATAGAAGAAGACAGTCAAATGAAAGGAAGAAAACGTAGAAGGGTTATAAATGGGATTTGGGCCTGTCCTTGAAAGAATAGAATTATGCCTATCATTTTTCCTCATTTTTTAAGATAATTTGTCCTTCAAAATATTTTAAAGGACAAATTGTCTTAAAAATTAGGCAAAAGGACACGTAATTTTTTTCATTCAAGGATAGGCCCAAATCCTATTTGTCAATTAAATCTTTCCTCTACCTTTTTTTCTTCTATTGTCGACTGTCATCTTCGATTTCAACCTCTTTTCTCGATTCGCTCTCAAAACTTAAAATCACTTTAGCAATGACATCTGAAACCAAAATCATTTATGATCTTCAGCACAAATGCAAACATCAACGCATGTTGACTACGAGAAATTCAATGCAATCACCAAATCGCGAAATCGAAACCTAGCTCTGCTAGAAATTCAATAGTAATGCATAAATCGAAAACCTTGCTCCAACAGAAATTCAACAACAATCTCTAACTTGAGAAATTGCTACCGTCACGTTCTTAAATGAAATTTCACGGATGGATAGATTCATAAATTTAATTTTTTTACTTAACAATATTGTTACCAATCAAAATAAAGTCAAAATCAAATACCTAATAGTTGTTTGATTGGATTTCATGCTTGTTTATTTTATGAATTATTTTGAGTATTATTTATAACAAAACCGATACCTATATATATGTAAAAAGTGATACATTGTTTCTGTTTGATACAAGTTGATGGCCTGAAAATTTAATTATTTAGTTGACTGCCCTGTATAACAAACGTAATACCAAAATAGTTCAAAATTGATATTAGTAGCTGTTTGAGTGGAATTAATTCTTGTTTATTTTATAAGTTATTTTAATTTTTATCAATAATAAAACTGACACACATGAATATCTATCACTACAAGAACGGCTTCGTTTAGCGGTGGCGATTAGCGGTCGGCGGCCGTCGCTAGCCGTTGGCATAAGCCACAGCAAAATCACATGATGAAAGCAAAGTAGCGATGGAAGCGTCGCCATATTCGGGTCGGTTAGAGTCGTAATCCTGGGAAAATTGGCTATCGCTAGCCATCGCTTATCGACAAGCCTGGAGCTAGAAAGCCATTGCTACATGTTGCCAATTGTCGCTATTCTGAAATAATTTGGTCATCGCTAGCCGTTGCAAACCAAAAGCCTGTAATTTTCAATAGAGCTGCCTTTTAGCCTTCCAACCACACAATAAACGTCATATCTCAATCTCACTTCATTCCCACGACATATAAACTCAATATCACAACAAGTAACATCACACGAAATGTACAATCTCATAAATATCACAAGTAATTAAAAAACACAATGCAAATATCAATTTTTACATACACTTTCATCAACTAAAACCAATATTCCATCAACTAACACAACCATATCTATACAAATACTAATGCTCATCAAATCCACAATCATCACTGTACATAACCCTCAATAAAGTATCAACTCCGTCAACACATGTCAATAATTACACCATAAACCGTCATAATTAGCCAAAAAACTATACCTACTCATCCTCATCGTCGTAATCTCCCGACCCATCCTCACTGGACACCCTCCTGTGCTCTCCTAAAAATGCCACAATTCGCTCATCTAGCAGTTGTGCTAGTCCTCCACGCTTCTGCCAGTCATTGAATTCAGCCATCTGCTACTTCAGTTGAGCTATCCCCTCCTCCGCCTGAGATCTACTATATGCCCTCTAAGTCATCACCGCCTACAAACTATTTGACTAGAAGTTATAATTTATGCTTTGGGGTTAAATATAATTTATATATTAGTTAATAAAGCAATATAACTCTTGATTTCCACAACCATTACTGATATTTCGAGTAGGCGGGTCAATGAGAGCATCCCAAATACGGTCCTCTACCTCTAAGGTCAACTCACAGCTAATGGATTGCGCCACTCGAGCTTTCTCTGCTTCGTATCTCTCTTGTGATGACGAGAAGTAGTTTGTAAAAATAAATAATAAATAACTTATCAAATATAAAGTAAAAAAATTAAACAAATTTACCATCACAGATTTAGATTTATTGTCCGTAAATTCATATAAAATATTTACCTCCTCGTCCGTGCGCTTGACGACATGTGAAAGAAGTACGGATTACGGATCTTAAGGCTAGGATTAACACTAGAGGGGGGGTGAATAGTGTTTATAAAGAATTACTAAATCCTTTTGAGTTTATGTTAATTTAGACACAGATGTATGCAATCTACAGATACAGGGATAATCACAGAAACAAACACAGATATAGAAAAAATTAAAAGCACTAAAGGAAAGAACACACGGATTTTATACTGGTTCGGAGCTACCCTACATCCAGTCCCGCAACACAAGTACGGATTTCCTTTCAAAAGCAATTATACTATTACACCCTCGATTTCAAGGCTACGAGGTACACCCTCCATAATTTCAATCCTCTGAGTAGAGATACTTGATTTCCGGGGCAGAAGTTTACCCAATGATTTACCAAGGCTACAATCACACCTTTTCTCGCTTGATTGATTTTCAAGGCCATAATCACACCTTTTCTCAGTTGATTGATTTTTAAGGCCACAATCACACCTTTTCTCGCTTGATAGATTACAAAGAAGTCTATAACTCTGAATAGCACAAAGAAACTTGTTGAGATAGTGATAGAGAATCAAACTAGAAGTAATCGAGTATGATTTAATATTGATTCCGACAGAGTAATGGTAAGAGTATGTATTAAGAAATGTGGAAGAAGAAGAGGAGTGAAAAACCAGAAAATCTGATCTGAAATTCGTTGAAACTAACCCATATTTATAGAAGAACAACAGCCATGTCCATTCATGAAGAGTTATGGCGAATAGACACTTCTTTTGAAATTTAAATTTTGAACTGAACAGACACCATGTCGACATGGTCACCACGGGCATGTCGACATCCCAAAGAATTTTTTGATGATTTGATTTTCTTTGAAAATAACCTTTATCTTATACTAAAACTATTTTAAACTTTTCTAATACACTTGACTAAAGCTAAAATACATAAGTAAATATAGAGAATAATATATATATATATATATATATATAATTTGACTATAACTTTATATTTAAATCTTAAGTATAAATATTTAAATGTTAAATATATTATTTTAAAAGATAGTTTAAAATCAAGAGTAATTTTGACTTTGAAATTAAAGATAATTTTAAGGCGAAAATTATTTAAAATCAGGATAGAGGTTTTTGATGCTTTTAAAAGGATGGTTTTGAAAACATTTTGAAAACAGGATATAATTTTGAAAAATTATTTTGAATAAGTTTAGCGGATACAAAACAATGTTCCACTAGATTTTTCGTAGGTTCCATCCTACTTAGGGTTCCATCCCTTTAACATGCTCGAAGTGGATTCCATTCCACGAATAAATTGGATTTTATGACGTCAATGCTTTTCTATGAGTTTTAACAAAATTTCTAATTAAAAAATAAATTACTTCAATTCTTGAACTCTTGATATTCTTGATACCCATGAGTCTTCAATCTTGATATCTTGAATCTCTATACAGTACAGTATTCATTCTTGGTACCTGCATGGTTAAAACCTGCATATACATATATATCTAAACTTATAATGTTAGTATTTATATTTTATAATCTATTCTAAGATTGTTGTCATCAAAACCATCATCTCACGGACTAACAATCTCCCCCTTTTTGATGATGACAACCTTTGTTTATATAATATTACTTTATCCTTATAACTCCCCCTTAATCTATAACTCCCCTTAAATTTATGCCTAACCAACCTATTTTATATTTCTACCCCTTTGTCATCAACAAAAACAAACTCTAAACTTTATAACTCCAAACTATATAACTCTCCCTAATTCTAATATACTATGTGGTTATAATAATAGTGTTATCATAAATAATCAACACTTAGATCTAATAATAAATTTAATCCTAAACTATTAACTACCTTAGGTATATAATAACCGTATAGTTATATGTATTAATAAGAATAACACATATAAAAACACAATTAATTTATTAATCGTATAGTTGAATGTACATTTTTCGTTGTAAACTTAAGAAAGAATAAACAACAATGGTGAAGAAAGAGAAGAAACTAATGTGTGTTTTTAAACATAGGAGATCTATGAATCGAACAGTTTGGATAGTGGAAACAGAAATTTTCTCGTTGTTCGACAAGATTCCCATTCTTGTCAAAACACACTTCTCCAACACACACGACTTGGTCATCGTCCTCCGCGTGCGCTTCTTCCATGGGTTCTTCTTCTTCTTCTTCTTCTTCGCTGGCCTCTTGATTGAGTGAAGAATCTTCATCAATCAAGATATGGTTGGCTTGATTATCCATTATAAATTTTTGCAAATTCCTAAGAATCTTGCCTTGCTTTCTCTTGTTCCCTTGCCATAAGGAGTTGAATCACTTGAATTTCAGTTATCATCTGAAGTACATCCTTCAGAGAGTCCTCTATGTTAGTCACACGAGCGAGAGAAGTACGTTGAAATGGACCAGACGTAGGAGAGGGGAACGAAAAGGTTGATTTTACGTTTGATTTGGAAGAGGAGGCCATTGATTATTTGGTTTCAGAGAGAAGATGTGACACCCCACCTCTATACCCACGCTAGCCAAGAACACTACGGAGTAATGCTGTCGACTAGCACGGAGAATAAGGCTGTTGAGGAGCGACCATCCATGTAATTGCTTTGCGCGAGCACCGATATGTCAGATAGTAAAACATGCATTTAATTTTCAAGAGTAAATCCAACATACTGATACAAACACAAAGCTACTACACAGTGGCTATAATAATCTTCGGAAACAAATATAGAAATAAGCATAACACAAATCAGTCAAAGATAATTCATATCACAAAGGCGAAAATAGATATGAATATATAACTAACACATGAAAGTGTATGTCAGAGTAGTGGTCAAAAAGATCCACAATAATACAAAAGAATAGAACCACGTGCTATACAAAAGAATACATCTATGAGTCCATATCTCAAGTGTGTACAACAAAATAAACTACTAATCTAAGTAGTTAGCCAAAATATCATATGATAACCCCAGAAGAGAAGTCAAGCAGAAGCACCTGTAACATCTCGGTCTGACCCGAGTATTATTTGAGAAGAAAATAATAAACAGATCAGTCTAGCTATATATATCATAAGAAATGATATAGAATAAGAGATATGGCTAAACGTATAATAATCACAATGCCAAGCTGTGATAAATAAATAATTGAAAATTCAATAAGAGATTAATCAATATCGCAAAGATCTTCTCAAAGATAAAAAGGAATGTCATACTCCTAATTTCATTCACCAAGCCACAATAAATGACAAATATATATATATCAATGCCAATCGTAAAAGTTGGTGAAACATAAATTCCAGAAATCAACAAAAGAAATCCAGAAATCAAATAATTCGAAGCATCGACGTCGTACAGCGTGACGTCCGACGATCCATAAACACAATCAAAGGGAACAACGACGTCGTACAGCGCGACATCCGATGAACCAAAAAACAATCAAAGGGAACAACGACGTCGTACAGCGTGAGATCCGATGAACCAAAACACAATCAAGGGGAACAACGACGTCGTACAGCGTGACATCCGATGAACCAAAACACAATCAAAGGGAACAACGATGTCGTACAGCGTGACATCCGATGAACCAAAACACAATCAAAGGGAACAACGACGTCGTACAGCGTGACATCCGATGAACCAAAACACAATCAAAGGGAACAACGACGTCGTACAGCGTGACATCCGATGAACCAAATCACAAAGACATTGCACAATCCTAGTCTAAAACATAAAATGATCGCCATGATCAAAGAGAAGTGTCAATTACAGTAAGCTAGTAAATATATGAGCTTAGCTTCATGTCCCATAACCACTAGCTTAACTTAAATATTTACGAACAAATTGTAGATCTCCACTAGAAAATTGTCACAAGTGTTTCAATCGAACAAGTCCAAGAATTAACCAACGAAGTAAACGCAAGCGTTTCATACCACTCGTTTTACAAAGTCGTTTAATTAGATTTCTCATACGAGTGAGGTAAAGGTTTGTATATACTAATAGATTGGAAAACGGTTTAAGAAAACGAGCTTTGTAATAAAATAGTGTTGAAATCATTTGAAGAAAGAGTTTTTATATTTACTACTAGTATTGAAAACCTTTATATTTTTAAAGTGACAAATCATAGAAGTGATTGTAGAAACAATCAATCATAAAAATTCACATTCAAACACGTGAATAGAATCCAAAGAAATCGATACCGAATCCATCGAAATGGATATTCCAAGAATTCCCGAAGAAAATAAGTCATCAAAGTCAATAACAAATGATAACAACAAATAGGGAAATAACACAAATCGATTAAAGTTGGAAATTCAGATAATTAGGCAAAATAGGCATAGTTAGCAAATAGCAGCAGGTCGGTCAACCGGACTCCCTGAGTCGGTTGACTGAACCAAAAGCAGAAGTGCACAGGGTAGCAGGTCGGTCGACCGGACCCTGAGCTCGGTCGACCGAGCCCTGTAGCCTGCACTTCCAAACAGAGGCAGGAAGTGCCCGTTCTACAGGTCGGTCGGCCGGCCCAGGGGCTCGGTCGGCTGAACCTGTTGCTGGCACTCCCATGCCCTATTTCAAATGAGGTGCAAATCTCGATCAAATTGCAATCGCCCGAGCAACGACGCTAAGGGTTTATGCCAATCGACTACCCGGCCCTATATGCTCCTCGATGCATCACCAAAACACATGTTCAAACATCAATGTTAGGATTTTTAAAGAATTGAACTCAAAACACTAAAAATTGGAATATTCACCAAATCAATCCAAACCAAAAGCAATTGCACATGAATAAGTGTTAGGAATTCATACCTAACAATCGAAGATAAATATAAGCATAGATATGAGATATAAATCTCACCTTTGAACCCAAACAAATGAAGAAGAAGCTTTAAAAACAAGCTAAGATCAATCCCTCTTTAATAACAACTCAAGAAGCTTCAATCTAAGCTTAAAAGAGAAACATTTCCTAAATTAGGTTTAGGAATTTTCTGAAATCAAAGAGAGAATGAGTTGGAGAAGAAGAAGGAGATGCTTACTAATGGGTTCTCTTTGATTTTGGAGCAAGAACTTAAGCTAGCAAGAGGAACTAGGGCTTGGAGTTTCTAATTCCCATTCTCTTCCACCATTTTTGCTTGAGCTTGAGTGTTAGGAATATGAAATGAAGTAATGAAGAGTTGGAGTGGGTTGGGACTGAGTTAGTAAGTGATTAATGGGTTCAGCCCAAACCAAAGCCCTAAGTGAAAAAGTGGCTAAAATCAACTTACTCCAAACATATCGAAGCTTATACTCAAAAAGGTCGCAAACGTCATTTTGAACTCAATGGGGGTGGTCTCGAGTCCCAATTCGACTGTTTGAAAAAAGTAGCTTTTTGGTCCAAAATCCGACGAACGATAAAATATTTAAATAAAATATTTAAATATAAAATCGATAAATATGCGGGTTGTTACAGACTCCCCTCCTTAAAGAAATTGCGTCCTCGCAATACTTAAGAAGAAAATAAAGAGTAACAACCATAAAAGCATATCACACAAAAGAAAATTGAAATAAGAAGTTCACCATAAAGAGCACGAAGGAGTTAGCACGAACGGGATCGCTCGATGAATTCTCTAGATTCCCAAGAGAAATCCCTAAGATTTGAGAACCATAGAACTCTCACAAGAAGAATATCTTTATTCCGAAGGTGCTCAACCTCCGAAGCAATGATGCGAATGGAATGTTGCTCATAAATCAAATCTGGTGAAACTTCAATTTCCACAATATCACCTGGCACAATAATAAAAACCGGAATCCCTAAGGCGTTTCCGTAGATAAAAGACATGGAGAACGTCAAGAATAGCAGAAAATTGAGCTGGTGCAACGACGTAGTATAATAACAGTACGCCCGAGAAACTAGAAACTCAAATAATTTGGAACATCAGCGTAGTACAAAAATGGTACGCCCAATGAACCAAAGCCCGATTAATTTCGGAACACCGACGTAGTACAAAAATGGTACGTCTAATGAACCGATAAATCGGAACAACGATGTAGTATAATAATTGTACATCCATTGATCCAGATAAGACGGAACATCGATGTAGTATAATAACAGTACATCCGATGAACCGAACACCATAAAAGAACATCAGACGCGAGTCCATAAAAGAAACGAGATGAAACTCAATAAAACGAAGTACATCAAAACGTCTAATGAACTTGATAAAAAGATAATTCCATTCAAACATCATCAAAGAATCAACACCTTGTTGCCTACGACAAAACGTATTGGCAACATGATTTCCCCTTCGGGAATAAAAGAATATCAAGATCATAAGATGCTAGGAACTCGAGTCAACATGTAGTTCCTTATGAGAAAATAAATATTCCAAAGATTTATGATCAAGGTAGAGAACAAATTTCTCATCCAAATATGATGATGCCAAATTCCAAAAGTAACAACAATAGCCGCGAGCACTAGATCATGAATGGCATATCTAGTCTCGATAAGCTATAATGATTTAGAAGCACAAGTGATAGCACGTTCTCCTTTGCAAGAGAATGGCATTCCAAACCAATACGACAAGTATCGGTACAAATAGCAAAGTCGTGGTTCCCCTTCAGGAATCACAAGAATAAGAGTATCGAAAAGAAAGAATTTCTTTTAAATAATCTCCTTTCCTGAAAAGTTAAAACTTTCAAAATTACATTTATCTTTATGTAATAATCTTTCTACAGAAATTTACATTTTATAAGTCAATATATATATCCTGTCTGATTGTTTCATCAAAGCGTTTAGGAAGTTCCTATTGATAACGTTGATCAAGCGCATCGACCAAAATTCTTAAAGCACTCAACGGGCAATACAATCATAAAATCATCTTCTATATGATAAACATGTTTCTTAAAAACCTTTAAGAATATTCTTTGCTTGTTTAAGAGCAAAGTCAAATCGTACTTATAAATAAATCTTATGAAAAATATTTACAAAATTTTAAATTGCTATTTTCATCCAAAATCAATAAATACAAGAATGGTCTCATCGAAATATTCATAGAATATTCGATTTATAAAATGGTTGAAATAAGATGGACAAACTGAATGACAAAATAAGTCATTCATAAGAATCGTAATGAGTGCGGAATGCAGTAAATGGAATGCGAACTCCGGCAGCTTGTAGCCAAATGAAAATCGGTGGCAAGGTTGAACTAGAAAGACCTTAACACCACACAAAAGATTTCTTAGGTGATAATCCTAAGACAAACTCAAAAATACCAAAAAAGTTTCACAAATTATTTAGATAAGAGAAATAACACTTTCCTCACCATGAGGGCTTAAAGAATAAAATGATGCCATCAAGTTGGAATCAAAATCACAAAGAAAAATTAGAAATTTGCTTAACAGATTAAAAATGTCGAAGATGAATAGTCCACACGGGACAAAGGATACGACCTCATAATAATTAAGCCAATCCTTATAAAAGTAAATTCCGAAGCCTAAGTAAAAATCGGCTCGGACATAAAAATCACATAGAATAATCTCGACATCAATAAAGGCAGATTGAGTGTTGCGAATCTACCATCCGGATTCACAATCCTCAAAGAAGTCATCAAGCCCAGAAATGTTTTTAAAGAAAAAGAACCACAAGTTCTTTTGATATAAAAATAATCATATCAACAAGAACTTGAAAAGAATAATCACAAGGCAAACAAAATCAAGGATTGAATGAGAAATACCTTGACCAAAAGAAGAGTTGTTAGGGGTTTGCATAACTTTAAGTTTTTCCCTCCTTCTTTCTTTGAAGTATGGGACATGCAGTTATATGGTGACCCGAATTTTTGCAATAGCGACAAAAGAGGGGTTTCGGACACTCCCTTGCATAATGGTCCGTGGAACCACAATTGTAGCATCGTCCACGACTAGAGATAGGAGACTTGGCTACCGGAGTTTGTTGCTTCCCTTTCTTGATGGGATTGGGGCCTTCAAATTTAATAGGCCTCTTCATGTTGTTGTTGAAGTTCTGTTTGGCACGCACAACTTCAATATCGCTTTCTCTATCGGCCTCTTCAAGACGAAGAGCGATATCAATAAGCTGATCGAATGAAACCTCAAGTTTCAAAATTAATGGCTTCTTAAGATTCTTATTCAAGCCATAGACAAATCTCTGATTTTTCTTCATCGGGGTATTAATATACTGAACCCCGTATTTAGAAAGAGATTCAAAAGATGCGACATAGTCTGTCACAGAAGATTCACCTTGAACAAGGTCAATAAAACGCCGGGCCAAAGTTACTTTTTCAGCCTCCGGCACAAATTTCAATTCGAATCTTTATCGGAATTTCTCCCAAGTGAGATCCGCTTCATTGATTTCAGAAATTAAAAGCTCATACCAATCTAATGCTCTTTCTTGGAGCATGCTAGAAGCCACCTGGACTCGATGTAGATCAATAAGGTTCATGCGAGAAAAGATGCGATCGCATGATTTGAGCCAAGCTTGAATTTCTATAACACTCTCAGATCCCGTGAATGGCCTTCCACCTAAATCGGTGTAGTCTCTACACAAGGGTGCAAAACCGAATCTAGGATGAGTAGGCTCTGGATTGGGACCGACTGCTTGAGCGTTCTTTACAAGATCTAGAAGCTGCTGGGCAAACATGAAAACTCCATCTTGGGGAGTAGCACTAGATTGACCGGCGCTGAGACGGCCTGGTCTAACCATTTATCTTCTTTAAGAAAGAAAGAAAGAAGAGGAAAAAGTTATTCTCAAAATAAATATCAAGCAATCTTTATAGATAAAACAAGGAATCATAAAGAAAGTAGGATGAATCGGTACGAAGACGCGAGTAAAATCCTAAAGCACGACTCCTAAATGGACTTAGGACGATGATCCTTGTTATAATATTTCATATTGTTCCGAAGTTTGGCTCTGATACCAAGCTGTGACGCCCCACCTCTATACCCACGCTAGCCAAGAACACTACGGAGTAATGCTGTCGACTAGCACGGAGAATAAGGCTGTTGAGGAGCGACCATCCGTGTAATTGCTTTGCATGAGCACCGATATGTCAGATAGTAAAACATGCATTTAATTTTCAAGAGGAAATCCGACATACCGATACATAACTAACACATGAATATACCGAAACAAATATAGAAATAAGCATAACACAAATCAGTCGCGGATAATTCATATCACAAAGGAGGAAATAGATATGAATATATAACTAACACATGAAAGTGTATGTCAGAGTAGTGGTCAAAAAGATCCACAATAATACAAAAGAATAGCAACGCGTGCTATACAAAAGAATACGTCTATGAGTCCATATCTCAAGTGTATACAACAAAATAAACTACTAATCTAAGTAGTTAGCCAAAAGATCATATGATAACCCCAAAAGGGAAGTCAAGCAGAAGCACCTGTAACATCTCGGTCTGACCCGAGTATTATTTAAGAAGAAAATAATAAACGGATCAGTCTAGCTATAAATATCAGAAGAAATGATATATAATAAAAGATATGACTAAACTTATAATAATCACAATGCCAAGCTATGATAAATAAATAATTGAAAAATCAATAAGAGATTAATCATTATCGCAAAGATCTTCTCAAAGATAAAAAGGAATGTCATACTCCTAATTTCATTCACCAAGCCACAATAAATGACATATATATCAATGCCAATCGTAAAAGTTGGTGAAACATAAATTCCAGAAATCAACACAAGAAAACCAGAAATCAAATAATTCGGAGCATCGACGTCGTACAGCGTGACGTCCGACGATCCAGAAACACAATCAAAGGGACAACGATGTCGTACAGCGTGACATCCGATGAACCAAAACACAATCAAAAGGAACAACGACGTCGTACAGCGTGACATCCGATGAACCAAAACACAATCAAAGGGAACAAGGACGTCGTACAGCGTGACATCCGATGAACCAAAACACAATCAAAGGGAACAACGACTTCGTACAGCGTGACACCAAAACACAATCAAAGGGAACAACGACGTGGTACAATGTGACATCCGATGAACCAAAACACAATCAAAGGGAACAACGACGTCGTACAATGTGATATCCGATGAACCAAAACACAATCAAAGGGAACAACGTCGTCGTACAGCGTGACATCCGATGAACCAAAACACAATCAAAGGGAACAACGACGTCGTACTGCGTGACATCCAATGAACCAAAACACAATCAAAGGGAACAACGACGTCGTACAGCGTGACATCCGATGAACCAAATCACAAAGACATTGCACAATGCAAGTCTAAAACATAAAATGATCGTCATGATCAAAGAGAAGTGTCGATTACAGTAAGCTAGAAAATATATGAGCTTAGCTTCATGTCCCATGACCACTAGCTTAACTTAAATATTTACAAACAAATTGTAGATCTCCACTAGAAAATTGTCACAAGAGTTTCAATCGAACAAGTCCAAGAATTAACCAACGAAGTAAACGCAAGCGTTTCATACCACTCATTTTACTAAGTCGTTTAATTAGATTTCTCATACGAGTGAGGTAAAGGTTTGTATATACTAATAGATTGGAAAACGGTTTAAGAAAACGAGCTTTGTAATAAAATAGTGTTGAAATCATTTGAAGAAAGAGTTTTTCTATTTACTACTAGTATTGAAAACCTTTATATTTTTAAAGTGACAAATCATAGAAGTGATTGTAGAAACAATCAATCATAAAAATTCACATTCAAAGACGTGAATAGAATCCAAAGAAATCAATACCGAATCCATCGAAATGGATATTCCAAGAATTCCCGAAGAAAATAACTCATCAAAGTCAATAACAAATGATAACGACAAATAGGGAAATAACGGAAATCGATTAAATTTGGAAATTCAGACAACTAGGCAAAATATGCATAGTTGGCAAATAGCAGTAGGTCGGTCCAACGGACTCCCTGAGTCGGTTGACTGAACCAAAAACAGAAGTGCACGGGGTAGCAGGCCGGTCGACCGGACCCTGAGCTCGGTCGACCGAGCCCTGTAGCCTGCACTTCCAAACAAAGGCAGGAAGTGCCCATTCTACAGGTCGGTCGGCCGGCCCAGGGGCTCGGTCGGCCGGCCCGGGGGCTCGGTCGGCCGAACCTGTTGCTGGCACTCCCATGCCTTATTTCAAATGAGGTGCAAATCTCGATCAAATTGCAATCGCCCGAGCAACGGCGCTAAGGGTTTATGCCACTCGACTACCCCGCCCTATATGCTCGATGCATCACCAAAAAACATGTTCAAACATCAATGTTAGGATTTTTAAAGAATTGAACTCAAAACACTAAAAATTGGAATATTCACCAAATCAATCCAAACCAAAAGCAATTGCACATGAATAAGTGTTAGGAATTCATACCTAACAATCGAAGATAAATATGAGCATAGATGTGAGATAAAAATCTCACCTTTGAACCCAAACAAATGAAGAAGAAGCTTTAAAAACAAGCTAAGATCAATCCCTCTTCAATAACAACCCAAGAAGCTTCAATCTAAGCTTAAAAGAGAAACATTTCCTAAATTAGGTTTAGGAATTTTCTGAAATCAAAGAGAGAATGATTGGAGAAGAAGAAGGAGATGCTTACTAATGGGTTCTCTTTGATTTTGGAGCAAGAACTTGAGCTAGCAAGAGGAACTAGGGCTTGGAGTTTCTAATTCCATTCTCTTCCACCATTTTTGCTTGAGCTTGAGTGTTAGGAATATGAAATGAAGTAATGAAGAGTTGGAGTGGGTTGGGACTGAGTTAGTAAGTGATTAATGGGTTCAGCCCAAACCAAAGCCCTAAGTGAAAAAGTGGCAAAAATCAACTTACTCCAAACATATCGAAGCTTATACTCAAAATGGTCGCAGACATCATTTTGAACTCAATGGGGGAGGTCTCGAGTCCCAATTCGACTGTTTGCAAAAAGTAGCTTTTCGGACCAAAATCCGACGAACGATAAAATATTTAAATAAAATATTTAAATATAAAATCGATAAATATGCGGGTTGTTACAGAAGAACAGAGAGATAACAGAAATGATGAATAAATGTGAAGAATATATAACCAAATATTTTGAATTTTGGTGGGAAAAGAATTTTAAAAAGAAAAACGTTGCATGTCGACAGGGGTATATAGGGGATGTCGACATGGTCCTTTTTATTTCTTCTATTTGATTTATTTTAATGTTAATTATTAATTATACTTGTTATTTATATTTTATATTTTAGTTATAGAACAAATACCTGATTCTCTTCTAAATTTAGTAAATATTGATTCATTTCCGGGTTTTGTTAAGATATGAGCAATTTGATTCTTAGAATTGATATAATCGAGAGTAACTACTTCCTTACTTATATTATCTCTGAGAAAATGATGTCTGATATCAATATGTTTTGTTCGAGCTTGTTGAGTAGTATTTTTGGATAAATTTATCGCACTCGTATTGTCACAATAAATTAGTGATTTTGAAAATTTTCAACCAAAATCTTTTAAAGTTTGTTGCATATATATTACTTGAGAACAAGCCAAAGCAGCCGAAATATACTCTGCTTCAGTTGTTGATAAATAAACTATGTTTTTCTTTTTACTAAGCCAAGAAACTAGAGAATGCCCCAAAAAGTGACAAGTCCCACTTGTACTTTTTCGGTCTGATTTACAACCAGCATAGTCAGCATCACAGTAAGATATTAAGTCAAAAGAATCATTTTTAGGGTAAAATAAACCATAACCAGATGTGTGTTTAACATATTGTAACGACCCGCCTTTTTGGACAGTTTAAACCGACGATCAAATACACGTGTCGATTCAAAACCATTCAAAAGGGCAGATGGTTATTGGGGTAAATAAGAAAAGAAAAGAAAGAGAAATGAAGGAAATGAAACAACACAGAATCTCGCAGCGGAACGATGAAATATAATAGTCAAATAAACAGTTCATGAAGCTGTCTACTATACTTTGACAATTATTTATACAACATTTATCAGAGTTATACATATACAACAGAATAATTAAATAATGCAGCAGATAGCATGATGCAAGGGTAATAATAGAAATAGTATACCAAATCTTCGTCTTCGTTCTCCAGAGTTCAAAAATATGAAAAAACTCAGGACTGACCCGAGCGTAATGAAAAGACAAAACACTCGAGTCAGGACTAAATACCCTTATGAAAGTTAAATCAATCGTAAATAAATATGAGTGTAACGGCGTCGGAGATGTTTATGGGATTTGACGTCTCCTATCCAGTGTCAACGTGCGTGCAATAACTTAAGAGATGTTACGGGATTTTCCATCTCTCAAGGATCCTTAAACTATCTACTATGTAGTAATATACGCTAAGTAGATAATGCCTATCAGTAATATAAAATATCAAAATAGCGTTAAGGCGTTACCATAATCCCCCTTAACACATTTTATATTCCCAAAAACATATACAAGACCGTAGTTTCCCCAAAACCGGAAGTCACCAGATGGCAATCCATATGCTTAAGGTACAAATCAAAACGTAGTGGTTGCGAATAGGATAATCAGTATGACAAGGTACATGAGGCGATACCAACTAGGATACTAGTAGTTGCGTGATCCGGAATGATGTTGAGCATAGCCAGCAGCTACCCCAACACCGCGAAACAACACTCCCAAATCAAGGGGTGCACCCAAATCGCATCACAAATGTAATAGATATGGTACCGAAGAAGCGTGTCCGCTAGAGGTGGCGAACCTCAATGGCCCGGCGTGGTTCCTGTTTTAGTCATGTCAGGGGTCATCCAATATCGTTCTCTTTCTTCAGTCAACGCGTTCACCAAACCATCCACTTCATTCTGGATCAACACTCCGCGTACAATAGTTATTAAAGTGGTTTTCGGTATCGACAGAGAGTATGTCCATATCCGATCCCGGTCTCTTTAATAACTACGTATTATTACACCGTTGGCTCTTTTATATTTCAAATCGATTCATAATTGATATCAAAATATCATATTCGCTTCAAAGATCAAATCCATTTCAAAATATCATCGTATCTATTCAAATGTAAGATTCGTTTCAAAAATCGTTTTTCGCATCAATATCTCTTTTCGATTTCAAAATCATTTCGAATCTCAATTTTGGTTGCAACTTCATTTAACTCAATTCGTATTTACATTCGAGATTTAAATATAAACATTTCACCTTATTGACCAGCTTAGAATTTTGGAAAAATAATTTTAAGTAGCTTAAAAGTAGCTTAAATAATTAAAACTAGTTAAAAATACTTAAAATCTTAAAATGGATTTGAAATAGATAAATTAGTTTAAAATAATTTAAATTGGGTTAAGTAGATTTAAAATAGATTAAAATAGCTTAAGTATTCAAAAATGGTTTATATAACTGAGAAATTTAGAAACAAAATAAACAGCTTCAAAACCAAACCGTTTCAATTATAACTTCTCAATTCAAAACAATTTCAATTTCCCTTCTACCGATTCAATTTCGATTTCGATTTCGATTAAATCAACGTCAACTTTGACTTCAAATTTATTCAATTTTATATTCACTTTTAATTAATTCAATTTCAATTTATATCGATTTGGAGCATGGTTTTCAAAATATCCATTTAGAACACTTACAAAATTTTCCATCAATATTCAAGTTTAAATCCAAATTCCAAATATGATTCAATTCCGAACTCGACTTCAAAATATCATTTTTTTTCCACTTTTACTTAGTAATATTCAAAGCTCGAATTAAAGTTAAATCTTTAAACAAATCAATTTCGACATTCAATCATATCCAATTTCAACTTTTAAAGTCTCAACTTAATTATTTAACAAAATTCCTTTATCCAAAATTTATTTCAACATTCCAAACTCAATTTTTCGATGAATTCAATTTCTATAAATCGATTTCTATTTATTACTTTTAAATCAAAACATTTAAATAAATTTCAAATTGACGATTTCAAAAATTATTAATTTAGCCAATTCGGTGTCCGTGTATAATTTTTCATCCTATGGCCAAGTAGTTATTTATTTCAATTGAATGTCAGGGATGAACATATATTACTTAAATTTAATCACAGTATCATATGTATGCATAACAGTATATATAAGCAAATAAACATCCAAACATTCAAATATCAACCAATAGTATCCATCGAAATACAACATCCAATAGACAATACAATTCATGGCAATTTCATAGTTATCAATGTCAGGTAATTTAATCGCAATTCAATTTCAATTTAACAGTCAATTTAATTTTTCAACGGTTAATTCAAATAACAAGCTATATGACAATAAAATTCATATCAAACAACGACAAATAAAATTCATATCACTTCATAATGTCAAATTAACGAGCATAAAGATATTTAGTACGTTGTGAGCGTTGTAAAACACTCACTTTGATTTTACGATTTTAAATCAAATCGAACGACGTTCGATTTAATCCAAAATTTTCTCTAGCTCCAAATGTTTCCAATCCATCTCCATCGTGTAGTGCTCGTCCATACGATTCCAACGCAACTGGTTTCGCGCGTTTTCGACCTCGTATGAAAAAGATATGCATTAAACAAGTTTACACGAGTTTTATTTAAACTAAATTTACAACTTTTAATTAATTTTAAACCTAACCCATTTATAGCCGTTGGATCCACTACCATCCTCAGATCCGTGCGCTCCCCCCCTTCTCCCTCTCGTTCGCGTTCGCCTCCAGTAAATAGCCGAACCCATCAATAGAAACTAGGGTTGAATCTTGCGACCTCCTCGATGACTTTGAAGACGATCAGAAAGCACCATATCAAAACCCATAACACGAGCTACCTTCGGCCAAGAAATGGTGGAGCTTGGCCCTTGCCTGGCCTCGAGATTCGCGCTCAAACTACCGGCCGACGCGGCCCCCTAGGTCTCAGATCGTCGCTCCAAATCCAATCACAATCGTTGATATCGAAGAACTCGATGCTCTCTACAAGTTTACAGTTGAAAACTTTTCGAAATAATCGATGGATTTGGAGAAATTTGAGGGAGAATAGGATTGAATATCGGCCATTAACTGTAGGAAGAGCGGCTGCGTTGTAACCCTAGGTTTTTTTTTTATTATTTTGTGAATAAAGGCTATTTATAGGAAACGATGAATATTATTTATCCGACTTTTCCAAACTCCGAATTTCGTGTGGTAACTGGAGTTCCTAGGGTTTATCCCGCGTTCCGAACGCAATGGAACAGGTTTCGGAAGCTAATTTGATCGTATGAGAGAGTTATGGAAATAAACGATCGATTTTAAATTAAACCAATTAACTAAATTTCTATGCGTTTTGGCTTGCCCCGGACAAACGGTAAATCCAATTGACATGAAATTTGAAATCTTACAATAATATCACATTATGGATCCGATGAAACTGGTTTCGTCGAAATCTGAGACCGTTTGAAAAATGACTATTTTAACTCGCCAAATTAATATTAAAACAATTTCAACGCGTTTCGAGCTGCCACGGTCAAACGACAACTCCGATTGCTACGAAAATTGAAATCCGATAACAACTAACTATTACGGATCCAATGGAACTAGTTTCGCCCAATTCTGAGACTGTTCAAAAATTGGCTATTTTTCAATCGATAATTAAATATTAAAATATTCAATTTTCACAAATTTACTTTTAATTCGATTTTAAAAGTTCTATAACATCACTATAACTCCAATATGATAAAATAAAATTTTAAAAATCATTTTTAATCATATTAAACCCGTTATTCAATTTATCCAATGAATTCTAATTTTAAAATCTTATTAACTCTATTATAATCCCAATATAACTTACATTTACTTTGGAAACCAATTTGAATCCTATTAAATCAAATTTCAATTATTCACTCTATTTTCATATATTAAATTTCAATATCAAATTATTCATATCAAATTCAAAATTTAATTTATTCAAACATTCGTAATATTAAATTTTACAAATTTGATTATTCTTAAATCACTATCTTTTGAAATATTCAAAACGAACTTATAAAATTTAACTTTTGAAACGAATTAAAATTATAAAACAACTATTTCCATTATACGGTTATTCAATTTTCATTATTAAATTATTCAATAAATTCCAAATATTAAATTTAAACAATTTACCTGTTCAATATTCAATATTTTATTTTAAATAGATTTTACTTGTCAATCAATTACTCTATTATACCCAATAAATTTCAACATTTATTATCCTATTCAACTATTGATTTCAAAGGCATTCACTAAGTAGCATTCATTTTTCATTACTAGGATAATTATTGTCGCAATTCATTCCAGTTATTATTATTCCAAACGAATTACAATTTTTTTTTCTAACACCAAATCACGAAATCTTATTAATTTTGCTATTTTAATTATCGAAAATTTACGAGTCGTTACATTCTCCCCCACTCAAAACTTTTCGTCCCCGAAAAGGAAAAAAAAAAAAGGGAAAAGGAACTAAGTATAGAATTCAACATTAGCTATATTTTATTCAAAGTTACCAACTTCAAAATATAATAAAATTCCATTTATAAAGTCATAACTACGCTTCCACTAAATTACTCCGAACGGCTTTCTAACTTTAAAAGTTAGTTGTCAAACAAGTTATAAAAAAATTTAAAACTTGAAATTTTTTCTAACACCCGGATTTTACGGAAAATTTCGGCAGAGTCTCCTTTGCGCGGCTCGATCGGTACGACTACAAAACGCCTCTACGGGCCCCAAACCAACAAAAGAAAATCCAAAAGCCAAGTGGCTCATCAAAAATCACCAAATCCAATGATAAAATAAACATGTACCTTATATTTTTATTAGCGAGCATATACGAATAATATAGCGCAAAAGCGAGCTCCAAATGCGAAGCAAGCGCAATCCTCACCTACTAAACACTCAACAAACTATGAGAACATGCATATATGAAAATAATATCTATATACATCATATAACAACATAACGACTACATGTGCCAACATAGCAAATGCAACAAAACAACAAATGCAACCATCAACCAACTATCATCCCACAAATCCATAACCAATCAATATAAATTCACTTCTCATCAATATTTATTGACTTGGTTTTCAATTTTAATCACAGTTGATTCATTAACGTTGGATTTTACTAACATTTATTCTCAATTCAATTAGTTAACATTCACTAATTTATACTTGCATTAGTTTACTTCCAATTTGAATCAAATTAAATTCTTTTTAAATTCATTTAACTTCCAATTTGATTTCAATGATTTATAGCTTTCAATTCATTAACTCTTAATGAATTATATACAATCAACTAACAATCAGATAACAACCAAATCACACCCAACATAACCAAATTATTAATTTCACATTCAATCTGGTTTATCTCTTTTATATATATATATCCTGTTATATAATTTTAAAAGAATCATTTTATATTTGGCATCACATATTTCCAATGTTAACTTTAATTAAGTCCGTAAGCTGTACATATATCATCCGTGAGCAATATCAATCTAATCGCTCATTCGATCACACAATTTCACTTCCAAACTAGTATCGTTCACACGACTCTCTAGTGCGGACTCAGATTTGGTTCCTTGATTGGAAACTGTTACTCTCCTTGCATAGCCATATACTATGATAGAGAATTCCAGAATCAAATTAAAAATCCATATCTAGGGTTCGCCGTCGAAAATCGAGTGAAAAATTCTAACTTGGATCGATATAAATCATCTCGAAATTTTATGCTCGAATTTGGATCAAATCGTTATGCGAATAAAATAATATACGTACAATCTCACATATTTCCTTCCTATGGGTTTCTATCCAATTTATCTATATTAAATTATTTTATTGACTTCTATTTTTTTTTCACTTAATTACTCACAATCCATTATTCAGTTAGTATATTCATTTCTTTACATAGCATATCTTTTTAACATTATCTTTTCTTAAACATCATATCAAAGAATTTGCTTACTCAAGTTCATTTTAAACATTCTATATAATTTAATTAACTCAATTTCTTTTCCCAATTGATTCTTAGCTATACCCAATTCCTTTGTTTACATTTATTGCATTTTCATAATTTCAATTAATAACGAATTCATTTGTGGAATATTTTATTAACCGGCACTTTAGTTTATTAATCATCCTATAAAAGTCTAACCTCTCCTAAATGGCTTTTTCTTAGTTTACCGTTATCTTAAAGGTTACAAATTCAAATATTTTTTTTTCTATAACCAATTTACAAAGATATAATACGATTCATTTATCTTCTTACTTAAGTTCACTTACTTGTTCCATTTATCCGTTCATCATTTCATGCTATATTTAAGTATATATAATTTTTATCACAATCAAAATTTTCCATTTATATACATTTTAATTCCCTTTTTGAGTTTTCCTTACTTGTATATTTCAATTACTTTTAGGTTCTGTTTAATTGTACAACATCTCATTACAAATCCAAAACATCATTTCAACTTCTTAATATTTGGTAAGTCATATTATATGTTATTAGAATGCAAATTTTGTATTATACAAATTTATAGACTTTCATTTTACTTAATTAGAATGTTCACAAATTTAATTTGTTTAAATCCTCTTTACCTTTCAACTTTAAAGTTTTCCCAAAACATAAGCTTAGATATCTTAATCCTCTTATTTTATAAATTTTGGTTATTCACATTTCATTCAAATAATTTGAAAATTTCTAATTAACATAACTTAGAAATTTAAATGCCCGGTTCGTTTCAAATCATTTGAAATAAACCCGTATACTTATATCTTTAATATATCAAATCATACCTTTGGAGTTTAAACCAAAACCCATTTACCCAAATTAAAGAAAAGCTAAGCTTCTTAGAAGCCTCCCCCACTTTGAGACTCGAAAATGAACATCGATGATGCTGCACAGTCATCACCGAAATTATTTTCCAACGATAGAAGAGTGGAGTACTGAATTCATTCCTTTCTTTAAAAATCCTTTCAAAATATTTCCATAAATAGTTTCCAATTTATATCACTATATATTTCTTCAAAACTTTGAGAATCATTTTTCAACACCTCCGGGTCTTAAATTCAATATTTTCCAATTTAAATCTATTTTAAATTTATAAGTGACCTTTATAAAATATCTTATAGGATTTTTTTTCTTAAAACATTCTACAAGTTGTGTTATTACTTTTCATTCTGTAATTCATCTTATTTATTAAATTACAATATCCAATTAATGATAATCCAATATTTTCATTCCTAACAACCAGGTAAGCTAGGTAAGTCACAATTTCTGAAAATTAATCCTTTATATACAAAATATAATCAGGGAAAATTTATTTCATTTACCCCATTTTAAAACAATACTATGTCGAATTGTTCTGTTCCAGCGTTTAGAGATCCCTATCAATGACGTTAATTACTCTTATTGACCAGAATCCATAAGCCACTCAACAAATCAACCGACACAATATAAAACATTTTATATCACTAACAAACTCTCATATATATATATATATTCACTCAGCGACTCATCATAGGGTATTACTACCCTACTTATAAAGAGTCATACCCCCACAAAGCTAAGGTTATCGCTAAACCAAAGCTCTGATACCAACTGTAATGACCCGCCTTTTTGGACAGTATAAACCGACGATCAAATACACGTGTCGATTCCAAACCATTCAAAAGGGCAGATGGTTATTGGGGTAAATAAGAAAAGAAAAGAAAGATAAATGAAGGAAATGAAACAACACAGAATCTCGCAGCGGAACGATGAAATATAATAGTCAAATAAACAGTTCATGAAGCTGTCTACTATACTTTGACAATTATTTATACTACATTTATCAGAGTTATACATATACAAAAGAACAATTAAATAATGCAGCAGATAGCATGATGCAAGGGTAATAATAGAAATAGTATACCAAATCTTCGTCTTCGTTCTCCAGAATAGATCTTCAAAAATCTGAAAAAACTCAGGACTGACCCGAGCGTAATGAAAAGACAAAACACTCGATTCAGGACTAAATACCCTTATGAAAGTTAAATCAATTGTAAATAAATATGAGTGTGACGGCGTCGGAGATGTTTACGGGATTTGACATCTCCTATCCAGTGTCAACGTGCATGCAATAACTTAAGAGATGTTACGGGATTTTCCATCTCTCAAGGATCCTTAAACTATCTACTATGTAGTAATATACGCTAAGTAGATAATGCCTATCAGTAATATAAAATATCAAAATAGCGTTAAGGCGTTACCATAATCCCCCTTAACACATTTTATATTCCCAAAAGCATATATAAGACCGTAGTTTCCCCAAAACCGAAAGTCACCAGAGGGCAATCCATATACTCAAGGTACAAAATCAAAACGTAGTGGTCGCGAATAGGATAATCAGTATGACAAGGTACATGAGCCGATACCAACTAGGATACTAGTAGTTGCGTGATCCGGACTGATGTTGAGCATAGCCAGCAGCTACCCCAACACCGCGAAACAACACTCCCAAATCAAGGGGTGCACCCAAATCGCATCACAAATGTAATAGATATGGTATCGAAGAAGCGTGTCCGCTAGAGGTAGCGAACCTCAATGGCCCGGCTCGGCTCCTGTATTGGCCATGTCAAGGGTCATCCAATATCGTTCTCTTTCTTCAGTCAACGCGTTCACCAAACCATCCACTTCATTCTGGATCAACACTCCGCGTACAATAGTTATTAAAGTGGTTTTCGGTATCGACAGAGAGTATGTCCATATCCGATCCCGGTCTCTTTAATAACTACGTATTATTACATCGTTGGCTCTTTTATATTTCAAATCGATTCATAATTGATATCAAAATATCATATTCGCTTCAAAGATCAAATCCATTTCAAAATATCATCGTATCTATTCAAATGTAAGATTCGTTTCAAAAATCATTTTTGGCATCAATATCTCTTTTCGATTTCAAAATCATTTCGAATCTCAATTTTGGTTGCAACTTCATTTAACTCAATTCGTATTTACATTCGAGATTTAAATATAAACATTTCACCTTATTGACCAGCTTAGAATTTTAGAAAAATAATTTTAAGTAGTTTTAAAGTAGCTTAAATAATTAAAACTAGTTAAAAATACTTAAAATCTTAAAATGGATTTGAAATAGATAAATTAGTTTAAAATAATTTAAATTGGGTTAAGTAGATTTAAAATAGATTAAAATAGCTTAAGTATTCAAAAATGGTTTATATAACTGAGAAATTTAGAAACAAAATAAACAGCTTCAAAACCAAACCGTTTCAATTATAACTTCTCAATTCAAAACATTTTCAATTTCCCTTTTACCGATTCAATTTCGATTTCGATTTCGATTAAATCAACGTCAACTTTGACTTCAAATTTATTCAATTTTATATTGACTTTTAATTAATTCAATTTCAATTTATATCGATTTGGAGCATGGTTTTCAAAATATCCATTTAGAACACTTACAAAATTTTCCATCAATATTCAAGTTTAAATCCAAATTCCAAATATGATTCAATCCCGAACTCGATTTCAAAATATCATTTTTTTCCAATTTTACTTAGTAATATTCAAAACTCGAATTAAAGTTAAATCTTAAAACAAATCAATTTCGACATTCAGTCATATCCAATTTCAACTTTTAAAGTCTCAACTTAATTATTTAACAAAATTCCTTTATCCAAAATTTATTTCAACATTCCAAACTCAATTTTTCGATGAATTCAATTTCTATAAATCGATTTCTATTTATAACTTTTAAATCAAAACATTTAAATAAATTTCAAATCGACGATTTCAAAAATTATTAATTTAGCCAATTCGGTGTCCGTATATAATTTTCCATCCAATGACCAAGTAGTTATTTATTTCAATTGAATGTCAGGGATGAACATATATTACTTAAATTTAATCACAGTATCATATGTATGCATAACAGTATATATAAGCAAATAAACATCCAAACATTCAAATATCAACCAATATCATCCATCGAAATACAACATTCAATAGACAATACAATTCATGGCAATTTCATAGTTATCAATGTCAGGTAATTTAATCGCAATTCAATTTCAATTTCAATTTAACTGTCAATTTAATTTTTCAATGGTTAATTCAAATAAGAAGATATATGACAATTAAATTTATATCAAACAACGACAAAATAAAATTCATATCACTTCATAATGTCAAATTAACGAGCATAAAGATATTTAGTACGTTGTGAGCGTTGTAAAACACTCACTTTGATTTTACGATTTTAAATCAAATCGAACGACGTTCGATTTAATGCAAAATTTTCTCTAGCTCCAAACGATTCCAATCCATCGCGTAGTGCTCGTCCATACGATTCCAACGCAACTGGTTTCGCGCGTTTTCGACCTCGTATGAAAAAGATATGCATTAAACAAGTTTACACGATTTTTATTTAAACTAAATTTACAACTTTTAATTAATTTTAAACCTAACCCATTTACAGCCATTGGATCCACTACCATCCTCAGATCCGTGCGCTCCCCCCCTTCTCCCTCTCATTCGTGTTCACCTCTACTAAATAGCCGAACCCATCAATAGAAACTAGGGTTGAATCTTGCGACCTCCTCGATGACTTTGAAGACGATCAGAAAGCACCATATCAGAACCCATAACACGAGCTACCTTCAGCCAAGAAATGGTGGAGCTCGGCCCTTGCCTGGCCTCGAAATTCGCGCTCAAACTACCAACCGACGTGGGCCCCTAGGTCTCAGATCGTCGCTCCAAATCCAATCACAACCGTTGATATCGAAGAACTCGATGCTCTCTACAAGTTTACAGTTGAAAACTTTTCGAAATAATCGATGGATTTGGAGAAATTTGAGGGAGAATAGGATTGAATATCGGCCATTGACTGTAGGAAGAGCGGCTGCGTTGTAACCCAAGGTTTTTTTATTTTATTTTTTTTATTTTGTGAATAAAGGCTATTTATAGGAAACGATGAATATTATTTATCCGGCTTTTCCAAACTCCGAATTTCGCGCAGTAACTGGCGTTCCTAGGGTTTATCCCGCGTTCCGGACGCAATGGAACATGTTTCGGAAGCTAATTTGATCGTATGAGAGAGTTATGGAAATAAACGATCGATTTTAAATTAAACCGATTAACTAAATTTCTATGCGTTTTGGCTTGCCCCGGACAAACGGTAAATCCGATTGACATGAAATTTGAAATCTTACAATAATATCACATTATGGATCCGATGAAACTAGTTTCGTCCAAATCCGAGACCGTTTGAAAAATGACTATTTTAACTCGCCAAATTAATATTAAAACAATTTCAACGCGTTTCGAGCTGCCACAGTCAAACGACAACTCCGATTGCTACGAAAATTGAAATCCGATAACAACTAACTATTACGGATCCAATGGAACTAGTTTCGCCCAATTCTGAGGCTGTTCAAAAATTGGCTATTTTTCAATCGATAATTAAATATTAAAATATTCAATTTTCACAAATTTACTTTTAATTCGATTTTAAAAGTTCTATAACATCGCTATAACTCCAATATGATAAAATAAAATTTTACAAATCATTTTTAATCAAATTAAACCCGTTATTCAATTTATCCAATGAATTTCAATTTTAAAATCTTATTAACTCTATTATAATCCCAATATAACTTACATTTACTTTGGAAACTAATTTGAATCCTATTAAATCAAATTTCAATTATTCACTCTATTTTCATATATTAAATTTCAATATCAAATTATTCATATCAAATTCGAAATTTAATTTATTCAGACATTCGTAATATTAAATTTAACAAATTTGATTATTCTTAAATCACTATCTTTTGAAATATTCAAAACGAACTTATAAAATTTAACTTTTGAAACGAATTAAAATTATAAAGAAACTATTTCCATTATACGGTTATTTAATTTTCATTATTAAATTATTCAATAAATTCCAAATATTAAATTTAAACAATTTACCTGTTCAATATTCAATATTTGATTTTAAATAGATTTTACTTGTCAATCAATTACTCTATTATACCCAATGAATTTCAACATTTATTATCCTATTCAACTATTGATTTCAAAGGCATTCACTAAGTAGCATTCATTTTTCATTACTAGGATAATTATTGTCGCAATTCATTCCAGTTATTATTATTCCAAACGAATTACAATTTTTTTTTTCTAACACCAAATCACGAAATCTTATTAATTTTGCTATTTTAATTATCGAAAATTTACGGGTCGTTACACATATCTTATGATTTGTTTTACGGCTTTTAAGTGGGTCTCTTTAGGTTGGGATTGATATCTGGCACAAAGACAAACACTATGCATGATATCAGGTCTACTGGTAGTAATATAGAGTAGTGATCCAATCTTTCCTCTATATAATTTTTGATCTACATCTTTCGAGTGATCTTCTTTACTAAGTTACTCATTGGTTGCCATAGGAGTGTGTTTTCCACTCGCAGTAGTCAAACCAAATTTTCTAATTAGGTCTTTAGCATATTTTTCTTGACTAATAAAGATATCATTATCTAATTGTTTTGTTTGTAATCCTAAAAAAAATTTTAATTCACCCATTTGACTCACCTCAAACTCTTTTGTCATTATTTCAGAAAATTCTTTATTCATTCCAAAATTAGTTGATCCAAAAATGATATCATCTACGTAAGCTTGTACTGGTTGAATATCATTTTTATGCCTTTTAATAAAAAGAGTATTATCTCCTTTACCAATTTCAAAATTAGATTGCAATAAATAAGGTCTTAGTCTATCATACCAGGCTCTAGGAGCTTGTTTTAGACCATATAAAGCTTTCTTAAGTTTGTAAACATGGTTTGGTAATTTATCATTTTCAAAAAGCGGTGGTTGTTCAATATATACTTCTTCTTCTACAAATCCATTTAAAAGGCACTTTTAACATCCATTTGAAATTTTTTGAAATTATTACGATTTGCGAAGGCTAGTAGAATCCTAATGGCTTCCAATCTTGCTACGGGAGCAAAGGTTTCATCAAAATCTATTCCTTCTTCTTGACAATAACCTTGAGCGACTAATCGAGCTTTATTTCTAACTACCTCTCCTTGTTCATTAATTTTATTTTTATAAACCCATTTAGTTCCAATTATAGTTTTATTTTCAGGTCTAGGAACAAGTTCCCAAACATCATTCCTAGTAAATTTATTTAATTCTTCTTGCATAGCCAAAATCCAAGAATCATTATTTGATATAAAAGCTACATTACTCATTTGACTTAGTTGATTTCCATTTTTTACAAAAGATTGCATATCTCCCAGTATATTTTCTATAGGATGATCTTTTTAAAGTTTTGTCCTTTTATTAGGATGATTAATTTCATTATTAGTTTCAATTGATTCTTGATTTTGAGTGATTAAATCCTGTTCATCATTTGTATCTTCAAAATTTTTGAATTTTTCATCAAATGAAACATGCATTGTTTCTTCAATGGTGTTAGTTTTTAAATTAAACACTTTGTATGCTTACTTCTACTAGAGTATCCGATAAAGATTCCTTTGTCGGATTTAGGATCAAATTTATCTAAATTATCTTTTGTATTTAAAATAAAGCATTTACTTCCAAAATTCTGAAATAAGATACCTAAGGTTTCTTTGAATAAGGAAGTTCATAAGATGTCTTGTCAGTTGGAGGTCTAATTAAAATTCTATTTAAAATATAACAGGCGGTAGCAACTACTTTAGCCCAAAAATTCTTTGGTAAATTACTATTTGAAAGCATAGTTCTCGCACACTCTTCAATCACCCTATTTTTACGTTCTTCTACTCTGTTTTGTAGTGGAGTTCTTGAAAATGAAAAATTGTGAGTTATTCCTTTTTTATTGCAGAATTCCCTAAACTTTTCATTTTCAAATTCGCCACGAATAGTTATAATTTATAGAGAAAATTGATTTTGAATTCTTTTTGAAAAGGTCCTGAAACATTCAAAAGTATCACTTTTATGTTTCAAAAATATTATCCATGTAAATCTAGAATAATCATCTACAATTACAAAAACATATTTACTATAATTTATTGACAAAATTTGAGATGGATCAAATAAATCAAGATGAAGTAATTCAAGAGGTTTTGAAGTTGAGATCATATCTTTTAATTTATATGAACTTTTTCCAAGTTTTCCTAATTGACATGCATCACATAAACTATCTACTTTAAATTTCATTTTAGGGAGACCTCTTAAGAAATCATGTTTTGACGGTCTAGATAAGAGTTTGAAATTCAAATGCCTAAATCTCTTATGCCAAATCCAAGGGTCACTTGTATTTGCCAACAGACACAGGTTATCATTTGAAACTTTCATACTAAGAATATAAATATTCTTTTTCCTGACTCCCTCAAATATATTGGTTGAATTATTATCTTCGATGTGACATTTATCTTTTACAAATTTAATTTTATATCTTTTATCACAGAGTTGACTTATACTTAGCAGATTATGTTTTAGATTCTTAACTAGCAAAACATTGGCAATAGTAGGAGTTTCAGAATTATTGACTTTGCCGATGCCAATCACATATCCTTTTGAATTGTCTCCAAAGTTAACCAGTCCTCCGTCTTTGTATATAATATCATTCAGTATATCTAGATTGCCAGCCATGTGTCCAGAATACCTACTATCAAGTATCCATTTGTTCTTTCTGATCTGCATAATTTCTTCGTTGTGGATTGATTCCTCAACAGCCATAAATCATGTTTCTTGCACATCAAACAATTTCGATAGATAACTTGAATTTGAATATTGATCATATGCAGACTCATGAAACAATGATGATTTGAATATTTCTAAACTAGTATTAACAAATATAGCCATTTTAAAAACTTTTTTCAAAAATCAGATTATGAATCTTTGTAAACTTTGCTTTGATACAAATTGAAAGAAATGCGGATTACGGATCTTAAGGCTAGGATTAACACTAGAGGGGGTGAATAATGTTTATATAGAATTACTAAATCTTTTTGGGTTTATGTTAATTTAGACACAAATGTATGCAATCTACAAATACAGGGATAATCACAGAAACAAACACAGATGCAGAAATAAAATAAAAGCAGTAAAGGAAAGAACACACCGGATTTTATACTGGTTCGGAGTTACCCTACATCCAGTCCCGCAACACAAGTACAGATTTCCTTTCAAAAGCAATTGTACAATTACACCCTCGATTTCAAGGCTACGAGGTACACCCTCCAGAATTTCAATCCTCTGGGTAGAGATACTTGAATTCTGGGCCACAAGTTTGCCCAATTGATTTAACAAGGCTACAATCACACCTTTTCTCACTTGATTAATTTTCAAGGCCACAATCACACCTTTTCTCGCTTGATTGACTTTCAAGGCCACAATCATACCTTTTCTCGCTTAATAGATTACAAAGAAGTCTATAACTCTGAATAGCACCGAGAACCTTGTTGAGATAGTGAAAGAGAATCAAACTACAAGTAATCGAGTATGATTCAATATTGATTTCGACAGAGTAATGGTAAGAGTATGTATTAAGAAATGTGGAAGAAGAAGAAGAGGAGTGAAAATCCAGAAAATCTGATCTGAAATTCATTGAAACTAATCCATATTTATAGAAGAACAACAGCCATGTCCATTCATGAAGAGTTTTGACGAATAGACACTTCTTTTGAAATTTAATTTTTGAACTCAACTGACACCATGTCGACATGGTCACCATAGGCATGTCGACATCCCAAAGCAATTTTTGATGATTTGATTTTCTTTGAAAATAACCTTTATCTTCTATTAAAACTATTTTAAACTTTTATAATATACTTGACTATAGTTAAAATACATAAGTAAATATAGAGAATTATATATATATATATATATATATATATATATATATAATTTAACTATAATTATATATATATATATCTTAAGTATAAATATTTAAAAGTTAAATATATCTTATTCTAAAAGATAGTTTAAAATCGGGAGTAATTTTGACTTTGAAATTAAAGATAATTTTGAGGCTAAAATTATTTAAAATCAGGATAGAGATTTTTGATGCTTTTAAAAGGAAGGTTTCGAAAACATTTTGAAAACAGGATATAATTTTGAAAAATCATTTTGAATAAGTTTAGCGGATACAAAACAATGTTCTACTAGAGATTTCGTAGGTTCCATCCTACTTAGGGTTCCATCCCTTTAACAGTCTCAAAGTGGATTCCATTCCACGAATAAATTGGATTTTAAAATGCCAGTGCTTTTCTATGAGTTTTAACAAAATTTCTAATTAAAGAATAAATTACTTCAATTCTTGAACTCTTGATATTCTTGATACTTATGAGTCTTCAATCTTGATATCTTGAATCTCTATACTGTATATTCTTCATTCTTGGTACCTGCATGGTTAAAACCTGCATATACATATATATCTAAACTTATAATGTTAGTATTTATATTTTATAATCTATTCTAAGGTTGTTGTCATCAAAACCATCATCTCACGGACTAACAACATGTGTGTGAGTGAAGACCTTAGCCAGTGTAGGCTTGTGACAATATTTCTGTAACCAAAGTTATGTATACAAATGAATAATGTTACAGATATGACTAAATTATGTTACAACTATTTATAAACGCATTGTATAACATTACCAATTCCCTACGATGCTGTTGGAAGGACTTTGACTTGCCGCTGTGCAAAGAGGGACTTTTAGCCCTGTTTGCACGGTTCCGCGCTAATAATTCTTATAAATTTAATTGCACAATTAACTAAATTAGTGCACCTAATATACGAATTTTAAACAAAATTTAATAACAAAATCAAATGATAAAACTTAGCTTCAACTCCGAGGTATCCAATAGCTGTAGAAATTAAAGCCCAAACATCAGCTCCCATCTAAAATGGCTTCTTTCATGCTTTCTTGGCTTTTGACGTGGTGTCTCTATAATTTTTTTGCATTCTTTGATTCAAGTAATTTACAAAACATCCATATCCTAAGGGTCGACATGAACGGCGGCCTGCATATTGAAATTGAAATTGGTTTGAATTATGTACATTGTATTAATTTACAAATAAATTATAAATTTAAACTTTTCATTAAGTCGGAAAATATGGCATTCTTAATATGATCTGGAATGTTGCCCCTGTGAGCCCAACATTCCGACATCCGGCTCATGAACGCCTTCCTAGACACTTGTAAAATAAAGTGCGAAGGCTGTACCTCAATCCCCTTGTATAAAATAAGATGTACAAATTTAATAAATTTTAAATAGTAAACATGTAATAAATTGGATACTAACCCTGCACTCTTTGGCGCTGCCTCTGCCATCGGACGTAAATACGACGCTATGCCGCTTACACCCACACCAAGGGAAGGAGAATGCTGAGATCATTTTTTTTAAAAACCCAAGAGAACCCGACGGGCTAGTAAACTCCTAAGGAGGATATAGTAAAGCCGTTCGCTGATCCAAGCCCCCATACCCCCTGGTAAATTTATATAGGTTAGGGAAGCGAATGGTAGGAATCTAACTTGTGTCTTTTTACCGGAACCTAAGCCTCTTTTAAACTGCACCGCACCCACAAACGAAGGATGAGATCTGCTTGAGTGTCTCTTGTGCATAATTTTTACAAACATATCATTTCATATAGTGATAAAAATATCAGTTAATTATTACAAAACAAATTTGATTAAACATCATCACATAAAACTTGTACTAAAACATCATAAATGAGACAAGATCTCCTGAGTGTATATACATGATTAAAAAAAAGACATAACTCACAACGTAGTCATCATTATTGGTAACAGCTGAAACTCAGAATATACACCATACAACAACTGATTCAAAAATTAAAAAGTTTCAGTCTTCGTCGTCTTCTGATTATGTCTCCCTCTCCTACTCTATATCATATTCTTTTGTACTCTTAAATGCTTCTGTTAACGATTCATCATTTAACAAACCCAAATCAATATCATTAGTTATTATTATTTCATCATTCGGTTCAAGATCCGTTCGATACGCTGCTTCTTTTGGAATACTTATTCCATCAAATTTAAATCTTTCCATTGTTTTAAAAATAGCAGACCAATCGGCTTTATATCTTTTTAATGATCGATACAGAGCAAAATAAACTTGTAATGCTTGCTTGGCCAATAAAAATGTATCAACCTTATAGTAATGTGTGAGGAACGGGATTTTTCGATGCCCTAAAGTCGACATTAATACGTCCACTATATCAACTGCCGAGCAATCGAAGGCCGGAAAACCGAATTGTTAGGGTTAAAGAAGAAGAAGAAGATAGAAGAAGTAAGAAAGAAGAAGCAATAGAACAATATCAAAATCTCACAATCGCAGAGGAACAACATATAATAGATAAATGAATAATCTTTAAATCAAAAGAACTGTACATTTTATACATCACATCATCAGAGTCAATATACAACACAACACAAGAATGGACAGTTATATAAACCTGTCCTCACAACTTAATACACAGCTGAAAAGATAATATCATATACAAGTGATACGTTTCGCCCTCCAGCTCGCCTCTTGAGCTCCATAGCACCTCCTGAATTCTAGAATATCCTGATAACCTGACTCTAGGCTTGCCGTGTGGAAAATGATGGGCACCCAGAGTTTAGGAAGAGAACAATAAACTCCAGGTCAGTCATGGGACTGGTGCGAGAACTTAAAACAGTTTATCTTTAAAAACAAACAAAGAAATATTTTAAAATAGATCCGCAATGCTTTTAGAAAATGTAACTTCCATAAGGCCTCCCGCCACACACACAATGCAAACACAGAATTAGAGGAGATTTCTACTTATGATAGTCAAACATGCTTGATATGCAAATTTCTTTGATATTATTCCTATAAGTGCAAAGTGTAGGAAAACATTTCGAAAGTACAATATTAATCTTAGCCAGCATAGGTACCATTATAGTATGCCTACTATAGCTACCATATTAGATGGCAGGTTCTACAACTAAAACCGTACAGGGCTCGTACCGTTTTTTTGGATTTTCCAACAAATGGTTAGGTCAAGGAACTTCATATTGCCACATGGGTACGCCTTTGGAAGGACGCCTCGAGAACCTAACCGGATCTCTGCCAACACAAGGCCGGGTTACCTCTGCAAAAATAGGTAACTACTGACACGAGTATGCCATCCCCCGGTTGTAAACAACCTTTATACGAGGATCCCCAATACCAACAACCACAAAGTAATAAATTTGCAGCAGCAACATAGGTTAAGTATATGGGCTCCATACCATGATACCACCTCTATCCAGAAGGAAATGAACATACCCTAAGGGGCGCTACCCCCTAAAACCCTGCTGCATTCTTCCTGTTTCGACCATTCCGGGGTGTGAGGTCCGACAAAATCTCGTCCACAAAGCTACGCTTTTTATAAAATCTATGCTTTGATCAACAAATGATCATCAGCACTTCGTATGCCACATTACCAATTTGGGAATGTATCACTAGTAACCATCAACTACATAACCTCTGAGCTCGTACATCTCAGAGAAGGGTGTTAAGCTAAGAGAATAAATTCTCTGCCACCAACGGAAATGTATTTGATAAAAATCAACTTTACATCTCAAATTGTAACGTCAGACACACATCCATACAAGTCCGTTCCAGCATCGAACAGAACCGAAGGCACTTCCAAAGAAGCGCTTGCAATCCGAAAATTCACTAATCACGTCCGGACTTCCATCACAAAGGGTGATAAAATCTCTATATCGAGGTTTAGCCGATGCAGAGACATTCGACGGTAATCCTTCCGTTTTCGAAAATATTCGGTCTTCAACACCGGTCTTTAAATGCTATCCATTTCGACGTATCACTATTCGAAATGGGATTTATGAACCAAAGGTCCTCTCCCGGCTAAACTGAATAACGAGCGCTTATTTTAAAATAAGTGTAGCATTCAAATTCAAGCAAATCACAACAAATACCCATTTAAAGGTAAATATTGATAGTCAGTTATTTCAACTATCAATAGGTATGCACAACATCACCAGATTCCAAATAATTTCCCAAATTATTTATTTTCCAAAAACATCTTTACAAGATATATTTTCCCACACTTCAACCATTTGAAAACAAATTTCAAATCACTTTTCACCTTTACATCTTTTGAAAACAAATTTCAAATCATTTTCCTTACGCGGAAACACTTCCAAATATTTATTCATTTTCACTGGAAATCTGCCTAGCTCAAATACTTCAGAATAATTTATAACACTTATCCAAAATATACCAGGAAAACACTTTGAAAAAAACTATTTTTCTTTAAACACTTTACATAAAATATTAGTTATAAAAATATTATACCAATATTACATATAACTTAAGTCCAAACTAATTTTCAAAATTAAGTTAGTTGATAGATTATAACTATTTAAATAACTATTTTCTAAAACAATTGTTGATTAAATCTTAGAAATAATCATTTCTATATCAACTTAATAAATCTTTACTTAAAGGATTTAAAACAACTTAAGAAGTTAATTTCTCCAAAGTATCCTTTTCAAAACCAATTCTAGAATTATATATGTGTGTGTGTGTGTGTCTATATTTTCAAAGCTATTCAGAAATTTTATTCGGCTTTCCAGGGAGAATACACTTTCATTTCAAAATGGTTCATTTAAACCAATTAAATAAATCCTTACCGATTTACTTTAATTTACGTTACAAATCCGTAAATTTATTTCCACACTTCAAAAATAAATCAATGTTTATTTTTAACAAATTTCCCTTTCCTTTATAAATTCCATGGTGAAATTAAATTTCCAAATATCCACTGATATACGATTTTCAAATTGATTTCAAATATTCACTTTCAACAACAATTAAATTTTCAATTGATTTTCAAAAAAACCAAATCAAATTCCATATTGATTTCCCAAGAAATTAAACACCAAGTGAATTTCATTCTAATCTCAAATTGAAATCAATTTCTACTAAACCCCAAACCAAATTTCAAATTGATTCCAAAGTCTTTTCAAAACATCAAATAAATTTCCAAATGGATTTTCAAAAGATTTAAATTCAATCACAAAAAACCAATTTCCAAATGGGTTTCAAATTTTATTTCCTTTTAAAAAAAATTCCTTTTAAACAAAACCAATTCTTTTATTTATCAAACTCTTTAAAATTCGCATTTTGAATAAATTCTTCAACCTTTGAATAATATTACCCGAAATCCATTTATTAAAGCTATTCCCATATTTTGAAATTTTATTCAATAAGATTAAAAATAAAACTTAAATATTTTATAATTCCTTCTTTTAAATTTATCCAATTCTCAAAAATAAATTTTTAATGTAAACTTTCAACCTAAATTTTCAAAAATCAAATTTTTATTTATTTCTGGTATCCAACGATACCAAAATTATATTCGCCTAAATTTTAGTCTTCAACAATTTCAATCACAAAGATAATCACACAGAGATTATAAATAATCAACACACAACATTGAAAAAAAATTCAATTATTTGGGGAATCCAGTTGGATCCCTCCATCCTGTTTATCTGCATTCACAGATGTTAGCACAATACCAATCCCGTTTCAAGATGGGATATCTTGGTACATGGGTTTATATAAAATATTATCCGCTAGAATGCGGCACAATTGGGTCTCATCCGCTATATAATGCGAGAAATCAACTCCAAGTACATATATAATACAATATCACATCAAGGTGGAATATCGCGGTATATGTGTTTAATATAATAACCTCAGCTTAATATGGGGCGTATAGGGTCTATTTCAATACAACAGATAGCAATTTATCATCCAAGCGTACAATCAACACAATCAAGCAATTTTAAATCTAACTATTTAAAATTTAAATCGAAACACATTCGATTGAGTGAGAAGTGCTCACCGTGCTTCAAATAACAGTTGCAGTGTTTCGTCTGAATAAAATTAAACACGCATCTAATTTTTTACCCAAAATTCCACTATCTCCAATCAACTCCAATCTAGCTCCATTTCATAATGCTCGTCCATACGAACTCATCGCAATTCGTTTCGTGCGAAACGGACCTCGTATGAAAGAGTTATGCATTTTAGAAGTTCGTACTATTTTTAATATAAATTAATATACAAATCTATTTTATTTTAAACCTAGAAATCATCACAGCCGTCGATTCCATTCCACTAGATATCGACCGCACCTTCCTTTTCTTCCATCGCTCAAGGCCGTACATTTTTAAACCCATAGCCGCCGTGTATTCGTGAATTAACGCGACTCCTATATGCAACTTGAAGACGATCTGACACTTCCACGTCGAAGCCACCATCGCTTAACCCCAGCGCCCATTGACCGGCCGAGCTCGGTTCCATCTTGGCTTTGATTTTCGTGCACGAACTTCGGCCATTCGAATGGAAATTGCCATCGATCTGTAGGTCTAAAAACGATCACCACCGTTGGGTCGATGGATCATGTTGTGCTCTACATGTTTGTAGTTGAACGTTTTCGATAATTCTACACGGATCGAGAGATTTTGAGGGAAGAAGAGGGGAAGATTTCGGCCATTGATAAAGCTGGTGGCGGCTGCTGTAACCCTAGTGTTTTTTATGCAAATGAAAGTGTTGAGGTCCTTTTATAGAAAATTCTCGCGACACTATTCATCCAGAATTTTTCCGAACTCCTGACGAAGCATGCCGCCTGGCGTTTATAATGTTTTACCCCCATTCCGAATGCAATGGAATTTATATCGGGAGCCAATTCGATCATATTTGAAAGATAGGTTTCCGAATCGAATTATTTAAATTTAAAATTCACTTAAACCGATTTCTACACGTTTTAGCTTGCCCCGGACAAACCGTAAATCCGATTGACACGAAATTTGAATTCTTACTATAATATAATATTACGGATCCGATGAAACTGTTTTCATCGAAATCCAAGACTGTCTGAAAAATGACTATTTTTACTCGTCAAATAAATATTAAAATATTCAATTTCCACAAATTAACTTTTAATTTAATTTTAAAAGTTCTATAACATCATTCTAACTCCAATATGATTTAATACAACTTTATAAATCAATTTTAATCGCATTAAACCCATTTACAATTATTTCTGTAATTTCAAATATTAAATTATCGATTTAATTATCCAATTAAATCTAGATATTTGAAATAAAATTCATTCGACTTTCAAATTTTACTTGTTAATATTTAAAATCAATTAAATATACGAATTTCAAATTGCAGAAATTATGGGTCGTTACATAATGTGTGGTGTGCTTTATTTCTGTAAGTTTATAATCTTTGTGCACGTTGATTCCAAAATTAGGAACATTGCTTAAAAAATTGCACTTAAATAAAAAAAATTCTGCAGGTTGTACATAATATGTCAATTCTAAAACTTGTGTTAAGACGTTGTAAATATCTTTTATATACTCATTTGGATCGTCGTTGCCTTTAACAAATACGACACAGTTATATATTAATTTTTCAGCACCATAATTCTTGGTGCTGAATTAAAATCTATTGACTAAGAATATTGGATAAGTATTGACATTTCTTTTTGGTACGGGTGTAAGATGTTGTAAACCTTCATCAACGACGCAGTTTCTTGGGTCATAAACATAGTTCGAAAACCATTTAGAAAATTCCTTACCGAGATCGCCAAATGGATGCTGTGATTTGTAAATACTGTGAATATATATGTACTATATGTTACATTACAATTAATATGTAAGTATCATTAAAATAAATCTGAATTTAGTATTACCTAGCAGATGGTGCAACTTCAGCACAATTAAGAACATATGTGTGTGCACCATGTATATGTCTATCGTCTAATCATATTTCCACACATTTTCCAGCAGGTTGGCCATGTTGTCTAAAAATTAAACAACATTGTTTGAGAATAATCTTCTTCAACGGCTTCATTATTACGAAGACCACATACAAATGATAGGTTCACATGGTCACTGAAGTAATGAGAGAAAAAGAATGAAGCTTCTTCTTCAAGATATAATTTGCAAATTGAAACTTCAACTCGTGCATTTTGTTTAATTTTTTTCTTTAGATGATTCAAGTACCTATTACAAAATTAATTCAATTTAAATTCACTTACTTAAATCTGAATTTTAAACTAACAGCAATTTTACGGATATTTACTATTACCTCTCAAATGGAAACATCCATCCACATTGCATAGTACCTCGAATAAGAGCTTCGGATGGAAGAAGAACATGTAAATGCTCCATTACATTAAAGAAACCCGACGGATATATTTTCACCAGTTTGCATAACGGTATGAGGATTTCTACTTCAACTTTACTTATATGGTTGAATTTTAATGTTGTTGAACAAAGTTATTTGTAAAACAAACTTAATTCGGTTATAACTATAATGCCCCGTAAATTTTAACAGTTTAAATAACGTAACTAATTGATTTTTTGTGAAAATTAAAACAATTGAATTGGGTAATAAAAAATTGGATATTTGTTATGCGCCTATTCAAATATAGCAAATGTTAAATTTTATTGGAAATTATAAAAGTTTATTTTTTGTGTATTTTTGTTTAAATTTAAATCAGTTAATATTAGATGATGATAAAATGATTTAGAAATCTGAATATTTTTATATAATAAAAATGTAAACTATTTTCTTAGTAAGAGGTTGAAATTCGTTACGTCAAATTTGGTCTTCTCTAGCCGCATTTATCTTATTTTCGGCGTTTCAGCAACATTTTCGGTAGCAAAAAATCGAGTTTTATAACTTGATCGTATCGTTGATATCCATGTCTCATTCTATTCGTCTCGTTGTGCTGATCTCCGTAGTATATTCATTTTGGTGTTTCGATATCCGTAACGCGGTGAAACACGCAAAACAGTTTACCGTAACGGTTCGTCGTTGTGTTTCTCTGTGATCATTCATTTTCCACTATTGTAATACCGATAGCCATCTACCATTAAGTTTTTAGCTTTTCACTTTTACAATTCCCATTATCTTGAGTATTAAAAGATTCATCCTTTCACTTCTTTCTCTGGCTCCTTACTTTTTCACTCTACCTTTTCTTTTGATATATATTAATATAATAATATATGAAACAAATCACATATATACAAGAAAAACCAAACCTGCTCTTATCTCCTTCATGTCTGCTATTCTTTTTTCATTCGACCCGCCATTGGCCTGCTCCTCCTACCATTTAGCTGAAGCCCCTCCAGCTCTTCCATCCACGACCATAGGTTGAATTCCAACACTCATCACCACGTTATCCACCTTCTTGCCTCTTGAGACCACCATGAACCACCACCGTCACACGATTCCACCCAGCCTACTGCCTTTTCGACCTCCTACACCCATGCTATCACCTTCCACACGTCAACGCACTGCCCTCTGCCTTGCACTACACATAACCCCGACAACCTCTTAACCCACCTGAGCAAACCCATAATCTTCCTCTGCGTAAACGCATCTGCCCACCATAAATCGCCCATGCTCCACCAATTACTCCACCGAGACAGCCCTGCATTTGAACCAACCTATGCATCACAGCCCTCTTCCATTCTTTCAGCTTTGTTTACCCATTCCAAAAGCCTGACCGAGCCTTGGCCTTCCGCACAACAGACACCATCGCCTGTATCCGTCGTCTCCAGTAGCAGCCGAGATCTCCACTTCCACGCCGATCACCATGCATCAAAATTCCTTCTTATTGTATATGTATAGACACACACACACACATTAATATATATACATATACATATATATATTGGCTCTGGTAAGTCGTATATATAATTATATATATAATATATTTATATATATATATATATGTTATAAAGTTATATGCCGTTATCTTATGCTGTAAATTATTTATTTATTATGTATGTAGTGTTCCAACTTGTAATTTCTTCTCTAGGTATAAAAAGAAAAAAAAAAGATATATATATATATATGCCTGGCCGTATGTGTATATATATGTAATGTGTTGAAAGTAAATATATATATATATATATTTGTTATTAAAAAATTGATTTGTAAAGTGTATGTATGTAAGTATATACAGTTGTTTGTAAGAAATAAGAACTTTTTATCCATATATGATCTATGTGTATATACATTAGTAATATATGATATATATATAATCTGTAAGTTTATATATATAAGTGTATACATGAGTTTTGGGGTTTCATGATGAATGATACGGTTTTATGTCAAATTTTAATAAGTGTTTTAATTTAAACAATGATTTTGAAATAAATATATAGATTTAATCTAATATGTGTTCAAATTCAAATTGTGATTATATATTGTTTATATATATAATTTCGCCTATATAATTGATTTTCATCAAATCCGATTCATCATGCCTTGTCCTGTCCCTCCGCTGTCTAGATTAACAGTAGAAATTCTAGCTTTGTCGTTGTATCCGTATCCGTGAGCATGTCCTTGTTATCTCATTGTTTCTCTAGCCACAAAAGGTGAGCGATCACTCGCGATTAACATTCTTATATTTAATAAAATTAATTCACATTGAAATGACAATTAAAATATGTTGTTAAATTTGAATTGCTAATTATTTAATTGCTATATGTGATATGTCATTTTCTGTAATTATTCACCTATGACATCTAACATCATTACTTGTTATTTATATTATAATTAAATTTGTTATCGCGATATTTGCTCTTCATTGATATGTTATGTTATTATTATTTCATTTTTTTCACTCTGCAAGTTCCTTGTTAGTTTAGAAATTCCTTATAGGTTGAAATTGTAACGACCCGTAAATTTAGTGGATTAAAATTGGTTAAAATTTATAAGTTTTGTAATTTAATTTAGTAGAAACTTTAAATTATAAACAAATATTGAAATATATGCTAAATTAACTTTTGTAAGTGGTGACTTAAGACCTATTTATAGAAATTGGAATAAAATCCAAATGTATTAAGTAGAAAAGGGTTCTTACCTGGATATAAAATTTAATATGAGAAATTAATGAAAATATTAAATTGATTTAATGCAATAAAAGAGTGTAAAGGTAATTGGAATAAATTAAGCAATCATGTTAATGCAAGTTAATAATTTATGACTTGGATGAAATTCCAATTCAATTAAATCATTTAAATGTTATTATTTGATTTTATATATGAGAAAAACAAATGTAAGGATTTGGTTAATGTCATCACGCTTTTTGGCAAAGCCGAGATACCAAAAGATCGATCAGAAACGGAGAACGGTTCGTCCCAGAGACCGGCCATACTTCGTCTCGCTATGGATATCACTGAATTTTGTCCAAGTCCAGATTGAGCTACAATTGATAGGACACGGCAAGGAAGATCATAGGAATCAACATCTCAAGTTTCAAGTCAATCCGAGTTCATACGCTCAAATTATGATCGATTCAATTTGAAAGAAAAGGCCTGAGATTCGAACCCATCAGGTTCGAAACCATCACTTTCGAATCCATCAGGTTCGAACCCATCGGGATGCCTCGGGTTCGAACCCATCAAGTTCGAATCTACCAAGTTCATAACAATGGACCTCGAATCAATCGGAGAGTAGCTGCTTCGAGCCCACCACAAAGCCTTGTTCGACTCCAAACAAGCATCCTTGTTCGATTCCATCATAAGACGTTGTTCGAACCCAAACATGGAACCTCGTTCGAAACCATCCATGATGCCAAGTTCGAACCCATCCTGCGTAGCCTCATTCGAATCCACTGGGTCAACCAACCATGATGACGTGTCTTCCATTGGTTCGAATTCGTCGAGATTTATGGAGTCGAAGCGGTCCACTCGGAGTGAAGACCGGATTGGTTCGAAGTTTGCGCTCCACGTCACCACGAAGACACGTGCCATGATGGATTCGAAACCATCGGTTCGAAAGCATAGTTTCGAACCAAACAGCCATGCAATGAACCCTATTTCGAATCCATCATATCTCCCAATCTACTGATCCAAACGCCATAAAATTTTCACAGAAGCTTACGTACATGTTGTAGAATGTCCACGCCAAATTTCACCTCGATTGGATGAATTCTTAATCGGTTCGAATGGAGTTCGAACCGATGCCAAAGTGGGCCCAAACTTCCTGAGACCGTGCATGTGGGCCCCCTCACGTGCCAGAAGTGGTCTCCCGAGTTTTCGACGAAATATCAGCAGCCTACACCTATACATAGAGCCCCAGGGCCAACAGAAAAGGGACTTTTGGATTCTGAAGCATCCAGACTCTGCCGGATTGAGATCTCCACCATTTGATATCATAAACTTGCTGTTAAATTCGAATTCCTGACTGTAATTCACTGTTGATTGCTGTACCGACTTGTAATCATCGAAAGAAAGTCAATAAAAGTATAAAAACTTCACAGTGGACGTAGGCAATACGCCGAACCACTATAAATTGCTTGTCTACGCGTTTATTTACATGCTATTTGGAGTTTTTGTTAGATAATCCTCTGTTTTAATTTGCACTCTTCATTTATCATCTCTTCAAAAACTTCCGACGAGTGTTGTGCCCAATTTTGGTGCAAACACTTTGGTGCTTCCACTGAGAAAACCCAGATTTTCTCCCGCTCCTCGGATCTGTCATCAATACCGGATTGCATAAATCTAAGAGAGAGATCCGAATCTCAAGCTCAGATTCCTTCCGTTCTATTCAGACTTGATAAAAGTCTAGGAAAGGATCTTACTATTCACAATGGTGAGTACTAGAAGCACCTCTAACCTTGGTAACCAGGAAGGCCGGGATAGGCCAGATCCCGCGCAGCTACCATCTACTCAGGACGTCGCCGGGCCTTCGGAGTCATCCGGACCGCTTACGAGGCAAGAGTTTCAAACGTTGCTCCAGGAGCTGACCCAGAGTCGGCAACAGTTGACAAAGAAACTACGCGCTAACGCTGAATTAACCCGCCAGCTACACAGTCATAAGCGTAGGCGGTCTAGGAGGGATTACGCATCCCAGTCTTCCACGGAGAGCTCGGCTTCCACCGATTATCATCACCGACCTTCACCACCCCGAATGGATGGGAGTTATGCACAGGCTACCGAAAACCTTCCGGCATTGACGGTCGGGCAACTACGAGTCGGCCCATCTGCTAGCTTCCACACAGGGCCTTCCTCCCGGGGAGGCACTGCTCCTCAACACACTACCGACAACTGTCCTGCAACCATTGCTACAGAGCCAGGGGTTGACATCCATACTTTGTCAGATCATAACCACCACTGACGACGGCAAACTCCTGAGCCGTATGTACCAGAAGATGTCGAACCAAGGAGGCGAGATCTGGACCGTCGACAGCATCTGGTCCAGTCCCGCATTGTGGAACCCGACCACACCTTGGCTCGGCATGCCCAGAACGCAGCTGTGACGGATCTTCCGGAAATGATCAGGCAGATGATCCGTGAAAGTCAGGGGTTTACTAACGACGACTAGGGAATCTCTTGGAGTCACACCCCATTCACAGACGAGATTCTGTATGCCGAACCCCCTCGGCGATTTAGGATGCCCACGCTACCGATGTACGCGGGAAACTCGGACCCCAATCAACACATATTGAAGTATGAATGGTCCATGAGCGCCGCTAGAGCAGACGATACGGTCAAGTGTACGAGCTTTCCTATCTCTTTGGGGGGCATTGCTATGATGTGGTTCACGCGATTGCCACCTCGTTCTATCTCTTTGTTCAATCAGCTGGCCAGGAAGTTCGTGGAACAGTTCCACATGCATGTTGCAAGGCCTAAGGACGTCAACACTTTGTCTAGTGTTACCCAAGCTCCAGGAGAAACTCTTAGACACTATTTGGAGAGATTCCATAAGGCCTGTGTGGAAATCACCAACCCCAATGATAACTCGATTCTGATGGCATTGATGAAAGGGATTGACCCTGATTCGGATTTTGGAAATTGGTTGGCAGGAAAACCTCCTGCGTCGTTGGACCGCTTCTACTCCAAAGCCGCCCAGTTCTTGAGGCGTGAGGACACGAAGCTTTCTAGGAAACAGGACGACGCAGGACCCAGTGGAGAGGGGATTCGAAGTAATGTGGCTGTTAAACAATCGGGAGAGAGTTCTGGGAAAGTGCAATTAAATATCCAGAACAAGCAATCCCAACCGAAGAATAATGGGGATCAGAGCAGGAAGCGGGATCAGAACCATGGGCCAAGGCGTAGGGTCCCTATGTTCGACAATTATACTCCGCTGAATACATCGTTGGAGAACGTATATCTACAAACTTGTAACGCCATGCAATACAAGAAGCCTACTCCGAAGCCGTCGTCGGAAAGACAGATTCAAACGGGCAAGTTTTGTAGATTTCACAATAGTTACGGCCACAATACCAATGAATGCAGACACTTGCAGGATTTAATTGAGAAGTTGATCAGGGAAAGGAAGTTGGACCAGTTTGTACGGGCGCCGCAGCCTGGCGGTGCGGGCCCGTCAAACCAGAACGATCGGCCAAATCAGCCAAGGCAGGAAGAACCCGCCCGAACGGGCGGAAGGCTAGTGATAAACACCGTCAGTGGTGGTCCCCATCCAGCGGATAAGAGTTGGAAAGAGATGGAGTCGTATGCTAGCTCAGTTAGGCATATGGACTTCGAATGCTGCAGTAGTTATGACGAAGGGGCTCCAGCCAAACAACAAAAGACGATGACAGATGACATCGTGTTTCGGAACCGTGATGCAGATAAGGTCGAAGCCCCGACTATTGACCCGCTTGTTATATCCGCCCAGGTTGGTCCTGCTTGGATGAAGAGGATACTGGTGGATAGTGGGAGTTCAGTCAATATTTTATTCAAGAGAGCTTACGATCAGATCAAGATGGAAGCCAAAGATTTGAAACCCTATCAGTCCAAGATTCATGGCTTCGATGGAAGTGCTAATATACCCACGGGGGTTGTGGAGTTACCCGTGGAGTTGGGGATCGGTGAGAGAAGAAGAGTACGCATATTACAATTTGTTGTTTTGGACCTACACTCACCGTACAATGCGTTTCTGGGCCGACCGGCCCATGCTGAATTTCGGGCGGCAATCGCCCTCTGGTGTTTGACTTTGAAATTCCCCACCGATTGTGGTATCGGTGTGATTCATGGAGATCAGGCTGCTGGAAGAGCCTGTTATGTTGCGGAGCTGCGAGAAGCGCAGCGAAGGGAAAAAGGGAAGGGCGTAGAGGAATCTCTCTACGTCCGTTCTGCCGATAATTGACAATTGGTGCTTGGGCCTTAGCCCGGGCACCACAACCAATTCCAGAAAGACCTTGACCCAAGGGACAACGACAACAATGAAGAATCTACAGAGAGTCAGGCTTCTCCGGCCGAACTAACTATCAATGTCCCGATCGGTAATGATGGCGATAATTCGAGAATGTTAAAAATTGGGTCTCAATTGAGCCAGGGGGCACAACAGGAATTGGTTGAATTTCTCCGGGCGAATCTTGACGTGTTCGCCTGGACGCACTCTGACATGTGTGGGATCTCGCCGGATATCGCGAGCCACACTTTGAACATTGACCCGCGGTATATCCCGGTCAAACAGAAAAGGCGTGGTATGGATCCAGAGAGATCTGCCGCCCTTAAGGAGGAGGTCGATAAGTTGAAAACAAATGGGTTCATTAGAGATGCTTTATACCCGGAGTGGGTTTCCAACCCGGTACTTGTCCGAAAACCGAACGGGAAATGGAGAACATGTATCGATTATTCTGGCTTGAACAAGGCTTGCCCGAAGGACAGTTTTCCGCTTCCTCGAATCGATCAGCTTGTTGATTCAACCGCCGGACATGAATTGTTATCCTTTATGGATGCTTACTCGGGCTACAATCAAATACCCATGCATGTGCCCGACCAAGAACATACGAGCTTCGTGACTGATCTGGGACTATACTGCTACAAAATCATGCCTTTTGGGTTAAAGAATGCCGGCGCAACCTATCAACGTTTGGTTAACCGGATGTTTTTCGACCAGATCGGGAAGACCATGGAAGTTTATGTGGATGACATGTTAGTAAGGTCACGGTATTCTGTTGATCACGTAAAGGACTTAGGATCAATGTTTGATATCCTCCGGAGATATGGGATGAAGCTCAATCCGCTAAAATGCCATTTTGGAGTTGCGTCCGGAAAATTCCTTGGGTTCATCGTCAACGCCCGAGGGATAGAGGCTAAACCTGAAAAGATTTGGGCCATCAGGAATCTTCAAACTCCAAGGATCATAAAGCAAGTCCGGAGTCTCAATGGGAAAGTCGCAGCATTGAGTAGGTTCATCTCGAAGTCAACTGACAAATGCATCCCTTTCTTCGATTTGATCCGAAAAGGGAAACGAAACTTCGAATGGACCGCAGAATGTGAAGGTGCGTTTCAGTCACTGGTTCAACATCTTTCTACACCACCGATTCTCTCAAAGCCTGTTGATCACGAGCAATTATATCTTTACTTAGCGGTATCTGAAAGCGCAATCAGTGCAGCATTAGTCCTGGAGGAAGACCGAGTGCAAAAACCGGTATATTATGTAAGTAAACGGTTGACCGGAGCCGAAAGGAACTATCCCAAGCTGGAAAAGTTGGCATATTGCCTAGTCATTGCCTCGAGAAAGCTCCGTCCATATTTTCAGGCTCATCCTATCACCGTGTACACCGACCAGCCGTTACGACAGGTCCTCACGCGGCCTGAGACGTCTGGTAGGCTACTAAAATGGAATATCGAATTGAGCCAGTTTGACATTGCTTATACTCCGAGAAGGGCCATACATGGTCAAGTTCTAGCGGATTTCGTTGCTGAATTCACTGTACCCGAGGAATTACCTGAGAGTAGCGAATCTCCTAAACACATATGGAGGTTATATACTGACGGTACCTCCAATGAACGGTGTTCGGGATCAGGGGTAGTGCTTGACACCCCTGAAGGCTGATCTATATGCTACGCACTAAAGTTCGAGTTCCGTGCAACTAATAATGAGGCTGAATATGAAGCTTTACTCGCTGGGTTGATGCTGGCCCACGACACGAGAATTATCACTGTAGAGATTTATTGTGACTCCCAATTAATCGTATGTCAAGTCCGAGGTGAATATCAAGCTAAGGATCGAAGACTAGCTGCTTACTTATCTCGAGTCAGGGAAATTCTTGATCGTTCCGATTACTACGCCATTTTCTATATCCCCCGGGAGCGCAATCAGAAGGCCGATTCGTTGGCGAAGTTGGCAAGTACGGGCGAAGCTCAACAGTTGGGGCTTGTTCCCGTTGAAACCCTACATTCTCCGAGCATTGATCAAAGTGAGGTCAGCCATGCATTCGAGGCTACCACAAGTAGGGAGTCCTGGATGACCCCCTATCGAAATTACATTGAACATGGTACACTGCATGAGCGCAGGAGTGAGAAGAGGCAGGTCCTTCGAAAAGCCTCACGGTTTGTCATTCAAATCGGAGTTATGTACAGAAGGGGGTATTCTGTCCCTCTACTCCGATATATCGCACACGATGAAATCAAGCGAGTGTTACACGATGTACACTAGGGAGAATGTGGCGATCACACTGGGGGGAAGCCACTCGCCAAGAAGGTACTCCGATATGGATATTACTGGCCTACCGTTAATCGAGATGCATCAGACTACGCCAAAAAATGTGACAAATGCCAGAAACATGCTCGGATTCCTAGAGCTCCACCTACCGAAATAACCCAAATGGTTAGCCCCTGGCCGTTCGCGGTATGGGGAATCGATATAATTAGAGCATTGCCTCTGGCCAAAGGTGGCGCGAAATACGCCATCGTCGCGGTTGATTACTTCACTAAATGGGCCGAAGCTGAGCCTCTTGCAACGATTACAGCAAAGAAAGTGATCAAATTCGTAGTGCGCAACATCATCTGCCGATTCGGTCTCCCGCATACTATCATCACCGATAATGGAGCCCAATTCGACAGTACTGAGTTCAAAAATTTCTACCAACGATTTCGCGTACTTAAAAAGTTTTCTGCAGTGGCACACCCTCAAGCAAATGGTCAGGTCGAAGCTGTTAATAAAGTTATAAAGTCCATTCTGAAGAAGCGACTAGAAAAGGCCGGAGGCAAGTGGGTCGACGAACTCCCTATGGCGTTATGGGCCTATCGAACAACTCACAAAACTGCAACTGGTCACACTCTGTTTTCTCTATCGTATGGCTCTGAGGCCGTTATTCCAGTCGAATTGGAAGTGCACTCTCATCGTGCGACGTATTATGATCCCAAGACAAATGCCATATTACTTGCTCAATCTCTAGATTTACTGGATGAGAGGCGTGAAGAGGCTGATTTGAGGGCAGCCGCATATCGGAGTCGAGTCGCCCGAATATTCAATGCCAAGGTCCATCCGCGAACTTTTGAACTCGGCGATCTCGTGCTCAAAAGAGTTTATCTGGTTCCTTCGCACATGAAGCCAACTTGGGAAGGGCCGTACGTGATTTCACAAAAGCTCGAAGATGGCACATTCAAATTATTGACCGTTGACGGTCTCACCTTACCGAGGGCTTGGAATAGCGAGAGTCTTCGTCGCTACTACACATGAAAGACTTTACTTTTTCTGTCAATTTATTCTTTTGCATTTTATTTTAGCATTCCGAGATTTAAATTTGTAATAAGGCAACTGACTTTGCCATATTTTCTCGTTTCAGCAATAAAATGCCATCTCTTCGGGCCAGAGCTGTGATTTATTGAGTGTGACGTACAATATCACGACGCACGGAGAGCTAAGTTCCATCATGCGGTGGGATTTATTCAAATAAAGAGTGGCTGCGATATGACCGGTCACTCTCTAAGTGAAACCCGAGCTCGGGGGCAGGACTTTATATCAACATTTACAGGGATTGATACACGACAATCCCTCATTTAACTCCAAATTCCCGGAGTGCGAATTGGAGTATAAAAACAACTCTCAGTTCCCGGAGTGCGAACCGGAGTATGAATCCATAGCTCCCAGAGTGTGAGCCAACTCCAAATTCCCGGAGTGCGAATTGGAGTATAAACATTAAACAATTCGTTCCCAGGGCGCGAGCGGACTCCAACTTCCCAGAGCACGAATTGGAGTATAAACATTAAACAATTCGTTCCCAGAGCGCGAGCGGACTCCAACTTCCCAGAGCGTGAATTGGAGTATAAACGTTCAATAATTCATTCCCAGAGTGCGAACGGACTCCAAGTTCCCAAAGCATGAATTGGAGTACAAACATAAGTTACAGGTTCCCGGAGCGCGAACCGAAGCATCCGTGCTAAGTCCAGATTCCCAGAGCGTGAAGTGGAGTGTAAACATTAATTCCAGGTTCCCGGAGCGCGAACCATACTTCAAACATCGATAACTCTCAAGGTCCGTGCAAACCGGATTGTCGATCTCAAATTATCTTAAGTCCCCGAAATGTGGACATGTGCTTAAAGTTTGCAATAAACGCACTCAACCACCAAAACGCAATTGTTATTCCCCGAGACTAGGGGGCAAAAAAGCTAAGTGTTAATCGCTAATCAAAGTGATACAATGTCCGAAGTTCGATTATTCATCGATTACAACTTGTGACCAGGATTTTCAGACTTGGCAAATAAAACAAACTCTACTTGACGGTAAAAACACCACAAGTGCGCCGGACTGAAAACATAACGCTATAAACACTTAAGCACAAAAGAAATGAGAGTTGGAACAAAGAAGCTAAATTTTATTTCAACTAACTTAAGACAAGGACTTACACGCAAATAAGTTCTTCCAAAAAAGAATGCCTACTAGCAGGGGCCGAACCTGCATCTATACACGGCCTACTAACAAAAAACGAAAACAAGTTCCTATCTACCGAAATATCTGCTGGGGGGGGCGATCTATTTTTTCTTCTTTGGCTTCCTTATTAGCGGTTCATCGTCAGAATCACTAGGAACGGAAATCCTTCGTTTGGACGGCCTCCTCTCCGGTGGCTGCTCTTCGGCCGGGGGCATAATATCTACGTCCTCCTCAGAACTTGAGTCTAAATGAAGGCTCTCCGCCGGAGGAGTAGGAGGGACCGGACCCGCAATGGAAGATGGAATAGTGTCACCACCGACACTACCGCTTTGCCCCTCAGCTTCTAATTCAGCATGGATTTCGGCCAAAATTTCTTCATCTCGAGTTGATGGGGCCTGGCTGGGGGCAATTCCGGTCTGCACCAAAGAGCTAGAGGCTGGCGGGAGCTCACTGATGATAAATGGCAAGTCTGTAGAGAAGTCTCCCTGTTGACCAAGTAGTTCGCTCACCATTTGTTCGTCAAGAGACAAATAGCTTTCCTGCGCTGCTCCGGTAGACGCTGCCGTTGTCACGACAGTCGTTTCAGTAGTAATAGCCTTCTGCCCTTGACTCGGCTCCTGGGTCGAAGACACCAGGGTAGTCCTGGTCACTGGATAAAGAAGAGAAGGGGTTAAGAACAATCACTTCGAAACGAGAGTTCTAGTGAAAATGCACTCGAAATTTGTTCAGAATACCTTCCTCAGTTCTGCTTGCTGATGGTGGGACGACTTCGGGGACGTGCTCGCGAATTGGTGATAACCGCGGTTGCTCTGGGTCATAAGCAGGAACGGTCTATGAGCTAACCGCATATATAGGCTCAGACGGAGGTGGGGCGGTGAATTCAAGAGCGGTGGGACGATGCTCAACGCCTGACCCTTCTCCGGCCTCCAAAGATCGACCGCCAACCATCTCTTTCTCATGAGCGATCATAGCATCGTGGAGGTCCTTCTTTTCCTCATCCGTTAGCAACCGTTTTTTGAGCTCGAATCGGTCGACCGATTCGTCCGGGTGCGCTTCCTCTTCCCCCTCAACCAATCGTTCCCAAGCACTATGGAGATGCACTGGGTAATCCTAAAGCCAAGCCAAGTTTCTGTGCTTCAATACATTGGCATTGCAGGTGATAAGCAAATCTTCAATGTCGACCTCTAGCCTGGCCTCGGCTTGCAGAACTCTCTCCTCAATTTCCGCCTCGACCACTTGAACTTTGTCCACTGCCTCATCCCGTTCGGTCCGGAGTATCACAGCTTGTTCGCACGCCTCCTGGGCTGCATTGTTTGCATCGTCCCTATCCTTGGCGATTTCGGCGAATTTGGATTTGAGCTCATTTAGCTCCTTTAGCGCCGCATCCCTCTCGGCAGTGACCAGAGTATTCCGATGGCCCGTGTCCTCTACCGTGGCGTAATGATCACGCTTCATTCTATCCATCGTAAGTTGGGCTTCATCGGCCTTTTTGATAGCTTCCATCTCTGATTTTCTGGAAGATTCGGCCTCGGTGTTCAGCACATTGATAATACGGCTCTTTTGGGCCAACTGAGCCTGCGTTTTCTCAATGGTGGCCCCATGCTCAAAGGCCAGTGACGAGGCTTTTTCGGCTGCCTTGTACCACGCCCTGTACTGGGCATAAAAATCGCGCACATAATCGTGCACCGTCTGCTCGGCCTCCGGCGGAATTCTTTTCAAGTGAAGAGGAAAGATATAGTTGTCGAAGCAAATATTCGGAAAGTACTTCTTCAGCTGAGCAAGCCATATTGCTCCTTCTCCCGAAATTTCAGTGGGAGGTTGCTCCGCAACTACTGGAGGCATTGCCTCAGATCTGGGATGGCGAGGTTCATGCCTGGAAGATTGAGAGGTCGACTGGTAGTGTGAGGAATCAAAAGGATGAGGAACGTGGACCGGAGGCTGTATAGGAGCTCTTGGAGGAGGGGTGCACGATCGGGACCGATGTCTGTAATCCCTATCTCTCCATTCTTGGCTAGAATACCCGGAGTACCTACGATCATAACTCCTATCTCCTTCTCTCCGTTCTGAATCATAATATGAGGAAGACATGCGAGAATGTCGTAGGCTCCCTAGCATCGAACCACGTCCAGTCATAATATCTGCAAAGCAAAATGAGAATAGAGTTAGTGGTTTCTCGAAACCGATGACCTAAGACTCTGGACTATGTAGTGTCGTGAAATGTGTATGAATATGCATTTCCCCCGACCAACCAGAAGTGTCGACTGAGCTAGTAATAAAAGGCTCGCTCAATTCAAGAGTACGATGAAACTCCTCCAACCCGGCGTCATGCTGAAAAGACACATCATCCGGGATTGGAAGGTCGGTAAGCGCTTCGTAAAGACTTTCGGTTCGCGGAGGAGACATCTCGGAAATTCTAACTCCGGGAGAGGATCGGGCCGTGACAACCGACTTCCATCTCCCCTTCTTAGTTGACGTGACAACAGCTGCCTTGCCTTTTCTTTGCTCTTCAACATCTTGAGCGACGTTTGTAGGCTCCAACAACGGCTCGTCGTCAGTGTGAGTTCTTTCAGAATCAACTTCCTCGGCTATAATGACTTTGGGCTTCTTGTGCTTGGCAATTTTTTTCAAAACGATTCTTTGCACCCCGTCGAATATTATACTCTTCCATCGTTCGATTAACCCACAGGCCCGGAGATTCCTATCCGTCAATAACACGTCGATATCCCTGTCGACGCTCGGGATCTCTCGGAGCACTCGTACTATCTCCTTAAAGTTTTCACTGTAGGGACGCTGGATCATCGCTGTATAGAAGAAAAATATATAAGTCACACTCCGACTGCAATCGCCTTAGTAGTTGTTTGCAAACACTATACTCACGTCTAAATAACCATCGCCTGGCGAAGCCTGGAGGACATCTGATGTAGAACCATTCCGTCCTGTAATAGCTTAACCTAGTCTAGGACCCGGTGACCACTTGACAATTCCGTACTGCCTCCAAGAATGTAAAAGATGGGTAATCATTTCGAGTTTTGAAGTTAAACAAGTATCTGATTTCAGTCGGGGCCGGTGGTCTATGAAGATATTCCATAAAGACGATGAACAGGCTGTTCACCGAAGCATACCCGTTCGGGTGAAGTTGGGATGGTGCGATTCCCAAAAAAGATAGCACTTCTCTTATATACTCATTGAACGGAGGGAGCGTCCCAGCCGCGCACGCATGGCGATTGGATGCGGTATACCCCTCCGGCGGGTTGTGTGGTCTGTCGTTTGGCCCCGGTAGTAACATGTCGTCTAGTGACAAACCGTGCCTCAGGCATATCCTCCCCAGCATATCTTCGGAAATATGAGATAGGACGGAATCTGATGGATTAGCAATGAATGACGCGTTGGGAAGTTCATCCGGCGCTAGGCCGATAATTTCAGGATCAATGTCCGGGATCTCTAACCTCGGGGGAACTATACTCTGAATATCTTGTGGGGTTTCCTGCTGTTGCGAACTCAAAGGCTCCATAACTGACTAACTCATGAGAAACCATCATTAGATGACAAGGGGCCCGTGAATTCCCCAGTGTATAGTGTATGAATGTGTGTTGTGCGGTGCTGTGCATTACTTGGATGGATATCGCAGAATTAAAGAAAACACACAAACGACAAAGCTACAAAGCCAGTTGTGATGACCGTCATCGTTGACCGTCATCGCAAAACCCTTCACATAAGCAAAATTGATTCAAATAAAAATTGTTATTATTCCGTCGACGAGCTTCGAAAGGTGGTCAAGTATGCAGTTTAACATGTCCAAATATGCAGGAGTGAAGCTCGTCGGAATTATGCTCAGAAAATATCAAACTTTGATATCCACTATATGGAGTTTCGAAACGATCACAATTGACTTGTTCGAACCCATCACCGTACCACTTCGAACCAATCCAAAGGAGCGAGCTTCGAATCGATAGTTAGGCGCCGAGCTCGAATCGATCAGTGGGGGATAACTTCGAATCGATCCTTGGTTAATTAGTTCGTACCGATCAGGAAAGCCTCAACTTAACATGGATCGAGTTCGAATCGATACTTTTCGTATCGGTCGTAAAGGAATGTTTCGTATCGATGCGAAGTTGAGAGCCTCGGACCAATCAACGGCTGCTTCTCGTATCGGTCGTTGTGCACCGATACGACTCAACACCATGGTTAACTTGGTGCGAACTGCGCCCCCTCCAAGGGAAATCACAAGGATCGATTCAAAATCTCAAAGAGAATGATGCTGCCCCCCCTCGATTCGTACACGAGTCTCTGAATCGATTCGAAATTCCTCCAAAAGCCAGATCTGGATTTACCAGATCCCAAGAAAAGCCGATCGGTGAAGGAGTGATGAGTTCGAGGTAGCTTTGCCGTGTGGATTCGAGGTTAGTTACCTAGTTTGGATGATAGGTTTGAAGAATTGAAGATTTGGATCTCAAATGATTCGAATACAAAGCACAGTGCCTTCCTCTCTGAAGCTTCAAGACGATGCAGAGAACGGTAAAAAGTGAAAAATGCCGAGGTCCTTGCTATTTATATGGGGAGTTAGAGATTACCGGGTCGATTCGCATTCCAGTAAACTCGACTGATTACAACGGGTCAAAATGCAGAACCGGTTCGAAATTTACCTTCGAACCCATACGTTTGAGGCTCCATCGGTGCTAGACCAACGGTGGGCGTGTCAGTTCGAAACCCTGTTCACGTCAACAAAATTACAACTGCACCCACGACCCACTATCACGAACGAAAGTTTCGTATCCACCCAAGTCATCGATTCAAAGATCAGTTTCGAACCCACCATTGCATAAGCGTACTCCACCCATATGGATGTTGACTTCCAATCCATCGGAGCTCGCACCCATCGGTTCGAAATGTCGCAATTACGCAACGCAGAGTCATTTCCTTCAACCTTCTGCATCGATTCAGGAGAGGATCGATACGAAGGAACCTTCCAAAACAACCATCAAGCGTTGTCTCAATTCAAATTTCAAAATCGGTTCAGGGGATAACCGATACGAAGTTCAATAGCAAACAAAACTAACACGATGCATGGACGCACAACGTTTGCAAGGGTCGAACTAACATATATGCATATATGTCAAACTAACAATCGATTTTAAACATTTACAGGGATCAAACACTCATCCTGTTACAAATGCAACAGCCAACGGCTAAGCACTATTATACAGCAATCAATCATGTCAACACAAGGTTACAACAATACCGCATACGAGTTTCAAAAAAAAAAAGAGCAATGGATGTTCAGAGAAATTGCAGCTGTTCAAAGCACGTCATGTTCCCACAAGACGTACTTTGGGGGGCAAAATGTCATCCCGCTTTTTGGCAAAGTCGCGATACCAAAAGATCGATCAGAAACGGGGAACGGTTCGTCCCAGAGACCGGCCATACTTCGTCTCGCTCTGGATATCACTGAATTTTATCCAAGTCCAGATTGAGCTACAGTTGATAGGACACGGCAAGGAAGATCATAGGAATCAACATCTCAAGTTTCAAGTCAATCCGAGTTCATACGCTCAAATTATGATCGATTCAATTTGAAAGAAAAGGCCTGAGATTCGAACCCATCAGGTTCGAAACCATCACCTTCGAACTCATCAGGTTCGAACCCATCGGGATGCCTCGGGTTCGAACCCATCAAGTTCGAATCTACCAAGTTCATAACAATGGACCTCGAATACATCGGAGAGTAGCTGCTTCGAGCCCACCACAAAGCCTTGTTCGACTCCAAACAAGCATCCTTGTTCGATTCCATCATAAGACGTTGTTCGAACCCAAACATGGAACATCGTTCGAAACCATCCATGATGCCAAGTTCGAACCCATCCTGCGTAGCCTCATTCGAATCCACTAGGTCAACCAACCATGATGACGTGTCTTCCATCGGTTCAAATTCGCCGAGATTTATGGAGTCGAAGCGGTCAACTCGGAGTGAAGACCAGATTGGTTCGAAGTTTGCGCTCCACGTCACCACGAAGACACGTGCCATGATGGATTCGAAACCATCGGTTCAAAAGCATGGTTTCGAACCAAACAGCCATGCAATGAACCCCATTTCGAATCCATCATATCTCCCAATCTACTGATCCAAACGCCATGAAATTTTCACAGAAGCTTGTGTACATGTTGAAGAATGTCCGCGCCAAATTTCACCTCGATTGGATGAATTCTTGATCGGTTCGAATGGAGTTCGAACCAATGCCAAAGTGGGCCCAAACTTCCTGAGTCCATGCGTGTGGGCCCCCTCACGTGCCAGAAGTGGACTCCCGAGTTTTCGGCGAAATATCAGCAGCCTACACCTCTAAATAGAGCCCCAGGGCCAACAGAAAAGGGACTTTTGGATTCTGAAGCATCCAGACTCTACCGGATTGAGATCTCCACCATTTGATATCATAAACTTGCTGTTAAATTCGAATTCCTGACTGTAATTCACTTTTGATTGCTGTACCGACTTGTAATCATCGAAAGAAAGTCAATAAAAGTATAAAAACTTCACAGTGGACGTTGGCAATACGCAGAACCACTATAAATTGCTTGTCTACGCGTTTATTTACATGCTATTTGGAGTTTCTGTTAGATAATCCTCTTTTTTAATTTGCACTCTTCATTTATTATCTCTTCAAAAACTTCCGACGAGTGTTGTGCCCAATTTTGGTGCAAACAGTTAATATATATGTTATTCATTCAGGGTATTGAAAAAAAAATTGAATCTAATTGTAATGAATGGTAATAATGTTCGTATTAGCTAATAAATTAAGTTTTAAATCAATACCCATAAATGAATGGAATGAAAAGAATGAAATGAATGAATGTAAATGCATTCTAGGTTATTTATCAAATAAAGGAAGATATTAAATGTATTAATGTAATATAACATTGATTAACCGTAAATGAGAATAAATTTAAAGAATTATGTTAATGCAAGTGGATCATTTACAAACTTAAATGAAACATTCCAATTTAATAGAGTTATTCGAATGTTATGACTTATTTTAATGGTAAAAATTGGATTTAATTGGAATTTGTTATATTTGGTTTAAATAGGAAAGGAGTATACAAAAGTAACTGTAAATGAAAGAAATTGAAATAAGGGGCAGCAAACATTGAATAAATTAATAGGAACAAATGCCAACATTGAATTGTTATAAATGTAGTTAAATATTACAAGTGTGTGAAACGTAAAGATAAGGGTTAAGAGTTATTGGAATGGGTATGTTAAGATAATTATAAAGTGTAAATGTAAGTATTTATAGGGACATGAATTATTTGAAGGAAAATAATTGGTAAAAGGGGTTTGGACTAAGGAAATGTTATTGATTGTTTTGAAACCTTAATTATTATGGGAAATTAATTTAATATAAGCAAAACCAATGCAAATTTAAGCAGTGAAGCGATAATAATAAATAGTAATCAATTAAAAATTTGGTAACCCATTTTTCAAATTAATGATAATAGTGTTGGTATAAGCTATTAATTTTAAATGACAGTGCGATACCAATTAATGGATGGGAAGTGATTGTGGAATATTAATAAAATATTAAATAGGATGGAATTCAAATTTATACTATAATGGAAATGTGAAATTGGGGAATAGATTCAAAGTATAAATGAGTTGTTAAAATACTACATAATAAGTACAAATTTGAATGAATCAATGGGAGTACAGATTTAAGTATAGGAAGCGATATTTTAGTTTAATTAAAGTATTGCAAAATAAGTGAAACTAACGTTAAATATTACGATAATAGAGATTTAACTAAGAATTCAAGGATATTAAAATAATAGATTTTGAACCCAACATGGAATCCATCTACTTGAAATTTGTAGATGGAATATACATTGATTTTTTTAATTTAATAGAAATTTTGGTAACTTAATTTGTAATTTTGAGTATAATGAAATTTAAGATAAGGCATTTCAATTGATAAATTTATCTTCTAAAGTTGACATTTAAATTTTGTTCAAATAATTGCAAATTATTGAGAAGTATAAAGGGGATAAATTGTCAATTCTATAATTGAAATATAAAATTCGATTTAATTAATTTATTTTAAATTTATTTAACTAATATAAAAATAGTTATTTTTTTCATGGACTCGGATTTCGACGAAACCAATTTCATCGGATTCGTAACAGTGAATTATTGTAGGGTTTCAAGTTTCGTAGCAATCAGACTTGTCGTTTGATCGTACGAATGCGAAACGCCTTGAAATCGATTTAATTGAAATCAATTTGAAATCAATTTGGAAATATTGAATTGAGCATAACTTCTTCATACGATCGAATTTGGATGTGAAACTTTTTCCATCGCGTTCAGAATGTTTTAAAATACCTATTTTGATATATGGGTTGACCCAATTTTGTTTCAGAGTCGAAACGGGTTTTTGGGCCGCGTTAGCACTAGCACGTTTGTTTATCCGATCCATCTATTCAAATTTCTAACCTACCTATATAAACCCAGTTATAAACCCTAGCCCATCTATTCTCATTTGTTTGTGCATTCATTTCATCAGTTCCTTCTCTTCTTCCAATGGCTAGAAACCCTAGATCCATGTTCAACTTCAAACAATCCAAATCAAAAGTCAAAAATTCTAAGTCTCCAGAAAAATTCACAAAAATTATATGTCATAGTTCTCGAAGAGCATAATCTGCTGGTACTGTTCGTTTTTCGATTGGAGCTATTATTCGTCCAGAAAACATCAAATTGTTTTCGGCCGTTCATTGTGCCGGAATCAAACGGAGTCTGATCGAGAAACCCCTTCTGGGTATCGTAGAGAGCACCAAGGGAAGTCGATCGGTATGGTTCGTTTATGATATCGACGGTTGGATCTTGCGCTAAAATTAGATTAGGGTTTCAATCACTTGGCGGCGGCGGCGTTCAGATGAGACGCGCGACACGTTGAGGAGGGTCGGTAGAGGCGTGCGAACCTAGGGGGTGGTGGTGAGGCACTCGGCGGCGTGGTGGTGCCGTGCGGGGTGGTCAAAGATGGGGTCAACATTTCGTTGTGGGTTCGGTTTCGTGATTTTTCCTGGGAGCTCAGTGGAAACACGTAAGGGAGAGAGATGGATTGGGGTGAGATGACGTGGTTAGTTTTTTTGGTAAGTTTGTTTTACTTTAAATTTGTTTTCAATCGAATAAACTCGTATAACTTTCCCTTACGAACTCCGTTTCATGTGCCGTTTTTTTTGTTAGGATCGTAATTAAATTCCAGATCTTTTGACACTGGTTTGGACAGATTTGGAGACCGTCGAATTTTTGGGTTTAAATTGGATTTAAATTCGATTTAAATTCAAAAGGTGAGTGTTTTAACCCACTCACAATTTCTAAAATTTCTTATGTTTGTTAAATTGATTTAAGATTTGAGTAGAAATTTGTTTATGACTGTTTGGCATGTTTTATTCGTCATCTCAGTTAAATCGCATTTATTTAATTTAACTATTAATTAATTTTATTTATTGCATATAATTTGACAGTTAGAATTTATTTATTTGCATATTAACTGCCTGTCATGATTATATTTATTTTTATTGCATATTAACTGCCAGTTAAATTTACATTTATTTTTGCATATAAACTGCTATTTTAACGATAGTTAAATTTATTATTGAATATAAACTATTAGTTAATACATGTTATTTATTACCTGTATAATTTATATGCTATATGTTTTGATGTTTGTTTAAATTGATGATGATTGAATTAAATTGGTTGATGATTGATATTGGGTGAATTGATGATGTGTACTATCTTAGAAAATCTACAAGTTATCATGCATATTCATTTTATTCGGGATTGCATTTTGAAATGACATACAACCACATTTTTATTTTAAATTGCGGATTGAAATGATAAACATCCGTATCACTTGACCATAGGGTAGAAAATTTTATACAGGCACCGCGGTATATATATATATATATATATATATATATTAATATTTTGAAATTATTTTCTATGGTTTTCGTAAAGTTATATATATGGTTTATGGGATATTGATTTGGTTATTGATAAAGGTTATTATATATATAGTAATTTCCGGTTTTAAGCTTTGCATAAATTTGATTTGAAGTTTAAATAAAGTTTGATTTTAAGATCAAATAAGATTAAGCGTTTATTTAAAATTTAATTTCTGGAGTTTCATTGACTTAAATGAGAATAAGGTTGGAAGATGAATATTAAGTTGAATTGGAATTAAATAAAAAGTTAGAATTTTTAAAGGTTATGATTTTATAACTTGATGTTTGTGTAGAGTGATCTAAATGAATATCAGTTTGATTTAAATGAATATATAATAAATTGAAAGATTTTCCAGTTATGTGAAGTTAAAGGTTTTTCTTAAATTATATTGAATTCATTAAGTAAATATTTCAAGTCTAAATAATAAGTAATTGAATTTAATATATATGGGATTGTCAAATGAGTTTGTTTTGAAATGGTGAAATATTTAAAGCTTTGAAACATAAGAATTGAAATGGTATTTGGAAGTTTAAATCGATATTTGAAAATTGATTTGTGAAATCTAAAGAAACTATTGTGTTTTATAAAGTAATTTAATATTTAACCATTTAAGAGATGAAAATTTGTTTCAAAGTTATGATTTTCAAGGTAGTATGATTTGAAATTATTATATTCAAGAGTTTTGATTTCTAAATATTTTACTTTGAAAACCCTTTGATTTTGGAAAAGAATATATTGGAAATAAAATGACATTATATGATTTTGGGTCTAAATGATATCATATAGATTTGGGGTTTTAAAATATAAATGATATCGTATTTATATTGGTTTAAAATGGATATTTTATTCTGGTTTTAAAGTTTAAATTATTTTAAATGACCGCGGTGTTATAATAACGTTTGATTGTTAAAGAGACCGGGATCGGAAGTTGTCATACTCTCTGCCAACTCCGTAGACCACTTTAACAACCGTGTACGTGGTGGAGATTCCAGAATGAAGTAGGTTGGTGACGGCGTTTCCTATAAGGTAATTACGTGGACCCAACTCCCATGGGTTGGCATAAGGTGGCTAAAACAGGAGCGATTCTTGGGCAAATGAGGTCATTACTCTGATCGAACGCACTCCTTCGATACTATACTCTGACTTTGGATTGATTCGGTGGCCACTATTGATTTCTTTGATTGGGGGTGTTAGTTCGAGGTGGGAGGTAGCTGCGGCTATGCGTTACCACCAGCCCGGATGCGTAATTGGTATATCTACCCTGGCATTGCCTAGTTGTGCCGTGTCACCTAACATAGTGCGCCTTATACGATTTTGGTTTTGTACCATACCTATGGAGTGCCCTGTGACGATGCCCAGTGCGGGGGAGATTACGGTACTGTATAGACTATGGGAATATATAACTGTGTTAAGGTGGAAAATGTAAAGCCTTAACGCTATTTAAAAGTAAGTTTATTTTACAAATAGACACTATTATAATAGCGCAATATACTACATAGTAAATAGTTTAACGGATCCTTAGGAGATGTAAATCCCGAGCATCTCTTGAGTTACTGTACTCATATTTATTTCTGTTAATTTAGCTCACATAAGATCTTTTAGTTCTAACTCGAGTGTTTTTTCTTTTCAAATTCGCTCGGGTCAGTCCGAGCGTTTCAGGATCGAAGACTTTAGCTCTGGAGGACGAAGACGGAGTTTTCTATTATTATTATTAGTTATATTCCACTACGCTCATATTTTCCGGTGCATTGTCATATGGTATGTGTACTCTGATATGTATTGTATAAATATAATCAATTTTTTTGTAAAACAGCTTCATGAACTGTATATTTGATTTTTATGTTTTATCCTTCCGCTGTGAGATTCTGTTTAGTTTTTTTTCTTCTCTGTTTTCTTATTTATCCCATAACAATCCGCCCTTACGTATGGTTTAAATTGGCACGTGTGTCGGTTTAAAGTGTGCGAAAAGGCGGGATGTTACATCTGGTATCAGAGCTTTGGTTTAGCGATAAACCTTAGCTTTATGGGGTTTGACTCTTTACTAATAGGGTAGTAATACCCTATGGGAGTCGCTGAGTGTATATATATGAGAGAGCGTATTTGTTAGTGTTATAAAAAGGTTTTAATATTATGTTATTCTGTTCCGTTTTGTATTTATAAATTCTGGTTGGTGCATGGGACGCTGTGACATCAATAGGGATTTCCAAACACTAAATAGGACATACCGACATAATATTTGTTTTAATATAGGTGAATGAAATAATTTTACCTATTATATTTTCTATAAAATAATTTTTCAAATAATACCTATATTTGGCTGTAATAGATTGGTTGTTAGGTAATAAAGTGTAAATAATAATAGAAATAAGATTGAAAATTTAAAATAAATGAAATTTGGAAATTTAGAACTCAAGATCCGGGGTTTTGAAATTTCTTTCAAATAAATTTTGGATTGTAATAATGTGGTCATAAGTATTTCTGATATAAATATTTAATATAATTCGGAAAAATTGTTTTATAGAAGATTTTGAAGAAAAAGGGTTTTGTACTTTCCTCTCCGTCGCTGGAAAATAATTTCCGTGATGGCTGTTTGCACCAAAATTGGGCAAACACCCTTCGGAAGTTTTCGAAGAGATAGTAAATGAAGAACTTGAATTAAAAATAAGGACTATCTAACAAAACTCCAAATCACAGAAAAGTAAATTGCACAGAAGACAAGGATTTAGAGTGGTTCGGCTATGCGCCTACGTCCACTATGAAGCTTTATCACTTTATTCCTTAATACTTGAAGATTACAAGTGTTTTTAAGCAAATTACAGCAGACAATGGACTTAAATTCGAAATTATCAGCAAAGGAGGGGGTATGGAGTGATTCCGGCAGCGTTTAGGCTTATTTTTCTTCTCCAAATTCTCCCGTCCCTTTTCTGAATGACCAGGGGCTCTATTTATAGGTGTGGAAGGCCAAATTCCCGCCTAAAGCTCAGGGAGGTTGCCTGGCACGTGAGGGGGGCCCATAAGCCCGCGCTCTCGAAGTCCGTGCCCAGTTTGGGATTGATTCGAAATGAATTTCGAATCGATCAAAGAAGCATCCAATCGAGGCGAAATTTGGTGTGGACATTCTTCAACATGCATGTGAACTACTGTAAAAATTTCATGGGATTTGGATAAGTGGATTGGAAGTTATGATCGGTTCGAAATTGGTGTCTTCGGCCTTCTGTTGGTTCGAATCGATGAAGTGGTCTCGTTCGAATCGACCTGTTTGATTCGAGTACTTCGAACCGATCCCAGGGCGCCTCTCTTCGAGTCGATCCTGTCTTTTGCGTGTGGTTGGATTCGAAGTGAGTCTTCGAATCGATGGGGATGGTGTTTGTTCGAATCGATCCAAATGTGTTACCTTGGATCGATTCGAAGTTGTCTTAGCATGTTGGATTCGAAGACAGCGCGATGCCGCATGGTGGGCTTGTAGTCTTGTGAAGATGGATTCGAACTAGCGCATAGTTGATGGAGTCGAGGTATAGCTGCTTTGGTGGATTCGAAGTAAGGTCTAGGTCATGGATTCGAAGTAGAGAACGTCTGATGGATTCGAAATACATGGAGTCGAAGCGGTAGCGTGTCTTATGGATTCGAAGTTAGGAGCACTCTGATGGATTCGAACTTACGTTCTTTTGTTGGGTTCGAACTAGTTGGTTTCGAACATTATGGGTTCGAAACAAATGGTTTCGAACTAGTTGGGTTCGACAGTGATGGTTTCGAACCGAGCGACGTCCATCTTCCTTAACTTGAATCCGTCATAACTTGAGCATATGACCTCGGATTGACTCGAAACTTGAATTGGTGGCTTCTATGGCCTTTCTTGTTATGCCCTATCACTTGTGGCCCGATCCGGACTCGGACAGAATTCATCGATATCCATAGCGGAGTGAAGTGCGATCAATCTCTGAAGCGAACTGTCTTTTGTCTTTGATCAATCTTTGGTATCACGGCTTTTGCCCGAAAAGCGGGATAACATTTTGCCCCCCAAAGTACGTCTTGTGGGCACATGACGTGCTTTGAATAGTCGCCATGTTATTCTGAAGATTATTGTTTTCTGTTCGTTGAAACTCATTAGAGAATTGTCGTAACCTTGCCTTGATATGGTTGATTGTGTGTGATTGCGCTTGATCATTGGCTGTCGTTGTTGCAACCGGGTGAATATTTGGTCCCTGTAAATGTTCAAAATCGAATGTTAGTTCGATACGTGTACACGTTTATTAGCTTTCGTCCTTGTTAACGTCGTGCGTTCACGAGTTATGTTGGTTTTTGCTTGCTGCCGAATTCTGTCCCGATTTTCTCCTGGAATGATTTTAGACTCAAGTCAAAGAGTGTTTATCAGTGGTTGTTGATGGATTCGAAGTTATGATTGTATGAATTAATGGCTCTCGAATCGTCGTTGTCTCTGATGGATTCGAAACTTCTGATGGATTCGAAACTTTTGATGGATTCGAAACTTCCATGGATTCGAAACTTCCATGGATTCGAAACTTCTATGGAGTCGCAACTTCTGATGGATTCGTAATTTCTATGGATTCGAAACTTCTATGGATTCGAAACTTTTACGGAGTCGAAACTTCTATGGAGTCGCAGCTTCTGATGGATTCGAAATTTCTATGGATTCGAAATTTCTTATGGAGTCGAGACTTCTGATGGATTCGAAACTGGTCGTTCGAATCGATGGGAGTCGAAGTGACACCAATCCCTTTTTGGAATCCATATAAATACACGAGGCTGACTCCGTTTTCACTTTTTACTTTTTACCATTGCTTTAGCTGTTTCTTCGAATCGACTTTCCAGAGCCAAATCAACGAGGGGTCTTTACGAATCGATCAAATTCCTTCAGGCTTCCACTTGTAACCAAATCAAATCAGGTAACCAAGGGGTCGATTCGAACCGAGAACGATAGAATTGGAACTTTTTCGGCATTGTTTCATCCCTTCTTCTGGAAATTTTGGAGAGTGGTGAGATTTGAACGACGTAGGTCGACTCCACGGAACTGAGGAATGCAAACATTTGAGTCGTGTCGATCAGAGTACTGTCTTTCACTGTCTTCGCATCGATCCAGGGGTGAGCGATTCGAGTTGGCTTTGAGCGTGCAACTTCGAATCGATGACTGCAGGAGAACAAGAAAAAAGGACTTGCGGTGATCGATTCGAAACGGCGACATTCTGATCGATTCGAAGGTGCTCACTACTGGTGGGTTCGAAACAATGATACGCGCATCGATTCGAAGGGGCTCGACTCCGATTGGTTCGAAATCAGGTGAAACTCCATGGATTCGAACCGCTCTAGGTGGATTCGAAGGAGCTCATCTTCGATCGGTTCGAAGTCAGGTGGGGTTTCATGGGTTCGAACTGCTCCTCCGTTTCCAGGTTGCGTCGAGTCGAACTACGTGGCATTGGAGCGCACCGACTCGGAGTTCATCGATCTGACTTGTGTCGAATCGAGTCGATCGATTTTAGCGTTCTTGTTTCTGGAATTTCCACTCCTTCGATTTGTTTCATCCTCTGAACTATGACCAACTTTAAATCGGATTTTAACGAACTTAATAATTTCTTTCGCATACTTGATTCCGACGAGCTTTGGCCTTGCATGACTAAAGTTGACTTGACCTGCCTTCTTTTGAGAGCTCGTCGATGGCACCGTAACTCAAACACATATAACGAATTCATACTTGAGTTGGCCAGTAGTATTGGAGTGACGTGAAAGTGACGGTCAGCGATGACGGTCGCTTTCGTTTTTTGACTCCGAGGGTTTGTCGTTCGGACTCCGCGTTCCAATCCCGTAAAATTTGTTTCAGTTATGCATTTCCACTGCACGTCACATTCATATACTTCACACCGGGGAATATACGGGTTTTCTCTGTATTTGACGCTGCCTTCTCGTGAGTTAGTTAATTATGGCGTCTTCGGGTTCTGAACAACAAGAGTTACAGAGCTTGCTCCATCCAGCGCTAGAAATTCCAGAGATTCTTCCTGAAGTGATAGATCCTGCTCCGGACGAGTTGCCGGAGGCCTTACTTATCGAGGATCCCATAGACTCCGTCCGATCCAATATCTCTGGAGCATTGTTAGGCCGGATATGTTTGAAACATAACTTGTCCCTGGATGACGTTTTGCTTCCTGGAGTTGAGGATAGACCTCACAATCCACCCGAGGGTTACACTGCTTTCTATCGTCATGCCTGTGCAGCCGGAACCCTTCCTCCGTTTAATCAATATATCAGGGAGATGCTGTCGTTTATTGGAATAGCTCCCGGGCAACTTCACCCCAACGGGCACGCGTTGCTGAATAGTGTTTTCATATTATTCATGGACTGCCTTTTTCGTCCGCCTAAGCCAGCTGAGATTAGACACATATTCAATTTCAAGAGTAGAGGTGATAGTCCGTCTTTCACCTTTCTGGAAGCAGTTAGAAACTGCCAGGTTGTGACGGGAGCCTGGACCAGACTTAGTTACTTTAAGAATGAATGGTTTTTTGTCCGATGCCCTCCAGGATTCGCTAGGCGATGGCTGTCCAGACGTGAGTGCCGTAAAATACGTAAGCCTTCTTTAATAGTTATTGTCGACATTCGAACTGACATCAGGTGTTTTCATTACAGCTATCATATCGAGGCCGGACGGCGGTCAATACAGAAGCGTCATCCGAAGTTTACAAGAGACTCCGGGTGACTTGCGGCACATTGACTTGGTCTTAACTGATGATAACTTAAGGATGCTGGGCTTAATTGAGACGAACCAAAGTACTGTCGTTAAGGGGTTGGCGAAATCGGCTCCGAGGGCAAAGAAGAAAACCGGTGCAGCAATAAGAGAGATGAGAGATGATGAGAGGACGCCTAATGACACTGGACTAGCGGCTGGCTTTCCCAAAACAGGAAAAAAGCAGAAAGGCAAGGCTGTTGTTCCTAAATTTAAGAGACGGAAGTCTGTAATCGTGTCTCGCTCGATCCCTGGGATTATTTCTTCTGACTCCGCTGTTTGTCAACCAGGAAACATTTTCGCAGGTCTGGATGACGTTCCCATCCCGGAATGCGTTTCTCTTTATCACGAGTCCGGGTTGGTTGAGCTTCGGGAAGCGTTAAACATAAGCGAGCTTTTACCCGTTAGTGCAGCCGATACTTCTGGTTGGTCGGAGGCTTTGCACATTTGCATACACCTTCATGACACTACATGACTGCTTTACTTGCCATATCTAATTTGCCTGGCCCTCAACCGAACTGCATCTCTTTTTCAGGTAATATGGCTGGCCGTCAGACTACACTGGACAAACTCCGGAGAGTTCATCACCCCTCAACCTATCATGAATCTCGGCGTGGGGGCCCTGATCGCGATCGCGACCGGAGGCAATATGGCCAGGATTACCACGCAAAGGATCATCATCGAGGTTACTCTAGCCAGGAACGATCAGACAGAGATCGTAGACATCGCTCCCCATCTCGATCTCCTCCGCAATCCCGAAGTCATGTCCAAACATCCGAGCCTCTGCGACATCAGCCATCTTCGCAGGCTTCGAGGCTTGAGCCACATCGTTCTCGAATCGGGGTTGCGACTTCCACGTCTGCGGAAGAGACCCTTATTGAGTCTTCTGGAGAAGGGGCCATCAGGCTTGCTCAACTGAGGAAAGATTTTCCAGAAATCTGCTTTGATGCTTGTATTTTTCCCCCCAATCTTAAAAGAATTCCCGATGATGCCGCGATTACGGCGCTCAGCTACACCCAGGACTTTTTCGCTCAGTACAAAGAATGGTACAAAGCGGCCGTTAAGGCTTCCAAAGCTGCCTTCGACCGGGCCCAAGTCATCGAGAAGCTAGAGGTCGACTTGGCTCAAAAGAGTCGTATTGTCGACATACTCCAATCTGAGGCGGAATCTTCCCGCAAGGCCGAAGTCGAGTCGTTACAGAAGGTTGATGAAACATCGGTCGAGATGGCGAAAATGCAACAGGCACATTGTACATTAGTTGAAGACTTAGGCCACCGATACAAGAATGTCGAAACTGAGCGAGATGCGGTAGTCAGGGAACTAGAGGAGCTAAAGGCTAAGTTTGCCGACATGAATAAAGAAAAGGACGACGCGAATGTGGCTGCACAGGAAGCGTGTGAGCAGGCTGTATCTTTCCGAGCTGAGCGCGATGCGGCAATTAAGGAACTGGAGGTGCTAAAGGCTAAGTTTGCTGATATGAATAAGGAAAAAGACGACGCGAACGTGGCTGCGCAAAAAGCGTGTGAGCAGGCTGTATCTTTCCGAACTGAGCGCGATGCGGCCATTGCAAGGGTTAAGGAGGTTGAATCGGAGGTGGAGGAGAGAGTCCAAGCGGAGAGGTTCAAAATGGAGGCCGAATTCGATGATCTCTTGGACACATATAATGCCAATGTACTGGAGTATAGAAACCTCTCCTGGCTAGGGGATTACTCGATGCCTCTCTACAATGCTTGGAAGAAATTGGTGGAAAACAAGAGGATGTCTTGTCCGGATTCGGTACTAGATGAGTTTGAGCTTGAGTCGCGTTTGCTCAGCGAGGATGAGAGGAGGACTCTTCATGAAGCAATCGTTTCCGTTGAAAAAGAAAGACTTGGAGTCCATCAAACGGAGGTTTGTGAAGGTTCGGGCATTGTGCGTCATAGCGAGAATACTGAAGTCCCCGTTTCGACTTCGTCCGGAGCTGTTGCTGTAGTTGATTCGCATGCTATTCCAGCCTACAATCCGGACCAACCGGAAATGTCTTCGGGCACGGCTCTCGCCCCCGAGCTTGTTCAGGCTCCAAGGCAAGGTAAAGCGGGTATTTTGACTACTCCCTTTACGTCTTAAGACATTGGTTTTCGAGGGAATTTCTTGGTCTGACAGCTCTACTTTTTGTTGTTTAGAGACCGAGAGTGTCGCACCCGTGCTCCCTGTTCCTTCGGCTTTATATCCCACGCATGGAGTTGTTGTCACTGAGGCGATCTCAACCGCCGCCATGGTTGGTGACATAGGAGAGGGAGGATCGATGTCATTCGACGTTCAAATGTTTGAAGAGCTATTTGGTCATCCTCTCGATCCCGTGCCTGACCTCTCTTTTGCGACGAGCGGAGCTGCTCCAGTTTCTAGTTCGATTGTGACGACCACTGGCGTACCTAGCGCAGCTCAACTGTCTCGAGAGGAGGAGATTTTGGCAGAGATAAGTGCCGAGATGGCCAAGACAGTGACAGTTGGTCCCGGAGGTGACGCCGTTCCCCCAAGCTTATCTTCTCTAATGATGATTTCTCCTGGTGGCACGGTAATCGTCTCGAGTGTCGCTGAACATGTATCTGTTACTGCTCCCATGCCTTCGGTTCGCCCTCATAAAAGGATCTCCATCCCTTCCAGTTCTGAGGAAGATGTCGATATTATGCCAGACCCGGAGGACGTTCCTAAGAAAGGCAAAAAGTCTCGCAGGAAGCCAGGCAGTGGGTCTACCGGCTCGACTCCGAGGAAGAAGCATCGGAGGAAGAAAGAGTGAGCCCTTTGCTTTTGTCAAGAGTTTACGGATAACAATTCTTTTGTCTTTTCTCTTGTTCTTTTTTTTTTGGGCCATGTGTATGTGTGGATTCGGCCTCCACTTAATCGAAGCATCTTTACTTGCCATGTAATCAAACCTGTTTTTGTTGTTATCGTTGCAAGGGGCTCAGCCTCAGCCCATTTGGTGAAGTAATCAACCGCCACTATGGCGTACTTTGCACCCCCTTTAGCTAAAGGCAATGCACCGATTATATCCATCCCCCACATTGCAAATGGCCACGGACTGACCATTTGGGTTATTTCAGAAGGCGGGGCTCTAGGGATCCGAGCGTGTCTCTGGCATCTATCGCATCTTTTGGCATAATCCATAGCATCGCGGTTAACGGTAGGCCAATAATATCCGTATCGAAGTATTTTCTTGGCAAGTGCTTGCCCCCCAGTGTGATCGCCACATTCTCCTTCGTGCACCTCGCGCAACACTCGCTTGATTTCGTCATGTGCGATACACCGGAGAAGAGGAACAGAGTATCCTCTTCGATACATAACTCCGTTTTGAATGACAAATCGTGACACCTTTCGGAGAATCTGTCTTCTTTCACATCGCCGTTCGGGTAGTGTGCCATGCTCAATGTAATCTTGATAGGGAGTCATCCATGATTCCTTCTCGGAGGTAGCTTCAAATGTGAATTCGTTCTCCGTTCGATCAATGCTTGGATAGGATAATGTCTCGACGGGGACGAGTCCCAAGTGTTGAGTTTCGCCTGTACTTGCCGACTTTGCCAACGCATCAGCTTTCTGATTGTGCTCTCGGGGTATGTAGAAAATGGCATAATAATCAAACTGGTCTAGTGTTTCTCGGACCCGGGCTAGATAAGCGGCTAGTCTTCGATCCTTGGCCTGATATTCGCCCCGAACTTGGCATACCACCAACTGAGAATCGCAGTATATCTCTACCGCGATAATTCTTAGGTCTCGGGCCAACTTCAACCCGGCGAGCAAGGCTTCGTATTCAGCTTCATTGTTGGTTGCCCGGAAATCAAACTTTAAGGCGTAGCAGATGGATCGGCCCTCGGGAGTCTCAAGCACAATCCCTGCGCCCGAACACCGATCGTTGGATGCGCCATCAGTGTACATTTTCCATACATATTCGGGTGAGTCACTAGTTTCAGGTAAGTCTTCAGGAACAGTGAATTCGGCAATGAAATCTGCTAAGACTTGACCGTGTATGGCTCTCCTTGGAACATATGCGATGTCGAATTGACTCAGCTCAATGTTCCACTTTAGTAACCTGCCAGATGTCTCGGGTCGTGTGAGGACCTGTCGTAGTGGTTGATCGGTGTACACAATGATAGGGTGAGCCTGAAAATATGGACGGAGCTTTCTCGAGGCGATGACTAGGCAGTATGCCAACTTTTCTAGCCTTGGATAATTTTTCTCGGCCCCGGCCAATCGTTTACTGACATAATAAACTGGTTTCTGTGTTCGGTCTTCCTCCCGAACCAATGCAGCACTAATAGCGTTTTCAGATACAGCCAGATAAAGGTATAATTGTTCATGATTAACAGGTTTTGAAAGAATCGGTGGTGTGGAAAGATGCCGGACTAGCGATTGAAATGCGTTTTCACATTCCGTAGTCCATTCGAAGTTTCGCCTCCCTTTTCGGATTAGGTCGAAAAAGGGTATGCATTTATCCGTTGACCTTGAGATGAACCTACTCAGCGCTGCAATCTTTCCATTGAGGCTCTGAACCTGTTTCATGGTCCTGGGGGTTTGAAGACTCCTGATTGCCCATATCTTTTCGGGGTTGGCCTCTATTCCCCGGGCGTTAACGATGAACCCAAGGAACTTTCCGGAAGCAACCCCAAAATGACATTTTAACGGATTTAGCTTCATCCCATACCTCCGGAGGACTTTGAACATTGATTCCAAGTCCTTGACATGATCAGTGGAGTACCGTGATTTTACCAACATGTCATCTACATAGACCTCCATGGTTTTCCCGATCTGGTCGGCAAACATTCGGTTGACTAAGCGTTGATAAGTTGCTCCGGCATTCTTTAAACCAAAAGGCATGACCATGTAGCAATATAGTCCTATGTCAGTTACGAAGCTCGTATGTTCTTGATCAGGCACATGCATGGGTATCTGATTGTACCCAGAGTAAGCATCCATGAAAGACAATAATTCATGTCCGGCCGTCGAATCCACAAGTTGATCGATTCGAGGAAGTGGAAAACTGTCCTTTGGACAAGCCTTATTTAAGTCAGAGTAGTCGATGCACGTTCTCCATTTTCCATTTGGTTTGCGGACAAGTACAGGATTGGATACCCACTCCGGGTACAAAGCATCTCGGATAAACCCATTCGTCTTCAATTTATCGACTTCTTCCTTGAGGGCGGCAGATCTCTCTGGATCCATACCGCGTCTCTTTTGTTTGACCGGGATGTACCGCGGGTCAATATTTAAGGTGTGGCTCGCGATGTCCGACGAGATTCCACACATATCGGAGTGCGTCCAGGCGAATACGTCTAGATTCGCTTGGAGAAATTCGACCAATTCCTGTTGAGCTTGCAGGTTTAGCTGAGACCCAATTTTCAAGACCTTCGAATCGTCATCGTTATCAATTGGAACATCGATTGTCAGCTCGGCTGGGGAGGCCTGACTTTCTTTGGATTCATCATTATCTTCAGTGTCTCGAGGGTCAAGATCCTTCTGGAATTGGTCGTGGTGCCCGGGCCGAGGCCCAGGCGCTAGTTGTCAATCGTCGACAAAGCGGACGTGGAGAGATTCCCCCACGCCCTTTCCCTTTTCCCTCTTTTGTGCTTCTCGTAGTTCAGCAACGTAACAGGCTCTCCCAGCAGCCTGGTCCCCTTGAATGACCCCAATCCCGTGGTCAGTTGGGAACTTTAGAGTCAAACACCACGGGGCAATTGCTGCCCTAAATTCTGCAAGGGCTGGTCGGCCCAAAAAGGCATTATAGGGTGAATGGATGTCCAGGACAACAAACTGTAACACTCGAACTCTACGGCGTTCTCCGTTTCCCAATTCTACTGGCAATTCCACCATTCCGGTGGGTATGTTAGCACTTCCATCGAAGCCGTGGATCCTATATTGACAAGGCTTTAGATCTTTGTCTTCCATTTTCATCTGATCATATGCCCTTTTGAACAAGATGTTTACTGAGCTTCCACTGTCTACCAGGATCCTCTTCATCCAAGCAGGACCAACCTGGGCGGATATGACTAGTGGGTCTATGGTCGGGGCTTCGACTTTGTCAGCATCTCGGCTTCTAAATACGATGTCATCCGTCATCGTCTTCTGTTGCTTAGCCGGAGTCCCTTCATAAAGTGTACTGCAGCTTTCAAAACTTACGTGTCTGATCGAATTGGCGTATGATTCCATTTCCCTCCAACTTCGATCTGCTGGATGAGGTCCACCACTGACTGTATTTATGACCAGTCTTCCGCCTGTACGAGCGGGCTCTTCTTGTCTTTCTTGGTTCTGTGCACGATTTTGGTTTGACGGGCCCGCACTACCGGCTTGCGGTGCCCGCACAAATTGATCCAGCTTCCTTTCTCTGATCAGTTTCTCAATGAGGTCTTGCAGATGCCTGCAATCATTGGTGTTGTGTCCATAGCTTTCGTGAAATCTACAAAACTTCCCCGTTTGGATCTGTTTCTCCGATGATGGCTTCGGAGTCGGCTTCTTATATTGCATTGCATTACAGGTTTGTAGATATACGTTTTCTAACGTCGTATTCAGCGGTGTATAACTTTCAAACATTTGCGCCCTACGTCGCGGGCCGCGATTCTGATCCTGCTTCTTACTTCTATTATCGCCGTTCCTTGGCTGGGTTTGCTTGTTCTGAATATTCAACTGCACTCTTCCTGAGCCCTCTCCTGACTGTTTAACGGCCACATTGCTTTGAATCCCTTCATTGCTGGGCCTCGCATCGTCCTGCTTCCTAGATTGTTTCGCATCCTCACGCCTCAGGAATTGGGCGGCTTTGGAATAGAAACGATCCAACGACGCGGGAGGTTTCCCAGCTAGCCAGTTTCCAAAATCAGAGTCGGGATCAATCCCCTTAGTCAGAGCCATCAAGATTGAATTATCATTGGGGTTAGTAATTTCTGCACAGGCGGCGTTGAATCTTTCCAGGTATCGCCTGAGCGTCTCCCCAGGGGTTTGAGTGACACTAGATAAAGTGTTTACGTCTTTAGGCCTGGCGATGTGCATACGGAATTGTTCGATAAATTTGGTTGCCAATTGGTCAAACGAGGAGATAGACCGTGGTGGTAGTCGTGTAAACCACATTGTCGCAATCCCCCCCAAGGAAATAGGAAAACTACGGCACTTCACTGCATCATCAGCTCTGGCAGCAGTCATCGACCATTCATACTTTAGAATATGTTGGCTAGGGTCGGAGTTTCCTTCATACATAGGCAGAGTCGGCATTCTGAATCGCCGGGGAGGCTCAGCATACAATATGTCATCTGTGAACGGGGTGTGACTTCGAGAGATCCCCCAATCGTCATTTGTTAAACCTTGACTTTCGCGAACCATTTGGCGGACCATAGCTGAGAGATCAGGCATTGCCGCATTCGACGGGTGTCGAGCCAAAGTGTGGTCGGGTTCCACAGTGCGAGGTGGGATCGGGCGCTGTCGACGATCCGAATCTCGCCTCCTTGGCTCAACGTCTTCTGGGATATTCGATCCTGGGGCGCGTTCCTGTGGGTGGTAGTTCGGACTGGAGTGATTTCGGATGTCAACTCCTGTGTCACCTGCGGTGGCTTGGTTATCTGCAGTGTGCTGTGGAACAGCGCCTCCTCGAGAGGAAGGTCCCGTATGAAAGCTAGCAGAGGGGCCAACCCTTATTTGTCCAACAGTTAACGTTTGCCGGAGACCAGAAGCATGACTTCCGTCTTACCTGGGGCGTGTAGATCTGCCGCCATAGTCGGATGAGGCAGAGCTTTCCGTGGAAGAATGCGGAGCATGGTCCCTCTTTGATTTCCTTCGCCCTTGACGATTTAGTTGGTTAGCCAATTCAGCATTGACACGCAGCTGCTCAGTTAGCTGTTGTCGGCTTTGAGTTAATTCCTGGAGTAATGCTTGGAATTCTTGCCTTGTAACTGGACCTGACTGATTCGCTTGCCCAGCGGCATCCTGATTGGCTGACTGTAGCTGTGCGGGATTCTGCCCATCCCGGCCTTCTTGGTTACCAACGTTGGAAGTGGTTCTCGTACTAACCATCCTGAAGATTGGATTCCTGTCCTAGATTTTTAGCAAATCTGAAAAGAATAGAAGGAATCCGAATTTGAGGTCTGGATCTCCCTCTTAGATTTATGCAATCCGGTATCGAAGATAGATCCACGGAGCAGGAGAAAGAACTGGTTCCTTTTCTCTCTCAATGAAAGCACCAAAATGTTTGCACCAAAATTGGGCAAACACCCTTCGGAAGTTTTCGAAGAGATAGTAAATGAAGAACTTGAATTAAAAATAAGGACTATCTAACAAAACTCCAAATCACAGAAAAGTAAATTGCACAGAAGACAAGGATTTAGAGTGGTTCGGCTATGCGCCTACGTCCACTATGAAGCTTTATCACTTTATTCCTTAATACTTGAAGATTACAAGTGTTTTTAAGCAAATTACAGCAGACAATGGACTTAAATTCGAAATTATCAGCAAAGGAGGTGGTATGGAGTGATTCCGGCAGCGTTTAGGCTTATTTTTCTTCTCCAAATTCTCCCGTCCCTTTTCTGAATGACCAGGGGCTCTATTTATAGGTGTGGAAGGCCAAATTCCCGCCTAAAGCTCAGGGAGGTTGCCTGGCACGTGAGGGGGGCCCATAAGCCCGCGCTCTCGAAGTCCGTGCCCAGTTTGGGATTGATTTGAAATGAATTTCGAATCGATCAAAGAAGCATCCAATCGAGGCGAAATTTGGTGTGGACATTCTTCAACATGCATGTGAACTACTGTAAAAATTTCATGGGATTTGGATAAGTGGATTGGAAGTTATGATCGGTTCGAAATTGGTGTCTTCGGCCTTCTGTTGGTTCGAATCGATGAAGTGGTCTCGTTCGAATCGACCTGTTTGATTCGAGTACTTCGAACCGATCCCAGGGCGCCTCTCTTCGAGTCGATCCTGTCTTTTGCGTGTGGTTGGATTCGAAGTGAGTCTTCGAATCGATGGGGATGGTGTTTGTTCGAATCGATCCAAATGTGTTACCTTGGATCGATTCGAAGTTGTCTTAGCATGTTGGATTCGAAGACAGCGCGATGCCGCATGGTGGGCTTGTAGTCTTGTGAAGATGGATTCGAACTAGCGCATAGTTGATGGAGTCGAGGTATAGCTGCTTTGGTGGATTCGAAGTAAGGTCTAGGTCATGGATTCGAAGTAGAGAACGTCTGATGGATTCGAAATACATGGAGTCGAAGCGGTAGCGTGTCTTATGGATTCGAAGTTAGGAGCACTCTGATGGATTCGAACTTACGTTCTTTTGTTGGGTTCGAACTAGTTGGTTTCGAACATTATGGGTTCGAAACAAATGGTTTCGAACTAGTTGGGTTCGACAGTGATGGTTTCGAACCGAGCGACGTCCATCTTCCTTAACTTGAATCCGTCATAACTTGAGCATATGACCTCGGATTGACTCGAAACTTGAATTGGTGGCTTCTATGGCCTTTCTTGTTATGCCCTATCACTTGTGGCCCGATCCGGACTCGGACAGAATTCATCGATATCCATAGCGGAGTGAAGTGCGATCAATCTCTGAAGCGAACTGTCTTTTGTCTTTGATCAATCTTTGGTATCACGGCTTTTGCCCGAAAAGCGGGATAACAATGGCGGCCGCATCATCGACTTTCATTTTCGAGTTTCGAAGAGGAAAGGCCACTGTAGTAGTTTTACTGCAGATTCATTTTTGAAAAATATATAAATTTTGGATCGTTTTAAATATAATTAGAGATATATAAGTTGTAAGAATATATTTATCTATTATTTTAAAATAATTTGAAATTTAACCCGGGATTAAATTCTTAAATTTCCATTAATTAATTGTTTCAATTATTGTATTGAAATAAAAGGTAAGTGATTAATAAATTGAAACCTCTAATTTAGGTAAGAGATTTAATGCAAATTTATAAATGGACGCTAAAGGAAATTTGAAATTTGTAACATATGAAACAAAGAGTAATATTGTTGAGCATTAAATTTAATTAAAGGATGAGATAAAACTTGTATAAGTTCATTTGCATTTTATTTAACATATATAACTTATCAAATATAAAAAGTTGAAATGCTTAATAGGAAACGTAATGAAAATTGTACAAGTAAAAGTAGGTAATGAAGTATTCAATGAATTTGCTATCATAAATGAGAATTTAATGTTATAAACTTAAGTTACAATTGAAATTTTACTATAAGTGAATATAATTAAAGGTAAGTAATTCAAATGGATGAATATCAACTTAAGTAAATAAAATGGAAATGCTAACAAATTAAGTGGGACATGAATACTATTGATAAACAAATTAAATGAGGACATGCAATAATAAATGAATGAATAGTATAACGAAATAAAAAGGGAACTGGCGTGACCTTAATTAATGGAATTGAATAATTATAAGTAATGGGAAAAATAAATGAAGCAAACATTTAGTGAGTAAATGTAAATTAAAATGATGAATCACTGTATAAATAAAAAGAAAATCAAAAAACTGATGTATAAAATAAAATTTATAATAAGTTAATTTGATTTGTTGATTGGAATTGTTATTGTTTGATTGTGGTTGTTGGGTAAGGAAACTTTAATTTTGTTGGGATGGCTGGATAATCCATTGGGTTTAATATAAGATTGTTGAGTAAATGATGCACTTAATGGTTTATTCTTCATTTCGTACAATTTAAAAGTTTTGAACCCGAAAAACTATTTGGTGTATGATTGTATGGTTGTTTTGTATTTGTTGTGTATGCTGTTTGTTGAAATTGATGGTTGTTGTATTGATTTATTGTTAGTGATTGAAACCACTTAAATATTTCACTTTAAATTGTTAACCTTTTGGATTTTATAAGTGAAATGCAGGTTATGGAAGCAATTGCTACTGCTTTTGGTTCCATAAATTTAGCGTAAATTGCCAGACAAATAGGTACTTTTTCGGATTACGGTTTATAGCGCTATTTTATATATTTTCCCGTGTAGGGATATATATTATTTTGGGAAATATTTGTGTATATGGTTATATTTTGATATTATATTTTCCCCCGAGGCTCTCCGTACAAAGGAGACTCTGCCAAAATTCTCGTAAATTTTTGGACTTAGAAATTATTTTGAAATGTCTTCCAAACTTTAGTAATTTAAGTGTAAAAAGATATAATGATTATAAAACGGGTATATTTTATTTAAGGAAATAAATTTAGTAAATTATTGGTTATAAGTTAAATATTTTGAGTAAGGTGTAGTGTTATTTAATTCTTCTTTTCCCTTCTTTTCCTTTTCGGGGACGAAAAGTTTTGAGTGGGGGAGAGTGTAACGATCTGTAAATTTAGTGGATTAAAATTGGTTAAAATTTATTAGTTTTGTAATTTAGTTTAGTAGAAACTTTAAATTATAAACAAATATTGAAATAAATGCTAAATTAACTTTTGTAAGTTGTGACTTAAGACCTATTTGTAGAAATTGGAATAAAATCCAAATGTATTAAGTAGAGAAGGTTTCTTACCTGGATATAAAATTTAATATGGGAAATTAATGAAAATATTAAATTGATTTAATGCAATAAAAGAGTGTAAAGGTAATTGGAATAAATTAAGCAATCATGTTAATGCAAGTTAATAATTTATGACTTGGATGAAATTCCAATTCACTTAAATCATTTAAATGTTATGATTTGATTTTAAATATGAGAAAAACAAATGTAAGGATTTGGTTAATATATATGTTATTCATTCAGGGTATTGAAAAAAAAAATTGGAATCTAATTGAAATGAATGGTGATAATGTTGGTATTAGCTAATAAATTAAATTTTAATGCAATACCCATAAATGAATGGAATGAAATGAATGAATGTAAATGCATTCTAGGTTATTTATCAAATAAAGACAGATATTAAATGTATTAATGTAATATAACATTGATTAACCGTAAATGAGAATAAATTTAAAGAATTATGTTAATGCAAGTGGATCATTTACAAACTTAAATGAAACATTCCAATTTAATAGAGTTATTCGAATGTTATGACTTATTTTAAAGGTAAAAATTGGATTTAATTGCAATTTGTTATATTTGGTTTAAATAGGAAAGGAGTACACAAAAGTAACTGTAAATGAAAGAAATTGAAATAAGGGCAGTAAACATTGAATAAATTAATAGGAACAAATGCCAACATTGAATTGTTATAAATGTAGTTAAATATTACAAGTGTGTGAAACATAAAGATAAGGGTTAAGAGTTGTGGGAATGGGTATTTTAAAATAATTATAAAGTGTAAATGTAAGTATTTATAGGGACATGAATTATTTGAAGGAAAAAAATTTGGTAAAAGGGGTTTGGATTAAGGAAATGTTATTGATTGTTTTGAAACCTTAATTAATATGGGAAATTAATTTAATATAAGCAAAACCAATGCAAATTTAAGCAGTGAAGCAATAATAATAAATAGTAATCAATTCAAAATTTGGTAACTCGTTTTTCAAATTAATGATAATAGTGTTGGTATAAGCTATTAATTTTAAATGACAGTGCGATACCAATTAATGGATGGGAAGTGATTGTGGAATATTAATAAAATATTAAATAGGATACAATTCAAATTTATAATACAATGGAAATGTGAAATTGGGGAATAGATTCAAAGTATAAATGAGTTGTTAAAATACTACATAATAAGTACAAATTTGAATGAATCAATGGGAGTATAGATTTAAGTATAGAAAGCGATATTTTAGTTCAATTGAAGTATTGCAAAATAAGTGAAATTAACGTTAAATATTACGATAATAGAGATTTAACTAAGAATTCAAGGATATTAAAATAATAGATTTTGAACCCAACATGGAATCCATCTACTTGAAATTTGTAGATGGAATATACATTGATTTTTTTAATTTAATAGAAATTTTGGGAACTTAATTTGTAATTTTGAGTATAATGAAATTTAAGATAACGCATTTCAATTGATAAATTTATCTTCTAAAATTGACATTTAATTTTTTTTTAAATAATTGCAAATAATTGAGAAGTGTAAAGGGGATAAATTGTCAATTCTATAATTGAAATATAAAATTTGATTTAATTAATTTATTTTAAATTTATTTAACTAATATAAAAATAGCTATTTTTGTCACGGACTCGGATTTCGACAAAACCAGTTTCATCGGATCCGTAACAGTGAATTATTGTAGGGTTTCAAGTTTCGTAGCAATCGGACTTGTCATTTGATCGTACGAATGCGAAACGCCTTGAAATCGATTTAAGTGAAATCAATTTGGAAATATTGAATTGAGCATAACTTCTTCATACGATCGAATTTGGATGTGAAACTTTTTCCATCGCGTTCAGAATGTTTTAAAATACCTATTTTGATATATGGGTTGACCTAATTTTGTTTCGAAGTCGAAACGGGTTTTTGGGCCGCGTTAGCGCTAGCACATTTGTTTATTCGATCCTTCTATTTAAATTTCTAACCTACCTATATAAACCCAGTTATAAACCCTAGCCCATCTATTCTCATTTTCTTGTGCATTCATTTCATCAATTCGTTCTCTTCTTCCAATGGCTAGAAACCCTAGATCCATGTTCAACTTTAAACAATCCGAATCAAAAGTCAAAAATTCAAAGTCTCCAGAAAAATTCACAAAAATTATATGTCATATTTCTCGAAGAGCATAATCTGCTAGTACTGTTCGTTTTTCGATTGGAGCTATTTTTCGTCCAGAAAACTTCAAATTGTTTTCGGCCGTTCATTGTGCCGGAATCAAACGGAGTCTGATCGAGAAACCCCTTCTGGGTATCGTAGAGAGCACCAAGGGAAGTCGATCGGTATGGTTCGTTTGTGATATCGACGGTTGGATCTTGCGCTAAAATTCGATTAGGGTTTTAATCACTTGACGGCGGTGGCGTGCGGATGAGACGCGTGGCACCAGGAGGAGGGTTGGAAGAGGCGCGCGAACCTAGGGGGGCGTTGGCGAGGCACTCGGCGGGGGTGTGGTGCCGTGCAGGGTGGTCATAGATGGGGTCAACGTTTCGTTGTGGGTTCGGTTTCATGATTTTTCCTGGGAGCTCAGTGGAAACACGTGAGGGAGATAGATGGATTGGGGTGAGATGCTGTGGTTAGTTTTTTTGGTAAGTTTGTTTTAATTTAAATTTGTTTTCAATCGAATAAACTCGTATAACTTTTCCATACGAACTCTGTTTCATGCGCCGTTTTTTTGGTTAGGATCGTAATTAAATTCCAGATCTTTTGACACTAGTTTGGACAGATTTGGAGACCGTCATATTTTTTGGTTTAAATCGGATTTAAATTCGATTTAAATTCAAAAGGTGAGTGTTTTAACCCACTCAAAATTTCTAAAATTTCTTATGTTTGTTAAATTGATTTAAGATTTGAGTAGAAATTTGTTTATGACGGTTTGGCATGTTTTATTCGTCATCTCAGTTAAATCGCAATTTTTTAATTCAACTGTTAATTAATTTTATTTATTGCATATAATTTGACAGTTAGAATTTATTTATTTGCATATTAACTACCTGTCATGATTATATTTATTTTTATTGCATATTAACTGCCAGTTAAATTTACATTTATTTTTGCATATAAACTGCTAGTTTAACAATAGTTAAATTTATTATTGAATATAAACTATTAGTTAATACATGTTATTTATTACCTGTATAATTTATATGCTATATATTTTGATGTTTTTTTAAATTGATGATGATTGAATTAAATTGGTTGATGACTGATATTAGGTGAATGGATGATGTGTATTATCTTACAAAATCTGCAAGTTATCATGCATATTCATTTCATTCGGGATTGCGGTTTGAAATGATATACAACCGCATTTTTATTTTAAATTGTGGATTGAAATGATAAACATCCGTATCACTTGACCATAGGGTAGAAAATTTTATATAGGCACCGCGGTGTGTGTGTGTGTGTGTGCGTGTATATATATTGAAATGATTTTATATGGTTTTTGTAAAGTTATATATATATATGGTTTATGGGATATTGATTTGTATATTGATAAAGGTTATTATATATATAGTAATTTCCGGTTTTAAGCTTTGTATAAATTTGATTTGAAGTTTAAATAAAGTTTGATTTTAAGATCAAATTAGATTAAGCATTTATTTAAAATTTAATTTCTGGAGTTTCATTGGCTTAAATGAGAATAAGGTTGGAAGATGAATATTAAGTTGAATTGGAATTAAATAAAAAGTTAAAATTTTTAAAGGATATGATTTTATAACTTGATGTTTGTGTAGAGTGATCTAAATGAATATCAGGTTGATTTAAATGAATATATAATAAATTGAAAGATTTTCCAGTTATGTGAAGTTAAAGATTTTTCTTAAATTATATTGAATTCATTAAGTAAATATTTCAAGTCTAAATAATAAGTAATTGAATTTAATATATATGGGATTGTCAAATGAGTTTGTTTTGAAATGGTGAAATATTTAAAGCTTTGAAACATAAGAATTGAAATGGTATTTGGAAGTTTAAATCGATATTGGAAAATTTATTTGTGAAATCGAAAGAAGCTATTGTGTTTTATAAAGTAATTTAATATTTAACCATTTAAGAGATGGAAATTTGTTTCAAAGTTATGATTTTCAAGGTAGTATGATTTGAACTTATTATATTCAAGAGTTTGGATTTTTAAATATTTTACTTTGAAAACCCTATGAATTTGAAAAAGAATATATATTGGAAAATAAAATGACATTATATGATTTTGGGTCTAAATGATATCGTATTGATTTGGGGTTTTAAAATATAAATGATATCGTATTTATATGTGTTTAAAATGGATATTTTATTCTGGTTTTAAAGTTTAAATTATTTTAAATGACCGCGGTGTTATAATAACGTTTGGTTGTTAAAGAGACCGGGATCGGAAGTTGTCATACTCTCTGCCAACTCCGAAAACCACTTTAACAATCGTGTACGCGGTGGAGACTCCAGAATGAAGTAGGTTGGTGACGGCGTTTCCTATAAGGTAATTACATGGACCCAACTCCCATGAGTTGGCATAAGGTGGCTAAAACAGGAGCGATTCTCGGGCCAATGAGGTCATTCCTCTGATTGAACGCACTCCTTCGATACTATACTCTGACTTCGGATTGATTCGGTGGCCACTATTGATTTCTTTAATTTAGGGGTGTTAGTTCGAGGTGGGCGGTAGCTGCGGCTACGCGTTACCACCAGCCCGGATGCGTAATTGGTATATCTACCCTGGCATTGCCTAGTTGTGCCGTGTCACCTACCCTAGCGCGCCTTATACGATTTTGGTTTTGTACCATAACTATGGAGTGCCCTCTGACGATGCCCAGTACGGGGGAGATTACGGTACTGTATAGACTATGGGAATATATAACTGTGTTAAGGTGGAAAATGTAAAGCCTTAACGCTATTTAAAAGTAAGTTTATTTTACAAATAGACACTATTATAATAGCGTAATATACTATATAGTAAATAGTTTAACGGATCCTTAGGAGATGTAAATCCCGAGCATCTCTTGAGTTACTGTACTCATATTTATTTCTGTTAATTTAACTCACATAAGATCTTTTAGTTCTGACTCGAGTGTTTTTGTCTTTTCAAATTCGCTCGGGTCAGTCCAAGCGTTTCAGGATCGAAGACTTTAGCTCTGGAGGACGAAGATGGAGTTTTCTATTATTACTTGTTATATTCCACTACACTCATATTTTCCGCTGCATTGTCATATGGTATGTGTACTCTGATATGTATTGTATAAATATAATCAAAAGTTTTGTAAAACAGCTTCATGAACTGTATATTTGATTTTTATATTTTATCCTTCCGCTGTGAGATTCTGTTTAGTTTTTCTTCTTCTCTGTTTTCTTATTTATCCCATAACAGTCCGCCCTTACGTATGGTTTAAATTGGCACGTGTGTCGTTTTAAAGTGTGTGAAAAGGCGGGATGTTACAAAAATGATACATACTCGAACGATCTTATAGATTTAGAGGAAATCATTATGGGCTGAAATTATAAACCCAAGCGATTTTCATCGAATTCAAATTTTGGGATTGCGGGTTGAATTGATATATACCCATAAACATCTAATTTGCGGATTGAAATGATAAGTATCCGTATCGTTCGACCATAAGATAGAAAGTTATATACAGACACCGTTGGTTTATATTTTGAAAATGGTTACCAAAGTTTGGGAGGAAATATATTGATTTTAATGAATTTTGATTTCAAAATGGAATATATGAATGCTATTTTTACATGTGTATAAAACTTAGATTTTTTAAAATGATATGTTTGGAAATTTTAATTTATAAGTTAGTTTTGGAAATATAAATTTTAATATTTTTCTTACAATTTTATTTTTAAAAATATTTAAAGAAGATTTAATATAAAATAAATTTAATAATAAGATTTAATTTATTAAAAATTTAATTTAATCAGCATATAATATACTTAAGTATTTATTTAAATTTATATTAATATTTAAATTTTTATAAATAAATGTAATAAAAGGTCAGAAAGATAAATTAATATTGACTTGGAATTTAATTTGGTTAATAATTGAATCTAAATAAGAATTGATTTGAACATATTGATTTTGAGGATTTGAAAGATATGATTTACAACTTGATTCGATAAAAAGTGATTAAATGAATATTCTCAACCTTAAATAAAATTAAGAGAGGATATTTAACATTGATTTTAATTTATGAAATGAGATTTTATTTAATTGTTATTAAAATGATTAAGCGAATAATTTCCAATTTGAATAAAATTTAAAGTTAAATGTTGAAATATAAATTAAACTTATATTGAAATTGTTTAAATATTTAAACCTTGAATCTTATCGGAATCGGAATGATAGTTCAAACCAGGATTTGAAATCGAAAAATTGAAATGGTTTATTGAGAATTTGTATTGAATCTTTAACCTTTTAAATTGAAAGCATTGAACAGGGATTGAATTAAATTGAATTTTGGGATTTATCTGATTCGAATCGACTTGTGAAATTGAAGGAAACTATTTTATTATGTAGAGTAATTTTAATATATATATATATACTTTTTTTCATATATATAAATTATATAGTATATAAACTATCTTAATTTATAACTATTTTAATATATATACTAATTTCAATACCTACACCATTTAAGTTGGAACTGTTTTGATTACGGAAGTGTTATGGTTTCAAAAGTGTTATGGTTTCTAAAGTTTTATGTTTTCAAAATGTTATAATTTTGAAAGTGTTATGATTCTGGAAATGAATATTATTTAATGTGAATAATGATATCAAATTGATATGGTTGAAACAAATATGATATTTTGATATGAAGTTGAACTATTTGAAATGAAATGACCACAGTGTGAAATAAGCGTTTGGTTGTCAAAGGGACCAGGATCGAATATTTTTATACTCCCTACCAATACCAAAAACCACTTTAACATCTGTGTACGTGGTGGTGATTCCAGAACGAAGTCGGATGGTTTGGCAACGATTCTATATGAGGTTTTAGCACAGCCTTGATTCCCACGAGTCAGCTTGATTTGGCTAAAACAGGAGCTATACCAGGCCAAATGGGGTCATCCCCCCTATCGCGTATATTTCTTCGATACCATTCTATTACTTTGTGATTTAATTGGTTGTACCTTTGATTTGGGAGTGTGTCTTGGGGTGGGCAGTAGTAGCTGCCATGCGTTACCACTAGTCTGGTAGTGCAAACGGTATTTCTACCCTAGCATTGCCTCGCGTGCCTCGTCACATGCCTTGTCGCGCCTTCTACGAGTTTGTTTTGTGTCGTACCTATGGATTGCTTCATAATAGCACACCAGCGGATGGAGTTTATAATACTGTATAAACTACAGAATTATATAAAATGTGTTAAGGAGAATATGGGTAACGCCTTAACGCTATTTTAATAGTTTACTTTACTATGGGCATATTATAGTAGCATATATTAATAGTAGATAGTTCCATGGTTCCTTATAGGATGGAAATACCAAACATCCTTTAAGTTTTTTGTATTTCAGTTGACATTTCACTTGAGTTTAATTTACTATATAAGAATGTTAATCCTGACTCGAATGTTTTCTCTTTTCATTACACTCACCTGAGACCGAGTGACACAACATTTGAGACTTACCTTTGAAGATTGGAGCTTTGTTTGATGATCTATCTATCCAGCTTTCAGTAATTTATGTTCAGATTCGTCGGTCGCTTATGTATTTGAAGCTCATTTTATTGAGATTCTGTTGTATTTTATTTCAGACTCTGATGTTTTATAGTAGCTTCATAAAATACTATTTACCTATTCCGCTGCTTATTGTTATACTACTCTGTGTCTATGATTTCTATGGTTGATTTATTTACATTATATGTTGGGTTGTGCCAAATATAAATTAACATTCTGATATTTTGAGCAATTTAAGTCTGATATGTGTGGATGCGAATGATATGAAATAACGGGCCATTACAGTTGGTATCAGAGCTCTGGTTTTGGCAATACTTTGCATATAGAGTAAACATAATTATAGAACCACCTTCATTCGAGCTTAAGTTTCTTCCTCTTTAATTTGGATTTCCTTTGAATTTTGAAATTTTTTCCTTCATTCTAAAATCCATTCGTGTCTTTTCTTGTTCGTATTCTTTCAAAACTGGGACACCCCATAGTTCCAACCATAACTGTCAACTTCATCCTTGGGTGTAAAAAATTCGCTCGGCGGTCCCGCCAACCTTATATGATTTGTAAAAGGGTGAAACCCCTAAACAGTAGGTTTCGATTAACTGTGGATTTCTATGTCCTCGGTGTTGATGCTCTTTTCTCTTGCGAAGCCTGAACCATTTCTCTGATAGACGATCGAAAAAATTCTCTTTTGACTGAATGTCGATTGCCTTAGGATTAAGTAGGTAGTTTTATCGTTCGCTTAATGCTCAACCTAGTGATCGTGACTCCACCCCTGTTGTCCGACTCTTTCCGGATGTTTTGGTGAATTCACTTCCCTCCCTCTTAAGCGCGAAATTTAATTTCCACATTGATCATATTCCTAAAATATCGGTTGACCCGGTTGTGGTCGCCGGGATTAATATAAATCTATCCATCTTTTCCATTTGTAATTTAATTATCTTATCTTCCTTTTGAGCCTACCTTCTTAGTTAGAATTCTCTTTGATTATAGTTCCTCTAAATTTGAATCTCTGTTCTTGTTCTATAATCCATTTCGAATCACCCTGTGAGGGAGTTTATTTGAAATTGATATTAAAATGTTTTATATTGCGTTGTTTGAATTATTAGGTTAATTTGGGGTTTTGATTGAATTGTTTGGCTGACACTATCGATAGGAATTCCAAAACACTTGAATAGAGCAAAATGACACAATATTGTTTACAAAAGTGAAATAAATTTATGTATGATATATATATATATATATATAGGTACAATTTTCTGAAATTAGATAGTTATATGGATTGATTGTTAGAAATGATAATACTAGATTTTCATTTATTGTGTATCAACATTCTTAAACCATTAACTCTTGCTAAATAATATAAGGAGATGAATTTTTAAACATGGTTTACAAAGCTGTTTTGAAAATAAAATAAATTTAAATTAAGGATTTGAGAATATTTCCTGTACTATTCAAAAATTTGGTTTTTAATGTTTTGGAATACATTATTTGAAAGTATTTTCGCATGAAAATTGTTTTCCTAGAAATTTCAAAAAGAGGAAAAAGTCTGTACACTTCTATTTGTTGTTGGAAAATAATTTCGGTGGTGACTACAGCATCATCGACAATCATTTCTAGTCTTAGAGTAGAGGGACCACATATTTCCTTAGATATACTTTTGTTTGGAAAATGGATTTAATTTGAATTTCTTGAGTACGATCTGATGTACAAAATTAAATAAATATATGTATTTCAAAACCGTTGAAATGAAGCCGAAAATTTACCTCTTAAGTTCTATATTAGATGATTGTTTTAAATTATTAAAATGAAATAATTTTTTTGAATAATTGGATTTTCCAAGATGAGAAATGGAAATGCAATAACTAGAAACTATTTGAACTGGAATAAAAATTATTTGTATAATACTCAATTGCATTCTATAATATGTATAACTAACCTGAACTATTCAAAAGGTCAAAATGTTAAAGTGAAAATGTAATTCAAGGTTATACAAGGAAAACTTAAGTAATATAAATGTCCAAACGAAATTCTCGCTTAACTAAATATTGTAAAAAAAAAAGGTAAATTTGTGTAGTATTTAATTAGATACAGAAAATATTAATAAGACATAATTGGGAAAAGTGTGAATGTAATTGAATAATATAGAATATAACTATAAGTGATAAGATGTTTAAAAAAAATGAAAATTTTGGTTAGCGAATTTTAAATAAAGGGGAGTGGTTATAATAAATATTTATATACTTAATTTGTGTCATGTGATATTTTAATTGGAATAAATTAAATAATAGAAAAATGATGGCATTTGAGTAAATAAATATGAACTTAAGAATGGTTGAAATTAAAATTTAAATGGAATCAACTTAACTGAAGATAAATGGATAGAATAAATGAGACAAATAAAATAAATTTTGTTTTAAACGAAATTTTTGTAACAAATATTAATAAATTGACACAAACCAAATTGAATGTAAATAGCTTGAATTGAAAATCAACAAAATATGAAAATAAATGAATCTTATTGATTGAATAAAATGGATTGAAATCAAATTTTTTGAATATAAATCATTTTAAAAACTAATGAAATTTATAGGGCTTTGAATTTGTTGGGTATCTGATAATATGTATTTCAATTCTATCTTTCCATTCTATAACTTCTATTCTCCTATCTCCTTCTTTTTCGGGGATGAATAGTTTTGAGTGGGGGAGAGTGTAGCGATCCGTAAATTTTAACTATTTAAATAACATAAGTAATTGAATTTTTGTGAAAATTTAAAAAACTAAATTGGGCAATAAAAAATGGATATTTCGTATGCGTCTATTCAAGCATAGCAAATGGTAAATTTTATTGGAAATTATAAAAGTTTATTTTTTGTATATTTTTATTTAAATTTAAATCAGTTAATATTAGATGATGATAAAAAAATCTAAAAATCTGAATATTTTTATATAATAAAAATGTAAACTATTTTCTGAGTAAGACGTCGAAAATCGTTTCTTCAAATTTGGACTTCTCTAGCCACTTTTATCTTATTTTCGGTATTTCGGTAGCATTTTCGGTAGAGAAAAATTAAGTTTTATAATTTATAGCATCACTGATATTTGTGTACCATTTTATTCATCTCGATGTGTTGATCTCCACAGTATATTTATTTAGGTCTTATGGTGTCCGGTACACGATGAAACATGCAAAACGGTTAACCGTAACGGTCCGTCTTTTTGTTTCTACGTGATCATTCATTTTCCTCCATTGTAATACCGATAGCCATCTACCATTAATATTTTAGCCTTTGACTTTTACTATTCCATTTATCTTGAATATAAAAAGATTCATCCTTTCACTTCTTTCTCTGGCTCCTTACTTTTTCACTCTGCCTTGTTCTTTTGAATATATATTAATATAATAATATACGAAACAAATCACATGTATGTGAGAGAAATAAAACCTGCTCTCTTCTCCTTCATGCCTGCTTTTCCTTTTTCATTCGACCCGCCATTAGCCTACTTCTCCTACCTTTTAGCCGAAGCCCCTCCAGCTCTTCCATCCACGACCATCTGCCGAATTCAGCTCTCACCACCATGTCACCCACCTTCTCGCCTCTCGAGACCACCCTGAACCTCCACCTTCACCCGATTCCGCCCCACCCACGACCTTGCCAATCACCTACACCCATGTAGTCACCTTCCACATGTCAACGCGCTTCCCCTCGCCTTGAACTACACTAACCCCGACAGCCTCTTAACCCACCTTAGAATACTCATCATCTTCCTCCTCGTAAATGTGACTGCCCGCAATAACTCGCCCATGCTCCACCATAACTCCACCGAGAGAGCCCTATTTTTGACCTAGCCTTCGACCCAGCCATTGTATCATAGCCCTCATCCACCCTTCCAACCATTCTACCCATTCCCAAACCCTGATCGAGCCTTGGCCTTCCACGCAATAGACACCATTGCCTTTATCTGCCATCTCCAATAGCTGCAGAGATCTCAACTTCCAGGCTGATCACAATGCATCAAGATTCCTTCTTGTTGTATATATGGATATATATTGGCTCTGTTAAGTTGTATGTATAATTTTATTTATGTGCATATATATATATATATATATATATATATATATATATATTACAAAGTTATTTGCTGTTGTCCTATTCTATATTATGTATGTAGTGATTCAACTGGAAATTTCTTCTCTGGGTGTAAAAAGAAAACAAAAACGGGGATATATATGCATGGTCTTATGTGTGTGTGTATATGACGTGTGGAAAGCAATATATATATATATATATATTTGTTTTTAAAATGTTGATTTTTAAAGTGTATGTATGTAAGTATATGTAGTTGTTTATAACAAGTAAGAACTGTTTGTCCATATATGATCTGTTTGTATATATATTAGTTATATATGATATGTATGACCTATAAGTTTATATATATGTATATATAAGTGTATACATGAGTTTTGGGGTTTCATGTCGAATGAAACAGTTTTATGTCAAATTTTAATATGTGTTTTAATTTAAACAATGATTTTGAAATATATATATGTAGATTTAATCTAGTATTTGTTTAAATTTTAATTGTGATTATATATATACATATATGTATAGTTTATTATATAAGTTTGCCTATACAATTGATTTTCATCAAATCTGGTTCATCGTGCCTTACCTTGTCTCTTAGCTATCCAGATTAATAGTAGCAATTCCAGCTTTGTCGTTGTATCCGAATCCGCGAGCGCTACCTTGTCATCTTCTTATTTCTCTAGCCTCGAAAGGTGAGTGATCACTCACAATTAACATTCTTATATTTAATAAATTTAATTCATATTGAAATGATAATTGAAATATGCTTTTGAATTTGAACAGTTAATTAATTTAATTGCTTTATGTGACATGCTACTTTCTGTAACTATTCACATATGACATCTAACAGCATAACCTGTTATTTATATTATAATTAAATTTGTTATTGCGCTATATGTTATTCATTGATATTTTATTTTATTATTATTTCATTGTTTTCACTCTACAAGTTCCCTGTTAGTTTACAAATTCCCTATGGATTGAAATGATACATACCCGAACGATCTTATAGATTTGGAGGAAATCATTATGGGTTGAAATGATAAACCAAAGTGATTTTCATCGAATTCAAATTTTGGGATTGCGGGTTGAAATGATATATACCCGTAAATATCCAATTTGCAGATTGAAATGATGAATATCTGTATCACATGCATATAGGATAGAAAATTATATACGGACAACGTTGGTCCATGTTCTGAAAATGATTACCAAATTTTAGAAGGAAATGTACAAGTTTCAATAATGTTTATTTTAAAATGAAATATATAAATGATATTTCTATATATGTATAAAATTTAGATTTTTCAAAATAATATGTTTGGAAATCTTAATTTAAAAGTTAGTTTTGGAAAATATAAATTTTAAGATTTTTCTTATAAATTTATATTTTTTAAAATATATAAAGAAGATTTAAAATAAAATAAATTTAACAATAAGATTCAATTCAATAAAATTTAATTTAATTAGCATACAATATGTTTAAGTATTTATTTAAATTTATTTTAATATTTTAAAATAAATTTTTATACGTTAATGTAAGAAAAAGTTGGAAAGATAAATTAATGTTGACTTGGAATTTAATTTAGTTAACAATTGAATTTAAATAAGAATTGATTCGAACTTATAGATTTCTTGGTTTTGAAAGATACGATTTAAAATCTGATTCGATAAAAAGTGATTAAATAAATATTCTCAACTTTAAATAATATTGAGACTGAATATTTAATATTGATTTTAATTTATAAATTGAGATTTTATTTAATTGTTATTAAAATTATTAAGTGAATAGTTTCCAATTTGAATAAAATTTAAAGTTAAATGTTGAAATATAGTTGAAACTTATACTGAATTTTTTTTAATATTTAAACCTCGAATCTTATTGGAATCAAAATGGTAGTTGAAATCTGGATTGAAGTCGATAAAATGAAATGGTCTATTGAGAATTGGAATTGAATCTTTTACCTTTTAAATTGAAAGTATTGAACAGGGATTAATTTAAATTGAATTTTGGGATTTAAAATGGTTCGAATTGATTTGTGAAATTGGAGGAAACTATTTTATTATATACAGTAATTTTAATATGTATAAACTATTTTAATATATATAAATTACTTTATTATAGAAACTATTATAATTTGTAACTATTTTAATATATATATTAATTTCAATATCCAAACATTTAAGTTGGAACTGTTATGATTACAGAAGTGTTATGATTTCAAAAGTGTTATGATTTCGAAAGTGTTATGATTTCGAAAGTGTTATTATTTTGAAAGTGTTATGACTCTGGAAATGAATATTATTTTAAGTGAATATTGATATTAAATTGATATGGTTGAAATGAATATGATATTTTGATACGAAGTATGGACTATTTGAAATGAAATGACTACGGTGTGAAATAAGCGTTTGGTTGTTAAAGAGATCGTGATCGGATATTGTCATACACTCTACCAACACTGAAAACCATGTTAACAACTGTTTACGTTGTGGAGATTCCAAAACGAAGTAGGATGGTTTGGCGACGATTCTACATGAGGCTAAAATAGGAGCTATACCGGGCCAAGTGAGGTCATTCCCCCTATCGGGCACATTTCTTCGATACCATTCTATTACTTTATGATTTGATTGGTTGCACCTTTGACTAGGGAGCGTGTCTCGAGGTGGTGGGAGTAGCTGTTATGCGTTATCACCAGTTCGGGAGTGCAAACGGTATTTCTACCCTGGCATTGGCTTGCGTGCCAAATCACACGCCTTTTCGCGCCTTCTACAAGTTTTGTTTGTGTCGTACTTATAGAGTGCTTCCTAATAGCCCTCCTGTAGGTGGAGTTTACAGTGTTTTGTAGACTACGACATTATATAAAATGTGTTAATGGGGATATGGGTAACGCCTTAACGCTATTTTAATAGACTACTTTACTATAGACATATTATAATAGCGTATATTACTGCATATTTGATTGTTCCACGGATCCTTAGAGGATGGAAATCCCAAACAACCTTTAATTTATTTATAGTTCAGGTGACATTTCACTTGAATTGAATTTATCATATAAGAATGTTTATCCTGACTCGAGTGTTTTTCCTTTTCACTACACTCGGGTCGGACTGAGTGACACTGCATTTAAGACTCACCTTTGAAGAATGGAGCTTTGTTTGATGATCTATCTATCCAGCTTTTAGTGAGTTCAGTTTGTTCCAGCCATTTATGTACAGTCTCGTTAGTTGCTTATGCATTTGAAACTCTTTTGTTTGAGCTTCTGTTGTATTTTGTTTCAGACTCTGATGTTTTATCATTACTTCATGAACTACTATTTACTTATTCTGCTGCGTATTATTATATTACTCCGTGTCTATGATTTTTGTGATTGCTTTTGTACTGTATATGCTGAGTTTCAAAAAATATTAATTAACAATATGATTTTTTGAGCAATTCAAGTTCGACATGTGCGGATGTGAATGGTTTGAAATAGCGGGTCATTACAATAACACTCCATACTTTTATTGGCAATAGTTCTTTGAAAACCGCTGGTAATAAATATTCCATCATTATGTGACAATCGTGACTTTTCATCCCACTCAATTTAATTTTTTAAAAGTCAACACTTTTATGGAGATTAGAACACATCCCACTAGGTTATTTGAGTCCTTCCACCCACTTTAGCATGATTTTATTTTCTTGTTGTCTAGCACATAGCATGCTTTGGGTTTTTTTACTATCATTAGGCTTCATATGAACTTTGGGACACTTACAAAAGTGTGCTATATCAAGTATTTGAATTCAGTTCGTCCCTAGTTTTCCATTCAACATTCATAATTGTATTAAACACGTTATCAAACATGTTTTTTTTTCTTTTTGCATCATGCCAATATTATGTCGAAGTAGGAGATCTTTCCAATAAAGTAACTCCCAAAATATACTTTGTTGCACCAGTTATAAATGTCCGATTTACCTGCAATTTCAGTTGGTATTCCAGTTTCATGTATCTTCAGGTAGTCCTTTACAATTTCATATATTTCTTCACTTGACCAAATCTTTGCTAGTTGCATACTCTCTTCTCTATTAGCTTTAAAGTTTTTATCTCTTTAAAAGTATGATTATGATAGAGAAAACACCGTGACGATCAAACCAAGAAATTTTTCTTCCATATTGTAAAGAAAATGATCGTGTTTCTTCCATGTAATAAGTATAGGCTGGACAATCGGCTGTACTCCAACCTGAAAGCATCCCATATGCAGGAAAATCACCAATGGTCCATAATAAAGAAGCGAACATATGAAAATACCTTTTTTGTGAAATGTCGTATGTTTCAACACCTTCAAGTCACTATTTTTTTAGCTCTTCGATTAATGGTTGTAGATAAATATCGATTCCTTGTGTCGGATCATCCAAGCTAGGAACGTCAATGGTGAGAAACATATATGGAGTTTTCATACACATCCACAGAGGTAAATTATAAGGAGTAACAATAATAGGCCAAGTGAATACTTTCTACCAAACTAAGAGAATGGCGAAAACTCATCCATACATAAACCTGGTTTGACGTTACGACTCTCTACAGCAAATGTGGAAAATGTCTTATCAAAATGTTTCCACGCTTCTCCATCGAATGGATGTGTCAAAGTTCCCTCTACCTGTCTTCTCACGCTGTTCCATCGCATATGACATGGCGCTACTGAAGACGCATATAACCTTTGAAGTATAGGGGTAACTGGTAACACTATAAGAGAAACAATATATAGCGACAAAATCCTTCTGATGGCCGCCGATGGCATTTATGACGGCTTTCGATGGCTCGTCATCCCATGGGTTTTTTGCAATTAAATTGTAGTTGCCATTAATAGCCGTCAGCAATCGATAAAACAAGAGTCGTTGATGGCCGTCGATAGTCGTCGAAATTTCGAGAGTGTACTGTGATTAAAGCAGCTTGAAAATTCACTTTCCTCCTCCTCCATCTTCAATCCAAAACCTCGTTTCTTCCCTAATTTGCCCAGCACCACCACTAACTATCAGCCAACATCCGCCACCGCCAGAAGCACCTTCGACTTCTCCTCTTCGACCCAGGCGCTTCTATTTCAAAAAATGGTATTTTTGTCCAATTTTAATTTACCTTAATAAGTTAAATTAGTGTTAATTTGTAGTTATATTGGATCATATTAGCCCCTTGATTGTTTGCAAATGTATGTTGATTGAAATTGTAAGCTAATTATGGTTGTAAGTGTGTAAATTTGATAATTACCCTAATTTTAGCCTAGTTGTATTGTAATTATAGTTGTAAGTGTGTAAATCCACAAAATATAATTATGATCAAATTATGTTGATTAGTTTATGTGTTAAAAGGTGTTATGATTTAGTTTTAATTATGTGCTAAAATGATAATTTAATTATTATTATTGAAGATTATCGATTGACAGTTTATATAACAAATCTAGTTTACTTTGATGTGGAATCTGATAAAATAAATAAACGAGAGGTTATGAAGTTTAATTGAATTGTAATATTGTATCAATAATTTATTTTAATTGGAAACATAAAAGAGTTTACATAAAATGGAAAAAAATATATTATATAATTATTAGAAAACTACAATGCATAAATGAATTAGCTAATATATGTTGTATAAAATAAATATTCCTTAGAGAGTTTTTGGCCCCGTCTGACAAGTATTGTACATGATCGTTATATGGATATCCGTTTTTATTACAAAACTGACATTCATATTAATATGATACAATATTTTTCAGGTTTTTCCTTGTATTGGACAATTTACAAACATTATAAAGTAATTATATTTCGTAAATCATTTCATTTTAAACAGTTCATAAAATTTTGACAGCACTTCCATTTTGTTCCTTATGTACGCACATTTGTGTACGATACAGGGAACATGGGGGAAGTGCATCCGAAATTTTGTGAAATCATTTGAAATGAATTGATTTATGGAATATAATTTCTACCGTGTTTGTAATGGAAAGTAGTAGGACCGACAATCAAAGCAAAAAATAATATATAAGTTAAAGTTTTGATATTATATTCATTTCAAGGTGCAAAACCAATTCAAGGCGCAAGAAAGCGCAAAAATGCGCAAAAGCAATTTCAATGCACAAAAAGACGCTAGAAGACTCAAAAAAGTGCAAATTAGCAAATTCCATAACATTATAAATAAATACTTTTTAATTAAAAATTAAAATGTCGATCCATAAATTAAATGATTAATCTTAATTTTAATTTATCATAGGTTTTAAAGAAGGAAAATTGGTCAATTATTTTACTGATTAGAGCTGGATGTATTAACAATGAAGGGAAATGGGAGGCTCAATAAGTGAACATTTTTGTAATAAGGTATATGTGTTTATTGAATTCGCTTTAAATATTAATGGAAACGATAAAGAAATTCGTTGTCCATATAGTAGGTGGAAACTGTTGAAGCATTTGATACCGGCTATGGTTAGAGTTCATTTGCGCCAATAGGGTTTCGTGCTGAAATATTTGGTATGGGATCGTCAAGGAGAAATTATAGCACCTAATCAGGAACAGTCAGAGGATGAGGTTGGTGATGAAATTAGTACGAAAAGTCTTATATAACATATGGTTGAAGATGCTGCACGATCAATGTTCCCTGCCATTGAAGTTGAAAATGACGATGTTAGTATGGAAGAGGAACTATGTATGGGAGCAAAAAATATATATGATTTATTGGATGCTGCTAAGAAACACTTATGGAATGGCTATATAAGTAGCACTCAATTATCAGTAATAGAGTAAATTGTGATGAAATCAAAATACAACCTCACAGAAGCTGGATTTATAGCTGTTGTACAAGATGCTAAACAGCATATGCCACCCGATAATTTAATGTGCGAAATTCATTATGAAGTAAAAAAAAAACTTATGTCTGCTTTCGATTTCCCGTATCAAAAAATAAATACTTGTTTAAATCGTTGCATTTTGTTTTGGAAAGAAGACATCAATCTTAGGAATTGTAGAATATGTAACCAGGAAAGATACAAACCTAGAAAAAGGAAGGGAAAAGAAGTTCTATACAAGCATACGCATTACTTACCTATTGCTCCTATACTTCAAAGGTTATTTGCATCATTTGTAACAGCACATCATATGAGATGGCACAATGTGAGAACACTAGAAGAAGATACGTTAACACACCCAGCTAATAGAGAAGCATGGAAGCATTTTTATAAGAAATATCTCTCTTTGGCAGTGGAGAGACGTAACGTTAGGCTTGGTTTATGTACGGATGGATTTTCAATGTTTTTCCAATTTGGCTCTAAATATTCATCTTGGCCTATAATGGTTACACCTTACAATCTACCTCTATGGATGTGTATGAAAACTCACTACACCACAAAAGGCTTTTAACAGCGTTTGATAAACGCTGTAATACGATACAACAGCGTTAGTTCAAACGCTGTATAACGACATGCTGTCTTATATACAGAACTTACAACAGCTTTTCTATAAACGCTATTGAAACATCTCTTTGACAGCGTTTCTTACAAGCTGTCAATAATGTTTTTACAGCGTTTTCAAACGTGTTGTATTACGTTTCAACAGCGTTAATAATTTAGTTGTCGAAGATGTTTTAATTCTACTTTAACTGTTTACAACAGCTTTTTCTAAACGCTGTTATTGAATCATCAACTATTTCGACAACATGTAAAAATCGCTGTTATTGACTATTTCAAGATAATTACAGCACGAATTGAATGCTGTTGTTTCTTCATTGACAGCATTAATCAAACGTTGTCTTCTATTTATAAAAGAATAAAAAAGAAAAGAAAGGTACTCCCAAGATTATAAATCTCCACTAAAATATTGATAGTACCAGAGCTACGTTAAATATAGATACTGAACCAAATTTAATAAAATATTACACTATTACAATTATACTTGGCCTTAACCAATTTATGACTTGAAAATCTACTTCCGAAACTCTACAACATCTTAGTACAGGTTCAGGTTTTCATAAAAAAAATGTAAAAACAACTGTAGCCTGTAAATAAGACAACCAACGTCAAGATACAAGAAATTGAATTACAAGAATAGTAATAGTACATACGGTCATCCAAGTTTGAACCCGTACAGAAAGTAGTCTTTTTTTGGGCCATCACCTTCTTAAGTTAAGCGACAACAGTGAAGAAGAGGAAGCAACTACCTTTTTACGTAGGTTGAATTTCTTGGCAATTACTGGTCAAACATCTTCAACTCCTACCAAGCTTTCCAAAAATGGAAGTAATGAAAGCAGTTCTTTATCATTCCGGTCTTCATACCAGCTCTCTATTGGGATTCCATTTTCTAACTGAAACCCAAATGCCTGCAAGTTTAAGTACAATGCTCCGAGTTAGAGACTTGTGCTGGTTCATGCTATTTAAATAGGTAACTTTTAATGCCTACGTTGATCATTTAATGCATAGAAAAAGCATCACAACAACAATACATCCGACTACAATAATCATGTGTTAGTAGGATTCAAACTGTATCATGAAAGCATAAAACTCCTAAATTAGGAAAGATGAGAAATTCAGTGGCAATATCAACATCAACCATATATCTAAGAGAGTTGACAAAGATGAATCGCTGTCATAATACAACACTACACATACAGACACTGTGTTCACTCTCACCTAAGATGTCATCCATGTATTTGTAGCTACTTGCACGCAAAAGATTAAATCCTGCAAGCTTCTGCCTACACCATGAGACATGACAAATGAAGATACTAGCATAGATTCGGTATGAATATATTTTTCTAGTTTTTTCTTAGTATTGATAGATTTTTTTTTCCCATCTAAAATCAACGGGTCTTCACTGGACTAGAAAGCTTATTGATCAACAGCTTATGCCCATACTCCGACCTATACTCTTTGAACCAAATAGTTGCCGATCAAGCACAACAACAATAGAGGGCTCAGGCAAATGGATCTGGACATAAAATTAGTTTTTTCCCCCCTCACTGAACAAATAATAATATTTTTCAATGACTGCATAAAACATTGGAAAAAATGGCAATGCAAATGAAACAAGCACGGAATAAATTAATGGCACAATAGCAACCACGCAACAAGAAACTAAGATATGAGGCAAGCAAAAGAGAGTTTCAAAAAATAACTACGAGCAAGATAAGCAAGCTTACAACTGATGATGTTGCAGCCTTCAATATCAGCTCAATCATCAGAATTCTCTAAAGGTCAAATTAATAGTTCACAGATGAGAATTCATAAATTTGGTAACATATACTGACATAAAATCACAGGGAAAGCATTTACCTGAGGGAAATTTTCAATGATGATAACCCGTGCCAAATCACGACCAAGAACCGACAAATCTTTCATATAATTACCATCCACGTAGACACATGATTCACGAAAAACACGATGTCGAATCAATTTCCTTTTAGGATCAAGAATATTAAGAAGCTTATCTGCATAAATACTTTGGCTTGCAGTAAATATGGTGATCTCAAAGAGGCTAGCAAACTTTTCCATGAAATCTTTTAGATAGGGACGGCATCGTACATAGATTGTGTGTTCACTGAAATTAAAGTTTACTGGAAATGTGAAATCTGCATCTTGACATGGTTCAAGAGACGAGTGCACTAATGTCTCTGTCAGTGGAAATGCATATTAGCAAACAATAAATAATAGAATATGACTCAAAAGAAAAAAGTAATTTGAATTTTTATTAGCTAACGGCTATAGACAAAAAGATTACAGTTCATAAATGCAAATTAAAATTACTACACAGAGTGTAAAAACATAATGGTCAAATCAAGTGAAGTTCTAAAAGTTAACAAACATATTATGTAACCACGACTATAGAACACCATATTTGGGGGCCTGCTACAGCATTTATAGAGCCCAGCTAAGGGCTTTAAATTTTCTAACAAAAGCAAAATGTTGGTTAAAGCCAACGAGGGGATATTAAAAAATGAATTCTAGAGGTGGTATTGGATCACATGAACCTTCCTTATTTTCTAAAGGTTGAGGATGAAATATTGTTTAGTGGTAATGGCAGAGAGATCGAGCTGTCAATTTTATCTATATTTAATACAAGTATGCATGCACATCCAATAGACATGTGCATAATTTTTTTGACCATAGCTAGAAATAAGTTTAAAAATGGATTATTATTGCATACCTTTATGTTTAATTTTTTGAATTTAATTGAATTCAATGTAGATACATAAATTGTTTGTGATAGCAGCTTGCTCAAATGCAATGTATAAATATATAAATAATTTGTAAACATAGTTAATTTTTTTAAATATGTTTAATTTTATAAATGTATAATTTACAAAACTTGCTTTGCATTTTGTAAAAGTAAGTCAATTTTTGTAAAATTGGTTAATTTTTATATAAAAGTTTTATAGAATAGATTAATTTTCATAAATTTAGTTAATTTTTATAAAAATATAACTTAGTTAAAAATATTGTTAAAATTAATTAGTTATTATAAATTTATTTAATTTTTATAAAATTTTGATAGTATATAGAAATTTATTTAATTTTTATGAAAACTTTAACTTAGTTAATTTTTTATAAAACATAGTTACTTTTTATAAATTATTTATGTTTTATAAAACTTAGTTACCTTTTAGAAAATTATTTAATTATTAAACTTGGTTAACTTAGTTAAATTGTTATAAAACTTAATTGTTTCTTATAATTTAATTTTTTTTGTACAACTTAATTAACTTGTTATATTTTATGATCCAAATTATGAGACTTCTTTGATTGATTAGATTACAAATGCAAACAAGTTTGAGAAGCTGTTAAGCTATTGAGGTTGGCTATTATACCATGTTAGAATTTACTATGATGTGAATAATCTTTTGATTTGATGAAGAAGAAATGCAAACTGACTTTATTGATTGAATCAAAGCAAAGAATGATATGCTGCTTGAATGTACATTTAGTTTCTACATTCAGTTGTCTTAAATACAATGAAAATTGAAAAACATGTTTATGGGCCTGGAACCCGAAAGCCCAACATACAATATCAAGCGTTAAAAGATAAGCAGGCGATTCATTTTACTCTTCTCAACATTTTGTAGCAAATACGTAGTTAAATTAATAGTGGAGTAAGTACTAGGTATGGGACCTAACTTTGCTATCAGTTGTCAAAACATACACCTCGGGAAGCATGTCAAAGAAATCTACACCTTTGCATATCACGGCTTGAATTCTCTAATTATTCAAGAAATAAGAAAACCTTATCCGATTTTTATAATACTTAGTTAGTTTTTATAAACTTATTTAATATTTATATAACTTAGTTAACTTATAATTATTATTTACTTTTTTTTAATACTTAGTTAATTTTTATAAACTTATTAGATTTATAAATCTTAGTTAACTACATTATTATTATTATAGAAGATTTAGTTATATTTTTATACTGCTTGGTTAATTTTTATAAACTTATTGAATTTTTATAAAACTTAGTTGATTTTTATAAACTTGGTTAATTAATATTATTATTTTAGACTCGTTTAGTTTTTATAATATAATTTAATTTTCATAAAACAAAATTAACTCGGTTAAATTTTATAATATTAGGTAGTGGTTTTATTTTTTATATTTTATTATGTTAGCTGTAATTTGATGTATATATTATTAAAATGGACCGGTTATATATACATGTATATGTGTAGTTTAATAAGCAAACAAATAATAAAAATATGAGAGAAATAGTAATTGAGTAATGTTTAGTGCATGCAAAGTTGTGTTTCAATTATCAGGCCATAATATTAAATATAAAGTGCCATTATATTTGGCTACAGGATTCAACGATTAATAGAAGAAAAAAAAGCGTAAAATGATCTCAAAAATAACATACATAACTTGTTACCTGTCCTTGGCGATGATGGTGAGCACAAGCTCTCAACATTTTCACGATAACATCCAAGGCAAGCTGAAATGGCATCTTTGGAGACAGTTTCTAAGACAGAAAGGAATTAGATGTGAATGAAATTTTACATATACACACACAGTTGAATTACTTTTGCTATGGAATGCAGAACGCCTGTTTGAATTTGGAACAATGTCCATAGGTGCTGAAGTAGATGACTCAGTCCCTTTCTAAAAGAGGTTCAGTTTAGTTATACCAACATGCTCATTCAAATTAGATGACGATGTGCAATGAACTGTAGTTGGTTTCCAATAGAAGTTGCATTGTTGATACTCATAGGAATAGTAGCAACAAGTTCACGGTATGATTTACTAAAAAGGTTAATTTGCTCGATTTACGATCATTTCAGTTCACTTTTTCAAACCTTTGTCACAGTGGTAGAAAAAGCATGTTTTGTTTCGATTATACTTCAGCAAACAAGCCTTAATGATGAATTTTTCCTTCAGTTGATATTCTAACTAATTAGGGATGACCACTAGCCTTAAAACTAGATAAACAAAGTTATAAGGAACTTTTGAGATATTAACTACTTACTATATGAACTGACTGCTAATATCAAATTTTGATAACAGTTACAAACAATGTGACCAACCACCAATTTGAAAAGTATAACCATCATCAGTAAAAGCTAAAAGGTTGCCATTTTGATCTTTGAAATGATTACCATTTTAGTTTTGTAATGGTTATCATGCATATTGTTACCATGATTTGAAAGTTGAATATATCAACTGTAACAGCCCTAAGTATACATACGTCAAAAATACGTGAATCAGTTATGCTCCACATCAATTTGCATATAAAATAAAAACATAAAGGTGCCAAAATTACTAACGTGTGTAAGAATTAAACATGAGTTCGTAAAGCATTTTTTTAAAGAAAAAGTCTAAGAGTAATAAATTCATGCATGCATGTATGTATAAAACCCTCTGTTAGCAGAAGCTCCTAAGCTTGAAAAAACTGGTGCTTCTCAATCAAACTTGGCAAGTAAAAATGGCAAATAAGCTATAATTACCTCTAGAATAGTGTCAGCACCAAATTCGTTCCTCCACCTGAGCATTTCGGCCCACATGATTATTGCTTTCTCAATATCAAATTTTCTTGCTTTCAAAAATCTGTATAAAATAAATAAAAGAATGAAGACATCAGAGAAAGTGTATCAGCACAAAAACTAATTAGGAACGACTGGGTTTTTACTATATGAAATGCATGGATCTACATGGTATCTTGAAAGGTTTTACATGTAGAATTAGAATTGAGGTAAAATAAATATTAGCTAACATGATTGAGCTACTTGCGTAGCCTTTAAGCAACATTTGGACATCTCCATGTGACTTAGTATAAACTTAAGATGATTATTCACGTCGTCATTATGTAAACAATTGGAGGTTGTATTTGAACTACTTCAGCAAATGCTGAAATAAAGTGAACTTTTTCTTTATGATGTTCAATTCACTAAGTATGTAGATCTATGACTACTTCAAATTAAATTTCAAATAGAGAAAATTTTACTGTAACTTTTTAAATTGTTGAATCAAGAAACAATACAGATATTGTTTTTTTCGAACTGTATAACATCAATTAATCAAAAGTAAAATCAAGAAAGGTTATGTAAAGTAGACAATTGCAAATATTTCATGAATCAGATTTCAAAGAGATCCAGAATCTACATCCTGTCTGCTAAATTAATATGTGATTTATCCAAATACTTCCCAAAATGTAAATGATATGCAATGTCAAAGGCGAAAACATACCGTGAACAAGAGAAAAGAAACGGCAACTTGAAAAGCTTGTTGAACTAAAACACCTTTGGCCTCCCTAGTTGGAATGCTACATCGTGCTGCAATCCAAAAAGAAATAAAAATGGAATGAGTGACAATAATAGGATAAATGTGAAATTAATCTAGAAAAATAAAAGCTGGACCAAGATACTACATAATAAATAGACAGCCTATTCAAATATTTAGCAGAGCGGAGAATGTAAATTCAAATATACAGTTTAAGAATACAGAAGCATATCCTAACAATCTCTAAATCAGTGGTTACCTGTTGTACGTGCAGAAAAAATTGACAAAGATTTTTTAAAATCATAAGTGCAACTGGTGGGGTTTAAATTCCATTTCCACCATCAGCACCACCTAGCTTCTGCCAATCAACACTCCCCTCTGCCAAACTTGGAACTGCAAGTCTACCTCAATAACTTCTGCATCACCTTCCCCCCAAAATCTATCTCCTACATTTACTGCCAATAATCAAAAGTTCACAACCACTTCAATCACACTGCCGCATACCAGAGCAACACCACCACCATCATTCAACACAACTTCTTCACTTCTGATACCAAACTCAACCATTAAGCAAATCATCCACCATTACCACTGCAATTATCTGTGACCCCGACCGTCAATAGCAGTAGTCCCGTTAACCAATGACAAACCAACTAAAGCGATTCCATCATCTCTCCCTTAGCACCACTTACCACTGCTTGCTCGCCTACGTACCACTATCCTAGATTCATCAATTTCCTATGAATATCGAGCGAACTCCTCCAATCACCCACCGCAACTTGCCACCTAACAGACCCCAAACTATCGTCATCAACTTCACAAATTGCCTCACCGAAATCCCCTTATTCGATCCCACCAACCTTCAGCAATCTCCACCAATTCAACTTATTCAACTTGATCAACTTCGCCAACAAAACCAATCTTTATTTCCACCTCTTCGAGCACCGCCCAGCCAACCGCAACCTCATCAAGTTCCAAAGACCGATTCTCGCAGTTGCAATTTTCAGCAGTGAGGTTCTTAGGTGCGATTTCATTGAATTGAGACGCGAACGTGGATTGTGTGATTGTGATTTTAGTACCATCGCCTGGTTTGACTTTGATCCTGAATTGAGAAGTAAACGTGGATTGTGTGAGTTATTTTTGGCTAGAAGAGGGAAGCAATTAACATTTGGAGGCGTAGGTGATTTAGGTTTCTTATTTTGGCTAGAAGAGGGAAATTAATTTACGCGGTAATGAAATTTTTAGAGGGAACGGCATTTCACAAATTGCTGAATAAAAATCTCAGTGTTTTACTGTGTTGTTTTTAGTTTTTCCTACATATAAAAGGTTCAACAACAACAATCAACTTTTAAACGCTGTTCCCCATTGCTATTAAAAGCAATTTTTCTTGTAATGACTCCAATACATTTCTCATAATTGTCCTCCCTGACCCAGATGATCCGACATAGGGAATCAATGTTTACTTACAACCATTAGTCAAAGAGTAAATAACATTATGGTACAAAGGAGTTAAAATATACGACGTATCAAAAAAAAATTCGGTTGTTTTCTTCTTTATTGTGGATTATTAGCGATTTTCCTACATATACAATGCTTTCGAGTTAGAATACGACCGTACATTTAGCCTGCCCTTACTGTGTGAAAGACACATGAGCATTTTCATTGTCAAATAGGAATAAAATTTCATGGTTTGATTGTCATTGGTGTTTTCTCCATATTAATCATCCTTTGAGAAGAGATAAACAAACTTCATAGCTAATAGACATGAGACTTTGGGACCACCAATAATTTGGTCAACCGAAGATATATATGAAGTTTTATAGGATTATTCAAAGATACATGAAACTGAACAACAAAATGATATTCAAGGTAAATCGACGATTCAAAATTGGTGCAAAGAAAGTATACTTTTGAAGTTGCCTTATTGGAAAAATTTCCTAATCCATCATAACATTGACGCGATGCATAACGAGAAAAACACATTTAATAATCTGTTATATATAGTTTTGAATATTAAAGGCAAGACTAAGGACGATTTTAAATGAAGACGTGATATAGAAGAAACTTGTAACCTTCTTGAGCCTCATATCAAGCAAGCGACAAAAAAAAACCCAAAGCATGCTATGAGTTAGACAACAACCAAGTTAAAGTACTGTTAAAATGGGTGGAAGGATTATGATTTCCCAATGGGATTTCCTCTAATCTTCATAGATGTGTTGACTACAAGAACAGAGACTAAATGGGATGAAAAGCCATGATTGTCATATAATGATGGAAAATTTGTTGCCCGTCGCTTTTAGGGAGTTGTTGCCCGAAAAAGTTTGGAAGGTTGTAAGAGAACTTAATTTGTTTTATACGTAGCTTTGTTCAACTATGTTAAAAGTTGATCATCTACGTAAACTTGAGGAAGAAACCCTTGTACTGCTCTGCAAATTAGAGAAAATATTTCCTCTAGGTTTCTTTAATGTAATGGAGCAATTACCTGTTCATGTTCCATATGAAGCATGTCTTCAAGGTCCTGTGCAATATGGACGAATGTATCCATTCGAGTGGTAAGGTATTAATATTTAGTATGGTAAATATTATTTTAATTACGTATATATAAGTTATTTTTGAATTGAAATATTTTCTATTAGGTACCTAAATCATATAAAGAAAAAGTGAGTCAAAAAGCTCGAGTTGAAGGTTCAATTTGCAAATCATATATCGAAGAAGAAGCTTTGTTCTTTCTTTTTCATTATTTCAATGATCATGTGAACTTATGTTTTGAATGTGCTACGCGTAATGATGAAGCCGTTGAACAAGATTGTTCTTCTGAGGCAATGTTATCTATTTTGCGACAACATAGTCGACCTGTTGGAAAATTTGTGGAAGTATGTTTAGACGATTAAGACTACCATGTAGCACACACATCTATTCTTCTTAATTGTATTGAAGTTGCACCATTTATTAGGTATTATTAAATTATAAGTTTTGATACATTTATTTTATTTAATACTATATGGGTACATTAATTATAATGCAATATATTATTAATGTTTGCAGTGTTTATGAATCACAACATCGAAGCGGCGATATAAGAAAAGATTTTGCTACTTGCTTTTTGAACTATGTTTACGATCCGATAAATTGTATGGTCGATGAAGGATTAAAATATTTTGCGATGGGACCAAAAAGAAAAGTTAAGACATATCCAATGTTCTTCATTAATGGATACAAATTCAACACCAAAGAATATGGTGCTACAAAATTAACAAAAAATACAGGTGTATTTGTTAAACGCAGCGATGATCCAAATGATCATATAAATGATTTTTATGGCGTGTCAATCCAGTTTTTGCAATTGACATATTTCACTAGATCGGGGGAAGAGGTTTTTTGTTTAGATGCAACTAGTTCAGTAATGTTTCAAGTTCTAAAGTTATCATTCATCCAAATTATAAGCTTATAGAAATAAAACATGCCTAGCGTTATCAAAAGTAAAATCCTTTTGTACTAGCCAAATAAGCCCTACAAGTTTATTATATCCCTTATCCATCTCTAAAAAGAGAGAAAGCAGGCTGGCCGAAATTTTTTAGAATGAAGGCAAGATTTACGTTTAATGGAAAGAATATTCCAAACGAACAAGCCTATCATGCAGATATAAAGGAAAATATTGAAATAACAATAACGGACGATCACACTGATTTTGGAATTCTAAATGATCAACCAAATGTATTGCTAGAAGCATTTGAAACTACAGAGGACAACGATATAGAGTATGAAACTGAGTCCGAATCAGAAAACGACGAAGATTGGTTGCTAATAAACATTTTAATATAAGGTAATTTATGCGATTATTCATGTTACATTTTTCTCATCAGTTATAATATATTTTCTCATAATTATTATGAATTATATGTTTTGAAATAATAAATTCATATACACGTGATAGGTATTATGTCTTTTTTCCAAAGGCATGGCTCTTCCACTCCGGTTCGCCCACTTATTCTCAAAGAGGGAATAAAGGTGATGACAGTGGCCCTTCAGAGCCAACAGCATGACCGGTAGTGTATTTACAGCCCCAAGCCGATGGATCTTAAGTATTAAAATTAGTAGCATAGCATTAGAATTATTTTATGTACGACATATACGATAGTCCAAAGCTATGTTTCAAATTTAACATAGCGGATTTGAGCTATAGTTATCGGGAACGGTTCTTAGTATTTCCAAGCAGGCATACATGAGTAGGACGAAGAGTTGTTGGCCCCGATGGAGTAAGATCACCAGCCCAATTAGAGAGAGAATTTGGCGGTACTTTTTGGCGAGTTTAAGTTTACATAGTTATAAATAACTGTTTTACAGTTTGTTGACTACTTAAAATGTACAACTTATATTTTATTTTCTCAATGTGATAGGTTCCGTAGATCTGCAGGAAGCAAACATTTCCCTTGTGCAGTGCCACTGGAATTCTATGATAGCAAAGAATTATCAAGACATGATGTCGAGCCTTAGAAGAGCGGGGAAGAAACCGAACTAGATGGGTGCTAGTGCATGGGATGCTTGGGTTGCCTGGTGGAACAACTATGAGCTCAAGGTAAATTAACCTATCATATATATCTCATTACTTTGTTTTACTTCTATTAAATATATTGTTCAATTATTTAAATTTGTACGCAGAGTCAGAGAGGAACTCTGTGAATAGAAACAAGAATACAGTAACACATCATGGTGGTTCCAAGTCATTCCAACATCATCGTGAGGATTTGATAAACTCATTAATTGCGATTACAAACAGTTATTACATTTATTTAGTTTAAGTTATAAGCTATTAATAAACAGTTGATATAAGTAGTAATATATATACATTATTTATGGTAGGAAAGAGCGCGTCAATGTCCGGTCTCACGCATGGAAGTAATTGCTCATGCCCATGCCATAAAGAAAACGGACGAAGCTGGCAACCTTACATATACATAGGAAGAGAAGGATAAGGCGGCGGCTGCATATGTTTGCATATTTTTAATTTTAAGTTATTAATAATGATTAGTTTAAGTAATTAGCTTTGAAGAATTAAAGCAATGTTGTGTTAATTTGAATTGAAATTTTATTGGCATTGTACAAAAAGTTTCAAGAGGCACGGACACAGATGCTAGAGGGATCGGATCGTGAAGAGTTGACCCACGAGGAAGAAGATGCTAATTTTAACTCCAACACGGATCCAACATAGGCAATTCAGTGTTTTGGTTATGGAAACCAAGCGGTAATTTATAAAAATAATCTGTCTTATAAAAGTTACACAATTGTTATAAAAGTCATTGAAAAGTTCTATAACAGATTTTTTCTACTCGCTGGTTAGGGCATCTCAACATGTGTATCAAAAAGAGAAGGATAAAGCCGAGATAAAAGATCTAAGAGCCATGGTTGAGCAGCTGCAGGAGTAGGACCGTCTTCATGCTATATAGATGGAGCCGTTGAATCAGCGCTTGGCAGAGTACGTGTAGCAACATGGTACATTTCCTTTGTCGTCTGGTGCTTCCGAAGGCGAGGACGACTCATGATAGGTCCTCTTTTCTGTGTTTGTGCTTGGATGTTGTACATGATGACTTGGAGTTGGTGAGGATGATTTGTTTTTGTATGTTTGATACACTTTGATGAGAGATTGGATGCGTTGTATTGATTTGATACATTTTGTGGAGTTGTTTAATGTTTAATGCCGAAAGGCTAGTGTTTTGTTGGATGTTTGAGGATGTTAGAAGGTTTATTTTGTGTATATTGGAGTTTATGATTTTTACTTTATATATATTGAAGTTTATGATTTTTTTTATATTGGAGACTATGGTTAATATTCTTGTTGGTATAATATGTGATGCTAGTTGTTATATATATATATATATGTATGTATGTATGTATGTATGTATGTATGTATGTATCGGAATTATCTGTATGGAATGGAGTTAAGAAGCATATTGATATATATAGATTTGGTCGAAGTCGAAGAGGCGTAGAAATAAAAAATAAACATAGATTTTGGACGGCTACTGACAGCTTACGTGTCACAATCTTTTGACGGCTATCGACAGCTGCCGATGGATTATTGGGTACGAGTGGATCCATGCGTACATCGTTGATCATCGAAGACCGTCAATATTTTCTATTAGAAGACATTGAAAAGATATCGAAAGATCGTCGATGTCGCCGTCGATAGTTGAAAAGAACCGCGTATGCTATTTCGACGGCTATATTTGTGATATTTCGAAATTTCAAGGAATTTAAAATTGATAATCTTTTAATTAATTATTAGAAATTGGTAAAATTGTTAATTTCAAATGATAATAAAATATAATGTGATGTTTTTAAATATAGTTATAAATAGATTTTAAATTATTATTATTTCAAATTTAATAAGTATTGTTTAAATGTGTTAAAATGATTTTAAATAGGATAATTATTTACAATTAATAATGTGTTTGTTTAAAATTGATATCTATATTTATTTGAATTGATTTTAAATTGGATTTTAAATTCAATTTGACATTTGGATTTAAATTTGAATTTAAAAGATATATATCTAAAAATATTTTGGATATAAAATATGGATAAGGTTTTTATTTAAAATAAGATTGTTTTAAATTGTTTTCTTTAAAGGAAATTTATTTATATAAATTTTGAAATGTATTTATTTAATAGTAAGATAAATACAAAAGTTTAATATGAGCATTTAAAAATGAATTAAATATATTATATATGATTTTGTTTAAAATATGATTGATTTTTATTTTATTTTCTTTTAAAATAATTTATTTAAAATTAGAAAAGCATTTATAAATTAAGAAACATACTTATTAATTAAGAAATTAATATAAAAGCTTTTAAAAATCATTTTAAAATAATAAAACATGAATAAATACAAGTGTAATTAAATCAAGTGATGTAAGTAACATGTGTTAGCATATTAATTAAGGTCAGGGACAAGTGTCACATTTATTTTAATTTTATTTTATTTTTAATTAAATCTAAATTATCTTATATAAACTTCCGTCTTCCTCTTCATTTTCATTTTTTCTATCTTATTTTGAAAAACTAAGAAAACCAATCCTATAAGCACTTTCCAGAAATCAAAACCTTATGACCAAAATCCTGTAATCGTTTTTTTTTTTCAAATCAGAAGTCTGCAACCATCTCAAAAAAAAAGCCTACAACAACATTTTTCTCAGAAGTTCAAGCAAGACAACTTGTAACCATTTTATACCTGAAAGCATTTTCAAATCTTGTAACCTCCTTATATCAAAGCCCATAACAACTACAACTTGGAATCAAGTCTTTAATCATCATGTTCTAGACTAGTTCATTTTCAAACCTTCAGTTTTCCAAAGTGTTAATCAAATCAATGCAAAGCTTTCAGTTTTGAAGTTTCAAGTGTTCAAAGCTTTTCAAGTTTTCAGTTTCAAATGAAATAAAGCTTCCCAGTTCTTTTCAAACTCTTTGCATTTTCAAAAGGTGAGTAAACATTTTTATTAAAAGTTTAAATAAATTAATGGTTATTGCTTGTGAAATCTTTATGATGATGATGCCCTGCATGTGTATAAATAAGTGTAAAATCGGTATATATGAATGTATTTATGTGTACATGTGTGATTGAATCCATGTTCTTCTCTGTTTCATATTACAGAGTTTGAATTTAGTTCAATTCCAATTTCTCTTCCTCTGATCTCTGTATTGACTTAGTTTACAAACAATAAATGCTAGCTTAGTCATAAATTAAAACTTAGAAATAAATTTGATTTAAACATTTGAAACTTTATCCGGGAAAAATGGAAAGACAGTGGAAATCTTTAAATCATGTAAAAATTAAACTTTGCAAATTATTTTTTCAGGATTGTAACTCGAATCCACTTAAAAAGATAGGATTTTTAAGACTAAAATCATAGTTTTTAATGAAGTATTGAGTATGAAATTTTGTGATGTCTGGAATTGGGTTTTTAGGCAAGTTCTGGTGGCGAAGCTTCTTTGGTGGTCGTGGCTTCGATTGGAGGAGGTCGAGGTGTAGGGATGCTCAGGAAAAATGGATGGTGGGGTGCCTGATGGTCGTAGCGGCGATGGCAAGTGGACATAGGTTCTCGACCTAATTTGGTCGAGCTGGGAATATAGGATCACTGTTTCGTCTCTGGGTGATCGAGTGGCTCGAGGCAGTGGGAATTGGTGGCGTAGAAGTTCGACAAGGTATGGACGAGGTTGCTCAACCTCTAGTGGTCAGAATCGTTTGGGCGAGGCATTTTCTGGCAATGGCTTGGTTTCCAATTTCAACTGGATACCTCAATTTGAAATCGTGGCTTGTGATTGTGATTAGATGATCATTATGGGTTGCTGGGACGATCGTCGATGTTTGGGTAGTACCGGCGATGGTCGGAAGTTCACCGTGGTCGGTGCAGGGTGCACAGATGTAAAGGATGTCAGTGGGTTTGGGTTCGTTTGTTTTCTCGAAGGAGGTCTCGGGGTAAAAGGGTTTTGGCTCGAGTTTATCCTTGGGTCATACGCGAGATTTGAGTGTAATTGTTAAAGTATTTAGTAGTTTATAATTTAATCCAGATTCTTTTATAAAAAGAAAAAAGAAGTGCTCGATTTTGATTCTAGTACATATGGGTTAAATCCAAAGTAAATGCTTAAACCAGTTTTTTAAATTTAAATAAAAGTAAGTTTTTTTAAATTTTAAATAATCAACTTAAATCTATTTCTTGAAAATTCATTTCTTTGTATAATGAATGGTTTGAATAAATTATGTTATATGATTTTTTTAACTTAAATGTATTAAGTTAAATCCTTAAGTTATTTTCAAGCTTAACTTGAAATGTAATTAGGTAATTAATAAAGGAAATGTTTTTATCTTAAAACCTTAATTAAAGTTTGATAATTAGTTTGATAATTAAAAAGTAATTTATTAATTAAACTAGTTAGTGTTTAAGGATAAATTAATTAACAGTTAAGGGTTTTAAGTAATTTATTAAATTCTAATTAAAGATTGTTAATTAATTATGTAATTAATGATTATTTTATTTTAAGATCTTAATTAATGATTTAATTAAGTAAAGTTATTCATAAGGATAAAATAATTTAAAATGTTTTAATGATAATTAAGGCAATAATAAGATAACGTTTTATCTTAAAATAATTAAGGTTTTTAATGTCTTGAAAATAATTAAGTTAATTAAAGGAAATTAAGTGTGAGTAATTAATTTAATTAATAATGATTAAGAATTAACTAAGGAATTAATTAAGAGTAATTAATTTATTTAATTTATTTATTTAAAATTAATAATTAAGGGTTATAAGTTAATTAATTAGTGGTTAATTAATTAATAATTAAATATAATTAATTAGATAATTAGAGTTTATTTATTAATGATCAGAGATTAATTAATTAAGTAATTAAGGTTGATTAATTAGTAATTAGAGATTAATTAACTTATAATTAAAAAGTACTTTATGTGTAATTAAGTTTTATTAATTAATAAGCAGGCTTTATTAATTAATAATTAAGAAATTATTAATCTATATAAAGTCAATTAAGGATTAATTAACTGATATTTAGGGTTGATTAATTGTTATTAAGAATTGGTTAGCTGATTAATTAAGGATTAATTAATTTGTTATTAAGTTTACTAATTGATAATTAGGGTTTATTAGTTAATAATTAAAGAATAATTAATCTGTAATTAAAGAGTAATTTATTTGTTTAAAGGGTAATTAAGGAATGAATTACCCAATTGTAATTAATCAAATGAATGCGATTAATTAATTGGTTGATAAATTAAAGATAATCTTGATGATTGATTAAGTATGAATAGTGAATGAGATTAAATAGTGTAATTACTTAGGGTAAGTAATTAATGTATAATTACTGGGATGTAATTAATTAAAAGGAAATTACTCAGTGGGAAGTAATTAAAGAATAATTACTTAGTAGAAGTAATTAAGGATTAATTACTTAGTAGAAGTAATTAAGGATTAATTACTTAGTATAATTAATCCATGGATTAATATAATTAATTAAAGAGTTAATTAATTAAGGTAAGTAATTACAGGATGGTAATTACTGTTTATGATTAATTAAGGTTGATTAATGGAAGTGATTAATTAAAGTTTGATTAATTAATGTAATTAATTAAGGATCGATGTAATTAATTATAGTTAATTAATTAGTGGAAGTAATTAATTAATGATCATTAATTAATGCAATTAATTAGAGTAATTAAGGGTTTATTAATTAAGATTAATTAATCAATAATAAGTGATTATAAGGTAATTAACTAATTGTAAATAATTAAGGATTAATGTAATTAATTATTGTTAATGAAGTAATTAAAGGTGAAATACTATAATGGTTTGTAGATAATTAATTTGCGTAATTAATTAAGGGTTAATTACTTAATGTAATTAAAGGATAATTAATCAAGGGTGGTTAATTAAGATGATGATTTATTAATTGGTTTGTAATTAATCAATGGTTAAGTAAGCAAGATTTTAGTGAGGAAAGTAATTAATTTAATTTAATTTAAATTAATTAGAGATGAAGTAATTAATTTAATTCATTTTAAATTAATTATAGATGTGATTGATAGATCTTTGCTTATAGATGGAGGAATGTTATTGAATGCCTCGATTTATTTATCGCTGATATGGGATATGTCTTGCTATGTGATATGAGATGATTTGGTTGAATTGTGACGATAAGTATTATCAATTTGTGGATTTGTGAATTATCTATCTGTGTGAATATAGATAGTGATTTGAATTGAAATTGTTTTAACTTTAAAACCACTTGGACCTAAAAGATGGCGTTTTGGATTTCGGTGAGACTGGGATCAGGTTTCCAGATTGGGATATCCGAAAACCACATCGATTCAAATTAACGATAGGTCGTGAATCTCAAGTGAAGATGAAGATTCAGAGTGCAAGGGCTATTGTCGTTAAGTCTGAGGGTGATTCCAAAACAAATGTAGTGAGATAGTACCTTCGGTTTCATTCGAACCCAGAACGAACGTGTATGGATCGAATGCTTTCAGAACATTGTTAGGAGGACGATGAGCGTTCTAAAATAGCTGTGTTCTATAAAGGTAATCGAAGCCTCAAGCCTCATCAACTGAGAATGGATAAAACAGGGGAGGTGCAGCAAGGCTAAGTGCATAGCACCCAAGTTGGATAAGATTTACCCCTGTGTAGAGTCCCTTTTTATTCAGCTGCATGGGCGGTTGTTAGCTACAACCGCATGGCTATCTTATTCGGGACTATCCAGTAAGGGATGGTTCCGGCATCGTGTTACAGGGGATTGGGAGTAATCCTTGGTACGGTGATCTAGGCCCCGTACTATGACGGGCCGTACCCCGGTAGCCCTGCCATTTATGGCAACCCATTCTTCCAACGTGCCCTTACGGTTTTGATTGTATTACCCACTTTATGGCCAGTATGCTGGAATTTCATCATGTAACAATTTCAGCTATTTCTTATTTATTTGAAAACCCTAGACCCTATTATAATATCATTGGATTTCCTATCAAATGTTTTGGTTAGCGTAACGTAAAAACTTACCCATGTTTACATGTGGGGAGTCTTACGTGATACCTTTTGTTTTCAATGGTTTTTGAAGTTAAGCAACTTTAACCATTTACTCACACCAGACCCATGTCCGACCTAGAGTTTATTCTGTTTTACTTAAACACTTGGGTACTCAAAATTTTACAAGTAGCCAAGGGATTCAGGTTGCTTTGATGAGTTCTGGAGGAGATATGGAGCAGGAGGCTTGTGCATTGTAGGTATATAGTGGTTCCACTATGTTGGTCTCTGTATTATTATCTAAGTTGTACTTGAGTTGTATGATAGACCGGTGTTTATAACTGTCTAATTTGTAATGTTGAAGCTGTGTATCTCTGATAGATATTGTATACTATGTAATACTTATGTGATTAATACAATTTATTTCTTCCGCTGTGAGATTTTGATGTTGTTTAGTTCTTTCTTTTCTATCTTTTCTCTTCTCTATCCATTTCTTTCTTAATAATGATGCGTCTTTCTGTGGAGAGAAAGGTGGGTCGTTACATTTGGTATCAGAGCATAGGTGGAGTGAATACCCAGGCACTGGAGTGGTGTCTTTCTTAAGAAAGAATATTTGTACTTTATACATACATATACATATACATACATACATATACATATACATATACATATACATATACATATACATATACATATACATATACATATACATACATACATATATATATACACATACATATTATATATATATATATATATATATATATTTCTACCTATTTGTTGGGTTAACTGTTTGGATTTTCCAATATGAGTTCTAGAGGTAGATTGGGTAGTGGTATGTGTAGCATGACTACCAATGGAAGAAGTCCAAGTATTGAGGTTGGAAGTGTATCTGTCGAGACTGTAGATCCAATACCGTCTCAAGTGAGCTTTGCAGTATGATGTAAGGATTCCACCAATCATTGAAGGAAACCTGTTAAGGTTCGGAGTCCATCACTGAAGTGTAAGTTAATCCCGCTCGTGTGGGTGGATTTTTTTAGAATTTGGATATGTTGGTTGAGCAGGAGCAAGTGATGGCATCTTGGCAACTTCAGGATGGAGCAACTGTGTGGCGAGACGCAGTGGCTATGGATGTTTCCGAAGATGTTTTCTTTAGGGTGAGTTTAAGGAAGTATTTCTGCATCGCTGAGGAGATTCAGTTTCAGTAGAATGTTTGTGTTTGGTTTGAGACCCAAGGTCTTCCTATCTCAAGGTTCTTTGTAGAATTGGTTGATCTGGTTTTGAGGATCAAAGAAATTTTAGATAAGGAGTCTTTGGTATTGTGGCAACGGTGCAGTTCGGAAGTGTTTTTTATGTGCCAACAGGAAGATCTTTTTGCTTTGTAGTATCCTAGAGGTGGAGATCAGAAGCAGCAGAGTGGACCCTTTTCTTTGATGGATTGGTCGAGGATAAGCTATTCTGATTTGTAAAGAGAGAACAATATCTATGGATATTGGATTGGACAGGATCGCAAAAGTGACTTACGATAGTTTGAGTGATTATCTTGGATAATTTTTGCTCGGGATTGTGGCTTCTCTAGAGGATGTTAGAGTTAGATGTTGTTAGAGATTTTCCCAATGTCTTTAGAAAAGTCAGAGATTTGTCTGCATTGGAGATCGAGTTTCGTATCGACTTGGAGCTACCGGTAGTTCATCTAGGTAGAAGGATGTCTCCTAGAGTAAGGATTCGGTAGAGCAGCTCAGGATTGCGTGGAACTTCTAAGTTTTCTCTTTATGGATCTGAGCAACCATGTTTTCAAGGATGTGCTGTCTAGTTTGTGCTCATGTTCATCGACAACATTCATATCTGCTCCAGATCAGAGTTGTGCAGCGGAAGCATGATGGCAGCTATTCTTGAATGGAAGCAACCGGAAGTTGCGGTGATTTGGATTAAAGAGTTTCTACAGAAAGTTTTTCAGGATTTGAGTCCAGATTGATGAGTGCTTCTGTTTTGTCTTTTCCAGATAGGAGAAGTAAGTTTGAAGTCTTCTGATGATTATGGAACAAAGTTTGTATTTTTGATTTGGGTAGATCTTGAGAGGACCTTTTTGTTGGGTGTTTTTGGTCCAGTTTGTTTCTAGAGGCATCAGCGAAAGTTGAGCTGATCAGGAAGGATGTAGGCAGCCCAGGATCGTCAGAAGGATTTTGAGGTTAAGAGATGGAGGAATTTGGAATCGGAAGTTAGAGACTTTTTTTTGTTGATATTTTCTTCGGTCGAAGGAGCAATAAGATTGGGTAAGACTGGGAAGTCAGCTCCGAAGTATATTGGATCTTTCTGTGTCCTTGTAAGGATAAGTGTTTTGGCTTACATGATTGAATTGCCAGTTTGGAAGACTGGGATTCAGGGAATTTCACGTATCTCTGAGGGGGTACGTGTATGATCCATAACTGGTTGTGGAACCAGCTGTTCAGAAGGATTTGGTAGTCGAGTCGATTTTGTCTGTGGTCGGATCTCTTGTATAGATGGTAGATCTAGATAAGTAGGAGCTCAATAGCTTAGTAGTATAGCTAGTTTGGATTCAGTAGAGCGAGTATCCCAATATCTGTACCTGGGAAATTCCGGATAGTTTTAAGAAGCTTATTAGGAATTGTGTTCGGATAGTTGGAATTGTTTGTTTAGATGAAATTGTTTGTTTGGATGGAAATTGTTTGGTTATTTGTATATGGCTGATATGTATGCTTGAATTGGTTAAAATAAATTAAAAACTTTGGTTTAACTTTGGTTTTAAATTTCGAGGACGAAATTCTTTTAAGGAGGGAGGAATGTGATATCCCGGAATTTCAAGGAATTTAAATTGTGATAATCTCTTAATTAATTATTTAAAATTGGTAAACTTTGTAAATTTCAAACAATAATAAATATAATGTGATGTTTTTCAATATAGTTATAAATAGATTTTAAATAAACTTATAATTTCAAATTTAATAAGTATTATTTAAATGTGTATATTTATGTGTATTTAAATTGATTTTAAATAGGAAAATTATTTACAATTAATAATGTGTTTGTTTAAAATTGATAACTATATTTATTTGAATTGATTTGAAATTGGATTTTAAATTGAATATGAAATCTGGATTTGAATTTGAATTTAAAAGATATATACCTAAAAATATTTTGGATATAAAATATGGATAAAGATTTTATTTAAAATAAGATTGTTTTAAATTATTTTCTTTAAAGGAAATTTATTTTTATAAATTTGGAAAAGTATTTATTTAATAGTAAGATAAATACAAAAGTTTAATATGGGCATTTAAAAATGAATTAAAAATATTATATATGATTTTAGTGGTTGGTTTTTATTTTATTTTCTTTTAAAAAAATTATTTATTTAAAATTAGAAAAGCATTTATAAATTAAAAAACATACTTATTAATTAAGAAATTAACATAAAAGCTATTAAAAATCATTTTAAAACAATAAAAAATGAATAAATACTAGTGTAATTAAATCAAGTGATGTAAGAAACATGTGATATTAATTAAGATTAGGGACAAGTGTCACATTTATTTTAATTTTATTTTATTTTTAATAATATCTAAATTAACTTATATAAACTTCTATCTTCCTCTTCATTTTCTTTTTTTCTATCTTCTTTTCAAAAGCTAAGAGAACCAAACGTGTAAACACTTTCCATAAATGAAAACCTTGTGACCAAAATCCCATAATATATGTTTTTTTCAAATCTGAAGTCTGCATCCATCTCAAACAAAAAGCCTACAACAACATTTTTTTCAAAATTCAAGGAAGACAACATGTAACCATTTTATACCTCAAAGCATTTTCAAAACCTGTAAACTCCTTATATCAAAGCCTGTAACAACTACAACTTGGAATCAAGTCTTGAATCATCATGTTCTAGACCAGTTCATTTTCAAAGCTTCAGTTTTCCAGTGTGTTAATCAAAGCAATGTGAATCTTTTCAGTTTTGAAGTTTCAAGTGTTCAAAGCTTTTCAAGTTTTCAGTTTTAAATGAAATAAAGCTTCCCAATTCCTTTCAAACTGTCTGCATTTTCAAAAGGTGAGTACATTTTTATTAAAATTTAAATAAGTTAATGGTTGTTTCTTATGAAATCTTTGTGATGATGATGCCCTGCATGTGTATAAATAAGTGTAAAATCTGTATATACGAATGTATTTATGTATGCATGTCTGATTGAATCCATGTTCTTATCTATTTCATATTACAGAGTTTAAATTTAGTTCGAATTCCAATTTTTCTTCCTCTGATCCCTGTAGTGTGAAGGGCCACAAATCCGTACCCCTTTGAGCTGGCAAAATTCCATAACATTTCAGCCCAAAGTGGAACAAATGTATGAGTCTTCGGGTTTAAAGAAGAAAGGGGTAGAAGAAGAAGAAAAGAAAACAACATCAGAATCTCACATTTTGCAGCGGAACAAATATAATTTATAAATGAATATCCATAAAACAAAGAACTATATCAATTGTTACATTACATCACATTACATTATCAATATTATAACAACAAACAGCGGAAAAGAAATATTACATATGTATATGATACGCCTCGCCATCCAACTTGCTCTTGATCTACACAACATCTCTTTTTTGCCAACTTCACTCCAGAATAATGATAATCTGACTCTAGGCTAGCCGTGTGGAAAATTGTGGGCACCCAGTTTAGAAAGGGAACAATAAACTCCAAGTCAGTCGTGGGACTGGTGTGAGATCTTAAAAACAATTATTTTCAAAAAGAAAATAAAAGAAATCTGCTATGCTTTTTGGAAATGAGACTACCATAAGGCCTCCCGCCACACACACAATGCAAACGCAGAATTGGGGGAGATTTCTCCTTATGATAGTCAAACATTCTTGATACGCAAAATCCATTGATATTATTATTATTATTAGTGCATAATGTGGAAAACATTTCGAAGGTATAATATTAATCTTAGCCAGCATAGGCATTTTGCACTTATGCCTACTATAGCAACCATGTTCAATAGTAGGTTACCACCACATTCCATGGCAGGTTATACAACTAAAACCGTACAGGGCGCGTACTGTTTCTTTGGATTTCCAACAAATGGTCAGGCTAAGGAACTTCCTACTGCCACATGGGCATGCCTCTACAGGGACGTCCCGAGAACCTACCCGAATCTCTGCCAACACAAGGCCGGTTATCCCCTTCCCGGGGAGTAAAACCTAAGATATGCTACCCCCGGTCGTTTGCGACCTTTATCCAAGGATCCTCTACACAAACAACCACAAAGAAAAGCATTTCCAGTAACCACATAGGTTAAATATCTGGGCTCCATACCTGACACCACCCTTTTCCAAAAGGAATGGACATACCCTAGAGGAGCTACCCGTGAAACCTTGTCGCATCTTTCCTGTTTCGACCATTACCGGTTTGTGAGGCTCGATGAGATTTCGTCCGCAAAGCTACACTTTTCACAAAGTCATGCTTTGATCAACAAATGATCAGCAACACTTCGTATGCCACGTTTCCAATTTGGAAATGTATCACTTATAACCATCAACTACATAACCTCTAAGCTCGTACGTCTCAGAGAAGGGTGTTAAGCTAAGTGAATAAATTCTCCGCCACCAACAGAAATGTAATTGATAGAAACTAGCTTTACATCTCAAAGTATAACGTCAGGCACACTTCCAAACAAGTCCGTTCCGAGATCGAACGGAACCGAAGGCACTTCTAAAGAAGCCCTTGTAAATCTGGATATTCACTAATCACGTCCGGAATTCCCATCACAAAGGGTGATAAAATCTCTGTTCCGCCGCAACTCGATGCAGAGACATTCAACAGGTAATACTTTCATTTTAGAGAATACCCGGTCTTCAACACCATCTTCAAATGCAAACTCATTTCGTCGTATCATTAGTCCGAATGGGTTTTATGACACATGGACCTTTCCCGGCTAATCCGAATAATGATCGCTTATTTTTCAAAATTAGTGTTCAATCAGATTTCAAACAAATCATAACAATTTCCATGTTGCCCATTTTAATATAAGATCCATCACAATCACAAAGGTTCGATGTGGTTTTCGGATATCCATTTGGAATCCGACCACCGGTCGCATCGAAATTTAAATGCCATTAAAAGGCCAATATTGATAGTCGGCTATTTAACTATAAATCAACATTCACAACAATTACCAGATTTAAATAATTTTCCCCAATTATTTATTTTCAAAATATCTTGTTAAGATATATTTCATACTTCAACCCTTTGAAAACAAATTTCAAATCACTTCCTCACGTGGAATAAATTTTCAAATATTTATTTAATTCCATTGAAAATATGCCGAGTTCAAATACTAAAAATAATTTAAAATGCTTATCAAAATATATTTAGAGATATTCAAAATAAAAGATTTTAGAATATATGCTTAGATATTAATTATGAAAAATATTATACTAATATCTCATATAAAAATTCAAGTCCAAAACTAATTTTTAAATTAAATTAGTAGATAGAGTATAAATATTTAAATATCCAATTTCTAGACAAATATCAATTTAAAACTTCAAATATTCACTTCTATAACAGTTTAAAATATATTTCACTTTAAAGACTTTCAAGATAACCTGAGTAAATAATGTTTTTGCAAAACATTCTTTCCCTTAAACCATCTTTACAACTTCAATTTCATATTTATAGACTATACTGAAAACATACTCGGCTTTCCTGGGAAAGTGCACATTTCAGTCTAAAATGGTTCGCTCAAATCAATTTATAAACCTTCCTCGATTTATTTTAGATTTACGTCTCAAATCTGTAAATTCCTTTCCAACTTTTAAAAATAACCAAATGTTTATTTTTAAAACAAATTTCCCTTTCCTTTATAAATTTCCATTGTGAATTTAAACTTCTAAATATCCATTGATATACGATTTTCAAATATTCATTTTCAGCACCGAATTAAATTCTAAATTGATTTCCAAATTATTTTCAAATACCAAATCAATTTCCAAAATTGATTTCTAAATTTATTTCAACACCAAATTTATTATCTTTTGAACAAATTTTTTCTTTTATATTTATTCATTTTCCCAAAATTAATTTACTATAAATTTTCTACTAATTTCAAAAATAAAATTTGATTTATTTCTAGTATCTTACGATACCAAAAATATATGTGGCTAAATTATAGCCTTTAACAGTTTCAATCACAAATAGTCACACACAAATTATAAATGATCAACACAAAATATTGAAATAAATTCAATTATTTGAGGTATCCAGTTGGATCCCTCCAACCTGTTTCCCTGCATCCTCAGATGTTAGCACAACAATTAAATTCCAATTCCACTTCGAGGTGGAATATCGCGGTATATGGGTTCAAATATAATATCATCCGCTATTATGCGGCGCACAGGGTCTAAACTAATATAACTAATAATAAATCAATCATCCAAGCACGCCATCAACAAATTTTAAATTTAACTATCACAATTCAACAATCAATCAATAACTGAAATTTTCAATTATTATTTTGAGTGAGAAGATCTCACCTTTGTTTACGCATGCAATCCATTTTCCATTCTGACTCGTTTTGTCGATTTATAGACCTTGTATAAACATTTATACAATTCATTAATATTCAAAATATTCGAATGACCAATTTTCGTTTGGTAATTTTAATTATCCAATGATTTTATTTCAAACCAATTTCCTTTAAATGAATTTATTTAACTAAAAATTAAATTTAAAACTAAAATTCCCTTACTAAATTATTTTCCAATGTGTACATGCATAATTATTATTCAATGTGAAACCAAAAAAATAATCTCTAGATTTGAAGAACTAATTCTGCATAACTTTCCTCTTTATTTTCAAATTTTATTTATATAAATTAAATTTTCTATTTTTCAAAAACCATATATTTTTATTAAATCAAAAACAGAATTTACTTTAGCTATTTTTTCTACTTCCTGTAAGATACATATATATTTTTTCTGCCCTTATTCATTTCTGTAAAATATATATATGTATATGTGTGTGTGTGTATAATTAAATTAAAACAATGTCAAAATACCTTACTGGAAAATCTCACCTTCCCATCACTGCGCTTGAAAACATCATGATATGATCACCTCGAATGAAGCAGTCGCGTGTGCCACCAGCGACGCTCGCGAGTTCGAGCTACCTCCTCCAATTCCTCGACGCAATCCCCCAATCCCCCAATAGCCATGACCTTGACTCCTGAGCACGACTACGCGTCTTTACTCTCATCATTGCCGAACGACGAACGCGATTCACCATTCGCCAGAACCCTAGCTCCCGGCCTCCTTCACGTCGCCAAGTAGTTCGACCGCGACCCAAACTAAATCGCGACTATCCACCGCTGCCTTCACACGCCGCCATCGAACCCTAGTTGCCATTGCGCGCGGCCAGAAAGTATCGTGATTCGCCCTCTCCTATGCTCGACTTTGTTGACGTTGCGGCATCGAACAGTGCCTCGATGCGTTGTGGGAAAGGACAAATTGATGGAATTATATTTTTTGAAGGGAACTGGATTTTGAAATCGTCTGCTTTTTTTTCTAATTGAAGGAGATAAGGCATCGTGCTTTATAAGATTGGAGAATAGTGGCTTCTAGTATAAGATAGGCTGATTATAGGAGATAATAGAATTTGACTTTGAAGTTTTAAACGTTATACTATAATCAAAATATCTCGTTTAGAATGATTATAAATTCTGAACACCTATCGAGGCGTGCTGCTTGGCGTTCATAATGTTATATCCTTATTCTGAACGCAATGGGAAAGGTTTCGAGCCCTAATTCGATCGTATGGAGAAGTTTACTTTTTGAACCCCATCATTATACTGAATTTCGATTTTAAATTTCAGTGTGTTTCTAACCCGTATGGCCAAACGATAACTCCAAATACTACGAAACTTGAAATTCGATAATAATACACTATTATGGATCCAATGGAACTGGCTTAATCGAATTCTGAGACTGTGCCTCGGAATGCTATTTTTAAATATCGATTTAAACGATATAAATTCAAAACTGATCAAACATTTCGAATTTCAAATCCTAACACTTCCAAATTCAATTTTAACACCTTTACTATTTTCTGTATTATAAATATAAATTTTACAAGCCTTCAAATTATTTTTAACAGGCTTAAAACTGAAGATTCAATAATTTACCCAATATCAGTTTTTTAAATCCAATGACTTAATTGCTAAATAATAGTAATATTTGAATTCAAGTTGAAAATTAACTTTTAAATATTTAAAATCAATTAAATATTCTGATTTCAAATGCTCAAAAATTTCGGGTCGTCGTATCCTTCCCACTTGAAAGAATTTCGTCCCGAAATTACTAGTTAAGAAGAATGATCTTTAACCCGTTTACCATTTATCCAAAACTAATAATCAATTTTGTTAAAATAAATCTTTTTATTTACGATCCAACATTGCTTCAACTAACTTTCCAAATTCAATCATAAGTTCCCAAACAACCTTGTTTTCCTAACAATTCCAATTTAAATTTTAATTCAAATTTCTAATTTTCAATGTTTCTCAAAAAAATTCTAACCCTAAATTTTCGAAAAATTTCGCCGGCGTCTGCTTTGCGCGGCTAGCTCGGTACGACTACAAAAATGGCACCACGACCCCAAGATTTCAAAAAGAAAACGAAAAGCCAAGCGGTTGGACAAGAAAATCACCAAATTTCATATTGAAATTTAAATACATACCTTTTGTCGAGCAATTCAAATTTATCTTCAAAAATCAAATCCCAATTCCTTTGTCTTTAACACACCTGTATATCCTGATATCCATAATGTCCAATTTCAACATTCAAAAATCATTTTGCGCATTCCATTACAAAATTTTCAATATATACTTTTTATACCATTTTTACTTCACTATTGAAGTTATATATCCATTATCACTCAGTCTTGCATTTTCAATTTCCTTTGAATTCAATTCACAATTTGAATTCTGTTTGGATTTAATTTATCTTCCGAATATTGAATTTTATCATTATCCTTCATTCACAACTAATTCACATCACTATTTTTAATTTAGTTTCATTTACTAATCCATTACAAATTCCAATTGATTTTATCTTAAACCATTTCTTTATTTCACCTTTATTATCTTTATTTCACTTCGAACTAATTTTACAACTTCATTTTATTTCACACAATTCAAATTGGTTTTCAATATTCAGTTTTCACTTCCAGTTTTTTTTTCATTTGTTCATCCCCAAATACAATTCCATTTTAGTTCACCATTTGGTTTACAACCACTTATATTTAAACTAGATTTCAAATTCCATATAAATTTAATTTATCATTCATCTATAAATATTGAATTCAATTCATTTCAAACCATATTTAAATGTATCATTCCTTCTATTAGTTTCAGTTACTAATCTTATTCTAATACTTCGCTTTGTTTGTCACAAATCAAATTCAATTCCAACACCAGTTCTATTTACTTACAAATTCGAAATGAATTTCAACATTTAATTTCCTTCTCATTTAATTGCAATTGTTAATTTATTTATTCATTCAAAATTTATTTTCCACCTTAATCAATTTTATTCCATACATATCTATTTCTAATAAGATTCCAGAGTCTTTTGAACAATTCAAAATCATTTTTGAAATCAATTCAAATTATCCTTTGAATTTCCAAAACCAAATCCAGTTTGCAAACAAGTTCCATTTAAAATAATTTGGCAACAATTCCTCTCCTGGAAAGCAGAAAATGAACATCGATGATGTCGCGATCATCATCGAAATTATTTTCCAGCGACCGAAAAGAGTTTAGAGCTTTTTATCCCTCCAAAACATTTTTCCAAACCTTTGAAAATCATCCTCAAAATCAAAAGGGATTTAAACTTTTGGAAGGTCCAAAATTTTCATATTCTTTCCAAAACATTTCCCTGGAATTCCATTTCAAATTGCAAATCACATTTACAATTTATATTCTCAAATCCCATTTGTATGTGAATTTATTTCTTAATTTTGGAGTTGCGATTTCAGTTTCCTATTCAAATGAAAATAAGATTATCACTTCCTAACAATCAAGCAACCATATACTATAATAATATACAAAAATTATTTCCTTTATCTACGAAAATAGTTTGGGTAAAATTATTTCATTTACCCGATTTTGTAAAACAATATCGTGTCGTATTGTACTATACGAGCGTTTGGAAATCCCTATCAATAGAGTTGTACAGACTATACCGGCCAGAATCCATATACCACTCGACAAACCAATCATCACAATATAAAACAATTTTTTATATTCACTAACAAATACGCACTCATATCTATTATTACGCTCAAACTCATTCTAGAGTACTGCTGACTCTATATCTATTGAGTAACACCCAATAGAGCTAAGGTTGTCACTTAACCAAATGCTCTGATACCAAATGTGAAGGCCCGCAAATCCGTACCCCTTTGAGATGGCAAAATTCCACAACAATCCAGCCCAAAGTGGAACAAATGTACGAATCTTCGGGTTTAAAGAAGAAAGAGGTAGAAGACGAAGAAAAGAAAACAACATCAGAATCTCACATTTCGCAGCGGAACAAATATAATAGATAAATGAATATACTTAGAACAAAGAACTATATCAGTTGTTACATTACATCACATTACATTATCAGAGTTTATAACAACAAACAGCGAAAAAGAAATATTACATATGTATATGATACGCCTCTCCATTCAACTTGCTCCTGATCTCCACAGCGTCTCTTTTTTCCCGACTTCGCTCCAGAATAATGATAACCTGACTCTATGCTGCCCGTGTGGAAAATTGTAGGCACCTAGAGTTTAGAAAGGGTATAATAAACTCCAGGTCAGTCGTGGGACTGGTGTGAGATCTTAAAAATAGTTATTTTCACAAAGAAAATAAAAATAAATCCGCTACGCTTTTTGGAAAATGAAACTACAATAGGGCCTCCCGCCACACACACAATGCAAACGCGGAATTGGAGGAGATTTGTAACGACCCAGAATTTTTAGAAATTAAAATTTGAATATTTAATTTATTTTAAATATTAATAAGTGAATTTATAAGTCAAATAAATTTTTATTTGAATTATTGGATTTAATTGAATAATTAAATCGATAATTTAATATGTTAAATTATGGAAATAATTGAAAATTGAGTTAAATATGATTGAAAATGATTTGTAAAATTTTATTTTATCAAATGGAAGTTAGAACGATATTTTAGAACTTTTAAAATCGAATTAAAAGTTAATTTGTGAAAATTGAATATTTTAATATTTAAATCGGCTAGTGAAAATAGTCAATTTTTGAACAGTCTCAGAATTGAACGAAACCAGTTCCATTGGATCCGTAATAGTTAGTTATTACCAGATTTCAAATTTCGTGTCAATCGGAGCTATCGTTTGAGCGTGGCAGCTCGAAACGCATCGATTTATTTTTAATTTAAATTTGACGAGTGAAAATAGCCATTTTTCAAAAAGTCTCGGATTTCGACGAAACCAGTTTCATCGGATCCGTAATGTGATATTATTGTAAGGTTTCAAATTTCAAGTCGATTGGATTTACCGTTTGTCCTGTACAAATTAAAACGCCTAGAAATCGACTTAAATCGGTTTAATTTAAATTAAGCGTTTACAGCCATAACTCGCACATACTTCCGAATTAGCTTCCGAAACCTGTTCCATTGTGTCCGGAACGCGGGGTAAACCCTAGAAACGCTGGTTACGGCGCGTAAATCGGAGTTCGGGATTTTCGGATGAACAGTGTTCGATTTTCTTCTATAAATAGCTCAAAAATTCACAAAAATTAAGAAAAATATTCTAAACCCTAATTTAAACTGCAGGCCTCCACTTACTACTTCAATGGCCAGTATTTCTTCTTCTTCCCCCTCTCTTTTCTTCCAATCCACTAGCAATTACCACAAACTTTCAACATGAAAGATGTAGAGGGCAACGAGAGCTTGAAGATCAACGGTTGTGATGTAAAACGGAGCGATGTGGTGGCGTCTAGGGGGGTGCGTGTGTGGGCCGCACGGCCTCGTGGTGCGTGCAAACCATAGGGCCGAGCATAGGGGGGTTCTGGCCGTGGGTAGCTTAGGTTGGTGGCTTCGATTTGGCGCGTCTTGATCGAAGTATCGTTGTGAAACAAGGTTGTAAAGTGAAAACCTAATTTCAACATGGTGGGTTCTTTTGTTCGGCCAAATACCTGTAGAACGCATGAAGAAGGGAAGAAGCAATGTGCGGTGGTGATGGCTTGGCTTTGGATCTAGTGGCCAGAAATTACTTAGGTTTAAAATTAATTAAATTAATGTTGTAATTTTAGTTTAAAACTCGTGTAACTTCAAATTATCATAACTTTTTCATACGAGGTCGAAAAAATGCAAACTCAGTTGCGTTGGAATCGTATGGACGAGCACTACGCGATGGAGTTGGTTTGGAGTCGTTTGGAGTTAGTGAGAATTTTGGGTAAAATTAAACGCGCGTTTAATTTTATTCGAAATAAATCGCTAAAACGGAAATTAAAACCAAGGTGAGAACTTCTCACTCAATCGAATCAGTTTCGATTTTATTTTAAATAGTTAGATTTAAAATATTTGAATGCATGTTTGAATGTTGATTGATATCTATTGATTGTTAAAATAGACATTATACGCCGTTAATAAGCGGATGTTATTTATTAAAAACATATACCGCGAATATTTCATAAACAGTGAAATTGGTATTATAAATAATATCAATATATATATATATTGGCATATGTATATATTGCAGTTGTTGATTTCCCATATTTTTTAGCGGATGAGACCCTATTACGCCGTTATTAAGCGGATAATATTTAATAAGAACATATACCGCGATAATTTCGTACTGGAGCGAAATTGGTATTGTGCTAATGTTTGTGGATGCAGGAAAACAGGTTGGAGGGATCCAACTGGATTCCTCAACAGTATTTATTTGATTTTAGATATTTTGATATTTGATGGATTATCATATCGATATATGATATTGTTGTAGTCGTGATTGACTATTTGGTGTGTAACATCATTGGACCAAATTTTGGGATTTTAAAATGATTTTTAAAGTGATTTTTGAGAATATAAAATATTTTTGGAATTGATCCATTTTAAATAAATAAACGTTATAATTTTTAATGTTATAAAAATTATGATTTTTGTGAAATATAGTTAAAAACTGATTTTTGAGAATATGATGCTATTGAGTTTATAAAATAGTTAAATCGAGATATTTTAGAATTCATTGTGAAAAGTTTAAATATAAGATTTATAAAATTTAATTATTTTATGAATCAAAAATGGTGAAATTATAAAGGAGATTAAATATGTTTTAAAAGGGTAATATAAATTGATTTATATTAAGAGATTTATAGATGGATATTTATAAATTAGAATATAGACATTATAAAACGAGTTTTTATAAGTGTTTGAATGAAGTGAAAATGAATTTCATTAAAGAATGAAATTTATAGAATTTAAATGGTGAAGTTATAAGAATGAAATTTATAGAATTTAAATGGTGAAGTTATAAGAATGGAATTTATAGAATTTTATACGGTGAAGTTATAAATGGAATTTTATAAGCAGTAGGTTTATAAAATTTATTAAGTTATTAAAATAATGATTTTGGATAAATGAATGAATCTTATAAGTTATAAGATTTATAATTTGGGAAGTTAAAAAGAACGATTTTGTAAAATAATCGTTTTTATAAGTATTTAACTTATAATATGAACTTTTGGTTTATAATGGAGATATGAAATTGAATAGGTTAATAAAAGAATTTATAAAAAAGGAAGTTTTTATAAATAAATAGAAATGGAATTTATAAACGTTGTTTTATAAATCCGCAAACGACTTATTTTGATAAGTAAAAATGTTATAACTTGTAAATAGGGTTATATTCACATTTTTGACCGTGAATGATCCTTTGAATTAAAATGAATAAAAGGATGAAATTGTTAACGAAGTATATTCACGTTTTGAATAGTGAATAATATGTTAAAGAAATTGTTTTGAATTTGGATGTTTTAAATAGAATTAAAACGATCGAACAATGTTTTAATTGTGTTGAGATTCGAAACCATAGATTTCAACATTCATTGTTGAAATAGACGTTTTCGAGAAATAAAAGGAGATGATGGACGATAACACTGTTGTTATAGTAAATGATTTCCGAAAGGAAATGTTTTGTATAGTATTGGGATTTATATATCTATTTTAATTTCGAATCCCTATACTAGTGATTTTGGGACGTCGTAACAATGTTTTACGCAACATTCGTTTTGACCCAAATAAATATGTTTAAGTGAATGATTTCCTTAATAGAATGAAATATATACTTAATTTCGATTTAAGTATATTGAATATTTTCCAAGTGTTGAAAATAAATAAAATTTGTGAATTACTTATTAAATAAGTATGGAATTGTTTTCCAATATGAAGTGATATTTAGAATTTATCTTTTTGAAGATAAATTGAAAATGAATAATTGAAATCGAATATTCATTGATATTTTGGAATTATAAATTCACTAAGGAATTTATAAAGGAAGTGGAATTTGTCTAAAAAAATAAATATTGATTTATTTTTGAAGTGTGAAATTTTATATGAATTTATAAAGGAAGTGGAATTTGTCTAAAAAATAAATATTGATTTATTTTTGAAGTATGAAATTATATATCTAGTGAAGATATTTTGGAAAATAAATAATTTGGAAAATTATTTGGAAACTGGTGATGTGTGCATATCCAGTGATAGTTCAATAACCGACTATCAATATTTCCCTTTGAATGGGTAATTGATGTGATTTGTTTGAATGTGAATGCCACACTTATTTTTTAAATAAGCGCTCACTATTCGGGTTAACCGGGAAAGGACCATGGGGTCGTATAACCCATTCCGAATATGTGATACGTCGTTATGAATTGCATTGAAGATCGGTGTTGAAGACCCGGTATTTGCGAGAGCGATAGGATGACCTGTCGATTTACTCTGCACCGAGTTGCTCCGGTATAGAGTTCTCCATATGTGATGGTGAATCCGATCAGGATTGTGAATATCCGGATTGCAAGGACTTCTTTGTAAGTGCCTTCGATTTTGTTCGATCCCGGAACAGACTTGTATGGATTGTGTGTCTGACATTACAAGTTGAGATATAAAGCCGATTTCTTTCAAATATATTTTTGTGGTGGCGGAAAATTTATTCTTTTAGCTTAACACCCTTCTCTGAGACGTACGAGCTCAGAGGTTATATAGTTGAAGTTATCAGCGATATATTCCCAATTTGGTAATGTGACATGCTGAGTGTTGCTGAAATGATCATTGTGTTGATTATTGTGATAGGATCGTTTATTTGATCGTCTATCTTAGTGATCATTGTGTTGATCATTTGTTGACCCAAAGCATGGCTTTTGTATAAAGTATGTTTTTGTGGACGTGACTTCGTCGAACCTCACACCCCGGAAATGGTCAAAACAGGAAAGATGCGGCAAGGTTATGAGGGGTAGCACCCTTTAGGGTATGTACATTTCCTTCTGGATAGAGGTGGTATCATGGTATGGAGCCCAGATATTTAACCTATGTGGTTACTACGAATTTATTACTTTGTGGTTGTTGGTTTTCGGGATCCCGTGAGAAAGGTCGTTTACGATCGGGGAATGGCGTGCTCGTGTCAGTAGTTACCCAGTTAGGGATAACCCGGCCTTGTGTTGGCAGAGTTCCGGTTTGGTTCTCGGGGATGTCTTTCCGGAGGCATTCTCATGTGGCAATGGGAAGTTCCTTGGCCTGACCATTTGTTGGAAATCCAATTCCAATACGAAACTTGTACGGTATTAGTTGTAGAACCTATCATTCACTTATGGTGGTCACCTCTGTTTGGATGGTAGCTATAGTAGGCATAGTTCGAAATGTCTATGCTGGCTAAGATTTATATTCTACTTTCGAAATGAATTTTTTCTACACTATGCACTAGTAATAATATCAAATGTTATTTTAAATGCGTATCAAGCATCTTTGACTATCATAAGGAGAAATCTCCTCCGATTCTGCGTTTGCATTGTGTGTGTGTGCGGGAGGCCTTATGGTAGTCTCATTTTTAAAAGCATTGCGATTTGAAATAAAAATATCTCTCTATTTTTATTTTAAAGATAAATAAACTGTTTTGAGTTCTCACACCAGTCACATGACTGACTTGGAGTTTATTGTTTTCCTTCTTAAACTCTGGGTGCCCACCAATTTCCACACGGGCAGTCAAGAGTTAAGGTTTATCAGGATATTCTGGATATTCTGGAGTTGCTGAAGGCAAGCTGGATGGCATGGCGTATTACTAGTTTATATAGTATTTCTTTTTCCGCTGCACTGTTTGTTGTTGTTGTACACTCTGATGATATGATGTAATGTAATGTGATAAAATGTAATAACTGATATAGTTCTTTGTTTAAAGATTATTCATTTATCTATTATATGTTGTTCCGCTGCGAATTGTGAGATTCTGATGTGATTCTGTTGTTTTCTGTTCCGTCCTATTTTCTTCTGTATTTCTTTTTTCCTCTATTCTCTTTTTCTTTCTATTTTTAAAATTTTCTATCTTCTGTCTTCTCTCCTCCCTAATCTCTTCTTTTCTACTCTTTTCTTTTCCTAAATTCTTTTTCTTAAAACCCCCAAGGGTTCGTATTTTCGTTCATCTTGAATTAAACAAAGGAGATTAGTGTCTATTCAAGGAGTACGGACTTACGGGTCTTTACATTTGGTATCAGAGCTTATGGTTAAGCGACAACCATGGTTCTGTTGGGTATAATTCATTAGAGATAGAGTCAGCAGTACTCTAGATTGAGTTTGAGTGTAATAATAGCTATGAGAGCGTATTTGTTAGTGAATATAAAATTGTTTTATATTGTGTTGACTTATCGGTTGATTGTTTATAGATTCCCGTCGATCTAGTCTAGCTAACTATCGTAGATAGGGGTTTCTAAACTCTTAAACAAGATAAATCGACATAATATTGGTTTTAAAATTGGGTAAATGAAATAATTTTGCCTTGAGTATATTTTATATATGAAGAAATAAATTTTTCAAAATTATTAAAGTATATAAGTTGATTGTTAGGTTGTTTGAATAATCTAAATAAAAGAATAATTGTATAAGTAAAATGAATTATAAAGAATTGAATTATAATTAAAGTGATTTACAATTGTGAAATAAACTTATATATAAGAAGTGAAACTATATGAATATATTTATGAATATGAGTTGTAAATGAAAATGAATTTAAAGTTAAATGGAAATTTACTCTAGAAACGGAAATATAACTTAAATTATGTTGAATGAAGTTGATATTAGTATCAAAGTAAATTAATAAAGTTAAGTGATAAATGTGAACTTGAGTTATGTAATAAAATTCAACTTTGAAATTGAATTGAATGAATGAAATGAATGTTAATCAATTATATGTAAATTTAAGTTGATATGAAATAATGAATGTAAGTGATAATTCATTAAAATCTAATGTTATTAGAAAGTTGAATAAAAATCAATTAAATTAAACCAATTGTAAGCAAAGAAATTTGGTTGTAATAAATATACATTGATTGTTATATGATTGTTAGTTGATTGTATAAAATTCATTAAGTGTTAATGCAATTGTGTTAATGAAATTTAAAGCTATGTAATTGAATTCAAATTAGAAGTAAATAAATTTGAATAGAATTGAATTTGAATTAGAAGTGAACCAACTTGAATATGAATTAGTGAATATAAACTAATTGAAAATGAATGTTAATAAGAAACATCCACTGTTAATGAATCAAAAGTGATTAAATTGAAAACCCAATTCATTAAATATTAATGAGAATATAAATGAATATATATTGATTATGAATTTGTTGAATGCTAGTTGGTTGATGTTTGAATATGTTGCATTTGCTATGTGACATATATAGTTGTTATGGAGATATATGTTTTATATTGAGATTATTGTCTATATGCATGATTCTCATGTTGTTTGTTGAGTGATTAGTAGGTGCGGATCGCGTTTGCTTCGCATTTGGAGCTCGCTTTTGCGCTATATTAGCCGTATATGCTCGCTAATAAAATATAAGGTACATATCTCGGATTAAATATCGTACTTTTACACTTTTTTCCCTGCGGGATGCCTCATTACTTGATGAGATGTATATTTGTGATATATATACTGTCATTTTTTTCGGATCGAGCCGCGCAAAGGAGACTATGGCGAATTTTTCTGAAAATTTAAGGCGTTAGAAAAATTTTGAGAAAATTGGAAATTTTGAAAACTTTAACTTTGATTTTGGAATTGAAAGTTAAACAATAGTAGTTGTTTTTGAAAAGATAACTAAGTATGATTTCAAAACTTAGTAAGGTTATTGTAAGAAGTTTAATTATGAATTTTGGAAAGTTAATAAATTCTGTACTTTTCTTACTTAATAATTTCGAGGACGAAATTCTTTTAAGTGGGGAAGATTGTAACGACCCAGAATATTTAGAAATTAAAATTTGAATATTTAATTTATTTTAAATATTAATAAGTGAATTTATAAGTCAAATAAATTTTTATTTGAATTATTGGATTTAATTGAATAATTAAATCGATAATTTAATATGTTAAATTATGGAAATAATTGAAAATTGAGTTAAATATGATTGAAAATGATTTGTAAAATTTTATTTTATCATATGGAAGTTAGAACGATATTTTAGAACTTTTAAAATCGAATTAAAAGTTAATTTGTGAAAATTGAATATTTTAATATTTAAATCGACTAGTGAAAATAGTCAATTTTTGAACAGTCTCAGAATTGAACGAAACCAGTTCCATTGGATCCGTAATAGTTAGTTATTACCGGATTTCAAATTTCGTGTCAATCGGAGCTATCGTTTGAGCGTGGCAGCTCGAAACGCATCGATTTATTTTTAATTTAAATTTGACGAGTGAAAATAGCCATTTTTCAAAAAGTCTCGGATTTCGACGAAACCAGTTTCATCGGATCCGTAATGTGATATTATTGTAAGGTTTCAAATTTCAAGTCGATTGGATTTACCGTTTGCTGTACAAATTAAAACGCCTAGAAATCGACTTAAATCAGTTTAATTTAAATTGAGCGTTTACAGCCATAACTCGCACATACTTCCGAATTAGCTTCCGAAACCTGTTCCATTGTGTCCGGAACGCGGGGTAAACCCTAGAAACGCTGGTTACGGCGCGTAAATCGGAGTTCGGGATTTTCGGATGAATAGTGTTCGATTTTCTTCTATAAATAGCTCAAAAATTCACAAAAATTAAGAAAAATATTCTAAACCCTAATTTAAACTGCAGGCCGCCACTTACTACTTCAATGGCCAGTATTTCTTCTTCTTCCCCCTCTCTTTTCTTCCAATCCACTAGCAATTACCACAAACTTTCAACATGAAAGATGTAAAGGGCAACGAGAGCTTGAAGATCAACGGTTGTGATGTAAAACGGAGCGATGTGGTGGCGTCTAGGGGGGTGCGTGTGTGGGCCGCACGGCCTCGTGGTGCGTGCAAACCATAGGGCCGAGCATAGGGGGGTTCTGGCCGTGGGTAGCTTAGGTTGGTGGCTTCGATTTGGCGCGTCTTGATCGAAGTATCGTTGTGAAACAAGGTTGTAAAGTGAAAACCTAATTTCAACATGGTGGGTTCTTTTGTTCGGCCAAATACCTGTAGAACGCATGAAGAAGGGAAGAAGCAATGTGCGGTGGTGATGGCTTGGCTTTGGATCTAGTGGCCAGAAATTACTTAGGTTTAAAATTAATTAAATTAATGTTGTAATTTTAGTTTAAAACTCGTGTAACTTCAAATTATCATAACTTTTTCATACGAGGTCGAAAAAATGCAAACTCAGTTGCGTTGGAATCATATGGACGAGCACTACGCGATGGAGTTGGTTTGGAGTCGTTTGGAGTTAGTGAGAATTTTGGGTAAAATTAAACGCGCGTTTAATTTTATTCGAAATAAATCGCTAAAACGGAAATTAAAACCAAGGTGAGAACTTCTCACTCAATCGAATCAGTTTCGATTTTATTTTAAATAGTTATATTTAAAATATTTGAATGCATGTTTGAATGTTGACTGATATCTATTGATTGTTAAAATAGACATTATACGCCGTTAGTAAGCGGATGTTATTTATTAAAAACATATACCGCGAATATTTCATAAACAGTGAAATTGGTATTATAAATAATATCAATATATATATATTGGCATATGTATATATTGCAGTTGTTGATTTCCCGTATTTTTTAGCGGATGAGACCCTATTACGCCGTTATTAAGCGGATAATATTTAATAAGAACATATACCGCGATAATTTCGTACTGGAGCGAAATTGGTATTGTGCTAATGTTTGTGGATGCAGGAAAACAGGTTGGAGGGATCCAACTGGATTCCTCAACAGTATTTATTTGATTTCAGATATTTTGATATTTGATGGATTATCATATCGATATATGATATTGTTGTAGTCGTGATTGACTATTTGGTATGTAACATCATTGGACCAAATTTTGGGATTTTAAAATGATTTTTAAAGTGATTTTTGAGAATATAAAATATTTTTGGAATTGATCCATTTTAAATAAATAAACGTTATAATTTTTAATGTTATAAAAATTATGATTTTTGTGAAATATAATTAAAAACTGATTTTTGAGAATATGATGCTATTGAGTTTATAAAATAGTTAAATCGAGATATTTTAGAATTCATTGTGAAAAGTTTAAATATAAGATTTATAAAATTTAATTATTTTATGAATCAAAAATGGTGAAATTATAAAGGAGATTAAATATGTTTTAAAAGGGTAATATAAATTGATTTATATTAAGAGATTTATAAATGGATATTTATAAATTAGAATATAGACATTATAAAACGAGTTTTTATAAGTGTTTGAATGAAGTGAAAATGAATTTCATTAAAGAATGAAATTTATAGAATTTAAATGGTGAAGTTATAAGATTGAAATTTATAGAATTTAAATGGTGAAGTTATAAGAATGAAATTTATAGAATTTAAATGGTGAAGTTATAAGAATGGAATTTATAGAATTTTATACGGTGAAGTTATAAATGGAATTTTATAAGCAGTAGGTTTATAAAATTTATTAAGTTATTAAAATAATGATTTTGGATAAATGAATGAATCTTATAAGTTATAAGATTTATAATTTGGGAAGTTAAAAAGAACGATTTTGTAAAATAATCGTTTTTATAAGTATTTAACTTATAATATGAACTTTTGGTTTATAATGGAGATATGAAATTGAATAGGTTAATAAAAGAATTTATAAAAAAGGAAGTTTTTATAAATAAATAGAAATGGAATTTATAAACGTTGTTTTATAAATCCGCAAACGACTTATTTTGATAAGTAAAATTGTTATAACTTGTAAATGGGGTTATATTCACATTTTTGACCGTGAATGATCCTTTGAATTAAAATGAATAAAAGGATGAAATTGTTAACGAAGTATATTCACGTTTTGAATAGTGAATAATATGTTAAAGAAATTGTTTTGAATTTGGATGTTTTAAATAGAATTAAAACGATCGAACAATGTTTTAATTGTGTTGAGATTCGAAACCATAGATTTCAACATTCATTGTTGAAATAGACGTTTTCGAGAAATAAAAGGAGATGATGGACTATAACACTGTTGTTATAGTAAATGATTTCCGAAAGGAAATGTTTTGTATAGTATTGGGATTTATATATCTATTTTAATTTCGAATCCCTATACTAGTGATTTTGGGACGTCGTAACAATGTTTTACGCAACATTCGTTTTGACCCAAATAAATATGTTTAAGTGAATGATTTCCTTAATAGAATGAAATATATACTTAATTTCGATTTAAGTATATTGAATATTTTCCAAGTGTTGAAAATAAATAAAATTTGTGAATTACTTATTAAATAAGTATGGAATTGTTTTCCAATATGAAGTGATATTTAGAATTTATCTTTTTGAAGATAAATTGAAAATGAATAATTGAAATCGAATATTCATTGATATTTTGGAATTATAAATTCACTAAGGAATTTATAAAGGAAGTGGAATTTGTCTAAAAAAATAAATATTGATTTATTTTTGAAGTGTGAAATTTTATATGAATTTATAAAGGAAGTGGAATTTGTCTAAAAAATAAATATTGATTTATTTTTGAAGTATGAAATTATATATCTAGTGAAGATATTTTGGAAAATAAATTATTTGGAAAATTATTTGGAAACTGGTGATGTGTGCATATCCAGTGATAGTTCAATAACCGACTATCAATATTTCCCTTTGAGTGGGTAATTGATGTGATTTGTTTGAATGTGAATGCCACACTTATTTTTTAAATAAGCGCTCACTATTCGGGTTAACCGGGAAAGGACCATAGGGTCGTATAACCCATTCCGAATATGTGATACGTCGTTATGAATTGCATTGAAGATCGGTGTTGAAGAACCGGTATTTGCGAGAGCGATAGGATGACCTGTCGATTTACTCTGCACCGAGTTGCTCCGGTATAGAGTTCTCCATATGTGATGGTGAATTCGATCAGGATTGTGAATATCCGGATTTCAAGGACTTCTTTATAAGTGCCTTCGGTTTTGTTCGATCCCGGAACAGACTTGTATGGATTGTGTGTCTGACATTACAAGTTGAGATATAAAGCCGATTTCTTTCAAATATATTTCTGTGGTGGCGGAGAATTTATTCTTTTAGCTTAACACCCTTCTCTGAGACGTACGAGCTCAGAGGTTATATAGTTGAAGTTATCAGCGATATATTCCCAATTTGGTAATGTGACATGCTGAGTGTTGCTGAAATGATCATTGTGTTGATTATTGTGATATGATCGTTTATTTGATCGTCTATCTTAGTGATCATTGTGTTGATCATTTGTTGACCCAAAGCATGGCTTTTGTATAAAGTATGTTTTTGTGGACGTGACTTCGTCGAACCTCACACCCCGGAAATGGTCAAAACAGGAAAGATGCGGCAAGGTTATAAGGGGTAGCACCCTTTAGGTTATGTACATTTCCTTCTAGATAGAGGTGGTATCATGGTATGGAGCCCAGATATTTAACCTATGTGGTTACTACGAATTTATTACTTTGTGGTTGTTGGTTTTCGGGATCCCGTGAGAAAGGTCGTTTACGATCGGGGAATGGCGTGCTCGTGTCAGTAGTTACCCAGTTAGGGGTAACCCGGCCTTGTGTTGGCAGAGTTCCGGTTTGGTTCTCGGGGATGTCTTTCCAGAGGCATTCTGATGTGGCAATGGGAAGTTCCTTGGCCTAACCATTTGTTGGAAATCCAATTCCCAATACGAAACTTGTACGGTATTAGTTGTAGAACCTATCATTCACTTATGGTGGTCACCACTGTTTGGATGGTAGCTATAGTAGGCATAGTTCGAAATGTCTATGCTGGCTAAGATTTATATTCTACTTTCGAAATGAATTTTTTCTACACTATGCACTAGTAATAATATCAAATGTTATTTTAAATGCGTATCAAGCATCTTTGACTATCATAAGGAGAAATCTCCTCCGATTCTGCGTTTGCATTGTGTGTGTGCGGGAGGCCTTATGGTAGTCTCATTTTTAAAAGCATTGCGAATTGAAATAAAAATATCTCTCTATTTTGATTTTAAAGATAAATAAACTGTTTTGAGTTCTCACACCAGTCACATGACTGACTTGGAATTTATTGTTTTCCTTCCTAAACTCTGGGTGCCCACCAATTTCCACACGGGCAGTCAAGAGTTAAGGTTTATCAGGATATTCTGGATATTCTGGAGTTGCTGGAGGCAAGCTGGATGGCATGGCGTATTACTAGTTTATATAGTATTTCTTTTTCCGCTGCACTGTTTGTTGTTGTTGTACACTCTGATGATATGATGTAATGTAATGTGATAAAATGTAATAACTGATATAGTTCTTTGTTTAAAGATTATTCATTTATCTATTATATGTTGTTCCGCTGCGAATTGTGAGATTCTGATGTGATTCTGTTGTTTTCTGTTCCGTCCTATTTTCTTCTGTTTTTCTCTTTTCCTCTATTCTCTTTTTCTTTCTATTTTTAAAATTTTCTATCTTCTGTCTTCTCTCCTCCCTAATCTCTTCTTTTCTACTCTTTTCTTTTCCTAAATTCTTTTTCTTAAAACCCCTAAGGGTTCGTATTTTCGTTCATCTTGAATTAAACAAAGGAGATTAGTGTCTATTCAAGGAGTACGGACTTACGGGTCTTTACAAGATTTCTCCTTACGATAGTCAAACATGCTTGATACGGAAAATCCTTTGATATTATTATTATTAGTGCATAGTGTTGAAAAAATTTCGAAAGTATAATATTAATCTTAGCCAGCATAGGCATTTCGCACTTATGCCTACTATAGCTACCATGTTCAATAGCAGGTTACCACCACATTCCATGGCAGGTTATACAACTAAAACCATACCGGATGCATATTGTTTCTTTGGATTTCCAACAAATGGTCAGGCTAAGGAACTTCCTATTGCCACATGGGTACGCCACTGGAGGGACGTCTCGAGAACCTACCCGGATCTCTGCCAACACAAGGTCGGTTACCCCCTTCTCGGGGAATAAAACCTAAGATATGCCACCCCCGGTCGTTTGCGACCTTTATCCGAGGATCTTCTACACCAACAACCACAAAGAAAAGTATTTGCAGTAACCACATAGGTTAAATATCAGGGCTCCATACCTGACACCACCCTTTTCCAAAAGGAATGGACATACCCTAGGGGAGCTACCCCTGAAACCATGCCGCATCTTTCCTATTTCCACCATTACCGGTTTGTGAGGCTCGATGAGGTTTCATCCACAAAGCTACACTTCTCACAAAGTCATGCTTTGATCAACAAATGATCAGCAACACTACGTATGCCACGTTACCAATTTGGAAATGTATCATTAATAACCATCAACTACATAACCTCTATGCTCGAACGTCTCAGAGAAGGGTATAAAGCTAAGAGAATAAATTCCCCGCCGCCAATAGAAATGTATTTGATAGAAACCAGCTTTACGTCTCAAAGTGTAGCATCAGACACACATCCATACAAGTCCGTTCCGGGATCGAACGGAACCGAAGGCACTTCTAAAGAAGACCTTGTAAATCCGGATATTCACTAGTCACGTCAGGAATCCCCATCACAAAGGGTGATAAAATCTCTATACCGCAGCAACTCGGTGTACAGACATTCGACAAGTAATCCTTTTGTTTTCGAGAATACCCGTTCTTCAACAACATCTTCAAATGCAATCTCATTTCATCGTATCATTATTCGGAATGGGTTTTATGAAACAAGGACCTCTCCCGGCTAATCCGAATAATGAGCACTTATTTTTAAAAGTAAGTGTTCAATCAGATTTCAAACAAATCACAACAATTTCCACGTTGATCTTTTAAATATAAGATCCATCACAATCACAAAGGTTCGATGTGGTTTTCGGACATCCATTTGGATTCTGACCCCCGGTCACATCGAAATTCAAATGCCATTAAAAGGCCAATATTGATAGTCGGTTATTTAACTATAAATCAACATTCACAAAAATTACCAGATTTAAATATTTTTTCCCAATTATTTATTTTTAAAATATCTTCGTAGGATATATTTCACACTTCAATCCTTTGAAAATAAATTTCAAATAACTTTTCTCACATGGAATAAATTTTCAAATATTTATTTAATTCCACTGAAAATTTGCCAAGTTTAAATACTTTAAAAATAATTTAAAATGCTTATCAAAATATACTTAGAGATATTTAAAATAAACGATTTTAGAATATTTGCTTAAATATTAATTATGAAAAATATTATACTAATATCTCATATAAAAATTCAAGTCCAAAACTAATTTTTAAATAAAATTAGTAGATAGGGTATAAACATTTAAATATCCAATTTCCAAACGAACATCAATTTAAAACTTTAAATAATAACTTCTATAATAGTTTAAAATATATTTCACTTTAAAGATTTTCAAAATAACCTAAGTAAATAATTTTTTTTCCAAAACATTCTTTCCCTTAAACCATCTTCGCAACTTCAATTTCATATTTATAGACTATATTGAAAATATACTCGGCTTTCCAGGGGAAGTACACATTTCATTCTAAAATGGTTCATTCAAACCAATTTATAAATCTTCCTGGATTTATTTTAAATTTACGTCTCAAATCTGTAAATTCCTTTCCAACTTTTAAAAATAACCAAATGTTTATTTTTAAAAACAATTTCCCTTTCCTTTATAAATTCCCATTATGAATTTAAACTTCTAAATTGACATGCGATTTTCAAATCGACTTCCAAATATTCATTTTCAGCACCGAATTAAATTCTAAATTGATATCCAAATTTATTTTCAAATGCCAAATCAATTTCCAAAAATTATTTCTTAATTTATTTCAATACCAAATTTATTATCTTTTGAACAAATTTCATCTTTTAAATTTATTCAATTTTCTAAAATTAATTTACTACAAATTTTCTACTTATTTCAAAAATCAAATTTGATTTATTTCTGGTATCTTACGATACCAAAAATATATTTGGCTAAGTTATAGCCTTTAACAGTTTCAATCACAAATAGTCATACACAGATTACAAATGATCAACACACAATATTGAAATAAATTCAATTATTTGAGGAATCCAGTTGGATCCTTCCATCCTGTTTCCCTGCATCCACAGATGTTAGCACAACAATTAAATACCAATTCCACTTCGAGGTGGAATATCGTGGTATATGGGTTTAAATATAATATCATCCGCTATTATGCGGCGAATAGGGTCTAAACTAATATAACTAACAATAGATCAATCATCCAAGCACACCATCAACAAATTAAATTTAACTATCACAATTCAACAATCAATCAATAACTAAAATTTTCAATTATTAATTTGAGTGAGAAGATCTCGCCTTTGCTTATGCATGCAACCCATTTTCCATTCTGACTCGTTTTCTCGATTTATAGACCTTGTATAAACATTTATATAATCCACTAATATTCGAAATATTCGAATAACCAATTTTAGTTTGGTAATTTTAATTATCCAATGATTTTATTTCAAACCAATTTCTTTTAAATAAATTTATTTAACTAAAAATTAAATTTAAAACTAAATTTCCCTTAATAGATTATTTTCCAATGTGTACATACATAATTATTATTCAATGTGAAACCGAAAAAATAATCTCTAGATTTCAAGAACTAATTCTACATAACTTCCCTTTTTATTTTAAAAATTTATTTATATAAATTAAATTTTCTATTTTTCAAAACCATACATTTTTATTAAATCAAAAACAAAATTTACTTTAACTATTTTTCTGCTTCCTGTAAGATACATATATATTTTTTCTGCCCTTATTCATTTCTGTAATATATACATATATATAATTAAATTGAAACAATATCAAAATACCTTACTGCAAAATCTCACCTTCCCATCACTGTGCTTGAAAACATCGCCGCATCATCACCTCGAATGAAGGAGTCGCGTGTGCCAGCAGCGACGCTCGCGAGTTCGAGCTATCTCCTCCCATTCCTCGACGCACTCCCATAATCCCCCAATGGCCACGACCTCGACTCCTGAGCACGACCACGCGTCTTTACTCTCATCATTGCCGAATGACGAACGCGATTGACCATTCGCCAGAACCCTAACTCACGGCCTCCTTCACGTAGCCAAGTAGTTCGACCGCGACCTAAACTAAATCGTGACCATCCACCGCTGCCTTCACACGCCGCCGTCGAACCCTAGTCGCGATTGCGCACAGCCAGAAAGTATTGCGATTCGCCCTCTCCTATGCTAGACTTTGTTGATGTTACAGCATCGAACAGTGCCTCGATGCGGTGTGGGAAAGGACGAATTGATGGAATTATATTTTTTTGAAGAGAATTGGATTTTGATATCGTCTGCTTTTTTTTGGATTGAAGGAGATAAGGCATCGTGCTTTATAAGATTGGAGAATAATGGCTTCTAGTATAAGATAGGCCGATTATAGGAGATAATAGAGTTTGACTTTGAAGTTTTAAATGTTGTACTATAATCAAAATATCTCGTTTAAAATAATTATAAATTCTGAACTCCTATCGAGGCACGCTGTTTGGCATTCATATTGTTATATCCCTATTCTGAACACAATGGGAAAGGTTTCAAGCCCTAATTCGATCGTATGGAGAAGTTTACTTTTTGAACCCAATTTTTATATTGAATTTCGATTTTAAATTTCAGTGTGTTTCTAACCCGTATGGCTAAACGATAACTCCAAATACTACGACACTTGAAATTCAATAATAATACACTATTACGAATCCAATGGAACTGGTTTCGTCGAATTCCGAGGCTGTGCCTCGGAATGCTATTTTTAAATATCTATTTAAACGATATAAATTCAAAACTGATCAAGCATTTCGAATTTCAAATCCTAACACTTCCAAATTCAATTTTAACCCCTTTACTATTTTCAGTATTATAAATATAAATTTTACAAGCCTTCAAATTGCTTTTAACAGGCTTAAAAATGAAGATTCAATAATTTACCCAGTTTCAGTTTATGAAATCCAATAACTTAATTGCTAAATAATAGTAATATTTGAATTCAAGTTGAAAATTAACTTTTAAATATTTAAAATCATTAAATATTCCGATCTCAAATGCTCAAAAATTGCGGGTCGTCACATGTAGTGACTTAGTTCACAAACAATAAATGTTTGCTTAGTCATAAATTAAAATTTAAAAATAAATTTGAGTTAAACATTTGAAAAATTTCTGGGAAAAATGGAAAGACAGTGGAAATCTTTAAATCATGTAAAAGTCAAACTTTGTAAATTACTGTTTCAGGATTATAACTCGAATCCACTTAGAGAGGTAGGATTTTTAAGACTAAAATCATAATTTTTAATGAAGTATTGAGTATGAAATTTTGTGACGTCTGGAATTGGGTTTTTGGGCAAGTTCTGGTGGACGAAGCTTCTTTGGTGGTCGTGGCTTTGACTGGAGGAGGTCGGGGTGTAGGGGAGCTCAGGAAAAATGAATGGCGGGGTGCCTGATGGTCGTGGCGACAACAGCAAGTGGATTTAGGTTCTAAACCTAATTTGGTCGAGATGGGAATATAGGATCACTGTTTCGTCTCTGGGTGATCGAGTGGCTCAAGGCTGTGGGAATTGGTGGCATAGAAGTTCGACAAGGTGTTGACGAGGTTGCTCAACCTCCATTGGTCAGAATCATTTGCGCGAGGCATTTTCTGGCAATGGCTTGATTTCCTGTTTCAACTGGATAGTCGATTTGAAATCGTGGCTTGTGATTATGATTAGATGATCGTGATGGGTTGCTGGAATGATCGTCGATGTATGGGTAGTACTGGCGGTGGTCGGAAGTTCACTGTGGTTGGTGCAGGGTGCATAGATGTAAGGGATGTCAGTGGGTTTAGGTTCTTTTGTTTTCTCGAAGGAGGTCTCGGGGTGAAAGGGTTTTGGATCGAGTTTATCCTTGGGTCGTACGCGAGATTCGAGCGTAATAGTTAAAGTTTTCAACAATTTATAATTTAAACCAGATTCTTTTATAAAAAGAAAAGAAGAAGTGTTTGGTTTTGATTCTAGTACATATAGGTTAAACCCAAAGTAAATGCTTAAACCAGCTTTTAAAATTTGAATAAAAGTAAGTTTTTTTTTAAATTTAAATAAACAAGTTAAATCTATTTCTTGAAAATACATTTCATTGTATAATGAATGGTTTGAATAAATTAAGTTGTATGATTTGTTTAACTCAAATGTATTAAGTTAAATCCTTAATTTATTTTCAAACTTAATTTGAAATGTAATTAGGTAATTAATAAAGGAAATGTTTTTATCTTAAAAAATTAATTAAAGTTTGATAATTATTGTGATAATTAAAGAGTAATTTATTAGTTAAACTAGTTAATGGTTGAGGTTATTTAACAGTTAAGGGTTTTAAGTAATTTATTAAATTATAATTAAGGATTATTAATAAATTAAGTAATTAATGATTACTTTATTTTAAGATCTTAATTAATGATTTAATTAAGTAAAGTTATTCATAAGGATTAAACGGTTTAAAATGTTTTGATGATAATCAAGGCAAAAATAAGATAACGTTTTATCTTAAAATAATTAAGGTTTTTAATATCTTGAAATTAATTAAGTTGATTATGGGAAATTAAGTATAAGTAATTAATTTAATTAATAATGATTAAGAATTAATTAAAGAATTAATTAGGAGTAATTAATTGATTTAACTTATTTATTTTAAATTAATAATTAAGGGTTATAAGTTAATTAACTAAAGGTTAATCAGTTTATAATTAAGTATAATTAATTAGATAATTGATTATTAATTAATGATAAGAGATTAATTAATTAAGTAATTAAGGTTTATTAATTAGTAATTAGAGATTAATTAAATTATAATTAAAAGGTATTTAATGTGCAATTAAGTTATATTAATTGATAATTAGGATTTATTAATTAATAATTATTAATTATTAATCTATAATTAAAGTTAATTAAGGATTAATTAACTGATATTTAGGGTTAATTAATTGTTTTTAAGAATTGATAACTGAGTAATTAAGGATTAATTAATTTGTTATTAGGTTTTGTTAATTGATAATTATGGTTTATTAATTAATAATTAAAGAATAATTAATCTGTAATTAAAGAGTAACTTATTTGTTTAAAGGGAAATTAAGGAATGAATTACCCAATTGTAATTAATCAAATGAATGTGATTAATTAATTGGTTGATAAATTAAAGATAATCTTGATGATTGATTAAGTATGAATACTTAATGAGATTAAATAGTGTAATTACTTAAGGTAAGTAATTAATGTATAATTACTGGGAGTAATTAATTAAAGGGAAACTAATTAATGGGAAGTAATTAAAGAATAATTACTTAGTAGAAGTAATTAAGGATTAATATAATTAATTAAGGAGTTAATTAGTTAAGGTAAGTAATTACAGGATGGTAATTGCTGTTTATGATTAATTAAGGTTGATTAATGAAAGTGAATAGTTAAAGTTTAATTAATTAATGTAATTAATTAAGGATCGGTATAATTAATTATAGTTAATTAATTAATCGAAGTCATTAATTAAGGATCATTAATTAATGTAATTATTGAGAGCAATTAAGGGTTGTTTAATTAAGATTAATTAATCAATAATAACTGATTATAAGGTAATTAATTAATTGTAATTAATTAAAGATTAATGTGGTTAATTATAGATAAGGAAGCAATTAAAGGTTAATTACCATAATGGTTTGTAGCTAATTGATTTGTGTAATTAATTAAGGGTTAATTACTTAATGTAATTAAAGGATAATTAATCAAGGGTGATTAATTAAGATGATGATTAATTAATTAGTTTGTAATTAATTAATGGTTAAGTGAGCAAGATTTTAGTGATGAAAGTAATTAATTTAATTTATTTTAAATTAATTAGAGATGAAGTAATTAATTTAATTCATTTTAAATCAATTATAGATGTGATTATTAGATCTTTTCTTATGGATGGCTGAATGTTATTGAATGCCTTGATTTGTTTATCTCTAATATGGGATATATGTTGCGGTGTGATATGAGATGATTTGGTTGAATTGTGATGATATGGATTATCTATTTGTGGATATGCGTATTATCTACCTATGTGAATATAGATAATGATTTGAATTGAATTGTTTTAACTTTAAAACAACTTTGACCTAAAGATGGCATTTTGGATTTTGGTTAGACAGAAATCGGGTTTCCAGATTTGGATATCCGAAAACCACATCGATCAAAATTAACAATAGCTCGTGAATCTCAAGTGAAGATGAAGATTCAGAGTGCAAGGGCTATTGTCGTTAACACTGAGGGTGATTCCAAAATTAGTGTAATGAGATAGTGTCTTCGGTTTCGTTCGAACCCAGAATGAATTTGTATGGATTGAATGCTTTCAAAACATCGTCAAGAGGACAATGAGCATTCTAAGATAGATGTGTTCTATATAGGTAATCGGAGCCTTGAGACACAGCAATCGGGATGGCTAAAACATGGGAGGTGTAGCAAGGCTAAGTGGGTAGCACCCAAGTAGGATCAGATTTACCCCTATCTAGAGTCCCTTTTTATTCGGCTGTGTGGGCGGTTGCTAGCTACAACCGCAGGGATATCTTATTCGGGACTATCCAGTAAGGGGAGGTTCTAGTTTTTTGTTGCAAGGGATTGGTAGTAATCCTCGGTACGGTGATCTAGGCCCCGTAATGTGACGGGCGGTACCCAGTAGCCCTGCCATTTATGGAAACTCATTCTTCCTACGTGCCCTTACGATTATGATTGTATTACCCACTTTATGGATAGTATGCTGTAATTTAATCAGGTAACAATTTCACCTATTTTTTATTTATTTGGAAACCCTAGACCCTATTATAATATCATTGAATTTCCTATCAAATGTTTTGGTTAGCGTAAGGTAAAAACTTACCCATGTTTATGTCTGGGGAGTCCTACGTGATACCTTTTGTTTTCAAAGGTTTTTGAATTCAAGCAACTTTAATCGTTTACTCACACCAGACCCATGTCTGACCTGGATTTTATTCTGTTTTTCTTAAACTCTTGGGAACTCAAATTTTTACGAGTAGCAAAGGGATTCAGGTTTTCTTTGACGAATTCTGGAGGAGATAAGGAGCATGAGGCTTCAGTGTTGTAGATATATAGTGGTTCCGATGTGTTGATCTCTGTGTTATTATCTATGTTGTACTTGAGTTGTATGATAGATAGTTGTTTATAACTGTCTAATTTGTGATGTATAAGCTGTGTATCTCTAATAGATATTGTATACTATGTAATACTTATGTGATTAATACAATTTATTCGTTCCGCTATGAAATTCTGATGTTGTTTAGTCTTTGTTTTCTATCTTTTCTCTTCTCTATCCCTTTCTTTCTTAATAATGATGCGTCTTTCTGTGGAAAGAAAGGCGGGTCGTTACAATATTATCGGCTTCTGACGACCGAAAATGGCTATTTGCCGTTGGAATAGCCCTGTAACGATCATGGTTCTGAATCAAATTTAATTTGATAATTAATTTAATTTTTGAAATTAAACTGTGAAATTAATTAGAAAATTAATTCGAGTTTCTCCAAAAACGAATAAAACATGTGTTTTGTAAGAAGATTGAAAATAGAATTTGAAATTCAATAATAAATATGTTGAAAATAAATTGGATTTAAAACTCTACATTTTGAATTAGTAAAAGTTGTTTTCTAAAATTTTAATGTATAATGGTTCAGAAGTTATATTTTAAATTCAAATTTTAAAAGATATTTGAATGATTTTATTTTTATATAAATAATTTTAAAAAGTTGTTTAAAGTCAAATTATATTTTAAAGACTTATATATATAATCTACATATGTGTTTGTTTATTTAGTATAATTAGATTCTAAACTCATGTTCTTTTAAAGTTGTAAATTTATAAAATGAGATTTAATTAAAAGATTCAAAATGCTTTTCTCTCATATACTTAAAAAAGTGTAGTTAATAAAGGCAACTGTAAACATATTACATAATTGACAAAAACTTAAACCTATGTAAATATAAAAATGACAAGGGTTTAAACATAAATTAAGGGTTACGGCAAATGTTAAAACATGAAGTATAGTATAAAACAAGTGTAAAAAAGAAAAAATAAGTAATTGTACAAGTGTTAGTTAGATTTAGCAAGTGGTAAGATGCATTGTTTTTCTTTTAAAATTCGTAATGGAAATAAACATTAAAATTAAGAAAAAAAACCAGGCTATTCCAGGTGTAATTTCTCAAGCCTGAAAACAAAAGTTCAAAAACCAGGAAATAAAATTAAAACCAAAGAAAAATCAAAAGCTGGAAACAAATAAGTCTAAAACCTGAGATTAAATGGAATTAAGACCAAAACCAGAAATCTTCAACCTAGAAGTAAAGCAAATCAAAATTTCAAGCATCAGATTACTTAAACAAGTTCTAGAGCAAAGCAACAATCTCTGTTAAATCTCAAACCTAAGATCAAATTCAGTACAAATAACTTCGTCTTGCATTCCCGAAGCATCTTCAGTCTAAATCAAACTATAAACCTGATCAAGCTAAACAATTCAACATCAAAAAGTTCGGATCAAAAATCAAGGCCAGATTCAACTTAAATTCATCAAGTTCCAAGCTTTTGCTTCCACTCTGTTCTCTGCTTTTTAAGGTGAGCAAACTTGACCTTATTATATATTTTGATGTTTTAATTTGTATGTGAAATATGTGCTGGTATAATTATGTGAATATTTCTGCATATATATGTGTATATGTATATATAAACATAACTTAGAATAATTGATGCATGTATGTGTATAACCAGAAGTATCTCCCTGTTTTAAAATTCACAGCCTAACAAAATGTTTAAAAATCAATCCATTCATCTCCAATAAATTTTAAACTATGATTTCTAAAGGAAAAATGTTTGTGATGGTGTAAATTTATTTTTAAAAATAGTTTCAAGCATTGGTATTAAACAATTATTTCTAAAATAAGAAAAATCGGTAATAAACAAACATTAGTCAAAAATTCAAAGAGTATAATTTCACGTTTTGATTTCATAACTTGATTAGCATTTGAAAATAAGGATTTTTGATTATAATATTATGATTTTTAAGCAAGTGGTGGTCGTGGATTTTTAAGATGATCAGAATAGGCATTTTCTTGAACTATCGACGATCGATAGTGAGTTGAAATTCGAACTGGTGGTTGAGGGTAACTTGCACGTTGCTGGTCATCAAAAATGATTGTTGAATTTATTAATGGTCGGTGTGGTGTTACGACGTGATTTAGTGTTTTAACCCTCGTTTTGATCGACATTAGGAAACAGGTTGTTGCGGCATCAATGTCGCATCGGGTTGCACCGATCTAGACGAAAGAAAAGGGGGGAGTCTGGCGAAGATTGGATCGGGATCGCGTGACCGCCGATCGTCAGTGGTGAAGACTAAAGGTAGATTTCCGATGATGGCATTTCCAGGCTTTGTGTGTTGGATTCGTTTTTCGATTCGATGATGGATGTAGCAATTTGGGTGCGTGTGATGGTTGGCGTGGGTATGGATGATTGGCCGAGTGTCGTCGCGATGATTTCCGATGGTCGGAGTGCTGGTATACGTGCACCACGTGCATGTCATACCTGGGAATTTTAGGCGCTCGGGTTTGGACTCGTGCGAAATGAAGTTAGACTCGAAGTAGATAAAGTTGCAGGAGGACTCGAGCCAGGCTCGTGTTTGATGGGGTTTTGGCTCGAGTTTGAGCTAAGTGATGATCTGGTTTAAAATTTTAAATTAATTTTCAAGGGAAAAGGTTTAACAAAGTTTTCAAAATAAAGCATCGACATGTTAGGAACAAGTTTTTCAAGTTTTAAAATGTTTTGAAATTGTTTGTTTAAAAAGGGTAATTATATAATAGTTTAATGTCTAAAAGCTCCAACTCCGAAGATGAGTCTTGAATGCTGAATCACTCAGTCTGACCTGAGCGTAAAGAAAAATACAAAACACTTGAGCCCGGATTAACATTCTTATATCAATAAATCCAACCCAAGTGAAATAACAACTGAAATACAAATAACTCAAAGGATGTTTGGGATAACCATCTTCTAAGGATCCATTAAACTATCTACTATGTAGTAATATTTCACTGTTATAATAATGTCTACAGTAAAATAAACATACTTTAAAATAGCGTTAAGGGGTTACCCATATAGCCCTTAACATGTAATAATGCCAGGAGTCTATACAGTACCTGCATATCTCCTGATCGAGAGACTATGAAAAGATACTCCACAGGTACGACACAAATAGAAACTCGTAGTAAGGCTTGCTTGATAGATGACACGACACACGAGGTAAAGCCATGGTTGATATACCAATTACGCACATGGGCTGGTGGTAACGTAGCAGCAACATTGCCTACCTCGGAACACACTCCCAAATCAAAATCAGAGGATGGCCATCAATCAACCATAAGTAAGAGTATAGTGTCGAAGAAGTGTGTCCGACCAATGGAGCTACCTCTTTTGGCCCGAGTTCGCTCCTGTTTTAGCCACCTTAAGCCAACTCATGGGAGTCGGGTCCACGTTCATACCTCGGTAGGATCGTCGCCACCATCCTACTTCATTTTGGAATCTCCACCGCGTACATAGTTGTTAAAGTGGTTTTCGTAGTTGGCGGAGAGTATGACCACTTCCGATCTCTTTAACAACAAATCGTTATTATAACGCCGTGGTCATTTCAAAATAGTTTATACTTTAAAAATCAAATCATTTTATTTCAAAACTGTATCCCTTTCAAATTAGTTTATACTTCAAAACCAAAACCATTTAAATTCATATACTATCTTTCCATTTCAAATACTTTACTTCCAAATCAATATTACTTTCAAAGTGATAACGTTTCGAACCAAAATACTTTGGAACCATAAGATCTTGGAAAACCATAATACTTTGAAACCATACACTTTGGAAATCATATTGTTCTGAAATCATATCACTTCAAAATCAAAATATTTTAGAACATAACACTTTGAAATTCACAACTTCAAACCATAACTTCCACCACTTAATCAGTTTAGATATTAAAAATACTTTGTATAATAAAATAGCTTCTTCAATTTTTCAAATAAATTCCAAAACGATGCGAATTCCAGAATTCAAATTTTAATCAAATCTCAAATCATCAATTTCAATTCAATTCAGTTTTCAATAATCTTGTTCAATTTATATCAATTCCAATTACAAATTTCAACCTCAAAAAAACCATTTCAAATTTCATATATTTCAAAGTTAAATATTCCAAAATTTCAAAACTAAATCTTAATAATTCCATATATATCACCATAAACCAAAAATCAAAGTCATAAAATTATACCCTTTAAAATTTAAATTCCATACGTTTCAAATCGATTCATTAAATAAATTCTTAATTAAATCCAATTTCAAATCAATTTCAAATCTATTTTCTCAACCTTAATTTATTAAATCATTATAAATTCTATATAGAAATATAAGTTAAATAAACACATATCCATATTATATTTTAATAAAATCAATTTTATATTAAACTTATTTATATCAAACAAATTTATACGTAGCTTAAATCGAGAATTTAACTATACATATAAAATAGCATTTATATAATATCAAAAAAATGATAATTTATATAAAACCATATACTTTTTCAAAAATCATAGAAATCATTTCAAAATATTTTTATATATATAGACCAGCGGTGTCTGTATATAATTTTCTATCCTAGGACAAGTGATGCAGATATTTATCATTTTAATCCGCAATTTAAAAATATATATACGGGTATATATCATTTTAACCCGCGATCCCAAATTCAATTCAAATGAAAATAACTTGTGTTTATCATTTCAACCCATAACAATTTTCTCTTATTCTAAAGTCTGTTCGGGTATGTATCATTTCAACCCATAGTGATATCTATACTAAAAGGGAACTTGCATAATGATAAGAGATATGATAATAATATAACATGCATATATCATCAATATAAATAACTGATGATGGTTTCAGATGTCACAGGTGAACATATACAGTGATAACACACACACACACACACATATATATATATATATATATAATAGTGCAAATAATTAACAACAGTGTATTTCAAATGTTGTTTCAATTGAAATCAAATTTAATAAATAAAAGAACGTTAATCATGAGTGATTGCTCACCTTTTGAGGCTAGAGAAGTTTGAAACACAATCAGCTACGAATTGGATCAAGATCTAGAAAATCGAACAATCCAAACAACAGTCTCATGGTGAAGTAAGCTTAAAGTGGATTTTGACGGACAAACCTGATAGATAAGAATCGACGAATTCAAATCAGAACTAGATCGATAAAGATAATTCATATAAGTGAACTTATATATGACTATAAATATAACTATATATATGATATCATATTTTAAATCCATACACATTTATATTGAATATATATATATATATATATGTATGTATGTATGTATTTCAAATTCTATTATTCAAATTAAAACACATTTATTAATATCAACATGTATACACTATTATTATATTCAAAATCAAAAATTATAAAGCCCACATTGAAACAGGTATTATCTTTCATTTTACACACTTATGTTATATAACGCAATTTTAAAAATTTGAAATCAATGTTTTAACATTGGCTTTTATAAAAGAAAAATTATTCGGTTTTTAAATTACTCCCTACGTGTAGACCAGCTCTGCTGAAACATGAATACTAGCCACACGTTCAAATGCGGGCCCCTTTGAATCCAAATTTCTAACTAATCAACGGTTAAGATTCACTTAATTGTTAGAAAATCAGAAAGGAAGAAATAATGTAAAACACTGTCTCGATTCTAATTCTTTCTTCTTTTCTAGTCCTTTATGCCTCCATCATTATAAACTGCAAACTACACATATCTCATCTAGTACAAGTGGACTGTTATATAAAATATGTAAACTAATTTACTAATCAATTCACGTTATATATGTTAATATAACTCATATAATTTAAACAACAATCGAATATACGAACGATATTTGTGAATATGATGAAATATATGTATGAACTCTCAGGCAATGGTTTATATACCGAGGTACGAATATATATAAACAAAGAGATCCAAATATAACTGCTCATATATATATATATATATATAACATATTATAATGTACGTATAAACAAGTGAAGAAGTGAACTCATATAATAAGATGTAATATGATATAATAAAATATAGTATAATGTACATATTAGAAAAAGATGGCTGTAGACCTTTATTGATGAAACAGCAGCCATGCCACCACGTGAAAGGAAAGCATGCATCAGGGAGGAGATCTCGATGTGGGAAGGTGGCGAGATGTTGAGCCACGCCATGGTAGTGCTATGTGTGCATGGTTGGAGGCAAGGACGGCCGATATGGGTGTTAGGCTGTGAACGTTGGAATTTAGTTTGGAGAGGGGAGGACTTCGGTTGACAAGGTGGGAATAGGAAAGCATGCATCAGGGAGAGAACTAGAGGCAAAAGAAGCAGAGCAAACGAACCAAAAGGAAATGAACCAAAAAAGTATATTGACAGTGGGAATAGTGAAGGTATAACGTTTGGTACTAATATCTAGGAATGTTAAAAGTAGCGACCGTTCGTTATAAGGTGGAATATAAATGGGTAAAGGAAACCGGACAGTCACAAGTACGGAACCGATAGGTCTACCGTTTCACGTGTCCCGCTGAGTATCAGACTTCAAAACACAAAGTTGAATATACTACAGAGATAAGCAAAACGAGACGAACAAAACGGCATACAAATGTCAGTGGCATGATCGTCCGATCAAAATCAATAATTGGTACCAAAATGATGTTATTCCGTCGAAAAATAAGAATGACGGAGTAACAGTCCAAATTTTGAGAAACGAAATATGACTCTTGCTCAGAAGATGATTTACAGTTTTTCTATAGAAAAATATTCAAGTTCGAAAAACATTTTATTATCATCAAATATTAACTGATATAAATTGAAAATTACACAAGAAAATAAACTTCCAAATTTTCAGATGAAGATTTACCAGTTGCTATGTTAAAACAGACGCATACTAAATATCAAATTTTTACTTCAAAATTTTATCGTTTACAGTTTCTCAAAATTTCAATTAAATATATTAATAAAACAAATAAAAATTATTGAAAATATACGGGTCGTAACACTCTCCCCCGCTTAAAACTTTTCGTCCCTGAAAAGGAAGTAGGCAGGAGAAAAGAACAAGCAGAAGAAAAATATATCGAAAAGCAAAATAAAACAATTAATTTAAAACCATATAAATCTCAATTTAAACAGATTGATATTCAATAATTGCTTTGAATTCAAGGTATTTTCATTTAGTTGATTTAATTTCAATTTATTAATATTTGATACAAAAGATTTCTTTCAAATAAAATTTATTTAATTTATCTGATTTACTATTCAATCAACTTATTATTCCATATATCTCCAATAACATTTTTATAATTAAAAATTAAGTGTATAACATTTATTATAAGCACTCAAATTTATTTATAAAATCATTTTATATTGTATATCATCCAATTACATATTCAACTTCTGAATAATTAGGTAAGTTATACTGGAATGCAATTGAGTATTATACAAGTAATTTTTTTTTTCTAATTCAATTACTTCAAGTTTAAACATTTATCCCAAAATTTCGATTTCATTTTATAAATTTTAGTTCGTCCATTAACAACATTTAAAAATTAAATTTTCGATTTTATTCCAAACAATTTAGAGATAAATATATTTATGTATATATATATATATATATGTATATTGAATCAAACTTATAATCATATACCAGTATATATACTATAAATCAAGCCATACTATAGAAATTTAAATCAATCTAATTTTCAAAACAAAATTGTAGTAAAGCTACAAAATGTTCTCTCCACTTCAAAACTCGAAAATGAACGTTGATAATGCGGCCGCCATTACCGAAATTATTTTCCAGCGAAAAAATAGGATAGCACTAGTTTTAAACATTTAGAATTTTCTTTCAGAATAATTTCTATCCGAAAATACTTTAAATAACATACTTTTTTTTAAAACCAGAGTTTGCAACCACCATAAATTTAATTCTTAAATTCTTGATTTAGTTTTGTTTCAAATTCCAAATCAAATTATAACCAAGTTTTATAAATTCATTTATTTATATTATGCAATAGTGAATGGTTTACAAAAAATAAGTAAAAATCACATATTATCATTTTTACCAATTCACTTAATAATTATCTTTAGAAAATTTACTTATATATAATCACACAAAATTTTATTTAATTTTCAAAATTAGAAAACAATATTGTGTCAATTTGCTCTGTTCAAGTGTTTTGGAAATCCTATCGATAACGTTAATCAGATGAATCGACCGAAAACCCAAATCAACCGCAACAACTCAAACAACACAATATATACATATAAAACACTTTTAATATTAATTTACAAATACACTTCCTCGTTCGATGATGTAAGAATGGATTTCCAAGCAAGGATAGAGATTCAAATTTGATGGACTCAAATCAAAGAAAATTTTGATTCGAAGATAGGTCCGAAACAAAGATAAAATGATTAAATAACAAAATGGGGAGATGGTTAAGTTTGTTAAGAATCGCGGGCAACCTTAACCCGGTCAACCGAGACTTCAAGAATAAGATCGATGTAGAATTCCGAGGTAAATCGACATTCGATGTCAAGAGATAGAATTCAGGCATAGTAGAAGATAGCAGCATCGTAAACCGAGGATATAGAAATTTTTGGTCAATCAATGCTTGTTATAAAGGAGTTCACCCCTTTACAAATCATTCGTAGATTGGTGAGACCGCCCAGTTATTATATAGATTTTTGAAGTGGAGTTATGGGATACTCCAGAATACGAATAGGGAGAGGTAAGGATGGATTTCGAAACCGAGGGAATGTTCTAAAATTCAAAGGAAATCGAATCGAAGAAGAAGGAATTCAAGCTCGAACGAAAGAGATTCCATAATAAAATTTGTCATATACGCCAAGTTTTGCCTAGAGCTACCAAAGCTCTGTGTAACGACCCGCATATTTTCAATAATAAAAATTGTTAATTTAACAAGATTTTGAAATTTAACATTGAAGGAAATAAAAATGTAGTGAACTATTAATGGAAATAATAACTTGGATAAGATTGGCAAGTTAATTTTTAATAACTTGAATGTAACAGTATAAATGTGTTAACTCCGCCCCGGTTTTGACTCAGTGACTCAAAGGGATGCCGACCTAAGGCTTAAAAAGGATGCCGACCTAATACTTCAACAAGGATGCCGACCTAATACTTCAACAAGGATGCCGACCTAATACTTCAATAAGGATGCCGACCTAATACTTCAATAAGGATGCCGGCCTAATACTTTAAAAAGGATACCGATCTAACAGGCTAAGAGGGATGCCGACCTAAGGCCTAAGGGGTATGCCGACCTAATACTTCAACAAGGATGCCGGCCTAATACTTTAACAAGGTTACCGACCTAATGCTTTAATAAGATTGCCGATCTAAGATAGCTACCGACCTAAGATAGCTACCGACCTAAGATAGCTACCGACCTAAGTCGCAACCGACCTATGACCTATGTTGAGTCGTTCACGACCCAAGCAAAGGAAGGTAAGTTCAATGCAGCTACTTGGCATAGTGGCCTCTTAACTCGTACATGATCCAGGACTTATCAGTTGGGCCGTGACTTGCGACTTACCAAGTTAACTCGTCCACGACCTAAAGCCACTGAATATAAGCCCGATGCCGTATTACTGAGAAAAGGTTGTGTTGACTCGGGGGCGACCTGGGACTTATACAAGTGAACCTATGTGAAACCATGGAGGGGCCAGTTGAGTCAGCCACGACTTACCTTAGACCGGCCACGACTTACCTTAGACCGGTCACGACTTACGACCTAAGGGGGGATTTCCCTATAAATACCAACCTACCTCAAGCATGAGGGGGACTTTTCGCCAATCTCTTTAAGCGTCGATACTCTGCTGAATTCTTGACTCACTCGACACTTCAAGTTCAAAAGGCATCTCAACTAAGTTCGAGAGGAAATCTTACGCAATCTACATGGATTCAAAGAATTCTTCTGTATCAAAGTTCTAGTTGTTTGTTTTCCCAGAATTGTAATTGAAGATTGTAGTAAAGTTGTAATTGATTCAGCAATAAAGAGAATTAAAGTGGACGTAGGCTTATCCTAAGCCGAACCACTATAAAAACTGTTGTCTTTCCTGCTTTCTCTGTGATTTTTCTACTTGTTTTAGTTCCCGTGTTCACGGGTGGTGCTTTCGCTCAACTTCAATCTACACCGGGGTGTTAGCGTCTGATTTTTACGTTAACATTTTTGGTGTTTTCACTGAGAACCCAACTCAGGAAACTTCCACTATTGCTCCACGAAGGATTGTTGAAAGGATTTCTTTTAAAACCAGAAGTTTATTGGAAATAATGGCTCCTGGGAGAAAACGAAGTTCTGTAAGATCCGACAATGTTCAAGAGAATACTGCTACCTCTCCTCCTTCAAGTCAAGCAGCTCCAACTGTTGGAGTTACGCGAGCAGAATTGGACGCCGTAGTTTTGGGATTGAATCAGCAATTGAATGCTCAGAATGCGCAGTTGGAAGCCCAGAATGCCCTGATCTTGAGTAAATTGAATGATCTACTTGGGGAAAACCATCAACCGGATAATAATGATGGGAACCCTACTGTGGGAGTTCAGGATGTTGAAGGAAACATTTCTCGAAGAGCCGCAGACCCTGTAGAAAGGACTCCTCCTCAAGCTGGAGGATCAGCGCCGCAGCCGACCCTCCGTGAACGATTGTCAAGACAGAATTCAGAGAGAGTGGCTGATGTGTGCCCTCCAGAGCCTCTAAATGATGAAGAGTATTTTTCGGGGATGGTTCGTCAAATCATGAAGGAAAATATGCGAAGAGATGAAGATGAGAAAGAGTGGGGTTTTGCTCCAAGCAAAACTCCATTTACTGAAAAGATCTTGAAGGCAGAGTTCCCAAGGAAATTTGTTCCCCCTACTATTCCGGCTTACAAAGGGACGAGTGATCCTAACGAGTTTCTGTATAAATACGACTGGCATATGACGGGAGCCAGAGCGTCTGATGAAATCAAATTTCGATATTTCTCGGTATATTTGGAAGGTGTGGCTCTATTATGGTTTGCAAAGCTGCCAGTCAGGTCCGTTGATCAATTCTCCGATTTGACCAGGAAGTTCAAGGATCAATTTCGAATGTATGCTTTTAAAGCAAAGGATATAATGTCGCTGTCAAGTCTAGAGCAAAATCCGGGAGAATCCATCAGATCATTTTTGAACCGCTTGAACATAGCATTGGCTGAGGTAGATAATGCTGAGCCACGCATGGTCCTGACATACTTGATGAGGGCGATTGACAAATCGAGTGAATTGGGAAAATGGTTTAAAATGAAAGAACCAAACTAACTTGACAAATTCTACAAGAAACCGAATGAATTCATGCGCTTGGAAAGTCTCCAAACACCGACTAAGGTAGTATCAGTGGAAGCCGGGAACAATGGTGCTCTGTAACGACTCGTTAAATTTATGATATTTAATAAAATGAATTAATATAATTTCTAATTTGGTTAAAAATAAATGTAGAAATTTGGTATAGTGGTTGCAATTTAGTGTAACTATAAAATTTTATGATAATAGATGTGGATAATGTAAATTTTCACAAATTGATTTAAAGTAATTTTTAAGAAACAAATAAATGTTAAATTTGTGAATGTTAGTATAAACATTAATTTGAATGGTATTCATTAATACAAAGATGCAATAAGTGTAGATAGTAAATTTAATGTCTGTAGAAAGAAGAAAAAGGGGTCTAATAGAAATATAAACTTTAATCATATGAAAAAGGTATAGATCTGAACCAATTTATGAAAATTGATAAGAACAGTGTTTGTAATCAGTTTGGTCATTTAATATTTGAAGATAGAGATGTGTAAATATGTTAATGAATTTATAATGGGAAGGAATGGTAAGAATGAGAAAAATATATATAATAAGCATTTGGTTCAACTAAGGGAATTAAATTATAATAAATGGTCATTTAATAAATGCAACGTTTGTGAGAAATCATAATAGTTGTGTAAAATGTGTACAAACTTGGATTTGGAAGTTTATTGGATTTATAACGGTTTTGTTATTAAGTATATGAGTTTAAAAGTTATTCCCTTTTGTAAAGTAATAGAAGAATGCATAAAGATATAAACAGGGCTTAATAGAATTGACACTTAATGAATTGAATAAATTACCCATTTATGAAGATGTGTATAGTGGACTATAAATGGCCTAAGCAAATATAAAATGGAATAATCATTGAGATTTGTACTATGAAAATAAATAGTAACATTTATTTGCAAGGAATAAAAGACTATTTAGGTGACTAGAATTTGGAGTAATGACTATTGTATGTTACCTACCCTTGTTTCTTGTTAATTTAGATTTTGGGAATCAAATTCAATTTATCCGCCAATTTACCGCAGCTAAAGTGAAATGAATTGGTGATTGAGAAATGTTAAATACAAATAAGATGTAAACCAAAGAAAATCCCATTTGTAATAAATTATGTAGAATAAAGTAAAGAAACTAGGAAATGAAAATGTGAAAATGTGGATGCAGTGAGATCTTAAGTGATAATAACCTTGTTAGGCAAGTGATAACGGAATTTTGTGTATATGTAATATTTACTGGTGTGTCAAGTAATAAACACATAGATGCAAGAAAAGGAAAGTTGGTAGCAATCTATATATGTTATTTATCTTACTTAGTATATTAAATAAGGTTTGGAATTCAAATTTTAATTAAAGGAGTTGGTAGCACGTTAGTAGGAAATAATTGTAAGGGTGGGATAACAACTACTATAAACTACCTAATTTAAATGAGTCAATGAACTTATTTGAAATAACGTTCATCTAAATATGAGTAATTAAAATGGCGGGGTCAACAATAAACGTTACTTTAGAATTAATTTATATTTTAATGGAAGTGTGAAAGTAAAGCAATAGAAGCGTAAACTTATCAAGGTAGAATTTAGTAGTGTAATGAAAAAATGTTAAGAATGTTATAGTATAATGATTGATTGGAAATCAAAATTTACTTGTTTGAATGTAACTTTAGGGAAATTGGATTTAATTAAAATAAAAAGGAAGAAAAAAAAATTGGATGAAATTTAATGCTGGAATATTATGTAAATATAAACTTAGATAAAATTTAAGGATATCTACGTAATAGAGTGTAAAACCAATGTTAATTTCATCTATTTAATACTAATAGGTTAATAATAGAATGAAGGGTAAATTTAATGTTAAGTTAATATGAATTAAGGTAATATTGGGGAATAATGTGAATTTTCTTCATAATATGATAAGTTGTAGAATACAACGTAAACTTAAGTATAACCTTTGGATTGAAAACATTGTTAAGGGTTACCTGTTAAATTTGGATGGAATTGGCAATAAATGTTACACTTATGGGTAAGGAAATAAAAATGTCCAGAATTTGAGTATATTAAGAAATGGGGATTGAAATTGAAATCTTGCAACGAATCTAATAATACGTTACATAAGTGTTAAATTAAGGTAACATTTGGAAAATATGATAATGATTTTCAAATTGAACAAGTTGTGGAATTAATATTAGTAAAGAAGAATGAGGGAAGAATAATTTGAAAACATAGCAATAGATATTAATGTAAGGTTACCTTAAATAAGTTAAGGCAAACCAATGGAGAATAATGTAGATACCTTTATAATATGATGTTTGTGTGTGAAGGAAATGGGAATAAAGTTATTAATAATTTGGAATTTTATTTATGGTAAAAAGTTTATTTGCAATCAAATGAGTTGGAATGGAAATCAAATCTATTTATCTAATTGGATTTAAGTGAGAGTATAAGAGTATATGATTTAATAATTTGATTTATTGCGAATAATTGTAATTTAATTTGGTAATTGGCGAAATGATTAATGATTGAATTAACATAGAACTTGTTGTTAGTTATTAAAATTGTTTAAGAAATCAAAGGAGAGAAATTTTATAAAGTTTTAAATTTTGTAATTGGATTGGCTAAAGTGGGAAAGTGGAATTAATCAACATTGTTACTTTTATCTCCTTCCCTATTAGATCCTTATGTGATTGCATCCACATTTATTGTTGATTATTCCTATATATTGTCACCAATTAATCGTACTTGATGTATGTTTAGCAATTTTGTCACACAGTTAAAGTATGAATATATATATATGATGTATTCAAATTTTTCTGTATCTAGCACTTAATTAATTTAGAATCAAACTAACGAAACGTGTCATTTATTTTTGTCCCTCCATATTCATTTTCTTTCTAATTAATAAATACCTCTTTTTAATACCTGCTACTTTAAAAAAAAAAAAGACTGTTCATATTTGCTATATTTCAATACCAAGTGTTCATATTCACTTTATTTCTAATTAATAGCAGCCTCTCCTTTCAAATCTATTTGTCCCTAAACCTAACTCTAACCTTATAAATAACCTACTTCTTATTCTTCTATTACATTTTGTTTCTCCTAACTCTAACCCAAGCCTCCATGCTATTCTTCTTCTTCTTCTTCTTCTTTTTTTCTTGTTTTTCTCAAAGCTCCTTATTATCTCTCATTTTAATTTTTTTTTTCTTTCTCTTCAAATATTCTTCTTCTTCTTCTTCAAATTTACTTCTATTTCAAACTTTCTTCTTTTCAAATCTAGATCTTCTCTTCCGTTTTCAGTTCTTATTTTAATCATTTTTTTTCAATTCTTCTTTTTCAAATCTTCTTTTTCTTTCAAACCTTTTAAAATACATACATTCATATAATAAGGAGGAAAATTAAAGTAAATCGAAATAAAAGAAAAATTACGGAACAAAGTTAGCAATCAAGAAGAAGCATATGCGTTTTTCACGAGGGAAGGTGGATGTGGCACGGTATTTTATTTTTGTTTTGTTTATTTTTAATTTTTTTTTTATTTCAATTGCAAATCGTTTAATTGTGATAACTTTCACATACGAACTCCGTTTCACACGAAATTTCTTTTGTTAGGATCGTAATTAAATTCCGGATCTGATGACGCTGGTTTGGATAAATTTAGAGACCGTCAAATTTTGGGTTTAAATCGGAATTACATTCGATTTAAATTCAAAAGGTGAGTGTTTTAACTCACTCACAATTACTAGAAGCTTTTATGTTTGTTAAATAAATTTTAGAAATGAATAGAAATTTATTTATGAGCTTTTGGCATGTTATTTCACCCATATCTGTTGAATTGCATTTTTTTGAATTTAGCTGTTAATTAAATTGATTGATTGCGTATTAATTGGCTGTTAGAAATTATTGTTTGCATAAGAACTGCTAGTTAACAGTTATGTCAATTATCACTGAAAATAAACTGTTAGATTTATAGTTGATAAATATAATTTGAATTAAACTGCCAATTATTACCTGTTGTATATTCCCAAACATATTTTGTTATTGGTTTATATTGCTTGATGGCTGTGACTGGATGATGGATGTGTTGTTGAATGGATGTTTTATTTGATATCATTAAACTGCAAGTTAGCATACATTTTACACTTCATTCGGGATTGTGGTTTGAAATGATAAAACCGCAAAGTTTTGTTTTTTAAATTGCGGATTGAAATGATAAATATCTGTATCACTTGACCATAGGATAGAAAATTATATACAGGCACCGCGGTCTATATATAACTATTTTAATGTGATTTCTATGGTTTGGATTGAATACGGTTTATAAATCATAAATTTATATTGTATAAATATTTTATTCCATATTTATATACCTATGAAGTTGAAATTTTGAAATTAAAAGGAATATAAATTTCTTTATTGAAAATGGAAGAAATTTAGAAAATGGAGTTTGGTAAATTTATATCCTACGTTTAAATGTAAAGTTGGAAATTTTAGGATATGATATTTGTAATTGGATTTCCCCAAAATAAATAGAAATGGATATTCTAGTATAATTTGAAGTGGAAAAATTCTATATATATATATATATATATATATTTTACTAGAAATTGAAGTCTTATTAATTATGGATTTTATGTGAATGGTCAAGATTAATTAATAGAATATTGATTTTGAAAGGATAAAAATCCAACTTTAGTGAAATATAATGCTCAAAATGGATATAAATATATATAAAATTGAAATGGTTTTGGGACTTGAAGTAATATTTTGGATTTTGGATTAACTTTAAAAGAAGAAATATTTGGAAAGCCATGTAATTTATTTCTTTATAAAGCAACAGTAAAGTTAAACCTTTTTAATTCGCATACCGTTGAATATCCAAACCATTTAGTTTTGAAAATAATGGTTTTAAAACACTATAGATTTTCGAAGAATTATGTTGAAAGTTACAAACAAAATATTGGTTACATGGGATATTAAATAATAAAAAGTGACATAATTTTTGGAAAGGAAAATTTTATTTGGGAAACGATATCATTGATTTGGGCTTTTATAAAATAATATGAAAATAAATTGTTTGTGTTTTTAAAGAAGAAATGATATCGTAATATTATGGTTTTGAAAGGGATTATATTCTGGTTTTAAAGTATAAACTGTTTTTAAATAACCGCGGTGTTATAGTAACGATTGGTTGGCAAAGAGATCGGGATCGGATATGGACATACTCTCTGTCGATACCGAAAACCATTTTGACTAACCGTGTACGCGGTGGAGATTCCAGAATGAAGTAGGTGGTGGCGACGTTTCCTGTAAGGTAAATACGTGGACCCAACTCCCGTGAGTTGGCATAAGGTGGCTAAAACAGGAGCGATTCTCAGGCCAATGAGGTCATTCCTCTGATCGGACGCTCCTCTTCGATATTATACTTTGACTTGGATTTGATTCAGTGGCCACTTCTATATTTTGATTTTTGGGGAGTTAGTCCGAGGTGGGCGGTAACTGCGGCTACGCGTTTCCACCAGCCTGGATAGCAATTGGTATATCTACCCTGGCATTGCCTAGTTGTGCCGTGTCACCTACCATATCGAGCCTTTACTACGAGTTTCTATTTGTGTCGTACCTATGGAGTATCCTCTGGTAGCTTCCCGATCAGGAGGTATTACGGTACTGTATAGACTATTGGCATTTTACGTGTTAAGGTGGAAAATGTAAAGCCTTAACGCTATTTAAAAGTAAGTTTATTTTACAATTAGACACTATTATAATAGCGCAATATACTACATAGTAAATAGTTTAACGGATCCTTAGGAGATGTAAATCCCGAGCATCTCTTGAGTTACTGTATTCATATTTATTTCTGTTTATTTAACTCACATAAGATTTTCTAGTCTGACTCGAGTGTTTTTGTCTTTTCAAATTCGCTCGGGTCAGTCCGAGCGTTTCAGGATAGCAGGTTTTAGCTTTGGAGGACGAAGACGAAGATTCAGTATTATTTTATATATATAGTATTGTACTACACACTCTTTCTATTCCGCTGCCTTGTTGTATTTGGTATGTGTAACTCTGATATTCATTTTATAAGTAAAATCAAGCTTTTGTAAACTGTTTATGAACTGTATATTTGTTATTATATTTTATCCTTCCGCTGTGAGATTCTGTTTTGTTTTATTTCTTCTCTGTTTTTCTTATTTACCCCATAACTATCCGCCCTTGCGTATGCTTTGAATTGGCACGTGTGTCGGTTTAAAGTGTGCGAAAAGGCGGGATGTTACATCTGTTATCAGAGCTTTGGTTTAGCGATAAACCTTGGCTTTGTGGGGTTTGACTCTTTGTTAATAGGGTAGTAATATCCTATGGGAGTCGCTGAGTGTATATATATGAGAGAGCGTATTTGTTAGTATTAATAAAAAGATTTTTATATTGTGTTAATCTGTTCCGCTTTGTATTTATAAATTCTGGTTGATGCATGGGACGCTATGTCATCAATAGGGATTTCTAAACACTTAATAGGACAGACCGACATAATATTTGTTTTAATATAGGTGAATGAAAGAATTTTGCCTATTATATTTTCTATATATAAAAATATTTTTATAAAGATATAATATATTTGGTTGCTATAGATTGGGTGTTAAGAAAAAAAATATTTTATAATAAATTGAAGCTAAGTTGAAATTATAATAAATCAAATGGGAGATTTTAGAACTTAAGTCCGGGATTTTGAAAATCTGCTTTCAAAGGATTTATGAAATATAATGATTTGGTTTATAAGTATTTTCTTATATAAATATTTAGTATAATTTGGAAGAATTGTTTAAAGAAGATTTTGGAGAGAATAAATTTTGTACTTTCCTCTCTGTCGCTGGAAAATAATTTCGGTGATGATGGCCGCATCATCGACTTTCATTTTCGAGTTTCGAAGGGGAAAGGCCACTGTAGTAGATTCTACTGCAGATTATTTTGAAATATTTAAATTTTAATTGTTTTAAATATAATTAGAGATATATAAGTGTAAGAAATTATTTATCTATTATTTCAAAATAAATTGAAATTTGACCGGAATTTAATTCTAAAATTTTCCATTAATTAATTGTTTAAAATTATGTTAGTAAAATAAAAGTTAAGTAATAAATGAATTGAAACCTCTAATTTAAATAAGAGAATTATTGCAAAGTTATAAAGAGAAATTGAGTACATATGAGACAAAGAGTAATATGGATAAACATTAAATTTAATTAAAAGAATGGAGATTAAACTTGTATAAGTTCAATTGCAATTTCCTTAACATAAATAACTTACCCAAATATAAAAGTTGAAGTGTTAAATGAGAAACTGGAATTGAATATTTTACAAGTAGGAATTTAGGAAAAATGAAGTATTCAATAAATTACTGTTATAATAAGAATTTAATGTATAAACTTAGGGTATAATTGAAATTTTACTGAAAAAGGGTTAAGAACTATTAATAGATGATATGAACCTAAGTATATAAAATGAAATTCAAAATAAGAATTGATTGTATAATTATTGACTTAAGTATGTTTTAATCTTCCCTATTCTAATATAATGGAAAGTAGGAAAAATTAAATGACTGCAATTCATAGTTAATGGATAGATAAAAACTTCCACTTATAAGAATGAATGTTAGCAGATTAAGAATTTAAGGGAAATCTTACAAGTGAAGAAGTAAGGAAATGAAGATATTCAAAATATTTGTTGTTATTAATGAGAATTTATTTTATAAACTTAGGTAATAAAAGGAAACTTAAGTAATAAAAGGAAATACAAATATAATGAATTTTGTGATAGTTGGAAAATAAAACTTGTAAGAAACAAAGAAATTTCCCCATAAATGAAGGAAAGAAAATCAAACCACTGAATTATGAAATAAATTTAAATAAACTATTTTGGTGTTGGTTTGGATTGTTTGGTTGATGTATGTTTGTTGGGTAAGGAATTTTGGAGTTATGGGATGAACAAATAATCTATCTTTGTTCCATCTAAGACTGTTGAGTAACGGATGCAATTGATAGTTATTCTTCATTCCGTACAATTTCAGAATTTGAACCCGAACAACAAATTGATTGTTTGATTGAATGGTTGTCTGTTGGTGGCATGTGCTGTTTGTTAAAATTTATGGTTGTTGCATTTGATTGGATATGAATGATTGAATCTATCCAAACATTTCACTGTAATATAAATATTTAACTTTTAGACTACATAAGTGAATACAGGTGATGGAAGCAACTGCTACTGCTTTTGGTTCCAAAATAAAAAACGTATAGTGTCCGACAAATAGGTACGTTTCCGGATTTCGAATAAAGCGCTATTTTATATATTTTCCCGTGTTAGGATATTTTATTTGGATAATATGTGTAATATATTTGTATATTTGGATATTATATTTTCTCCAGAGTCCCTCCGTACAAAGGAGACTTTGCCAAAATTTTCAGGAAATTTTGGACTTAGAATTTTGTGAAAGTGTTTTTCCAACTTTAATAATTCAAGTATTAAAGGATATAATGATTATAAAACAAGTATATTTCATTAAAGGAAATTAATCCAGTAAAATATTGTTTATAAGTTAATATTTGAAATAAGATGCACTGTAAATCTTCCTCCTCCCTTCTTTTTCCTTTTCGGGGACGAAAAGTTATGAGTGGGGGAGATTGTAACGACCCGTTAAATTTATGATATTTAATAAAATGAATTAATATAATTTCTAATTTGGTTAAAAATAAATGTAGAAATTTGGTATAGTGGTTGCAATTTAGTGTAACTATAAAATTTTATGATAATAGATGTGGATAATGTAAATTTTCACAACTTGATTTAAAGTAATTTTTAAGAAACAAATAAATGTTAAATTTGTGAATGTTAGTATAAACATTAATTTGAATGGTATTCATTAATACAAAGATGCAATAAGTGTAGATAGTAAATTTAATGTCTGTAGAAAGAAGAAAAAGGGGTCTAATAGAAACATAAACTTTAATCATATGAAAAAGGTATAGATCTGAACCAATTTATGAAAATTGATAAGAACAGTGTTTGTAATCAGTTTGGTCATTTAATATTTGAAGATAGAGATGTGTAAATATGTTAATGAATTTATAATGGGAAGGAATGGTAAGAATGAGAAAAATATATATAATAAGAATTTGATTCAATTAAGGGAATTAAATTATAATAAATGGTCATTTAATAAATGCAACGTTTGTGAGAAATCATAATAGTTGTGTAAAATGTGTACAAACTTGGATTTGGAAGTTTATTGGATTTATAACGGTTTTGTTATTAAGTGTATGAGTTTAAAAGTTATTCCCTTTTGTAAAGTAATAGAAGAATGCATAAAGATATAAACATGGCTTAATAGAATTGACACTTAATGAATTGAATAAATTACCCATTTATGAAGATGTGTATAGTGGACTATAAATGGCCTAAGCAAATATAAAATGGAATAATCATTGAGATTTGTACTATGAAAATAAATAGTAACATTTATTTGCAAGGAATAAAAGACTATTTAGGTGACTAGAATTTGGAGTAATGACTATTGTATGTTACCTACCCTTGTTTCTTGTTAATTTAGATTTTGGGAATCAAATTCAATTTATCCGCCAATTTACCGCAGTTAAAGTGAAATGAATTGGTGATTGAGAAATGTTAAATACAAATAAGATGTAAACCAAAGAAAATCCCATTTGTAATAAATTATGTTGAATAAAGTAAAGAAACTAGGAAATGAAAATGTGAAAATGTGGATGCAGTGAGATCTTAAGTGATAATAACCTTGTTAGGCAAGTGATAACGGAATTTTGTGTATATGTAATATTTACTGGTGTGTCAAGTAATAAACACATAGATGCAAGAAAAGGAAAGTTGGTAGCAATCTATATATGTTATTTATCTTACTTAGTATATTAAATAAGGTTTGGAATTCAAATTTTAATTAAAGGAGTTGGTAGCACGTTAGTAGGAAATAATTGTAAGGGTGGGATAACAACTACTATAAACTACCTAATTTAAATGAGTCAATGAACTTATTTGAAATAACGTTCATCTAAATATGAGTAATTAAAATGGCGGGGTCAACAATAAACGTTACTTTAGAATTAATTTATATTTTAACGGAAGTGTGAAAGTAAAGCAATAGAAGCGTAAACTTATCAAGGTAGAATTTAGTAGTGTAATGAAAAAATGTTAAGAATGTTATAGTATAATGATTGATTGGAAATCAAAATTTACGTGTTTGAATGTAACTTTAGGGAAATTGGATATAATTAAAATAAAAAGGAAGAAAAAAAAATTGGATGAAATTTAATGTTGGAATATTATGTAAATATAAACTTAGATAAAATTTAAGGATATCTACGTAATAGAGTGTAAAACCAATGTTAATTTCATCTATTTAATACTAATAGGTTAATAATAGAATGAAGAGTAAATTTAATGTTAAGTTAATATGAATTAAGGTAATATTAAACTTAAGTATAACCTTTGGATTGAAAATATTGTTAAGGGTTACCTGTTAAATTTGGATGGAATTGGCAATAAATGTTACACTTATGGGTAAGGAAATAAAAATGTCCAGAATTTGAGTATATTAAGAAATGGGGATTGAAATTGAAATCTTGCAACGAATCTAATAATATGTTACATAAGTGTTAAATTAAGGTAACATTTGGAAAATATGATAATGATTTTCAAATTGAACAAGTTGTGGAATTAATATTAGTAAAGAAGAATGAGGGAAGAATAATTTGAAAACATAGCAATAGATATTAATGTAAGGTTACCTTAAATAAGTTAAGGCAAACCAATGGAGAATAATATAGATACCTTTATAATATGATGTTTGTGTGTGAAGGAAATGGGAATAAAGTTATTAATAATTTGGAATTTTATTTATGGTAAAAAGTTTATTTGCAATCAAATGAGTTGGAATGGAAATCAAATCTATTTATCTAATTGGATTTAAGTGAGAGTATAAGAGTATATGATTTAATAATTTGATTTATTGCGAATAATTGTAATTTAATTTGGTAATTGGCGAAATGATTAATGATTGAATTAACATAGAACTTGTTGTTAGTTATTAAAATTGTTTAAGAAATCAAAGGAGAGAAATTTTATAAAGTTTTAAATTTTGTAATTGGATTGGCTAAAGTGGGAAAGTGGAATTAATCAACGTTGTTACTTTTATCTCCTTCCCTATTAGATCCTTATGTGATTGCATCCACATTTATTGTTGATTATTCCTATATATTGTCACCAATTAATCGTACTTGATGTATGTTTAGCAATTTTGTCACACAGTTAAAGTATGAATATATATATATGATGTATTCAAATTTTTCTGTATCTAGCACTTAATTAATTTAGAATCAAACTAACGAAACATGTCATTTATTTTTGTCCCTCCATATTCATTTTCTTTCTAATTAATAAATACCTCTTTTTAATACCTGCTACTTAAAAAAAAAAAAAAGACTGTTCATATTTTCTATATTTCAATACCAAGTGTTCATATTCACTTTATTTCTAATTAATAGCAGCCTCTCCTTTCAAATCTATTTGTCCCTAAACCTAACTCTAACCTTATAAATAACCTACTTCTTATTCTTCTATTACATTTTGTTTCTCCTAACTCTAACCCAAGCCTCCATGCTATTCTTCTTCTTCTTCTTCTTCTTTTTTTCTTGTTTTTCTCAAAGCTCCTTATTATCTCTCATTTTAATTTTTTTTTTCTTTCTCTTCAAATATTCTTCTTCTTCTTCTTCAAATTTACTTCTATTTCAAACATTCTTCTTTTCAAATCTAGATCTTCTCTTCCGTTTTCAGTTCTTATTTTAATCATTTTTTTTCAATTCTTCTTTTTCAAATCTTCTTTTTCTTTCAAACCTTTTAAAATACATACATTCATATAATAAGGAGGAAAATTAAAGTAAATCGAAATAAAAGAAAAATTACGGAACAAAGTTAGCAATCAAGAAGAAGCATATGCGTTTTTCACGAGGGAAGGTGGATGTGGCACGGTATTTTATTTTTGTTTTGTTTATTTTTAATAATTTTTTTTTATTTCAATTGCAAATCGTTTAATTGTGATAACTTTCACCTACGAACTCCGTTTCACACGAAATTTCTTTTGTTAGGATCGTAATTAAATTCCGGATCTGATGACGCTGGTTTGGATAAATTTAGAGACCGTCAAATTTTGGGTTTAAATCGGAATTACATTCGATTTAAATTCAAAAGGTGAGTGTTTTAACTCACTCACAATTACTAGAAGCTTTTATGTTTGTTAAATAAATTTTAGAAATGAATAGAAATTTATTTATGAGCTTTTGGCATGTTATTTCACCCATATCTGTTGAATTGCATTTTTTTGAATTTAGCTGTTAATTAAATTGATTGATTGCGTATTAATTGGCTGTTAGAAATTATTGTTTGCATAAGAACTGCTAGTTAATAGTTATGTCAATTATCACTGAAAATAAACTGTTAGATTTATAGTTGATAAATATAATTTGAATTAAACTGCCAATTATTACCTGTTGTATATTCCCAAACATATTTTGTTATTGGTTGATATTGCTTGATGTTTGTGACTGGATGATGGATGTGTTGTTGAATGGATGTTTTATTTGATATCATTAAACTGCAAGTTAGCATACATTTTACATTTCATTCGTGATTGTGGTTTGAAATGATAAAACCGCAAAGTTTTATTTTTTAAATTGCGGATTGAAATGATAAATATCCGTATCACTTGACCATAGGATAGAAAATTATATACAGGCACCACGGTCTATATATAACTATTTTAATGTGATTTCTATGGTTTGGATTGAATACGGTTTATAAATCTTAAATTTATATTGTATAATTATTTTATTCCATATTTATATACCTATGAAGTTGAAATTTTGAAATTAAAAGGAATATAAATTTCTTTATTGAAAACGGAAGAAATTTAGAAAATGGAGTTTGGTAAATTTATATCCTACGTTTAAATGTAAAGTTGGAAATTTTAAGATATGATATTTGTAATTGGATTTCCCCAAAATAAATAGAAATGGATATTCTAGTATAATTTGAAGTGGAAAAATTCTATATATATATATATATATATATATATTTTACTAGAAATTGAAGTCTTATTAATTATGGATTTTATGTGAATGGTCAAGATTAATTAATATAATATTGATTTTGAAAGGATAAAAATCCAACTTTAGTGAAATATAATGCTCAAAATGGATATAAATATATATAAAATTGAAATGGTTTTGGGACTTGAAGTAATATTTTGGATTTTGGATTAACTTTAAAAGAAGAAATATTTGGAAAGCCATGTAATTTATTTCTTTATAAAGCAACAGTAAAGTTAAACCTTTTTAATTCGCATACCGTTGAATATCCAAACCATTTAGTTTTGAAAATAATGGTTTTAAAATACTATAGATTTTCGAAGAATTATGTTGAAAGTTACAAACAAAATATTGGTTACATGGGATATTAAATAATAAAAAGTGACATAATTTTTGGAAAGGAAAATTTTATTTGGGAAACGATATCATTGATTTGGGCTTTTATAAAATAATATGAAAATAAATTGTTTGTGTTTTTAAAGAAGAAATGATATCGTAATATTATGGTTTTGAAAGGGATTATATTCTGGTTTTAAAGTATAAACTGTTTTTAAATAACCGCGGTGTTATAATAACGATTGGTTGGCAAAGAGACCGGGATCGGATATGGACATACTCTCTGTCGATACCGAAAACCACTTTGACTAACCGTGTACGCGGTGGAGATTCCAGAATGAAGTAGGTGGTGGCGACGTTTCCTGTAAGGTAAATACGTGGACCCAACTCCCGTGAGTTGGCATAAGGTGGCTAAAACAGGAGCGATTCTCAGGCCAATGAGGTCATTCCTTTGATCGGACGCTCCTCTTCGATATTATACTTTGACTTGGATTTGATTCAGTGGCCACTTCTATATTTTGATTTTTGGGGAGTTAGTCCGAGGTGGGCGGTAACTGCGGCTACGCGTTTCCACCAGCCTGGATAGCAATTGGTATATCTACCCTGGCATTGCCTAGTTGTGCCGTGTCACCTACCATATCGAGCCTTTACTACGAGTTTCTATTTGTGTCGTACCTATGGAGTATCCTCTGGTAGCTTCCCGATCAGGAGGTATTACGGTACTGTATAGAATATTGGCATTTTACGTGTTAAGGTGGAAAATGTAAAGCCTTAACGCTATTTAAAAGTAAGTTTATTTTACAATTAGACACTATTATAATAGCGCAATATACTACATAGTAAATAGTTTAACGGATCCTTAGGAGATGTAAATCCCGAGCATCTCTTGAGTTACTGTATTCATATTTATTTCTGTTTATTTAACTCACATAAGATTTTCTAGTCTGACTCGAGTGTTTTTGTCTTTTCAAATTCGCTCGGGTCAGTCCGAGCGTTTCAGGATAGCAGGTTTTAGCTTTGGAGGACGAAGACGAAGATTCAGTATTATTTTATATATATAGTATTGTACTACACACTCTTTCTATTCCGCTGCCTTGTTGTATTTGGTATGTGTAACTCTGATATTCATTTTATAAGTAAAATCAAGCTTTTGTAAACTGTTTATGAACTGTATATTTGTTATTATATTTTATCCTTCCGCTGTGAGATTCTGTTTTGTTTTATTTCTTCTCTGTTTTTCTTATTTACCCCATAACTATCCGCCCTTGCGTATGCTTTGAATTGGCACGTGTGTCGGTTTAAAGTGTGCGAAAAGGCGGGATGTTACATGCTCCTTCGAACAAGAAAGAACCTAACACTCAGAAAAGGGGAAATGATGGTGGAAAGAAACAGGGAGATGCTAAGAAAGGCCGTTCCTTCAATTTCACACCCTTGACAGATACCCATGAAAACATCTTCTTTGCGACCAAAGATGATGTCAATTATCCGACACCACCTAAAATGAGAGTTCGGATTAGGATGGAAAAAAGTGGAAGGTTCTGCCGGTTCCACAACCAGCCCGGCCATGACACCAACGAATGCCGTCAGTTGAAAGAGGTAATTGAACAACTCTTGAAGGAAAACAAACTCCAGCAGTATGTGAAAAGAAATAGAAATGCCCTAACCTCGTCGACTCAAGGACAGCAAGTTCCCTCTCACCGTCGTGGCTCAAGTGAGAAGGCCTTAGAATATGAATCAGAAAGGCCTGTTATCAATATAATTACTGGAGGACCTCACCCAGCAGGCAAAAGCTGGGGCGAGATGGAAAGGTATGCCCGGGACTTGAGGCATGTACCAGCCGAAGAGAATGTTTTTGTTTTAGAGAATGATGCTCCTTTAAAGCAACAAAAGACTTCCACAGATCATATTGTGTTCAGTGCCAGGGATTCTTTGGGTATCGAGGCTCCGACCACAGATCCTTTGGTCATATCCGCTGGTATTAGGCCGGCAACTGTGAGAAGGGTTCTAGTTGATTGTGGAGCTTCATGCAACATCCTCTTCAAGAAGACCTTCGATCAAATGAAAATTCCAATGGCTGATGTTCAAGCTTCGTCACTTAAGATTGCTGGGTTTGCTGGAGAACCCAAACAGCCGATTGGGACCATAGATTTGTTTGTAGAACTCGAAAAGGGATTGTGGAAGGTGGCTCGAAAGCAAACCTTTGTAATTGTTGAAGAATTCTCTGCCTACAATGCCTTTTTAGGCCGACCAACTCTTGCTGCGTTCAAAGCTGTTCTTGCCCCATGGTGTCTGACTCTAAAGTTCCCCACAGATAACGGTGTTGGTGTGATTAAGGGAGACCAAGATGCGGGGCGAGAATGTTACTTTGCAGAGTTGCGAGAATCAAGGAAAAGAGAAATGGGAAAAGGTGTGGCGGCTCCAGTCCGCATCAAAGAACCAACCTTGTAGCAATTACATGGTGGACCCTACACTGGCGAATGTAGTGGCGCATGAAGAGAGATGGATCCAAGGAAAGCCAGTGCAGGGGAGAATAGGGTAGTACCGGCAGAGGTAACAGTGCCGGTGCCCGTTGACCCGAAGGACCCAAACAAAGTGCTTAATGTAGGTTCCCAACTCAACGCAACAGTTCAGATTGTTCTGATTTCATTTTTGAAGGCTAATTTGGATATATTCGCTTGGACTCATGCTGACATGTGTGGAATATCCCCAGAGATTGCAGTACACACTTTGAACATTAATCCAAAGTTTACACCTGTGAAATAGAAGAGAAGAACCCAGGGTCCTGAAAGGACAGCAGCATTAAAAGAAGAAGTTGATCGGCTCATGGAGAACGATTTTATCAGAGAATCTACATATCCAAATTGGGTATCAAATCTAGTGCTGGTGAAAAAGGCTAACGGAAAGTGGAGAGTATGCATTGAATTTTTGGATTTGAACAAAGCCTGCCCCAAAGACTTCTTCTCGCTGCCCAGGATCGATCAGTTGGTAGATGGGACGGCAGGGCATGAATTGTTATCTTTTATGGATGCATACTCCGGGTATAACCAGATTATGCTGCATGAGCCAGATCAAGAGGACACAAGCTTCATTACAGATGTTGGACTCTACTGCTACAAGGTCATGCCTTTCGGACTCAAGAATGCAGGGGAAACTTACCAAAGGCTTGTTAATGCCATGTTTAAACCACAGATTGGCAAAACAATGGAAGTTTATGTTGATGATATGCTAGTAAAGTCTAAGAGAGCAGCGGACTACATGGATCACTTGGCAGAGATGTTTGCAGTACTCCGTAAGTACAGAATAAAGCTTAATCCCCTGAAATGTTCATTTGGAGTAGAGTCCGGAAAGTTTTTGGGTTTCATTGTGAGCGCTAGGGGCATTGAAGCCAATCCAGCTCACATCACTGCCCTGAGAGAGGTCAAGGCTCCTAGAACGAAGAAAGAATTGCAAAGTCTCAATGGAAAGGTTGCTGCCCTGAGTTGGTTCATTTCCAAAGCTACTGACAAATGCATTCCATTCTTTGATGCTCTGTAGAAAGGAAGAAAAAACTTTGAGTGGACTCCTGAATGTCAGAAAGCATTTGATGAGTTGGTTCTTCATATGGAAGTGCCTCCGATACTTTCAAAGCCTGACAGTGGTGAAGATCTCTTCATATATTTGGCAATTTCGCCTCATGCTCTCAGTGCAGTGTTGGTACGGGAAGACGCAAGGATTCAACGCCCAGTCTGTTATATTAGCAAAAGATTCACTGGGGCAGAGATGAACTATTCAAGATTAGAAAAGCTCACCTATTGTTTATTGATCGCATCAAGGAAATTGAGGCCGTATTTCCAAGCTCATCCCATCAAAGTCCTCACTGATCAACCCCTAAAGCAAGTCCTATTCCGTCCAGAGACTTCGGACCGTCTTCTGAAATGGAACATTGAACTCAGCCAATATGACATCACTTATCATCCTCGAAAAGCAATCAATGGACAAGCTTTAGCAGATTTCATCGCAGAATGTACGGATAAGGGTGATAGTGAGGAAGAAGTCACTGATAGCGTCCCAATCCAATGGAAATTGTATGTCGATGGCGCAAGGAATGATTACTGTTCCGAAGCAGGGTTTGTCCTTGAAATTCCAGAAGGGCGATCGTTATGTTATGCGCTGAGACTAGAATTCCCTTCGACAAACAATGAAGCTGAATATGAAGCCCTCATCGCTGGTTTAAGGATCGCTAAAGAACTAAACATCAAGGCATTACAGATCTTCAGTGATTCTCAACTTATTGTTTGCCAAGTCAGGAAGGAATTTCAAGCTAAAGGAGGGAATCTACCCGCCTATTTATCAAAAGCCTGGGAGCTCCTTCAAGATTTTGTTCGTTATTCAATAAACCATATACCCCGAGAAAAGAACATGAAGGCGGATTCTCTCGCAAAGTATTCGAGTACTGGTGAAGCTCAACTATTGGGATTAGTTCCCGTCGAAGTCTTGTCAGCTCCAAGCACAAATGAAATGGATGTTGATTGGATTATGAATGTATCCCAAGAACAAGAATCATGGATGACTCCGATACTTGAATATTTACTTAATGGTTCTTTGCCAGAAAGTTCAAAAGAACGACAAAAGCTGATGAGGAAAGCCTCCAGATATATAGTTCAAGATGGTCGTTTGTACAGACGAGGATTTTCAATGCCATTACTCCGATGTGTGACAAAGGAAGAATCTAGGACAATTCTAACTGAAGTGCACGGAGGGGAGTGTGGGGATCATACAGGTGGTCAAACTCTAGCAAAGAAAATCCTCCATTATGGATACTTTTGGCCAGAAATTAATCAGGATGCTGCTGATTATTCCCGAAAGTGTGATAAATGCCAGAGATTCGTTAAAATTCCTAGGGCACCTTCCACTGAGCTAACACAAATGGTTAGTCCATGGCCATTTTCCATCTGGGGAATAGATCTCATTGGGCCTTTGCCGACTGCCAAATCAGGAATTAAATATGCTATCGTTGCTGTTGATTACTTCACTAAATGGGCTGAAGCCGAACCATTGGCTACTATTACCTCTAAGAAAATGATATGTTTTGTGACTACAAATATCATTTGCAGGTATGCTGTGCCTTAGAAGATAATCACAGACAATGGTACTCAGTTTGAAAGCGAGGAGTTCCAAGATTTCTACAAACGATTCAAGATCCGAAAAAGCTTCTCAGCAGTGGCTCATCCGCAGGCAAACGGGCAAGTGGAAGCAGTAAAAAAATCATCAAATCAACCATCAAAAAGCAGCTGGAAAAAGCGAAAGGTGGTTGGGTCGATAAATTACCGCTTGCACTATGGGCATACAGAACCACCCACAAAATTGCGACTGGGCATACTCCATTTTCATTGGCATACGGATCAGAAGCGATGATTCCAGTGGAAACTGAAGTCCCCTCACACAGAAGGATCCATTTTGATCAAAATGAGAATTAAAAACTGCAATTGGAAGTACTTGACCTCCTTGATGAAAGAAGAGAAGAGGCTAGACTTAGAATTGCAGCTAACCAGCAAAGAATAGCCAGGCACTTCAATTCCAAAGTTCGTCAGCGCAGATTTGAAGTTGGGGACTTAGTGCTGAAGAGAATTATGACAGCCATAGGTGTCTTTGGGCCAAACTGGGAAGGGCCATATGTTATAGGCGCGAAACTCCTTGATGGCACATTCAAACTCACAACTGTCGAAGGAGAACCAATCCCAAGAGCTTGGAACAACAATCATTTGCGTCCTTATTTTACTTGAAAGCTTTGCTGAAATGTTGTAAAAGAATTACGAATATATGATTCTTGTATTGAAAGCAATTGTAAAGCAAGTGAATAATGAAAAGCTATAAAGTGGATGTAGGCCCAGCTTTTGGCCGAACCACTATAAATCTTGTTTTCTCTACTATTACAAACTGCTTTGTTTTATTTCGACTTATAAAATACGTTAATTGTGTTACTAAAATGTCGATTTAATAATGTAGGCCGTAGAAACAAAGCTTACCCATCGCAAGACCAAGCGATCTCCGACATCACCCAGCAAGCAAACGCTAAACCATTCAAAATTTCCATACTCAAATCCTACAAAAGAAGTGCTTCGAACAAAAGTTAGCGATGTGGATGGAAGTGGGCCACATCTAACTAACTGCAAATGTTTGAACAAACAAACAACCAGTTAAATAGCCTGTGTCTACCACCACCAACTCGCTTAACTGTGAAGTATATTTCTTTGGATAAGGAAAATTATTGGCAACTAAAAAAGGATGACACTTGCAAAAGATAACGGGGATCGCCGACATGAATAGATGGCAAAGAGACATGGGCGAGTAGGCATCAATCAGCAAAAGACCTCTTCGGAGGCACAAGCCCTCTTTGGAGGCACAACTCTTCGGAGGATAAAGACCTCGAGCGGGCTTCGCCAGAAAAAGAGAGATCTTTCTCGATACAAAGTTGTGGACTGATCGGTTGATACACTCCCGTGAATCCGTCCAACCGAGAGAAAGAAACTCCGAAATTCTGGGCAAAAGCCATACTCAGAGGCACACATTTCACCGAGATTGAAATAAAACTTCCAAGTGTTGAAACGTGAAAAGCCCTCTTCGGAGGCCCATTTCACCACCGTTGAAATGTTAAAAGACCTCGAGCGGGTTTAACCAGAAAAAGAGAGACCTTTCTCGATACAAAGTGGCGGACTGATCGGTTGATACACTCCCGTGAATCCGTCCAACCGAGAGAAAGAAACTCCAAACCTCCAGGCAAAAACCGTACTCAGAGGCACACATTTCACTGTGATCGGTGATACACTCCCGCGAGACGAAATGTGAAAAGCCCTCTTCGGAGGCCCTCTTCCCAGCGAACAGGGAAAAATAAAAGCCTCTCCCAAGGGGCAGAAACAAAAAAGACCCCTTCCTAGGGGCACAATCAAACAGAAAAACCTCTTCCCAGAGGTGCAATCAAACAGAAAAACCTCTTCCCAGAGGTGCAATCAAACAGAAAGACCTCTTCGGAGGCACACGTTTCACTAAGATTGAAATAAAACTTCCAAGTGTTGAAACGTGGAAAGCCCTCCTCGGAGGCACAACTCTTCGGAGGCACACGTTTCACCGAGATTGAAATAAAACTTCCAAGTGTTGAAACGTGAAAAAGCTCTCCTCAGAGGTATAACTTTTCAAAGAAGCGTTTCACCAGAAATGCAAAAAGAAAAGATCAAAAGCCCTCCACTGAGGCGTAATAAAAAAAAAAAGCCCTCTTCAAAGGCACACTTTAGCTTTCAAAGGAAGACTGGTTCTTCTATTCTTGAAAATATTCTTCCTCAAAAAGAAGTTAAAGTGCCCTTCAGAGGCCCGCTTTACTACATAGGAGAATTCACTTGGAAAAAATGTGTGAAAGCACAAATGAAAAAGTGATATCTTCGAAGGATGAAACGTAGAAACTCATATGGAGTAAGCTGTACTCTATTTTGAGCAGAATAGTATTCCTCCTAGTATGGAATAGTTATTCTCCAGAAAACAAGAGTACAAGTCCCCTCAAAGTATAAAATATTGCAACGAGCTTATGGTATAGGGGCAACATAGTATAGCTACATTAGTAAAAAATTACGCTCGAACAACTTACCACAAGCTCACTGCAATATCATATAAAGAAACTTGTGCAAAAATGAATAGTAAATGCATTCTCAAACACAGACAGAAGTTTGTACAAACAAAAAGAATCATTTTATTCAATACTGTCAAAATTTTGTACAGGTACAGGTTTCAAAAAAAAAGAAAAAAAAAAGAGGAGGCCGGTACCCGCACAATCTCCGGCCAGTACATGCAAAAAGCAAAAAGTAAAAATAAATTGAAGCAGGACCCCTTACTTCTTCTTGCCACCACCCTTAGAGCTTTCACCTGACCTAATAGGCAGCTTTTCAGGACGGCTTGGGAGAGTCGGGGATGAAGGAGAAAGGGTTACTGCCGGATCAACTTTCGCTTCCTCTTCAGAAACAAGAATGTCTTTCCTTCTCTTCTTGGAAGTGACACGCTTCCTCCTCCTCCTTGAAGAAGACTCACTTCCCGGAGTAACAAAAGCAGATAATTTTATGTTATCAGAAGTGGTTCGCTTCGGAGACTCATTGCCTTCTCCAAGCACTTCTCCCCCATGTTCTTGAGAAGCAATAGGATCATCTAAGCCATAAAGAGCTTCTATTTGCTCCTCTTGCGACCCGGGTTGAGAGGCGGACGGAGGAGTGACCTGGAGAACCGAAGGAGGAATAATTGGAGGATGGGAAGTTTGAACAATGCTCGATGCTTTCTCTACAGAAGAAAAGAAGTTAAAGTCAGTAAAGAGAGGAGATAAAGGCTCGCTGAGGTTCAAGAAACAGTCAGGAAGCTCATCAAACTCATAAGAAGTAGATGAGCAGTCTACTTGGGCAAGATTAACAGTAGAGTTACCTGGAGAAGTTGGCTTCCTGATATCAACCTCATAAGCCTGTGCTTTGGCGCTCTCTTCACCTTCATCTCCACCTTGTGTGCCTGTGATCTCAGTGGTAACTTTAGCAAGGGGTGGAGAATGAGAACTGGAGCCGACAGTGTCGATTTCGGCCGAAGGCGAAGGTTGAACTGGAATAGTTGAGGTAATTTTTCCTAAATGTTCCCCTTCGGCCATTTCGGCCCTTACTTTCGCAAGTTGCTCTTTTCCCTTGGCAAGTGCGGCGCGAGCTCCGTCATCTAGATAATGTCCCTCAAACTCTGATTCAACATAGCCAGCACCTTTAGCACCAAGCATTTCATGTGCGGCCTCCCACACTTCAGCCAAAGTAATTTCATACTTGGGACCTAGAAAGGCGAGACTACCGCGCCCAAAGACACTATGCAGGTAGAAGTCAAACAATGTCGAGCTGATGCTGGTCTTCGTTGCCTCATGAGATTCTTCAGCTGCAATTTTACCGGCAACGGCCTCATCACGCTCTCTTTCAGCCTTGGAGAGTTGAAGCTTTAGCATTTGAATTTCCGCCTCCTGAGAGTTGACTTTCTCCCGTAACTCTGTAACCACAGCGCGATACCTTCCCGCTGTTTTCTGCTCAGCTTCAAGTTGTGCCTCGGCATGTTGCTGAGCAGCGTGAGCATCGCGAACTTGCTTTTGAAGTACTTCTTCTTTTTGAGTATATGAGGTAGAAGAAGTAGCAAGCTCTTGTTTAAGTTCCTCAACTTTCGCTTCAAGCTCTTCATTATAAGTAGTGATGTTACTCATCTCGGTATCATGCTGCTCAAGAACCTTCTGCCATTCAGCTTTGTCATTTTCCATAGTAAGCATGGCCTCGAGATTCTCACGGTTTACCCTTTGAAGCTTGTCAACAAGCTTTTGCCATTTCGACATTCTTTCAATATCAAGTCTGACGGCGTCGAGATTTCACAGCATGGCAGGCTTGTCAATAGGGACCAAGTCAAGATCGAACCGCACTCCCTTCAAGCACCATTGTGGAAACCGACTTTGCAGAGTGGTCGGGCCTGGTACAATTTGAAATTTAGGCCTGTTAACTATTGCCTGAATGTCTGTCTTCCCAAGAGCAGGAGAGCCAGAAGGGATGTCGAGTGAAACGGGAGCAGTGGCCTTTTCAGGAGTTGAAGATGTATGCTTCTCACTGTGTCGGGTACGCTTGCTTGGTCCTCAACGATATGGCTTTGGAAACCGGCTTTGCAGAGTGGCCGGGCCTGGTACAATTTGAAATTTAGGCCTGTTAAATATTGCCTGAATGTCTATCTTCCCAAGAGCAGGAGAGCCAGAAGGGATGTCGAGTGAAACGGGAGCAGTGGCCTTTTCAGGAGTTGAAGATGTATGCTTCTCACTGTGTCGGGTACACTTGCTTGGGTCCTCAACGATATGGCTTTTTCCCCGATCATCATGCGACTTTCTCTTGTGAGAATCGCCACCTCTCTGAGAAGAATCATGGTGATCCTCCCTTTCTTTTCTCTCATAACGCTCTTCTTGAGCCCTCCTCTCCTGAGCCTTTCGGGCGGCTCTCTCTTCATCGGTTTCTCTGTGAACGGGAAGGTAGCGCCTATAATCATATTGACTACGCCTTCCGTAGCGCTGAAAGTCATCATAGTAAGAGCCGCTGCGTCCCATCGGAGAATCTGAAAAAAAAGCGACAAGTCTTAAAAGTCTTTAGAGAAAAGAAATGTAACTGTAGAATCTTCAAAGTACAAAGAATTTGGTGTATGGAAATGCCAAAAGATTCTAAGTGTGTGTGATGTGCAAACTACGCGCATCAAACTACGAACCACTCTTTGATTGCGGAGTAGTTGTAGTGGTAGTAGTTAACGTCAACTCTTGGGTCAACGGAGCTTGTTGCAAAGAAGAAGTCGCTTCCACTACTGAAGAAGAAACCCTAGTGGTGACAGGGTCGTCTTTAAAGATCTCCTGTGAGGTGGCAAAGAGGTCACTCAACCCTTCGAAAGTGTTGTCCCCGCTCTGCCTGACAGGGCTTGTTTTCCCGGCTTCTTCACCAGACTTTTGCGAACGTTGGGGAGATCCCTGAGGCTCTTCTACCTCAATAACTGGGGCAAGTGTGAATTTGCCAGACGACCCCGCAACATCGATAATAGTAGAGCACTTCACCAGAGAAGTCTTAGGGGCAGGTTCTTTTGGTATGGGTGCATCAGAAGAAACCGGGGCATCTAATGCTTTAGCCGGAGAGTCTGGGACCTCATGAGGATGTGTAGAACGAGAAATGTGTAAAAGCCCGTACTGATGCAAAAGTTCATCCCTCAACAGAAATTTTATACTTCTCTCTTCCGCGGCCACGACACTCAATCTTTCAAAAATTTGCTTATGGCTTGGATCTCTAGAAGGGAGAGGAAGTGCTGAAAAGAGAAAAGAACGAAATTAGCAATTGGTAATTCAGATCTCGAAAAGTTTGGAAATGGAGAAAATAGAAACAGGTAATCTTACTTCCTACTCTCCAGATGGCATAAAACCCTGGGGGCAGCGAGCAAAGAAAAACTGGTTTAAAAATCCATGAACACTTTTGGTAAGATCAGAAATAAGCTTGCGGTTTCTAGCGCTTCTCACAATAATAAGGGAAGGATGGTCTTTACTCTTTGCAAACGAGCATTAGTAGCGAATTTCTTCAAAACTTGGCAAGCGATCAAGAATTCTCCTAAACAAAACACACAACCCCATCAAGAAGGCGTAGCCATTAGGATGAAGTTGAAACGGAGAGATTGTCAACCGAAGGAGAAGGGTTTGAAGGAAGTCATTAAAGGGAGGAATCGCCCCGCTTAGGCACATTTGACGATTGACTGCGACAAAACCAGGGGGAGGACTATCGGCAGTATCATTTGGCCCGGGAAGTAAGGCATCATTTTCAGCAAAACCAAATTGAGTACGTAACTGAATAAACGCTCTCGGAGTTAGGATAGTCGAAGTTCTCTCTGGAGGATTCTCTATGGGAACAGCTATCTGAAAGATCTCTCCTGCTTGAGCTACCACTTCTTCTTCTTGATGGGAAGTCATTCTACACAAACAACTGGATATTCAAACATGAAGGTGAACGTTTCCTAAAGTGTGTGGAGTGTTGTGTAAAATCAATCAAGCAATAAGCAAATGTAACTGGAATAAAAACTAGCAAGTATTTGTCAGTTATAAAGTCCAGGGTTCGTTGTTTTAATATGCAAGTGCAATGTTGATGCAAACAAATCAGTTCAAGTTAGCGATGCTTTGCATTAATACTTCACTTTAGTTGATTGGTTCAGAGCATTTCATACAGTGTATTTAAGTTGATTACTTCATGTCGACTAATCTGCCATATGATGTGGGCAGTCAATGGCAGTATATTCGCCTTGGTTTTTTTGTGATTGTTGTTTTCAGCAGGTTGTTAACTTATAAGTTAATGTGGTCAGCGAAATATGGCAGCAAAGTCAAAACAATCCAGGATTTAAGCAGTTTAGTACAGTAGATCAAGTTAAGAATTCAAATTGGAGCTATGCTTTTAGGTGAGAATTCGAGTTGGGCATCCAAGTGTTAACTCGGCTGCGACCCAAGGAATCTCTCGCGAGTTAAGATTAAAGTTTCCAGTTCCTTAAATCAGTAGTTCTTTAAGTCGTGAGGAGTAGTAAGGAGGAAGGCTCCGGTTCAAAAAGTGGTGTGAAATTCCCTAAGGGTTAACTTGGCCACGGTTTAAGGGTTAACTCGGCCACGGTTTAAGGATTAACTCGACCACGGTTTAAGGGTTAGATCAGCAGAAGAATAGGATGGCAGATTTCCGCCAAGGGTTAACTCGACCACGGTTTAAGGGTTGGATCGACAGAAGATTAGGTCGACAGTTTTCCCCCCAAGGGTTAACTCGGCCACGACTTAAGGTTCAGGTCGCGTCAAATTAGATCGGCCAAAGGGTTAGGTAACCCAAAATCACCGGGTCGCGTCCAAGCCAATACCTCACTCCACTCAACCCGTTAACCCGATAGCTGCTTTATCAGCAACAACCTTCATCTTCATTCCTGATATCGGATCATCCAATAAGATAATTCGAAACCACTACAAATTCAACACCTTGAAATCCTAACGCAATTCGAAAATCGATTAGCTTGAAGCATTGAAGCCCACCAATCAAACGTTTAAACCTAAATCAAACCAACTAGAGTTCGCCAGCTATGGAAAATTCACGATGGCGCGTTGCGTGGAGAGGTGGGTTAGGATGGAGAAATGAAATTCACGATTCAGAGATGGTAAAGGATCAGGAGAAGAAAATAAGATCACTTACACAATGTAATCTCAAGATTAATCGGTGATTGGTTGAATCGAAATCGCCTTTGGAAGCTCGGGAAAGAATTAACAGCAAAAACAAATGAAGAGGTAAGTAACGAGAAGAAAGGGGAGGATATATGACTTATAGCAGAGAGACCTGGAGCGGTGCGTGTGACCTAACTGTTAGGTCGTACATGACCTACCGACCTAGAAAGTAGACGGGTTAGAGAATGTCGAAGCATACGACCTAACCAGTAGGCGTATACTTCGAGGGGTAATTGTTAACTCTGCCCCGGTTTTGACTCAGCGACTCAAAGGGATGCCGACCTAAGGCTTAAAAAGGATGCCGACCTAATACTTCAACAAGGATGCCGACCTAATACTTTAACAAGGTTACCGACCTAATGCTTTAACAAGGTTACCGACCTAAGATAGCTACCGACCTAAGATAGCTACCGACCTAAGTCGCAACCGACCTATGACCTATGTTGAGTCGTTCACGACCCAAGCAAAGGAAGGTAAGTTCAATGCAGCTACTTGGCACAGTGGCCTCTTAACTCGTACATGATCCAGGACTTATCAGTTGGGCCGTCACTTGCGACTTACCAAGTTAACTCGTTCATGACCTAAAGCCACTAAATATAAGCCCGATGCCGTATTACTGAGAAAAGGTTGTGTTGACTCGGGGGCGACCTGGGACTTATACAAGTGAACCTATGTGAAACCATGGAGGGGCCAGATGAGTCGGCCACGACTTACCTTAGACCGGCCACGACTTACCTTAGACCGGTCACGACTTACGACCTAAGGGGGGATTTCCCTATAAATATCAACCTACCTCAAGCATGAGGGGGACTTTTAGCCAATCTCTTTAAGTGTCGATACTCTGCTGAATTCTCGACTCACTCGACACTTCAAGTTCAAAAGGCATCTCAACTAACTTCGAGAGGAAATCTAACGCAATCTACATGGATTCAAAGAGTTCTTCTGTATCAAAGTTCTAGTTGTTTGTCCTACCAGAATTGTAATTGAAGATTGTTGTAAAGTTGTAATTGATTCAGCAATAAAGAGAATTAAAGTGGACGTAGGCTTATCCTAAGCCGAACCATTATAAAAACTGTTGTCTTTCCTGCTTTCTCTGTGATTTTTCTACTTGTTTTAGTTCCCGTGTTCACGGGTGGTGCTTTCGCTCAACTTCAATCTACACCGGGGTGTTAGCGTCTGATTTTTACGTTAACAAAATGTAAGTTAATTGTTAATTATATTCTTATTGTAATAAATGAAGGTTAACAAGATGAAATGATTAATTTGATTTAAACTCTTAATTAATGGGTGTATTAATTTATAATGGGATATAAAAGGTAAATTAATAATTTAAAATGTTGACTTACTAATAAAATAATGTATAATGAATGGAAATGGAATGAATTAGTGTATGAACTAAGGGTAGCACTTGTTGTAAGCTAATAAGTAAATTAAAACGTAACAGTGCTAATTTAGGTTAATAATTAATAGGTTGAATGAAATGACAATTAATGAATTTATTTAAATTTGTAAAGTTATAATATAATAGATGGTAATTGGTTGGGAAAAATGAACATACAAGTATTTTAAAGGGTACAATGGTGACAAATGGTTGTTACCAGTTAATTCACCAATTACAAATAAAGATAATTAAATGTACCTTAATGATAATTAAAATAATAACGGAAAGTGTGAATGTAAATTAAAATGGAAACGTAAAATTCATTTATAAGGTAGTAATTGGTGAAATAGAAAGCATGAGACCAAGTAAATAAATTTATTAAGGATATTAATTGTAATTATTGTAAATCAAAATAATAGTAACGGTCCTTAGTTACTACTTAATTGTCCTCTTAATTTGTTGTAACTGTTATATTTGGGAATAAGATTTGATATAAGTAAATAAAGGTAAATATTGTATGAATATATGAATTAATGTCTGATTTAGGGTAATAGAATGAATTTATATGATGTAGGTAATTATAATAAATAATGAAATAATAACTAGGATGGAATATAACAACGAAGTAATTAAAGCTGAATTGTGTAAATTAAATAGGATTGCAATAAATGAAATAATGGAAAATGGTATAACTTGGTTATAGGATGATGTAAGATAATAAATAATTAATTCAATACAATAACTATTGATTAAAACAATTGCAGGGTAATAATTGATTGTAAATAGGAATATTTGATAATAAATTAATATAAGAAAAATAAATGTAAAGATTAATGAAGTTATAATGAATAAATAGTGATTGAATAAAATCAATGTTCTGCAAGTAATTATAATATTTATTTGAAAGTAATAAACTGAAAGTTAATTAAAATTTATTGGTTACAATTGTTATGAATTACCTATTTGTTTAGTTCATAGAATTTAATTTGAAAGCAATTGTAGTAATTGACTTAAGTAGTGGAATCACAATTAATTAAAGCAATTGGTTGGATAAGATGAATGGAAGTCAAGATTAATAAATTTATTGGGATTTGGACTATGATAATAATTGGAGTAATTGCAATTTAATGAAATTAATATCTAATTTTTGCGTTAATTGAAATCAATATGGAATGTAAGAATATTAATGTAATAGTTTGAAAATCCAATGTTAAATTTTATCCATTTAATAATAATGAATTGAATAATAGAATGAAAGTGAATTTAATATATTTATTGGGAATTAAATTTATAATGTTGAATTTAATGAAATTGAGGATTAATATTGAATTTATAAATTAAACATCTCTAATTTGAAATTTAGATTTGTTAAAATCATTGTAGATGATTAAGAAATATAAAAGTGATAAAATTATCAATTATAGAATTGAAATTAAAAATTGGGGTTTTATTTAATTAATTATTAAATTATTTAGTTAATATAAAAATAGCCATTTTAGCCACTCACTCGAATTTCGACAAAACCAGTTTCATCGGATCCGTAACGTTGAATTATTGTAGGATTTCAAATTTTGTATCGATCGGACTTGTCGTTTGATCGTATAGGCTTGAAACGCCTTGAAATCGATTAACTGAAATTAATTGAAATCAATTTGAAAAATATTGATTTTAGCATAACTTCTTCATACGATGGAATTTGAACCTGAAAGCTATTCCATTGCGTTTAAAATATTTAAAAATATCTATTTTTATATATGGGTTGACCCAATTTCATTACGGAGTCGAAACGGGCTTTTTGGGCCACTTTGTCGTTAGCCCGTACATCTATTCTATCCATTTATTCTATTTTCAACATTGTCTATAAATACCCTGTTATAAACCCCAGCCTATTCCTATTTCTCATTTGCTTGTACGTACTTTTCAACTATCTCTCTTCCTCAATGGCAGACAAACAAATTCTAGATCCATACATAGATCAAATTTCAATCCAAAGCAAAATTTTCAAACTCCCCAAAAAGATTCAGAAAAAATATATATCAAAGCTCTCGATGTACGCATCTCAGATCTGCAGTTCGTTTTTGGTTTTGAATTATCGATTTTCCAGAAATCGCAAAATCAATTTTCGACCGTTCATCGCTCAACGATGAACTTCGTCTGATTGGGAAATGCTTTCTGGGTTTTGAAGAGATGGCCGAGGGGACTTCATCCATGCAGTTTGTTTGGCGATTCAACGGTTCGGTTTGGCAGAATTTTCGATTAGGGTATGATTTCTCGTGGCGGTGCTGGGTTCCATAGTTGCATCATTCGAGGTTTGATTGCTCGTGAGGCATGGGGGACGTGCGGGCGAGGTGGGACTCTTCTCTGGCCAGCGTATGGCGCCACGTGGCCTAGCGCGAGGGTGAGATTTCGGCGGCGCTTCGTTGTTTTTGAAAGAGATGTTGCTGTCATTCGTGCGTGAGAAGATGCATAGGGCGCTAGTTTTAGTGGTAACGTGGCACTAAGGGCATTGTTAATTTTGTTAATTTTTATTTTTTTTGTTTAAATTTTGTTTTCATACACTCTAATCGACATAACTCCTCCATACGTGATCCGATTCATATGTGGTTTTCTCCACTAGGTTTGTATTGGAATTTCGGACATTTGGTCTCTGGTTCAGACGAATTCTGAGACTGTCAAATTTTTGGGTTTAAATTGGATTTAAATTCAAAAGGTGAGTGTTTGAACCAACTCACAACTTCTAGAATTTCTTATGTTTGTTAAATTTAATTTTTGTTGTGATTACGCATTTATTTATGACTGTTTAGTATATGTTAATCATCATCTTAGTTAATTGCATTTATTTAAATTAAATCATTATTTAATTTATTATTGAATATAACTGCCAGTTAATTACCTGTTAAATATTACCAATTATATATTGATATTGATTGATTATTTTGGATGATGATTGTGATGGATGTATGACTTTATGATGGGCGAATGGATGTTTATTTATATCATTATAATCTGCAAGTTCTTTTTGATTCGGGATTACGGTTTGAAATGATATATAACCGTATTTTTATTTTTATTTACCGATTGAAATGATAAATATCCGTATCACATGACCATAGGGTAGAAAATTTTATACAGACACCGTGGTCTATATATAAAATTATTTTGAAATGATTTTCTCTAGTTTTGGAAAGAAATATACGGTTTAAAATAAAAATATTAATTTTTGATATTATATAAATATTATTTTATAAATAGATAGATAATTTTTTGAATTCAAGCTATGTATAAATTTGTTTCATAAAAATAAGTTGAATAATAGAATTTGATTGTTTTATATTATATGGTTACGTACCTGTTTAAGATATTGTATATATGGAGTTTATTGACTTAAATAAAAATTAAGTTGGAAGATAAATAGGAAATTGATTTGAATTGAATTATTTAGGAATTATACTCGAATAAATTTGATTTGAAACTTAAATAAAATTGAGATTTTAAAGGGTATGATTCTTATAACTTAATTTGGTGTAGAGTGATTTAAACAAATATCGAGTTGATTTAAATGAATATATCAAGTTAACCAAAATTCAAGAATACTCCATTATTTGAAGTTAAAGGTTTTACTTAAATAATATTTGATTTATTAAGTAAACGTTTCAAATCGAAATAATAGTAATTGAATTTGATAGAAATGGAATTATCAAAGAATTGGTTTTGAAATGGTGGAATATCTAAAGCTTTGAAATATATAAATTGAAATGGTTTATTTGGACGTTCAAACCGGTATTTGGAATTTATTTGTGAAATTAAAGGAGCTATTTTATTATATAAAGAAATTTAATATTTAAATAATTTAAGTACTTGAAGTTATGTTTCAAAGCTATTGGTTTCAAGGTATATAGATTTGAAAGTGCTATGATTTTCGAAAAAGGATATATTTGAAATAAAAATGATATCATATTGATTTGGGTTTTAAAATAGAAATGATAACATATTTATATGGTTTTGAAATGGATATTATATTCTGGTTTTGAAGTATAATTATTTTAAATTGACCGCGGTGTTATAATAACGTTTGGTTGTTAAAGAGACCGGGATCGAAAGTTGTCATACTCTTTGCCAATCCCGAAAACCACTTTAACAACCGTGTACGCGGTGGAGATTACAGAATGAAGTACGATGGTGGCGGCATTTCCTTTGAGGTAAATACGTGGACCAGACTCCCGTGAGTTGGCATAGGTGGCTAAAACAGGAGCGATTGACGGGCTAATGAGGTAGCACCTTTGATCGGACACATCCCTTCGATATTATACTCTGACTTTTGGATTGATTCGGTGGCCGCTTTTGATTTTCTTTTTGGGGGTGTGGCTCGAGGTAGGCAGTAGCTGCGCGCTACGCGTTACCACCGACCCGGAAGCGTAATTGGTATATCTACCCTGGAATTGCCTAGTTTTGTGTCGTGTCACCTACCCTATCGCGCCTTGTACGAGTTTGTTTTTCTGCTGTAGCCTGTGGAGTGTTTAGGGTAGTCGCCCGATCTGGAGATGCGCTGATACTAGATGGACTACTGGGACTATTATGTGGTAAGGGCTATACGGGTAACCCCTTAATGCTATTTAAAAGTAAGTTTATTTTATAATAGACATTATTATAATAACGAAATATTATTATATAGTAAATAGTTTAACGGATCCTTAGGAGATGTGAAACCCGAGCATCTCTTGTGTTACTTCACTCGCGTTAGACACTGGATAGGAGATGTCAAATCCCGTAAACATCTCTGACGCCGTTACACTCATATTATCTACCTTTGATTTAACTTACATAAGATATTTTAGTTCCGACTTGAGTGTTTTGTCCTTTCAATTCTCTCGGGTCAGTCCGAGCGTTTTATGTAACGACCCGCCGCTCTGACCGCCTCTAGTCGGTAATTAAACCAGCTAGAAACGTTCAAAATGACGGATTGTTAGTCAGTTTATAGAGTTTAAACAGAATCAGCCATAGAATCACAGAATAATCATAATATTATTCATAAATGAATTTTTCTTACATACATATATCAGAGTTTGTACAATGCATTAAATTTTTATACAGCGGAACAATTTATTTTCATTAAGTACAAGAAAATTTTCTGAAAACTGAAGTAAAGCTTTTAATCCCCCTCTCTCTAACTTCGCGGCCTGAAAATCTTCAAGCTGTAAAAATACTCGGTCTGACCCGAGCGTTAATTGCAAAACACAAAACACTCGAGTCAGGATTAATCTTAACTCAAGTAAATAAATTTGTAATGAACTGAATAAAATGGTAACAGAGATGACGAATCACATGAATCAATTTAAATCTATTATGAATTTCCATTATTAACAACTTAAAATTTTAAAATCTATCAATCCCGTGTGGCTGCAGTACACACGTATACTTTGCACACATGTGCACTGCCTCGCCAACACGTGTGCGCAGCCAACAGATAATCAAGTTCGAGTGTCATCAACCAAACAGTGGCAAAAGAAGTACAGTATGCAACAACAGCCAGTGCAATGCACAAAGAACACAAGTACAGGTAGCAGTCTCAAGTGACACGGTTGCAAACCATAAAATAGCATCAAAGGCAAAGACTCAGCAATGTCAAAGCCAAGAAGAGACTACATGTCAAACTAAACAGTCCAGATAATCAAGCCTGAGCCACACAAGTGCAGAGCAAACAATGACACAGTGCAGTAGCACTACAATAGTGCATACGACAGAGACCCAAGACAAACATACATAAATGTATGTATAAAATGATCAGCAACTACAAAGTGCAGTGGTACTACAGAAATGCAGTCAAATCCAATTTAAAATTTATGATTTACTCTCAAAAATCATGAATTGGTCTAAGGTTTTAATTTATATACCTGAAACACTAAATTAACAAGCTTGAATTTTTAACAATGACTTGAGATTTATTTCTGAAACATAGTACAGGTTCAAAACAAGTTCCAACTTGTTTTCAATTTATCTCAGAAGGAATAAGAGAAGAGAAAGTTGGGATATAACCATAGTTATTTCTAAAGCAAACATGGAAGAGCAATGTCATTTTCAACATGCACAGTCAACTACAAACATATTCAAACATCCTTGCATACAAGAAGTTAAATTTCCTATGTAACCCAGGCATACACACAACAATCAAAAAAAAGTTGAGAAACAAAGTTTACTCACATTTTCCTTTCCTAGTCAAAAGAAAAATTTCAGAACTTGTTTTATATTTGATGCAGAGGCCTAGTGCAAGTTCAAAGAAACAAGACTTCACTAGTTTTCAATTCATTTACAGGTGATGGAAAAGAGGAAGGTTTGGAATGGATGTGATATGTTTAAATCTTGTAAACAAAAACTACATAAAAATTTAGGTCACAGTTTCCAGGTTTAAAATCATTTATATATTCAAAGTAAAACAACATGCATTCATATATTCTCACTTGCTCCCAGAGTTTACTTTAAATAATTTGCACATGAATCAAAAAAAAAAAATTTAAAAAAAATATTTCATGCCATAATATACAATACAGAGGCATACTAATCACAGAGATGATAAAAAATACGTACAGGCTCACATTTGTACAGATTGCAAAGCAATCATCAAAACAATATTCCCATGCAACATACATATTTGTTACTTAAGCTTTTAAATTTGAATGTTTACTCACCAGAAACTTGAGTTGTTTAAAAATCAACAGAAATACCATAAGCAGTCATGCATACAAAATGCAGAGAAGTCATCACACAGTTTTCACAGGTTATTTATGTTTAAATCTAAAAGTTTACTCACAGTGACAGGCATATGCATAAATACATATTCACATAATTGTTCCAAGAACTTTATCATGCATCATTTTCATCAAACAATCGTTTTAAACTTGTCAATTTTGTTATTTTCAGATTTTAGGATGTTCACAGACCTTTATGACTGGGATCATTCATATATAGGCATGCAAGCATGATACACAGCAAAACATCAAACCATAGGGGTTTACAGGCACATATACACATCACATATGAACAGAGGTTCAAAACAAGCACATGCAACAAAAATTTCCTCATCTAGATTCAAAAAATCCATCACATGCAGCAACAACAAATAAGCAAGTTTAAATAGCATCTGTTCTCATTAGTTAAAATAAAAATTTAAATAGCATTTGTTCTTAACAGTTTTAAAATAAATCCCAAATAGCATCTGTTCTTATTAGTTTAAAACAAATATTGGGTAGAATCTGTTCTTAACAGTTTTTAAAAAAAATCATATATATTAAATAGCATCTGTTCTTATTAGTAAAAAAAAAATTTAAATAGCATTTGTTCTTAACAGTTTTAAAATAAATCCCAAATAGCATCTGTTCTTATCAGTTTAAACTTAAAACAATAGCATCTGCTCTTATCAGTTTAAACGCAAATCCACAAAGCAACTGTTCTTGTTAGTTCAGATTCAAGTAACCGCGTAAGTGATAGTAGATAGCCCCAAATCATAACATGCAAATTAACCGAGCAAATGGAAGCCAGAAAAAATACCAATTCATAGCATGCTACCAAGCAACCAATTCAACAAATTTAAACACTTGAATACTGATTAATCGTGAGAGGACTCACCTTTGCAAACGAAATGAAGAGCACGCAAGCACGCGATCGATATTGAAGCCGCGAGCGAATTTTTTTGAAGCCGAAGCCCTAGATTTTGAAGGCGAAGAGGAGAACACAGCCGCCATTATTTTCTCTTCGGTTTGATTAGGTAGGGTTTTGGAATGAGAAAAGGGGTAAAGGAGGTCGGTATAAAAGAGAAAAGGAACGTGTATTAGCGTGGGTTACGGCATAAATGAAGGCGTAGATTTAGGCAAATATAACGGCGTGTTTTTGGCTGATAAGGTAAGGTAATGTATACTACTTATTTTATATTATTTTTTTTATTTTTATATTATATTTTCTTTCTTATTTTAAATCCAATTATTTTGTTTAAAATTATGTTGTTAAATTTTCTCAAATGTAATTACATTATATTTTTCAAAGTTTTATAAATATGTTGTTTGAATTTTTACTATGTATATTTATTTATTGATTTTATATTGATTTAAAATCTTATTCTATTTTATTTAAATAAATGAAAAATGTTATTGAAACTAACCACAAATTTATTAATTTTCTTCTAAGTCATTAGTTTGAATTTTAGATACAACTTCAATATTCAATTTCAAACTTCAAAGTTAAATTCAAATTTCTATTCAGCTTTAAATAGATTAAATTCAAAAATTTAATCGTTAACTTCATAGTTTTATTGAAATTCAATTTAAAATTATCTCAAATATTTAAAATTAATTAAATATCTTCAATTTAAATTGCTCAAAATTCAGGATCGTTACATTTTAGGATTTGAAGATTTTATTCTGGAGGAAGAAGACGAAGATTGTATTACTATTATCTACTATATTATTCCACTACGACATTTTATTCCGCTGCATTAATTATTATTCTCAGGTATGTGTAACTCTGATATGTAATATATAAGTAAATCAAATGTTTTTTAAAACAGCTTCATGAACTTTGTATTTGATTATTATATTTTATCGCTCTGCTGAAAGATTCTGTTTTGTTCTTTTTTTTCCTCTGCTTTTTCTTATTTACGCTATAACAATCCACCCTTTTTTATGCTTTAAGTCTGACGTGTGTGGTTTATCGTCGATTTAAAGCGTGCGAAAAGGCAGGACGTTACACTCTGATACCACATGTAACGACCCGATATTTTCAACCATTCGCATCCGCAAACATCGGACTTGAATTTATAAAAATACCGTGTTGTAAATAAAATTTGGCAAATCTCAGAATATACAGTAAATAAATAATCACGGATCACAGACATAGAGTAAATAATATTGCAGTGGAATTTAAAAGAGATAGTAATTCATGAAGCTATTATATAAAAATAAGATACATCAGAGTTAAACAAGATACAAAGAAGAGTAACAAGATACATCAGGTACAAATCAGAATACATTACTGAAGTCACTAGATACCGAAAGCAAAATAGATGGCTGGATCTTCAAAAAAAGCTCCAACTCCACAGATGAGTCTTGAGCGTTGAATCAGTCAGTCTGATCCGAGCGTAAAGTAAAATTCCAGACACTCGAGTCAGGATTAACATTCTTATACCAATAAATCCAACTCAAGTGAAATTACAACTGAAATACAAATAACTCAGAAGATGTTTGGGATAACCATCCTCTAAAGATCCGTTAAACTATCTACTATGTAGTAATATTTCACTATTATAATAATGTCTATAGTAAAATAAACTTACTTTAAAATAGCATTAAGGGGTTATCCATATAGCCCTTAACACGTAATAATGCCAGTAGTCTATACAGTACTTGCATATCTCCTGATCGGGAGAGTATGAGAAGATACTCCATAGGTACGACACAAATAGGAACTCATAGTAAGGCTCGCTATGATAGGTGACACAACACACGAGGCAATCCTAGGGTAGATATACCAGTTACGCACATTGGCTGTTGGTAACGTAGCAGCCACATACGCCCACCATGGAACACACTCCCAAATCAAAATCGGAGGATGGCCATCAATCAACCACAAGTAAGAGTATAGTATCGAAGAAGTGTGTCCAACCAGAGGTGCTATCCCTTTTAGCCCAAGATCGCTCCTGTTTTAGCCACCTTAAGCAACCTCACGGGAGTCGGATCCGCATTCATACCTTAGTGGGATCTTCGCCACCATCCTATTTCATTCTGAATCTCCACCGCGTACACAGTTGTTAAAGTGGTTTTCGAAGTTGGCAGAGAGTATGATAACTTCCGATCCCGGTCTCTTTAACAACCAATCGTTATTATAACGCCCTGGTCATTTCAAAATAGTTTATACTATAAAAATTAAATCATTTCATTTAAAACTATATCCCTTTCAAATTAGTTTATATTTCGAAACCACAACCATTTAAATTCATATACTATCTTTCCATTTCAAATACTTCCAAATCAATATTACTTTCAAAGTGACAACGTTTCAAACCAAAATACTTTGAAACCATAAGATCTTGGAAAACCATAATACTTTTAAATCATACACATTGGAAATCATAACGTTCTGAAATCATAGCACTTCCAAATAAAAATATTTTAAATTATAACATTTTGAAATTCATGACTTGAAATCATAACTTCCACGACTTAATCAGTTTAGATATTAAAAATACTTTATATAATAAAATAGCTTCTTTAATTTTTCAAATAAATTCCAAAATAATTCGAATTCCAGAATTCAAATTTTAATCAAATCACAAATCATCAATTTCAATTCAATTTAGTTTACAATAATCTATTTCAATTTATGTCAATTCCAAATACAAATTTGAACCTCAAACAAACCATTTCAAAGTTCATATATTTCAAACTTAAATATTCCAAATTTTTAAAACTAATCTTAATAATTCCATATATATAACCTTAAACCAAAAATCAAAGTTATAAAATTATATCCCTTCAAAATTTAATTCCATACGTTTCAAATCGGTTCATTAAATAAATTCTTAACTAAATCAAATTTCAAATCTATCTTATCAACCTTAATTTATTAAATAATTATAAATTCTATATTAAAATATAAGTTAAATAAATACATATCCATATTATATTTTAATAAAATCAACTTTATTATTAAACTTATTTTATATCAAACAAATTTATACGTAGCTTAAATCGAGAATTTAAATATACATATAAAATAGCATTTATTTAATACCAAAAAATCAATACTTATATAAAACCATATATTTTTTCAAAAAACATAGAAATCATTTCAAAATATTTTTATATATATAGGCCAGCGGTGTCTGTATATAATTTTCTATCCTAGGTCAACGATACGGATATTTATCATTTTAACCCACAATTTAAAAATATAAATACGGTTATATATCATTTCTACCCGCAATCCCAAGTTCAATTCAAATGAAAATCGCTCGAGTTTATCATTTCAACCCATAATGATTTTCTCCTATTCTAAGGTCTGTTCGGGTATGTATCATTTCAACCCATAGTGATATCTGTACTAACAGGGAACTTGCAGAGTGATAACAGATATGATAATAATATAATAGACATATATCAACAATATAAATAACTGATAATGGTGTCAAATGTCACAGGTGAACAGATACAGTAATAACATATATATAACAGTGTAAATAACTAACAGCAGTGTATTTCAAATGTCGTTTCAATTGAAATCAAATTTAATAAATAAAAGAACGTTAATCGTGAGTGATTGATCACCTTTCGAGGCTAGAGAAGTTTGAAACACAATCAGCTACGAATTGGGCCAAGATCTAGAAAATCGAACAATCCAAATAACAGTCTCAAGGTGAAGTAAGCTTAAAGCGGATTTTGACGGACAAAGCTGACAGATAAGAATAGACGAATTCAAATCAGAACTGGATCGATGAAGATAATTGATATAAGTGAACTTGTATATGACTATAAATATACCTATATATATGATATCATATTTTAAATCCAAACACATTTATATTGAATATATATGTATTTCAAATTCTATTATACAAATTAAAACACATTTATTAATATCAACAAATATACATTATTATTATATTCAAAATCGTAAATTTTAAAATCCACATTATAACAGATATCATCATTCATTATACACACTTATATTATATAACGCAAATTTAAAAATCAACATAATCGGCTCGTCAATTATTAATCGAAATGAAATTTGAAATCAATGTTTTAACATTGGTTTTTATAAAAGAAAAATCATTCAGTTTTTAAATTACCCCCCACGTCTAGACCAGCTATGCTGAAACCTAAATACTAGCCACACATTCAAATGCGGGTCCCTTTGAATCCAAATTTCTGACTAATCAACGGTTCAAATTCACTTAATTGTTTGAAAATCAGAAAGGAAGAAATAATGTAAAACACCGTCTCGAGTTCTAATCCTTTCTTCTTTTCTAGTCCTTTGTTCCTCCATTATCATAAACTGCAAACTAAACATATCTCCACTAGTACAAGTGGACTGTTGTATAAAATATGTAAACTAATTTACTAAGAAATTCACATTATATATATTAATATAACTTATATAATTTAAACAAAAATCGAATATATGAACGACATTTGCGAATATGATGAAATATATATGAACTCTCAGGTCATGGTTTATATACCGACATCTGAATATATATAAACAAAGAGATCCAAATATAACTGCTCATATAAATATATATAACATATTATAATGTACGTATAAACAAGTGAAGAAGTGAACTCATATAATAAGATGTAATATGATATAATAAAATATAGTATAATGTACATATTAGAAAAAGAAGGCTGTAGACCTTTATTGATGAAACAACAGCCATGCCACCACATGAAAGGAAAGCATACATCAGGGAGGAGATCTCCACTTGGGAAGGTGGCGAGATGTTGAGCCATGCCGTGGTGGTGCTATGTGAGCACGGGTGGAGGCAAGGACAGCTGATCTGGGTGTTAGGCTGTGAACGTGGGAATTTAGTTTGGAGAGGGAGGACTTCGGTTGACAAGGTGGCAGCACAGGTGACTCGGTCGGCGACGAAGGGATGTGGAGGTTGCCTAGAGGTTGGCGTAGGCCTGCGAGAGAGAGTCCAAGAGAAAAGAGGAAGAAGTAGAGGTGAGCTACCTTTGTAAAGCACCGAGGAAGAGGAGAATGGCGTTGGGCGAGGCGGTCTCGGGTTGGAGCTTGGTTGCGTGTGTAGCGGGGAGGTGAGGGAAGAGTGGAAAGGCACGAAGTTGAGCAGTAAAACATGGTCATGTGCTTGCAAGCAATCATAAAACTATATTTTTTTTATTTTTTTTGGACAAAGAAGATGGGAGAAAACATTACAGGAGAGGAAGAGGCGTATAACAGAGAGATGGCGGGCTTGCACGTGGAGGACGTAGGTTAAGTGGTGGGAGAGCCAAGTACGATAGCAGGAAGAAAAATGAAGCAGGCAAAATATGTTTAGAAATAAATTGTTGAAACATTATACTTTTTTTCCTTCTGGCATGAATAGGAAGAGGACACGAAGGTAGCAGGCAAGTGGATCTATCAACATCATGCATAAGAACTAGAGGCAAAAGAAGCAGAGCAAACGAACGAAAAGGAAATGAACAAGAAATGTATATTGACAGTGGGAAAAGTGAAGGTCTAAATTTTGATATTAATATCTAGGAATATTAAAAGTAGTGACCGTTGGTTATAAGGTGGAATATGAATGGGTAAAGGAAACCAGACCGTCACAAGTACGGAACCGATATGTCTACCATTTCACGTGTCCCTCTGTGTATCAGACTTCAAAACACATAGTTGGATATACCACAGAGATCAGTAAGATGAGACGATCAAAATGGTATACACATGTCAGTGGCACGTTCGTCTCATCAAAATCAATAATCGGTACCAAAATGATGTTATTCCGCTGAAAAATAAGAACGACGGAGCAATAACAGTCCAAATTTTGAGAAACAAAATATTGTCTTGCTCAGAAGATGATTTACAATTTTTCTATAGAAAAACATTCAGGTTCGGAAAACATTTTATTATCATCAAATATTAACTTATATAAATTGAAAATTACATAAGAAAATAAACTTCCATATTTTCAGATGAAAATTTACCAATTGCTATGTTAAAACAGACGCATTCTAAATATCAAATTTTTATTTCAAAATTTTATCGTTTACAATTCTAAATATTTCAATTAAATATATTAATAAAACAAAAAAAATTAGAGAAAATTACGGGTCGTTACATTTGCTGTAAATCACCGATGTCTTTTATATTGTTTATAATCCTGTTGAAATTCATATTTTACGACATTCTCAAACAAAAAAAAACTCCAAAACAGTCATTCCCATCTAATAGTCATCCTTCCTTTGCCTTCTATTTAAAATATGATTGCTTGAAACTTATTGAGTCATTTTTGTGTCTAACCAAAGCTGGAAGATGGTGAACATTTTAAAGACCAGACAATTATTTGCAAAAATGTTAAGCAGAGCTTCAAGATTGTGTTTTTTAATATTTCCATAATGCTCACGAATTAAAACAAAGCTACACTAGCATAATTTAAGTGTATCTAACCAGATTACCAACATACATATTTATACTGCTTACTTGAGTATGTTTTTCAATGAAAAAAAAATATTACCTCCTAGTACTTTAATTTTCCTACTAATGATATATGATCTAAGAAATGTGGATTGCAATAACTCATCTTTTAAAAACATTTGAAGCACTTTAACACATGCGCCATCTAAGTAAAATTGATCAGTGCGTAATAAATATATTATGTTACTTAGATTTATACTATTATGTATTACTTAAAATTACTTGCAAACATAAGATAATCTATATTAGCTATCGAATTTTTCTTTTTTTTAAAAAACATGTGTGTGGCTCGTTGTTATTCTGTCAATATAATAGACTTATTTTCTTGTCTTTTGGAATGATTGCTACATATGCACTTGATTGAACATATGTCAGGAAAATTAGTTATTAGAAACAAAAGTTAGTACAATATAGTGTGTAAAATTTGAGACAAATCTCAGAATTCATACCTGTTTTTGAAATTCTAATGAAAAAATCTTACTCAGTTCTGAATAAGGTGCATACTAATCGATTTTTTTATTCTTTTCACTTTACCCTCTTTTAGTGCTCCTAGAACATCCCTATATTTATTAGATAACATGTCATTTAGATAAATTAAGACAAAGTACTATATAATATATGTTTGCTTACAAATTTAATATTCGGCTATCATATTGACAAAAACTATCCTAAAGCCACTTTCTAAACCCATCTTTAATCATATTTCAAATTTAGAGCATTGAATAATAAAAGTAAAATATGCTAACAAATTCGTCATACATTCCTTATTAAAATATTTTACTTTTATTGTACAGTACTCTAAATTTGTAATATGATTAAAGGTGGGTTTAGAAGTGGCGTTTGGATAGTTTTCGTTAGTATAATAGTAACACCCTAAAGTTGTAAGTATACATATATTAATGCATCTAAATTTTATGATTTCTTATATATAGGGATGTTTTAGCAGCGCTAAAAGAGGGTGAAGTGAAAAAAATAAGAATTGATCAACATTCACCTTATTCAGAACCGAGTAAGGTTTTCTCATTAAAATAACCAAAAATGGTATGAATTCTGAGATTTGTTTCAAATTTTACACACTATACTCTACTAGCTTTTTTTAATGATTAATTATAGTCATATATGCACAATCAAGTGCATACGAAGCCATTATTCCAAAAGACAATAAAATAAGTTTGCTATATAGATAGAATAATAACGAGTCGAACATATATAACAACAAAAAGACAAAGTTGATAGCTACCAGAGATTATCTTATATTTACCAGAAAGTTTAAGTGGTACATAACAGCAAAAGTGTAGGTAATATAATATATTTTTTACATACTGAATGTTTTTATTTAGATAGTGCATGAGTTGAAGCATTTCAAATGTTCTCAAAAGAAAACTTATTGCGACCTACATTTTCTAACGATCATAGGTTATTGACCGCAAAATTAAAGTACTAGGAGGTGATTTCTTTTTTGTCGAAAAGTATACTCAAGTAAGCACTATAAATATGTATATAGGTAATCTAGTTAAATTTTATTAATGTAGCTCTGTTTTAATTTGCGAGTATTAGAGAAATATTGAAAAACACCATCTTGCAGCTATGCTTAACTTTGCTATAAATCACCGATGTCTTTGATAATGTTCATCGTCCTATTGAAATTCATTTTTTTAAGACATTCTCGTATAAAAATACTCAAGAACACTCATCCTGATATGATAGTCATTCTACCTTTGCCATTTATTATAAATGTGATTGCTTGTAACTTAAGGAATCATTTTTGTTTCAAACATGTAGTTTTACTTGAGAAAAATCAAATAGTACTAAAGTCAGTTGCATGTGTATAAACATTACATATAAATCAATGATTAAAATACCTAAAAGATTTACCTCAATACATCTTGTTGTGATTAGAAGAAAATTCAAATTGGAGAGGGCAACGGTCATTGATAGTAGTTGCTACCTACTTTAGGTTCAGGAATTTGTGTAACTGTAATGACCTGGAATTTCGGATGCTTCGCATTTAAATATGTTAATTATTTATATATTTGAATCTAGGATTAGTGTAATTAAATTGATTTAACAACCTTTCTATCCCTCATTTAGATCATAACTAATGATGGTAAACTTTTTTTATAAAAATGTTTAAAAAAATAAAATCATTGAAAAAATATCGATAACGTGAGAAAAATCATTTTAATGGCAAATAGCTTTTTACTCGACAGAAGTTGTTTAAATTTTTTTAAATACACTAAAACACTTAGGAGATCATTAATAAGAAAGAAATATTCTACAATTTATGGGACATAAAATATTTGATGTTGTCATGAGTGATGTCATGGGAAAATTTTTAAGAAAATGAGCTTTTAAGGAAAGTCTTAAATGTTTAGTAAAAGATGTAATGGTGTAAAGTAAAATAGGCATGCAAGGAACATTAGGTGTCATGACTATGTAAATAGTGTGATGCAAGATGGCATGGCTTGGAAGTGTTAAAGTTTGGACCTTAGGAAGTTTGGTGATGATAGCAGTGGTTCTATGTTTTTAGTAGCTTTTTCTTGGTTTTTGCATGGATATTGTTTGTTTACTCACCATTGAATGATTAGATATCATGTGATAGATTTTCTATATTTGAAATATAAAGTTGGTGACATTAACTAATTAAAATTATGACTTTGTACCATCTTGCTTTTGAAAGCAAATGACAACTTTACATTATATATAAAATCACTCTTATTACCTTTTATAACATATGGAATGGCCTTGACTTAATTTTTAAATGATTGTTTGGATTATATGTTGAATTTGGAACGATTTGTAATGGTTTGTATAGCGATCGCCCTATAACTGCACTTTTACATCCCTTAACTTTAACTTATTTACATGGAATATTTATAATCTTAAATAGGTATAAATTGATTTGGTTGTTCACTACGTATATATTGATTTATGATATAGCAAAAAAATTAAAAGCTGTAGAAAGTTTGAACCAAAGTTGTGAAAGACAGAAGCAAAAAGATCGGTAGAATGCTGCTAATCGGGTTTTTAACCCTCAAAATTCAATAGGAGTTAGAATATTCAGGCTATGCTAGAATAACTCGAGACTCGACCAAAAAAACCAAGCGAATAGGTCAATGAGAATTAAGGAAAATCAGCCAATAAAATACTAAGTAGATGGATCGCTAGTAATCACATCACTCCTGGATCGCAAGCGATCAATAGGGAAGCCTTATGAGTTTCCCAAACCTCTTGCATTATGATTCATTATAATTTCTGAGCTTGTTTTCCATGTTTCATAGCATCCCAAACAATCTAGCGCGAGAAGTTAAGACTCGCCTAATTCAAGCTGTTTGACCAAAAAGAGCTAATTTAAAATGGTCTAGAGAACTCATACAGAGTCAGATTGACTTGAAATCTTAGGAGAACACTTAGAAGAAATAAAAAAGGTTCACAGATAAAATGGGAACATTTGGAGGTTTTAATGGATTTCTAGCAACCTAATAGATGGATCGCAAAAGATCCATGTTGTGACGACCCGCAAATCCGTACCCCTTGAATATACACTAATCTTCATAGATTAACTCAAGATGAACAGAAATACGAATTATCAATGTTTAAGAAAAAGAAAAAGACAGAAGAAGAGATAAGAAGATGGAGAGGAAAGAAAATAGAAAATAGAACGGAACAGAAAAACAACAGAACAACATCAGAATCTCACAATTCGCAGCGGAACAACATATAATAATAAATGAATAATCTTTAAACAAAGAACTATATCAGTTATTACATTTTATACATTACATTTCATTACATCATATCATCAGAGTGTACAACAACAACAACAAACATCAAACAGTGCAGCGGAAAAAGAAATACTATATACTAGTAATACGCCATGCCATCCATCTTGCCTCTGATAAACCTTAACTCTTGACTGCCCGTGTGGAAATTGGTGGGTACCCAGAGTTTAGGAAGGAAAACAATAAACTCCGAGTCAGTCATGTGACTGGTGTGAGAACTCAAAACAGTTTATTTATCTTTAAAATCAAAATAGAAGAATATTTTTAAAGTCAATTCGCAATGCTTTTTAAAAATGAGACTACCATAAGACCTCCCGCCACACACACAATGCAAACGCAGACTTGGAGGAGATTTCTCCTTATGATAGTCAAAGATGATTGATACGTATTAAAAAGAACATTTGATATATTACTAGTGCAAAGTGTAGGAAAAATTCATTTCAAAAGTAGAATATAAATCTTAGCCAGCATAGGTACCATTATATTATGCTTACTATAGCTACCATATTAGATGGCAGGTTCTACAACTAAAACCGTACAAGTCTCGTATTGTTTCTTTGGATTTCCAACGAATGATCAGGCCAAGGAACTTCCCATTGCCACATGAGAATGCCTCTGGATGGATATCCCCGAGAACCAAATCTGATCTCTACCAACACAAGGCCGGGTTACCCCTAACTGAGTAACAACTGACCGAATATGCCATCCCCCGGTCCTTTGGGACCTTTCAACCGAGCGCTCGTAATCAATTCACACAATCATAAAGTGTTTTCAACATGAGTAAGTATCTGGGCTCCATACCATGATACCACCCTTTTCCAGAAGGAAATGCAAACATCCTAAAGGGCGCTACCCCTCATAACCTTGCCGCATCTTTCCTTTTTTGACCATTCCCGAGGTGTGAGGCTCGACGAAGTCACGTCCACAAAAACATACTTTATACAAAAGCCATGCTTTGGGTCAACAAATGATCATAGAAATGATCACCAAGATAGACGATCAAATAAATGATCCTATCACAAATAATCAACATAATGATCGTTTAACAGCAACACTCAGCATGTCACATTACCAAATTGGGAATATATCGCTGATAACATTCAACTACATAACCTCTGAGCTCGTACGTCTCAGAGAAGGGTGTTAAGCTAAAAGAATAAATTCTCCGCCACCAACAGAAATATATTTGAAAGAAATCTGCTTTATATCTCAATTTGTAATGTCAGACATACAATCCATACAAGTCTGTTCCGGGCTCGAACAAAACCGAAGGCACTTACAAAGAAGTCCTTGCAATCCGGATAATCTCTAATCACGTCCAGACTTCCCATCACATAGGGAGTCTCTATACCGTAGCTACTCGGTGCAAAGACAATCGACGAGTTGTCCTTTCGCTTTCAAAAAGATCCGGTCTTCAACACCGGTCTTCAAATGCAATTCATAACGACGTATCACATATTCAGAATGGGTTATACGACCCCATGGTCCTTTCCCGGTTAACCCGAATAGTGAGCGCTTATTCAAAAATAAGTGTGGCATTCAAATTCAAACAAATCACATCAAATACCCATTCAAAGGGAAATATTGATAGTCGGTTATTGAACTATCAATGGATATGCACACATCACCAGTTTCCAAATAATTTTCCAAATTATTTATTTTTCAAAATATCTTTACAAGATATATTATTTTCAATACTTCAAAAAAATAAATCAATATTTATTTTTAAACAAGTTCCCCTATCTTTTATAAATTCCATAGTGAATTTATATTCACAATATCTACTGATATACGATTTTCAATAAGTTTCAATATTCCTTTCTCAATTTATCTTCAAAAAGATAAATTCTCAAAATATTTACTTTATATTGGAAAACATTTCCATACTTATTTAATAAGTAATTCACGAATCCTTTTATTTTCGACTCTTGGAAAATTTCAATATACTTCAATCGAAATTAAGTATATATTTCATTCTTTAAGGAAATCATTCTCTTAAACATATTTATTTGGGCCAAAAACGAATGTTGCGTAAAACATCGTTACGACAACCCAAAATCACTAGTATAGGGATTCGAAATTAAAATAGATATATAAATCCCAATACTATACAAAACATTTTCTTTCGGAAATCATTTATTATAACAATAGTGTTATAGTCCACCATTTCCTTCTATTTCTCGAAAACGTCTATTTCAACAATGAATGTCGAAATTTATAGTTTCAAATCTTAATGCATTTAAAACAATCGTTAGATCGTTTTAATTCTATTTAAAACATCACATTCAAAACATTTTCTTTAACATATTATTCACTATTCAAAAACGTGAATATACCATGTTAACAAATTTCATCACTTCTATTCATTTTATTTCAAAGGATCATTCACAGTCAAAAGTGTGAATATAACTCCATTAATTGGTTTCAACAATTTACTTATTAAAATAAGTCGTTTACGAATTTATAAAACAACGTTTATAAATTCCATTTCTATTTATTTTATAACCTCTTTCTTTATAAATTTTCTTTATTAACCTATTCACTTTATATCTCAATTATGAACCAAAAGTCCATATTATAAGTTAAATACTTATAAAACGATTATTTTACAAAATCGTTCCTTTTAAGACTTTCTAAATTATAAATCTTATAACTTATAAGATTCATTTATTTATCAAAAATCCATTCTTCAATTAACTTTTCAAATTTTATAAACCTACTGCTTATAAAATTCCATTTATAACTTCACCGTTTATAATTCTATAAATTTCATTCATTTATAAAATTCATTCACAATTTCATTCTAACACTTATAAAAACTCGTTTTATAATTCAAAATATTCTAATTTATAAATATCCATTTTATAAATCTTTTATACAAATCAATTTGTATTATTATTCTAAAACATCTTTAATCTCCTTTATAATTTCATCATTCTGATTTATAAAATAATTAAATTTCATAAATCCTATATTTAAACTTTTCACAATAATTTCAAAGATCCAATTTAAACTATTTTATAAAATCATTAACCCATATTTCTCAAAAATCAACCTTTAACTATATTTCTCAAAGATCACAGTTTTTATAACATTAGAATTTATACGTTTATTTATTTAAAATGAATCAATTCCAAACATATAGTATATTTTAAAAAATCACTTTAAAAATCATTTTAAAATTCCAAAATTTGGTCCAATGATGCTACACACCAACTAGTCAATCACGACAACAACGATATCATATATCGATATGATAATCCATCAAATATCAAAATATCTGAAATCAAATAAATACTGTTGAGGAATCCAGTTGGATCCCTCCAACCTGTTTTCCTGCATCCACAAACATTAGCACAATACCAATTCCGTTCCAGTACGAAATTATCGCGGTATATGTGATTTAAAATATTATCCGCTTAATAACGGCGTAATAGGGTCTCATCCGCTATACAAATGCGGGAAATCAATAACTCCAATATATACATATGCCAATATATATATATTGCTATTATATATAATACCAATTTCACTGTTTATGAAATATTCGCGGTATATGTTTTTAATAAATAACATCCGCTTACTAACGGTGCATAATGTCTATTTTAACAATCAATAGATAACAATCATCATTCAAACATGCATTCAAGTATTTTAAATATAACTATTTAAAATAAAATCGAAACTGATTCGATTGAGTGAGAAGTTCTCACCTTGATTTCAATTTCGTTTTAGGGATTTATTTCGAATAAAATTAAATGGACGTTTAATTTTACCCAAAATTCTCACTAACTCCAAACGACTCCAATCCAATTCCATAGCGTAGTGCTCGTCCATACGATTCCAACGCAACTGGTTTCGCGCGTTTTCGACCTCGTATGAAAAAGTTATGAATTTTCTAAGATTACACGATTTTATATAAACAATTTACAACAAAATCTTTTATTTTTAAACCTAAATTAATATTGGCCGTTAGATCACCTCTCCTTTGCATCATAGCCACACGCCCTTTCTTCCATCACGTTCACGCGTCCCAGACTACAACACGCAAGCAAGAACCCATGACACAAAACTAGGGTTCCAAAACGCGACCAACACAACGACTTTCATCTCGATCAACGACCTTCAATTGGAAGCTCTAGCTCCCCTCTACCCATGCCTGCCACCATGTGACACTCGGCCACCCACAACACCTCGAAATTCGTGCGCAACATCAGGGAAATGCGGGCCATTATCTCACAAAATACAGCACCATTTCACATCTTAACCGTTGATGTTGTAGTTCTCATTACGCTCTACCACTTTCTAGTTGTAAGTTTCTTGAAACGATTGAAGGATTGAAAGATAAATGAAGGAGAAGAGGAGAGTTTTCTAGCCCTGTATTTAGGTGGAGGCGGCTAGGGTTTAGGTTTAGTTTTTTTTTTTAATTTATGAAGGGGTAAGTGTCTATTTATAGGAAATTTTTCAATCACTATTCATCCGGGAATTCCGAACTCCGATTTACGCGCCGTAACTAGTGTTTCTAGGGTTTACCCCGCGTTCCGGACACAATGGAATAGGTTTCGGAAGCTAATTCGGACATCTGTGCAAGTTATGGCAATAAACGTTCAATTTAAATTAAACCGATTTAAACGATTTTCTAGGCGTTTTAATTTGTACCGGACAAACGGTAAATCCAATTGACACGAAATTTGAAACCATACAATAATATCACATTACGGATCCGATGAAACTGGTTTCGTCGAAATCCGAGACTTTTTGAAAAATGGCTATTTTAACTAGCCAAATTAATATTAAAAACAATTCGATGCGTTTCGAGCTGCCACGATCAAACGATAAATCCGATTGCTACGAAAATTGAAATCCGGTAATAACTAACTATTACGGATCCAATGGAACTAGTTTCGTCCAATTCTGAAACTGTTCAAAAATTGGCTATTTTCACTAGTCGATTTAATATTAAAATATTCAATTTTCACAAATTAACTTTTAATTCGATTTTAAAAGTTCTAAAATATCATTCTAACTTCAATATGATAAAATAAAATTTTACAAATCATTTTCAATCATATTTAACCCAATTTTCAATTATTTCCATAATTTAACATATTAAATTATCGATTTAATTATTCAATTAAATCCAATTATTCAAAATAAAATTTATTTGACTTATAAATTCACTTATTAATATTTAAAATTAATTAAATATTCAAATTTTAATTATCAAAAATTCTGGGTCGTTACCCATGTAGACTGGGCCTCACCACTTGAAATTTTTATGTAGGTTCCACAACCTTAGGGATAGTACCTAAAAAGTTTCGATTAGTTTTGTTGAATTTTGGGTGAGTTATGTACAATTCCTCTGGACCGGAGAATCCATGATGATGGATGATTAAACTTACTCCAAATGACTTGATATTTGGAAGTGCACTTAAATAGATGGTAGGAAGACAACCAAACAAAGATCACTCGAAAATATACTAGGTGGATGGATAGCTAGTGATCCATCCCTTATGGACAGCTAGCAATCCATTAAGATAGGTCAAAGTGCCTTCAAACTTTTCAGGCTCCTTTGTAGCACTACATAAAGGCTTCTGGTAGAAAAATATGCTAAGTTGATGGATAGCTAGCGATCCATCCTCTGTGGATAGTTAGCGATCCATAGAAATGACTTAGATTGATTTGAGATTTTCGGTGATGACTTGGGATAACAACTAGACTCTTCTGCACTTGGACTTTTGGCCCAATACTCATTGAATTCCCTACATATACTCACATAACTGCAACTAGAGATGGATCTTTTTCTAGGAGAGAGCCTCTATTACTGTACTAGAATTCGTTCACTTCTTCATCTTTCTTCTCCCTCACAATATTCATCAAGGGAGTTACTTTAATTCTCCAATCAACCCTTATACTTGTGACTATTCTAACTCGTTTTAACTTAGATCTAAGGACTAGCTAGTTGATATCTAGAGAGATTCAACTAGTTTAACGATAATAAAGATTGATTAAAGTAAACATAGGCCAAAGTCAGCTGAACCACTATAAAAATTCTAAGTATTTTTCATACTTCTATTTTATATTTGTTATTTATTTGATATTTGTCCTGCTGACTATCTGCACTGGTGCTTTCACAATCGATCTACGGTGTTGATCCATTTTTTAGGTTAATAGATGCACTATGAAAATGTCTCTTGTTCAACGATTTTCGAAAGTCAACTTTGAGAGTCATCTTAAGGACTACTTTGCAACTTTAATAAGTACCACTTATTGCTGAAAATATATGGAAGTTTTAATCAATCAATAACTTGTAAAACAAGGTTGCTAAAAGTTACGGTGAGAAGAAGATCGCGATATTAGCACTTTGAAATACCTTATTTTTGGTAACTTTTCTAATTAATTTGATAGACATCCTTATAGGTTTCTTTCCATTTTTAATATGTACTATATGAGTACTTATAATTTTAATAAAAATCAAAGTTTAAAAGATATTAGGACCGGTCGAACAAATTGGCTAATGTTAGAGTAAAATTGGTGGTTCTAAATACACTTTGAAAACATAGTTTTTTGGGAACTTTTACACATAAATTAATAGATATACCTAGGGCATTTTTTTCCATGGATTTCGAGTACCCTAAGGGTAGTTAATATTGTATAATTTTCAAATATTAAATTATTAATTAAAGTGGATAAAACTGGTGCAAATATGTGCTTTCAATGTTGTTCATTGACATAGACTTTTAACACCGCTTATAAATGCCGTAGTAAGTTATTTAAGGTATTAAGTGTTAAAAATGAATTTTAAATTTGGTATTTTTCCCTAATATGTTTTGGGATGATTTGTAACATATTTTTTAGTATTTTAAAGTTTGATTTAAGTTTAATTATATTTTTAGTAATTATTTATGAATTTTTGAAGTAAAGGGTTTTGTAATATAAATCTTGTTTTCAATTATTTTAGTCAAATTCTAAATTAGTTATATTTTACATAGATAGCTAAAATCTATTTATAAATGTTTTTAGAGTACTTATATGTAATTTTGAACAGTATGTTAAGTATTCTATAAAAGAATGAAAGCTAGATCAGGATTATAACACTTGTGCTTAATAAATGGTTTTGTAGGTTAACTAAAATTATATTACCTTTTCAATAGGTGTAGATATACATAAAGCTTCAAAATAAATGTTTTAAAGATTATAAACAGTATGGAATGGTTTCGGGAGTGTTAACAACATTTGTATTTAACCCTTTTTTGTTATACCTAGCAATATTATTAGATCTTTAAAAGAATGTTCTAAAGATAATTATAAATGGAATGGTTTTGGTTTTGCAGCAATAATGGTTCAATGACATTTGTTTTTGACCCATTAAAGTATATTTATACAAATATGAATTTTTTTAATACTTGTGAATATTTTTATACCGTTTTGAGTAAGAATATGAATGCATTATTGAGTATTGAAAAGAGTTAAAAAAATAGTAAACCATAGCATATATGTATGTACCATTTGTAAAGGTATTTGTATTTGAAATAAAAGTAGTTACAAAGAGGTTTAAATTAACAAAGGGATTAATAAAATAAAATGAGGATTAGATTTTGCTTATGTGTGTGGAGACCTACCTCCTCGACTCTCAGAAATCTATATTAATACATCCTTGATATTCACCATGGCACAAATCCAAGTGCCGGAGAGGCGGATCATCAAGGGTTTTAAAAGAAATAAAGATAAAAGATAGAAAAATCATAATCTCACGTCGTATTTAAAACAACTTATAGTTATATAAGTGGAAAGTACATACAATCATTCCTAGTGATTCATCAGAGTTAAGGTAGGTACTAACCCAGCCAGGGATAGTTGTAACTGCCAATCCCATACAAGGGCTGATGGATACCCAACACACAATGAAAAATACAGTGGAAACTAACAATAGATAACTATCATCATAAGAACCTCTATGTTTCATGTTTCTCCTGAAATTCTCCATGCTTCTCCCATAATGCTCTATACTATCTAACTAATTGGTTGCTAGAAAAATAGGGCATCCAAAGTTTAAGGGAGAAGAAAATAAACTCGGGTCAGTCATGGGACTGGTGTAAGAAACACAAAAATACAAGTATTGAAAAAAAAGGATATCTTATAAGAGCACGCCGCACATAAACACAGAATGGATTTTTAACTTATGATAACCAAAACATTTGCTATGCAAAATCGTGGATATTATCTTTAATGATATTCTTTGACAATCCATTCAAATAACATATTAATCATAGGTGGAATTGTTACATTTGTTAAATTCGACAGCATAATAGGTTTACAACTAAAGCCGTAAAGGCTCGTATTGGAGAATGGATTCCATACAATAAAAATGTAAGGGACTACCTTCTGACAGTATATCTTTAGAAAATGCACCGAGGCGCCAATAGTTGGTCGTCTACCAACATAGAACCAGCCTACCTTTACCATAGATAGTACGAAATATGATATCACCTTGGCCGATGCCGTCCTTCACCGAGATCCCAAAGCATACACAACATACCCGACATATAGATGGTAATCTAAAAAGGTGATTACCACATCCTAATGGCTGTGACCAATGTAGCCCTACCGCATCTACCCAGTTTTTGTCATTCCCAAGTGCAAGGCCTAAGGTCACATTTTACTTTGCATAGAATCATTAAATCCTACTTAGAATGGAGCATTGCCATTTCTATCACACACTATTGATTTCCACAAATGTACGAACTCTTAGCTCATGCATCTAAGAGAAGAGTGTTAAGTGTAAGAGAGGTTACCTCGTACACCACCAAACGGATGCATGTTTGTAAACATCAATGTACATGTATTTAAGAAATGCAATTGTCAGATATTCATCCGTACAAGTTGTCTAGGAACATGACAAACCGAATGCACATTCCTACTACATCCTATTTTGGGAATCACTCCTAGGATTAGTAGGTACAAGTCCCCGCATCAAAGGTTTTCAAAATTAAAAACTACTGTCCCCATAGGTATATAATATGAAAATCAAGGGGCCAATGTTAAGTGGTCTTTCATTATAAAGACATCCATCTTCCAAATCATTTCCGTTATCATGTTTTCACTTTCGAATGACATTGGTTTGAAGTGGTTTTTGGACAGGAATCACCCAAATCCAATCTTGGTCTCCCCGAATCAATTACCGATAAAACATCTTTTAGAGATATATCATTTCTTTTGAGACGACCTAACTTCCTATCACCAGGAAATCACATCGCTAATTAAGAAAGAAAGGGATAGAAGAAGTAAAGAAAGAGAAAGAAGAAACACAACCACATCAGAGAACTCACAGCGGAACGAACGAAATATAAATATATCACATAAAATATTACATAGTATCTTATTACATCAGAGTACACAACATATACACCACAGATTAGACAGTTAAAATCTTTTGTCTACTATACAACTCAAATACAACAGATACAGTTACCAAACAAACACAGCGGAGCCATAATATATCTACTCATGGAAGCCTCCTGCTCCATAACTCCTCTAGAATTCGTCAAGCAAACCTGAATCACTTGACTACTCATACATAATATGAGTACCCAAGAGTTTAATAAAACATAAAATAAACACTCGGGTCAGATAGGGGTCTGGTGTGAGTAAACGTTTAAAATTTCTTAACTTTAGAAAAACCTTTGAAAAGAAAAGGTATCACGTAAGACTCCCCACGCATAAACATGGAAAAAAATTACCTTACGCTAACCAAAACATTTGACAGGAAATCCAGTGATATTATAATAGTATCTACGGTTTTCAAGTAAATAAGAAATAGCCAAAATTGTTACATGATTAAATTCCTGCTACTAGCCACAAAAGTGGGTAATACAATCAAAATCGTAGGGTCTCGAAGGAAGAATGGGTTTCCATCAATGGCAGGGCTACTGGGGTACCACCCGTCACAGTACGTGGCCTAGATCAACGTACCGAGGAGTACGCCCGCTCCCCTACAACACAAGGCCGTAACCATCCCTTACTGGACAGTCCCAAATAAGATCACCCCGTAGTTGGCGCGACCAGCCACACACTAAGCCGAAATAGAAAGGGACCTCTAGACATGGGTAAATCTCGTTCTCCAGTGGGAGGTATCCATGAAGCCTTGCTGCACCTCCCCTGGTTTAACCATTCCTAGTTGATGAGGCTTGAGGCTGCGATTACCTTTATAGAACACATCTATCTCAAAATGCTCATCGTCCACCTGACGATGTTCTGAAAGCATTCAATCCATACAAGTTCGTTCCGGGTTCGAACGAAACCGTAGGCACTATCCCGTTGCACTCATTTTGGAATCACCCTCAGAGTCAACGACCATAGCCCTTGCACTCTAAATCACCATCTCGAACCTATAAGTACTATTCCGTCAAACTCATTACGAAATCACCTACAGAGTTATACTGACATATAGTTCTTACACCTCGAGTCTTCACTTGCTCCGCTTGGATTCATGACCTAACGTTTAATTGGAATCGATGTGGTTTTTGGATATCCCCATATGGAAACCCGATCCCGGTCTCACCGAAACCAAACGCCATTTTAATATCCAAGTTGTACTTAAGGGTTTAACAATTTAAAACTTATATTCAGGATGATATATAAACAGATAGATGAATCACATTATCACTATAGATAATTCATAACAACATTCATCTTCACGAAGCAGCATATCACACATCATAGATATCCAAACCATCCAGTATCAACCCATCAATCACCCAATATCAATCATTCAATATTGATCATCCAATATCAATCAATCAATCATCCAAAATAGAATTGATTATCTCTTAACAATGGGATTACCTAAATCCTTCTCCATTAATTTATTTCAAATAAATAAATTGATCATCTCTTAATGATCTTCCTTAATTAATCTCCCTTGATTAATTATCTTTTAATTACATTGAAGTAATTATCCTTATCCATATTCAGCAATTAACCTTTAATTAATTATAATAAATTAATGATCATTCATTTACTTTCATTAATTAACTAAAATTATTTGCATTAAACCTCAATTAATTATAGTTAATTAATCACACTTAAATTAATCACTTATATTAATCAACCTTGATTAATATCATTAATTACATTAATTAATGATCCTTATTAATTAATAATTACTTCAAATTAATAAATAATTAACTTGTAATTAATCAACTCATTAATCATAATCAGTAATTAACAACTTAAAATTACTTATCTTAATTAATTAACTTCTTAATTTATTCTATTTACTTTGAATAATTAATCTAATTAATTAATCTTTAACTACTTCTTTAAGTACTTAATTATTCAATTAAGTTAATAAGTAATCCTTAATTAATTACTTTATTAATTAATTTCATTTTTAATTAATTACACTTTGTAATTAATCTTAAATTAATCCCATTTATTAATAACTTAATCACATTAATTAATTAACTACAATTAATTAAGTAACTAACCCTTAATTTCTTAACAAGTAATTATCTTTTAATTACTATCATTAATAACTCTTAATTACTCTCTTAATTAATTACTTAACAAGTAATTATCTTTTAATTACTATCATTAATAACTCTTAATTACTCTCTTAATTAATTACTTAACAAGTAATTAATTCCATTATTAAATAATCCTTAATCCTTTAATTAATTAATTACTTCATAATTAATTAACTTCACCAATTATGTTAATCAATTCTTTAATTGATATCATCAAGTGATTAACCAATAATCACTTCCATTAAAATACTCCATGAGTAATTACCATTAATTACTTCCCTAATTAATTACTTCCATTCTTAATTATATTCAAATATTAACCATTGATTACTTCATTAAGTAATCACACTCAATTAATCCATAATTAAGTGATATTAAAATTAAATAAACAATTAACTAATTATTTAAAATTAATTAAACAATTAATTAATCAACTTCTAATGTTAAAGAAAATTTTTAATAAATTAAAAAAACCATAAATCTTAATCAAACTTAACTTATTAACAAATCATATTAAATAAGTATTCTTAAGTTAATTATCCAAATAATTTAACTTTATTTATTTCCATAAATAAATTATTTGAATTATTTAAATCTTATTAATTCAAAGACAAATTATCAAAATTGGTTCACAAAATCATAATAATAGTCTTACTTGGAGATAAAGCATTTATAAATCATTTCCAAATTTAAAACACTTTAAATTATCAAGTTAAACTAATTTATTTTCAATATAAATTGGAAATTTGTTATTAAAACATTACTTCAAAACTGTAACTTAAATCTTTGATTTAATAATTAAATTCAAAACACTCTTTAAATTTGAATTTTAAAACTTAATTTAGATAATTATTTTCAAACAAACATCTTAAAACATTTTTAAATTTTAAATATAAATTAAATTTCACTTTAAAATGTTTGATTTACTTTCGTTTTCAAAATAACAAGTTTAACTTTATACCTCACTTCCTTTATAAACTTGTTCTTATAATTTTAACTTTATTTATACTTTTTTATACAACAAACAAAACCTGCAACTATTCAAAATTCAAGTTTACTATGCAACTAAAAATCATTTCAGTATTAACAAAACACATCCACCCTAAACCCGAGACCGACTCGGAAATCACGCAAGTCTTCCCCGAGGAAAAACCCAGCCCTAAAATCTTGGAGACATACGCGATAAAACGCGTGAGCATACCCAAGTCAAGCCCTGTCTTCCCCAAACACAATACTTCCCAGTGCACAAACCAACACGGTGCACGTATCCCAATAAGTCCGGCCATTCCAGGTCGTCGCGATTCTTGGCGATGGTCACAAAGTCACTCGCGATCCTAAATCCAAGCCCATATTCTACAATTTGAACGCGAGTCAAAATTCGATCATTCGAACCAAAACTGCAGAAAACAACGACACTACAACCCCTCCCAATGCCGACCACCGACGCCGATGAACCATGCCGGCCACTCCATCGTAATGCCACAACCAATGTCGTCAACCTCCCCAAATACGATTGAACTCGGTCAAAAATTCAGGTCGTAAAAGCTTCAACATTTAAACTCAGCCGAGAACCACCTTAAACCCTAGTTCGAACAAATTCGAACGATTCACCCAATACAAAATTTCTCTTGTATTTTTCCTATAATCTGCAACATTCATGCAAGCTTCAATCCAAGTATCAACTCAAATTATTAAGTATATCATCTGCAGTTCATAAAAATTCCCAAAACATTCAAAGAAAAAATACAACTTAATTACTCGATTAAAAATTATGATACAAACTCTAAAAATCAAAACTTTCCAATTGTAATTCAATTATACATTCAAAACTAGAATTTGAAATTATAAAATTTTGCCCAAACTTGATTTTTCACTGTAATTTGAAAATTTTGAGCAACCCATTCATTTTAAAACCCTATAACTATTTTTAGACGATAAATCACTTGATTACAAACAACTTTCATTTACAAATCACAGTCCAATTTGTGTTAAAAATCATGTTATTGAGATTATTGAAGGATTTGAACTGTTTTTAATAAACACAGTATCTATTTTAAATTTTACAGACAATTCAATATTTTAATTCAACATGCATTCCAATTTAAAAAGAATTTTTTTCATATAACATCAATATAGATTAACACATGCATAGTAGTAAGAATTCAGATCAACTGTTTTTAAAAACATTTACTCACTAGTTTATTTGCAGAGCAAAAAAGACTCTAATTTACTCAGAAAAATATGCTCTGATTTGCTTTGCTGAAGAAATCCATTGCATGTTGAAATTTGATGTTTTAAAAATGCTGTTGATCTTGATGTTGATTGCAGATGAACACCACTTAATTGCAGGTTGATTTGGTTTTGAAATGCAGGTTTTAGAACTTTGAAAATGCAGTTTTGGTTGCAGATTTCCTTGATGTTGCAAGCTTGAGGTTTGCAGATTTAATTTACTTCAAATTTTGATTTTTTTGTTTAAATTTTTCATATTTTTAAAGAATTTGCCGGTTGCCATTGAATAGAGTTAAGAGATGAAGACAAGAAAAATAAATGTTTGGGAAAGAAAACAAATTTTCTTCTTAACATATTTATTAAAATTAAAATGAGAATAATGCCACTTGTCTTAAGAATTTACAATTGTCATATTAATTAGCTTAATAGTTTTACATGTGTTATTAAGATGTTAACATGTCTTACACATGTCTTAAGCAATTTTAAATTAATTTTTTAATTAATTTAAATATGGATATAACTTACTTATTAAATTTACTTTATAAATAAATAGAAGTTTCGTTTTAAAACAAGTATTCTAATACTAATAAAAATGCAAAATAATTCTTATACATATATTGTAAAATCTAAAATATTTATATTTACATTTATAACCATTTAAATCTAAGCATTTTAAAACAAAAAAAAGCTTGTTTAAATTCTTTTCAAACAATCATATTTTAAATACTTTAAAAGAAAGACAAAACAAAACTTTGTTTAAAACCTTTTTAAACTATCGTATTTAAAAACAAACCATTTGTCTTCTACTTGAAAACAAATGAATAAATCTTAAATTTACTTTTTGAAAAATATTAATTAAAATAAAGCTTCAATTTACAATATTCATACATATATAGATTATTAAATAGATTTAAATTAAATTTCAAAACAACATCAAATTATAACATATACATACATGTATATTACAATTTGAAGATTTATCTTTTATTTTAAACAAAAGATATTCTATTCACTATATATATATATATATATATCAAATATATATATTATAAACAGAATAAAATTTCATTAGCTTTGAAAATCAATTCTTATCCATTTCAAATTATTAGAAAGATATTGATCACAATTATTAGATTAAATGTTTATTAAGCATTAAAAGATTAAATTTTACCAATTTTAAATTAAAATTATAAGGAAAAATCATCAAATCAATTTAATTATTAATACGAATTATTAAACTTTTATTGCTTAAAATTCCGGGTCGTTACAATCCTCCCCCCTAAAAGAATTTCGTCCTCGAAATTTAAAAGAAAAAGTAATTTAATAGCCCAGCAAATTTTTTTAATTTCAAACAGCTAAGCATCCCTAACAACCACTTACTAACATCCAGAGCAATCAATCACACAATCAAACCAACCTAACTAATTATTCTGACACAAATCAGAATAAATCCTACTAATACTATCTCGATTTTCCCAAGTATAGAACACCGGGAGACTCACTCCATAGAATCTAACAAACAACACAACCAAAAACCATAACTCCTCTAGTCACTAGATCCATCAATCTGAACAGAACATCAGACTATACTGAAGTCCAGAACAACTTCCAAATCCAACTGAACTATAGATTCAATAACCAACAATGAATCATACACGTACTCCCTCAGAGATACGTGACATACAATGAATTCCAGCTATCCAAACTTGCAATTCAATCTTATCCTACAAAAACACAGATAAGAAATCTCAAATGCCCCAGAACTAGCCATCCAATCTTACTCAATTACTGCTCTCTTAACCAGAGAAATCTTAACAACAATGAAGTCTTCAACTTCGAATTCCAAACTCCTTATCTCATATCTGCATAGCTCAACAGACAATCTTGGGCTGCCAATCCTTTTTCTGATCAGCTCAACCCATGCAGATGCTTCCAGAATCAACTAGAGCAAAGCAAACCAGTTCCTGATTCCTATTCAACAGAAAATGTAACAACCCGCATATTTATCGATTTTATATTTAAATATTTTATTTAAATATTTTGTCGTTAATCGGATATTGGTCCGAAAAGCTACTTTTTGCAAACGGTCAGATTAGGACTCAAGACCACTTCCATTGAGTTCAAAACGCCGTTTGCGATCTTTTGAGTATAAGCTTTGATATGTTTGGAGTTAGTGGAATTTTGCTACTTTTTCACTTAGGGCTTTGGTTTGGGCTGAGCCCATTAACTCCACTTAACTCAGTTCCAACCCTCTCCTCTTCATTTACTTCCTTTCTATTTTTCTTATACTCAAGATTTTATAACAATGGAGAGTGGAATGGGAAATTAAAACTCAAGCCCCAGTTTTCTTTTGCAAATCAAGCTCTAGCTCCCAACGAATAGAAGAAGCTTTGGTAAGCCTTCTCTTCATCTTCTCCAACTCTTTCTCCATTCAATTTCTGAAATTTCCTAAACCTAATTTAGGAAATGTTTCTCCTTTAAGCTTAGATTCAAGCTCGTTGGGTTGGAATTGAAGAGTGGTTGTTCTTGTCATTGCTCTATAGCTTCTTCTCTATTGATTTTGTGAAAAGGTGAGATTTTTATCTCACATCTATGCCTATATTTATCTTCAATTGTTAGGTATGAATTCCTAACACTTATTCTTGTGCAATTGCTTTTGATTTGGATTGATTTGGTGAATATTCTAATTTTTGGTGTTTTGGGTTCAAATCATTAAAAATCCTAACTTTAATGTTTGAATGTGATTTTGGTGATGCATCGAGGAGCCAATAGGACCGGGAAGTCGTTGGGCATAATTCGCTAGCGTCCATGCTCGATCGGTTGCGAATTGGTGGAGTTTGCACATCAATTAAATGGGTTTCAAATTGCAGAACATTAGGTTCGGCCGACCGAACCCCTGGGCCGGCCGACCGACCTGCTACCAAAGTACATAAGCACTTTTCTGTCTCTGGTCCGGTCGACCAGCTACCGAGCTCAGTCGACCGACCTACTTCCCGAGAATTTTTCCAGAACAGGGTCCGGTCGACCGAGCTCCGTAGCCGGCCGACCGACCTGTTGCTATTTCACCTATTTCGCTTGTTTGCATGGTTTCCAAATTCAATCGATTCATGTTCTTTCCCTATTTGTTGTTATCATTTGTTATTGACTTTGATGACTTCTTTTCTTCGGGAATTTTAGGAATATCCATTTTGATGGATTAGGTATCGATTTCTTTGGATTTTTATTCACGTCATCGAATGTGAATTTTAGTGATTGATTGTTTCTACAATCATTTTTGTGATTTGTCACTTTAAAAATATAAAGGTTTCTATAGTTGTAGTAAATATCAAAACTCTTTCATCCAAACGATTTCAACACTATTTCAATACAAAACTCATTTATTAAAACCGTTTTCCAATCTATTAGTATATACAAACCTTTTCCTCACTTGTATGAGAAATCTAATTAAACGGCTTAGTAAAACGAGTGGTATGAAATGCTTGCGTTTACATCGTTGGTTAATTCTTGGACTTGTTCGATTGAATCTCTTGTGTCAATTTTCTAGTGGAGACCTACAATTTGTTCGTAAATATTTTAGTTAAGCTAGTGGTCATGGGACATGAAGCTAAATTCATATATTTACTAGCTTAGTGTAATTGACACTTTCTTGATGATCAACGACGATCATTTTTGTGATTTAGACTAGCAATGTGCGATGTCTCTTTGTCTGCGAAGGAGACTAAACCCCATTTTGTGGAGTTTCGACTCGAATTGGTGGGGTAGCAACCCATAGTCTTCGGGCCGTTTGTGGAGCTTCGGCTTAATTTGTGATGGTTAGTAACCATGGAATTAGCGTTCCGTTTGTGATACACGTGTTGGTGAGCTTTATGCTCCCGTTTGTGATAGGCCTTTCCCCCTTTTTGCGATTTCTGGATTTCGTGTGTTGATTTCTGGAATTCGTGTTTCACCAATTTTCGTGATTTGCATTGATAAGTTTTATCAATATTTGTGCATTGGTGAATTTTGTGTGTCATTGACAATTTATGATTGGAATTGATATTATTGTCAATACTTATGGTTTTGGTGAATTATAATATAGATATGACATTCTTCTTTTTGGATCTTTGAGAAGATTCTTATGATATTGAGTAATCTCATGACGATTTTCAATTACATACTTATAGTAGTATGCCATTATGGTTATCATATATTTATGCCATATCTCTTATTCGATATCACGCCATCTGATATTTATAGCTTGACTGATCCTTTTTTATTTTCTTATTAAATAATACTCGGGTTAGACCGAGATGTTACAGGTGCTTCTGCTTGACTTCTCCCCAGGGATTCATTACTCTGAGTTTTGGCTAACTACTTAGATTAGTAATTTTTTGTAAACATTTGAGATATAGACTCTATGATGTATACTTATTCTTTTGTATAGCACATGTTGCTATTCTTTTGGGTTATTGTGGGTCTTTCTGACCTCTACTCTGACGAACACTTTCATGTGTTATATATTCATATCTTTTTCCGCCTTTGTGATATGGATGTCTACGACTGATTTGTGTTATGTTTATATCTATATTTGTTTCCGAAGATTATTATAGCCACTGTGTAGTAGCTTTGAGTTTGTACCGGTGTGTCGGATTTCCTCTCGAAGTTATACTATCCGACATAGCGGTGCTCGCTCAAAGCAATTGCACGGATGGTCGCTCCTCAACAGCCTTATTCTCCGTGCTAGTTGACAGCATTGCTCCATAGTGTTCTTGGCTAGCGTGGGTATATAGGTGGGGCATCACAGCTTGGTATCAGAGCCAAACTTCGGAACAATGTAGAATAACTTAACAAGGATCATTGTCCTAAGTCCACCTTAGGAGTTATGTCTTAGGATTAATTTGAGTCGTCGTACCGATTCATCGTATATCCTTTATGATTCCTTGTTTTATCTAGAAAGATTGCTTGATATTCATTAGTGAATAATATTCTTCTTTCTCTTCTTTCTTTCTTAAGGAAGAGAAACTGTTAGGCCTGGCCATCCCAGCGCCGGTCAATCTAGTGCTACTCCCCAAGATGGAGTTTTTATGTATGCCCAGCAGCTTCGTGATCTAGTAAAGAATGCTCAAGCAACCGGTTCTAATCCGGAACCAACTCATCGTAAGTCTGGATTTGCACGCCTGTGCAACGATTATACCAACTTGGGTGGGAAACCATTTAAAGGTTCTGAAACTATCATCGAGTTCCAGGCTTGGTTGAGGACCTGCGATCGAATCTTCATTCGCATGAATCTCGTCGATCTTCACCGTGTTAAGGTGGCTTCCAGTATGCTCCAAGAGAGAGAATTGGACTGGTATGAACTTCTTATTTCTGAGATTAATGAAGTGGATCTCACCTGGGACAAATTTCGGGAACGCTTCGAATGAAAATTCGTGCCAGAAGCAGAGAAAGTGACTTTGGCTCGACGTTTCATAGACCTTGTTCAGGGTGAAGCCTCCGTGACTGATTATGTTGCATCCTTCGAATCTCTTTCCAAATACGGGATTGAATACATTAACACCCAATTGAAGAAAAATAAGAGATTTGTTTATGGCTTGAACAAGAGTCTCAAGAAGCCATTACTTCTAAAATTAGAAGTTTCTTTTGATCAACTGATTGATATCGCTCTTCGTCATGAAGAGGCGGGTAAGGAAAGCGATGTTGAAATTGTGGGTGCCAAACCAAACTTCAACAACAACAAGAAAAGGACTAACAAATTCAAAGGTCCTTATCCCAATAAGAAAGGGAAGAAAGCAACCCCTGTGGCGAAGACTTCTTCATTTGGTCGTGGGGAATGCTATAATTGTGGTTCGAAGGACCATTACGCGAGTAAGTGTCCAAAGTCCCTCTCTTGTCGCTACTGCAAAGGTCCCGGCCATGTTATATCTTCATGCCCCAAACTTGAGGGCAAGAAGGAGGGAAAGATAAATGTTTCTCAAGCCCTTGGCAACACATCTCGTAATCAAGGTATCTCTCATTCTATCCTTGATGGCATTATTATATTTCGTGATCAACCTATTCGAGTTCTTTTTGATACGGGAGCATCCCATTCTTTTATATCAAAAGAGCTTGTTGATACTTTTTCTTTAAGTGTTGCTTTAATGACTTCTTTGAGAATTGCGAATCCGGTTGGTGGATCCACAACGCTTAGTTTGCTTTGTAAAGACGTGGAGATTATTTTATGTGATTTCTCTTTCCTAGCCGATTTGCATGTCATGCGTTATTTAGGCTTGGGATGATTTTGGGAATGGATTGGCTTAACCGCTATAAAGCCAAAATCCTATGTCCTGAGCAGACTATCCATCTTCGACATCCTCAATCTGTTAAGCAGATTTCTATTGACCTTAAAGATTCGGATTCCAGCTCGGTTGCATCTTTATATTCTTTAAATCCTCGTGATGACGATAATGATGATGAGGAATATATAATTTCTCTTATTCACATTGTTCGTGAATTTTCTGACATATTTGAGCCCGTTTTAGGATTACCACCTAAGCGAGCAATTGAGTTCAAAATTAATCTCATCCCTGGAGCTCAACCTATTACTCGTCCTCCTTATCGCATGTCTAATAAGGAGAACAAGGAGATGCGCAAACAATTATCCGATTTGGAAACGAAGCAATTTATTCGCTCTAGTTCCTCGCCTTGGAGAGCTTCGGCGATTTTCGTGAAGAAATCTGATGGTACGCTTAGATTTTGCGTTGACTACCACAAGCTTAATGATCTTACTATCAAAAATAATTATCCTTTACCTCGGATTGATGATCTATTTAACCAACTTAGCGGTGCTAGAGTCTTTTTACAATTGGACTTGGCTACCGGTTTTCAGCAGCTTCGTATTGCAGAGGATAGCATTCTTTTAACATCATTCCGTACCCATTATGGATCTTATGAATGGCTTGTTATGCCATTTGGTTTAACGAATGCTCTGGCTTATTTCGTTGACTTAATGAATCGAGTTTTCAAAGACTTCCTCGATCGATTTGTTCTCATCTTTATTGATGATATTCTTGTGTATTCAAAAACCGAGGAGGAGCATGGAAAGCATCTTCGGATTGTATTGGAAACTCTTAGGAGTAATCATTTAAAAGCAAAGTTTTCTAAATGCCACTTTTGGCAATCTCGTGTGAAGTTTTTCGGTGATATTATTTCCGAATCCGGAACTTCCATGGATCCTTCAAAGATTGAAGCGATTCAAGATTGGAAGAGACCGGAGAGTGTGACGGAGATTCGTTGTTTCCTTGGATTGGCAGGCTATTACCGCCGTTTCATAAAGGACTTTTCTAAAATTTCCGTGCCTCTCACTAGCTTAACGAAGAAAGGTGTTAAATACATTTAGTCGGACAAATGTGACGCTTCTTTTCAAAAATTAAAAGAACTCCTTTCCGATGCTCCTATTCTTGTTATTCCCGAGGGAAATCAAGATTTTGTTGTTTACACCGATGCTAGTCGCGTTGGTTTGGGTGTCGTTCTTATGCAAAAAAACGTGTTATTATTTATGCTTCTAGGCAATTGAAGCCTGCTGAGACTAGATATGCCACTCATGATTTAGAGCCCGCGGCTATTGTTTTCGCGCTTCGTATTTGGCGTCGTTATCTTTTAGGAGAGAAATTTGTTCTTTATACTGATCATAAGTCCTTGAAGTATTTATTCTCTCAAAAGGAACTTAATTTGCGCCAACAGCGTTGGCTCGAATTTCTTGCACCATATGATCTTGATATCCTTTATACTCCCGGAAATGGAAATCGCGTTGCGGATGCACTTAGTCGAAAGCAACAAGCGGTTGTTTCCATGATGATATCCGAATGGAATGATCTCGAGGTTTTATCCACTTGTGAAATTCGAGACCGTCTTTCCGATTTATGTTCATCTCTTATTTTATGTAGCCTTGAGGCTCATCCTTCTCTTTTAGACCGCATTCTTGAAGCTCAAAGGCTAGATCTCGAATTGGCTCTTCTTGACGAAAATATTAAGGATAAAATTGTTATTGAAGGTTTGAAAGACTTTGATATCGATTCTCGTGGCGGCATTCGGAAATTTGGTAGACTTATCGTGCCAAATATTAGTGATCTTCATAAAGATATTTTAGAAGATTCCCATCGTTCTAAATTCACCATTCATCCCGGTAGTAGTAAAATGTACGCTGATATGAAGCGACTTTATTATTGGGAGGGAATGAAATTAGATATTGCTAACTTTGTTAAGTGTTGCATGACATGCCAACTTGTTAAGGCCGAACATCAAAGGCCCGGTGGGTAATTGCAACCTTTGGAAATTCCAATTTGGAAGTGGGATCAAATTTCCATGGATTTTATAGACGGCCTTCCCCGTTCTCGTTCAGGTCATGATAGCTTATGGGTTATAGTTGATAGGCTTACTAAATCCGCCCATTTTATTCTCGTTCGGTCCAATCGAACCGTACCTCTTTTGGCCAAACTATTTATTAAAGAAATTATTAAATTGCATGGAGTTCCTACTTCTATTGTTAGTGATCGTGATCCATTGTTTACTAGTGGATTTTGGAAGAGCCTTCAAAAAGCTTTAGGGACGAAGCTTAATTTTAGCACCGCTTATCACCCCCAGTCCGATGGACAAACCGAGCGTGTGAATCAAACTCTTGAAGATCTTCTTCTTGCATGTGTTCTTGATTTTGGTGGAAGTTGGGAAGATCATATTTCTCTTGTTGAGTTTTCCTATAATAATAGCTTCCAATCTAGTATTGGTATGGCACCTTTCGAGGCACTCTATGGAAGGCCATGCCGATCTCCTTCTTGTTGGCTTGAGGCCGGTAAGAAGCTGGTTTTAGGTCCAGAATTTATTCGTGATTCCACAGAGAAGATTGAACTTATTCGACATAGGATGAAAGAAGCCCAGAGTAGACAAAAGTCCTATGCCGATAATCGAAGAAGGAAGTTAGAGTTTTCTGTGGGAGATTCTGTTTTTATTCGTGTTTCACCTATGAAAGGTGTTGTACGTTTCAGTCGATCGGGAAAGTTAGCACCCCGATATATTGGGCCATTTCCTATCACTGAACGTATTGGTTCTATGACTTATCGCCTTACATTACCGGCTCAGTTTTCTGCTGTGCATGACGTGTTTCATGTTTCTCAATTACAGAAATGCCTACGAGATTCCGATTCTATTCTTGAGCCTAGTGTTGTGGAAGAAATTGAAGTTTCGTCAAATTTAACTTACGAGCAGCATCCTATTCGAATTATTGCTTCGGAGGTAAAACGACTTCGAAATAAAGATGTTCGGCTTGTGAAGGTTCAATGGTCCTCAAAACCTAAGGACTGCTCTTGGGAATCCAGAGAATTCATCGAGCGAACACACCCGGACTTGCTTACTCTTGCTCTTTGGGGTGAACTTCCTATTTCAAATTTTTTTTTGTGTTAATATGCTTTTATGGTTGTCACTTTTTATTTCCATCTTATATATTGCGAGGATGCAATTTCTTTAAGGAGGGGGGTCTGAACAACCCGCATATTTATCGATTTTATATTTAAATATTTTTTCGTTAATCGGATATTGGTCCGTAAAGCTACTTTTGGCAAACGGTCAGATTAGGACTCGAAACCACTTCCATTGAGTTCAAAACGCCGTTTGCGATCTTTTTGAGTATAAGCTTTGATATGTTTGGAGTTAGCGGAATTTTGCTACTTTTTCACTTAGGGCTTTGGTTTGGGCTGAGCCCATTAACCCCACTTAACTCAGTTCCAACCCTCTCCTCTTCATTTACTTCCTTTCTATTTTTCTTATACTCAAGCTTTTATAACAATGGAGAGTGGAATGGGAAATTAAAACTCAAGCCCTAGTTTTCTTTTGCAAATCAAGCTCTAGCTCCCAACTAATAGAAGAAGCTTTGGTAAGCCTTCTCTTCATCTTCTCCAACTCTTTCTCCATTCAATTTCAGAAATTTCCTAAACCTAATTTAGGAAATGTTTCTCCTTTAAGCTTAGATTCAAGCTTGTTAGGTTGGAATTGAAGAGTGGTTGTTCTTGCCATTGCTCTACAGCTTCTTGTCTATTGATTTTGTGAAAAGGTGAGATTTTTATCTCACATCTATCCCTATATTTATCTTCGATTGTTTGGTATGAATTCCTAACACTTATTCTTGTGCAATTGATTTTGATTTGAATTGATTTGGTGAATATTCCAATTTTTGGTGTTTTGGGTTCAAATCTTTAAAAATCCTAACTTTGATGTTTGAATGTGATTTTGGTGATGCATCGAGGAGCAAATAGGATCGGGAAGTCGTTGGGCGTAATTCCCTAGCGTTCGTGCTCGATTGATTGCGAATTGGTGGAGTTTGCACATCAACTAAATGGGTTTCAAACTGCAGAACATCAGGTTCGGCCGATCGAACCCCTGGGCCGGCCGACCGACCTGCTACCAAAGTGCATAAGCACTTTTCTGTCTCTGGTCCGGTCGACCAGCTACAGAGCTCAATCGACCGACCTGCTTCCCGAGAATTTTTCCAAAACACGGTCCGGTCGACCGAGCTCTGGAGCCGGCCAACCGATTTGTTGCTATTTCGCCTATTTCGCCTGTTTTGCATGGTTTCCAAATTTAATCTATTCGTGTTCTTTCCCTAATTGTTGTTATCCTTTTTTATTGACTTTGATGACTTCTTTTCTTCGGGAATTTTAGGAATATCCATTTTGATGGATTAGGTATCGATTTCTTTGGATTTTTATTCTCGTCTTCGAATGTGAATTTTAGTGATTGATTGTTTCTACAATCATTTTTGTGATTTGTCACTTTAAAAATATAAAGGTTTCTATACTGGTAGTAAATATCAAAACTCTTTCATCCAAACGATTTCAACACTATTTCAATACAAAACTCATTTATTAAAACTGTTTTCCAATCTATTAGTATATACAAACCTTTTCCTCACTCGTATGAGAAATCTAATTAAACGGCTTAGTAAAACGAGTGGTATGAAACGCTTGCGTTTACTTCGTTGGTTAATTCTTGGACTTGTTCGATTGAATCTCTTGTGGCAATTTTCTAGTGGAGTTCTACAATTTGTTCATAAATATTTGAGTTAAGCTAGTGGTTATGGGACATGAAGCTAAATTCATATATTTACTAGCTTAGTGTAATTGACACTTTCTTGATGATCAACAACGATCATTTTTGTGATTTGGACTAGCAATGTGCGATGTCTCTTTGTCTGCGAGGGAGACTAAACCCCGTTTTATGGAGTTTCGACTCAAATTAGTGGGGTAGCAACCCATGGTCTTCGGGCCGTTTGTGGAGCTTCGGCTCAATTTGTGATGGTTAGCAACCATGGAATTAGCGTTACGTTTGTGATACACGTGTTGGTGAGCTTTATGCTCCCGTTTGTGATAGGCCTTTCCCCCTTTTTGTGATTTTTGGATTTCGTGTGTTGATTTCTGGAATTTGTGTTTCAACAATTTTCGTGATTTGCATTGATAAGTTTTATCAATATTTGTGCATTGGTGAATTTTATGTGTCGTTGACAATTTGTGATTGGCATTGATATTATTGTCAATAATTACGGTTTTGGTGAATTATAATATAGAGTATGACATTCTTCCTTTTGGATCTTTGAGAAGATTCTTATGATATTGATTAATCTCATGATGATTTTCGATTACATACTTACAGTAGTATGCCATTATGGTTATCATATATTTATGCCATATCTCTTATTCTATATCATGCCATCTGATATTTATAGCTAGACTGATCCGTTTATTTTTTTTCTTATTAAATAATACTCGGGTCAGACCGAGATGTTACAGGTGCTTCTGCTTGACTTCTCCCCAGGGATTCAATACTCTGAGTTTTGGCTAACTACTTAGATTAGTAGTTTTTGTTGTAAACATTTGAGATATAAACTCTATGATGTATACTTATTCTTTTGTATAGCACGTATTGCTATTCTTTTGGGTTATTGTGGATCTTTTTGACCTCTACTCTGATGAACACTTTCATGTGTTATATATTCATATCTTTTTCCGCCTTTGTGATATGGATGTCCGTGACTGATTTGTGTTATGTTTATTTCCATATTTGTTTCCGAAGATTATTATAGCCACTTTGTAGTAGCTTTGAGTTTGTACCGGTATGTCGGATTTCCTCTCGAAGTTATACTATCCGACACAGCGGTGCTCGTTTAAAGCAATTGCTCCGTAGTGTTCTTGGCTAGCGTGGGTATAGAGGTGGGGTGTTACAGAAAATTCTTCCCAAAATCCGTCGAAATCCAGAACACAAGCTCTACTCTCAAGCAATAGCAAACAGAACTTACTTCCTTCCTTGCACAACTGCTGCCTCGCTTTCGCTGCACAACTCTGATTCTGGAATTTATGAGAATACTGTTGATGAACACGAATACAAACTTATCTAATATATTCGGAAAACTTTATTCATAAAATCCATAATATCTGAGTAACTCATCTGACTCATCCACACAACCTTATAGTAAAATCCAACTCAAAAGCTAGATCTAACCAAATCCAAAAATTTCTAAGCTGTTACACCAACTCTCCTTTCTCCAAGAACCATCCTACAAACAAGCTAACTACCAAAATCACTTCTGGAACCAAAACAATATGGAACTTGACTCCAGATGCAGACAAACTTCTGATTACCTCAGTAGCTCCTACTGTACAAGAGAACCCTCAGCCTCAAACAAAAGATTGCCCAAAGAAAAATTCCCAAATTAATCGCAAGTCACTTTTGCGATCCTACCCAATTCGGATTCCAAAGAAACCGTCCTCTCTTTACCAATTAGAACAGCGTTAAGCTTCTCTAAACAAGGTTAACCCTTCAAGAAAACTTCTACCAACTGCCCGGGCTGCTCATAGAAGAACCACCAAGATTCCTGAACTATCGGAAAACAAGCCACACGGCTGCTTCCAAACCCTACCTCGACGATACTGCAAAGCTAAAAGATCTCCCCATCGGCACACCGAACACTTCGAGTTGAACTGCTACCACAGCTAACCAAGACTTCTAATCCAAAGGCTTCTCCAAAACCCAAAACCATCAACAAACCACACAACGGACCTCTGAGATGGCAGACAACTACCCAAGAAATTCGGGCTCCTAACCAAGCATCAACATCTCGCTTTTCTTAAGAAATGACAAATGAGACCATGCCCAAGCGAACAACTTATAGACCTTAGTCTCATATTCCAGAATAGCCAACCTCCATGCTAAAGATCCAGACAACTTCTACACAGACGAATCTTCCCTGCGGTAGGTAAAAATTGCTCCTCAACTACTTCTAAAACTGCTTCAAAGAAAACATCTTCTGGAATATCCATGGATACTGCATCTCATCACGCAGTTATCAAGATAGCATCACTTACTTCTGCACTTCCGAAAAATCCAAACTTTTCACTTTAAAGATAAACTCCGAATCTTTAAAAGATTTCCTTCGGATATCAGATAAATCCTTACTCCAAACTACAAATCTCTTGAGACGGTATTAGGTCTACAGTTTCGATAAATACTTCCAAACTCAACATATGGGCCTCTTCCATTAGTGGTAGTCGTGTTACACACACACCACTACTCCATCTACCTCTAAAACTTATGTTGGAAAACCCAAACAGATATCCCAACAGATCAGGTAGATATAGATATATATAGTTATATATAAAAATACAACTACGCTCTCTCAAGAAAGATACCACTCCAGAGCCTAGGTATTCACTCAACCTAATGCTCTGATACCAACTGAGACGACCTGACTGCCTATCACCAGGAAATCGCATCGCTACTTAAGAAAGAAAGGATAGAAGAAGAAAAGAAAGAGAAAGAAGAAACAAAACCACATCAGAGAACTCACAGCGCAACGAATGAAATATAAATATATAATATAATATATTACATAGTATCTTATTACATCAGAGTACACAACATATACAACACAGATTAGACAGTTAAAATCTTCTGTCTAACTACACAACTCAAATACAACAGATACAGTTACCAAACAAACATAGCGGAACCATAATATATCTATATGTGGAAGCCTCCTGCTCCATAACTCCTCCAGAATTCGTCAAGCAAACCTGAATCACTTGACTACACATACATAATATGAGTACCCAAGAGTTTAATAAAACCGAAAACAAATACTCAGGTCAGACAGGGGTCTGGTGCGAGTAAACGTTTAAAATTGCTTAACTTTAGAAAAACCTTTGAAAAGAAAAGGTATCACGTAAGACTCCCCACACATAAACATGAAAAAGTTTTTACCTTATGCTAACCAAAACATTTGATACGAAATCCAGTGATATTATAATAGTGTCTAGGGTTTTCAAGTAAATAAGAAATAGCCGAAATTGTTACATGATTAAATTCCAGCTACTAGCCACAAAAGTGGGTAATACAATCAAAACCGTAGGGTCTCGTAGGAAGAGTGGGTTTCCATCAATGGCAGGGCTATTGGGGTACTGCCCGTCATAGTACGTGGCCTAGATCAACGTACCGAGGAGTACGCCCGTTCCCCTACAACACAAGGCCGGAACAATCCCTTACTGGACAGTCCCGAACAAGACCACCCCGTAGTTGGCGCGACCAACCACACACTAAGCCGAAATAGAAAGGGACCTCTAGACAGGGGTAAATCTCGCTCTCCAGTAGGAGCTACCCACGAAGCCTTGCTGCACCTCCCCTGTTTTAGCCATTCCCGGTTGATGAGGCTTGAGGCTGCGATTACCTTTATAGAACACATCTATCTTAGAATGCTCATCGTCCACCTGACGATGTTCTGAAAGCATTCAATCCATACATGTTCGTTCCGGGTTCGAACGAAACCGAAGGCACTATCTCCTTGCACTCATTTTGGAATCACCCTCAGAGTCAACGACCATAGCCCTTGCACTCTAAATCACCATCTCGAATGTATAAGTACTATTCCATCAAACTCGTTATGGAATCACCGATAGAGTTACACTGACGTATAGTTCTTACACCTCGACTCTTCATTTGCTCCACTTGGATTCACGACCTAACGTTTAATTGGAATTGATGTGGTTTTCGAAAATCCAAATATGGAAACCCGATCCCGGTCTCACTGAAACCAAACGACATTTTAATGTCCAAGTTGTACTTAAGGGTTTAAGAATTTAAAACTTATATTTAGGATGATATATAAATAGATAGATGAATCACATTATCACTATAGATAATTCATAACAACATTCATCTTCACGAAGCAGCATATCACACATCATAGATATCCAAACCATCCAGTATCAACCCATCAATCACCCAATATCAATCATTCAATATTGATCATCCAATATCAATCAATCAACCAATATTAATTAATCATCCAAAACAGAATTGATTATCTCTTAACAATTGGATTACCTAAATCCTTCTCAATTAATTTATTTCAAGTGAATAAATTGGTCATCTCTTAGTGATCTTCCTTAATTAATCTCCCTTGATTAATTATCTTTTAATTACATTCAAGTAATTATCCTTATCCATATTCAGTAACTAACCTTTAATTAATTACAATAAATTAATGATCATTCATTTACTTTCATTAATTAACTAAAATTAATTGCATTAAACCTCAATTAATTATAATTAATTAATCACACTTAAATTAATCACTTATATTAATCAACCTTGATTAATATCATTAATTACATTAATTAATGATCCTTATTAATTAATAATTACTTTAAATTAATTAAATAATTAACTTGTAATTAATAAACTCATCAATCATAATCACTAATTAACAACTTATAATTACTTATCTTAATTAATTAACTTATTAATTAATTATATATACTTTGATTAATTAATTTAATTAATTAATCTTTAAATACTTCATTAAATACTTAATTATTCAATTAAGTTGATAAATAATCCTTAATTAATTACTTTATTAATTAATTTCATTTTTAATTAATTAAACTTAGTAATTAATCTTAAATTAATCACATTTATTAATAACTTAATCACATTAATTAATTAACTACAACTAATTAAGTAATTAACCCTTAATTTTTTAACAAGTAATTATCTTCTAATTACTATCATTAATAACTCTTAATTACTCTCTTAATTAATTAATTAACAAGTAATTAATTCCATTATTAAATAATCCTTTTTAATTAATTAATTACTTCATAATTAACTAACTTCAACAATTATATTAATCAATTCTTTAATTGATATCATCAAGTGATTAACCAATAACCACTTCCATTAAAATACTCCATGAGTAATTACCATTAATTACTTCCATAATTAATTACTTCCATTCTTAATTATATTCAAATATTAACCATTGATTACTTCATTAAGTAATCACACTCAGTTAATCCATAATTAAGTGATATTAAAATTAAATAAACAATTAACTAATTATTTAAAATTAATTAACAATTAATTAATCAATTTCTAATATTAAAGAAAATCTTTAATAAATAAAGAAAACCATAAAGCTTAATCAAACTTAATTTATTAACAAATCATATTAAATAAGTATTCTTAAGTTAATTATCCAAATAATTTAACTTTATTTATTTCCATAAATAAATTATTTGAATTATTTAAATCTTATTTATTCAAAGGCAAATTATTAAAATTGGTTTACAAAATCATAATAACAGTCTTACTTGGAGATAAAGCATTTATAAATCATTTCTAAATTTAAAACACTTTAAATTATCACGTTAAACTAATTTATTTTCAATATAAATTGGAAATTTGTTATTAAAACATTACTTAAAAACTTTAACTTAAATCTTTGATTTAATAATTAAATTCCAAACAATCTTTAAATTTGAATTTTAAAACTTAATTTAGATAATTAATTTCAAACAAACATCTTAAAACATTTTTAAATTTTAAATATAAATTAAATTTCACTTTAAAGTGTTTGATTTACTTTCGTTTTTAAAATAACAAGTTTGACTTTATACCTCACTTCCTTTATAAACTTGTTCTTATAATTTTAACTAGATTTATACTTATTTATACAACAAGCAAAACCTGCAATTATTCAAAATTCAAGTTTACTATGCAACTAAAAATCATTTCAGTACTAACAAAACACATCCACCCTAGACCCGATGCCGACTCGGAAATCACGCGAGTCTTCCCCGAGGAAAAATCCAACCCTAAAATCTTTGAGGCATACGCGATAAAACGCGTGAGCATACCTGAGTCAAGCCCTGTCTTCCTCAAACACAATACTTCCCAGTGCACAACACAACACGGTGCACGTATCCCAACTCGTCCGGCCATTCCAGGTCGTCGCGATTCTTGCCAACGGTCACAAAGTCACTCGCGATCCTAAATCCTAGCCTAGATTCTACAATTTGAACGCGAGTCAAAATTCAATCATTTGAACCAAAACTGTAGAAAACAACGACACTACAACCCCTCCCAATGCCGTCCACTGACGCCGATGAACCATGCCGACCACTCCATCGTTATACCACAACCAATGTCGTCAACCTCCCCAAATGCGATTGAACTCGGTCAAAAATTCAGGTCGCAAAAGCTTCAACATTTAAACTCATCCGAGAACCACCTTAAACCCTAGTTCAAACAAATTCGAACGATTCACCTAATAGAAAATTTCTCTTGTATTTTTCCTATAATCTACAACATTCATGCAAGCTTCGATCCGAGTATCAACTCAAATTATAAAGTATATCATCTGCAATTCATAAAAATTCCCAAAACATTCAAACCAAAAATTCAACATAATTACTCAACTAAAAATTATGATACAAACTCTAAAAATCATAACTTTCCAATTGTAATTCAATTATACATTCAAAACTAGAATTTGAAATTATAAAATTTTGTCCAAAAATGATTTTTCACTGTAATTTGAAAATTTTGAGTAACCCATTCATTTTAAAACCCTATAACTATTTTTAGATGATAAATCACTTGATTACAAACAACTTTCATTTACAAATCACAATCCAATTTGTGTTAAAAATCAAGTTATTGAGATTATTGAAGGATTTGAACTGTTTTTAAAAAATGCAGTATCCATTTTAAATTTTACAGACAATTCAATATTTTAATTCAACATGCATTCTAATTTAAAACTATTTTTTTTCATATAACATCAATATAGATTAACACATCATGGTAGTAAGAATTCAAATCAACTGATTTCAAAAACATTTACTCACTAGTTTATTTGCAGAGCAGAATAGACTCTAATTTACTCAAAAAAATATGCTCTGATTTGCTTTGCTGAAGAAATCCCCTGCATGCTGAAATTTGATGTTTTAAAAATTCCGTTAACTTTGATGTTGATTGCAGATGAACACCACTTAATTGCAGGTTGATTTGATTTTGAAATGCAGGTTTTAAAACTTTGAAAATGCAGTTTTGGTTGCAGATTTCCTTGATGTTGCGAGCTTGAGGTTTGCAGATTTAATTTACTTCAAATTTTGATTTATTTGTTTAAATTTTTCAGCTTTTGAAAGAATTTGCTGGTTGCCATTGAATAGAGTTAAGAGATGAAGACAAGAAAAATAAATGTTTGTGAAAGAAAACAAATTTTCTTCTTAACGCATTTATTAAAATTAAAATGAGAATAATGCCACTTCTCTTAAGAATTTTAAAATAAAAAATTTAAGTAATTTCGTTAGAACTTTTCTTATATAGGTTTATAAATTGATATTTATATTGGTTAATATTTAAATATATATTCATCTTGAATCATAAATTCAAATGGAAATTCAAATTCTAATTTAAATGTGTAGGCTTTAAAATACACTTAAATGATTAATGAAATCATTAATAAAGGAATTAATTATCTTAGAGATAATTAATGTAATAAAATGATTTAACTAATAGGGTAATTAAAGAATGATTGATTTAGTTTATCAATAAATAATTAGATTAATTTATAATTAGAAATGATTGATAATGAATTAATCTAAGATAATTTCTTAAGAAAGTCATTAAAGAAATGTTATTAGTTAATGAAGATAATTAACTAGAGATTATTAAGTAATTAAATTATCGTGATAAATCTTGATAATTAATTAGATTGATTAATTTAGATAATCAATTATACATTTTTAAATGTAAATGGATAAATGGAAGTAATTAAGGATTAATCACTTATTGTAATTAAATTTAGATATTCTGATTAATTAAAGTTAATTAATTATGAAATTGGTTTAAAGGTTTGTAACGATCCTGAATTTTTGAACAATGTAAATTGAAAATATTTAATTAATTTTAAATAGTTGAATGATGATTTAGATTGAATTCCCAATGCTATATAAAACATTTCTATGATTTGGCGATTAAATTTTAGAATTTAATCTATACAAAGTTGAATAAAAATTTAAATTTGACTTTGGAGTTGAAATTGAATATTGAATTTGTATTGGATTGGGATTTATAAAATAAATAAATAAATAAATAAGAAATAATGATGTTTAAAATGGAATAAATTTTATCAATACAAAAATAAATAAAATAAATACACATAGTTAAAATTCAAATAACATATTTATAAAACTTTGTAGAATAGAATGTAACTACATTGGAGAAATTTTAACGACATAATTTAAACAAAACAAAACAAAGCAAAGTAATAACAAAACCAATTGGAATTAGTTGAAATTTGTTTGAAATTGATTAAATTGTCTTCGGGCTTTAAAATTTATATTGGGCCATCTTAATTAGTATTGTGAGATGTATCTAAGGCCGATACCACCATCCCTCTACCCATTTTTGATTCAAACCCTAAGTCTAACGAAAAAATGTCGGCCATTCCTCTTTTATTTGCTCCGCTCTTTTGGAAAAAATGGCGGCCGTGTTCTCCTCGTTCGCTCCTCTTTGAAGCTAAGCTAGGGCTTGCGATCCAATTAGGGGCTTCGATCTTCGTTCAATTGTGCTCATTACTCTCTTCGGCTGTTTCGATTATAAAGGTGAGTTTTCTCACGATTAATCGTTATTCAAGTTTTAAAATTTGTTTGAATTGGGTGCTTGGTTGCATGCTATGATTTGGGGTGTTATTTGTTATCATTTGCTCGGTCAATCCAATTTAAGCTGATATGGACAAGATAAGTCACTGCATGTTGGTTGTTGGGTGTTATTTGCTATCATTTGCTCTTTTCTCTGATAATTTGTTTTTAAACTAATAAGAACAGATGCTATTTGTGATTTGTTTTAAACTGATAGGAACGGACGCTATTTGAAATTTGTTTATAAACTGATGAGAACAGATGCTATTAAGATTTACCTTTAAATTGATGAGGACAGATGCTATATCGAAGAAAAAAAATTTTTTGCTTGTTTTTTGTTGCTGCATGTGATGGATGTGAATTTATTTATATTGTGAGGGATGCATGCTCGTGTATATGTATATATAGGCCACCTCTGTTAGGTTATACAGTTTTCAAGAAAAAAATAATACTGAGAGAAAACATTCCCCTAAACTTTGCTATATCCATTGATGTTGGATCTACATCTGATTTATGTTGTAAATTATGTTGGATGATTATAAATTGGGTTTGCATGTCCTTATAAATGTGAGGACTGTGTGCATATTACAGGCAAGAATAACTTGCCTCTGTGTTTCCAGCCCATGATTTCAAAATAAATTCAAAAGTTCTTCCCTTGATTCTTCGTGGACTTAAAATTTTTAAACCAGGGTTCTATGTTTATTTACCTGTGAGCAACCTCACTTTTAAGAGTTAGATATGAAAATTTGGTTGCATGCTAGTAAAATTTAAATGAATGTATGTTACATGAACATCTGCTGTGTACATATTCATGTATGGTTCTCTGTACCCTTTTTAGTTGCAAGTCTAATTTAAATCCAAAAACCTTTTTGATTAGTTTAAGGTTAGATTCAAATAAAACTTGTTTGGGTTAAATTGAAACTTCAGTTTAAAATTTTATTTAAGTCAAAATAATATGTGAGCAAACTCTTTAACCTTGTTTTATCTCTTAGTGTTTTGGTTTGTCCTTGAAGTATGATATAAGTTATGCTTGAATGATTGTGTGAAAAATGCATTTCATGTCTCTGTGTATATACTTGACTGTATGCATACATGCTTTATCATCTCTGCCTTTAAACCCAGTAAACAAACCTTTCATCCTCTGATTCATTCCTATATTGATGCTAGTGAGTGAACCTATACTTTGCTCAAATTTCTTTTGCATTGAACGCCTGCATGAACGAGGATAGTTTTCCATATGGGTCAATAGTCATGTTTGTGTTTTTGTTCCTTGAAATATGGTTCCCTGTAACACACTGGTTTGCAGTGTGAAATATGTTAAAACCCAAAACTGTGCGCAAAACTAATCTGCTTAAAGTCTTAAATTTGTGTTATGCTTGTTCCTGTAAGGTAATATAGAGATGATATTGTTCCTGGCAGGTTGATGAGTATAGAGATGATAAACCCGTTTAGCTGTGTGTGTGTATATTTATATATATACACTCTCTGCATGTATCACTTGTATACATTTACTTGAAAGTACTTGATGCTGCACACTTGTGCTTTGCCTTGATCACTTCAGCCGTTGTCATTTTGTGTTGTTGCCTTGCATTTGCCAAGTCCATGTGTAAGTTCCCATACATCCATCTGAGTTTGTTATTTCCTGTTGCACTTGTAGTTGCCTTCCATTCTGTTGCACTTGGACTTGACTATTGTCTGCATTGTCCACTTATGTACATGCTTGGCTTTGTGGTCTTCATATTGTGCTCTCTGAGTTGATTTGCATTTTACCATGCTGTTATCTATACTCATGTTCTTGCATTCATATTGGCATAGAGTTGCATTAATACTGTTGGTCTTTTTTAGCATTGAGTTGCACTGTACTTGTCTTGTCCACTGTTTCATTTAGTTTGCATTGTTCACCTGTATCATGTTTTTGCTCCCCTGTTGATCGAGTTTGTTATTGCCAGTTGCCTCCAGTTTTGTTGGTCTTTTCTTGGTCATTGCACTGGTCATTGCTTGTGAACTTTGGTATTGCATCATTTATGTACTTGATAAGTGCACTTCTTATATGCCGCAGCTTGCATCACTGGTGCACTTTGGTCTTTGTGATTTGTGCTTGCATACTTGCTCTTGTTGGCATTTCTTTGTGGTCTGCACTGCTTGTTGTAGCTGGGCTTGTTGTGCATACATGTTTTTATGCTTGTGACATTCATGTTGATTCCATTGCTGTTGACATGCCTTGTACTTGTAGCTGTATTTACTGTTGTAGTTGGGGCTGCTGGATTTGTTGTACACTGCTGCCTGAATGCCAGTTTACCTTGTATCTTTGTGCATCATTGTAGTTGGTGGTCTTTCACGATTGTCTTTACTGCTGTTACTATTTTATTTCAATTCATTGCAAATTTAATTACTTGAATAAAGATTAATCCTGACTCGAGTGTTTTTGTGTTTTGCATAAAACGCTCGGGTCAGACCGAGTATTTTTACAGCTTGGAGATTTTCTCGCAGCGAAGTTAGAGAGAGGGGAAAGCACTTCACTAAAGCTTTTCAGAAAAATTTTCTTGTACTTTAAAACGATATATGTTTATTCCGCTGTATAAAATGTAATTCATTGTATAACTCTGATATTTGTATATAAAAGAAAAGTTCATTTATAAAATATATTATTGTTTCTGTGATTCTGCGACTGATTCTGTTTACATGTTATAAACTAAATAACAATCCGTCATTTTGAACGTTTCTAGTTGGTTTAATTACCGACTAGAGGCGGTCAGAGCGGCGGGTCGTTACAAAGTGGTATCAGAGCTTTGGTTTACACAAAGCTTAGTTTATGGCGTTTAATATGAATAGTTACTAAAATCACTTTAAAGAAAGTGTTTTCAAATCTAAAGAAGTTTAAAATTGTTTTCTTTAAAATAAAAAGTATTTTGAAAATTAGAATTATTTTGAAAATTCCCCTCTCTAAATTTAGGTTTGCGATAGTTTCTCTTCGATGAGGTCTCCTTAGATTTGAGTCTCGATCATTTGAAAACTCATTATCGAATTGGTGAGATTTATGAAAAGTGAAATATAAGTTAAGTGAATTAATGAATTGGTTTAAATTGGTTTAAACTAAATATTTTGAACATATCCGAAATAATTGGAAAATAAAAGGACATGTTAATTTGGTTATAATCAAACGGATTATTGAACTATAACTTGGGAATTTGATTCTGAATTCTTTTGAAAATTGATTTCAAATGTTTTGAAGAATGATTTAGTAAATAAATGGATTATAAGTATTTAACTTATAATATGGACTTTTGGTATATAACTGAGTTATATAAATTGAATTGAATTATTAAATGAAATTATAAATCGAAGTTTATAAATAGAAATGGAATTTGTAAAGATTGTTTATAAATTTGAAACCAATTGAATTTGATAAATGAAACATAGAAGTTATTAAAGGAGATATATTCGTAATTTTGGACAGCGAATTTATCCTTTAAGTTAAATATTGTGATAATAAAAGTTGGTTGGGATTTTTATTCACAATTTTGGACAGTGAATATATTATTAAGTAAATCGGTTATGTCTTGGGAAAATGATTGAATAATCCAACCTTTGCTAATGAAGATTGCAAATTTTGATAGGAAATTTAATTGTCGACTAAACTGCATGAATAAAATAAGTTTGATGTAAAGCTTATATTTCAAGTTTAGACTAATTTCTAAAATAGTTAATGTGGAGATATAAATCTAATGAAACCAAGTCGGTAAATGGTTTACTAAAGAACTAGTTGATTATTTTGGGAAATAGAAAGCAAATGCAAAGTTCAAATGGAATTTAGATTTCAAATTTGATGTTTGTCAACATGAAAATCCATAATAGATTTAATAGATTCAGTGATGAATTTGAATTTGAATGTGCAGAAAGTGAAGTTAATCCACTTCAAAGTTGTTTTAAAATGTGTTAAGAATCGAAAGCATAGATTTCAACATTCATTGTTGAAATAGACGTTTTCGAGAGAAATCAAAGGAAATGGTAGACTATAACACTGTTGTTATAGTAAATGGTTTCCAAAAGGAAATGTTTTTATATAGTATTGGGATTTATATATCTATCTTAAATTCGAATTCCTATACTAATGATTTGGGTCGTCGTAACAATGTTTTACGCAACATTCGTTTTGACTCAAGTTAATGTGTTTAAAAGAATGATTTCCTTTAAGAATGAAATATATACTTGATTTTGGTTTAAGTATATCGAATATTTTCAAAGTGTTGAAAATAAATGGATTTGTGAATTACTTATTATTGAATAAGTATGGAAATATTTTCCAATATGAAATGAAAGGTTTGAAATTTTATCTTTTAAAGATAAAGTGAAAAGTGAATGTTTTGAGATTTTATCTTTTAAAGATAAATTGAAAATGAATATGTGAAATCGATTTGAAAATCGTATATTCATAGATATTTTGGAAATGTAAATTCATTATGGAATTTATAAAAGAAAAGGAAATTTGTTAAAAATAAACATTGATTTATTTTTGAAATGTGGAAATAAATTTACGGATTTGGAACGTAAGTTTAAAATAAACCGGTAAGGATTTATTTGATTGATTTAAGTTAACCATTTTAAGTTTAAAATGGATAAATTTTTGGAAATTGATTTGAAATTTGTTTTCAAAGATTTTAAGGTGAAAAATGATTTGAAATTTGTTTTCAAATGGTTAAGTGTGGAAAAAAAATATATATCTTGTGTAGATATTATTTTTGGAAAATATGAACAATTAGTTCAACTTTGAATTTTGAATGATTGATTTGGATTGTATGTTTAACATTGTGAATTGATGACATAGCAGTTGATCTCTATTAAATATATATCTGTTGGTGGCGGAGAATTTATTCTCTTAGCTTAACACCCTTCTCTGAGACGTACGAGCTCAGAGGTTATATATCGATAGACATCAATTATGTGTTGAGAATTGACGATGTAGCATGAAATCCAAATCGAGTGTGAAGTCGATAATAAATTGGATTATGAATGTGAATTAGGTTTGAGATAACCTTAAATTTCCAAACCGACTTAGAGGAAAATTTTAAATGGATAATGAAATGGAAAATTTGTGAATCCTCTATTTGTTATGGGTATGAGATATTGAGGTTTTCAGAACGTATATATGAGAATACAATAAATTCGAAAACCATTAGTTTGGAAAGAAATTGTTGTGGAAAACTTATGTAAGTACATGAGTATGATATGCACGAATTGTGAAATGAAATATTATATATGTATGTATGATATTATGTTTTCCAAATTGAGGATATGGAAAAGTACCTTCCATTTAAAAATTTGTGAAGGTTGTTGGAACTCGAGATGAGTGTCCATTTGAAGATCGTAGCTACGTAGAATTCCATTAGTTGGATTGACCATTTGTTTTCCATTAGTTGGATTGGCCCTTTGTTTTCCATTAGTTGGATTGGCCATTTGTTTTCCATTAGTTGGAGTGACTAGCGTAATTTGAGGGGCGTGATGCCTACAGTTACAAGCGATTCCACTGGAATAGTGGCGCAACCGCTGAGTAAACTGCAATCTAGAAGCCAAAGCGAAATTCGAGGGGCGAGATGCCTACGGTCACAAGCGATTCTACTGGGATAGTAGCGTAACCGCCGTGTGGACCGCGATCTTTGGCAACAACTATGGCGAAATTCAAGAGATGAGAAATCTACAGTTTACAAGCGATTCTACTGGGATAGTAGCGAAACCGCCGGGTAAACTGTGATCCATGGGGGAATGTGCTTTCCATATCCATTTTTAAAAAGATTTTTAAAGTATTTTCACTGGGAGTTGAAGCAAGTATATTTAGTACTTAGAGATTTTTAGTCTTGCGCCTGGCCAGCGTATGCCTAATGTCTTTAAGAACGACAATAGAATTGTTAAATTTCGAGTTAGCAAGTATTTTCAAACTTTAAATAGAAAATCAATAATCTGAAATTAAAGTAACATAAATTCCAACCTAATGAACTAAGGAAGAGGATTTCTGCAATGTTTTGAAAGTCCACAATTTTGGAAAAGTTATACTTTGTAAATTTCTTAAATGAAGAATTGCAAATTTAAAATTTGGGTTTTGTAAGTTGAAAACTTTAGTAAAAGACTTTTGCGTCTTGATTGTAGAAAATGATGAGCAAATGAGTTAATTAACAAAGCTAATGAGACAAAACAAATAGAATGAATCCTATACTTATGTATTTATTTTTGATAAGTTTCAAACTTGATAAAATTGAGTAGGGTATAAATATTAGTGAAATTTTAACAATCATTTTTCCTTACTTGTAATTTCGGGACGAAATTCTTTTAAGGAGGGGAGATTGTAACGATCCTGAATTTTTGAACAATTTAAATTGAAAATATTTAATTAATTTTAAATAGTTGAATGATGATTTAGATTGAATTCCCAATGCTATATAAAACATTTCTATGATTTGGCGACTAAATTTTAGAATTTAATCTATACAAAGTTGAATAAAAATTTAAATTTGACTTTGGAGTTGAAATTGAATATTGAATTTGTATTGGATTGGGATTTATAAAATAAATAAATAAATAAGAGATAATGATGTTTAAAATGGAATAAATTTATCAATACAAAAATAAATAAAATAAATACACATAGTTAAAATTCAAATAACATATTTATAAAACTTTGTAGAATAGAATGTAACTACATTGGAGAAATTTTAACGACATAATTTAAACAAAACAAAACAAAGCAAAGTAGTAACAAAACCAATTGGAATTAGTTGAAATTTGTTTGAAATTGATTAAATTGTCTTCGGGCTTTAAAATTTATATTGGGCCATCTTAATTGGTATTGTGAGATGTATCTAAGGCCGATACCACCATCCCTCTACCCATTTTTGATTCAAACCCTAAATCTAACGAAAAAATGTCGGCCATTCCTCTTTTATTTGCTCCACTCTTTTGGAAAAAATGGCGGCCGTGTTCTCCTCGTTCGTTCCTCTTTGAAGCTAAGCTAGGGCTTGCGATCCAATTAGGGGCTTCGATCTTCGTTCAATTGTGCTCATTACTCTCTTCGGCTGTTTCGATTATAAAGGTGAGTTTTCTCACGATTAATCGTTATTCAAGTTTTAAAATTTGTTTGAATTGGGTCCTTGGTTGCATGCTATGATTTGGGGTGTTATTTGTTATCATTTGCTCGGTCAATCCAATTTAAGCTGATATGGACAAGATAAGTCACTGCATGTTGGTTGTTGGGTGTTATTTGCTATCATTTGCTCTTTGCTCTAATAATTTGTTTTTAAACTAATAAGAACAGATGCTATTTGTGATTTGTTTTAAACTGATAAGAACAGACGCCATTTGAAATTTGTTTATAAACTGATGAGAACAGATGCTATTAAGATTTACCTTTAAATTGATGTGGACAGATGTCATATCGAAAAAAAAAATTTTTTTGCTTGTTTTTGTTGTTGCTGCATGTGATGGATGTGATTTTATTTATATTGTGAGGGATGCATGCTCGTGTATATGTATATATAGGCCACCTCTGTTAGGTTATACAGTTTTCAAGAAAAAAATAATACTGTGAGCAAACATTCCCCTAAACTTTGCTATATCCATTGATGTTGGATCTACATCTGATTTATGTTGTAAATTATGTTGGATGATTATAAATTGGGTTTGCATGTCCTTATAAATGTGAGGATTGTGTGTATATTACAGGCAAGAATAACTTGCCTCTGTGTTTCCAGCCCATGATTTCAAAATAAATTCAAAAGTTCTTCCCTTGATTCTTCGGGGACTTAAAATTTTTAAACCAGGGTTCTATGTTTATTTACCTGTGAGCAACCTCATTTTTAAGAGTTAGATATGAAAATTTGGTTGCATGCTAGTAAAATTTAAATGAATGTATGTTACATGAACATCTGCTGTGTACATATTCATGTGTGGTTCTCTGTACCCTTTTCAGTTGCAAGTCTAATTTAAATCCAAAAACCTTTTTGATTAGTTTAAGGTTAGATTCAAATAAAACTTGTTTGGGTTAAATTGAAACTTCAGTTTCAAATTTTATTTAAGTCAAAATAATATGTGAGCAAACTCTTTAACCTTGTTTTATCTCTTAGTGTTTTGGTTTGTCCTTGAAGTATGATATAAGTTATGCTTGAATGATTGTGTGAAAAATCCATTTCATGTCTCTGTGTATATACTTGACTGTATGCATACATGCTTTATCATCTCTGCCTTTAAACCAAGTAAACAAACCTTTCATCCTCTGATTCATTCCTATATTGATGCTAGTGAGTGAACCTATACTTTGCTCAAATTTCTTTTGCGTTGAACGCCTGCATGAACGAGGATAGTTTTGCATATGGGTCAATGGTCATGTTTGTGTTTTTGTTCCTTGAAATATGGTTCCCTGTAACACACTGGTTTGCAGTGTGAAATATGTTAAAACCCAAAACTGTGCGCAAAACTAATCTGCTTAAAGTCTTAAATTTGTGTTATGCTTGTTCCTGTAAGGTAATATAGAGATGATATTGTTCCTGGCAGGTTGATGAGTATAGAGATGATAAACTTGTTTAGCTGTGTGTGTGTATATTTATATATATACACTCTCTGCATGTATCACTTGTATACATTTACTTGAAACTACTTGATGCTGCACACTTGTGCTTTGCCTTGATCACTTCTGCCGTTGTCATTTTGTGTTGTTGTCTTGCATTTGCCAAGTCCATGTGTAAGTTCCCATACATCCATCTGAGTTTGTTATTTCCTGTTGCACTTGGACTTGACTATTGTCTGCATTGTCCACTTATGTACATGCTTGGCTTTGTGGTCTTCATATTGTGCTCTCTGAGTTGATTTGCATTTTACCATGCTGTTATCTATACTCATGTTCTTCCATTCATATTGGCATGGAGTTGCATTAATACTGTTGGTCTTTTGTAGCATTGAGTTGCACTGTACTTGTCCTGTCCACTATTTCATTTAGTTTGCATTGTTCACCTGTATCATGTTTTTGCTCCCCTGTTGATTGAGTTTGTAATTGCCAGTTGCCTCCAGTTTTGTTGGTCTTTTCTTGGTCATTGCACTGGTCATTGCTTGTGAAGTTTGGTATTGCATCATTTATGTAAGTGCACTTCTTATATGCTGCAGCTTGCATCACTGGTGCACTTTGGTCTTTGTGATTTGTACTTGCATACTTGCTCTTGTTGGCATTTCTTTGTGGTCTGCACTACTTGTTGTAGCTGGGCTTGGTGTGCATACATATTTTTATGCTTGTGACATTCATGTTGATTCCATTGCTGTTGACATGCCTTGTACTTGTAGCTGTATTCACTGTTGTAGTTGGGGCTGCTGGATTTGTTGTACACTGCTGCCTGAATGCCAGTTTACCTTGTATCTTTGTGCATCGTTGTAGTTGGTGGTCTTTCACGATTGTCTTTATTGCTGTTACTATTTTATTTCAATTCATTGCAAATTTAATTACTTGAATAAAGATTAATCCTGACTCGAGTGTTTTTGTGTTTTGCATAAAACGCTCGGGTCAGACCGAGTATTTTTACAGCTTGGAGATTTTCTCGCAGTGAAGTTAGAGAGAGAGGGGAAAGCACTTCACTAAAGCTTTTCAGAAAAATTTTCTTATACTTTAAAAAGATATATGTTTATTGTATAAAATGTAATTCATTGTATAACTCTGATATTTGTATATAAAAAAAAAGTTCATTTATAAAATATATTATTGTTTCTGTGATTCTGTGACTGATTCTGTTTAAATGTTATAAACTAAATAACAATCCGTCATTTTGAACGTTTCTAGTTGGTTTAATTACCGACTAGAGGCGGTCAGAGCGGCGGGTCGTTACAAGGTTGATATAATTAATATGATAAATTATGAATAATTTAATTAACTAAAGTATTTGATAAATAAATTAATATCAAATGATTTGTAATTAATTAATTAATCAAGATTAGATAATTAACTCACAAGTAATTGATTAAATTGGAAATAAATTGAATTTATTTGGATTAAACAATTAATTAATCCTGCTTATAAATGATTATTAAATGCTTGAACTTACTCATGAATGATTGTATTGTATGAGATGCCTTGAATTGATTTTCCTATCTGATCTATGATATTTTGTTCTGTGGATTGTGCTGTGTATAGTTTATTCATTTATTTATATTTGTATATTATCCGTGAATCTGTATATGAAAGATAAGCATTACAGTTTATATCGCTTATCAACTATATTTCTGTGTTTTAATCTGTAATGATTGAAATGATGTTGCACTGTTGTGTTAAACCCCCGAACCACACCATACACACACAAATATGGATTTCACGAGGAAATCGATTAAGTCACAAATTTTTGAAAATAGTTTTGAATTTGAATTTTTAAATTCAAATGGTTTGAAAATAAGATTGGGTTTAAAGTGAAAAGCTTTTGAAATGGAATTTCGAAGACGAAATTTATTTTGAATAACTTGATAAAGTTGGAAGTTTAAATAATTTGATTTAAACTTAAATACAAGATTTGAAATTGAATTCTATGATTCGAAACTAGGGATTAAAGATGTTATACCAGTTATATATGGGTTAAACTACTTTAAATGTATTGATTTGGGTGAATTTAAATTCAAGGGCTTTAACTCGTGTAAATATAATTGGATTTTTTCTGAAACGAAACTGTTTGTAATCACGTAATAAAAGCTTTCACATAAGAAATGAATGTCCAATTTGTGTTAAAAAGAAATTCAAGTTTGAAAATGAAAATGACTCCCAAGTTTTGGAAACAGTTTGAAACTGTAAATTAAATCTTTGATTTAATGATATCAATGGATTACTCCTATCGAAATGAAATTGTTTTGGAAATCTATGAATTGATCTTTGTGAAATAAATCTTTTTGTAATTTAAAGATTTGAAATGGTAATTGGTTTAAACCATTTGAAAGAAAGTTTTGGGTTTTAAGTTGTGGCTTAATTGAAATCCCATATCCATATGTTTTAAATATTATGCTCATTTATTCGGTTTAGCCGAGAGAGGACCTTGTGTCATGTATCCCATTCCGAATAATGATACGTCGATATGGATAGCATTTGAAGACCGGTGGTGAAGACCGGATATTTTTGAAAACAAAAGGGCTTTTTTTTCGAATGTCTTTGCATCGACTGGTCCTCAGTATAGAGACTCCATATGCGATGGGAAATCCAGACGTGATTAGGGATTATCCGGATTGGAAGGACTTCTTTGGAAGTGCCTTCGGTTCTGTTCGAACCCAGAACAGACTCGAATGGATTGTATGCCTGACATTACATTTTGAGATATAAAGCAGATTTCTTTCAAATACATTTCCGTTAGTGGCAGAGAATTTATTCTCTTAGCTTAACACCCTTAGAGGTTATGTAGTTGAAGGTTATCAGCAATATATCCCAACTGGGTAATGTGCCATGCTGAGTGTTGTTGATCATTTGTTGATCAAAGTGTGGCTTTTTTAAAAAGCGTAGCTTTGTGGATGAGACTTCGTCGAGCCTCACAAACCGGTAATGGTCAAAACAGGAATTGTACGGCAAGGTTTCAGGGGTAGCTTCCCTAGGGTATGACCATTCCTTCTGGAAAAGGGTAGTGTCATGGTAAGGAGCCCAGATACTTACTCATGTGGACACACTATATTATTTACTGTGTGATGTTGTTGGTTAGAGAGCTCTCGTTTAAAGGTCCCAAAGGACCGAGGGTGGCATATCTGAGGTTTTGTATATTCCCTGGGAAGGGGGGTAGTCGGCCTTGTTTGGCAGAGATCCGGTTTGGTTCTTAGGGCGTCCCGCCAGAGGCGTTCCCATATGGCAATAGGAAGTTCCTTGGCCTGACCATTTGTTGGAAATCCATTCATCCAATACGAGGCTTGTACGGTTTTAGTTGTATAACCTGCCATGTAATGTGGCGGTAACCAGCTATTGAACATGGTAGCTATAGAAGGCATACGATAACGGTCGTATGTTGGCTAAGATTTATATATTTACTTTCGAAATGATTTTTCCTATTCTATGCGCTAGTAATAATATCAAATATTTCTTTTTAATGCGTATCAAACATCTTTGACTATCATAAGGAGAAATTTCCTCCGATTCTGCGTTTGCATTGTGTATGTGTGGGAGGCCTTATGGTAGTCTCATTTCTAAAAAGCATTGCGAATTGATTTTAAAATATTTCTTTGTTTGTTTTAAAAGTTAAACTGTTTTTGTTGCTCACACCAGTCCCATGATTGATCCCGAGTTTATTGTTTCTCTCTTAAACTCTGGGTGCTCAAATTTTTTTCTACACGGGCAGTCTAGAGTTGGGTTTTTTTCAGATAGTCAGGTTAGTAGGTTATCTGGATCTAGTTCAGTCTTTGGATGTGGACGAGACTTGCTTGTCTTGGTGAAACGCGATGTTGGTTCGAGCTACTGCTGGAGTTCTCTTTTGAAGACTATCTGTAGTTATTTGTTCCGTTGCTAATGTTATCTATTTTCTTTTCCGCTGCTATTCTTTCGTATCTCTGATGTATATTGATATCTATTGGATCATCTGTTGTATCAAATATTGTATCAAAGCTGTATATCAATGTATTATTCTTTTATTCCGCTGTGTTGTTTACTTAATGTTGTTATAAGCTCCGACGAATCAGATTTGAATGATCGAATCTGCAGCATTGGAGTATGATATGAAGTATGGATGTCGATTTTCGAGCGTGAAAAATTCGTATCGTCACATTACATCTTTTCTAGTATATATGAGATTATTAAACCTCTCTTTAACTTTGGAAACCACTAATCATTTTTCATAAATAATGTTGGAAAACATTGTTGAGTAAAATGGTCAATAGAAATTATACTAATTCTACTCAATATCAGTTTCCATATTTAACCTTTACTATCCATTGAATAATGGTGGAATCACCTTTTTAATTCACATTGATAGCACGTACCCTGCTTGGAATTTAATACCAGGTATAAGAAGATTATTTCTACACAATCCAATTTTTACTAAATTTATATATTGAATCTTTTATACTTGCCACATTTTCGACATTTCAACCTTATACATTCCTTGTCCAAGAAAGAGGCCAAGTGAACCAGAGCACGGGTTTCTCCAAAACATCTCCTTAGTTGAAGAACCCCACATCTGGATCTCACTAATAGAAAAATCTAGTCTACTCATCGGCTTTTAGAGTCAATAGTAAATCATTTATTTTTGACAGCTTTTCTTTTAACCATTTATTTAAACTCTTTTAAAACTAATATTAAAACTTCGAAATCATCTTTAAAATACTTAATTATTTATTTGAAAACATTAATAAATGATTTGGAAATGAAAAATTATGTTTAAAAATCTATATTTCAGATTTTATTAAAAACCGTTGTAAAAGTGCCGTGAATAGTGCGTTTAAGGCTTATTTGATTGAAATAATTTTTCTATCATTTAGAAATATATTTTTATAATTAAAATCTCTTTTAAAACATTTTAACATATTCACATAATGTATTCCATATTTTTAGAGAATCAAAACTACCCATTTAAAGAATTTATCGCTTTGGTTTCCAAACTGCCAAAGAGCGCCTATTTTGAAAACTTGTTTTCCTTGTATTTCAAAATATGTTATATGAAATCAAATCTTTTCTTTTGTTTGAAAACTATGATTGCAAGAGTTTAGACAATTCGTCTTCCAAAGAATTCTGACTTCAAATCCATCATATAAACGGGTTTAAACTATTATGGCGCGAAATCGCGAACTCATCGAAGTAATAAATCCTGGCCTTACAAATGATGAAAGGGGTACTACATAATACAATGGAAAATGAAACACTATGATAGTTAAATCTCCAACTTCCTCCTAGATCCCCAAAACACCAAAGTTAACCTAGGAAAATGCTCAGTCCAACCGGAGTATTATAATAAAATAACACCCAGATTAGCCTGGAAATACCAACCTGAGATAACTTAAATAATCGGGAACATATAAAAGTCCCCTGAGACAATGCTGCTAAAACAGAATGGGTTCTTACCTGAGAAAAATAACATCCATGCAGGCAGTAGTAGAAATAAAAAACAGGAAACAAATCCAAGTTAGAATGGGCATAAATAGTATTAAAAATCCACACTTGGAAGAATGAAAATAATCCAAGAAAAATCCAAACTAGATAGAATGCATGAAACAAGGAAAATAGTCCAAATTTGATTGAATGGATTAGATAAGATGACAAATCACACTTGATAAATCAACTAAATCAATACATAAATGCCGCAAAGAGTGGTTGACTCTTCTCGTGGCAAATTAAAGACAAACTGATTCAAGGATTCGAATCAAAAAAGGATGGGAAATTTTCCAACAAATGACTAGGAAGGTGCACCCTCTTGAAGTATACCTCTAGTAATATACTCGTGAGAAGCTCATGTATTCCATGACACTTCTCGTACAATACCTATTTGGACCCCGCCAAACCTATAGCACCTCTAATTTTTGTTTAACATTATTCAAGAAAATTAATTGGATAAATTAAATAGAATAACATGGTAGATTAAGGAGTTGAGATTTAATTGTCAATTAACTTGGATGGGCTAAACTAATGAATGTATAAGTATGGTTAATAATTTATAAGTTAGGAAAATAAGTGGAGGGCATTATAGGAATTGATACACCCATATATCCTTAAACCCTCCCTTATTCTCACCTACCATTTCGTAAATCAAAATAAATATAAAAGAGAAGTTAGAGCCAACCCATAAAACACCTTAGGGTATCAGAAAACTTGGATGATCCTAGAGAGAAAGCTAGAAGATTAAAGCTATTGCAAATCTCAAACTCCAACAACTAAATCAAGGTGAATAATAGTGTAAACCATCTCATTTTCCTCGTTTTTTGTTTGGTTTTGGATAGAAACCGAATGTATTTTGCTTCGTTGATCATGTTTGGATCTAATAATATTGTTTGGATAGAATAATGATTTATGGTGATTGATTGGAAGTTTTGTGGAATTAAAATGATGGGTTTTAAAGTAAAAACCTTAGTAAATGACATTCAAATGACTTGATGTTTGGATATGTTGTGTAGAACGTAATTTTAGAGTTGGTTTTTAATTTCATAATTTTTGGAGTTAGTATAAATATTTTATGAATTTCCTAATGTGAAAAGACATTTATTTTAGGTTTTGATTACTAAAAATAATAAAATAATGAATTCTGCCTTGAAATTTCTATGTAATATAGAAAATGTTATTTTGGATTTTTGATGGATTTTTGGGATTTTTCACAAGTGATTTTTATTTATTATAAATTTTATAAGCTAAAAATGCTTAATAATTATGTTAAAATATTAATATAATTAGTTATTTTGGAAATAATAAAATCTGATCTATAGTAGTTTTTTGCAAAAAAAAAGTGTTAAAGTATGTCATTAACCAACAGAAATTTACAAAGAATAGGAGTGGGTGGAAAGAATATCCTTTAATTTGCAAAATAATGGTTTTCAAGTTATTTACAACTCTACCATTCGACCTTGTCGAATGCATCATTCAATTGCATCATTGTGCAGCAGTTCTAGACCCTTCTGTGGCATTTTTGAAAGTACATTTCTGCTTAGTAACATTTCGACTTGTAACGACCTGGATTTTTGACGTCTGTTAATTGGGTGATTAACGGGTTTTATTATTGAATTATTGATTTTCATTAGTCGAACAATAAATTTTTGATGATTTAAAATATCTGGATACATATAAATTGGTTTAGACACTATATACAAACTTAAGTTATAACATATTGGCTATGACAAACTTTATAATATATATATATATGTATGTATGTATGTATATATAAACTCCACCGTTTTAAATTAAGATAAAATATCCAATATAAATATAAATATATACACACACATATACATACAAGCTTATGATGGTATAAGTGCATATATATATATATATATATATATATATATATATCTGTGTGTGTATGTGTGTGTACATGCGACCATATGAAGTAAAATATAGGAGGTTTGTGCAAATAGAAAGAAATATGCATGAAATACCAAAATATATACAAGTAATGTATATTGAAAAGCACATAAAAGAAGAAAGTATGTATAAGTGTGAATGTATGTATATGATAACAATACACAAGCAAATGAACATATATTAAATTGTGAGAATATATGTGTATAGGGTGACAACAATATATCTATATGTATATATTTGCCAGGAAATATGTGTGTGGATAAAGTTGAAAACTGATTTAAACATGTAAGTATATATGTTAACATAGCTGTGCATATACACACACACACACACACACACACATATAAAATTCATAAAAAAGTTCTTGTAAACACGTAGGGAGACAAGCATTTAATTATAGCATACAAAACATTATATCAAGTCTCATAAAGGTATAATTCATTCAAAAATCAAATCAAGTCAAAAAAATTCTCAAATCAAAAAATAACAATTAAAAAGCCTATAGCAAGAAAGCATCAGCCACCCTATGTGCATGTTAGGAACCTATGCTCACTGACCTTCCATTTCGCTTATCCCCTCCCTTTTAGCTTGCACTATACACTCCTTCACTCCTATATATATATATATATATATATATATATATATATATATATATATATATATATATATTCATTTCTGCCTAGTTTATACCACTCGAACATGGAAAAAGAAGAAGAAAAATTATTAAGTACAACAAAGTCCTGTCATTAGACAAAGCAAAGGAGGTCAGAGACTTAGGCAAGAACAAAACCAAGCTGCCACTAAGAACTTAAGAATTAAGGGCAATCAAATCTAGGAGATCAAAAAGGGGGAAAAAATAAACATTTATCTATTCTAGGAAGAAAAGGTGAGCAAAACTTGTACGCTGGAACTATGTTAAATGCTTGGATTGAGTGACTTTTGGTAAGTATGCTTGTGCAGGCATCTAAAACATATACATACACGAGTATATAAGTCTGGTAACCAAGAAAAACCCCATGCCTGTACATCACTTTACTTCTACTCTTTGTATAAGGAAAAGTTAAGCTTAGTTTCAAAGATTTCTACCTCTCACCTAGTTTATTTTAGGATTTGACATAAAAAGGAAAAACATATGTTTTTTACTATATTTGGTTTAAAATTTGTTTTGTCAATTATTAACAAGTATAAAGGAGTAGAAGTGTAAAGTACAGTAAGTTACCCGATTTGTAAGAATTTGGAATATATTGTTTTGGACTTTTAATATATGAATACGATCGGCGGTTAAAATAAAGAAATTTTAGTGGTCGTTCCATGATTTTTAGATTTATATATAATGAGATAGAAAGGGATGAATGTGGATTGGGTTTCGACCAAATTACGGCGATTCGGCCATAGCTGGAAGTCGGCGTTGGGTCAGAAGGAGGCAGAAGAGGTAGGGAGCTTGTGAAAAATGAAGGGGTGATTTATTGATGACCGTGGAGGCAGGTCGAGATCGGTTAAGGATTTAGGTAGGGTTAAGTGGTGCTCAACTTTGGGAAAATGGTGGTGGCGAGGGGTACGTAGGGGTGTGCGGTCCATCGGAGAAAGGGAGAGGGAAATGTGGTGGTCCGGCGGCGTAGTTTGGTGGACGTTTATGCTGCACGGTGGCACGGTGAGACAGCGGAATAATGCTGGGTGGTTTGAGTATTCAAAGCAGACTATCAAATCCTCGAAGCTGGTTTGTTTGTGATATCTTTGAACAAATTCGAGATGGGCCGGTTGTGGGTGACGTGGCGGAAGATTCAGCGGTGAAGTTGGTCTGGGTGGTGCCATATGCATGTGCACAATAGTACATGCACAATTTATGCACACTTAGGACTTCATCATGTTTTTGTTTTTCTGGTGGGAGAAAAGGAAGAAAAGAAGTAAGGGAGGAGGGGAAATAGGCCGAAAATAATAATAGGCCAGAAAAAAATAAAGGGAAGCGAATACAAAGAATAAAGGAAAAGAAAGAAAAATTAAAGTAAGAAAAGAAAGTAAGGTAAAATGAAGAAAACGTAAAAGATAAGGGAAAAGGAAAGTGGAGAGAAAAGAAAACAAGTAAGAAAATGAAAATAGGAAAGGGAAGAGAAAAAAGTAAGAGAAAAATGAAAGAAGAAAGAAATATAATAATGGGAAGAAGAAGGTGATGAAATCTATATTTATGTGATAACTTATATTCCTTCCCTTAACTAAAGATCTAATTTTATTTTAAAATCGGTAATTTAAAGTTTCGATGATATTTACAATTTTATGGAAATTAGTAATATTATTTAACTTCAACCTACGAAACTTAATAGTATTTTATAATTTATTATTAATTGTTTTAATTTGAAATTAACTTAGGTTTAAAGGTTAAATGGATATGATAAATCAAAGATTAATAAAAGTCTGATGTGACATCCCGAAATTTTGACCCTATTATTATAATAAGCTTTTGATCAAATTTAATTAAAATACAAGATTTTCATTTAGAAATAAATAAGATGTTGGATATTATTAGTTGTATATGTGTTATAAAGGGATATAATTTCAAAATGTAAAATAGACTCTTTAACAACATTTAAAATTAAATCTGTTTTATTTAATTAAATTAAAAATTATGTATGGATGACACTTAATATCAAAAGTAATAAATGTAGTTAATAATGATGAGTATAATAATACAATTCTTTTCATATTAATATTAAATATGAATATAAAATAAAATTTGCGTAAATACATTACAAATCAAATATTGAAAGATTAAACTTTAAATCAAAATAAGATTTAAGTAATTAACCATATTGTATGTTTAAAAATAATATTTACAATAATATTTACAATAAGCTTATAAATATTTAAAATAAGTATAACATAAAATATAATTATAAACATAAGTATACATAAACATAAGTACAAAATATGATGTTAATAAGATATAAATAAAAGTGTTAACTATGTAAAGACAAATATCTTTAAGTAGAAATTAACTTGTCTGCAAACATATGAAATTTGTCAAAATCAGTGTATAAATTTGTGTTCAAGATAATAAGACAAAACAAAGTTAACAGCAAACATTAATAATATGCAACACAAAATCTGCAAGTATCAAAACAAGCTTGTCAGCAAGGCATTATAAGTGTACACTGTATATGCATAAGAAATCAAACCTGCAAGCAAACATTAATCTATATGTTATCATAAGTATGAAGACAAAATGTCTATGTCAGTAAATACTAATGAGTGTAAACCTAAATGAAAACACATTAGTACAAACTAAGCCTGCAATATCTTTATACAAATATTTGTGTTAGTAAATATGGATTGTGTTAACATAAGTAAAGACATAAACATTAATTAGCCACCTTATATCTGAAACAAAATATCTTCCAGCCGAAATTGTTGATCCATCTCAGGTTTTAGTAAAAAAATAATAATGAAGCAAGATATTTTATCAAGTGAAAGCTTGTTCAAGAAGACATATTGTTCAAAGTTATATATATGTATTCATCATTTCTTATTTCATTTAGTTCAGTCACAACTTCAAAAAAGAAAAAGAAAAAGAAAAGAGAAACCAGAGGTAACTAAAACAAGAAAATGAAACATATTCAAATCTAAAAGGAAAAAGCAGATTCATGAATAAACTCAGGTTGTTCCATCTGCAGTTTTCAAGATATCAAAAGGGTTTTCTATTCAACAATTATTTGAGGTGAGTAAACTTAACTTTTCAAGCATAAGTTATTAAATTAGTAAGAAAATTCATGGGATTTATATATGTATTGTATATGCTTTGTTTTGATATGAATCTGAGATTTTATACAAGCTGTACTTGAAATGTTGAAGATGCAGTTTCTCTGCTTTGTGTTACAGGGTGAAAACAATTAAACTTTGGATTGTTTTCATTTGATTATGGTAAGTTCTAAATTTGTTTTTCATCAAAACTTGTTGCTTGAACTTCAATCATAATTTTTAAAACCTGTTTCAACATATTAGTAACTTATACTTTTCTGTTTACAGTCAATCAAGTAAATACTGGTAAATTCGTTCATATGAACAGCTAATCCAAATATATATCTTGAATTATGACTAAAAGATATGATTTTTAAAAGTTGAATGGGGATTTATAGCTCAGTATTTCAAGAGCAACTCGGTCTTGAACAAAAATGGGAATTTTAGCAAATACTCGAAATTTACTCAATATTAAATGCTGAAATTTAAACTGAAGCTAGTACAAAGGTTAGTGGTCTTAGGAAAAATATTCAATGATTTTTCCATTGTATAGAATTTGGATACAAGATCAATATAGGGTTTACTGTATCCAAAATCGATATAGGGTTTACTGCACGTTTATGTTCATGCCTGCAAAAATATGAGTTTTGACCTGTACACGTGATCGAGCGATTCATGGCTTGGTTGGAGGATTGCTGGTGACATTGTCGAGGTGTGGTCGAGTTTGCATCACTTCCGGTGGTCCGCGTGTTGATGGCGAGACGTTTGTTTGCGGAGTGGTTGTTTGTTTTCTTTCGTTCAAATTGTAATTTTTCGAATTCGAATCTTGAGTGCTTTATTGACTTTTGTTTTCTTGTGTTTGAGTAATTTGGGATTTGCTCGAAGTCTTGGATGATCGCCGGAGCCACGAACGACGCTGTACACGTGTACGGCTTGGCGGCGTATCAGGTGTTTGAGTGGGGGCGCTCTCGAGTCATTCTCGAGAATGTGGAATGTTTGCTTCGGGTTTCTTGTGAGTTTGTGATGCACACTACTACAAAACAGGCCATTTGCATCGGTTGTTTACCCCCCTTTTGCATCAGTTCAACAACCGATGCATATGCAACCAATGCAACAGGCTTAACACTTTTGCATCAGTTCTGAAACCGATGCAAAAAGGTACTTTTTGCATCGGTTGTTACTAACAACTGATGCAAAATATCATGGTTGGTTGCTTGGACACAACCCACATGTTGCATCGGTTGTTGAAAACCGATGCAAACTAATCCCTCTATTCAATCGGTTTTTTATAACAACCGATGCAAACCAATCCCTCTATTGCATCAGCTATTTATACCTGATGCAAAAAAGCCATTCTTAGAAACCATTATTACAGTACTCAAATAGACTATATATATTATTGATTATAACAAACAATTATTGCATGAAATATTACAATCATTCAAAATTAAATTTGATGGCAAATACATAATCAAATGTAATAATTCTACAAAAGAATGAAAAATAAATGCAGTGTGTTATATGTAGACACACAAAAATACATATATACAGAGAAGAGAATGTATCTTTGGCAGTGGATAAATTAAGCAGAAGATGGTCTTCAAATGCACAAACCTTCATCCTATATTGTACTTGAGCTACCTAAAGTCGAGCTGTTCCATCCAAACAACCACTGCCTGCTCCTCTTCTACACTGTCACCTTCAGTGCCTGCTGCATTCTTCCACCTGACAGAAACAACAATACAACATCGAAGTGTAAGCCATGGAACACGGCAATAATACATTGAGTGAACAAAAGTGAAGTCAATCTCATGAAATCATGATATAAATAAGAATTATAATTAGCAACCGCTTGGTGCTGTACAGTGTCTCTGTCAATAGAGTATTAAAAAGGGAAACTACGTTGGCTGTAAAGCAAGTTCATATGTCGAAAGAAAAAACAGTAAATTACAAGTTGTCATTACACGACCAAATCAATAAAATCTGGACATTTATTTAATGAATACCTCAATAAAAATGCCACGGGTTCCAAGATAATGGATGATGCCCCAATTATTAGTGCAGTACAATCAACATAGGAAAATTTGGAGCAACTCAATGGTGCACCACATGAGTCGAACTATCCTAAACCCTACCAAAAGTACACTTGTCCAACAGCTATGACAATGAATGATCTAAATCTCAATTTGGAAAATGCACGGCAGAGTGATATTTGTCAAGTAGGAACAATTCCCAGTGATGCAAGACATGATTCTTTATCAAACTCACTCAAGAAATACAATGAATCAACTGCATTGTCCCCTACCAATCCAAAAATAATAAAGTCCCCATAAAATCCCTACATAAATCAAAAAATCCATGTAACAAACTCTGCTTTTCAATTTTTTCACCCCATTAACAACTCTTGATGAACAAAATTCAAACATTTCTGTGGAACCAAACACATGCAACTCAACAAATATTCCCTCCTCACCACTTATACACAATCAACAAAATTCCCTCATCTAAAAGAAATCTAAACATCTCTCAATCTACAACCATCTCTCCCCTACCCTCCGAACACATCAGCTCAAAGCCGGACATGCACACAGTCACATCAGACTTGTACTCACGTTGAGAACAATTTAGTGCTCTTTAAAGGAAGCTACAGTATGATTGGTAGAGTTAAAGGGATGAGCGAATCTCATTCCCGAACTCCATCGATCACGTGGTGAAGTTCTGTTCACCTTTCAAATGGTGAGTCGGTAAAAGTACATAACAGTTCAACTCAAATTGTTTACATTTTGGTGCACCCCTTCCAAGAGCAGGTGAACAATAACTCCATAATGTGATTGGTGGAATTCAAGAGATGAGTTTCTAATTTTAAAACTCCATTGCACTGACCTTGATTTCCAACCGAAAAAACCATAAAAAAGACAAAGATTTGAACCAAGTAAGTTCTCTTAAATAGTACATAGGCTTTTATTATGACAAGAAACACCAATCAAAAAATGAGCTTAATTTGCTGTATAATGTGGAATAACACTTAAAATTGGAATAAGGAAGGGACTGCCACATCCACTTATTGATCACAAGTAAGGGCAGTATTACTAATAGTTCAACCAATATTCAGTCACTTTATGGTTCGTTACACTGATTTAGGAAGTCAGATTGATTACTATTTTGGAAAACAGATAACCTTTGTTGGGGAGCCAGTTAATAAATTGGTACAAATGACTCAACTTTGACCGGGGAATACGCACGCAGAGAGATGACACGATCAGAATACAATGACCTCAATAAAACCGTTATACAGTTCAATGAAATTTTGCAGTAGAATGTCTATAATAGTAAACTACACATAATTTTCGTGGATACAAGTAACAGCTGTTACTATGTTTTATTTTACTCTTCTGCATAACAACTAACCAAATAGACAGCAAAGTAAACAATGAATGCATGTGTTCCCCTATATCCTTTGGGCAGCATCAGTGCGTGAACTAAAATGTTTAACTTCTGCATAAACTATGATTTTAGCCTTCCCTCACAAGAAAACTAACTAGTTAATTTATGAAACATTGCATCTAAAAATTCCATTAGGTGTTTTTCACATGTCAATCGGAAATTGCTGATTGTTGTTTAAAAAGTAGATTGTATGACTGTAACATGAATTAATACTAATTGAATACATTACATATAACCTCATTTACTTGGATATGTGTTGAGTTGTAGAATATTGTTTACCATTTTAATAAGTCAGCTAACCTTTCATTATGTTGTAGTTGAAGGTCAATACTGTTTGCTATTTCATCAAATGGGTGAGTGCAAAATTGAAAGGTTATCGTTGAATCATGAGCCCTGCACAATGATGCAGTCAAGTCAGATAGCAAATAAAAGTAGCAAAATGCAAAAACCAAACGGTAGTTAAAAAAAGCTGGCGAGGAAACAAATATTTGAAAACCGTACCAATTTAATTTGTCCATCTCAATCAAATCATGCCAAAGTTCCAATGTTACTCCAAAGTAATAACCCTATACTGTATTGCTACGGTATTGCTACTGCAAATACATAATATAAAGAAGCTAGTACCTGAAGCATAAATGCAACGACCAATACTGTGATGAAGAGCGAGGCAGTTTCAGAAAGATGAAAGTTCATATCCCATCGCTTTCCCATCATCCATGCTATTACCCCACAGAACGGAATCTGCAAGGAAAAAAAATGAAATTAAGGATAAAATGGAAAACTAATATCAACAATATCTACTGTTAATCATGGTTTTTGTTCAGAATAATTTATTTATTGCAACTTGCAAGCATCCTATTCATTTAGGATTCACATAGGTTTCAAACTCCTTATAACTGAAAAAAATGAAGTATTGACCTGTGAAAACAGCATTGTATCTCATGTTACTTACAGTTGCAGATCTGAGTTAGATGGACAACCTTCGGGATTTGGGTCTATCATTTAATGCAACGTCAACATTTTTGATGGAAAAACTTACTTCTAATTATTGTTACTGTATGGATTAGTTAGAGAATCTTCCTATTTGAAAGTACTGGGTATGCAGTGTCATGTAAAGAAACTAGAGAATGACAATATTTTGGTTTGATTTTAGACATGCTTGGTCACTGAAAACTAATGTTGTATACACTTCATATCAGTGTCTACGTTCTAGAGCAACATCACTATGTATAACTTTGTTATGCTACACAAATTTGTATCAACTATCATGTACTTATATAAAATAATATCAAAAAACTGAAACCGAAAATCGTCCATACTAGCAATTAGTCTTCAGAAGGGAAATGTGTAATAAGTTATGATGAGTGGCCTAAATGGATTAAAAAATCAAATTACTATGTGTAATCGTCCATACCTGCAGCAGTATTTGCTACTAGATTTCCATATAAGTTAGGTGTGAATTGAGGAGAGTGGCAGAGTTCATACAAATCAATTAAAAGAGAACCTAAGTTAATAAAAAAAATACAACAGTAAAACATAAATCGCTATGTAGAAAAAAGTTTATACCATAACATCAAACTGCTCAGGCTTTGAAACAAGTTGCATGCAGCAGTTGTCCACAATGATCTCATTATAGTTGATACCAAGGTATTTTGTTGCAATCTCACGGCATGATTCTAGAAAGAGACCTGAGAGTGTTCCTGTCATGGCAAGTTCAATATTTCCTGTCATGGCATCAAAGAAATTACAATGCTGAGGCCTGAGAGTGTTCCTATCTAACGAAAATACGACACCGTCACTGCAACGAGAATACGACATGAGTATTATGGGTGAGCATCCCTGTTTGGTTAAAAACTGATTTTTTTAACCTGAGGTGATATTAATTAAAATATTGTTCATTACAAGTTTTTTAACAGATTTTGAAATATTGTTAAAAAGGTAAGGATGAAATAAGTTTCATAAATATACTGTCATGTATTTTGTACTTAAGTTTTGAAATATATTAACATTTTATACTTAAGTTTTAAAATATACTGTCATGTAATTTATACTGTCTGATGTTTTAACATTTCGGTAATAAGAGTTATACCCACCTGCATGGATACAAATTGAGATTTTGCTGATGCATGGTCTATATAGTAATAGTGGTTTCTGATAATGAAGAGAAGCAAAATCCTAGTACATGTGGAAAGAAATACTTCTTATGAACTAGTCAAACATTGAGATTTTCAGCATATATGCTACAATTATTGAACACGTGTCTTCATTTATATTATAAACATGTCAAATTTTAAGATTTTCTGAAAGAAACTTCTGATGTATATAACATGGGATAAACAAGTCAGCCTTTTAACAGTGCCCAGAATCTAATGAGCATTGCCTACATATACCCACTTATCAGCCACACTGGACTTATGATTATAATGCAGTATATCAAGCATATTTGGATGCTTAGGCTTTTCAGGTAACAAGAAATGAAAAGCATGACCGTCCTAAAGACTGATTTTTTTTGGCAACCGAACATATCAGCAGCTCAAAATAAGGAAAATAAACATTTTGTTATCGTAATTGAGTAAAAATGCACCAAATAATACTGCATAGCAAAAAAATGAAAGTATATAAATAAATGAATGATAAGAATACCTTACTAAGCATACAGCACATGTAAGGCTATACTCATACTTAATGGAGTCAGAAAGAGTAATAGTAATCACAGGTTGATCATCACTCAAGTCACATGATAACCGTCTGAAGAATTCACCAGGTTCACCCATGTCTTACCCACTACAGTTTATATAAAATGCACCCAATTCTATTAACCATGATGACTGTAAGAGTTCTATATGTTCTGCATGCAGTTTAGTCTTGAAGTTTCTGCCAGTAATAGAACCATTACCTGCAACATAAAATATCTGGTTTGAACCTAATTTTCTTTTGAGACTTTAAAACCCATATACATGTTAAGGCATTAACAAACTTACTTTATGGTTTTGTTAGAAAAAAAATAACTATTTTAAGGTTAACATGGGACAGAATGAAATTTTTTAATTGGAAACAGTTGTTTATTGATTTTTTTTTTTTACTAATAAACCCCTTGGAAATGAAAAAATGAATTTCTAAGAAGGTATACTGGATCATCAGCTCATCACATTAGCTCCTCGGTTCGATATCACTAATTAAAATAGAGAACATGATTTCTATAAAATTTAAGTTTGGTTATCTTAGTTAATTTTTATAAACTTAGTTAATTTTAATCATTTTAATGTAATAAAGCTTAGTTAATTTTAAATTTTTTAATTGTTGCAAAAATATCAACTTTCAAACAAATAAAGATGAGAATTAATTTCATTCATGTACTATCAAGTTACAGAATTTATATACGTGCAATTGTATTTATGTCAATAATATATTAAAGGTTCTTGTAATTTATAGTCAACGTTTCAACAAAAAATCTGAACCAAAAAAGGAGGATGTATCAATTGAATACATATAATATTACTAGCTTATTATCTAGTTCCAGTCTAAAGATACTAAAATGTAAAATAAAAGATTCTAGACAATATGTAATGCATATGTGCGACCATATCTAGTTAGCCACATGAAAAATTGTAAATTTTAACCGACTTATAAATTTTGCAAGCATAACAGGAGGGAAACACAAAACTGGAGATAACGACAGTTATGTTTAACAAATGTTGGGGAAAATATGAGTTTCTTGCACAAGTGATGTTACTGCATTTGTTGAAGTTGTAAGTGAAAAATTCGAATTTCCATAATACTTCTCAACATTACACAGTTGGAGCAGCATAATTGTGCAGTAAAAAGCACCAATAATGGTGGAACCTATCATTACATTAAAGATGAATCTTAATGAAGATAATAAGACGTGTACCCAAATCTTAGTGTGAAGTGGTCCTACATGGACAACTCCTGGAACATGGCGTAGGATAATAATGTAACTTTCACGTTAAATTCCATTAAGTGTGCAAACTACAGACCAACATTGCATGAAATGGAGTTGGTGAATATATTCTAACCAAAACTGTGAACATTAATTGGTTATATATGATAAAGCGAATAAGACTTACGTATCTCCAGTAATTGCTGCTTTATGGCATTCGCTTCCTTTTCCTCCAAGAGCACCAGTTTCGATGTATTTCTTTGCATAATTGCTCCTACAGCAACCAAATCAACAAGCTTCCACAAGAAACAGCCAAACAAACACTTCAGTCAGTCACCAGTCTCCACTTGTTCCTCCCCTATGCATCTCATCGAACTCACACTCTTCTCTGCACTGACCAACATCACGAACACCCTCAACTCGAACACATCTCAAAACCCATCCATCACCAAAATCGAACTCATGAACCACCATTGCTATCGCCAAATCCCCAATTGAGCACCACTGCAACGTTCAATTCGAACACCTAAAATCAATCAACCAAGTCGCCATCGCCTCCATTCATCACCTATGTGGTTCCACTGCCCATCTCCACTACTCCACATTTTCACTGTTCCACATCAATCATTCATCGACCTGCAATCACGATCGAACATCGCAACCCATCTCCAATCCATCACTAACACGCGACCAACCGTGAATCCAAAGAAAATCGAACAATTGCCTTCAACCCTAGTATCCCACCACGAACCCAAAGCAAACCCAATCGGCAGAATTGCCTGTCGAAGCAGGGGATGTTGTATGCTTACTGTGAAAGCATACATTTTTTTACAACTTGAAACTCGAAATCTATCCAGGCAAACGATGATTTTAGGGTTTTTTTTTGAAGCGGGCGAACTATTTGGGGGAAAAGAACGGGAGTGGCAAAAAAAATTTGGAAAGGAGGGATGTAAAAGTGAGCAACGAATAACGTAAATAACATGAAATTGCATCGCGTACGCAAGACAACTGATGCGAAAATTATTATTTTGGACGTAGTTACATCGGTTATCTTTAAAACCGATGCAACTGAAACTATTTGCATCGACGTATTTGCATCAGTTGTTGGTGACAACTGATGCAAATTTGATTTTTTTATTACCTATTGCTTTCCACGTGCCAATTGCATCGGTTATTAAGACAAAACTGATGCGAATAGTTCTATTTGCATCAGTTTTTACTTAAACCGATTCAAATGAGGCGATGCAAATAGCCTATTTTGTAGTAGTGGCAGCGGATAATTGTAGGATCTAGATTAACCCTAGAGGGGGGGGGGTTGAATAGGGTTATAGCAAATTTTCTCGATTTAAACACAGAAAACAAACTGCAGAAATAAATATGCTGTAAAGTAAATCACACACAAAATTTACCCAGCTTCGGCAACCCCTTCCTACTGCTGCATTCCCAGATTTCTATTAGAATTAAACAGTATCCCTCTTACAAACACTCTACTAGACTCGCAAACCTTTGCTCCTACTCACAAACACTCTACTAGACTCGCACACCCTGCTCCGCCTATAGAGTTTCGTTTACTCGCAAACTCTGCTCCCTCCTATAGAGTTTTGCAAACTCGCACACCCTGCTCACTGAACTAATTCTAACTAGACAATCTGACACTACCTACAACCTAGGTGGTGATTTACAAATTCTTAGACTCGAAAAGAAAAAAACAACCTCAAAAATAAAACTAGGAGCAGAAATTAAAATACAACTATGAACCCGTAATTTTTGCTCAAAATAAAAAATAAAACCCCTTTATAATTAAACCCTAAACTAAAACCCACTTTTTATAGTAAAGGCCGGCCCACAAATTCTTGAACCCGATCCTTCTTTCTTTTTGGCTGGTGAAAAAATGTCCGCCTCTTTATTCTTCCTTCTGAAACAATTGCGGCCGATCCCTTTTTCAAATTAGGGCTTCGTTCTTCTATGAAATTTTGGGGCTTTCTGATGATCGATTCCTCTGATTTGTGTTGCTCGTTGCTCGCGGTTTTTCTCTGATGATTAGTTCACTGCTTTACGTTGCTTGGACCCTTTCGTTCTCTGATGATCGAGTTGTTGATTCGGTATGTACTTTCTTTTGTTGCTAGTTTGATTGTTTTCCTTTTCAACTCGATGCCTATGATGATGACTTGGGTGTGGTATTTATATGAATTCGAATCACTTGATTTCATTCGTATTAATTCGATACTTTCCCAATTTTTTACAACTTGATACACACGGCTTTCCTGACATACTTACTGCCTTGACGCGCATGGCTTTGATTTTGTTGCATTCGATTTTCTTGTTTCATACGGCATTAAAACTTTCCATTTTTTGATTACTTTGACTATTTCAAAGAATACGAATTTGAGTTGAATTTTGACTTGGTTAACATATGCTTTTGACATGGCTTCGGCCATCATTGTGATCTTCGTCTCTGGCCATCTTCTCCGATGATGTTAATTTTACTGTGACATTGGTTATTGCTTCATTATGTTGTCACTTGATCTGTTTCACTTCCATACTGAAGTTCACTGTTGCACTTGAGTTTTTGCTTGCATTGTCGCTTGGTCGACACTTGCATCACTATGGTTATTCTTCACTGTTGTATAATTGCATTTGGTCTGCACTTTCACTGTCCTCACATGTACATTCTGTAGCATGATCTGGAGTTGTTGTACTTGAGGTCTTGCATTTGGTAAATTTGAGTAGCAGAACTTGTTACTGTATTCATGAGTTTTTGATGCTCTGTTGTTTTCTTTACTTGTAGTTGTTCAACTTTGATGCTTTGTTCTTTGTGATCACTGTCTATCCATACTGTTGACATTTGGTTCGTTGTGCACTTGTCTTCTGTTCACTTGTATCATGCTTGTGCATTTTTCTGGCCATTTGTGTTGGTCATTTCTTTGTTGGCATTGGCTGTTATAGTTGTCATTACTATATTGTTTCTGGCCTGTGCACATTGTTGCACGCATTTGCTATGCCTTGTACACTGCATCCATTCTGGTTGGTGCAGTATTCATGTTGTTGTTGGTCTGGACATTTGGGTTTGTTGATGTTGTCTCTGTTCTTTCTGAAGCTCGAGTTGTTGTACTGATTTGAACTTCTGCAGTGTTATACTTGAGCTTCACTGTGTCACTGCATTTGGTCTTGATCATACTTGATGTCATGATTTTCCTGGTTTCACTTGTGTACACTCTCGAGTTGCATTTATGTCCAATGCATAGCGATCTTCATTTTTGCTGCTTATGTTGGTGACAAGTCTTTGTGATCTGCACTGTGCATATTGTTGTGTCACTCTTGTAGTTTGGTCTGGTCCGGTCTGCATACATGATTGTTGCAGTCCATTTTGCTGTTGGTCTTCGTTGCATTCTTGTCATGTTGCCTTGTGTTGAACCCAGTTTCAAAACTTGGGTTTGACCTTGTGCTCGTGTCGTGATTTTCAATATATTGCACGCGAGTTGAACCCGGTTTTTCATTTGGGTTTGACCTGTGCTCACCTGTCCCTGTAGCATTATCAAGTGTATATTGTCGTGCACGGCCTTGTGGCATGTACAGTGATACACTGTGCATATCACACTATTCGTGTGTGATGAATTCAAATGTGAATGATGACGAACAACCCAAATAACTGAGGCAAATATTATTTTCAAAAACCATATTTTATTTTATATTGCAAAAATATTTCTTTTTCAATTTTACTGCGTTAGTGAATATTTTTTCAGATTGCTCAGATGCTGGATTCAAACTGGAATGCAGTTGAAGACAAAATACGAGTGTGAGTGATATGTAGTGAGGAAATAATGTAAACTGAATTGTGATGTAATCAAAAAATATATATAGTGAGAGCTTGAATTTGTACTATTCAAGATTGTAATAAATATTTGTTTGAATAAAATTTCTGTTTGAATACAAATTCTGTGTAACTTGTTCTCTTTGAATTCAAATTCTGTGTAATTTATTTTATTCAACAAATATTTATTTAATCTATGAAAAACAAAATAGTACATTACCAAATACATTTAAATGAATATATATGTTTATTATCATCAAACAAAAACATACAAGCGCATATTCAACATTCTCCCCCTTTTGATGATAACAAACATATATTTAAGATTTTGTACATGTGCTAAATGTATTTTGATCAATGATATACTTTAAATGCTCCCCTTATTTAAATGCTTCCTCTCTACATGATGCTCCCCCTACATATATGCATACAAATAGAAATATATAATTAAGCCTACATGCAACTGGAAAATTATTTGACCTTGCTTGATTCTATTTGACAAAATCTTAACTTTTCTCTCCCCCTTTTGTTATCAATAAAAGAATAATAGTGTTAGAGCAAAATAGAGATTAAGTGATCAATATTAATCCAACATTAAACTCAAATTGAATATAAATATTAAACTTCAATAAAAATCAAACAAAAATCATAACTACCCTTGTTTGGCGCATATTCCACTTTTAGAGTGATGGAAATGGTATTCTCATATAAAATCATACAATTGTATCAACTTGTACATTTATCAGGAATTTGAATATCTACTAATCATGCATAACCGTTTGGACTTTTAAATGAGATTAGTAGTATTCCAATTTAATTTTTAAAAATGAAATCAAGTATCTTCTAACCACGTATGACCGTGAGGACTTTTAAATGGGATTAGAATCAACTTGTCTATTTAAGCAATTAATTTTGATATGCGTTCCATACATGCATAGCCGTAAGGACTTTTAAATGAGCATGGAAGCACATAAACAAAAATCAAAGTAATTCACCCATGCATAACCGTAAGGACTTTTAAATGAGAGTGAATAGTTTGGATATTTATTTTTACAAAAAAAAAAGTGAAATGAAAAACAAACGATCCCTGATTATAGTACCACATATCGACAAACTATATTTAAGATTTGATAAACAATGGTCGATAGAAATATGATAGATGCAGAAATGGTCATGGAATCTTTGCCCAACAGTTTTATAACTCTTGTTGAATTCCTAAAGAATTTTTTCAAATATACTCTCTTGAGTAATGTATGTTAAATATCAACACTTATCACCTTTTCAATCACTATTTATCTTTTCGATAATTTGCAGGGAGTCGGATTAGTCAAAATTTGTCATTTAAAATCGAATAAAAATGACTAATTTTGAAAATATGGTCAAAAATGATTTTCTCGAAGGGGTTATATGAGAAAAAAAATTCTTCTATTTGAAAATTATTTCAAGTGAGAAAATATGCAGATACTTTCTTTGAAAAACGATGCAGCAAATGAATATTTCAAACATTAATCACGTTCCACTAGTAATTTTTCTTTCAACTATATTACCAGTGTAATCTGCATCTGAATTTCTCTTTCACTCCAAAATATCACTAACTAAAGGCCAGACCATGAAGTGTGCACAAAAAATTCAAACTCAATTTTTTACAGCATTTTAAATGACATTCTCTTGAATTTTAGATTGAAGCCATGTAAATAATCAGAAAACCGTGAATATAGAGTTAGCCATGACCAAAAGTATTATCATCCAACAAAACACCATTTTTAATCCAAACTAACATATATGAAGTAATTCAAAGAATGGTGTTTCTGGCATAAATATAATTGGCCAACTATATTGAGCAAGTCAGAATCAAAAAAATCATCGTCACATCATTATCACAATTTTGGCTGATTTCATTCAGAATACGGTGCAGATTATCACATTTAATATACCTTCACCTGTTTTACCTTTACGATAATTTTTCATGGTTGCCCAATGTGATCTTGTCACCTTTGTGCTAGGCTAAGGAACTTTGCTTTGTTGCCCGTTGTGTTTCTGGAACGGCCAAAATCCAGAAACACTGTTGTTGTTCCTTAGCCTGCCACCATACCTACACGGGAAAAGATTTTTGTGACCTATTTTTTTTTATAGGTCCATGATTGTTAGTGGCAGAATATTTTGAAAAGTAATTTTGTGGAGACCCAAAACTATTTATAATTGCTCCCTTCGACACCCAAATATGTTTAACTTTGAGAGATTTTATATTTGTGCCTTTTGGAACCCAAATTGGTACAGTTTTCATGTGTTTGGGTCTATACCAACAATTATTTTGATTGTGTCCAAATTTTCTACAAATTGTACACACTGAATTTTCTTGATTAATCTTGCTCTCAACATTTTCAGATTTATTATATCCAAGTCCTTGTCTAACCGTATTAACAGTTTGCTTTCCTAATAGCATATTCAACGATTTTTCACTTTTGAGAATTTATCTAAGGTCATTGACAATTGTTGGACTTGTGTTTTGAGAGATTTATTTTCATTTATCAATTGTGTGCACTTTTTAATAGAATCCTCTCTCCTAGTATTTTCATTCTCTTTTAAAATCAGAATTTCTTATTCAAGTGATTTTATATTGATTTCTGATGTTTTAATTTCCTTTTCGAATGTTGGACACTTATCACACTTAGGGATCTTACTTTGATAGGTTTTAACTAATTTGTCGAGTTGTTTATTTAATTCTGTCAAAGTATCTTTTTGTGATTCAAGTTTGGCATACTTCTCCCTAAGTCTTTCAAAACAGCCATTCACTTCGTGGAAATAACTAAGTACTTCAGAGTGAGTGAGTTTCGATACCTCGCTTGGCTTCATATTGTGCTCTCTGTTTTTGAATTTTTGATTTAGAGCTGGATTTCCGTATTTGCGGTTCCTTCTTTTGAATTTCTTTATTGGTAATGCCAGCTCGACTGCTCCATCATCATCATCGCAACTGCTATTTACCAATCCTGTTAAGCACGTTTCTTTAACTGAGTCGGTTGTGGAGGACATCTCATTACTGTTGACTTTTGCACCATATATTGCATCGAGAGTATTCCAGATTTTCTGTGCATTTTCACAATGAGAGACGAAATAAAAATTATCACGATTAATATGAGAATATAATATATGCATAGCAAGAGCATTAATCAAGAGAATTTCCTTATTTGTTATATCACACCCATTTTCAATAATATCCCAACATTTAATATTAACAGATTTTAAATAAAATTCCATTTTCAATTTCCAGTTCAAAAAATCTGTTCCATCAAAAATAGAAGGAATAATATTGGAATGACCCTCGACAAAAGTATTATTTGGTGGATTCATGACTCTAGAGTTAAAGAAAAAATACATAGCTCTGATACCACTTGTAGGATCTAGATTAACCCTAGAGGGGGGGGGGGGTGAATAGGGTTATAGCAAATTTTCTCGATACACAGAAAACAAAGTGCAAAAATAAATATGCTGTAAAGTAAATCACACACAAAATTTACCCAGCTTCGGCAACCCCTGCCTACTGCTGCATTCCCAGATTTCTATTAGAATTAAACAGTATCTCGCTTACAAACACTCTACTAGACTCGCAAACCTTTGCTTTCGCTCACAAACACTCTACTAGACTCGCACACCCTGCTCCGCTTATAGAGTTTCGTTTACTCGCAAACTCTGCTCCCGCCTATCGAGTTTTGCAAACTCGCACACCCTGCTCACTGAACTAATTCTAACTAGACAATCTGATACTACCTACAACCTAGGTGGTGATTTACAAATTCTTAGACTCGAAAAGAAAAAAACAACTTCAAAAATAATGCCAGGAGCACAAATTAAAATTCAACTTTGAACCCGTAATTTTTGCTCAAAATAAAAACTAAAAACCCCTTTACAATTAAACCCTAAACTAAAACCCCCTTTTTATAATAAAGGCCGGCCCACAAATTCTTGAACCCGATCCTTCTTTCTTTTTGGCTTGTGAAAAAATGTCGGCCTCTTTATTCTTCCTTCTGAAACAATTGCGTCCGATCCCTTTGTCGAATTAGGGCTTCGTTCTTCTATGAAATTTTGGGGCTTTCTGATGATCGATTCCTCTGATTTGTGTTGCTCGTTGCTCGCGGTTGTTCTATGATGATTAGTTCACCGTTTTGCGTTGCTTGGACCCTTTCGTTCTCTGATGATCGATTTGTTGATTCGGTATGTACTTTCTTTTGTTGCTGGTTTGATTGTTTGCCTTTTCAACTCGATGCCTATGATGATGACTTGCGTGTGGTATTTATATGAATTCGAATCACTTGATTTCATTCGTATTAATTCGATACTTTCCTAATTTTTTACAACTTGATACACACGGCTTTCCTGATATACTTACTGCCTTGACGCGCACGGCTTTGATTTTGTTGCGTTCGATTTTCTTGTTTCATACGGCATTAAAACTTTCCATTTTTTGATTACTTTGACTATTTCAAAGAATACGAATTTGAGTTGAATTCTAACTTGGTTAACATATGCTTTTGACATGGCTTCGGCCATCATTGTGATCTTCGTCTCTGGCCATCTTCTCCGATGATGTTGATTTTACTGTGACATTGGTTATTGCTTCATTATGTTGTCACTTGATCTGTTTCACTTCCATATTGAAGTTCACTGTTGCACTTGAGTTTTTGCTTGCATTGCCACTTGGTCGACACTTGCATCACTCTGGTTATTCTTCACTATTGTATAATTGCATTTGGTCTGCACTTTCACTGTCCTCACATGTACATTCTGTAGCATGATCTGGAGTTGTTGTACTTGTGGTCTTGCATTTGGTATATTTGAGTAGTAGAACTTGTTATTGTATTCATGAGTTTTTGATGCTCTGTTGTTTTCTGTACTTGTAGTTGTTCAACTTTGATGCTTTGTTCTTTGTGATCACTATCTATCCATACTGTTGACATTTGGTTTGTTGTGCACTTGTCTTCTGTTCACCTGTATCATGCTTGTGCATTTTTCTGGCCATTTGTGTTGGGCATTTCTTTGTTGGCACTGACTGTTGTAGTTGTCATTACTATATTGTTTCTGGCCTGTGCACATTGTTGCAAGCATTTGCTATGCCTTGTATCACTGCATCCATTCTGGTTGGTGCAATATTCATGTTGTTGTTGGTCTGGACATTTGGGTTTGTTGATGTTTCTCTGTTCTTTCTGAAGCTCGAGTTGTTGTACTGATTTGAACTTCTGCAGTGTTATACTTGAGCTTCACTGTGTCACTGCATTTGGTCTTGATCATACTTGATGTCATGATTTTCCTGGTTTCACTTGTGTACACTCTCGAGTTGCATTTATGTCCAATGCATAGCGATCTTCATTTTTGCTGCTTATGTTGGTGACAAGTCTTTGTGATCTGGACTGTGCATATTGTTGTGTCACTCTTGTAGTTTGGTCTGGTCTGGTCTGCATACATGATTGTTGCAGTCCATTTTGCTGTTGGTCTTCGTTGCATTCATGTCATGTTGCCTTGTGTTGAACCCAGTTTCAAAACTCGGGTTTGACCTTGTGCTCGTGTCGTGATTTTCAATATATTGCACGTGAGTTGAACCCGGTTTTTCATTTGGGTTTGACCTGTGCTCACCTGTCCCTGTAGCATTATCAAGTGTATATTGATGTGCACAGCCTTGTGGCATGTACAGTGATACACTGTGCATATCACACTGTTCGTGTGTGATGAATTCAAGTGTGAATGATGACGAACAACCCAAATAACTGAGGCAAATATTATTTTCAAAAACCATATTTTATTTTATATTGCAAAAATATTTCTTTTTCAATTTTACTACCTTAGTGAATATTTTTGCAGATTGCTCAGATGCTGGATTCAAACTGGAATGCAGTTGAAGACAAAATACGAGTGTGAGTGATATGTAGTGAGGAAATTATGTAAACTGAATTGTGATGTAATTGTGATGTAATCATATATATATATATATATATAGTGAGAGCTTGAATTTGTACTATTCAAGATTGTAATAAATATTTGTTTGAATAAAATTTCTGTTTGAATTCAAATTCTGTGTAACTTGTTCTCTTTGAATTAAAATTCTGTGTAATTTATTTTATTCAACAAATATTTATTTAATCTACGAAAAACAAAATAGTACATTACAAAATACATTTAAATGAATATATATGTTTATTATCATCAAACAAAAACATATAAGCGCATATTCAACAACAATAACAAACGATATAAATCGATGAAAGTAGCAAACGGTGGATTGAAGATACTGAAATGCCCAAATTCGTTGATCACAAATATACCGAATTCTAGCTATCTTCGAAACGTTGATCGCGCACGATACCGTGAAAGAAGATCTATAATTCTTCAAACCTTGATCAAGCGCACTTGATACCGTGAATTGGCTTCAACGATCATTGATTCGAGCGCACTCGAATAACCGAAAGTGGAGATAGGAGATCACACAGCAATCAAACAAAGTTTTTATTCAACAATCAACCACCTTTCAAATATTACAACACACCCCTATTTATAGCCTTTCGCCCAGCCCCTTAAGTCGTACACGACTTACGACTCATCCTTGGGTCGGCAGCGACTCATCAGCAGTGACTCAATATAGACGACATACGACTCATCGATATTACAACATCACGACTCACGACTTAACATTCAACGACTAAAAGAAAAAAAACAAACAAATTACAACACAACGTCACGACTTACGACTTACAGAATCACAACATATTACATCACTTAGGTCATAGACGACCTAACTACATACGACATAAGGAACAAACGGTTGACGACTTAAGAGACATCTTCAGACAGCACCTTCATGTGAATTAAACATAGACGACTTAAGACTTCAACAACTTAACATGAGTCGTAACTCGTCGGCAGCTTGAAGGAACGGTAACTTCCCACGACACAGCTAAGTCGTAACCCGCTTCCGACTTAAGGCCTTCAACCATTGGAACTTCTACCTGCTTTTTGTTAAGTCGTGGACAACTTATAGCCATGCCGTTAGATCGTGTGCGACTCATCAAACCCGAACGACTTAAGCTTCCATTAAGTCGTGACTCTTTTCCATCTGATCTATTAGGTCGTAGCTCTTTTCCCCGAGCTTTGTTAAGTCGCAGCTCCCCCTTACGTGACCCCTTCGGTCGTGGACGACCTATAGCCTTTTTCTTAAGTCGTGTACGACTTATATCTTCCTTAAGTCGTGTGCGACTTATCCCTTGAGAATTATGGGTTGCGTATTTTCATCTCTGGCCTGAGCTACATCATCCTCCCCAGGTTGAGAAAAATTCGTCCTCGAATTTGTAAATTCTTCCACATTGGATTGTTCATTCCCATAATATGGCACGAGATGTTTAACTTGTTATAAGAGCCCACTGGAAAACGATCCTTTGTTAACACATCGTATACCAAATCTCCTTCATTAACTCAACACTTCTTCGCTTCATATCTGCGGATCTTTTATACTTCTCATTTGCTTTCTCCAATCGCTCCTGAACGATTTTATGACATTCAGTCAACCCATCAACAAAGTCTACAGCTCGTTTAACCGTCCCCTTCAGTGGTGGTACTACCGTTAAGTCCAACGGTCCCCTGGGTAGATTTGAATATACAATCTGAAATGGACTGAAACCCATACTATGATTCACTGCATGATTATGTGCAAACTCTGCCTGGCATAACTTCATGTCCCAACTCTTCAAATTGTCCTTCACAAGACATCGCAACAAATTTCCCAACGATCTATTGACAACTTCTGTCTGTCACTGTTTGCAGATAATAAGCGCTGCTAAAGTTTAACATCGTTCCCACCATCTTCCACAAACTTAGCCAAAAATGACTTAAAAATCTGCTATCCCTATCCCGAACGATAGATTCTGGTAACCCATGAAGTCTATAGATTTCTTTGAAATATAACCGAGCAACATCAACAGCATCCGCCGTCTTCTTACAAGCAATAAAGTGCGCCATTTTCGAGAATCGGTCAACCACAACATATATAGAATCATTACCACGCTGTGTTCTCGGCAATCCCAACACAAAGTCCATACTCACATCAACCCATGGTTTAGACGGAACCGGTAGCGGCATGTATAATCCTGCATTGGTCGCAGTTCCCTTCGAAGCCTGACAAATGTGACATCTTTCCACAAACCTTTCAACCTCCTTCCTCATTGACGGCCAGAAATAAGATTTCGTTATCAACTGCATTGTACGATCACGCCCCACATGTCCTTCCTCATGCAACTCTTTAATAATCTTCATTCTCAAACTGCCTTCTGGAATACAAAGTTTATCTCCCTTGTACAGAAAATCATCCGCTAACACGTACTCATCTGTCTCTCTCTTCTCTTCTTTCTTCAGAAACTTATCAAAGTAAGGGTCTTCCACGTACAAATCCGGCAACATATCAAACCCTGTTACTTCAATCCTCATTGTGGTCAACAGATGATTCCTCCCGCTCAATGCATCTGCTACACGATTTGTAATTCCAGACTTGTGCTTTACAACAAAAGTAAACTTCTGCAAATAGGCAATCCATGATGCATGCCTTGCTGAAATCTTGTCCTGCCCCTGCAAATGCTTCAAAGCTTCATGGTCTGTGTAAAGAACAAACTCCTTATGGAACAGATAGTGTCTCCAATGTTACATTGCTTGCACTACAGCATAAAAATCCACATCATACGTACTATATCTCCTCTTCGCCCCTGAAAGCTTTTCACTAAAGTATGCAATAGGACAACCCCTCTGGCTCAATACTCCCCGATTCCAACCTTTGATGCATCCGTATGCAGCTCAAACAACAGTTGAAAATATGGTAATACGAGAATTGGTGCAGACATAAACAACTCCTTGATCCTCCCAAAAGCAATTCCCGCTTCTTCCGACCATGAAAACTGTTTGCCCTTCATGCAATCTGTAAAAGGCGCCATCACACTACTAAAGTGTGGAATAAATCTCCGATATAATGAAGCCAACCCATGAAAACTTCTTACCTCTGTTATAGTCTTGGGCTGTGGCCAATCTCTAATCACCTCAACCTTACTCTGGTCCACCTGTATACCCTCCTCCGAAACAACATATCCTAAAAATAAAACACTATGCGTCATGAACATGCATTTCTTCATAGCTGCATAAAATTGTTCCTCACAAAGAATAATTAACACCTTTCTCAAATGCTCTACATGCTCCTCTATACTAGCACTGTAGATTAAAATATCATCAAAGTAAACCACCACAAATTTTACAATGTATGGCCTGAAAAGTTTATTCAGCACCCTCATGAAAGTACTTGGCGCATTCGATAGACCAAACGGCATCACCAGCCATTCATACAATCCTTCCCTTGCCTTGAATGCTGTTTTCCATTCTTCTCCAGGTCTGATTCGAATTTGATGATATCCTCTTTTCAAATCAATCTTCGAAAACATAGTAGCTCTACTCAATTGATCTAGCAAGTCATCCAACCTTGGCATTGGAAATCTGTATCTCATAGTAATCTTTTTCAATGCTCGGCTATCAGTGCACATCCTCCACGTTCCATCCTTCTTTGGTACCAACAAAGCTGGCACTGCACAAGGACTTAGACTTTCCTGCACACGCCCTTGTTCTAGCAATTCTTCCACTTGCCTTCGCAATTCCTCATGCTCCTTGGGACTCATCCGGTAATGTGGCCTGTGAGGTAATACCGATCCTAGTACGAGATCAATCTGATGTTGAATATCCCTCAGCGGCGGTAATTCCTTTGTCAACTCCTTAGGAAACACATCTCTAAATTCTTCCAATACTGGCTTTACTTCCTCTGGAACTTCAACTGATTCAGTAGCTTCATGTCCAACCAACAAAAACACTTCAGGACTCTCCTCTACTTCTTCAATAAATTCTTTCAAAGTCAATAAAGTTTTCAGCTCCTCAATCTCCTCTGACTTGCTTTCTTCTTATTGTGTCTTCTTTGGAACCAAAATGATCTTAACACCCTCGAACATAAAACTGTAGCTATTGGTCCGACCGTCATGCTGCACTGCTTGATCATACTGCCATGGTCTTCCCAAAAGCAAGTGACAAACATCCATCTCAACTACATCACACTAGATCTCGTCCTTATACTTTTTCCCAATGGAAAATGGAACTCGAACTCATCTGTCCACCTTCACCTCTCCTCCTTTTCTCAACCACGCTAACTTGTAAGGATTTGGATGCTTCTCCGTCTTCAGCTTTAACTTTCCCACAGCTTCGGTAGAAATAATATTGTCACAACTTCCAGCGTCAATCACAAATTTACAAACCTTTCCCAGAATAGTGCATGTTGACTGAAAGATGTTACTCCTCGACCAACTAGCCTCTTCTTCCTGCTTCGGTATTAAACAAGACCTCCTCATCATTTGATTACATACTTCATCTCCTGACGCAACATCATGTTCATCCTCCATAACTGGACTAGAATAACCTTCCCCAACATCCTCAACTTCAACTTCAGCAATCATAGTTCGTTTCTTCGGCTTCGGACATTCATTACTCTTGTGACCCACTTCTTGGCAATTATAACATTTGAAGCTATTGTTAACCTTTGCCTTCTCAGCCTCTTTCACCACTGGTTTACTAATAGATTTAGGAACATTGGAGCTTCCACTAACCCCCTTCACTTGATTGTTGGAATCAGTAAACACACCACGTCCACGCCTTCTCTGCTTCTCCCAAGCCAATGCCTTCTGATGTGCTTCTACAACTGATCGAGGATCGAACATGTTCACCATATCCTGGATCTGCATCCGCAACCCTCCAACAAACCTAGCAGTCAATTGTTCCTCCGTCTCTATAATGTCGTTTCGAGCAATCAGTTGATAAAATTCATCAGCATAATCATTAATAGACTTCGTCCCTTGCCTCAGATTCTGCAACCTCTGATACATGAGTGATTGATAATTGTAAGGCAAGAATGTAGCCTTCATTAACTTCTTCATCTTCTCCCATGACTCAATCTTCGACTTCCCCATCCGTTCTCGTGTAAGTTTGGTTTGCTGCCACCACGCCATAGCTCTCCCCCTCAACCTAATAGCAACCAACTTCACTCGACGATTTTTCGAAACCACTTTGAAATCAAAGATCTCTTCAACATTAGACAACCAATCCAAAAAATCTTCTGCTACCATTCCACGTTTGAATTCTGGAATTTCCATCTTCATACCCGACTCGCATCGACGATCATCATCTACATCTCGATATACATTTCATACTTGGTCTCGATCTCGATAATGAATGCTTGCTCTATCACCATCTTCATCAAAATCAAATGTTTGTCTATATCGATCTCGACCATCAACATCCCTTCGATCACGCATGTCTTTTCTACTATGTCTCTCTTCATCTCGATATGGCTCATCCTCAAACTCACGTGGAGTTCTTCTCTCTTCATGTCCATAGTCATGGTGATCTCTCCTCGATGAAATTGATGTTTCTCTTCAATCTCTAAAAGATTACGGTGATACCCTTCTCGCTTCCGTAACCGATGGCGAAACTCGGTTTCCTCCATGGTTCGAGATTGGCGATCTCCTACTTTGAGTTTGATTCATATCAATCATCAACTTCTCTAGCTTTCCAATACCTTCATCAAATTTCTCATTAATACGTTGCTCCATCTACTCGGCTTCTTCCCTTCTATACAACGCTTCAACATTTTGATGACGATTAGCTCTCCTTGGTGGCATGATTAAATCAACACAAACACTTCAAAACTTCACAAATCTTCTACAAATCAAACTTCAGCTAGCTCGCACAAGTTCCACAAGTTCGGCCCTAACTTCAACCAATGATACCAAACTGATGCACGATCCAAACTTAACACAAAGTTATGCTCGGCCTTCACTCAAACACCTCAAACTCTTCTCTAAAAATTCAAACACTTTCCGGACTTTGATCCAAAATGAAATGGATCGAAAACACCCAACTTGTTGCAACTTCAAGATGAACACGATGAACACCAAATTCAAACTCCTTGGCTCCAAGACTCGGCTTAGCTATGATTGGCTAAGTCTAGCTCTGATACCAAACTGACGCAGCGGATAATAACAAACGATATAGATCGATGAAAGTAGCAAATGGTGGATTGAAGATACTGAAATGCCCAAATTCGTTGATCACAAAGATACCGAATTCTAGCTATCTTCTTTCATGGTATCGTACGCGATCAACGTGTCGAAGATAGCTAGAATTCGGTATCTTTGTGATCAACAAATTTGGGCATTTCAGTATCTTCAATCCACTGTTTGCTACTTTCATCGATCTATATCGTTTGTTATTATCCGCTGCGTCAGTTTGAGTGCAAAATCCTCTGATGTTCATCTTTTAATTAAGTTTAAATGAAAGCTTGCTGTAAATTAAAAAGAGGGAAGATGGTGAACTCGCGTATCTGGTTTGGTGACTCGGGTGAAGGAGGCGATCGACTCGAAGTAGCGGTTGAGTGTAACTGGGAAGGTCTCGGGTTTTTATATCTGCGTGTAAGATTTTATAAAATTTGTTAATGATTAAATGTTTCAGCAAGTGTCATATAAAAATGAATACTGATCAAAGTTTAAGTAAAAATTTAATTCAAGTTTGATTATCATAGTTAAGGTTTATTAACAGGTTAACTCGTGATTAATTATTTAAATTAACTAATTATTTTGTTAAGCTTAACCATGTTTTAAAAATCTTGTTAATATTTTAATAAGTAATAAATTAAGTAAATTAGCAAATAATGTTTCGTTTAGTAATATAATTGACATCAAATTTCAAGAAGACTTGAATGTTAATTAAGTGAATAATCAATAGTGATTGATTGGATGCAGAAGTAATTAAGAGTAATTGCTTTCTAATTATAATTAGTAGTGTATTATAAGAAATAAGTGAAATTGGAATTAACCACTTAATTAATTAATGAACGATTAATAGTTAATTAATCAAGTGATTTAACTAAGAATTGAGAAATGATTAATGAAGCAATTAGTAATAAATAAACAGGGAATTAAATTCTATTTAGGCCGAAGAATAGTGATTAAAAATAATTACTTAAGTAATTGAAGTTAGATAACTTGATTAAGAAAGTAATTAGTTAAATAATGTGAATAAAGTAATTGAGTAATTAAACAATTAAGACATATATATTAATTAAGAAATGATTTGTTGATTAAATAATTTGAAGTGAAATAAGTGATTAACCAGGGTTAAGAGATTAATTCTCAAGTAATTAAATTAATCACAATAAGGATCTAAGATGATTGCTTATGGATGTTGTATGTGTAGTATATTTGTTTGTGATGTTTATGGATGATATTCTTTGATGCTCACTGATATGCTGTAATATATCCATGACAATTGTGTATGATTTATCTGTGGTAAATGTTATATTAATTCAATCATTGAATTAAACTGTTAAGTTAATTAGACAACTTGGCCTTTAAAATGGCGTTTGGATTTTGACGAGACCGGGATCGGGTGTCAATTTGATATTTCGAAAACCATATCAACCCAAATTAAACGTTAGGTCGTGAATTCTCAAGTGAAGATCGAGATGGTTTTTCAGAATGCAAGGGTTATCGTCGTTGACTCTGAGGGTGATTCCAAATTGAGTGTGATGAGATAATGCCTTCGGTTTTGTTCGAACCCGGAACAAACTTGTATGGATTGAATGCTTTCAACACATCGTCAGGCGGACGATGAGCATTCGAAGAAATATGTCCTGTAAAGGTAATCGCAGCCTCAAGCCTCATCATCCGGGAATGGCTTAAACAGGGGAGGTGCAGCAAGGTTAGGTGGGTCATGCCCAAGCAGGTCGAGATTTACCCCTGTCTAGATGTCCCTTTATTTCGGCTGTGTGGGCGGTTGGATATGCGCACCAACTGTGGGGTTATCTTGTTCGGGATTGTTCAGTAAGGAATGGTTGCGGCCTTGTGTTGTAGGGGAGTTAGGGTGGCTCCTCGGCATAGTGATATAGACCACATACTGTGACGGCCGGTACCCCAGTAGCCCTGCCATTGTATGGGATCCAATTTCCAATAAGCGTCGTACGTTTTGATTGTGCCCAACTACGTTGGAATGTGAGATGTAAGCATTTCAGCTATTTCTGTATTTTACTTGAAAACCCTAGACACTATTATAATATCACTGGATTTCCTATAAAATGTTTTGGTTAGCGTAAGGCAAAAACTTACCCGTATTTATTTGTGGGGAGTCTTACGTGATACCTTTGTTTTAAAAGGTTCTCAAAATTAAACAATTTAAACCGTTTACTCATACCAGACCCATGTCTGACCCGGAGTTTATATTTTGTTTTTCATAAACTCTTGGGTGCTCAAATTTTTACGAGTAGCTAAGTTATAGGTTTGGATTTTGATTCTGGAGAAGCTTGGAGCAGGAGTTTCCAGACGTATGTAGATATCTATCTAGTTCCGCTGTGTTAATTGATGTATACTGTATCTCTAATGTATATAGTGACAGATGTATGTATGATTGTCATGTATATTGATATTATATAACTCTGATATATGTAAATTTTGTAATAGATATGTGATATATTATATTTTGTTCTGTTCCGCTGTGAGATTCTGATGTTTTGGTTCTTTTTTCTATTCTTTTCTATTCTATACCTTTCTTTCTTAATGATGAAGCGTCTTTATGGTAGTAAGAAGGGCGGGGCGTCACATCTGATGTGTGAATTATTTTTACATCCGTTATACACCGTTAAATTTGTTAACGATATATATCATAGCTTAATTTGATTGGAGAGTTGATTTCAATTATTCTTGCCTATGATATCTAGTGACCAATCGAGGTAAAACAATTGGATTAAAAATGATGATGCGTTTTATTTGAAATGTATAAATATTATCACTTGATTTGTAAATTGATCATTTCAAACAATTTACCCGTTAAGATTATTGAGATTCGAAGAGCTGGATTTCATATCAGTGTTAACCGGAAGCACTTCCATTTAATAACCACTACAATCTTTACGGGTTTGATTTATAAAATCAAATAGGCTGGAATTGAACAAATTAAGTAAATCCAATTATTTGAATAAATAACTGTACATAGTTATTATTTTAATAATGGATTTGGTAACAAGCGTTGGTTATAACAAGATAAGAACTCATAATGTTGGATGATTTACCCTGGTTTTTCAAAGAAGTAGCCCTGCCATTGTATGGGATCCAATTTCCAATAAGCGCCGTACGTTTTGATTGTGCCCAACTACGTTGGAATGTGAGATGTAAGCATTTCAGCTATTTCTATATTTTACTTGAAAACCCTAGACACTATTATAATATCACTGGATTTTCTATAAAAAAATTTGGTTAGCGTAAGGTAAAAACTTACCCGTATTTATTTGTGGGGAGTCTTACGTGATACCTTTGTTTTAAAAGGTTTTCAAAATTAAATAATTTAAACTGTTTACTCATACCAGACCCAAGTCTGACCCGGAGTTTATATTTTGTTTTTCATAAACTCTTGGGTACTCAAATTTTTACGAGTAGCCAAGTGATAGGTTTGGATTTTGATTCTGGAGAAGCTTGGAGCAGGAGTTTCCAGATGTATGTAGATATCTATCTAGTTCCGCTGTGTTAATTGATGTATACTGTATCTCTGATGTATATAGTGACAGATGTATGTATGATTGTCATGTATATTGATATTATATAACCCTGATATATGTAAATTTTGTAATAGATATGTGATATATTATATTTTGTTCCGTTCCGCTGTGAGATTCTGATGTTTTGTTTCTTTCTTTTCTATTCTTTTCTATTCTATCCCTTTCTTTCTTAATGATGAAGCGTCTTTCTGGTAGTGAGAAGGGCGGATCGTCACACTTGGTATCAGAGCGCTAGGTTGAGTGAATACCTTGGCTCTTGAGTGATTTCTTTATTGAGAGAGCGTATTTGTAAGTTTGACATATATATATATTTATTTATTTCTACCTATTTATTGGGTTTCCTATTCAGGTTTTCCAATATAAGTTATAAAGGTAGATAGGGTAGTGGTGTGTGAAACATGACTACCAATGGTTGGAGTTTTGAATATTTGTAGTTGGAGTGTATCTGTCGAGACTGCAGACCTATTACCATCTGGAGTGAGCTTTGGGTGATGTGAGGATTTCATGGTTGGAATGTAATTTTGGATGAGCTTGAGTTTGGATCTATCGGATGGACAGGACCAAATCATGATATCTTGATATCTCAAGGTGAAGTAGCTGTGTAATGAGACATAGTGAGTTTGGATGTCTTCGAAGATGTTTCTTTGGAACAAGTTAAGGAAATATGTCCGTTTCGGAATTGTGATCAAGTTCAGTAGGGTATTTTGTTTGATTGAGGCCCGAGTTTCTCGAAGAGCTTTGAATGGAAGTCTTTGGCATCGAGGTTAACCCTATAGCTTGAAGTGTTCCGTGTGCTGTTGAGAAGGTTTGTTGATTAGCAGTTTTCTTGAGGTGATTTCAGAAGTAGCAGAGTGGATTCATTTCTTCAATGGATTGACCCAAACAGTATATGACCGTTCTGGATTGTGAAGGGAGAACAAACTTATTTGGGTAGAATTGCCAGAGTGTTGTGCGGCAATTCTGGAATTCATTTGGGTAATCTTTTTCATGGAGTTGAGTTTTTTTTTAAGTATTGATGTGAACCAAGTTTTTCCTGATGTATTCGAGAAGTTAATTGTTTGTCTTCCCATCGATAGATAGAGTTTCGTGTTGATTTGATTCCAGGGTAGTGCTGGTGATTCAGCCTAGTTGGAGAATGGTTCCGAGAAAGGAAGTAGAGTTAGTTGAGCAGATTTAGGATCGATAAGAGTATGAATAAGTTTGTTTTGGTATATTCTAAGTTAGAAGAAGAGCTCAATCTGTATTCGAGAATGGTGTTGGAGACACTGGGGAGGCATGTTTTGAAGGCGAGTTCTTTAAGTGCCATTTTTGGAAATCGGAAGTTATTTTGGGAGACATTATTTTGGGTAAAGATATCTCTGTAGACCCAGCGAAGGGAGAATCTATTTTAGAATGGAAGCAACCGAAGAAACCGATGAAAATTCCTAATTTTCTGGTTTAACTGGCTACTATTGGAAAATTTATCAAAGACTATTCCAAGATTTCTTCACATCTGACTAAGTTGACAAGGAAAAGAGCTAAGTTCAAATGGACACCCGGTGTGAAGAAGCTTTCTAAGAATGGAAGACGAGGCTAACCAGTGCTCCAGTGATTGTTATTCCGGAAGGAAAGGGTAGATTTGGAATTTATACGAATGCTTGTATAATTGATTTGGGAAGTAGTGTTGATGCAAGATAGAAGAGTAACTGCGTATGCGTGTCAGCAATTAAAGCAACATGAAGGGAACTACGCTACGCAAGACCTTGTGTCGTTAGCCATTGTGTTTGTTTTGAAGATTTGGAGGGACTATCTATGGGGAGAGTATTTGAGGTATTCGCGGATCACAAATCATTGAAATATTTTTTTTCTCTCTAAAGGGAATGTTAATCTGAGGAGTCGAATTTCTGACCACATATGATATGGATATTTTGTATACCCAGGATAAGGGAATGTTGTGGTTGATGCTCTTAGTAGGAATGCAGTTTTGTTCTTTTAGAAGTTATTCCTTATCTCCAGGGCAGAATCATAAGTAAGCAAAGGGAGGATAGATCTTTTGAGGAATTGATTCTTAAACTAAGGATGGAAGGTGTTCAGATTTTAAGGTAGATGATCAAGGTGCTTAAAGGATTAGTGGCCGTTTGTGTGCTTGATATAGATGAATTGAGGCAATAAGTTTTAGATGAATGACATCACTCCAGACTGAATATTCACTCAGAATCTTTAAAGATGTATAAAGATACGAGAAGGATTTCTGGAGACCGAGCATGGAGAGGGTCGTAGTTGCTTTCGTTTATAGTTGTACTTTCTATCAACAAGTTAAGGTGATTATGAGAAGTTGTCCAAGATTATTGCAATCTTTAGAAATCTCAGATGGAAGTGGGAGATGATTTCGATGGATTTCATCGACGGTATGCCAAGAACCAAGAAAAGAAACGATGGAATATGGATTATTGTGGATCGATTAACTAAGAGCGCTCATTCTATACCAGTAAAGGTAACTTGGACTACAGTTTCTAGCTAAAATTTTCTTAAGGAAAATAGTAAAATTTTTTGGTGTTCTTGTTAGCATAATAAGTGATCGTGACCCTATTTTTCACCGGTAAAATTCTAGGAGATTTTGCAATTGGCTTTGGAAGCGAGTTGGAAATTTAGTACAACCAATCATCCTCAGACGGACGAACAGAGAGACTGAACCGTATTTTAGAGGACACGAGGCAAGTTTGAGTTTTGGATTTTGGTGAATTGTGGAAGACTATCTTGTGTTTGGACCAGATTTGTCTTGTGAAGTTTCTGATAAGATTAGGCTTATCAAAGGATAAGATAAGAGCTTCTCAAGACCCTCAGAAGAAGTACGCAAATAAGAAGGAAACAATTGGAATTTGAGTTTGTTAATTTGTTTTTGGCCAGAGTTTCCCGATTAAAAAGGAACTATTAGATTCGGAAGGCGGGAAAACTTGACTCGGGAAACATTGGACTATTTCGGATATTGAAAAGATTGGAACTGTAGCTTGTAGAGTCGAATTGTCAGAACGGATGTCTGGAATTCATAATGTATTCTGTGTGACCTATCTAAGGAATTTGTTCTTGATTCAGTATTAGTTGTAGAATCAATAGTACAGGAAGACTTGAAAGATGAGCCGAATGTGACTGTGGATAGAAATTCAGTTCGGATTGTTAGCTAAGGTGAGAGGCAACTCAGGAGTATAGTAGCGTAGCTTATCATAGTGTAGTGGAGTGAGGATCCCAGAGTTTGTACCTGGGAAACTCTTGATAGTTTTAGAAAAGCGTATCCAGATTTATGTCTGAATAACTAGTATTGCTGTTAGAATTGATTGTTTGATTGTTTGTTTGTGTATGAATGATATGTATGTTTAGATTGTTAATATAAAGTTTTTCAAATTAACTGTTGTTTAAATTTCGGGGACGAAATTCTTTTAAGGGGGGAGGAATGTGACATCCCAGAATTTTGACCTTATTATTATAATAAGCTTTTGATCAAATTTAATTAAAATACAAGATTTTCATTTAGAAATAAATAAGATGTTGGATATTATTAGTTGTATATGTGTTATAAAGGGATATAATTTCAAAATATAAAATAGACTCTTTAACAACATTTAAAATTAAATCTGTTTTATTTAATTAAATTAAGAATTATGTATGGATGACACTTAATATCAAAAGTAATAAATGTAGTTAATAATGATGAGTATAATAATACAATTCTTTTCATATTAATATTAAATATGAATATAAAATAAAATTAGTGTAAATACATTACAAATCAAATATTGAAAGATTAAACTTTAAATAAAAATAAGATTTAAGTAATTCACCATATTGTATGTTTAAAAATAATATTACAATAATATTTACAATAAGCTTATAAATATTTAAAATAAGTATAACATAAAATATAATTATAAACCTAATTATACATAAACATAAGTACAAAATATGATGTGAATATGATATAAATAAAAGTGTTAACTATGTAAAGACAAATATCTTTAAACAAAAATTAACTTGTCTGCAAACATATGAAATTGGTGAAAATCAGTGTATAAATTTGTGTTCAAGATAATAAGACAAAACAAAGTTAACAGCAAACATTAATAATATGCAACACAAAATCTGCAAGTATCAAAACAAGCTTGTCAGCAAAGCATTATAAGTGTAAACTGTATATGCATAAGAAATCAAACCTGCAAGCAAACATTAATCTATAAGTTAACATATGTATGAAGACAAAATGTCTATGTCAGTAAATACTAATGAGTGTAAACCTAAATGAAAACACATTAGTACAAACTAAGCCTGCAATATCTTTATACAAATATTTGTGTGGTAAATATGGATTGTGTTAACATAAGTAAAGACATAAACATTAATTAGCCACCTTATATCTGAAACAAATTATCTTCCAGCCGAAATTGTTGATCCATCTCAGGTTTTAGTATAAAAAAATAATGAAGCAAGATATTTTATCAAGTGAAAGCTTGTTCAAGAAGACATATTGTTCAAAGTTATATATATGTATTCATCATTTCTTATTTCATTTAGTTCAGTCATAACTTCAAAAAACAAAAACAAAAAGAAAAGAGAAACCAGAGGAAACTAAAACAAGAAAATGAAACATATTCAAATCTAAAAGGAAAAAGCAGATTCATGAATAAACTCAGGTTGTTCCATCTGCAGTTTTCAAGATATCAAAAGGGTTTTCTATTCAACAATTATTTGAGGTGAGTAAACTTAACTTTTCAAGCATAAGTTAATTAAACCAGTAAGAAAATTCATGGGATTTATATATGTATATTATGTGCTTTGTTTTGATATGAATCCGAGATTTTATACAAGCTGTACTTGAAATGTTGAAGATGCAGTTTCTCTGCTTTGTGTTACAGGATGAAAACAATTAAACTTTGGATTGTTTTCATTTGATTAGGGTAAGTTCTAAATTTTTTTTTCATCAAAACTTGTTTCTTGAACTTCAATCATAATTTTTAAAATCTGTTTCAACATATTAGTAACTTATACCTTTCTGTTTACAGTCAATCAAGTAAATACTGGTAAATTCGTTCATATGAACAGCTAATCCAAATATATATCTTGAATTATGACTAAAAGATATGATTTTTAAAAGTTTAATGGTGATTTATAGCTCAGTATTTCAAGAGCAACTCAGTCTTGAACAAAAATGGGCATTTTATCAAATTCTCGAAATTTACTCAATATTAAATGCTGAAATTTAAATTGAAGCTAGTACAAAGGTTAGTGGTCTTAGGAAAAATATTCAATGATTTTTCCATTGCATAGAATTTGGACACAAGGTCGATATAGGGTTTACTGCGCGTTTATGTTCATGCCTGCAAAAATATGAGTTTTGACCTGTACACATGATCGAGTGATTCATGGCTTAGTTGGAGGATTGCTGGTGACGTTGTCGAGGTGTGGTCGAGTTTGCATCACCTCCGGTGGTCCGCATGTTGGTGGCGAGACGTTTGTTTGCGGAGTGGTTGTTTGTTTTCTTTCGTTCAAACTGTAATTTTTCGAATTCGAATCTTGAGTGGTTTACCGACTTTTGTTTTCTTGTGTTTGAGTAACTTGGGATTTGCTCGAAGTCTTGGATGATCGACGGAGCCACAAATGACGCTGTACACGTGTACGGCACGGCGGCGTATCAGGTGTTTGAGTGGGGGCGCTGTCTCGAGTCATTCTCGAGAATATGGAATGTTTGCTTTTGGTTTCTTATGAGTTTGAGTGCGAAATCCTCTGATGTTCATCTTTTAATTAAGTTCAAATGAAAGCTTGCTGTAAATTAAAAAGAGGGAAGAAGGTGAGCTCGCGTATCTGGGTTGGTGACTCGGGTGAAGGGGGCGATCGACTCGAAGTAGCGGTTGAGTGTAACTGGGAAGGTCTCGGGTTTTTATATCTGCGTGTAAGATTTTATAAAATTTGTTAATGATTAAATGTATCAGCAAGTGCAACATAAAAATGAATACCGATCAAAGTTTAAGTAAAAATTTAATTCAAGTTTGATTACCATAGTTAAGGTTTATGAACAGGTTAATTCGTGATTAATTATTTAAATTAACTAATTATTTTGTTAAGCTTAACCATGTTTTAAAAATCTTTTTAATATTTTAATAAGTGATAAATTAAGTAAATTAACAAATAATGTTTCAGTTAGTAATATAATTGATATCAAATTTCAAGAAGACTTGAATGTTAATTAAGTGAATAATCAATAGTGATTGATTGGATGTTGAAGTAATTAAGAGTAATTACTTTGTAATTATAATTAGTAGTGTATTATAAGAAATAAGTGAAATTGGAATTAACCACTTAATTAATTAATGAACGATTAATAGTTAATTAATCAAGTGATTTAACTAAGAATTGAGAAATGATTAATGAAGCAATTAGTAATAAATAAACAGGGAATTAAGTTCTATTTAGGCCGAAGAATAGTGATTAAGAAATAATTACTTAAGTAATTAAAGTTAGATAACTTGATTAAGAAAGTAATTAGTTAAATAATGTGAATAAATTAATTGAGTAATTGAACAATTAAGACATATATATTAATTAAGAAATGATTTGTTGATTAAATAATTTGAAGTGAAATAAGTGATTAAAAAGGGTTAAGAGATTAATTCTCAAGTAATTAAATTAATCACAATAAGGATCTAAGATGATTGCTTATGGATGTTGTATGTGTAGTATATTTGTTTGTGATGTTTATGAATGATATTTTGTGATGCTCACTGATATGCTGTAATATATCCATGACAATTGTGTATGATTTATCTGTGGTAAATGTTATATGAATTCAATCATTGAATTAAACTGTTAAGTTAATTAGACAACTTGGCCTTTAAAATGGCGTATGGATTTCGATGAGACTGGGATCGGGTGTCAATTTGATATTCTGAAAACCACATCGATCCAAATTAAACGTTAGGTCGTGAATTCTCAAGTGAAGATCGAGATGGTGTTTCAGAATGCAAGGGTTATCGTCGTTGACTCTAAGGGTGATTCGAAAATGAGTGTGACGAGATAATGCCTTCGGTTTCGTTCGAACCCGGAACAAACTTGCATGGATTGAATGCTTTCAACACATCGTCAGGCGGACGATGAGCATTCGAAGAAATATGTCCTGTAAAGGTAATCGCAGCCTCAAGCCTCATCATCCGGGAATGGCTAAAACAGGGGAGGTGCAGCAAGGTTAGGTGGGTCATGCCCAAGCAGGTCGAGATTTACCCCTGTCTAGATGTCCCTTTATTTCGGCTGTGTGGGCGGTTGGATATGCGCACCAACTGCGGGGTTATCTTGTTCGGGATTGTTCAGTAAGGAATGGTTCCGGCCTTGTGTTGCAGGGGAGTTAGGGTGGCTCCTCGGTACAGTGATCTAGACCACGTACTGTGACGGCCGGTACCCCAGTAGCCCTGCCATTGTATGGGATCCAATTTCCAATAAGCATCGTACGTTTTGATTGTGCCCAACTACGTTGGAATGTGAGATTTAAGCATTTCAGCTATTTCTGTATTTTACTTGAAAACCCTAGAGACTATTATAATATCACTGGATTTCCTATAAAATGTTTTGGTTAGCGTAAGGCAAAAACTTACCCGTATTTATTTGTGGGGAGTCTTACATGATACCTTTGTTTTAAAAGGTTCTCAAAATTAAACAATTTAAACCGTTTACTCATACCAGACCCATGTCTGACCCGGAGTTTGTATTTTGTTTTTCATAAACTCTTGGGTACTTAAATTTTTACGAGTAGCCAAGTGATAGGTTTGGATTTTGATTCTGGAGAAGCTTGGAGCAGGAGTTTCCAGACGTATGTAGATATCTATCTAGTTCCGCTGTGTTAATTGATGTATACTGTATCTCTGATGTATATAGTGACAGATGTATGTATGATTGTCATGTATATTGATATTATATAACTCTGATATATGTAAATTTTGTAATAGATATGTGATATATTATATTTTGTTCCGTTCCGCTGTGAGATTCTGATGTTTTGTTTCTTTTTTCTATTCTTTTCTATTTTATCCCTTTCTTTCATAATGATGAAGCGTCTTTCTGGTAGTGAGAAGGGCGGGTCGTCACATCTGATGTGTGAATTATTTTTACATCCGTTATACACCGTTAAATTGGTTAACGATCTATATCATAGCTTAATTTGATTGGAGATTTGATTTCAATTATTCATGCCTATGACATCTAGTGACCAATCGAGGTAAAACAATTGGATTAAAAATGATGATGCGTTTTATTTGAAATGTATAAATATTATCACTTGATTTGTAAATTGATCATTTAAAACAATTTACCCGTTAAAATTATTGAGATTCGAAGAGATGGATCGCATATCAGTGTTAACCGGAACCACTTCGATTTAATAACCACTATAATCTTTACGGGTTTGATTTATAAAATCAAATAGGCTGGAATTGAACAAATTAAGTAAATCTGATTATTTGAATAAATAACTGTACATAGTTATTATTTTAATAATGTATTTAGTAACAAGCATTGGTTATAACAAGATAAGAACTCATAATGTTGGATGATTTACCTTGGTTTTTCAAAGTAGTTTTATAACTTAAGTATTTCACATTAAATAGTTTTACTCACTGTTTGCGCCAAAATTGGTCACAAACCCCAAATACCGTGAAAGCACCAGTGTATGAATACAAATCAACAATATTCAAACACAAATAACAGATCTTAGCAAATAACAAGCAGCAAATCAGAAATAATGAATAGAGACACTAGTTTTATAGTGGTTCGGCTATCTCCGGCCTACGTCCACTCCAAAGTTTTATCCTTTTATTAATTATCCTTGATGGTTACAGGTGATTAAAGCAGTTACAAAGTCCAAATTCGAAATCAGTGGTAGTAACGACGATATAGAGTGATTCTGGTAGCGTCCGGGCGTGCTTGTTCTCTCCCAATTATCCGACCCTTTTTCTGAATGACCAGGGGCTCTATTTATAGGCGTAGGAGGCTGATATTTCTCCTAAAAATCCGGTAGACCGCTTCTAGCACGTGAAGGGGCCCATATGCCCGGATTTTGGAAATCCGGGCCCACTTTGGGATCGATTCGAACTAGGGTTTGAATCGATCAAGAAAGCATCCAATCGAGGTGAAATTTGGTGTGAACATTCTTCAACATGCATGTAAGCTCCTGTAAAAATTTCATTGCATTTGGATCATCGGTTTGGAAGATATGATCGATTCGAGATCAAAGCTCCGTATGTTCTGCCTGGTTCGAATCCATGCTTCGAACCCATTGTCCTCGACTCGATCCAAAGTGCGTGCGCATCGATGATGTGTCGCGAAATCCCTGGGTTGATCCGCCTTTCTCTCCGAGTTTACTGGCTCGAATCCATTGTTTTAGCCGCCTTGACTTAGCAGTTTCCTAACTGAATGGTTTCAAGGCAAGTCATGGGATGGAGTCAAAGTGGGGTTTCAGGATGGATTCGAAATGTCTTGTCTTGAGGGGTTCGAAGTAGAGGACGTTCGATGGATCCGAAGCAAGATTGGGCTTATGGCTTCGAACATATCTCCTGCGGATGGATACGAAGTAGGTTTCACTTCATGGATTTGAAACACTACAACCTGATGGATACGAAGGAGCCAAAATCCACCTGCCATCGATACGAACGTATCGATTCGAAGCATCTTGTTTCTTCCCATCCTAACCGACGCGAACTTCACTGAGCCGAGCCCGTGCCTATCGATTCGAAGCCGGTCGATATGAGCTTGATAGATACGAAGCGTATCGATTCGAACCACCATCCCTCCGATCGATGCCAAGTCATCGACACGAACCAATTCCTGCGCCATGACTTCGACCGATGCGAACCTGATGGAGTCGAACCGAACAGACTCTGATGGGTTCGACTCTGATGGATTCGAAATGAGCACCATCTTGACCCCTCGATGGATTCGAACAGCACGCCTTTCCTACCTTGCAACGATCATAACTCCTTCATATGAACTCCGATTAACCTGAAATTTGAAACACAGCCTTTCCTAACTCTTATCATCATCTCCAATCAATTTCGTCCCGATCGGAGTTCAACCAAATTTTAACGACATCGATCGTCGCCTTGCTTCCAATCGATCTCCAATCCCGATATCCATCATTCCTTGCCAACTTGTTGATATTTTAATTTTGACCAAAAATGGGATAACACTTTGCCCCCCAAAACATGCCTTGTGATAACAAGGCGTGTTTTGAATAGTTCCGAATCCAATATCCGAAGTCCATATCCATATTGACAGAGTATATCATCCATGATTGCTCCGAGTTGATGTCCAATTCCAAATCCAATAACCAAAGCCTGAGCCAATTCCATATCCATTCGAACTCGACAACCGAGTCCTAATCCATCCTTATCCAATAGCCAATGACCGAATCCAGGACCTCTCCGGGTCCATATCCGAATCCATAACCTCTCCGGGCTCTTGCCAAGCGCAATCCACACCTGACGACCGTGGTCCAGTGTCCCTGGACGTTGTACAAAGCCATGGCTTAAGTCCTAAGCCGAATCCTGGTCTCTCCGGACCCTTGTTGAGCATAGTCCATACTCAACGACCTGAAAATAACAATTGGTGATACAGGGCCTAAGTCCTAGGCCGAATCCTGGTCACTCCGCACCCTTGTCAAGCATAGTCCATCCTTGACGACCTGAATGAGCCAATTTACCACGTTCGGGCAAAGTGACTCACCCTTTGCTAGGCATAATCCATACCCGACGACCATTTATCAAAAACCAGATAAAAATTCAATCAAAATCCAATCCAGAATCCAAATCCCAAAATCCAACTCAAAACCAAAGAATCAGAAATCCAAACCAGCATCCAAAACCGAAACCAGTCATCCAAAGGAAAATCCAAATCAAAAAGCAAGCAAAACCAGGAGTTCAATCCAAACTCCAAAACCAAATTCAGAAAATTAAGTGTCCAATCTAGAATAAAAAACAAATTTCACAAACCATAGCTTCGCGATTTGTCATCATTCAGAGCATGCCTAGGGGCTATCTCCGTCCCCGTACATGTGTAAATGATTTGGTTGCTCGCCAATGGTTTGTTACTTATTTCATAATATCCAAGTCAATGTATAATCAATCGACCGTCATCCCTAGGCCTCACATCATCACGGTGTGAGCTAGTTGGTGGTTGCTCCTGCTCTACCGTTGCATTCCGTGTTCCAACATATTCCCTCAGCTGCCCATTCATTACATGCTCCTCGATTATATCCTTTAAGTGCCTGCAGCTGTTGGTATCATGTACATCTAAATCATGAAAGAGGCAGTGCCTTCCTGGTGTCCTCTCCCGTTCTAATGGTTCTCTCCTAGCCGGCCTTCGGTAGGGAAGGCGATTCCGAGCATCTAGGTATATCCGCTCCAGCGTCTCGTTCAATCCTGTGTATGTGGAAAACTTTGGATCCTTCCATCGCTTCCTAGCATTTCCAGAATCATCATCCAATTTTCTTTTCACTTTGTCTTTGTCCAAGCTTTTGCCGAATGGTCCTCCACCCTCAGTTGCATTAACATTTTTGACCTTTAAATCCGTACTCGCATCTTCTTTCCGAAGAAACCTTTCTGCCTCGTGAAAGAATTCATCGAGATCCTGTGGGGGATCTCGTATCAGAGATACCTTGAAATCCGTGTCCTCCCTGACTCCTGATACCGCTGCCATTAAAACCATCGATGGATCAGGCTGATCCACCGAAGCGACTGCCGCACTGAATCGAGTTAGGAAAGCTCTAAGCGATTCATCCATCTTTTGCTTCACCGATGTCAATGTCATTACATTCTTCGGCCTCTTGACGTGAACCGGAAACTGTCCCAAAAACCTTTCCACCAATTACCTCTAGGTCCTGATAGATCCTTCTCCTAGCTTCCTAAACCACATTGCAGCTAAGTCCGTCAAATACAAAGAGAAGCATCGGGCCATCACTTCCTCAGATGCCCCCAGCACCTTCATGTATCTGGTGTACCTCATCAAATGATCAGTTGGGTCTGCCTTGCCATCATATACCTCCACGCTAGGTAGCTTGAACTTAGGTGGGTTCTGAGCCATCCTTATTTCCCGAGCGAACGGACTCCTATTCACTCCTTCCACGTCTCTGTTGGTCAAACAACCTCGCACAGTTTTCCTGATGATCTCCATTAATCCAGTATTGTCTGTTGGGGGTTGCCGCCATGCCCCCGGGGGAACTCCGGTACATACTCTTCGTGTGGCTCACTAGCAGCAATGTTAGCCCTGACCTGTTGAACTCCTTCCAAAGGTCCTCCTGTGTTGGATCCCGTGGGCCTGCCCCCAAGCCCTTGTTGATTGCCTTCTGGCTCCGTATCCCGTCCTCCATTGGGTTCCATAACCCTGGTTCCTTGTCCTGCATCCACATCGGCCGTAGCCGTTCCTAAGTTCTGCATCCCTGTAGCTCTTATTTGTTCAAAGAAAGTCTGCATCATTTCCTGTTGGTTCTTCAACAATCTCTCTTGCAAAGAATTTGCCATAGCCTCCATTTCATCCCGGGTTATGTAGATTGAAGCCTGTCCTTCCCCAGCTCCGGAGCATGCTTGTTGACTTTCTTCCTGTTGGCTTCTCTCAGCCCTTTTCCTTCTACTATTTTGCCTAGTCATCGTCCTCAAATCCAAACTCTTCAAAATCTTCAAATCCATACTTCAAATCCGATGTAGTGGGTGCTAGTCCCTCTCAATGAAAGCACCAAAGTGTTTGCACAAAAATTGGTCACAAACCCCAAATACCGTGAAAACACCTGTGTATGAATACAAATCAACAATATTCAAACACAAATAACAGATCTCAGCAAATAACAAGCAGCAAATCAAAAATAATGAATAGAGACACATGTTTTCTAGTGGTTCGGCTATCTCCGGCCTACGTCCACTCCAAAGTTTTATCCTTTTATTAATTATCCTTGCTGGTTCCAAGTGATTACAGCAGTTACAAAGTCCAAATTCGAAATCATTGGTAGTAACGACGATATGGAGTGATTCTGGCAGCGTCCGGGCGTGCTTGTTCTCTCCCAATTCTTTGACCTTTTTTCTGAATGACCAGGGGCTCTATTTATAGGTGTAGGATGCTGATATTTCTCCTAAAAATCTGGTAGACTGCTTCTAGCACGTGAGGGGGCCCATATGCCCGGATTATGGAAATCCGGGCCCAATTTGGGATCGATTCGAACTAGGGTTTGAATCGATCAAGAAAGCATCCATTCGAGGTAAAATTTGGTGTGAACATTCTTCAACATGCATTAAGCTTCGGTAGAAATTTCATTGCATTTGGATCATCGGTTTGGAAGATATGATCGATTCGAGATCAAAGCTCTGTATGTTCTGTTTGGTTCGAATCCATGCTTCGAACCCATTGTCCTCGACTCGATCCAAAGCGCGTGCGCATCGATGACGTGTCGCGAAATCCCTGGGTTGATCCGCCTTTCTCTCCGAGTTTACTGGGTCGAATCCATTATTTTAGCCGCCTTGACTTAGCGGTTTCCTAACTGAATGGTTTCGAGGCAAGTCATGGGATGGAGTTGAAGTGGGGTTTCAGGATGGATTCGAAGTGTCTTGTCTTGAGGGGTTCGAAGTAGAGGACGTTCGATCGATCCGAAGCAAGGTTGGGCTTATGGGTTCGAGCATATCTCCTGCCGATGGATACGAAGTAGGTTTCACTTCATGGACTCGAAACACTACAACTTGATGAATACGAAGGAGCCAAAGTCCACCTGCCATCGATACGAACGTATCGATTCAAAGCATCTTGTTTCTTCGCATCCTAACCGATGCGAACATCAATGAGCCGAGCCCGTTCCTATCGATTCGAAGCCGGTCGATACGAGCTTGATCGATACGAAGCGTATCAATTCGAACCACCATCCCTCCGATCGATGCGAAGTCATCGACACGAACCAATTCCTGCGCCATGCCTTCGACTGATGCGAACCTGATGGAGTCGAACCGAATAGACTCCATGGGTTCGACTCTGATGGATTTGAAATGAGCACCGTCTTGACCCCTCGATGGATTCGAACAGCACGCCTTTCCCACCTTGCAACGATCATAACTCCTTCATATGAACTCCGATTAACCTGAAATTTGAAACATAGCCTTTCCTAACCCTTATCATCATGTCCAATCAATTTCGTCCCGATCGGAGTTCAACCAAATTTTGACGACATCGATCGTCGCCTTGCTTCCAATCGATCTCCAATCTCGATATCCATCATTCCTTGCCAACTTGTTGATATCCCAATTTTGATCAAAAATGGGATAACACTCACACTGGTTTCTAACCCGACTCAAGTGTTGCTTTATTGTAATACTCGAGTCAAACCGACTATTACAGATTTTCAAGTAAGGATGTTCTGGAGCTCAGGAGACGAACTGGATGGCAGAGACGTTATTTGATTAGATTCAGCTGTATATTATAGATTGCATAAAAAGTAGTTGAGGACGTGTTATTATAACTGTCCTGATTTGTTGTACTCTGGTATCTTGTATGTATTTTGACAATTACAGCTTTTCTTTGTATAAAATGCTGTTATTTCATATTATATTTTGTTCCGTTGCAGTTGTGAGATTATATGATGTTGTTTCTGTTTCTTCTTCTATCTCTTTTTCTTCTTAACCCTAACAGTCTAGGATTTTTGGCACTCGATTGCTCGACACTCTATATAGTGAACGTAATAGTGTCGATTTTCGAGGTCGAGAATCCTTTGGGTAGTTGCACTTGGTATCAGAGCTGAAGGTTAAGCGACAACCTTGGCTCTTATGGGGATTTACTCATTAGAGATAGGGTCAATAGTACCCTAAAATGAGTTTAGAGTATTATATGAGGGCGTACTTGTTTTTTTCTTATATAATGATTTTCAAACTGTTTAAAAATGATTTTTATAAGCTTATATTTTGGTATAAAGAAATAAATTGTCTAATAATTACTGTATATTAAGGTAATTGGGCGATGTTATTAAAATGAGACAAAAGTATGAAATTTAAGTGGTAATCATGTTACTAAATAGAATTTAGGTAAGAATAAATTTTGCAAATAAGTTAAGCTAAAAATGGATTGAAAACCCGAATTTAAAGCCCGGAAAATTCTATAGAATTTTCAAAATATTCGAAATAAGTTATCCTGATTTTGTTTTCCATTAAATTTTAATGGAATACATGGTGTGTTTGGTTTCTAGATACGATATTATTGATTATTATTGGGTGATGTGTCTCAATAAAGGATGTTTATTATAGGATAAACAATAATGAAACACGGTGCAATGTTTATGGAAGCAAAAATTATATAAGTCAAATTCATAAATGTGACTTATAAATTAAAAACGAGTTTAAATACGAAGCTTCAAATCAAAGCCCAGAATTTTTTAAATATTTCAGAGTGTTAAGGGAAAATAATAAGTAATATTTTTAAAATATTTTTGAATATCGGAAACTTTGGTTGTTTCAAGATGAAATTGCTTTGGATTAAAAACCAGGATGGTTAAAAATTTAAAAGTACGACTTGATGTGTGAATAGGATAAATATGTATATACGGGTGGATATATATGATTTGAAAGTTGATTTGAAATAAATATTAAGTGTTGAATTTTGAAATCCCTCTGAGAGTGAGATGTATAACCCAAAGGGAAATAAGTTTTCGGGACTTATAAGTGGGAAGTAATTGAGTTTAGGATTGGGAGATCTAACCAGTTTGACTCTGTAACTGTTTTTAAATAAATTATCTTAATATAAACTTTCTAAAAACTATTTTCTTAAATATTCATATTATTTGGATTTTTCCAAGCTAGTTACTATACAGACCAGTCTTTTTAACTTAAACAATCTTATACTTACTAGTTAACTATTTTAAACTTATTAAAGCTATTTTCCAAATTTAAACTGGACGGTGTTGAAATTACTTATATTTAAATCATAGATTTAACTACCAATTGGGATAAAATTGAAGTATTAATACAAATGGAAATGGAAGCAAATTTGATGTTGGAAAAATAATCGAAAATTGAAGTAGAAATGATTTCAAAGTAAAATAATATATTTTGAGAAAAATATGATGATTTTAAAAATAAACGATTGGATAGTATTATAACTGGAACTCACTTTATAAGGAGTAAGTAATGTGGCAAATAACTTATAAAAGGAAATCAAATTTGAATGTTGATTTGGCATAAATAAAGTTATATATATATATATTTGTTATATAAGATAAACTCCCTTATTGAATCTATAACCAGAAGAAAAGATCTTTGAAGTATATTTGAAATATAAATGAAATTTATAAGTGAAGAAAATTATTCAAGTTGAAAGAATGATTTTATGAGAATGGAACTTAAAAGGGTTTTGGAACCCACTGATTTTGAAAGGCTTTTGGTTTTGGCAAAAAATAAATTTTGGGAATTTGGAAAGCCAAGTTTCAGAATTATCGATTTTAAGATATCGATTTTGTGTAAATGGGATATATATGTGATACATATAAAGAGTATGTTTTGAAAGATAATATATGCGTATAGTATGAAATGTTTTGAGAATGCTATGGGGAAACGTCGCTCCCATTCAGAGTTCAAATCTATAGTAGGAGATCCATGTAGTGGTTCTGCATTGAAGCCTAAGAGGGTTCTATATTTTTATCCTAGAGGACGTCCGAACGAACTTTAGTTTCTGTGGATTTTGGTTGGGGTAGCGTAATTCGAGGGCGCTCACACCTACAGACAAATTGAGGTTATGGTGTGACGGCAACATAGCTCTGGTGTAACTGCGATCTACTGCGTCCCATAGCATAATTCGAGGGGTGGTGATTGCCTAAAGTCTACATTTGATTTTGCTGGGAAAGCGACGTAACATCGGTAGATTACGTTCTATGTGGTCCATAACGAAAGTGGTGTGGCAATGAGTGCCTACAGGCTACATTGGGGTTCGACTGGTGTAGTCTGTGATCTATGTGGTGAAGTTTCATTTGGCAGCGAAATTCGAGGGCATTGATGCCTATAGTTACATGGTTTTTGCCGTGATGGCAACGTAACCTGGGTGTAGCAGCGATCTGTGGCAGTTCCATGGTGAAATCGAGGGGTGCAGATGCCTGCAGTTTTCTATGGATTTCTTCGAGATGGTGATGTAATCATCGTGCTAACTACAACCCATGGAGGAGGTGATGATTTCCTGAGCATTCTCGCAAAAGGTTTTTTTTCCAACTATTTTCACTAGGTGTTGAAAACGGGTCTACTAAGTACTTATAGATTCAGTCCTACGCCTGATCAACGTATGACTGAATTTCTATGAGAACAAGGATGGACTTATGGAGACATCGAGTTATAAAAAGTGTTTTATAGAACTAGTTTGGTAACATTATGTTATTTTAAAAGTGTTTTAAAATTTTATAATTAAAAGAATAAGAGCTATAATGATTAAAGCATGATTTACTACACATCAAAATTAAAATTTCCTCTTCATTCCTTTTCGTGGACGAAGCACTCTAATAGGGGAGGAATGTAATGGCCCGAATCTTTGACATGTGTTAATAGGGTGATTAACCATTTTATTATCGAATTATTGATTTTTATAAGTCAAACAATAAATTTTTGATGATTTAAAATATCTAGATACATATAAATTGGTTTAAACACTATATACAATCTTAAGTTATAACATATTGGGTATGATAAACTTTACAGAATATATATATGTGTGTGTGTGTGTGCGCGCGCGTGTGTGTGTATAAACTCCATCATTTTAAATTAAGATAAAATATCCAATATAAATATACATATACATATATATATATATATGTATGTATGTATACACATACAAACTTATGATGGTATAAATGTGTATGTATATATATGTGTGTGTGTACATGCGACTATATGAAGTAAAATATAGGAGGTTAGTGTAAATAGAAACGTGTATACATAAAATACCAAAATATACACAAGTAATGTATATTGAAAAGTATACGAAAGAAGAAAGTATGTATAAGTGTGAATGTATGTATATGATAACAATACACAAGCAAACGAACATATATTAAATAGTGGTAATGTATGTATATAGGATGATAGCAAAACATCTATATGTATATATTTGTCAGGAAATATGTGTGTGGATAAAATTGAAAAGTGATTTAAACATGTAAGTATATATGTCAACATAGTTATGCATATATATATACACACATATACATTTAAAATTAATATAAAAGTTCTTGTAAATACATAGGGAGCCAAGCATTTAATTATGGCATGCAAAACATTACATCAAGACTCATAAAAGGTCAAATTCATTCAAAAATCAAATCAAGTCAAACACTTTTCTCAAATCAAAAAAAAATTGAAAAGCCTACAGCATGAAAGCATCAGCCCCCCTATGTGCATGCTAGGAACCTATGCTCACTGACCTACCATTTCCTTTATCCCCTCCCTTTTAGCTTCCACTATACACTCCTCCTCTCCTATATGTGTATCTACTCATTCCTGCCTAGTTTATACCACTCGAACATGGAAAAAAAGAGAAGGAAAATTATTAAGTAAAACAAAGCTCTGTCATTAGACAAAGCAAAGGAGGTCAGAGACTTAGGTAGGAGCATAACCAAGCTGCCAGTAAGAACTTAAGAATCAAGAGCAATCAAACTCTAGGAGATCAAAAAGAGGGAAAAAACAAAAATCTCTCTATTCTAGAAAGAAAAGGTGAGTAAAACTTGTACACTGCAATTATGTTAAATGCTTGAATTGAGCTGTTTTTGATAAGTATGCCTGTGCAGGCATGTAAAACAGATATATACATGAGTATATAAGTCTGGTAACCAGGAAAAAACCCATGCATGTACATCACTTTACCTCTACTCTATGTATAAGGAAAAATTAAGCTTATTTTCAAAGATGTCTACCTCTTTCCCTAGTTGGTTTTAGGATTTGACATAAAAAGGTAAAATGTTTGTTCTTGACTATATCTGGGTTTGAAATTTGTTTTGTCAAATACTAACAAGTATAGAGGAGTAGAAGTGTAAAGTGGAGCAAGTTATCCGATTAGTAAGAAATCCGAATATATTGTTTTGGACTTTTACATATATGAACAAGATCAGTGATTAAAATAATGAATTTTAGAGGCCATTCCAATATTTTTAGATTTTTATTTAATGAGTTAGAAAGGGATTAGTGGATTTGGTTTTGACCAAATTACGGCGATCCGGTCATAGCTGGAAATCGACGTTGGGTCAAAAGGAGGCGGCAAAGGTAGGGAGCTTGGGAAAAATGAAGGGGTGATTTATTGATGATCGTGAGGCGGTTCGAGTTTAGTTTAGGGTTTAGGTAGGGTTGTTAGTGGTGCTCAACTTTAGGCAAATGGTGGTGGCAAGGGGTATGTAGGGGTGTGCGGCCGAACAGAGAAAGTGAGAGGGAAATGTATGGTCCGGGCGGCGTAGTTTGGTGGAGGTTTGTGCTGCACGATGGCATGGCGAGACAGCGGAGTAATGCTGGGTGGTTCAAGTTTTCTAAGCAGACGATCAAATCCTCGAAGCTGGATTTTTTGTGATTTCTTTGAACAAATTCGAGATGGGCCGGTAGTGGGTATTGTAGCGGAAGACTCGGCAGCAAAGATGGTCTAAGCGGTGTCGTGTGCATGTGCACAGCAGTGCGTGCACACAATTGGTGCACACCTGGGACTTCGTACACGTTTTCGTTTTCCTAGTGGGAGAAAAGGAAGAAAAGAAGAAGAGGAGGAGGGGAAATCGGTCGAAATTAATGATGGAACAGAAAAAAATAAAGAAAACAAAGAGAAGAGAATACAAGGAATAAAGGAAAAGAAAGAAAAATAAAAGTAAGGAAAGAAAGTATGGAAAAATGAAGAAATAGAAAAAGATAAGAGAAAAGGAAAGAGGAGATAAAAGAAAATAAGTAAGAAAATGAAAATATGAAAAGGAAGAGGAGACAAAAATTGAAAGAAGAAAGAAATATAATAAAGGGAAGAAGAAGGTGATGAAATCTATATTTATGTGATAACTTATATTTCTTTCCTTAACTAAAGATCTAATTTTATTTTAAAATCGGTAATTTAAAGTTTCGATGATATTTACAATTTTATGGAAATTAGTAATATTATAATTATTTGACTTAAACCTATGTGACTTAATGGTATTTTATAATTTATTATTAATTTTTTTTAATTTGAAATTAATTTGGGTTCAAAGGGTAATTGGATATAATAAATCAAGGACTAATAAAAGTTGTGAATTATTTTGACATCCGTTATAGACCGTTAAATTGATTAACGATCTATATCATACCCTAATTTAATTGGAGATTTAAATTCGATTATACTTGCCTGTGACATCTAGTGATCAATCGAGTTAAATTAATTGGATTAAAAATGATGATGCGTTTTATTTGAAATGTACGAATATTATCACTTGATTTGTAAATTGTTCATTTTAAACAATTTACCTATTAAAATTATTGAGATTCGAACAGGCCGGAATTGGACATCAGTGTTATCCGTAACCCCTTCGATTTAATAACCACTACAATCTTTACGGGTTTGATTTATAAAATCAAATAGGCTGGAATTGAACAACTTAAGTAAATCTGACTATTTGAATAAACAACTGTACATAGATATTATTTTAATAATGGATTTAGTAACATTTGTTGGTTATAACAAGATAAGAAATCGTAATGTTGGACGAGTTACCCTCGTTTTTCAAAGAAGTTTTATAGCTTAAGTATTTCATATTAAATGGTTTTACTCAAGCTGGTTTCCAGCTCGACCCAGTTGTTAGTTTATTGTAATGCTCGGGTCAGCCCGGGCATTACAGATTTTCAGGTTAGGACATTCTGGAGTTCAGGAGGCGAGCTAGATGGCAGAGACGTATTGATTAAATTGCGCTGTGTATTATAGACTGTATAGACAGTAGTTGAGGGCAAGTTATTATAATTTCCCCAATTTGTTATACTCTGGTATCATGTATTTTGATAGTTACTGCTTTTCTTTGTATAAAATGCTGTTATTTCATATTATATTTTGTTCCATTGCGATTGTGAGATTCTATTTCTTCTTCTCTCTCTTTTCTTTTTAAACCTAACAGACTAGGATTTCCAGTACTCGATTGCTCGGCATTCTATACAGTGAACGTTTTAGTGTCGATTTCCAGGGTTGAAAATCCTTCAGGTCATTACACGACTGCATCATTGTGCAACAGTTCTGGAACATTCTGTAGCATTTTTGGAAGTTCCTTTCGACTTAGCAACCTTTCAACTGCATCATTCTGCAGCTGCTCTGGACACTTCTATTGCATTTTCGAATGTACCTTTTGACTTATTAACCTTTCGACTCCGTCAAAAACTCCCTTTCGACAGTAGTTGTAAAAGTATCAGAAGCCCTTCTGTAGCAGTTTTCTCCAGCTTTGTTTGCAAACTTCAAATGGACATAACTGTCTAACTATAAACATGATTTTCTATTGTGATCACTCGATGAAAATTAAAACCATTATTTGAACATAATGGAATAGGTTAGAGACCTTAATTCTACACCAATAAAAATTCATAGCTAAAACAAAGTTTTATATTTTCGAAGGATTTGATTTTCTGCTTTTGAATATGCTTGCTTGGTTTTCTTTGCCTTCAAAGAGGATACTTTCGAAGGGGTTTTAAAAAAAAAATTACCCATGTTTTATACATTCGAAAGAGGTACTTTCCACTGGCTTCGAAGCTAAGATTCTAAAATTAAATGCTAATACTTTAATATATTCGAAAGGTTTCGAAAGGTAGATTTTAAAGTATTATAAGGAAGGTGCCTAATGTTTTTAAGAGCTTTCGAAGGAGGTGATCATATGATATCGAAAGATAGTTTCAAAGATCTGAAAGGTTTGATGATCGAAACTCTATTTTTAAAGAATACACCCATGGTTGTATTAAAAGGCATTTTTATAATGGTTTGAGAACAATCTATCTTTGATAAATTAAACCCACAGGAGTGGTATTGCTATTGTTATATTCTTCTTCTAATATGAATATATTCTCTATATACTAAACTCATAACTACATTTCGGGGAAAAATGGTTGGAGAAATAGTTAAGTTAACCCAGTAGTGAATATAAATTGAATAAACTCCTGAATGAGTAGAATTGCATCCAGGTGGTCAACAAGACCAGAATATTAGATGCTAAAATATAAGGGAAAGAAATTGGCAGGGGCCAATAGATTTATAGTAAGCCTATGAAAACTGAATGATAGTGGCATGGGCCAGTAGATTAATAGTTAGCCCATGAAAACTATTTATAAAAGAGGATGCCAAATAAACCGGTTTATACTAAGCACATGAAAACTATGTGTAAATGAAGATGTCTGATAGACAGGTTCATAGTAAGCCCATGAAAACTATGCGATTGGACAGGAAGTCCATAAACGTTTAAATGGTTATTAGTTAGCCCATGAAAACAAATAGGTTAATAGTAATCCTAGAAATTATAATTGAGATTGATAGTCAAAACGAATGCAGATGGGTAATCCAGATTTGATTTGGTTGTTTTGCATATCATCATAATATTTTGAAATACTATGTTTTTAATCATTGTGGATGTAGAAGCACAGTATATGATTTATAAAGGTTTAGAATATTAGTGAGGGGAAAACCCGTTCTGCTATGCGGTGTGGTCTCACTAGATTTCTATTTGGTTTGAGATGATAGACTATTATTCTACCAGGCTTTATGTCTAACTCAATGTTTTTTCCCCTTAAACTCCCGGTACTCAATTGATTTTGAGTATTTTGAGGTTAAGGGTTTTTAGGTTCTCTTCTTAGACGAATAAAATTCCGGAGGTGTATTGGAGGCATAAAGTTATTTAGAGATATCTTTTCCAGTGTGTGTTTTGTTTGTAAATAAAGATTTATTAGCCTTAGTATTTACTCTGATCGACCAAGGGGGCATCTTCCTATGTTTCTCTTGATGTAAGTGTAATAATTATATTTTACTGAATGTGGTTAACATCGTCGAAATATGTAATGAACATGAAATGTTTTGAATAGAATGTGGAAATATGTTTTTGAATTATTAAAATACTTCTCCATATTCTTGTGATCTGCATATCAATGAATCTAGCACCGCCATATTTGATCGCCGAAGATTAATAACTATGGATGAATGTAGCATCCACAGTCATTAGTTTTAGGCCTCCAAGTAGGGTGATGTTACAAAACCTTATCGAGAATCCAAATATTTCCACGTCTTAGTGCATAACCGAATCCACACTAGATGAGATGTGAAAATACCCTAATGGGAGCAACCCCATATAACTTGGCTTCCTTCCATGCTTTTGGTTTATTCTTTTGTGAAAATGGATAGCAACGCTCAATGGAGCAATAAATCGTCTTTAAATAACGATAATAAAGAAGATGAAGTTACCGGTAGATGAGAAACCAATCATCGAGGATCTAAAATGATCGTATATGGAAACTAAATCTTGTGTACTTACTATGAGTCATCGAATTCAAAATGCACTATTCATGATTAGCAATAATACCGGACAATTCAAAGTAGTGTCACCTCAAAGTTATTCTTAGGATTATTCTTAACTTTTGAAATAGTGTCAAGTTTACTTCTTCGATGTTTAGTGCTAATTATACAAGTAAATCGTTTCCCTATAAGTGATTTGCTTTACGGAAATTAATTCATCTCCGTAGACGAATCAAACTTTTTCTTTAAAACAACTGAACTTGTGCTTGATTTTTGTATTTCCATATTGGTAAAACACTTTTAGAATTACTCTTTCAAAACATAATTTTATAGGGCCAAAATTTATAATACTAAGTGTATTAAAGGCAAGGGACAAAAACCATTGTCATTAAAACATTATTTACTGTAAACCCAAAACAATTCACACTTGGGTTCATTTATAAATAATCCCTTTTAAAGGATTTTCTCGTTTACAAACTATTATTTATAAATTTAAAAAAATATTTATTACCTCAAAAGATAATAAAAAATTTAAATACCTTCTATAGCTTTAAAACGATATTAATTATACCGAAAGATAACTAATCACATTTCTAAAATCTCTTGTAAGTAAACGAATCGATTTTCTTAAATAAATTTATAATTATTTCCAAGCACTTTTAAATTATCATTAAATTAACTTTCAAACCATTATTACTTTAAAACACTTTTATTATATTAGTTAATTTACTTAATTTATATTTTATTTGAATCAATTAATTAACGTAATATATCATTAACTAAATGATCAATTCAATTCAAATAATCGTCGGTTAAAAAGATTAATTCACCTCAAACATCATTAATTAAAATGATAAGAAAATTTTAAATACCATTAATTAAAACAATTAATTAAGTTCAAATAATCACAATTTAATTGAATTAATTAAATTCGAACGTTATTAGTTAAGATGATTAATTAAATCATTAATTGTTAGAATGATTTATTTAAGTATATAATATCATCAATTAAAATGATCCAATTGATTTAAATAACATTAGTTAAAACAATTAGCTAAATTTAAAACAATCATTATTAAATGATTAACTAAATCAAATATCACAATTTAAAATGGTTAATTACTTTTAAATATCATTAATTAAAATGATTATTAATATCAATTATCATTAAATAAAGTAATCAATTAACCTCAAGAAATCATTAGTTGAAATGGTTAATTAAAGCTTAACTCATTTAAATCAAAGAAAACCAATTTTAAACATCATTTATTAAATTGGAGAATTAATCTCAAAATCATTAATTAAAATGATTAATTATTTTACATTATCATTAATAAAAATGATTAATGAATTTTAATATTCTATTTAGCGGAAACACAAGCTCAAACGACAGGGTTTTTGGGATGATATTGAATAAATGACAATATAGCGAAATAGCTTGCTATAAAGAAACTTAATAAATTAATTGGAATATCAAGATTTATTTTAATTAGCCTTCGGTATAACAGCATAAGGATGTAAATAAATAATCATGGACGAGGAATCCTTCAGGGCTTCTCAAAAGATTTCCCTACAAAACAATGGTTATGAATAATATATATAATTTTATGGATTCATAATGATCAAGTTAATATGCCATCCACTTTCCAAACAGAAATTCAACCAAACAAGTAATTAAACAATTTAACTAACTTCTAAGCAATCGATAGACGTTTATAACATCATTGATATGATATAATAAAATTTAATATGAGTTAACTCACATTGATTTTCATTTCCGCCGAAACGTTCCAATTTTGGACTAAAACCGAATAATCATCCAGTTTTATCCTAAATTCTAACAAGCTTCAAATCCAACCAATCCAACACCATCGCATGGATCTTAACGATGCGAGCACAAATCTAAAAAACTGCATTTGAATCTGACCTCGTACGCAAAAGTTATTCGACTTTTAATTTTTTTATTTAATAATAACTAAAATCTTAATTACATTATAAATCCTGTTGCCACATTACACCCTTACTTCCCCAAAACTAAAATGAAGCGGCTGATACTACTCAATCGTCCACACGTCGTGCGACCAACACGCTGCCCTAGACCATGATTCAACGATCGAACATCACTGTCACACCCTTTATCGCCTCCTCTCTGATCTACACCAAACCGCGCTTGCTTCACCGGCCTTCAACAGAAAGAGACCTGTAATGGTTGAACGTAACAAGGAGATTGTTGCGACCAGTGATACTCCACCGCAACCCTTCATCAGTACCCCATTGACGCCCCTACCCCATGGGTAAAAAAAAGCCGCCTTTAGTTCGTCCAAACTCCCCCTCCTCAGTAAAAAAACTCAAACCCTAGCTCCTCTATGACATTGGCCATCCCTAAACACAACCGAACACTTCCAAATGTTTAAAGGAAGGAAGCTCTAAATGGATCAAACCCAAAAATATTTGTTTTTATGATTTTTAGTTCACAAAACAATTAGATTTTTATTTTAAACTTTCCATTTACAAAGAAAAGTCTCATTTTTAGTTCTTAGGTAAGTTTAAATAGGAAACAAAGGGGTATGGGCATAAATAGGGGGTATAGCATGGATATGGTTGAGTTGATTAGATATAGAGTTGAAAAATATGTATATATATATTATTTTATTTGATAAAATATTCAACCTAACATACCCAAAAATCTCAAACATCAAACGAGATGTGCTGCTTAGTATTCTATATGTTATACTCCGATTCCAAATGTAGTGGAACTAACCTCGAGTACTAATTCAATCATAAGCAGAAGATAGCTTTTCAAACTCAATTATTATATTAAATTTTCAAAATTAACTTCTATGCATTTCGAACTCGCATGACCAAACGATTCGTCTGATTGCAATGAAATTCGGTGGCGCACTATAATTCATCATTAAAGATGCAATAAAACTAGTTTCTTCGAAATCTGAGACTGTGCCCCTAAATGACAATTTCATAGAATTAAATATGTTTTTATATTTAATTCTCTATATTTATCTTATCTATTTATTTTTTTAAATAAATTTACAAATTGAATACATCAATATTATTTATTAAGTAAAAGGAGTTAAATGAAATTATTAAATCCATTTAACTAACATAAATTCGCAATTCAAATTTCCTAAACATGCCTGATCTATTACCCCGCCTTCTGGTCATGGCCGGGATATTAAAAAAAATGGCGGAAATGGATGGATATAAGGATTAGAGATCGATAGGAAAACATGGCTATGATCGATACCGTCAAAATTTGACCTAGCACCAATCGAGAAAGGATTAAAAGAGAACGATCACCAAGGCTTGCAGATGCTACATTTCAAATTTCGAATCAATCGAAGTTCGCATGCTCAAGATATGTATATCAATATTGGTGAGAAACGTTTCTAGATCGATATCTTCATATTGATCAAGGTGACGGGTTCGGATCGACCAGTCTTTAACTCGATGCATCACTTGTCGATGGTCTCTACGTTAATCTGTCGACTTTATGCTAGAAATAGGTTCATCGGTATGAATCTCAGGTCAATAACCACGTATCGATTGCATGGTGAAGTACATCAATACTTGGTGGGATCGATAGAAAGAGTGGAGTAGCAGTTTTAGGGCCTCGGATGGACATTTCGTATCGATTTCTTATTGATCGATACGTAGAGGGTGAGCGAGGATCAATACGAGCAAGGGAGAATGACCGGTGGATACAAAGAAGAGGCAAGCCATGGATCGATACGAAGCGGTCAATAGTGCATGACTTGTATCGATGCGAAGTCGTCGATACGAAGTCTCTAGATATGAAGGTTCCAACCTACTTGCAAATACAAACTTAGAATGATCATAATTATCATTCTTCAACTCCAAATGTTATGAAGTTTTCACAGAAACTTCCTTATGCACTTAAGAATGTTGATGATCGATCTTAGCTTGATTAGGGCCAATTTGGATCGATACAAATTATACTTGGATCGATCCAAAATCACTCTGGATCGATCTAGTGGGCCCACCTGCACAAGAGAGAAGGTATTCTAGGTTTTGAGGCGGATATTTTCGGATCTACACCTATAAATAGCAGTCCTATGGCAATTAAAAAAGGGATCTTTCACTTCTTTTCTAGGCAAAACTTTGCCTTTTTTGTTGTTGATTCTAAAAGCTTGTAACTGTAACTACAGTAAAAAGGAGTAAAAGGATTGATTCAAAGTGGACGTCGGCCGGAGAAAGCCGAACCACTATAAACTCTACGTTCTTTTCTTTCTTGCTCATTTTAATTTTACTATTTTCGTCATTTTTATTCTCCAGTTTTTCTAGATCTAAGATCTGTGCTTGGATATTAGGATCTGTATATATACAATAGCGCTTTCAATATTTTTAGGGTTTGAGACCAATTTTAGCGCTTACACTTTGGTGCTTCCACTGAGAAAGATTAGCACCCGCTATACCGGATTTGGGGTTCAGATTTGGAAAGTTAAAGGATTAGATCTAATAGGAACCATGACAAAGCAATCAACAATGAGACAAAGACCAGAAAGTAGTCTGGAGGCTGCCTTAGGAGGAAATCATGCCTCAATTTTCATCACCAGAGATGAGATGGTGATGATGACGGGAGTTATGCAAGGAAAAATTATTGAAAAAGGCAGGAGGAAACGAGGTAGAACTTTATCAGGCAATTTGGACAGGCAGGAACAGCTGGAGCTGCTGGAGTTCAGATCCATGGGGCTGGAACAATAGGCAATCGGATATAGCAACTCAATAGGGAACAACCCCTAATCATTATACATTTACCAATTTGGATGGATCCAGACTCGGGAGCACACCACCATGCAATGATAGACAAATTCATGGAGGGATTCTAGGTGACACCACACAATCGGATGCCAGTAGGAGCATAATAGTATGTGATGAAGAGTATATACCAGAATTCCCTCGAGGACTCGGGGGCAACCCTTGGTGGACAACATCGGATTAGCTGAAATTGTCCAACGAACTATGCGTGGAGGTTTAGCAAACGAAGATCTGGAAGGAGTAAACAGAAGTCCATTTACCCGTAATATCAAAATGGCTAGTAGTCTACTATAGTTCAAGCTACCTACTCCGGAGGTGTACAACGACAGGGTTGATCCTACCAATCATTTGATAAGGTACACGAGACACATAAAAGTGTTGGGGGCATCGAGGAAGTTATGGCCCAGTTTTTCCCACTGTACTTAACGGATGTAGTTGCTGGTGGTTTAGGCAGTTGGAAGATGGATCTATTAGGACATTTGGTGGATAGGTTTTTGAAGCAATTTTGGGTTCATATCAAGAGGCCAAAAAATGTGATGACGTTGACATCAGTAAAACAAAGGGCAGGGCAATCGCTCAAGACTTTCTTGACTCGGTTCAATGCAGTGGTTGCTTCGGTGGATTGGTTGGATCTATCGATGGTTTTAATGGCATGACTGTTAGGAGTCAGGGACAACTTAGATTTCAAAGTATCATTGATATGGGATCCACCAATGGATCTCTGGAAATTCTTTCACGAAGCCTTACAGAAGGAAGCGTGTCTGGGTTTGAAGCTAAAGGAAGTAAATGTGGTTAAGGATGGAGGACCATTTGGGGAAAACTCGAGCAAAGATAAGGATATAGGAAAGAGGAAGTTGGATGACAACTCTGGCAGGGTAAGGAAACACTGGGGAAAACCAAAATTCTCCACTTACACAAGATTGAACGAAATGTTGTAGCAGATATACATAGAAACTTAGGATTGCCTTCCCTACCGAAGGCTAGCAAAGAGAGAACCATTAGAACATGAAAGGACATCAGGAAGGCAGTGTCTCTTTTACGACCTGGATGGGCATGATATCAACAGTTGTAGGAAACTAAAGGATTTAGTCGAGGAGCATGTAAGGAAAGGTCAGTTGCGACACTATGTCGGGACCGAGAATGCGGTGGTGGAATAGGAGCAGCCACCGTCTACCTCAGACAACGACGGCGCAAAGCTTGGGAATGATGGTCGATTGATTATCGACTAATCAGGATGGAATGAAATAAGTAGAAGACTCTGGGTGGATGGTAAGTCACTTACTCATGTACAGGGACAGACATATCCCCTAGGCATGCTCTGGGATGGTGACAAACCATGATACCCTAGTTTGTGAAATCTTCTTTTTCTTTCTGGTTTGAACACTTGCTATTTTCTGATTCGGTTTTGGAGTTTGGTTTGAACTCCTGGTTTTGTTTTTTTTCTGGTTTGGATTTTGGCTTAGACACTTGTCTTTTGGTTTGGACGTTGATTTGGATTTTTGATATGGATTTCTAGATTTTCTTGTTGTCACATTAGATTTTGATTGGACATTTGTTTAGTTTTTGGTAAAAGGTCATCGAGTATGGACTATGCTCGCCAAGAGTCTGGAGAGACAAGGATTTGACCTAGGACTTAGGCCCATATTATCCATCATTTTTTATTCCAGGCCATCGAGTATGGTGTGTGCTTGGCAAGGATCCGGAGCAACCACGATTTGGCCTAGGACTTAAGCCATGACATCAATCAACGTTCTGGTATACTGAACATGGAACACCATGACATTGCTTAACATAGGTCATCTAGTGTGGATTACACTTGGCAAGAACCCGGAGAGGTTATGGATTTGGATATTGGCTACGAATAGCTAAGGAATTGGCTAAGGGCCCGGAATTGGATATCGATACGGAGAGGTCATGGATTTAGTTATTCGTTATTGGATATGGATGGATTAAAACTCGGTTGACGGGTTCCGATGGCTATGGAATTGGCTAGGGATTTGATTACTGGACTTGGAGTCGGACATCGACTCGAAGCAGTCATGGATTTGGATAAGGATATGGCTACGACACTTGGACAGGATGGAATTGTAATGGATTGGATTATGGATCGGATGATATGGCTATGGATGGAATATGAACTATGGATATTGGACTTGAAGTTATTCAAAACCCTCCTTCCTATCGAAAGGCATGGTTTGGGGGGCAAATGATACCTCGCCTTTTGATCAAGGCTGGGATATCAAAAATATTGGCTAAAACGAATGGATATGGGGATTAGAGATCGATAGGAAAACATGACTATGATCGATATCGTCAAAATTTGACCGAGCTCCAATCAAGACGAGATCGATAGGGAATAATAAAAAAGGCTTGGAGAAGCTATGTTTCAAATTTCAGGTCAATTTGAGTTTGCATGCTCGAGGTATGGATGGACCAATATTGGTAAGAGATGGTTATAGAACGGTATCTTCGTATCGATCTTGGTGATGGGATCAGATCGATCGGTCTTTGACTCGATGCATCATGTGTTGATGGTCTCTGCATTGATCGGTCGAATTTAGGCAGGAAATAGGTTTACGGCTATGGAGCTCAGGTCCATACGCACGTATCGATTAGATGGTGAAGTACATCAATACACTTCGTATCGATCAACGGTGGGATCGATATTAAGGGTGGAGCAACAGTTTCAGGGACTCGGATGGACATTTCATATCTGTCATTTATTGATCGATATAAAGTTTGAGTAGGAATTGATTCGAGCAAGGGAGAATGGTCGATGGATACGAAGAAGCGGTCAAGAGTGCATGACTTGGATCAATGCGAAGTGGTGGATACGAAGTCTATGGAGATGAAGGTTCCAGCCTACTCACAAATAAAATCTTGAATCGATCATGACTCTCTTTCTACAACTCCAAATGCTATGAAATTTTCACAAGAGCTTTCTTATGCACTCAAGAACGTTCTTGATCGATCTCAGCTTGATTGGAGACAATTTGGATCGATATGATTTATACTTGGATCGAACCAAAATCACTCTGGATCGATCTGGTAGGCCCACCAATGCAAGAGAGAAGGTATTTCTGGTTTTGAGGCAGATATTTTCGAACCTACACCTATAAATAGCAGCCCTATTGCAACTAATAAGAGGATCTTTCTCTTCTTTTCTGTGCAAAAACTTAGCCATTTTTATTATTGATTCTAAAAGCTTGTAACTGTAACTACCGTATAAAAGGAATAAATGGATTGATTCAAAGTGGACGTAGGCCGAAGATAGCCGAATCACTATAAACTCTGTTCTCTTTTCTTTCTTGCTCATTTTAATTTTACTATTATCTTTATTTTTTTTCTCTACTTTATTTGGACCTAAGATCTATGCTTGAATATTGAGGATCTGTTATGTACGCAGGTGCTTTCGCTATTTTTGGGGTTCGTGACTAATTTTGGCGCAAACACTATATTTGAATTATAAGTTGTTAAATCCTAAAACCCAATTATTTAAATATTAAATTTAATTAAATATTTAAAATCAAATAACTAGAATTTTGGTTTGTTACAATTATGCGACACACCAACGAGTCGACAATTTGGGTTCCGCACCACAATGCATAGTTGTAAGGGTAGTCATAATGCAAGATGTAGTTCCATTCGGACGTGATATTGCTTTGATTATGGATCTTGTTGGTGCTAAATTATGGATACTAGCGGGGGTAATATCTTTGTCTGAAGGTGGATTGTAGTAGTTATATATTTGTACATATACATATGTAGTTATGGTCTACTTTGAGTAGATGAGGCACATCGTATGCGTATGTGGAGCCGAGACAACTAAGCAAAAATTAAAGGATATGATATGTAATAGGAGATAATTGGTATAGACTAGTGTTATGTGTAAAGTGTATAGTTCACCAGTCCCCAAAACTTATTGTTCTAACCCCCTCCTCATCACAACCCATAGGATAGTTTTAGAGGTACACGTACTTGTGCAAGGCAGGAACGGTATAAGGACATGTTTCTTTAACCATGCTCGGTACTGACAAGGACAACATATATTGAAAGTGTAAATTTTGGTTAGTAACTATACGATTTATTTTACTTTACTATTTCACTATGTGTTATATTGATAGCGCTATGATATGCATTTATTTGTTTATTTGCAGGATACCAAACCAATGATACGTACTTTGGTGAGCTTAGATTTTCAATTTAGAAAAATATAGGCCCATCAAAGTTTTGAATTTAAATAATTTGATTTAAGTTTAAATTCAAGATTTGGAAATTTAATTCCATGTTTAGAAATTATGGTTTAAAAGATTATACGAGTTGTAAATATACGAGTTTTAAACCACCTTAAAAGTATTGTTTTGGAAATTTGAATTTAACCCAAGTATTATACTTGAAGGACTTCAACTTATGCAAGTGTAATTGGATTTTTCCGAAACAAAAAACTATTTGTTTTCAAATAATAAACTCTTTCATATAAAGAAAGGATTTCCAATTTGTGTTGAAAGATTTCAAGTGTGAAATGGAATTGAAATTGTTTTGAAAACTATGAATTAATCTTTGTGAAAAATTGTTGAACCTTGTTTTGAAATTGAAAAGGATCTTAAAGGTATATCTTTTATATAAAGGATTTGAAATGGAATTGTTTCAAAAGCTATGAAGGAATCTTTGTGAAATATTTGGTGAACGTTGTTCTCAAACATAGGAAGATCTCAAAGATAGATCTTTTGTTTAAATAATGGAAATGAATGTTTGTGAAAGATTAGTGAACTTTGTGAAGTGAATCTTTTTGTTTAAAAGATTAAAATGGTAATTTGTTTAACCATTTGAAAGAAAAATTTTGGGTTTTAAAATTGTGACTTAACTGAAATCCCAATATCCATATGTTTTTAAAAATTGCGCTCATTGTTCGGTTTAGCCGAGAGAGGACTTTGTGTCATATGACCCATTCCGAATAATGATATGAGGATATGGATAACATTTGAAGACCGGTGGTGAAGACCGGGTATTTACGAGAACGATAGGATAACCTATCGAATGACTCTGCACTGAGTGGCTATGGTATAGAGATCCTCATATGTGATGGGGAGTCCAATCGGGATTGTGGATACCCGGATTTGCAAGGGCTTCTTTGGAAGTGCCTTCGGTTCTGTTTGAACCCAGAACAGACTTGTATGGATATGTGTCTGACATTGCACCTTGAGATGTAAAGCTGGTTACTATCAAATACATTTCTGTTTCATGGCGGAGAATTTATTCTCTTAGCTTAACACCCTTCTCTAAAACGTACGAGCTAAATGGTTATGTAGTTGATGGTTACTAGTGATACATTCCCAATTTGGTAATGTGGCATACAAAGTGCTGCTGATCAATTGTTGATCAAAGCATAAATTTGTGAAAAAGGTGTAGCTTTGTGGACGTGGCTTCGTCGAGCCTCACGACCCAGTAATGGTCGAAACAGGAATCATGGCAGCAAGGTTATTTGGAGGTAGCTCCCCCTTAGGTATGATCATTTCCTTCTGGATAAAAAGTAGTATCATGATATGGACCCCAGATATTTACTTATGTTTATTCTGAAAGTGGTATCATGGTATGGAGCCCAGATACTTTACTATGTGGTTGTTGGTGTCGAGGCGTCAGATAAAGGTCGGTAACGACCGGGGGATGACATACACGGGTCAGTAGTTACATCCGGGTAGGGGTAACCCGGCCTTGTGTAGCAGAGATCCGGTTAGGTTCTCGGGGAAGTACCTCCAGAGGTGTTCCATTTGGTATGGGAAGTTCCTTTGCCTGACCATTTGTTGGAAATCCAATCATCCAATGCGCACCCTTTTCAATTGCAGTTGTATAACCTGCCACCTCAGGTGGTAGCTATAGTAGGCACAGTACAATGGTACCTATGCTAGATAAGATTATTATTATACTTTTGAAATGTTTTCCACTATGCACTAGTAATAATATCAAAATGGTTTTCGCGTATCAAGCATTTTTGACAGTCATAAGGAGAAATCTCCTCCAACTGTGCGCTAGCATTGTGTGCGTGGCAGGAGGCCATATGGCAGTTTCATTTTCTAAAAAGCATTACAGATTTCAATTTTAAATCATTTGTTGTTTGTTTTAATGATAAAACTATTTTTGTTTGCTCATACCAATCCCATGACTGACCCGGAGTTTATTGTTCCCTTCCTAAACTTTGGGTGCCCAAAATTTTCCACACAGGCAATCTAGAGTTGGGGTTTTCAGATAATCAAATAGTAGATGTAGATTCGGTAGCTTTCAGTCTTTGGGAATCTTCTTCAGTCTTTGGATGACTAACCTTGCTTAGTACACCTTGATGGGGGTTCTCGTTAGCTTTGGATTAGAGATGGAGTTTTTGGAGTTGGCATTGAAGACATTATCTTTCCGCTGCTGTTGTCCCTGTTATTATCTTGTATCTATCTTTGATACATTGATAGTCAGTTGTATCAAATGTGTTGTATCAAATACTATTGTATATCAATAATATTATTCTTTTCTCCGTCGTGTTGTTATATCTAGTGTGTTATAAGCTTCGGCGAGCCAGATTCGACGTTTGAATCTACGGCATTCGAGTACAAGTGAAGTATAGATGCCGATTTTCGAAGGTCGAGTCAGAATCGTTACACAGAATATTCAAAGCACTAGACAATCCAGTGGAATGGAAGATCATCTATCACAATGCAACAAACCCAGGCACATCGAGCACAATTGTCCTCGAAATCGACATGGCCAAGAAAAGAATTCAAAAAGGAGAAATTTTACAGCCACGTGGAATAAAAGTGATAATGATTATAAGTGTACTAGCAATAAGAGTGAGAAAGGAGATTTGTGCCATCAAAACTTTCTCACTCAGAATTACTTATATATTTCCACATAGTAAATGGCTGTTTTGAACGACTTGGGGAGAAATATGCCAAAATTGAATCACAAAAAGGTAGTTTGATAGAGTCAAATAATGAGCTTAATCAATTAGTTAAAAACTATCAAAGTAAGATCCCTAAGTGTTGTAGGTGTCCATCACTCGAACAAGAGATTAAAAAAATCAGAAATTAAAATTAAATCGCTTGAAAATGAAATTCTAATTTTGAAAAAGTGTGAAAATACAAGGAGGAAGAATTCTATTATAAAACACAATTGTTGAATTAAAATGAATTACTAAAACACAGGTCCAACAACTGTCAACGACAAAGTGGAAAATCGTTGAATATGCTATTAGGGAAACAAACTATTAATATAGTTAGACAAGGACTTGGATATAATCAATCTAAACTTGTTAGACACGAATTTAATCACATCAATTTCAGGTGCGTAATTTGTGGAAAATTTGGGCACAATCACAATATTTATTGGTATAGACCCAAAAATGTGAAAACCACACCAAATTAGGTTCCAAAAGGCACAAATATAAAATCCCTCAAAGTTAAATAAATTTGGATGCCGAAAGGAACATATATAAATAGTTTTGGGTCTTCACAAACATATTTTTCAAAATCTCTTGCCACTAACAATCATGGACCTATAAAAACAAATAGGTCACAAAAATCTTTCATCGTGTAGGTGTAGTGGCAGGCTAAGGAAACTTGGATTCTGGCTGTTCCAAGAACACAATGGGCGACAAATCACATTTCCTTAGCCTAGTATAAAGGTGGCAGAATCAAAATGGGCTATAACGAAAACCTATCGTATAGGTAAAAGAGGTAACGATTTATTTAATTTGAATGATATATTTAATGTGAAAATCTGCACCGTAATCTAATTAGCCAGTTTTGTGATAAAGAAAAAAATGTTGATCTTGATTTCGACTTATTCTTATTTGATATATTCTAGTTTGACTTAATGAAACTGATTTGTGGAAAAATGTTAGATACATGTAGATATATTTAGCTTGACATGGTATTTTGTGTTTGTGTACACAGCTAAAAATTCAAATTCAAGAGAAATTCATTTAAAAACTGTTAAAAATGATTTTAAGATATTTTGGTACACACTTCACTATCTGGTCTATCAAATCCAACCAATGATAATTTCGAGTGAAAGGAAAATTCAGATCCAGATTACACTGGTAATCTAGTTGGTAGAAAAATTACTATTGAAACGTGATTTATGTTGAAACATTCATTAGTTGCATCGCATTTTCAGAGTTAAAATCTGCAAATTTTTCATTTCAAGTAATTTTCAAATTAGTAGACATTTTTCAAATAAAAACCCCTTCCAGAAAATATTTTTTGTTGACTTGTTTCATATTAGTCATCTTAAAATATTATATTTTATAATTATTTTTGGATTTGATCTTAAATGACTACATGACTATCTGACTCCTATTGATTATCCAAAAGATAAATAGTAATTGAAAAAGTGATAAGTGTTGATATTAATCATATATTAACTTGAGACGGCATACATAGTAAATTTCTTTAGAAATTTGAACAAGAGTTACAAAAACTTTTTGTTGGTAAATATTCCATGATCATTCTATTTCTATCAACCATCACTCATCAAAATCCAATATAGTATGTCAATATGTGGTGCTTTAAACATGAATCATTTGCTTTTCATTTTATTATTTTTTTTGCAATAAAAATATCCAAAGTATTCACTTTCATTTAAAAGTCCTCACAATTATGCATGGGTGAATTATTTGGAATTTTTTTATGGGCTTCCATGCTCATTTAAAGGTCCTCACGGTTATGCATGTATGGAACGCATATTAAAATTGATTAATTAAATAGACAAGTTGATTCTAATGCCATTTAAATGTCCTCACCGTTATGCGTGGCTGGAAGATACATGAATTCATTTAAAAAAAATTGGAATACTACCAATCTCATTTAAAAGTCCTAACGGTTATGCATGGTTAGTAGATATTCAAATTCTTGATGTAAATATACCACAAATAGACACGGCTATATGGTTTTATATGTTGATATCATCCCTATCATTCTAAAGTGGAATATGCGTCAAACAGAGAATTTATGATTTTTGTTTGATTTTTTATTGAAATTTAATATTTATACCTAATTAAGTATTAATGTTGTATTACTGTCTATAAGTCTATCTCTATTTCTCTAACAATATTACTCTTTTTTTGATAATAAAAGGAGGAAAGAAAAGTTAAGATTTAGGCGAATAAAGGTCAAATATTTTTCTATTTGCGTCTAGGCTCTTTTGAATATTTATTTTCATGCATATATAAAGGGGGAGCTTTGTGTAGAGAGGAAGCATTCAAATATAGGGAGCAAATTGAATGATCACATACATTTAATATATTCAAAATCTTAAATTTACGTTTTTTATCATCAAAAGGGGGAGATTGTTGAATATGCAAGTATATGATTTCTGTATGATGATAATAAACATATATATTCATTTAAATGTATTTATTAATGTACTATTTCATTTTTTACATAATTAAATAAATATTTGTTGAATAAAATAAGTTACACAGTATTTAAATTCAAACAGATATTTTATTTAAATAAATATTTATTACAATTTTGAATAGTACAAATTTGTGCTCTCAGTATATATATGCAAAATTTGCATTACAATACATTTCAATTTGTATAACTGTCCTCCCTACATATCGCTCATTCACTCGTATTATTCTTCAACTCTATTCCAGATTGAATCAACAGCTGAGCAATCTGCAAAATATACGTTGATGCAGTAAAATTGAAAATAAAATATTTTTGCAGTATAAAATAAAATGTAATTTTGAAAATATGTTTTTCCTCAGTTATTTAGGCTGTTCGTCATCATTTAAATTTGAATTCACCATACACGAACATCTTGTGACATGCACAGTGTATCACTGTACATGCCACAAGGCCGTGCACATCGATATAAACTGGATAGAGTTACAGAGATAGGTGAGCACAAGGTCAAACCCAAATCAAAAGCCGGGTTCAACTCAAGTGAAAGTCATGATATCGGCACATGGTCAAACACGAGCTTTAATCTGGATTCAACTCAGGTGCACTACAAAACATCACAAAACTGTCAATCACAAGAATTCAAATACAACCAAACATGAACACAGTCTCGATCAAAATAGCACCAGGCCTCAACATGAAGTTCAACAACCATGAAGCATGATCAACCCAGACTGGTCAAAGAAAACACAGTGTAGATCGCATAGTCAAGTTTAATAAGCATTCAAGTACAAAAGGAAGAGCAAAAGGTTTGGATACAAGGAAATTGTAACATTCCTGGATTTTAGCTAAGAATAATTTGATAATCGATTTAATCTTTGGGATTAAATTTTGAAATATTTGGTGATTAATATATAATTTTGAATTAAATTGTAAGATTAATTGGTAAATTTATTTGAGTTTCCCCAAAAGCAATTAAAATTTGGGTTTTATAAATAGTTGTGAAAATAGGAATTATTAAAATCTTTAAAATTTATATATATGTATATAAATGGATTTTTAAATTGAATCTGGAATTTGAAATTCAAGAATAAATATCCTGAGAAATAAATTGGATTTAAGAACTTTATGAACTAGTAGAGATTTGTTTTTTTGTTATATATATGTATATGAATATATACATTGTAGTTTGAAAGATAGGATTTAAGATCAATATAAGAATCCTTTTTTTGAAGGTTGTATAAATAGTTATAAAAGGAAATATAAATAGAAAAAAATATAAAGATATTTGGATTTAATTTTTATGAAATTGATTTTAAAAGTTGTGCAAATATAATGTGTGAATGCAAATGTAAAATAAGAAAAAAAAGTTAAGATATACATATCTTTTGAGAATTAATAAGATTTGAATAAAATATTAATAAAGGAATAATGTTCATTCTTTTGAAATTATACATGAACTAAGTGCAATTTTTTAAATCTATAAAAGGTTTAATACCTTTTCTTTTCAAAATGAAAATATGAGATCTAAAAATAAAACAAGGTTTAAACCATAAATTTTAAATTTATTTACATAAACGTCTTAAACATAATATTACTTGTTTTGAACAAGTTTAAGCCATGTGATAAGAAATTAAAGAAGTGTAACCATTTTTATATATCAAGTTTACAAGTGGCACGGATGTTTTTATTTTATTATATAATCTAAGTAAATATCAAAAGAAAGAAAACATAAGCATATGATAAGTTTTAAAATATAGAATATAAAAGGCGTAAATTTGTAAACTAAAGGGTTTAAAAACAAAATTTGCAAAATAATAAATTAGGGATAAAAACATAATTTAAATACCTAAGACATTTGTTAGAAGATTATCAAATGTAAGCACAAGTGTAATGAAATGGGACAAGTGGCATTGGAAGTATTCTCTTTTGAATTAAATTTGAAAACATGCATAAGGAAAAGAAAAAAAATTGAAGCCAGGCTATTTTCCTTTCTCTCAAGCCTGAGAAAAAAAAAATCAAACCCTCTTCAAAAATATAGATTTGAAAATCCTCAATCTAAAACGGAAACAAGAAATCAAAGCTAGAAAAAGGTGCAAATCATTCAAACCTGAAACCAAATCAAGAAATCTGAAAAACTCAGATCAAAAGCAATCAAAGCAACGGTTTTGCAAAATTTTCAAAACCTGGGAAACTTTCAGCTTCAAGTCCTTAACCTAGAAACAAGATAAGAAGCTTTAGGTTGGAAATGCAGATCACAACCAAAGTAAAGTTTAAAAATCTGGAAATCAAATACAAGGTTCAACTCAGATGAATCTAAAAGTAAAATCAAACTTGGAGGTATAGATCAAAAATCCAAAGCTTTCAAATAAGATCAAAACTGCAATCTGAAGCATTTCAGAGCAAATAAGAAAGCATGCAAGTTAATTCAAATTTTATCAAGAACAAGCTTCAAATCTAAATTCAACAACTCAAAATCCTGAAGCCAAAACTCATCTCAGCAACATTCAGTTCAAAATAGCAGGCTCTGCTTCATCTCTCATGTAATTCAACTAAACCCATAATTAAAATTAAAATTTAAAATCTGAAGCAATTAAAACCATAACTAACTTCGGTATTTTCAACCTGAGGAAATGATAATCAAAGAGCAGTTCAAATGAATCAAGCTTGGAAAACCAGATCTGTTTCACTGTCTCTGTTTCCTTCTGTTAAACCACACAGGTGAGCAAATTATCCCAAATAAAGTTTAAATCTGTGTTATACTTTGATATATGTGTTAATTCTGGGGTGAAAATTGTTTGCATGGATGATAAATATCTGGAATATAGTATGAATTATTATGTAATTCATGTGTATGCCTGTGTACATTATATTATATATCTCTGATATATATAGGTTCAAGAACATAAGAAAAAAATTCCAATGACTCCTTATATACTCTGTTTTAGACTTTAATTCCTAAATGAAAAATGATCATTTGAATGTAACATCATTTTTAAAAATAAATTCAAGTCGATTTCTCAAGTGATTATTTCAAAAACCAGGATGTACAGTGATGATCAAATATAAGTTGAAAATTAATCAATTAAATTCCAAGTTTCAAATTCATAATTTCACTCATAATTGAAAATAATGAATTTTGATAAAGGTTCCGTGATTTTTAAGTTTGAATATCTAACGAAATTGTAAGATGAATGGAAGTTCAAGATTGGGTGATTTCTGGCGATCAGGAAAGCATTGGTCATCGTGATTCTGGTGGAAGGAGGCTAGGGGTCTGCTGATCGAAGGGAAAATACTTGGAGTATTTATCGATGGCCGTAATGGCCAGAGTACGGCGAAGTAGGGTTTTAGTGGATTTTTGGGTCGAGGAGGTTCCTGAGATAATTGCATCGTTAGCAATAGGTTTGGGATGATCGAACTGGGGGGAAAAGCTTCATGAGTCATCGAAGCAGCCGTGGTCGGAGTCTCGAGATCGCTAATGACTTGACTCGGAGTCTTGCGACCTAACGAGTTAACATGGTAACAGCTAGCAACCTAGCGACCTAAACCTATGACGAGCTAACGACCTAGCATCTTCCACTAGCAAGAGCCAAATATAAAATGACCTCTTCCATTGGGTCGCTCACGACCTAAGCTGCATAATGCATCTTCTACTAGGTCGCTCATGACCTAAACAGACCATGGCAACTTCTTTATGCCGCTATTCCTTATGCTACTAGCCTTTATGCCGCTACTCCTTATGCCGTAGTTCCTTAGGTCGCCACTCCCTCTCCAGCTATTCCTTAGGTCGCCCACGACCTATAACATGGCCGACCTAACCCCTAGGTCGCCCACGACCTACGACCTAACTCCAGAAGTTCCCTATAAATACCTTGCCTACTCCACCGAAGAGAGGACTTTTGGCTCATTTCTGGAACGCCTAAACTCTGCTGTTTTCTCAACTCATCTGACACTTCAAACACCGAAGACACCTCAACGGACTTCAAGAGAGATCTAACACATTCAACATGAATTCGAAGGGCTCTTATACATTGAAGTTCTAGATATTTGTCTTAATGGTGTTGTAATCAAAGATCGTTGTAAAGTTGTAATCGAATCAGCAATAAAGAGGATTAAAGTGGACGTAGGCTTGACATTAAGCCGAACCACTATAAAAACTGTTGTCACTTTACTTGATTTTCTGTTACCTTTTGCTTATCTCTAGTTCCCGTACCAACGGGTGGTGCTTTCACATTTTTCCTACTTACACCGGGGTGTTAGCGTTCAATTTTAGCGTTAACATTTTTGGCGCTTTCATTGAGAGCTGAACTCAAGGTGCTTTCATCATTGCTTCGCAAAAGTTCGTTGAAATAATCTCTCCCAAAACCGTAAGTTTATCAGAGATTATGGCTCCTGGAAGAAAGCGCAGATCTACTAGTCCTGGCGATGCGCATGAGAATACTGCCACTTCTCCTTCGTTAAGTCATGCAGCTCCAAATGTTGGAATTACACGGGCAAAGTTAGATGCTGTAGTGTCTGGGTTATATCAGCAAATGGAAGCCCGGAACACTTTAATGCTCGATAGGTTGAATGCTTTGCTCGGAGCTAACCGTCGACCAGTGAATAATGAAGAAAACTTTGCTGATGATGTTCATAATCCTGAAGAGAGGAATATTCCTCAAAAGGAAGCTGGCCCTGCCGAAGAGGCACCTCCCCAAGCTGGAGGATCAAGGCCGCGGCCGACTCTCCGCGAATGTTTGTCCAGACAAACTTCTGAAAAAATGGCTGAAGTCTGTCCCGTAGAGCCTCAAAACGATGAGGAATACCTCTTGGGAATGGTTCGACAGATTATGAAAGAAAGTATGTAAAGGGAAGAAGATGAAAAAGAATGAGGGTTCGCTCCAAGCAAAACTCCATTCACCGAAAGGATTCTGAAGGCGGAATTCCCAAGGTAGTTTGTTCCCCCCAATATTTCGGCTTACAAGGGAACAAGCGATCCTAACCAATTCCTATACAAGTACGACTGGCACATGACTGGTGCTAGAGCATTGGATGAGATCAAATGCCGTTACTTTACGGTATACTTGGAAGGAGTGGCTCTACTCTAGTTTACAAAGCTACCGGTCCGATCTGTAGACTAGTTCTTCGATTTAACTCGGAAGTTTAAAGAACAATTCAGGTTGTATGCTTCAAAGGCGAAGGACATAATGTCATTGTCCAGCCTGGAACAGAATCCCGGAGAATCTATTAGATCTTTCTTAAACCGCTTCAACATAGCCTTGGCTGAAGTCGACAATGCGGAGCCACGAATGGTTTTGACCTACTTAATGAGGGCTATCGACAAATCGAGTGAGTTTGGGAAATGGTTGAAGATGAAGGAACCAAATTCGCTTGAGAAATTCTACAAGAAAGCTGACGAGTTCATGCGCTTGGAAAGCCTTCCTGCACTGGCGAAAGTGGTATTGACGGAGGTTAAGAATAACACTGCTGCTCCTACCAAAAAGGAATCCGAAATTCAGAAGAGGGAGAATAACGATGGGAAGAAGCAGAAGGATGTGAAGAAACCTCGCTTCTTAAAACCTTCAGATTTCACGCCTTTAACCGATACCCACGAGAATATCTTTTTTGCTAACAAAGATGCCGTTGAATATCCTAAACCACCTATGTTGAAGCTTGGGAAAAATGCTGTTCAAAGTGGGAGATTTTGTCGGTTTCATAATCAACCCGGTCATGATACTAACGAATGTCGCCATTTGAAGAGTTTGATTGAAGAACTCCTGAGACAGAACAAGCTGTAACAATATGTTAAGAGAAATATGAATGACCCAACTTCATCTACTGAAGGCCAACAACTTCCTCCTCATCCATCTGGCTCGGGTGAGAGGACTACCGCACATGAATCAGAAAGGCCTGTTATTAATGTAATCATGGGAGGTCCTCACCCAGCAGGCAGAAGCTGGGGTGAGATGGAAAGATATGCTCGTGCTTTGAAATATGCCCCAGCAGAAGAGAATGTTTTTATGTTGGAAGACGCTGCACCTTTGAAGCAGCAGAGAACTTTTAATGATGACATTGTGTTCAGGGCCAGGGACTCTATGGGTGTTGAAGCTCCTACCATGGATCCCTTGGTCATCTCTGCAGGTATCGGGCCTGCTTTTGTAAGAAGGGTGCTTGTTGACTGTGGCGCCCCTTGCAATATCCTCTTCAAAAAGACATTCGATCAAATGAAGATTCCTATGGCTAATGTTCAAGCTTCATCGCAGAAGATTGTTGGGTTTACTGGGGAACCGAAGCAGCCAATTAGAACTATTGATTTATTTGTGGAGCTTGAAGAGGGGCAGAAAAAGGTGGTTCGAAAGCAGACTTTTGTGGTTGTTGACGGATTTTATGCTTACAATGCCTTCCTAGGCCAGCCAACTCTTACAGCATTCAAGGCATTTCTCGCCCCGTGGAGCCTTACTATAAAGTTCCCCACGGATAATGGCGTCAGTGTCATTAAAGGTTATCAGAATGCTAGGCGAGAATGTTATCTGATAGAGTTGCGGGAAGCAAGGAAGAGAGAGATGGGAAAGGATGCAGCAGCTCCACTCCGCATCAAAGAACCAACCTTGTAGCAATTACAGGATGGACCCTGCACTGGCGAGCATAGTGGTGCATGAAAAGAAATGGATCCCAAAAAAGCCAGTACAGCGGAGAATAGAGTGGTGCCAGTGGAAGTAACGATGCCAGTACCTGTTGACCCGAAGGATCCAAACAAGGTGTTGAATGTGGGTTCTCAACTTAGTGTGACGGTTCAAAATACTTTGATATCATTCTTGAACGCAAATCTGGATGTATTCGCTTGGAGTCATGCCGATATGTGTGGAATATCTCCAGAAATCGCAGTACACACTCTGAATATTGATCCGAAATTTACACCTGTGAAACAGAAAAGAAGAACCCAAGGTCTAGAAAGGTCAACAGCATTAAAAAAAGAAGTACATCGGCTCATGGAGAATGGTTTCATCAGAGAGTCCACTTATCCAAATTGGGTTTCTAATCCGGTGTTGGTTAAAAAAGCAAATGGAAAGTGGAGAGTATGCATCGACTTTTCAGATTTAAACAAAGCCTGCCCCAAAGACTGATTCCCGTTACCCAGGATTGATCAGTTGGTGGATGGAACAGCCGGGCATGAATTGTTGTCTTTTATGGATGCATACTCCAAATATAACCATATCATGATGCATAAGCCAGATCAGGAGGACACGAGATTCATCACCGATTGGCAAAACTATGGAAGTTTACGTTGATGATATGTTGGTGAAATCAAATAAGGCAGTGGACCATATGGATCATTTGGCAGAAATGTTCGTAGTTCTCCGAAAGTATGGAATGAAGCTTAATCCTTTGAAATGTTCATTCGGGGTAGAGTCCGGTAAATTCTTGGGTTTCATTGTGAGTGCTAGGGGCATCGAAGCTAATCCTGCTCAAATTACTGCTCTGAGAGAAGTCAAAGCCCCTAGGAAAAAGAAGGAATTGCAGAGCCTCATTGGGAAAGTCGCTGCTTTGAGTCGGTTTATTTCTAAGGCCACAGATAAATGCATTCCATTCTTTGACGCTCTAAAGAAAGGAAAGAAAAACTTTGAATGGACTCTGGAATGTCAGAAAGCTTTCAATGAACTAATTCGTCACATGGAAGCGCCTCCAATACTTTCTAAGCCCAGCAACGGAGAAGATCTTTTCATATATTTAGCAGTTTCGTCTCATGCTCTCAGTGCAGCATTAGTACGGGAAGAGGCAAAAGTTCAGCGCCCGGTCTACTACATCAGCAAGAGATTCACTAGGGCAGAGATGAATTATTCAAAGCTAGAAAAGCTCGCCTATTGCATACTGATAGCTTCCAGAAAGTTGAGGCCATATTTTCAAGCTCATCCTATCAAAGTCCTCACCGATCAGCCTCTAAAGCAAGTCCTATTTCGCCCTGAGACTTCGGGTCGTCTTCTGAAGTGGAATACTAAACTCAGCCAATATGATATCACTTACCATCCCCGAAGAGCAGTCAACGGACAAGCTTTAGCAGATTTCATTGTAGAATACACAGACAAAGGTGACAGCGAGGAAGAAGTTATTGATGACATCCCGACACGATGGAAATTATATGTTGATGGCGCAAGAAATGACTATTGTTCTGGACCTGTGGTCGTGCTTGAAACCCCCGAAGGGCGATCATTGTTCTACGCATTGAGATTGGAATTTCCTTCGACAAATAACGAAGCAGAATATGAAGCTCTTATTGCCGGCTTGAAGATTGCTAAAGAACTGAATATCAGAGTGTTGTAGATCTTCAGTGATTCCCAGCTTATTGTATGCCAAGTCAAGAAAGAGTTTCAAGATAAAGGAGGAAATCTGCCTGCTTACTTGTTAAGGGCCTGGGAACTTCTCGATGATTTCGATCATTATACGATAAGTCATATACCCCGGGAAGAGAACATGAAGGCAGATTCTCTCGCAAAGTATGCAAGCACTGGGAAGCCTAATTACTGGGATTGGTTCCTGTGGAAGTCTTATCAGCTCCAAGTACTGAAGAGATGTATATTGACTGGATCATGGCAGCATCCCAAGAGCAGGAAACGTGGATGACTCCAATCAAGGAATATCTACTTAACGGCTGCCTTCTAGAAAATTCAAAGGAACGTCAGAAGCTGTTAAGGAAAGCATCAAGATATGTAATTCAAGACGGTCGGTTGTACAGACGGGGATTCTTAATTCCATTACTCCGATGTGTAACCAAGGGAGAGGCTAACATAATTTTAGCTGAAGTGCACGGAGGAGAGTGTGGGGAACATTCAGGTGGTCAAACTCTAGCATAGAAAAATCTCCGCTATGGGTATTTTTGGCCAGACATTAATCGAGATGCTGCTAGCTACACCCGAAAGTGTGACCGATGCCAGAGATTTGCAAAAATTCCAAGAGCGCCTTCCACCGAGATAACACAGATGGTCAGTCCTTCGCCATTTGCCATTTGGGGAATAGATCTCATCGGGCCTTTGCCAACTGCCAAGTCCAGAATCAGATATGCTATAGTTGCTGTTGATTATTTCACTAAATGGGCTGAATCTGAACCATTAGCTACTATTACCTCCAAAAAGATGATAAACTTTGTGACTAAGAATATCATTTGCAGGTATGGTGTGCCTCAAAAGATAATCATAGACAATGGCACCCAATTCGAAAGCGAAGAGTTCCAGGATTTTTGCAAGCGATTCAAGATCCAAAAAAGCTTCTCAGCAGTGGCTCATCCACAGGCAAACGGGAAAGCGGAGGCAGTAAACGAAATTATCAAATCAACCATCAAAAAACAACTGGAAAAAGCAAAAGGTGGTTTGGTCGATAAGCTGCCACTAGCACTATGGGCATACAGAACTACCCACAAAACTGCGACTGGGCACACTCCATTCTCATTAGCATATGGATCAGAAGCAATAATTCCAGTGGAAATAGAGGTTCCCTCACACAGAAAAATTCATTTCAACCAATCTGAAATTGAAAAGTTGCAACTTGAAGCACTTGACTTCCTTGATGAAAGAAGGGAAGAGGCTCAACTCAGAATTGCAGCTCATCAGCAAAGAATTGCCAGGCACTTCAATTCCAAAGTTCGCCAACGCAGCTTTGAAATTGGGGATCTAGTCTTGAAAAGGATCATGACAGCAACAGGAGCGTTTGCGCCAAACTAGGAAGGGCCATATGTCATAGGCAAAAAACTTCTTGATGGCACTTTCAAACTGACAACTGTCGAAGGAGATCCGATTCCAAGAGCTTGGAACAGAAATCACTTGTGTCTATATTTTACTTAAAAGCTTTGCTTAAATTTGTAAAATGATTACGGATGTATGATTCTTGTATTGCAAGCTACTGTAAAACTAGTGCAAATGAATAACAAGAACTATAAAGTGGATGTAGGCCCAGTTCTTGGTCGTACCACTATAAATCTTGTGTTCTCTACTATTATAAATTGCTTATTTTATTTTGATGTGTAAATACCTTAAATGTATTGCTAAAATGTCGATTTAATATTGCCGGTCATTAAAACAAAGCTTACCCATCACAATGCCAAGCGATCCCTGAAATCACTCAATAAACAAATGTCAAGCCACAAAAACTCTAGATTCAAATCCTACATAAGAAGTGCTTCATGTAAACAGTTAGTGATTCCGCTGGAGGGGCACCTCCCTAACATGGAGGTTCCAGGCCCTTGCTAACTGATTGCGATCGTTTGTGCAAACGGACATCCGGTTAGATAGCTTGCGTCTGCCTCGTGGACTCACTTAACAATGAAGTACACTTCTTTGGATGAAACAAACTACTTGCAAAAGAAAGGAACATGCGCTTGGAAATGATAATAGGGAATCGTTGATGAGCAAATGATGAAAAGACATGGGCGAGCAGACAAGAAACAACCAAAAAGGAGTCCTGCCTCTCAACAAAATGGTTGGTGGAACCACCGGAGGGGCACCTTCCCATAGCGAAGGCACCAGGCCCTTGCTAGCTGATTGGGATCGATTGTGCAAATGAACATCCGGTTGGATAGCTTGCGTCTGCCTCGTGGATCCACTTAACTGTGAGACGCAACCTTCATGGCAAGCCAACCACCCAAAGACCTCTTCGGAGGCACAAGCCCTCTTCGGAGGCACAACTCTTATGAGGATAAAGACCTCTAATGAGGCACGCCGAAAAAAGAAAGTTCTCTTCTCAACCAAAAAGATTGGTGGAATCACCGGAGGGGCACCTTCCCAAGTGGAAGGCACAGGGCCCTTGTTAACTGGTTGCAATCATTTGTGCAAACGAACATCCAATTAAGCAACTTGCGTCCGCCCCATGAATCCATTTAACCATGAGAAAGTAACTTCCAGGCAATCAAATAAAGACCTCATCGGAGGCACGAGCCTTCACCAAAGGCACACCTGCCCTCTTTGGAGGCAGAAGACCTCTCCCGAGGCACCATAAGCCCTCTTCAGAGGCACTAGCCTTCACCAAAGGCACATCTGCCCTCTTCGGAGGCAGAAGACCTCTCCGGAGGCACCTCAAGACCTCTTCGAAGGCACGTCCCAAGAAGAGATGCTTTTCTCAATCAATAAGGTTGATGGAACCACCGGAGGGGCACCTTCCCAAAATAGAAGGCATAGGGCCCTTGTTAACTGGCTGCGATCGTTTGTACAAACGGACATCCAACTAAGTTACTTGCGTCCGCCCCGTGGATCCATTTAACTGTGAGAAAGCACTCTCAAGCGAACAAGACAAAAAAAGGCCCTTTTTTGAGGCACACTGCAGAGCTCAAGGGAAGATTAATTTCCCCATCATGAAAATATTCTTCCCCGGAAGTTGGAGTGCCAAATCAAAGCCCTTTTCGGAGGCCCACTTCACCACGTAGGGGAATCCACTTGTCAAAAATAAAAGTGACTATCTCTGAAAGTGAAGTGTAAAAACTTTTTTAAACAAAAGAGAGAGAAGACTTCTCCAATACAAGGCACACTCTACTAAAGCAGAGTAACATTTCCTCAAAATGGAAAATTTATTCTCTAAAGTAAGAGTGCAAGCCTTCTCAAAATGGAAGAATTGTTCTCCAACTTGAGAGTACAAGTCTTCTCGAAACAAAAGAATTGTTCTCCAACTTAAGAGTACAAGTCTTCTCGGAACAGAAGAATTGTTCTCCAACTTAAGAATACAAATCTTCTCGAAATAGAAGAACTGTTCTCCAAAGTTTTATCAAATGAAAGAAATTGCAATAAGCCGTGGTATGAGGGCAATACAATACAATATAGCTACATTAATAAAAGCAACGCTCAGACAACATGCCACAAACTTATTGCAATATATCACAAAGAAAATGAAGAAACTTGTGCGAAAATAAGGAATAAATGCATTCACAAATACAATCAAAAGATTGTACAAGTGAAAAGAATCATTTTATTCCATACTATAAAAATTCTATACATATACATGTTTCAAAAAGCAGGGGCCGGTACCCCCACAATCTCCGGTCGATACAAGCCTTTATATACAAGCAAAAAGCAAAACAAGAAGGGTAAAGCGAGACTCATTATTTCTTCTTCTCGCCACCTTTAGAGCCCACGCCTAGCCTAATGGTTAACTTTGGGAGCTGACTTGAACGAGTCGGGGAAGAAGGAGATAGAGGTACAGCTGGGTCTACTTCCGCCTTCTCTTCGCTAGCATAAGTGCTTTTCCTTCTCTTCTTCGAAGTTACATGCTTCCCCTTCTTCCTTGAAGAAGACTCGCTGCCTGGATTTTTAAGTTCAAACAGCTTTATGTCATCATGAAATTGCTCCGGAATCTTTTCACCTTCTTCAAGTTCCTCAACCTCCTACTCTTGCAAAGCGGCCGGGTCATACAAGCCTTGAAGAGCTTCTATTAATTCTTCTTGCGACCCCGATTGAGAAGCATATGGAGGCGTAATTTGAAGAGATGGAGGTGGAACTGCTGGAAGAGGAGAAGTCTGTGCAGCACTTGGTGTTTTCACTACAGAAGAAGAGAAGTTAAAATCAGTATTCCTCGCAAAGAGAGGAGATAGTGGCGCATCAAGGCTTAAGTAATAATCGAAAAGTTCATCAAGCTCATGTGAAGCGAAAAAGTAGTCCACTCGAGCTAAATCAATGTTGAAGTTACCTGGAGAAGTTGGATTTATTACGTCAACTTCAAAGCCTTGTGCTTCAGTGCTTTCTTGAGCCTCATCTCCAGTATGAACGGTTGCAATTTCAATGTCAGCTTTGGCAGGAGGCGGAGAATGGGAACTGGAGCCAACGATATAAATGTCGGCCGAAACCAAAGGAAGAGTCGGGTCGGTCAAATGTACCTTACCTAAATGTTCTCCTTCCACCATTCTGGCTCGCTCTTTAGCAAGTTGCTCCTTTCCCCGGCAAGGACGGCACGTGCATCATCATCCAGATAGTGCGCCTCAAGATCTGCCTCAGCATAGCCAGCGCCTCCAAGCATATCAAGTGCGGCCTCCCACACTTCGGCCAAGGTAATCTCATACTTCGGGCCCAAAAACGAAAGGCTACCATGCCCTAAGACACTATGTATGTAAAAATCGAATAAGGTAGAGCTGATGTTGGCCTTGGTTGCTTCATGAAATTCTTCGGCTGCTGCTTTGCCGGCAATAGCTTCATCATGCTCTTTTTCAACTTCAGAAAGCCGAGCTCTTAGCATTTCAATCTCTATGTTCTGGGAGCTGGTTTTTTCTCGCAACTGAGCAACATCAGTTCGATAGCTTTCTACCATTTGTTGTTGTGCTTCAAATCTAGCTTCAGCATCTCTTTGACTGGCATGAGCGTCTCTCACTTGTTTTTAAAGCACTTCTTCCTTTTGAGTATAGGAAGTGGAAGAAGTGGCAAGCTCTTATTTTAGTTTTTCAATTTCCGCTTCAAGCTTCTAATTGTAAGCGGTGATGTTTTTCATCTCTGTATCGTGCTGGTCGAGAGTTTTCTTCCACTAGGACTTATCGCTCACCATGGTTAACATGGCCTCGAGATTTAAGCGATTCACCCGTTGATGCTCGTCAACCAGGTTTTTCCATCCAGACATTCTCTCAATGTAATGTTTAACGACGTCGAGATTCCTTAGCATGGCTTGCTTTTCAATGTGAATCAAGTCCAAGTCGAAGCGTACCCCTTTTAAACACCAGTTTGGAAACTGGCTTTGAAGTGTAGGCGGGGCATTCTCAATTTGATACGGAGGCATGTTAATGATCATTTGAACATTAGCTCTCTAAAGGGCAGGAGAGCTGGAGGGGATTTCCAAAGATATGGGAGCAGCAGGCTTTTCAGAAACTGCAGACGCCAGCCTTTCACTGAGCTTGGCCCGCTTGCTTGGATCTTCAGCGATGTGACTTTTCCCTTTATCATCATGAGATTTTCTTTTGTGGGAATCATCACCTCTCTTGGAAGAGTCATGTCGTTCATCCCTTTTCCCATAGCGCTCCTCATAAGCCCGCCTCTCGCGAGCTTTTCTTACGGCTCTTTCTTCATCATTTTCCCTCGTGGCAGGAACATACCGCTTGGGATCATAAGAGTCGTGTCTTCCATAGCGCTGAAAATCATCATAGTACTACGTCCCATTGGAGAACCTGAAAATAAAGAAGAGACAAGTTCAGAAATCTTCAAAGTAAAGAATTTAAGTGCACAAAGTTGCCATAATCCTAAGTGTGTGTGGCGTGTGAACTACGCGCGTCAAGCTACAAACCACTCATTGGCTTAAGAGTTATCTCTTGAGTTGATGGAGTTGTTTGCAAAACTGATGTCACTTCAACTGCTAGAGAAGCGAGTTTAGAAGCGGTGGAATCATCTTTGAAGAGCTCATGTGAAGTGACCACCAAGTCGCTCAATCCCTCAAAAGTGTCGTCACCATCATGCCTAGCGGGACTCTTTCTCTCAGCTCCTGCATGAGCAACCTTCCCGGAGTGTTGAGGAGGTTCCTCTTCTTCGATAACCGAGGGAAGTGAAAGTTTGCCGGATGACCCCGTAACGTCAACGGAAGCAGAACGTTTCACCAATGAGGCCTTCATAGTAGGTTCCTTCAGTTTAAGTTCTTCGGTGGAAACTGGGGCATCTGGAGTCTCTGCTTGAGAACCAGGGGCATCATGGAGCTGGGTAGATCGGGAAGAATGCAAAAGTCCAAATTGATGCAAAAATACGTCCTTCAGCAAAAATTTAACGCTTCTCTCCTCAACCGCCACAGCACTTAGTCTTTCAAAAGTCGGCTTATGGCTGGAATCTTTAGAAAGAGGAGGAAGTGCTGTAAAAGTAAAGAATGAAGTTAGCACTTAACAACTTGGATTTTGAGAAGTTCAGAAACGGAAAGAACGGAGATAGGCTAGCTTACTTTCTACTCTGCAAATGCTGTAGAATCCTGGGGGGCAACGGACGAAGAAAAATTGGTTCAAAAACCCGTGGGCACTTTCAGGAAGATCAGTGATCAATTTACGGTTCCTTACGCTTCTCACAAGTATTATAGAAGGATGATCTTTGTTCTTTGCAAATGTGCATAAGTAAAAAATTTCTTCAAAGCTTGGAAGACGGTCGAGTGTCCTCCTGAATAGTACACACAGTCCCATCAAGATGGCGTAGCCATTGGGGTGCAACTGGAAGTGAGAGATAGTCAATTGGAGAAGAAGCTGTCGAAGAAAATCGTTAAAGGGAGGAATGGATCCACTCAAGCACATCTGACGATTAACTGCGATGAAACCAAGAGGTGGCCTGTCAGTAGTATCGTTTACCCCAGGAAGCAAAGCGTCAACCTCAGCAATACCAAACTGAATACATAATTGATTGAACAGCCGTTCATTCAGAGTAGTTGGAGTTCTTTCCAGGAGACTATCCAAGGGGTTAGCTATTGGGATGACTTCTTCAGCTTGTTCTATTATCTCTTCTTGTTGAGAAGTCATTCTACACAAGGAACTGGATATTCAAATATGAAGGTGCACGTATCCTAAATGTGTGGAGTGTTGTGCAAAACTAATAAAATGACAAGCAAATATAACTGGAATTAAACTAATAGGCATTTTTCGATTATAAAGTTTCAGAGCTTGTTATTTTTTGGTCCAAGTACAAGTGCAGTGTTGATGCAAACAGATCAGCTTTAGTTGATCAATTTTGCTTTGCTTTAATGCTTCACTTGAATTTGTTGATTCATAGCACTTCATTCGTATAATTTATTTAAGTTGATTATTCTTTATCGATTAATCTGCCATTCGATGTGGGCAGTCAGTGGCAGTATATTCGCCCTAGTTTTCTGAAAATGTTGTATTTAACAGATTGTTAGCTTTAAAAGTTAATATAATCTGTAAAGGAGTGCAACAAGTTCAGGCAGTTTATCTCAACATTTCAAGTTGAAAATGCATTCAAGTGCTGTACAATTTTTACAAGCAGTTAAGCTCAAACGACTTAGCATAAGTCGAAGCTTCCTTAAGTCGCACTGTTCAAGTCAAAAAGTTCAACAGTATCATGTTCCTACGAGTTAAAAGTTATGATGCAGATTAAAGCTTCAGGTCAAGGCAGTACAAATTTGGCTAAGTCCTAGGTCGCTTCAATACACACGCGACCTAAAAAGTTAAGTCAAAAATAGCTTAAGTCGCAAGGAGTATGTCGTCCAAATATGTTAGGTCGTAAAGGTTTTTCAGAAACAACTCGGAAATCTGTTAGGTCGTAAATCTGTTAGGTCGTAAATTTGTTAGGTCGCAAGAAGCAACTCGGCAATGTCAAGCTATCTCCCATCAAAACCCTTATACCCTACTCTCCAATCACGCTTTGCCATCAACCGTTGCTTTGCTCGAGACACCATGGCATAACCCGCTATCCACTAACCCGTTAACCAAAGGCCTCTTCTTCTCCTCTGAATCTCCAAAAACCCATCATCATCTCCCCACGTCGTCAAAATCACCTAAAACCGAATCAAATCACCTCAAATTCATCATAAATCCAATACAATACTAAGTTCATTGCAATGGTAACGTGATCCATGGTGAAACGCATCATGTAAAATTGGGTTAGAAACGGAAATGGGGAATTCGTGATTTGATGATGATCGTGGATTGGATAGTAAACGAATCTACTTACTTGATATGATAATGAAGATGATCGGTGACCGGTTAGTTCGAGTTCGTCTTTGAAAGTTCAGAGGGTCTTCAATGGCGGTTTTGAGAGTTGGAGCAAGTAAAGAGAAGAGGAAGTGTTATGCGACCTATATACAGAGGCAGAGGGATCTGAATCGGTGCACATGACCTAACTCCCTCGTTAAGTCACTCACGACCTAACGACTCAGCAAGGCACGAGTTAAGAAGTATTGAAGCACACGACCTAGTCCCTAGGCGTATACTTCGAGGGGCAAGTGTTAACACCTCTTTTTCACGACTTAGCGACCAAACGGGTTAAAGGACCCAGCGACCTAAAGGCACAGGGGACTCAACGACCTACAACAGACCACGGCCTAGTGACTTGAAGCAAAGAGCGACTAGGTGACCAAACAACCTAAAGGTCCAGCGACCTAATGGATTAAATGGTCCAGCGACCTAATGACTTAACCAGTTGAAGAGCTTAGCGACCTAACGAGCTAAGAAGCTCAACGACCTAAAGAGTTAAGAGGTCTTGCGACCAAACGAGTTAACATGGTAATAGCTAGCGACCTAGCAACCTAAACCTATGACGAGCTAACGACCTAGCATCTTCCACTAGCAAGAGCCAAATATAACATGACCTCTTCCATTGGGTCGCTCGCGACCTAAGCTGCATACCGCATCTTCTACTAGGTCGCTCATGACCTAAACGGACCAAGGCAACTTCTTTATGCTGCTATTCCTTATGCCGCTAGCCTTTATGCTGCCCCTCCTTATGCCGTAGTTCCGTAGGTCGCCACTCCCTCTCCAGCTATTCCTTAGGTCGCCCATGACCTATAACATGGCCGACCTAACCCCTAGGTCGCAAACGACCTACAACCTAACTCCAGTAGTTCCCTATAAATACCTTTCCTACTCTACCGAAGGGAGGACTTTTGGCTCATATCGGGAACGCCTATACTCTGCTGTTTTCTCGACTCATCTAACACTTCAAACACCAAAGACACCTCAACGGACTTCAAAAGAGATCTAACACATTCAACATGAATTCATAGAGCTCTTATACATTGAATTTCTAGCTACTCGTCTTAGCGGTGTTGTAATCAAAGATCGTTGTAAAGTTGTAATCGAATCAGCAATAAAGAGGATTGAAGTGGACGTAGGCTTGACATTAAGCCAAACCACTATAAAAACTGTTGTCTCTTTACTTGATTTTCTGTTATCTTTTGCTTATCTCTAGTTCCTGTACCAACGGGTGGTGCTTTCACATTTTTACTACTTACACCGGGGTGTTAGCGTCCAATTTTAGCGTTAACAAAGGGTAATTAATCGCTTAAAGATAATTACATAATGAAAGTAATTAAGAAAAATTATTTAATGATTAAAGGTTAATTTATTAATTACGGTGATGGATTAAGAAAAATTAATTAATAAAGGTAATTAAGATTTAATAAATTGACAATTAAGGACTAATAAATTAAGGTAAGTAATTAAGGAATGATTAATTAATGAAAGTGATTAAGATTGATTAATTAATTAAGAATAATTAATCATTGATTTAAGATAATTAATAAAAGTAATTATATGATTTATTTATTCTAATCACATTTTAATTCATCTTATTTATAGATGATTGATGATTATTGAATGCCTTGTGTTGATTGATACTCCTGTTATGTGATTGTGATTTTGTGATGTGAGTTGCTGTGTATTGATCTCTGATATCTATGATATGTTTTTGTATAAATACCCCTTGGCCCGTAAAACGACATTTGAAATTCGATGAGACAGGGAGTCGGATTCCAGTTGGTTATCCGAACCCACATCGAATTGTAATGGTGAACCTTTGTGATTGATAAATTTACTTTATCTATGAATCTGTGAAAGAAGATGAGCGTTATGTATTATACTGCTTATTGATATTGGTATGATTGAATCTGTGATGATTGATATTGTTGCACTATTGTGTGAAACCCCTGGACTACACCTTACACACACAAATATGGACTGCACTAGGAAATCGGTTATGTCACAGATTTTTGAATTAAATATTCTAAAATGATTTTAAAGTTAAATTTTGAATTCAAATATTTTTGGAAATGGAATGGAATTAATATGAAGAACTTTTGAAAAAAAGTTTTAAAGATAAAGGTTATTTTGGATAACTTAATAAGGTTTTGAAATTTAAATAGTTTGATTTGAATTCAATATTTGAAATCGAATTCAATGATTTGGAAGTTATGGTTTAAAAAGATTATACAAGTTGTAATGGTGTTTATATGTGCTTTTAGCCATTTAAAAAAAATATTGTTTTGGAATTTAAATTTAAACCCAAGTTTTATACTTGAATGGCTTTAACTTATGTAAAATGTAATCAGTTCTTCCAAAACAAAAACTATTTGTTTTCAAATAATAATAGCTTTCATTTAAAGAAAGGATTTCCAATTTGTATCGAAAGATTTCAAGTTTGAAATGAAATTGTGAATTGTTTTTAAAGCTATGAATAAACCTTTGTAAAAGATTATTAAACCTTGTTTAGAAATCGAAGAGAGTTTTAAATGGTATATCTTTCATATAAAAGATTTGAATTTGAAATGGTTTGATAGTTACGAATTAAATCTTTAATTCAAAGATTGGATAATTTAATCCAATTTGAAATGAAATTATTTTGTAAAGCCGTGAATGAACCTTTGTGGAAGATTGGTGAAATTTGTGAAATGAACCTTTTTATTTAAAAAGATTTGAAATGGTAATTTGTTTTAAACCATTTAAAGAAAGGTTTCAGATAATAAGTTGTGACTTAACCGAAATCCCATATCCATATATTTTTAAATATTGCGCTCATTATTCGGTTTAGCCAGGAGAGGACCTTGTGTCGTGTAACCCATTCCGAATAATGATACGTCGTATGTGGATAACATTTGAAGACCGGTGGTGAAGACCGGGTATTTTCAAGAACATAAGGATAACCCGTGGATGGTCTCTACACCGAGTCGCGTCGGTATATAGATTCCCTAAGTGATGGGAAGTCCGATCGGGATTGTGAATTATTGGATTACAAGGGCTTCTTTGGAGGCGCCTTCGGTTCTGTTCGAACCCGGAACAGACTTGTATGGATGTGTGTCTGACATTACACTTTGAGATGTAAAGATGGTTTCTATCAAATACATTTCTGTTTGGTGGCGGAGAATTCATTCTCTTAGCTTAACACCCTTCTTTGAGACGTACGAACTCAGAGGTTATGTAATTGATGGTTATTAGTGATACATTCGAAAATTGGTAATATGGCATACGAAGTGTTGCTGATCATTTGTTGATCAAACATTGGCTTTCTGAAAAAATGTAGCTTTGTAAACGAGACTGCATCAGGACCTCATAAACCAGAAATGGTCGAAACAGGAAAGATGCGGCAAGGTTATGAGGGTTGCACCCTTTAGGGTATGTCATTCCCTTCGGGAAAAACGTGGTATCATGGTATGGAGCCCAGATACTTAACCTATGTGGTAGCTGCAATCTCATTACTGTGTGGTTGTTGCTTTGTGATTTAGGGCCCTCGGATAAAGGTCGCAAACGACCAGGGGGTGGCATACTCGAGTAGTAGTTACCTAGTTACAGAGGTAAGCCGGCCTAGTGTTGGTAGAGAGCCGGGTTGGTTCTCGCGACGTCCCTCCAGAGGCGTACCCATGTGGCAGTAGGAAGTTCCTTAGCCTGACTGTTAGTTGGAAATCCAATCAAACAATACGAACCCTTTATGATTGCAATTGTATAACCTGCCACCTCAGTTGGTAGCTATAGCTGGCATAATATAATGGTACCTATGCTGGCTAAGGTTAATATTATACTTTCGAAAGGCTTTCCACTATGCACTAATAATAATATCAAAAATTATTTTCGCATATCAAGCATTTTTGGCTGTCATAAAGAGAAATCTCCTCCAAGTCTGCATTTGCATTGTATGTGTGGCGGGAGGCCTTATGGCAGTTTCATTTTCCAAAAACCATTGTGGATTTCAACTTTAAATTCCTTTGTTGATTGTTTTTAAAGATAAAACTGTTTTTGTTTGCTCATACCAGTCCCATGGCCGACCTGGAGTTTATTTTTCCATTCCTAAACTCTAGGTGCCCACAATTTTCCACACGGACAGTCTAGAGTTGGGTTTTTTAGATAGTCAGATAGTAGGTGTAGATTCGATATCTTTGAAGCCTTTGGATCTTGGCGATCATATTTGCTTCATTCTGGAGTTATCTAGTTTGCTTATTGCATCATGATGATGGTTCGATCTATCTTTAGTTTGGAGATGGAGTGCAGTTGCATTATGAAGTTGGATTCTTTTGGAGATGTATTCTATTGAAGATATTTTTTCCGCTTTCTCTTGTATCTCTGATAGTATTGATATATATTGTATCATTCTATTGTATTCATTTTTGTATCAGATATTGTATATCAATGTATTATTATTTTACATCCGCTGTGTTGTTATACTTAATGTGTTATAAGCTCCGACGAACCAGATTCGACGTTTGGATCTGTGGTATCTGAATACGAGTGACGTATTCGGTGCTATTTTTGAAAGTCGAGTTAGGGTCGTTACATTTGGTATAAGAGCTGAAGGTTGAAACTTTAGCTAAGGAGTATAACACATTAGGTAACTCATTGGAGATAGGGTGAAGTATACCCTAGAATGAGTATATCCCTAAGATTTCCGTCTGAATGCCTCAATAAATTCTCTTGCTATCCACTAATAGTAAGTATGAGTGCAAGAAGGGGACGAGATATGGAATAGGGAAGTACCACTACAAATGGTCAATACCCTGCAACAGTGGAAACAACTTTCTTCTCAATCTCCTTTGATTCGATTTCAAATTCTTTGATGTCTTCGTGGTAGCTGCAAGGAAAAGCTTCGGTGTGGCGATGACACTGCGAATCGTTGTAGATAAGTACCTATTTCGTGTTCCCTTCATTGGTTTCTTATCAATCTTCCCGTTTGTAAACTTTAATGAATTTGTAATATTATTTGAGATGAATTGATTAATAAAATGAATTAAATGTATCAATAAAACGATTTCGATTATAAACAAATTTGAAATTCTATTGTAATTTCTTGTGAGGATCAAAGTCCGATAAGGGACAAGTTTGTGAATACTTCGGGATATTCCAACCTGAATTAAATTGTATCCATTGTTTTTTCTGTTGGGTCCAGATATATTCTACAAATGGTTAGTTGTCCTTCGACTAACCAATGCCCTGCATATTTCGTGGATCTGATAACCCAATTGTTTCGTACTGGAATGAGTTGATTCTCATATTTGTTGATATTCTGATTTGGTAAGCCAAATGCAGAATAAATATTTCGATTTGATCGGATAATCATTTCTCTATCCATTATCTGTTCTTTGTGGTCTCGCTAGCAAATTTCGAGGACGAAATTTGCTTAGGGTGAAATCTTTAACATTCCTGGATTTTAGCTAAGAATAATTTGATAATTGATTTAACCTTTGGGTTTAAATTTTGAAATATTTGGTAGTTAATATATAATTTTGAATTAAATTGGGAGATTAATTGGTAACTTTATTTGAGTTTCTCCAAAAACAATTAAAATGTCGGTTTTATAAATAGATTGTGAAAATAAGAATTAAAAAAAGCTTTAAAATTTATATATATGTATATAAATGGATTTTTAAATTGAATCTGGAATTTGAAATTCGAGAATAAATATTCTGAGAAATAAATTGGATTTAAGAACTTTATAAACTAGTAGAGATTTTTTTTCTATTATATATATGTATATGAATATATACATTGTGGTTTGAAAGATAGGATTTAAGATCAATACAATAATCATTTTTTTAAGGTTTTATAAATAGTTATAAAAAAATATAAATAGAAAATAATATAAAGATGTTTGAATTTAATTTTTATGAAATGGATTTTAAAAGTTGTACAAATATAATGTGTGAATGCAAATGTAAAATAAGAATAAAAGTTAAGATATACATATCTATTGAGAATTGATAAGATTTGAATAAAATATTAATAAAGGAATAATGTTCTTTCTTTTAAAATTATATATGAACTAAGTAAAATTTGTTTAAAATCTATAAAAGGTTTAATACCTTTTCTTTTCAAAATGAAAATATGAGATCTAAAAATAAAACAAGATTTAAACCATAAATTTAAAATTTATTTACATAAAGATCTAAAATATAATATTACTTGTTTTGAACAAGTGTAAACCATGAGATAAGAAATTAAACAAGTGTAACTATTTTTATATATGGAGTTTACAAGTGGCAAAGATGTTTTTATTTTATTTTATAATCTAAGTAAACATCAAAAGAAAGAAAACATAAGCATATGATAATTTTTAAAATATAGAATACAAAAGGTGTAAATTTGTTAACTAAAGGGTTTAAAAACAAAATTTGCAAAATAAATTGAATTAGGGATAAAAACATAATTTAACTTACCTAAAACATTTGTTAGGAGATTATCAAAAGTAAGCACAAGTGTAATGAAATGGGACAAGTGGCATTGGAAGTATTCTCTTTTGAATTAAATTTGAAAACATGCATAAGGAAAAGAAAAAAAATTGAGGCCGGGCTATTTTGTTTTCTCTCAAGCCTGAGAAAACAAAGAAATCAAACCCTCTTCAAAAATCTAAATTCGAAAATCCTCAATCTAAACTGAAACAAGAAATCAAAACCAGAAAAAGATGCAAATCATTCAAACCTGAAACTAAATCAAGAAATCTAAAAAACTCATATCAAAAGCAATCAAAGCAACAGTTCTGCAAAATTTTTAAAATCTGGGTAACTTTCAGCTTCAAGTTCTCAACCTGGAAACAAAATAAAAAGCTTTAGGTTGGAAATACGGATCAAAACAAAAGTAAAGTCTTAAAATCTGGAAATCAAATACAAGGTTTAACTCAGATGAATCTAAAAGTAAAATCGAACTTGGAGGTATAGACCAAACTTCCAAAGCAGTCAAACAAGATCAGAACTACAACCTGAAGCACTTTAGAGCAAATCAGAAAGCGTGCAAGTTAATTCAAAGTTTATCAAGAACAAGCTTCAAATCTAAATTCAACAACTCAAAATCCTGAAGCCGTAACTCATCTCAACAACATTCATTTCAAAATAGCAGGCTCTGCTTCATCTCTTTGGTAATTCAAGTAAACCTATAATTAAAACTAAAATTTAAAACCCGAAGCAATTAAAACCTTAACTAACTTCAGTATTTTCAACCTGAGGGAATGATAATCAAAGAGAAGTTCAAATGAATCAAGTTTGGAAAACCAGATTTGTTTCATTGTCTTCGTTTCCTTCTATTAAACCACACAGGTGAGCAAACTATCCCAAATAAAGTTTAAATCTATGTTATAATTTGATATATGTGTTAATTCTGGGGTGAAAATTGTTTGCATGGATGATAAATATCTAGAATATAGTATGAATTATTCTGTAATTCATGTGTATGCCTGTGTACATTATATTATGTATCTTTAATATATATATATATATATATATATATATATATATAGGTTCAAGAACATAAAAAGAAAATCCAACGACTCCTTATATAATCTGTTTTAGACTTTAATTCCTAAATGAAAAATCATCATATTAATGTAATATCATTTTTAAAAATAAATTCAAGTGGATTTATCAAGTGATCACTTCAAAAAAAAGGATGTACAGTGATGATCAAATATAAATTGAAAATCAATCAATTAAATTCCAAGTTTCGAATTCATAACTTCACTCGTAATTGAAAATAATGATTTTTGATAAAGGTTTCGTGATTTTTAAGTTTGAAAAAAGAACGAAATTGCAAGATGAATGGAAATTCAAGATTGGGTGATTTCTGGCGATCAGGAAAGCATTGGTCGTCGTGATTGAGGTGGAAGGAGGCTAGGGGTCTAGTGATCAAAAGAAAAATACTTGGAGTATTTATCGATGGCTGTAGTGGCCAGAGTACGGCGAAGTAGGGTTTTAGTGGAGTTTTAGGTCGAGGTTCCTGAGATAATTACATCGTCGGCAAAGGTTTGGGATGATCGGACTGGGGGGAAAAGCTTCGTGGGTCATCGAAGCAGCCGTGGTCGGAGTCTCGAGACCGCTGATGACTTGATGTGGGAATGCGAGGCAATTTACTGGTGATAGTTGGGTTCCAAGAAATTCTCGAATAACCCAATTTCGATTTCCGATGAAATTCTTGGAACTAAGTAGTGGAGTTCGTCGTCGAGGTCACCAGTGACTGTAGGATGATGAAGGCAGTAGCCATAGCATCAGTGTTGGCTCGTACACATGCACGTGGTATCGCTCGTATCAACCGTTTTCAAGTGACAGTGGAAGAAGAAGAATGCTCGGTTTCGAGCGGGGGGAACATGAGTTCGACTCGAAGTAAAATGATTAAGGGTAGAACTCGAAGTTGAGCTCGAGAACAGCACGTTTTGGCTCGGGTTGCTTGTTCTTGTTAACAAGTATAAACAAGTTTCAAAGATTAAAAATGGTTGTTAAAGTTAACATTTTTTAAATTGTTTTGAAAATTAATTGATTTCGAAAAAATTTATATGATGATAACAATGAATTAATTTCTAAGAATTTTCAAAGGGAATTTGATAATATTTGAAAAAGTGTTTAAGATATGCATAACCCTTATTTCAAAGTTTATTTTGAACAAAAAAATGTAATTAAGGACTTAATTAAAAAGATAAAGATGTTTCCAATTGATAATTTAACTTAAAAGTTTTTATGTTAATTGGTAATGGATAATTAATTAATTAAAATTAATTAATGTAAGTGATTAATGGTAATTAATCGTTAAAGATAATTAGTTAATGAAAGTAATTAAGAATAATTATTTAAAGATTAAAGGTTGATTTATTAATTAAGGTGATTGATTAAGAAAAATTAATTAATAAAGGTAATTAAGATTTAATTAATTGAAATTAAGGACTAATAAATTAAGGTAATTGATTAAGGAATAATTAATTAATGAAAGTGATTAAGATTGATTAGTTAATTAAGAATAATTCATCATTGATTTAAGATAATTAATAAAAGTAATTATGTGATTTATTTATTCTAATCACAAGTTTAATTCATCTTATTTATAGATGATTGACTATTATTGAATGCCTTTAGCTGATTGATACTCCTGTTATGTGATTGTGATATTTTGTGATGTAAGTTGCTGTGTATTGATTTGTGATATCTTTGATATGTTTCTGTGTAAATACCACTTGGCCCGTAAAACGACATTTGAAATTCGATGCGACAGGGAGTCGAATTCCAGTTGGTTATCTGAAACCCACATCGAATTGTAATGGTGAATCTTTTTGATTGATAAATTTAACTTTATCTGTGAATCGGGTTTTGAAGATAAGCATTATGGACTATACCGCTTATCGATATTGGTTTGATTGAATCTGTGATGATTGATATTATTGCATTATTGTGTGAAACCCCTGGACTACACCTTACACACATAAATATGGATTGCACGAGGAAATTGGTTAAGTCACAGATATTTGAATTAAATATTTTAAAATGATTTTAAAGTTAAATTTTGAATTCAAATGATTTATGGAAATGGAATGGAATTAATATGACGGACTTTTGAAAAGAAGTTTTAAAGATAAAGGTTATTTTGGATAACTTGAAAAGGTTTTGAAATTTAAATAGTTTGATTTGAATTTGAATTCAATATTTGAAATTGAATTCAATGAGTTGGAAATTATGGTTTAAAAAGGTTATACAAGTTGTAAAGGTGTTTATATGGGCTTTTAACCATTTAAAAAATATTTGTTTGGAATTTTAATTTAAACCCAAGTTTTATACTTAAATGGCTTTAACTTATGTAAAATGTAATCAGTTTTTCCAAAAACGAAAACTATTTGTTTTCAAATAATAATAGCTTTCATTTAAAGAAAGGATTTCCAATTTATATCGAAAGATTTCAAGTTTTAAATGAAATTGTGAATTGTTTCGAAAGCTATGAATGAACCTTTGTAAAAGATTATTAAACCTTGTTTTGAAATCGAAGAGAGTTTTAAATGGTATATCTTTCATATAAAGGATTTGAATTGGAAATGGTTTGAAAGTTATGAATTACATCTTTAATTTAAAGATTGGATACGTTAATCCAATTTGAAATGAAATTGTTTTGAAAAGCCGTGAATTAACTTTTGTGGAAAATTGGTGAACTTTGTGAAATGAACCATTTTATTTAAAAAGATTTGAAATGGTAAATTTTTTGAAACCGTTTAAAAAAGGTTTTGGATAATAAGTTGTGACTTAACCGAAATCCCATATCCATATATTTTTAAATATTGCACTCATTATTCGGTTTAGCCGGGAGGGGACCTTGTGTCATATAACCCATTCTGAATAACGATACGTCGTATGTGGATAACATTTGAGGACCGGTGGTGAAGACCGGGTATTTTCAAGAACGAAAGTATAACCCGTCGATTATCTCTACATCGAGTCGCGCCGGTATAGAGATTCCCTTAGTGATGGAAAGTCCGATCGGGATTGTGAATAACCGGATTGCAAGGGCTTCTTTGGATGTGCCTTCGGTTTTGTTCGAACCCGAAACAGACTTGTATGGATGTGTATCTGACATTACACTTTGAGATGTAAAGCTGGTTTCTATCAAATACATTTCTGTTTGGTGGCGGAGAATTCATTCTCTTAGCTTAACACCCTTCTCTGAGATGTACGAACTCAGAGGTTATGTAGTTGATGGTTACTATTGATACATTCCCAAATTGGCAATGTGGCATAAAAAGTGTTGCTGATCATTTGTTGGTCAAAGCATGACTTTGTGAAAAGGCGTAGCTTTCTGGACGAGATTGCATCAGGACCTCACAAACCGAAAATGGTCGAAACAGGAAAGATGCGACAAGGTTATGAGGGTCACACCCTTTGGGGACTGTCATTCCCTTATGGAAAAAGGTGGTATTATAATATGGAGCCCAGATACTTAACCTATGTGGTAGCTGCAATCTCATTACCGTGTGGTTGTTGCTTTGTGATTGAGGGCCCTCGGATAAAGGTCGCAAACGATTGGGGGATGGCATACTCGAGTAGTAGTTACCTATTATAGAGGTAACCCGGCCTTGTGTTGGCAGAGAGCCGGGTAGGTTCTCGGGATGTCCCTCCAAAGGCGTACCCATATGGCAATAGGAAGCTCCTGAGCCTGACCATTTGTTGGAAATCCAATCAAACAATACGAACCCTTTAAGATTGCAGTTGTATCACCTGCCACCTTAGGTGGTAGCTATAGCTGGCATAATATAATGTTAGCTATGCTGGCTAAGATTAATATTATACTTTCGAAAGGTTTTCCCCTATGCATAATAATAACATCAAAAAAGATTTCGCGTATCAAGCATTTTTGACTATCATAAGGAGAAATCTTCTCCAAGTCTGCGTTTGCATTGTGTGTGCGACGGGAGGCCTTATCGCAGTTTCGTTTTCCAAAAATCATTGCGGATTTCAACTTTAAGTTCCTTTGTTATTTTTTTAAAGATAAAACTGTTTTTGTTTGCTTATACCAATCCCATGACTGAACTGGAGTTTATTGTTCCATTCCTAAACTTTGGGTGCCCACAATTTTCCACACGGGCAGTCTAGAGTTGGGTTTTTCAAATAGTCAGATAGTAGGAGTAGATTCGATATCTTTAAAGCCTTTGCATCTTGGCGATCATATTTGCTTCATTCTGGAGTTATCTAGTTTGCTTATTGCATCTTGATGATGGTTCGAGCTATCTTTAGTTTGGAGATGGAGATGCAGTTGCATTATGGAGTTTGATTCTTTTGGAGATGTGTTCTATTGAAGATATTCTTTCCACTGTTCCTTGTATCTCTGATAGTATTGATATCTATTGTATCATTCTATTGCATTCATTGTTGTATCGGATATTGTATATCAATGTATTATCATTTTTTCCTCCGCTGTATTATTATACTTAATGTGTTATAAGCTCCAGCGAACCAGATTCGACGTTTGGATCTGCGGCATTTGAATACGAGTGACGTATTTGATGCCAATTTTTGAAGGTCGAGTCAGGGTCGTTACAGAAATATGAAATACAACAAAGTGAACAAGTGACAATGATCATGCAGAGCAACCCGAAGCTATGCCAGAAAATATAGAAAGTGCAAACCATGATGAACTCAAACAACGTTGAAGCTATAGAACAACAAACAACTCAAGCAAAGACCAATCAACAGCATCAGTGCAAAATCAAATGAGCAAGTGCACTAGAGAAAACAATAGATGAACATCGTAGGAAACAAGACTCGAGTACATCAAATTACGACAAGTACACAAAGAGACCATCAATCAAACTATATGTAAACAAGATGCGTACACACTTGACTACATGATGAACAAACCTGCAAGACCAATATTAAACTTCAACTGGCCTCTACATCACAACACACAAATACACACATACATATGTATGTACACATATGATGAATGAAAATTCAGCAATAAAAACATACAGTGCGAACTCAAGTACAAAATGTATGAAATCAGTGCAACAGTGGTAAACTTCAAATACGTCAAGGACAGTGGACTCATGAAGAAACAATGCTACAAAAGGTACCAGACTCGAGTGAATCAAGTCCAACAAGATAACAGTGACACAATCAAGTCATCAAGTATACACAACTCAATGCAAACCAGACTCAAACACGCATATACACATATATAGACAGTGCATCAAAACCAAATTGAAAACTTACTCGAAGGAACACAATGCAACAATCAATGGTGAAGCAACTTGGCTACAAAAAACCAAAATCAAAGTATGTCAGATATCACATATACTATTAACATGAAGACAAATACAAATACAATGCATCTTTACACACGTATACCAGACCAGACTTCAAATCAAGTGCTGCAGACCAACAGTGAAAAAGTGAGCAAGTGAAGACATATCAATGAAATAATCAACAACAATTCAATATGACTCAATTCAAATGCAAACAAGACTCGAACAATATATGCAGTGCACAGTGAGAACAGAACAATGAAATGATAAAGATTAAACCAAGGTCAGGCAACAGGACAACTTGGCTAAAGACCAGATAATCAGTGCAGTTTAATCTAGTGAAACAAGAACAGAATCAATATCAAGTGACCAAATTCAACAACGTACCAACAAATGCCAAAGCTATGGTGACCGGGATTCAAAGCCGTGATTATCTAGTGAACAAGCAACAAAATATACGAAATTTAAGAAGTCAGAAATCATCATCAACATCCAAGTAGCATCGAACGACCGGGACAAAATAGTTGAAAAATTCAAATGAATTTATACAAATGAAAATATAGGAATTCAAATTCTATAAAACCCAATCATCATCGGTCATAAAAAGCATCGACTTCGAGCTAGCTAAATAGTAAGCAAAAAGAATAAATCGCATACCAGTCGAACCCGATCAAATTGGAGCAGCCGTGTGCAAAGTAAAGAAGAATCGATCATCAAAGCAATCAAGAAAACACCCAATTGATCGATCAATAAAGCTCTGCTTTTTTAATTTAGAAAAGCCCTAATTTTATCAAAAAGGAACGAACGAAGAGTAGCAACCATTTTTGTGACGGCACAGAATTTTTAAGCAAATTAAATTGGAATATTCGATTGATTTGAAATAATTAAAAGTAAGTTTTTAACTTCAATTCAAATATCACTAATATTTGATAATTAAATTATTGAATTAAATAATTTAAAATCGGGTAAAATATGAAGTCTGGGATTTCAAGCCTGTTAAAAATAATTTGAAGGCTTGTAAAATTTATATTGATAACACTAAAAATAATAGAAGTTGTAAAATTGAAATTAACAGTGGTTTGTTCAGTTTCAAAATTTTATAGTTTAAATTGAATTTAAAAATAGCCTTCCGAGGCAAGTCTCGAAATTCGACGAAACCAGTTCCATTGGATCCGTAATATTTTATTTTTACATGATTTCAAATTTCATAGCTTTCGGAATTAACGTGTAATCGTACGAGGTATAAACGCTCAGACGATAATTATCGATCTAATTTAAATATCTTTTCAAGAAGAAAACAAATCAGCAGCCACCTTGTAATCCCTTTTGCCAACCTATCTCTGTTGTAACCGACACGCAGAAGCAAATTTTCATGCTTACATCTTTTCATGTCTCCCCATTCTTTCTTTACAAATGCCAACATAATCAAAAGATTTTGCAAAGCTTCAAAAAAAAGAGAAAAAAATCAAATATGGCAGCCGATCCCCAAGCGAATCTCGTGCTCCTATAATCGATTGATAACAAAATCAATCAAAAATTAAAAGCTCGTTCGAAAAAAAAAGGTGTAACGGAATCGGATTCGATTTTGAATCGGAATCGCGAGCTCGTTTTCGAGCAGCGTCGCATCATGGCTGCGGCTAGGGTCTGAGGTATCGGGAAGGTCTTCGCGAGTATGTTGAGGTAGGGCAGCACGCTGAGCGAGAGCAAGGCAGCATGATGTTGATTTGAGGGTTTGGATGTCGCGAGTCAACTCGCGATGGAGGCTCGGTGACGTCTAAAGGCTTGGGGGTTTGAGATTCGTACGCGCGATGGCGAAGTCGGCAAGCTTCGGTTGGGTTCGCGCGTGAGAGTGAAGGCGATGGGTTGTTGAGCAAAGCGGCGGGGCATTTCTTCTGGGTTCAGGCAATCGTCTATTCAAGGTGGGTGATGCCATCGAGGTGAGGTTTAGCAGTAAGTATTCGTTTTCTCGATTTGGCATGTTTTGATAAAATATTATATACATATATATATAGAGTATATATAAACCAGTGATTGAAATTTACAGTAAGAGATTAAACAGCCTGAAAATGGTAAATAAAATAGATATATATATATACCTGTTTTCCAGTGAGTTAATAATATATATATATATATATATATATATATATATATAAAATAAATATGCTTTATGAAGATTAGAGTATCTAATAAACTTTTTTAAATTTTTAGTCACTAAAAATATTGATAAAGGAGAGATTACTTTAAAATTTAATAATTTGTCTATCTGGTTTAATTAACTTATTTAAATTTTGAGTTGCTAAAAAGAATTTGTTAAGGGAATAAAATAAATATACCCAAACATATTTCAATTTACTAGATTATTCTAAAATAATTTATTTAGGTGGTTTATTTTGTTCAATTAACCTATTTAAAATAATTTTAGTTACTAACAGATCTTAAAGAGGGAATTTAGTTTAAACAAAATAATTAGTAAATTTAATTTACTGAATGGTAGTTGATTTTTTTCAATTGGTTTAAATGTTAATAAATCATATAAAAATTGCTTATTCAAGGTCAAATCGGGAAACCCAAGGCAACATGGATTGGATTGAGTTGCAGATTTAAAGGGGCAAAAGGTGAGTTAATCTCACTCGGTTAATTTAAATTTAAATTTAAATGATTAAATTTAAATAATTGTTGAATGCTTGAAATTGATTGATGTGCTATACTGTGGTATATTTTAGGAATTGGCATATTATACTGTGCTAACATCTGTGGATGTAGGGAAAACAGGTTGGAGGGATCCAACTGGACCCCTCAATATTTATTATTTAATATTCTCTGATGTGATTACTTGATATTCTATGTTGAATATATTGGGATATTGAATGATATGATTGGATTGGATATATTGGTTATAATGAATTACCAAAAATATATAAATTGGATTTTGGAAAGAAAATAAAGGAAATAAAGTTGTAAATGAAATAACCTTAGAAATTTAATAAAATTAGAATGAATTGAAAAGAAATGGAAGTATGTTAAATACTAATAAATAACTTCGAGTATTAAAAGAAAGGGGTTTGAATAAACAGTAATTATTGAACTGTAAAATCAAGTGATATTGTTTTAAAGGAATAAAGAATCATTTCAAAACTTAACGTTTTAAGTTTATTTAAAGGAATAAGAAGTAAATTGAGAAAATCTAAATTGGTATTTCAATTAAAAGTATTTTAAATCATAATTAAGGAATAAAATATGAAATTAAAAGATTTTTGAATAAATGAAGTAAATTGGAAATTAGTTTGGAGATTGATTTAAGTGTTTGAAATTGGATATTTGGAAGAATTAATTCAAGGTGAGAATTTATTAAGAGGAAATGAGAAAGTTTGATTAAAAATAAATAGTGATTTATTTTTAAAGGATGTGAAGAGAAGTATATTTCCCTGGATAGCCAGGTACGTTTTCAAAGTAAAATTTTAAATATAAGATAAATGTTTAATGTTGTTTTAAAAAGCATACTTTAGAAAATTTATTATTTCTGAATGTGTAAAATTCTAAGGTAAATATTTTTCAAATCTATTATTGTAATAATTATTTAAAAGTGACTTAGTGTTTTGTTTTAAAAGTGAAAACCTAGTTTTATATTTATAAAGTAATCGTATTTTCAAATATTCGTATAGTATGTGTTTTAATAAAGTATTTAAAGTAGTTTTTAACATAAATGTTTTAAAGTATATTTTAAAGTAAAGCGTTTAAATCTAAAGTTTTATGCTTGGTGATTCCAGTGGAAATAGAAATACTTGGAATTTATTCTAAGAAAGGAAGATAATTTGAAAACTGTTTTCAAAAGGGTTTGAAAAGTGGAAATATATTTTGTGAAGATATTTTCGAGGTTAATAAATAATTTGGAAAATTATTTATTGTTGAATGGTTGTTTGGAATATAAATTGATAGTTAAATAACCGACTATCAATATTGGCCAAATGCGTTGATCGTTTCAAAGAGACCAGGATCGAGATTAATTTCTCGAAAACCACTTCTATCCGGTTTGTACGTTTCGTGGAAAACGAGATTGGATTCGAAGATGGAGTAGTGAAGTGCAAGGGCTAGTCGCTACTAATCCCGAGGATATTTCTAAAATGGATGTAGTAGGAATAGTGCCTTCGGTTCCGTTCGAACCCGGGACGGACATGTATGGATGAATGTTTGCGAAACATCGTCAGGTGGACGATGGGCATTCTAAGGGATATGTTCTATAAAAGGTAACGCTTAGCCTCAAGCCTCATCAAATTGGAATGACTGAAAATCAGGGGTTATGCAGCAAGGCTAGGTGGGTAGCACCCAAGCAGGGTGAGGCCATTCCTGTCTAGATGTCCCTTTTTATTTCGGCTTAGTGGACGGTTGCTGATCCCAACCGCAGGGTGATCTCACTCGGGATTATCCAGTAAGGGGTAGTCTCGGTCTTGTGTTGCAGGGGAGCGGGCATACTCCTCGGAACGGTGATCTAGGCCCCGTACTGTGACAGGTGGTACCCCAGTGCCTAGTCATTAATCGGAAAACCATTCTCCCTACGAGCCTTGTACGAGTTTTGTTTGTATTACCCACTTTGTGGCTAGTAGCTGGAATTTAATCATGTAACAATTTTGGCTATTTTATATGTATATAGACGCTATTATAATATCAGAGGATTTCTATAAAAATTGTTTTAGCTATCGTAAGGTAAAAACCCGACATGTTTATTTGTGGCGTGGTCTTACAAGATGCTTTTGTTTTCAAAGGATTTTCGAAACTTTAATAATCAATTGAGTGTGATTTTCTCACTCTGGTATTCCAGACTGACTCGGGTGTTATTTAACTGTAATGCTCGGGTTAGACCGAGTATTATAGGATACAGGATATGATGCTGTGAAGCTCAGGAGACGAGCTGGATGACGATACGTACTCTCGTATTTGTTTTATATATATATTCCGCTGTGTTGAGTTGCTATATATCCATTTGTATGTTATTGATGTTGGGCTGCGATTGATGTACTCTGATGATGTAATATATATAAACAGAGATATTTGATTTTCAAGTAAAGATTGCTTATTATCTATTATATTTTATTCCGCTGCGATGGTTAGATTCTTTTGTTGTTTTCTATTTTCTTCTTCTACCTCTTCTTCTTTAACCCAAATGGTTCGTCTTTCTGTACAACTTGAGTTGATTTAGGTAGAATAGTGTTGACTCAAGGGGTACGGATTTGCGGGTCGTTACACTTGGTATCAGAGCTTAGGTTGGTGATAACCTTGGCTCTGGTGGGAATTACTCATTGAAGTAGAGTCAGTAGTACTCTAGGATGAGTTTGAGTGTATTAATAGATATGAGCGCGTATTTGTTAGTGAATATAAAATGATTTTATATTGTGTTGATTGGTTTATTGAGTAGTTTATGGATTCTGGTCAATGCGAGTAATTAACGTTATTGATAGGGATCTCTAAACACTTGAATAGAACAATTCGACACAGTATTGTTTTAAAGTGGGGTAAATGAAATAATTTTACCCATATTATTTTTGTATATAAAAGATATAAATTTTTGTAAATTATTATAGTATTTGGATGCTTGGTTGTTAGAGAATGATAATAATAAATTATTCACATTATTGTGTAGAAATTGAATAAGAAATTGAAAAATTATAACCAAAGTTGAAGAATAAATTTATATAACAAAATGGGATTTGAAATATATATTATAAATGTAATTTATAAATTGAAATAAACCTCTAGAGAAATTTGTAAATATAAATTATAAATGTGATTTAACATTGGAAATAGAATCCCAGAGTAATGTTGGAGTATAAATTGGATGGATTTCAAATTTGGAATTTTGAAAAAGGGTTTAAATTCCTTTGGATTTGAAAGTGGTTTTCAAATGTTTGGAAAAAAATAGCGGTGTGATTTCGGGAATATTTTTGAATTGGAATTGAATATGGAGAAATTTGGAATTTAAAATATTTGAAAGGGATTTTAAAGAGATAAAAGCATTTAATTCTCTTTCGATCGCTGGAAAATAATTTCGATGATGACTGCAGCATCATCGAAGTTCATTTTCGAGTTTCTAGAAGAGAAATTGCTACAAAATTGTTTTAAATTGGAATTGTTTGCGAACTGTGTTTGGTTTTGAAATTCAAAAGGATAATTGAATGTGCAAAAGGATTTTGGATATAGTTGAATTCTAAGGTGAAAATTGTTTAACTCTGGAATCTTGTTTAAAATGTTATGGAATAATAAAAATATTGGCTAAATAAAAGGTATAATTCTGAGTTAAAAAGTAAAATGTGAAGGAGATTGATTTTAAATAGATGAAATATGAATATAAATAAGTTGCGACTTATAAAGTTTGGAAGTAAAATGAATAGGCTAAATAAAATTGTTTGTAATGATAATGAATATAATCCAAAGTTTAAATATAAAATAGATTGAACTCAAGTAAAACGGTTGGAGTGGTTTTTGAAATAAAAATCAAATATTGGGTAAAATTTTAAATAGACTACTTGATTAATTAAGCGAAATATGGAAATGGAACTTAAATTGGTTAATAAAAATTTGAGTTGTGAATAAATGATAGAATTTGAAAGTGAAACTTGAGTTATTAATAGAAATTCAACTTAAAATTGTAAGTGGATTAAATTTGAGTTGAAGTTGAATGGAATTGAATTAACATAAAAATGATTTATATTGCAAATAAAAATCTAAGCAGAGATAAATTAGAAATGGTCTCGTTATAAAATGAAAGGAATTCAGAAATAAATTATTGAATGTGAATCAGAATTCATATTGATTCAATGAAATATACTAATTTAATTTAAACAAATGGAGCTGGCAATGAACTCAAGTTAAACGAAATAGAGTTGAAATAGTGAGGGTTGAGTGGTAAATAAAATTCAAGTGAATAAGAATAAATTTTGAAATGGTTGCAAATGAATTAAAAATGGAAAGAATTGACTATAAATTGAGTTGGAATCAATTTAGAGTGGGTACAAGCTTAAGTAATTATTTATTCGCTTCCATATGGTCAAATTTCGTAGAAGTAAATTGTCATTTGACGAAAACGAGATTAAATAAATTCTCTGAATTGATAGAAGTGAAATAAAGACTGATTTTGAAATCAATTGAGTTGAATATAAGCTTGTTTGGATTAAAAATGAATTGAATGTAAGAACTTGAATTGTAAACCATTGGGATTGAATGAAATGGCATCAAAGTTGATTGGAAGTGAGTGAGAGCAATTAAATTGGTGGTTGAAACTTTATTAATTACTTATAAGTGTGGTTTGGCAGATATTGCTTATGATATGCATGTGTTTAGCTATTGAAATTAAGTGAAATATTAATAAACTTTGTATATTTGTCACTTACATGTTTAAATTGAGTAAGTACAAGTTTTTGGAAGCCGTTGACCGGTTTTGCCCACGCTAACAGCTTAAATAAATAACCGCTTTGCTTAAAATGCTAAATAAGGTACGCCTACGCAATACAAATAGGAAATATGAACTGTTTTTCTATTTTCCGACCGTGTGGGTCGATGTATATATATTTATATCTCTTGTCAAATTGCAAAAGCTCCTCCGTACAAAGGAGACTCTGCCAAAAAATTTCGAAAATTTTGGGAGTTAGAAATTTTTTGAATCTTTTGAAACTTTTCACTAACGACAAATGAATTAAAATTTGTTAAGCAAATAGAATTATAACTGAATGTTGAAATCAAAATTAAATTGTATAAGTAAAGTAAGGTGAACTGTAGAATTGTTCAAAGAAACTAAAAGAAGAAAAGTTTGCAAACTAACTTTTATTAGAGATATAAAAATAAATTAGTAAGTAAAACGAATAAGGGAAATGGTTAATTAAGTATGGATTGAGATAGGGTGAATCAAAATTCAATATTCAAAGTTTGGAAATGAATTGAATTCAAGTAAAATTTGGAAGAAGTATTTATATTTGAAATTAATTAACGAAGTGAAGCAAATTGAAATTTATATGGAATTGTAAAGGCAAATTGAATAAAATAGATATAAACTCCAATAGTGAAGTGAAAACAAATTTATGAAAGAAGTGTATAAAATAATTATATTAAACCTAAGAAATGAATGGTGAGATTCTTAAGTAAATTGGTATTGAGGAAACTTATTCCAAGTGAATAATTGAATGAAAATTTAACTGAATTTGTGACAAGGGAAAAGTGAGAATAAGTGAATAACAATCAAAATAAATGAGAATAAAAAGGAAATTGATATAGTTGATAATCAATTGGGGCAAATACGTAGGATGTACGTATATTATTTTATTCGCATAGCTATTCGACCGAGATTCGAGCAAAGAATTTCGAGATAATTTTATCGATCCGAGTTAGGATTTTTCACTCGATTTTCGACGGTGAACCCTGGATATGGAATTTTGATTGATTCTAGAAATTCTCTATCAAAGTTATGACTATGCCAGGGGAATGACGGTTTCTGATCAAGAAACCAGATCTGAGTCCGCACTAGGAAGTCGGGTGGACGATACTAGTTCGGAAGTGAGATTGCGTGATCGAGTAAGCGACCGGATTCGGTATTGCATACAAATGATATAGGTACATCGTACGGGCTTAAGTAAAACAAATATTCGAAATGTGTAAAAGAAGTCAATAAAATGTTTTTGAATGTTGTGATTGGATATTATTGCTAAACAGGATATGTAGGTATGAAAAGGGAAAGGAGAATTGGTTTTGGGTTCATATAATAAATTAGAATTTCCCGACTAAAAGGTATGTGTTTAAATTTATGTGAAATTTGATTGGGATTTTTGGATCTAGCCACTTGGCCTTTTGTTTTCTTTTTGGATCTGGAAGGACGTAGAGCCATTTTGTAGTTGTACCGAGCTAGCCGCGCAAAGGAGACGCTGGCAAAAATGTTCGGAAATTTAGAGAGTTAGAACAATTTTCTTAAAATTCTGCTAATTTGAAATTTGATTTAAAATTTAAATTTGAAGAATCGAGTAAGTAATATTGTTAGAAACTATGGGAAAGTTGGGAAAGATTAGTAAAAATGGTAATGGGTCTTTTATAAAAAGATAGTGGATAGGATGTTGAACAGTTTGGCTTTGGAAAAAAGGTAAACGGGTATTGGACCATTCTTCCTAACTAGTGATTTCGGGGACGAAATTCTTTTAAGGGGGGAGGAATGTGACGACCCGGAATTTTTAAGCAAATTAAATTGGAATATTTAATTGATTTGAAATAAATAAAAGTAAGTTTTTAACTTGAATTCAAATATCACTAATATTTGATAATTAAATTATTGAATTAAATAATTTAAAATCGGGTAAAATATGAAGTCTGGGATTTTAAGCCTGTTAAAAATAATTTGAAGGCTTTTAAAATTTATATTGATAACACTAAAAATAATAGAAGTTGTAAAATTGAAATTAACAGTGGTTTGTTCAGTTTTAAAATTTTATAGTTTAAATTGAATATAAAAATAGCCTTCCGAGGCAAAGTCTTGGAATTCGACGAAACCAGTTCCATTGGATCCGTAATATTTTATTTTTTCCGGATTTCAAATTTCATAGCTTTCGGAATTAACGAGTAATCGTACGAGGTATAAACGCTCGGACGATAATTATCGATCTAATTTAAATATCCTTTTCTAGAAGAAACCAAATCAGCAGGCACCCTTTAATCCCTTTTGCCAACCTATCTCTGTTGTAACCGACACATAGAAGCAAATTTTCACGCTTACATCTTCTCCTGTCTCCCCATTCTTTCTTTACAAATGCCAACATAATCAAAAGATTTTGCAAAGCTCCAAAAAAAAGAGAAAAAAATCAAATATGGCAGCCGATCCCCAAGCGAATCTCGTCCTCCTATAATCGATTGAAAACGAAATCAATCGAAAATTTAAAAGCTCGTTCGAAAAAAAGGGGTTAACGAAATCAGATTCGATTTTGAATCGGAATCGCGAGCTCGTTTTCGAGCAGCGTCGCATCGTGGCCGCGGCTAGGGTCTGAGGTATCGGGAAGGTCTTCGCAAGTATGTTGAGGTAGGGCAGCACGCCGAGCGAGAGCAAGGCAGCGTGATGTTGATTTGAGGGTTTGGATGTCGCGAATCAACTCGCGATGGAGGCTCGGTGACATCTAAAGGCTTGGGGGTTTGAGATTCGTACACGCGATGGCGAAGTCGGCAAGCTTCGGTTGGGTTCGCGAGTGAGAGTGAAGGCGATAGGTTGTTGAGTAAAGCGGCGGGCATTTCTTTTGGGTTCAGACGATCGTATGTTCAAGGTGGATGATGCCATCGATGTGAGGTTTAGCAGTAAGTATTTTCTCGATTTGGCTTGTTTTGATAAAATATTTTATACCTATATATAGAGAGAGTATATATAAACCAGTGATTGAAATTTACAGTAAGAGATTAAACAGCCTGAAAATGGTAAATAAAATAGATATATATATATATATACCTGTTTTCCAGTGAGTTAATAAAATATATATATATATATAATAAATATGTTTTATGAAGATTAGAGTATCTAATAAACTTGTCTAAATTTTTAGTCACTAAAAATATTGATAAAGGAGAGATTACTTTAAAATTTAATAATTTGTCTATCTGGTTTAATTAACTTATTTAAATTTTGAGTTGCTAAAAAGAATTTGTTAAGGGAATAAAATAAATATACCCAAACATATTTCAATTTACTAGATTATTCTAAAATAATTTATTTAGGTGGTTTATTTTTTTCAATTAACCTATTTAAAATATTTTTAGTTACTAACAGATCTTAAAAAGGGAATTTAGTTTAAACAAAATAATTAGTAAATTAAATTTACTGAATGGTAGTTGATTTTTTTCAATTGGTTTAAATGTTAATAAATCATATAAAAATTGCTTATTCAACGTCAAATCGGGAAACCCAAGGCAACATGGATTGTATTGAGTTGCAAATTTAAAGGGGCAAAAGGTGAGTTAATCTCACTCAGTTAATTTAAATTTAAATTTAAATTATTAAATTTAAATAATTGTTGAATGGTTGAAATTGATTGATGTGCTATAGTGTGGTATATTTTGGGAATTGGCATATTATATTCTGCTAACATCTGTGGATGCAGGGAAAACAGGTTGGAGGGATCCAACTGGACCCCTCAATATTTATTATTTAATATTCTCTGATGTGATTACTTGATATTCTATGTTGAATATATTGGGATATTGAATGATATGATTGGATTGGATATATTGGTTATAATGAATTACCAAAAATATATAAATTGGATTTTGGAAAGAAAATAAAGGAAATAAAGTTGTAAACGAAATAATCTTGGAAATTTATTAAAATTATAATGAATTGAAAAGAAATGGAAGTATGTTAAATACTAATAAATAACTTCGAGTATTAAAAGAAAGGGGTTTGAATAAACAGTAATTATTGAACTGTAAAATCAAGTGATATTATTTTAAAGGAATAAAGAATCATTCCAAAACTTAAAGTTTTAAGTTTATTTAAAGGAATAAGAAGTAAATTGAGTAAATCTAAATTGGTATTTCAATTAAAAGTATTTTAAATCATAATTAAGGAATAAAATATAAAATTAAAAGATTTTTGAATAAATGAAGTAAACTGGAAAGTAGTTTGGAGATTGATTTAAGTGTTTGAAATTGGATATTTGGAAGAATTAATTCAAGGTGGGAATTTATTAAGAGGAAATGAGAAAGATTGTTTAAAAATAAATAGTGATTTATTTTTAAAGGATGTGAAGAGAAGTATATTTCCCTGGATAGCCAGGTACGTTTTCAAAGTAAATTTTTAAATATAAGATAAAAGTTTAATGTTGTTTTAAAAAGCATATTTTAGAAAAATTATTTTTTCTGAATGTGTAAAATTCTAAGGTAAATATTTTTCAAATCTATTATTGTAATAATTATTTAAAAGTGACTTAGTGTTTTGTTTTAAAAGTGAAAACCTAGTTTTATATTTATAAAGTAATCTTATTTTCAAATATTCGTATAGTATGTGTTTTAATAAAGTATTTGAAGTAGTTTTTAACTTAAATGTTTTAAAGTATATTTTAAAGTAAAGCGTTTAAATTATTTTAAATCTAAAGTTTTATGCTTGGTGATTCCAGTGGAAATAGAAATACTTGGAATTTGTTCTGAGAAAGGAAGATAATTTGAAAACTGTTTTCAAATGGGTTCGAAAAGTGGAAATATATCTTGTGAAGATATTTTCGAGGTTAATAAATAATTTGGAAAATTATTTATTGTTGAATGGTTGTTTGGAATATAAATTGATAGTTAAATCACCGACTATCAATATTGGCCAAATGCGTTGATCGTTTCGAAGAGACCGGGATCGAGATTAATTTCTCGAAAACCACTTCGATCCGGTTTGTACATTTCGTGGAAAACGAGTTTGTATTCGAAGATGGAGCAATGAAGTGAAAGGGCTAGTCGCTACTAATCCTGAGGATATTTCCAAAATGGATGTAGTAGGAATAGTGCCTTCGGTTCCGTTCGAACCCGGGACGGACTTGTATGGATGAATGTTTGCGAAACATCGTCAGGTGGACGATGGGCATTCTAAGGGATATGTTCTATAAAAGGTAACGCTTAGCCTCAAGCCTCATTAAATGGGAATGACTGAAAATCAAAGGTTATGCAGCAAGGCTAGGTAGGTAGCACCCAAGCAGGGTGAGGTCATTCCTGTCCAGATGTCCCTTTTTATTGCGGCTTAGTGGGCGGTTGCTGATCTTAACCATGGTGTGATCTCATTCGGGATTATCCAGTAAGGGTTAGCCCCGGTCTTGTGTTGCAGGGGAGCGGGCGTACTCTTCGGTACGGTGATCTAGGCCCCGTACTGTGACAGGTGGTACCCCAGTGCCTAGTCATTAGTCGGAAATCCATTCTCCTTACGAGCCTTGTACGAGTTTTGTTTGTATTACCCACTATGTGGCTACTAGCTGGAATTAAATCATGTAACAGTTTCGGCTATTTTATAAGTATTTGTATATAGACCCTATTAAAATATCAGAGGATTTGTATAAAAATTGTTTTAGCTATCGTAAGGTAAAAAACCGACATGTTTATTTGTGGTGTGGTCTTACGAGATGCTTTTTTTTTCAAAGGATTTTTGAAACTTTAATAATCAATTGAGTGTGATTTTCTCACTCTGGTATTCCAGACTGACTCGGGTGTTATTTAGCTGTAATGCTCGGGTCAGACCGAGTATGTGATGCCCCACCTCTGTACCCACGCTAGCCAAGAACACTACGGTATAATGCAGTCAACTAGCACGGAGAATAAGGCTGTTGAGGAGCGACCATCCGTGTAATTGCTTTGCGCGAGCACCGATATGTCAGATAGTATAACTTCATCTCAAGAGGAAATTCGACATACCGATACAAACTCAAAGCTACTACACAGCGGCTATAATAATCTTCGGAAACAAATATAGAAATAAACATAACAAAAATCAGTCACAGACATCCATATCACAAAGGCGGAAGAAGATATGAATATATAACTAACACATGAAATTGTTCATCAGAGTAGTGGTCAAAAAGATCCACAGTAATACAAAAGAATAGCAACACGTGCTATACAAAAGAATACAACTATGAGTCTATATCTCAAGTGTATACAACAACAAAAAATGCTAATCTAAATAGTTAGCCAAAAGTCAGAGTAGCAAATCCCAGAAGAGGAGTCAAACAGAAGCACCTGCAACATCTCGGTCTGACCCGAGTATTATTTATAAGAAAATAATAAACGGATCGGTCTAGCTATAAATATCAGATGACATGATATAGAATAAGAGATATGGCGTAAACATATGATAACCATACGGGCATACTATGATAAGTATATAATTGAAACTCAACATGAGATTAATCAATATCACAAAAATCTTCACAAAGATCTAAAAAGGGTTTCATACCCAAAACACGTATTCACAACAAGTCAATGACACACGAATTCACCAATGCACAAAAATTGACAAATCATATCAATGAAAATCACTAAAATTGGTGAAGCATAAATTCCAGAATTCAACACACGATCTCCAGAAATCACAAAATGGAGGGAAGGCCTATCACACGAACGGGAGCATAAAAACTCACCAACATATGTATCACACGAACAAGATGCTATCTCATGGTAGCTAGCCATTAATTTTTGACACACGAACGGCCCGAAGGCCATGGGGAGCTACCCCACCAATTTGAGTCGAAACTCCACAAAATGGGGTTTAGTCTAAATCGCAGACAACGAGACATCACACAATTGCTAGTCTAAATCACAAAAAAAGATCGTCGTGATCATCAAGAAGTGTCAATTACAATAAGCTAGTAAATATACGAGCTTAGCTTCATGTCCCATAACCACTAGCATAACTTAAATATTTACGAACAAATTGTAGATTTCCACTAGAAAATTGTCACAAGAGATTCAATCGAACAAGTCCAAGAATTAACCGACGAAATAAACGTAAGCGTTTCATACCACTTGTTTTACCATGTCGTTTAATTAGATTTCTCATACGAGTGAGGAAAAGGTTTGTATATACTAATAGATTGGAAAACGATTTAAGAGAACGAGCTTTGTAACAAAATAGTGTTGAAATCATTTTGATGAAAGGGTTTTGATATTTAATACTAGTATTGAAACCTTTATATTTTTAAAATGACAAATCACAAAGAAGATTGTAGGAACAATAAATCTCTAAAATTCACATTCAAAGACGTGAATAAAATCCAAAGAAAATGTCATCGATGATAAGTGATAATAACAAAAGGGAATCAACACGAATCGATTAACGTTGGAATTCTCAAGCAAATAGGCAAACAGGTAAAAAGAGTGTAGATTCAGACGTCTGAAATCAAGAATTCAGACGTCTGAATTTGGAAAATAAAATATTTTCCAAAACAGAATTCAGACGTCTGAATCTTTGGTTTCAAACGTCTGAAATAGGCACTTTTTAGCCTATTTCCTTTCTGGTTCCAAATGAACCAATTCAGACATCTGAAATATAGATTCAGACGTTTGAATACTGGGGAACAAAAATTCCCAGTATAATATTCAGACGTCTGAATCTTACGTTTCAGACGTCTGAATCAAGGGTTCAGGCCATTCCCTGAACCTAGGCCAAAAATGGCCAAACGAATATCGGAAGTGATTCGGACGAGCAAACGACGACTAAGGATTTACGTCGAGCGACAACCCAGCCTTAACGGCTCTTCGATACGCCTCAAATATCAATGTCCAAATATCCATAAAAAGATTTTCATAAATTATACCAAAACACCAAAAATTGGAATATACACAAAATCAATCCAAACCAAAATCAATTGCACACGAATAAGAGTTAGGAATTCATACCTAACAATCGAAAATAATTATAGACAAAGATGTGAGATAAAAATCTCACCTTTTAACCCAAACAAATAAAGAAGAAGCTTGAAAGCAAAAGGAGAATCAACCACTCTTCAAATCCAACTTAAGAAGCTTGATTCTAAGCTTTTAAAAAAAGAACATTCCCAAAGTTATGTTTAGGAATTTCTGAAATTGATAAGAGAATGAGTTGGAGAAGAAGAAGAGAAGGCTTACCAATGGGTTCTTCTATTAGTTTTGGAGCTAGAGTTTGATTTGCAAAAGAAAACTAGGGCTTGGAGTTTTAATTTCCTCTTCCACTCTCCATTGTTATAAAAGCTTGAGTATTAGGAAATGAGGAATGAAGTAATGAAGAGGAGAAGGGGTTGGGACTGAATACATAAGTGGGGTTATTGGGCTCAGCCCAAACCAAAGCCTAAGTGAAAAAGTAGAAAAATTCCACTAACTCCAAACATATCAAAGCTTACACTTAAAAAGATCGCAAACGTCATTTTGAACTCAATGGAAGTGGTCTCGAGTCCTAATTCGACCGTATGCAAAATGTAGCTTTTCGGACTAAATTCCGAGTATCGATAAAATATTTAAATATAAAATCGATAAATATGCGGGTTGTTACAGAGTATTATAGGATACAGGATATGATGCTGTGAAGCTCAGGAGACGAGCTGGATGATGATACGTACTCTCGAACTTGTTTTATATATATATTCCGCTGTGTTGAGTTGCTATGTATCCATTTGTATGTTATTGATGTTGGGCTGTGATTGATATACTCTGACGATGTAATATATATAAACAGAGATATTTGATTTTCAAGTAAAGATTGCTTATTATCTATTATATTTTATTCCGCTGTGATGGTTGGATTCTTTTGTTGTTTTCTATTTTCTTCTTCTACCTCTTCTTCTTTAACCCAAATGGTTCGTATTTCTGTACAACTTGAGTTAATTTGGGTAGAATAGTGTTGACTCAAGGGGTACGGATTTGCAGGTCGTTACAATTTTTCACAGAGCAAAGCAAAGTATCGGGCCATAGAAATTAAAGGAGAAAAAGGGCCGAAAATTCTTTTGCGATAACTCTATTGGGTCGGTTCCTTTTATTATTTGGGCTTTAGTATATTTTAATTAGGGTTTTATTTTTGAATTGTTTTTAAAATTATATATTTCTCTTTTAAACTTGTGTAAATTCTAGTCTTGTGACTAGGGGACGAACTACATTGGTGTAGTTCGAGAATATGCAACTCAGTGGCAGAGTTGTGGCGGGTTTTGGTATGTAGAGTTATGATTAGTCGATAGCGGATGTCACGGTTTTACGGGTGTAAGCGTCTGACTGCTTAATTTCTAGTTGAAACCTTGGGGGCAGCACGTAGGCAGGGTTTGCCGAAGTTGGGTAATCTATGTGTTCTACTGTCTGGGTTTATTATACTGATATTATTTGTGCTGCTATTATTCTAGTAATATCTGTGTTGAAATTACTTTACACTTCCGCATTAAATTTTTATAGATTCACCCCCTCACCCTATGGTGAAATCGATCCTACAGTTTTGTCGTACATGATAGTCTAAATAGTTTCTAAAATTAAATAACATCAGGATTTATCAAACAGAACGTAGGTATCATTTTTGCATATATTTTGGTAGTTTTGATATAAATTACAATCGAAATAATTTATAAAATAGACAAGCAAAATTGTCCAATTAGTTATGTGATTCGACTTTGGTGCGAGAGGTCACAAGTTCGAAACTTGTGTAGCATGATTCGAACAGATATTGATATGTGATATGTTATCCTACTGATATGTTGTATCTAAGTACCAATTCAAATTTTTTTATAAAATAACTTGGCATCAACTCCAAACAAACAACTACTAGGCATCAGTTTTGCATAATTTTGTTATCACTTTCGTCATACATGATGGTCAAATAAATAATTAAAATTCCTGAGCATCAATTTATATCAAACAAAAATTAGGTATCATTTTCGCAAATATATTGGTATCCATTTTGATATAAATAGCAATCATAATAATTTTTTAAGCAATTAAGCATTGACTCCAAACAAACAACTACTGGGTATTAGTTTTGCATTATTTTGGTATCACTTTTGTCATACTTGACTGTCAAATAAATAGTTAACTACAGAGCATCAACCTATATCAAGAAGAAACTTTGTATTATTTTTGCAAATAAGTAGGTATCAGTTTTGATATAGATTAGGGTTAAAATAATTTATAAACTAAGCACCAACTTTAAACAAACACCTACTAGGTATCAGTTTTGCCTTATTTTGGTATCACTTTTGTCATACATGGCAGTCAACAAAATAATTAAATTTGTAGAGCATCAAGTTATATCACACCGAAACTAAGTATCAATTTTGCATATATATATACATATATATATCTGATACGCGTATATATATATAATATATATGATATATGAGTTTTTGTTATAAATAATAGTCAAAATAATTTATAAAATAACCAAGTGTGAATTCCATTCAAACAACTATTAGGCATTTGATTTTGCTATTATTTTGATTGGTTATAGTATTGTTCAGTAAAAAAATTAAAT